>OW052002.1:9462500-11962500 GCA_932526365.1 Lobophora halterata
GCCTCCAGCCAGGTGTTATGGAGCTCTGCGCCAATCTATTGGAGACTCCCGAAATCGCCTGGTGAGTTTTATAATAAAAACTGGCTGCCCGTAGCTTATGTTGCCAAAATGTAACTGCCCGTGGCTTATGTGGCGCTAGAACAAACTTCCCGTGGCTTATATGGGGCCAAAACGTCAAGCGTCCCGTGGTATATAAAGGGGCCAAAACTACCTGCCTGTGGCTTTTATTGGGCAAAAATTAGCTGCCCATGGCTAACATGAGCCTAAAACCAGCTGCCCGTGGCTTATATGGGGCCAAAACTAACTGCACATGGCTTATATGGGGCCAAAACCAGCTGCCCGTGGCTTATATGGGGCCAAAACTAGCTGCCCATGGCTTATATGAGGCCAAAAACCAGCTGCCCGTGGCTTATATGGGGCCAAAACTAGCTGCCCGTGGCTTTTATAGGGCCAAAACTATATACCCGTCGTTTATAATGGGGCCAAAACTAGCTGCCAGTGGCTTATATGGGTCCAGAACTAGCTGCATGTGGCTTGTATGGGGCCAAAACTAGCTGTCAGTGACTTATATGGGGCCATGGTTAATGTATGGTATGGTGGTTTAATGGTTCATGCTCATTAATAGTCTGTATATTTGTCTTTAAGTTCCTGGTACACTAAGAGTTTTCATTCATTCATTCATTCATTCATACATGGTGGTTAGGAGTTACAAGAGAACAGCCAAGAAGCATTTGTGGATAACTGTTGTACATTGTTCTGAGCTAATGAAGAAAGTATCAAATTAGTTTGAGTTAAACATTATTTTCTTTTAGTGAATTTTGGATACTTCACCAGAAGGACACAGACTTTGGAGTGATATCACTATGGAACACGGCATTGGAGTACTTTCCGTACAACTTCAGTGTGTTATCCACTTTGGCGGCGGGCTTAGCGCAGGCGGGGCTATGCAGCGTGAGAAATGTAAGTATAGCAAATACTTACGTATTTATTTAGCCGTGTTGGCCGAGTGGGAGGTGCCTCGACTTTCGATCCGAAGGTCGTGGGTTCGAAGCCGGTCTACACCGATTGTTTTTTCTGTTCAAAAAAATCGTTGTGTGCATTTATACACGTGCTTAACGGTGAAGGAAAACATCGTGAGAAAACCGGCATGTTATAGAACCTAAAAACCTAAAAAGTTTGAAAAACATGTGGCAAGTGCACGAAAGGAGACTCTTTGAGGCGCACTTGAAATCCTTTCACTAGTTCTTTCAAACCAGTGTGGTGAAAGGATTTCAAGTTCGCCTCGAAAAAGCTCCTTTCGTGCACTTGACAGAGATGGCGTTGTATGAAATGTCCAAAATATTTACTTATTTACAGCTAATAGGCGAATTGAAATGCCTACCAGTCTACACAGAAATCTACAATCCGAACACCGTTCCAATCGTCTCCATCGAAGCAGACGACGCTATGATTGGTCGAGAATACTTCCCTCTTCAAGATCCATCGTACCGCATCGAGATTGGCTCCAAAGCGACGATAATGGAACGTAAAGAAGGCACAATGATACACTTCCGAACACCCTACTCCTACTGGACGGTTTTCAACAATGAAATTGTCAAAGCGCTCGATAGGAAGAACCATCATAACGTGAACTCTACATTGCAAAGGTGAATGGTGTACTGTTGAATATGTACTGCAGATACTTTACATTTCCTCTTTTTAACCGAATTCCAAAAAAGGAGGAGGTTATTAATTCCGTTTATATTTTATATTTATTTATTGTAGAATCAACAGCTTTTTTACATCATCTAGGTAGACATTGGTTTAGCTTTAGAGAGCCAATTACAGGTTCTCACGGATAGAAATGTTTGTTACCTCATAAATTTGTAGTTTATAAACCGATTTGAAAAAAAAAATTTTTTTTTTTGAAAGGATATACTTTTAGATTGTATAATTATAAGCCCATTGAAACCAGCTCAGTAGTTAAGTTTTTTAATCAAAATAATATGTCGCCGAAGTAAAATAAATTTCGTATTTTGCTTCCCTGTGACTATTCACTATACAGTCGCTAAAACAGTCCAATAGTATGTTTTTTAAAAACTTTATTATTTCATGAGTTTATAACTGTTTATGTATGCAGTTTCGTGTGAAAATAAACGTTTTCATTTTCATTTCTAAAGGATATACGAAGGAGCGAGGGTCTTGGCTGGTGTATTGCGGGCGTTGGTGGTGGGTAAGGAGATCCCGAAGAGTTTGGTGGCACCGACAGAAGGGGTGTTTGACGTGTTGGTGCATTTCATGCGCGCTGACTGTCCACCATTGCCGCTATTGATGGAGTGTGTTGAAGTTTGTACGGCGCTCATAGCACTGTTCCCTAATGAGATTCATAAAAGGTAAGTTGAGTTTTTTTTTTGAGATTTAGGTTTATGCAACTGTACATGTTTTTAATCCTTAATCATTATTATTTTTCATAAAGCTTTAGACATTACTATGGGAACCAGATATCTAATACAATACTTTTATTTTTAAATACATAGAAAACACCCAAATCTTATCCAGTACCTGTCTATTTTACGTTCCGTTGTGTAGGTACTGTGATGGTTTAGCAACCTCTTCAAGGGTTGTCTCAAGGCGCAGCACTAAATCCGATTTTCTCTTAGCATAATATCTATTAGCTATTCCAATAAACTGTCCCTCTATTATTATCTAGAAATATCGAGTATGCCTAACAGTTCAGTTGGATTCTATCTATCCAAAAACCAAGAGGTATACAGGGCGTCCCACGGCTATGCCACATGGAGGGAAAGTACAGTCGCGTGCAATAATATGTATACACATCGTAATTTTCAAAATTATGTCTCCATACTAATTTGCAATAATATGTACACACTAAAACACCAAAATTATGTCACTATCAACTTGTGTCATAATATTGTAAACAGGTCTTTGTCAGATATAAGTAAACACCTCAGAAGAACGAAGTAAATAGAATCCCTCCTAAATTTGACAAATTCGCTATCTTCTTTGCGCATACCACTTTATGCACTAGATAAAACGAGACAAAACATGCATTTGTCGTACGTCATAATATAGGGGGCATCTGTCACACGTTGAGCCACAGAGATGTCCAAGTCATAAAATATCGATATCGATATTAAGAGTTCGATGATCCGATACCGATATCGATATATCAATCCTAACAACTTAAAGTTCGTGACTATGATAACGTTATCTAGATTCACTCTGGATTAAAGGAACCTTGAACTTTGTAAAAACCACGAATTAAGATGACATTTTTTTATTTGATAAAATAATATACAACATACACAGAAAAATGAGTACATTACAAAATTTATACTTAACAAAAGTTAACACTTGAGCTTAATACTTTTTTCAGCTAAACCTTGTTCTGCCTGCCCCCTACCTATAGATTAGTCCCCCGAAAGGGCTTACATGCGATTCTACCACTTTGTTGGTTTTTTGTAAGTATTTTACTATGTGAAGACAATAAATTTATTGAGTATTGAGTACTTTTCCCGTCATTGTGATAAGCATAACGTTGACGATCACATATTGATGGTGGAAGTGTTAATTTATCAAATATTTTTAACTCAATGCTATACGCATGTGGCGAAGACTCTTTTGCTACAATATTTCTATTAATTTATTTTCCTTAACTTTATTTATAATTATTATATTTTCTTGGTATACTTTATCAGTACTTTTTTTTCAAGGCTTTTCGTACGCTGTCTGAAACAGTTAATTTTTAGCAAACTGGAGTAGGCTAGATTTTTATCGACCATCTCACACTGCACATTCTGTACATTCTACGCTAGTGTTCTTCGGTGGTACGTCAGAAAACACTGATGAACTTATTTCTGTAGTATCCGAAGGTCCTGGCTTAGGTACGTTGATGAAAGGGATATCCTGAAACACATTATATTTTTAATTTATAGTTCATGTAATTATAATATACCTATAACACGCAATTCTAAGTACAGTACTGTACTGACCGTTAGCTTCACGAGCATTGCATTTGGTTCAAGTTGAAGAATAGCCGGAAGAACATTTTACCTCTTGCCGATCGTTATTGGACGCCAAAGAGATACCCTGAAATATTAATAGTGTAAACGTAATATTTTCCGTGATTATTTTGAAGCTCTCTTTTTTTGTATATTACACTATCATGGTTGAACACATAAATATTCTGTTTAACCATGATACAGTAGGCAGGACGGCAAATATATAATATTAATAAATAAAATATGAATCGAACAAAATACAAAGAGTGTGAGTGTGTTTAAGTGAGATGGGTCAGCTACGGGATCCCTCAATGGCTCACTTTATTCTGAAAATCTTACTAGGTATACTCGTCGTGTCTGCATAGCCTTATCGACCAATCTTTTTACGTTTTATGACATCCCTAGTTGGTATATCATAGCCTCGATTTATTCATGATTTTAGCATGAAAAACGCCGATTCTTCATATTTCTATACTTATTGGACGTTATTCAATGTATCTACGCAATAATTATGTGTTTAGTATGGGTTATTAATGAGTACATACACAAATAGATACTTACCGGTGAAAATTCAGGTTCTCTTGATTTTTCATGATACTTGCGGAGGCCTGGCATAATACGAGGACACAATTCGACATTTCACATATTTATTTCACTATTTACAATAGTTCAATACGTTTTAAACAATATAAAACATCCAAAACCCCGTTGAAAAATAAACAAAAACAATGACATTTTATGAGATTAAATTTGAAAGATAGTCAATGTAGATGGAAAGCGACAGAACCATTTAACAATACACTTGGTTGGATAATTATGTCCCACATAACAATTGTGGGACTTTCTTTGAAGTTTCCTATGATTATCTCTATTATAGGTATATCCAAACTCTTTGGTAAACACCATTACTCTCATTAATAAGTAACCAAACTGATTTTCAAAAATATGTAAACACTTTCAGTTGTATTAAAATGTAGTCATTCATTCCGATGAAAAGTTTCATAAATATGTATACAATTTGATATTTGGCAGACAATCAAGTCTTGAGGTCTTTGTCATCAAATTGATAGGTAGCTCAACTATTCCAACTCGATACCCGATGGCAAATAGAACAAAAATTAGACAAGCGAATTAATTTGTACCTGATCATTATTAACTTAATATTAGATAGTTTAGTTAGCTTTTAATAAAGCTGCATTACCAATGACTGATTGATTGTTCTCCCAGATGCAGTCTGAATTTTAAAAATCTAACATAGGAAACGTATAGGGGGTGTAAGGGTGAGTTCAGGAAAATTTTGACTTTTCACCCCCCGTCATTCCACCTTGGGGTGCAACATTTTATTTTGAAAAGTGTAAGTCGTAACGAGTTGAAACTTTCACGTTAGGTAGGTAGGTAATTTATAGTAGGTAATTTATTTGTTCCAATTTAGAAATTTTGAATAATCCAATATGGCCGCCATCAAAAATAAATTATATTTTTCCACTCAAAACTTTAAACGCTTGTATCTCGTAAACGATGACAGTTAGAGACATGGTTTTTGGACTTATTTTTTGGAAGATGTCCGTTATTGCAAAGCCAGCGACCTCCACAAAGCGAGGCAGTAACCTGTGTGTTTGTTCCAATTTTGAAATTTTGAAAAATAAATATGGCTGCCATCCAAAAATAAATATTTTTCTACTCAAAACTTTAAACGCTTGTATGTCGTAAGCGGTGACAGTTAGCGGCATTTTTTTGGACTTATTTTTTTGAAAGAGGTGCGTTATTGCCAAGCCAGTGACCTCTACGAAGTGAGGCAGTAACCTGAGTTCAACTGGTCCAACTCAATACCCAATGGCAAATAAAAAAATGTTAGAGAAGCGAATTAATTTGTTAATTTTTTAAATTTTGTTATGCATCTAATAAATTTTATCTTACTACTTTTTGTTGCCTTTATTAAGACGCAACGCTTTTGCCTGAACAATTTTTTATCCGATTAATTTAAAGGCGTAGAAAGGGAAAATAATGTAAAAAAAATCCTATGTCACATCGAATCACAAGAGAATGATTTTAGGTTTTTGGTGACCCATACTCATAGTTTTTAACCGACTTTTTAAAGGACCGCCAAGGAAGGGTTATGTTTTTCTATGTTTAATTTACACCCTGTCGTGTTCTAACTAACTTATTAGACAATAAATATATATATATATGTACTTAATCAACTGAGCTGGCTTATATACTTTAAATGCTTGCGATAATATCGCGTAATGTGAACGATATGCTAGTATAGCATTAGGGCCTTCTTTGCTGTACAATAGTATAGCAAAATAGTATAGCATAGTCTGAAATTAGCTTTAGGTTGTGCACGCTCGCTTTGCTGAAAATAGGGAAAAATAAATTTGGACAAAAAAATATTGGCTAAAAAGAGTAGGGCAAAAAAATTTAGGCAAAACAAATTGGGCCAGAAATAAAATGAGGAAACAGCTATAATTTAATTTTTAAATAAGTTAAGTAAGAGTAAAAAAAAAGGTTTAAAAGAGATTAAAAAAAAACAACCCAAATAAAATAAAATAAACAATTAAAATAAATCAATTTAATTTGATTTCATTTAATTCAATTAAATATCATTGAAAATAAAAATGGTTGTCTGTAAAATCGGCTTACGGACGATAGTTTAACGTGACAAGGTTATAACAAAACATTCTACCTACCTGCCCACCTACATACTTACCTACCTACCTACCAACCTACCTATCTACCTACCTACTACCCACCTACCTACCCACCTACCTACCTACCTACCTAAATACCTACCTACCAGCGCAAAAAATCTATATCTCAAAAAATACAATGTTAATCACTGTTTACATTTTTATGACGCCTAGGATATATACATCATTTTGACCATTTGCTGGTACCATGTAATTATCTATGAATGCAGTTAAAATTGTTTTTTAAATTCAATTAATGTCTTCTTTCAGTAAAATGTTCTATCTACAATATTCAAGGTACTTTCCCTCCATGTGGCATAGCCGTGGGACGCCCTGTATACACCGTAAATTTTTAATCATCAGAAAAAAATATAGTTGTCGTAACTGAACACAGATATAACAAAAACCCTGTTATCGTTAGACGTTTTCCTAAGGCCTTGCGTCAATCGGTACCATTCATTGATAATAATTTAAGTTTCATTAATCAGAAAACCCGGGTACCTAGCCAACACAAAACCCAAAATTCTGACTGCACAGATACAACGGTGTACCCCTTCTGCATTGCCCATTTAAGTTATTTGGTAATTAAAAATTTGTGTTGTATATACTTTCTTATTGTTTTAAGTTCTTCCAGATTGATAAACACAGGGCTACTCCCGCGCATCATGAATCAGAAACTGACTCACGTGGAATACGCTAATGGCGCCTCATTCGATTCCGCTGCGGTCGGCTCTTATTTGGTTACCATTGAACAACCCTCAGGATCTTACAAGTTCTTAGGGGCTTATATTGATCTGCTCAGCGAATTTTTAAAGGTATAAAGTTATATTTCTCTAATATCACTCACACATAAGTTTAGTCTACGAAAATTAAAAAATAAAACTTAGTAGTCGCAAGAAGTTGAATCGCTTCTATATGTGTTCAGTCTATTTAAGGGGAATCCTCAAATCCGAATTCCATACAAAATGTTTCGGACAAATACTCAAAAAGTACGCCGTATTATAGATATTTCTTCACACTATTCGTTTCGTCCATGTTTTTTTGATTTTGTGAACAAAAAAAGTGAAAGGTTTCACACTTTAATTTAGATTTTATACAGATATATAGTGATAGAGAGAGAGAGATACTATATAGTGTTTTTAAGTTAGTAGGGTTAATTTTTCCCCTTAAGACTACAGTATCATGAATAAACAAGGTTTTACAAAAAAATACAACAACCAACTTCAATCGGACTGTTCTAGTAACCGTAGTCCGTAGGCACCACTATAAAGTCACAGGGAAGCAAAATACACAATTTTCAGTTATTTTGATTTAAAAACTAAACTACTAAACCAAAAATTTGCTGAAAAAATTAGCGACAAGACTGCCCATTGTACACTATTTTTCTATAAGTCGTGTTTATCGAGTGGGTGGTGCCTCGACTCTCGATACAAAGTTCGTGGGTTCGAACCCGGTCGTACACTAATGGATTTTTCTGATTCAAAAATCTTTGTGTGCATTATAACACGTGCACGGTGAAGGAAAATATTGTGAGGACACCGGCATGTCATAGAACCTAAAAAAATTGAAAACATTTGTCAAGTTCAGGAAAGGAGCCTCTTCGAGGTTCACTTGAAATCCTCTGGTTCGAAAGAACTAGTGACACGATAAGAAGAAGAAGACCATTTTTCTACTTTCTGTATGTTTTTGTTTTTGTGATGATGTGCAATAAAGAATAATATATCTATCAATCAGGTGTCAACAGACGAACGCCTCACTACCGACATCATCCTCCCCGGCTTAGTATTCGTTCTACAAGAGGTATTCCCCAACGTATACAGCTGGCGGTACACCAACAGCATAGAACGGAGGGCCATGATACAACGATGTGCCAACTTTATAACTACGGTGCTGCAGAGTAAGGCCAGTGATGATAGCTCGACGCTTATGAAGCGGACCTGTGTGTACAACTTACTGCATACGGAGAACGCGATTGAGCTGCTCAAAATTATTTCCATTGGTGAGTTTATTGGATATTTTTAGGGTGAGTTTCCACTGATGCGGGCGGAGTGGACCGTGAATTGGCCAATCACAGTGCTAGAAGTGGAGATTTCGAGCGATGCGATTTGCCAATTCAGAATATAGTAAGGGTGCGTTTCCACAGACGTGAAGCTGGGCGAAGTGGAGAGAAGCGGACCGTGGATGAGTTAATCATATTGCTCGGAGTGGAGATTTCGCCAATCACAGTGTCCGAATATAGATTATATAGATAGATGCACAGCGTGATTGGCCAATTCACGGTTCGCTCCTCTCCATTCTGTCCAGCTCCGCGTCAGTTGAAACGCACCCTTACTATGTTCCATAATTTAGAGGCGCATAATTTAGAGGAGTTGTGATCGTCGTTGTCTGTGTCAGGCCAACTATCAGTTGATTACTTTTCATATACAAGTGCTCAGAAACTTGGTGCTCCCTACCAGAGCAGTGCTACACAGGAATTTGATTCACATAAGCTTAAATAAGATTGATTTTCCTCTAAATTACCTCTACAAAAATTGACATTGCTTAGTAAGAGTGATGAGTCTCATGTTTTCATCCGAATTCACATTTGTTTTTCTATTTAAACTACTTATATAATAAAATCAACAAATCAATAACAATGAACAACCTATCCCTCAACGAATGCAAAACAGAATTATACAAATATTTACAAAATCTGAACTATACACAAACAAAGGGAATTATGCACATCACAAAATAATCAATACCATCTCTGACACCTACCTATCTAGACTCTACCACGTAAAACTTAGGCACAATATTTTTACACTATATTCATACACAACACACTGTACACACCCACACATTCATTCATATATACACACTCGCACACATACACGCACAATTGTATACATAATATGTACATACTGTATATATTATTATGCAATTCACCCCTACACAAAGGCAGTAATTAGAAATAGTATCTAAGTCATTGTTATTTCCTTACGTATATTAGTTAATATTTATAGCATAGCAAAAATAATAATAATATTGTAACTACATACGTATGTAAATTTATTAAAGTCAGTACCTAGCCCAGTACCAGCCGAAACAGAGGTACCTTGTATCTACACACAAGTCCAGCAGGTACTTCGTTAGATCAAGGAACCCGAAGTTTTATATAGTACAGGTCGTGCAAATTTGAAATAGTAAAAAAAAATTGTAATAACGTGAATACCAAATATTATATATAATACACTCACGGTGAACAATTTATATTAAATTACAAGTATAATAGCTACTTCACTCCTTCTCTTTTTAAATTGTTTGCCTATAATTTTATGATTTATTGTATTTCTTTTTATTTCTTAGTTATATATTATTATGCTATGTACCTTATTATAAGACCTTTTTAGAAATAAAACATTTTATCTTTATCTTTTATCTATTTAGAAACTTTTCAAGAACCATTCAGGTTTTTTAAGGGTCCAAAACGGAGCCCCAGTTTTGTTTGTCATCATTCTCAAATTTTTAGGTAACGATCGTCTCGAGCACATAATTCAAAACGAAACGAACTGGATAACAGGGACCGGCCCACAATACATATCGACCATACAGAAATGCGTAGCAATGGTCATGTTCGCACTACGCCTCAAGGACACTGTAACGAAAGCGGGCGAACTCACCCCATTGGAGCATTTGATATTTACGCAGAACAAACAGAATGATTCGTTGAAAGTGGTGCCTCGAGTAGCTAGTTATATTAACCATGCGTTCAACAAAAGCCTGCCGGAATTGTCTAGTAGGCTATTGAAGATATTTGCTAATGTAAGTTTATCGGTCGCCGCAAACGCGTCGCCGACCACAGCGACCGGGCGTCACACGCTACAGTAACAAAACGCATGAAAACTGACGTACTCCGACCACCGGTTGCTGTAGTCGGCGACGAATTTGCGGTTGCACTTAATATATTTCTTCCTAGATGTAAATAATATGAATCTGGGTACAAAATTTATTGTTTTTGCAGGATTTTCAAATGTCTCTTTTCGCGTCACTAGACATGACGGCGTACCAAGTAAGACTCATGTTTCTCGAACGCCTTCGAGATGAATACGAAACAAAAGAACTAAAGGTCGCCATTTTAGAGTTTGTAGCTACATGCGTTGGTAAGCAACCTGGCCTTACAGAGGCTTTCTTCATGATGACTCATGAAAAAGCCACGGCTGAGGGGCAAAAAGACGACCAAACCGTACACACCGTAAAGAAACCTGAAGACGATGAATGTTTCGAAGGTATCCTGGGATACATGGCTGACTATCTTGAAACTATTAACACTGTAAGTAAAATAAGGATGGAAGGAGTACCTGAAGGTCGTATTCTAGCTCCGTTACTATTAAAACTATACTTCTTGTATAATTTTATTACAGAACCCGAATTTCTTACACAGTCCTATATTAGCCTGCTTGATGGGACTATTCCACGCTTTATGGAAGAACAACATGCAAATATTGCTGAAAAAGCTAAGAGAAAATCCGAAATTTTGGAAACACATAACCAGTCCGCTCTTCAACGAAATCCAACCGAACTTGCGAACTTACTCGCAAATATTCAACGTTCTAGGAATAGAACTATTTGTGTCGCGAGATAAAATTGATTCTGGATTAAAAGAGGTGTTGGAACTCTTCTTTGATACCGACAAGAAGTATCTTGATACGTGGATAGTCTACATTTTCTCTTTTAAGGGAAGGAACGACTGTGAATTGGCGGATAAAGTGCCAGTTTGGTTGGGGTTGTTGACCTCTTGGAAAGATTTCACTACAATATTCTGCAAATGCATGCCAATAAGTCTGAATATCGCACACAAAGCTAAAATGGTAGCTCCGTGCTTGACCGCATTATTAAAAGAGCTTGATGATCTCAAGGATGGAAGATTAGTCGTCGTACTATCAGAACTTTACGTTATAATGCTAGCAAATTGGAAGGATGATTGCTTCGATAACAGAAAAGCGAGCGCGAAGCAAATAGACAATCTGCTAACAAACACGTCTATTGTTTACGAATGTCTGCATCCGCGTGCGATTCGCGCCATTCTGTCAATATTCACGGTCGCTATCAGCAGCTTAGATTATGAGATCAAAGCGAACAGCGTGACCGCCCAAAGTATTATAACTTCAGTGACAAATATCAACAGTATTGAGCTGGAGAAGCTATTCGGTGAGATAAAGGACGAGCCTAAACTAGAGACATCCAACGGAGATGTTGTAAACGAAGAAATCGCTGCAGTTGTAATATCTCTAGCGATGTTAGAGCAGTGTTTAGATCTGTATGACGATATGTTCGCTGGGTTGTCGCAGTGGTTTCAATCCAGTCGATTCGTAAACAAACTGCTATGCTGTCTACAAACGTGCTTACAAAACCGGCGGCACTACCACACCTCTTTAGCCGCGTTGCGATGTCTAACAGCCTACTCTCGTGGCCCGTTCTCAAAAGACCTACTAATGTCTGACGTCGATCAGTTTCTGTGGATGCAATTACTCCCTCCGAAGTTCGACAATAATACGTGGAAACCACACGAATGGTGGAGAGTTTACGCGTATAGTTTAGACTTTATTTCAATGATGGTGATGAAGCATGGTCAGTTCTTCGCTAGCGATGCTATAACTTTCGTTGGGGTGCATTTAGACCACTTGGTGGAAGCAATATTACTGCCAAGACAGGTGCTCACGATAGATGCTATGAATGTGTGCGCCTCGACGTTGAATCTGGTTGTGCAACTGGTGAAGTTTGAGGCGAGATGGAGGATCCAGAATATCAACTCCCTGATTGCTGTGATGGTAAGTATAATATTTTTGAATAATAGAATTAGCTCACTAGCTAAGTTTTGGCTAAGTGTTAAAGTGTCTGAGTTAGTGTGAAAGCTAATTAAGGTTGTCCAATCACTAGATGATATTAATTTCGATCTTGTTCAGAGGTTCAGACAAACTAGTTAGGTACTGGATATTTTTCTGATGCTCATAACGATGATTTCTTCTCTTACTACCTTGTCAGTCTCGTGCTCAGGCTTCTTTCACTTAAAAAGTGAGACTGGCTAGACGCTTTCCTAAAAGTAAGAGATCACGCCTGTTCATTACCAGTGCTACACAGAACTTTAAATAACAAAGGCCAGGGCTACACTGTTAAAGCGTTCGCTCACTTTAAGACATATTCTTCAGCCTCTGAGCCTCTTAGTGCACGAAAGGAGCCTTTTCAAGGCGCACTTGAAATCCTTTCACCACACTGGTCCGAAAGAACTAGTGACACGATAAGAAGAAGACGATTAGATATTCGAGGACTATTACAAATTAACACACACATGTGTTATAACTTGTTATGTTGTGCGCTTATGCTAGAAACACTAATCTTATTGTTTACACCGTACACGCCTAAAGTAAGCGACTAACAAGTTGTCCTCTGACGAACCACGTGACAATGATGCGCAGAACTAAATTCTTGGGTTCTGCGCACCTTTGTTACGTGGTTTGCCATAGAACAATTTGTTTATCGCTTACTTTAACCATGATTAGGACAGTGCTATACAAGACTTTGAGATACAAAAGCCTGTGCTACACTGCTTACCTTGTTTCTTGGTGTTCATGTAGACTTATTCCTTACAGCGCAGCATAAGCGTGTGTCTGTATCAATGCGTGACACTGATGATTCGGTCGCGGCGCTCCACCGATCCGGCGCTGCTGGCTTCAGAAGATCCTACGCTCAATCAAGCTCCTGTAGTGCTGAATAGGTATGATATAACATTTTCAACAGACTTTAAAAAGAGAGGAGTTTCTCAATTCGGTTGTTTTTTTTAATGTGTGTTACCTCAGAACGTCACTTTATCAACCAGATTTAGCACGACCAACCTGATTCAGATTGGTGTCATAAAAGTTTCATCAAAATCGGTTCAATAGTTTAGTTTAAGGGTGACAGATGGGAATAATTCAAAATATTGGCATCTCCAAATACATAAACATATGCAAATTCTGAACGTTAGAAGAGCCGAATAAGGCCACACACAGATGCGTTAAAGCCGCAAGCGGCCACATACTGAATCAGGGTTATGTCAATGACAGAAACGAATCTTTATTTGTTTTGACGTGACATGACGACACCGTAGCTTAGTTGGTTGTGACCCTGCCTACGAAGCTTGGTGTTCCGGGTTCGATCCTCGGCCGGGGCAAATATTTGTGACGAACACAAATGTTTGTTCTCGGGTCTTGGGTGTTGTGATGTGTTGTATGTGTCCATGCCACCTGCGACACAGGGAATCCTAGTGCAGGGGTGTGAGTGTGTGAATGTTTGTTTGTTTGTTATTACAGAACCCTAGAAATCCTGCACATGTCGACGCTCTGCCTGCTCTCGTTCAGTCCGGACCTGCTGTCTCTGCTGGCCGACTCAGGGTTAGACTTGGAGCGGTGGCAGCCATTAGTGGAGCTTCACTTCGGCACGCCCAAGATCACATACGAGCCCTACCCGCAACTCACGTTTGGGACGCTCGTGTCGGCGATCTGCCTGCTCACTCGCTCTATGAACCATGTAAGTTATTATCCCACCAATAACAAAAAATAATGTGATTTTGGGAGCCAAGTTCAATAATAAGATAATAATCGTGTAGTTGTCGAACTCACCGACAAAAGACTTGAGATCTAAATGGGGCGTGCCAAGTTCTGTAGACATTATAAGAACGTATAACACTCCTAAGTAAATTTAAAACACAATTTCTTGTTATTTTTCTGCTACAACAATAGGTATTTGATATTTCAAAATGTGACTTTTTTTGATTAGCCTCATTATTTAAACATAGAAAATAACTTATGATCTATTAAACCTCATTATTTCATGTTTTTGGTGTGGTAGAGTTCGCGAACGTATCCACTTTAGGAGCAGTTGCAGGATTACGGAACGCAAGAGGTTGGTCAAGAAGAATGTGTGTGAACAAGGTGTGATAGTTAGAATTTGTCTTCTTTTATAAATAATACCACAGCGTCATTAATTAGCCCCTGTCGTTAGTTAAGGGTCATCTAACCCTACCCGTTTCTTTCTTCAGGCATACCACTTAGAAGAAGGCAGCGGTTCCCGCTCCCCGCGCAGTCGCCGCCGCTGTTCGTGCTCCAGCCCTGGAGACTCCAAGCGAGTCAACCGATCCGAGTCGCTCACCAGCATCTCATCCGCCGCCAGCGCTCTGCCCTGCTTCAACGAGAGACTGGTAGCCGGCGCTCTGGAGGCGACGACCACACTGCTGGCTTCTCAGGTACTTCTCAATATGTCTTGGAAGAAGATAGTTGTTAGTGCTCCAGCCCCAGAGACTCTAAGCGAGTCGAGTCGAACCGAGCCGAGTCGCTCACCAGCATCTCATCAGTCGCCAGCGCTCTGCCCTGCTTCTGCTTCTCAAATATTACTTAAAATCTTAATCGATAGGTTGAAAAAATATTTTGCTTTAAGCGTCGATGACACAGGGCTAGTTTACAAGCTACAAGCCGGCGAGTTTAAAAGCAAGCGAGTTAGCTTTCGAGAAGGATTGTTAACAAGCAGTTTGTAAAAAAAGCCGATGACTGGCTTGTAACTTGTACGACGCTTTAAAACCATTGACCGATCTGGCCTGTGTCATGCACTCTGGAAAACCTTATTCAGTCCATGATAATGTTGCTAAATGCTGGGCGTAATTAATCGGAGGTGAGGGCAGTTTGTTCGTTTAGTCAATATCAATACACATAATGTACTGACTAACTCTTCAGAAAACCTATTTTCACTTTCGTCGGTTTACAAAAATAATCTATTGAATTATTTTACAGGCGCTTTTAGCGGTTCGCGATCCAAACGTGCCAGCGCGCCATAAGCAACTAGTCCGTCGTGAGCTCAGCTCCGAACTGACTCCATTCCTCGATTTCGTGCGCAAGCGCATCATTTGTTCCGCGCACACCGCGCCGCATCTACACAGAAACAAACTTGGTTCGTGGCCTCTAACCGCCGACGAGGAAGAACTGAATAGAATCGAAATAGCTAGAAAAGGACGGAATATAACCGAAGAAGAGGATTCTTCCCTCCCCCCGCCACCGCCCCCAAAACGCGCATCGAACGATTCAATGAGAGAATACATCCTTCGCAAGCATTACTTAGACAAATGCGCCCAGACGCCGACCAAAGGCCTCTCCCCCGTCTCGCATTCCACCCCGACTTCTGACAAGAAGAAGGAAACTTCTAGAAGTTCCAAACGCGTCTCCTGGGCCGAGACTACTCAAGACAGCGATGAGATGGACAGCTCGCTGCAAGAAATTGAACCTGTGTACTCTAATCTGACGGATGTGCAAATTAGAAATGAAGAAGATTATTTCCATTTCATGTCTGTTGTGTTTCTTTATATTTGTCAAACTGAGCTTTGAATAGCATGTAAGTAAGCGTAATAAAATAAAATATTTTTGCGTACTTATTCTCGTTATTTTTGTTCTTTTCTACCTATAAGTACCTACATACATACACCTTTATGCATGCAGCCACTGGCCGACGACGTCAATTCAGCAAATACAGCCGCCTTAGCTAAAAAATAAATAGTTACGCACTTACCCCATACTGAGAATTTATGCTTGACACGCAATGCTTACACGTAATAGATGCACCAGGGTGGCAGGTTGCCTCTTCCACTAGGTACATATATCTGTCTGATCTCAGTAAATCCCCTGCTTTACCTCTAAATGGGTACCAACACAGTAAAAGAAGTACTACGTCACGTAGTACTTCTTCTCGTACTTCATACCTAGTGGAAGAGGCAACCTGCCACCCTGGTGCATCTGTAGATAGATAGATCTGGAAGTTCATTGCTGAACAGCAGCATACAAAAATGGCGGGAAAGATGATCGGTAGGAATAGCAGGTACAAGAACAAGAGAGGGTTATAGAGTTGTCAAACAAAATAAATGATTTATAGCGTTTATTTAAATGCTGAGTAAATCCTTACTTACTTTTAGATTGAATTAGTATTGAAAAAAAAAGAATATAAAGGTTTATTGTATCAAATAAAAACTAAGAAAATTAATAATTTCATTCTCAAAGATAATTTCGAATTATTTTTTTCTACTAGCAATGGTAGCTTTTAAAAGTGTGATTAGTAGAAATAACTTTTTGTTGAGCTGGTAACATTTTTAACATGGCCGCATGTTGAACAAAACGATTTTCTTTACTGTTTGCCAAAATAAATTGTAAATTGGCGTGATTCGTGAGCGGGTTTATGTTGATTGCATAGCCGGGAGCTATTTTGTCGGCGATACAAATCGTAGGTAAGAAATTAAAACAATGGAAGCCAATAATTGAGCTGATCTTTCGGTGTTTATTTGTCGGTTTGTAAATATGTTTGTATCGAGCAGTGGAAGTTGAAGATGATGCATCACCCGAACATGCATCATCAGGCGATGTCGGGGCACCCGCCGCAGCACCTGGCGGGCCACCAGGCGCTCTCCGCACATCACCCAATGCCGCCCCCTCTGCATAGAGAGAACAGGCACGTAACACTCACTAGGTAACGACCCGCTTTTTACTATTTATTTTGCAATTTACGATTAAAATCATGCTTTCAGTTTCTTCCCACCGTGATAAACATAAGTTCCAATCATTTGAGAAAGTTCTGAAGTTCATTAAAAAGACATAAATTCTATAATCTTATTGAATAATTCATTTGCTCACTTTTACCAGTCGCAAATGAGCGAGGTTACATTGTTTTCAAAGATTCTTTGTTATTAATCAATGTAGGCAATAGGACCATGTTATTTTAACTCATGACACATTTGGCCTAATTTTCTCTTCACAGTGACACCAGTCAGTAAAACATTGTAAAATCCTGTATATTTTCACTAATGATTTCGCTGAATTTTACCCATAACCGATTACATATAAATAGCTTAGGCCATTCCAAGTATTCTCTTTACTAATTTTGCATTTACTGTCGGACTCAACAAGAAATAAATAAAACTAGCCCAAAGTTAAGTAGAAAAATGGGTGATACCTGTACGGTCACAATCTGTTTGACTTAATTCCTTTAGACCATCGAAAAATGGTGCGATTTTAAACACTTACCGGAAAGAAAGAGAGAAAATTTGTATATTGGCTTCGCTTTATACCAAGGCAAAATACATGTAAGTAAACCAGAGTTTCAGCTGACGCTTTAAATACAATTAAGGTTAACACTGCCAGATGACCAAACCATAGCTGTTAGCAAAATTTAGAATCATATTTAGAAACCAACAGAAATATAAATAAATGTAATCAATCATACAACACGAATAGTTGATATTAGAAGAATAAGGAGGTTCCTGGTTAGTAATTTGTTCAAAATTTAACTGCAGATGTTGACAGATTGCATACAGGCCACTCTCATTTCAATATTTAGTACCAAACCAACATAGCAAGTTAATACAAAAGATGAATAAGTAATATGTGTGAAGACAGGGTTGGTCTGCTTGTTCAATTATGCGAACCCTTCTGAATAAATTATCTATATTTTTAAAGATGGGGGAAAAAACAATTACAATGAAATATGTTGAATTTATGACATTATTTAACTTAAAAATTATCCAATCTAGTTTGATTCCTTACATGAATAAACACAAATTAGTCTTAATTCTAAGAGATTTTTCAACATACTTAATACTTATTATTATTATTGGTTTTAAGCGAGCATGTTAGAATTTTAAGGGGTAAATTATCTTATGACCAATAAATAATACTGAATATGATTTGGTCACTCAAACTAAGACATTTAATAGCACTGTTTTATCTGACTATACAGTGGAGACAGTATTCATATGCAAATGTTGTGTAATTTGTTGATACGTCGAGGGTCTTTTGCGGCAGTCTTTGTTGCAACTGGTCTTGAATGGTCAGCATAAAGGAACATATGACGATGTCTCTATTGAACTGCGGGGTCCGTTCAGTGAATACAGGCTCCATTCTTTGCCGTGACTAATATATCATTGCCCATTGAACTGCCCTGCCAGTTGCAATAACATTACAGTAGTGTGCAGGCTAGTAGACCGAAAGGTCTCTCGTCGCCAAGTGAACTAGGGTGAAAGTGATTGGTGTTTTCTCATTGGAATCATTGTGCAAATTTTCAAATGCAAATGTTTCTTAGTCGCAAAAGGTGTTAATGATTCCTGATTCCTCACAATGTTTTCCTATGCCCGTTATGAGCATATAGTGTAACGGCACATTGATTTTCTAAACTGGAATAACTCATTGGTCCACATACATATGTTTGAAAAATGTTTGTTTGAGAGGATATACTTTCAAATTGGTCCCTTACAAATTTAATCAAAATCTGTTCAGTAGTTTATTTTTTATATCAAAATAACTGAAAAAAATATGTCGTCGAAGTAAACGAAATTGCGTATTTTGCTTCCCTGTGACGTTTCAGTGGTGTTTACGATCACTAAAACAGTCTACTATGTTTTTATAAAACCTTGATTATTGAACAGAAAAATCCATTAGTGTACGACTGGGTTCGAAACTTCGAACCCACGACCTTCGGATCGAAAGTCCAGGCACCTCCCACTCGGCCAACACGGCTTTTAATTTGAAGTCTGTTTAAAAGCAGGCTGCCTGCCACTTGCAAGTAGTCCATAGTGTGTGGACGTTGCAGGGTGCCGTTGGGTCCGTCGGGCGGCGGCGGCATGGCGCACGGACACGGGCAGCATATGGGTGCGATGGGCGGCATGCCGGTGCACCACGGGGGGCCGCGCGCGCCGCACGCCATCCGCGCCATGCCGCACCATCCGCCGCAGCATCACGTGCCGCCGGTATGTATAGCGCAGTTAATCTCCATTTCGAGCACTTACATTGGTGTTTTAAGGTCTCACCGAGAGTCCACTGCATTAAAAGTCCATTCCAAAAAAAAACTTGGCTAATTCATGGTCCGCGCTTACACTGATAAACATACCCTCGAAGTTGTAAGTTTGACTCCTGTAATGGAATTGTACAGGTCTCCCAACGAAAGCTGGCGCTGTCAAAGCCCAATTTCACTGCATTTTGACAAATTTAGAATGATAATTGTGACAGGTCACAATACAGATACGCCGCGCTCTTATTCGCAGACACTACACAAGCGTATGTGTGAATGTTTTCATGCCAGCTTCTGTTAATATACCTGTACACGGACTCCCTTTTCCGCAATTGGCCTTGTTCGTCCTATGTGCGTCGAGTGTTTACTGTGGGGCTATTAATCTAGACAGCGAAAAGAACAAGTTCCCTGGCTTCGTCTTCGCCTGTAAATGTAAATGGACTCCCTTTTCCGAACTTAGACTCCTGTTGGTCCTTACTACTAATAGTTAAGCCAGCTTAACTCCCCCTAGAGGCCCAGAGGCCTCGTCTTCGCCTGGTGAGAGGTCGGCTCTGATAGACGTTTCTACAAATACCACAATGTCCACAATGTGCACGTTTTGTTCCAGCAAATGAAGCAGATGCGTCGCGGGTACATGGGCGGCGGGTACGTACACACGTACGCGCACGCGCCGCACCCGCCCGCCGCCTCGCCCGCGCACTCGACGCACTCGGCTCGCTCCGCACACTCCATCACAACGACCAGTAAGAACGCACTGTCTCACCTCTCATTATAGGCGGTTCTCACATAGCTCCGCGTTTTTTAACGTTGAACCGAAGTTGGGAAGAGGATTTACACGTCTTTTGCAGTTGATTTTGTGAAATGGCATCAGCATGGATTTTCTCGTACTAACCAATGTGTTATACCTAGATATACGCGGACTAATACGGACGGAAATACTCTAATCCATCTCAATATGGAATTTGGTATATTTGAAAAGTGTTCTTTTATACAGATTATTTTACAATGCAACATGCAAACCGGGAAAACCCTGGATAAGGGCCCCTAAGACCCTTTCGCCGATTTTGACGTTTTGAGGAACTTTTGAATACTCTTTGAAATATTCAAAGAGTATTCAAAAGTTCCTCAATTCAATTCAATCGTGTCGTGTCGTGTTGTGGTAGTTTTACACTTGCTTTTGATTCCTCAAATCAACACTTCTTACGCGTACACTATCCGGCTCGAAGGATCATGTAAAAGTCTTAGCGAGATTCGGGAGTACTAGTAGGTAGGTTTTCAAAAAATAAAAGGTTTAAGAAGCATTTATTAAAAAAGTCCCCGCTAGTCAATGTAAGCCGCCCGTGTTCGTCATCGCGATCTACGATTCATACATCATTCGTGCACTAGCGCCATCTAGTTCAGAACTTATTATATTTTTACCTTCAACAAAAACCTTTGTACCAGATATGTGCCCACCAACGCCTTCCGAAGAGCCTACAAAAGAACAGACTGCCTTGGAACCAGCGGAGGAGAAGGCCGAGTGCACCGACACGATACTCTCGAATCACGACGCAGAGGAGGCGGGCGAGCTCGAGGCGGCTCACCCGTCGCCGCAGGCCAACAGTAAAGAGAAGACACCCATGTGCCTGGTCAACGAATTGGCCAGGTACAACAAGGTCAGTGTTATACACTACTAGACGTATCTATTTTTTTTAGTTTTTTTAAAGTGTTAGTTGTGGCATATGATTTTATTTTATTTATTCATCTTCTTGTCTTGAACCACGACTCATCAACTCCGACTGGAGTGGTAGGTAACTCTTGATGGAATCTAACTAGATTCAAGAGTTATCATAATGGCCATAGACGATTACTGTTGGATAGGCTTTTCCAATGCCACAATTAAATGTCTGCATTCACTTTCATCCACTGACTTTCTACGAATGCAAAAATCGTCATTAGCACTAGAAAGATCGCCCTACAAAGATAATTATCTTTCAGATAAAACACCAATACCGCCTCACATCAGAACAGGGACCAGCTCACAAGAAAGTATTCACAGTAACACTCCGCCTGGGTGATACTGAGGAATACACAGCTGAGGTAAAAAAGTTTTTTCATTCAATACAAATATAGTCATTACATATCAACAAATTATATAAATATATTTAGTAATAAATCCGCTTAATTTCAAAGTTTAAAGATACGACACGTGTTTCTCCTCTACACGAGGCATCATCAGGAGGTGTGGAGTCGTGTCAGACTTCGGCAAGTCCACGCCTCCTGATGATGCCTCGTGTCGAGGCGAAACACGTGTCGTATCTTTAAACTTTGAAATTAAGCGGATTTATTACTAAATATATTTATATAATTTGTTGATATTTATGGATTTCCGCAAAGTAACGCCTGAATCAATCAATTATTAGTCATTACATCACTCGCTCAGCCGAGCACTCGGCGCTACGCTCTCTCGGCCCTTAGCTCGGTACGTGTGATCTAGGCATAAGTTATGGACTGGTACTGAAAACTAACCACTGCCAAGAGTCAACCAGGAAGAAAATACTAAATGTGTGTTATGTTCTATTGCAATCAATCATCTCCATAATAAATAATAAAATAATCGTGTCACTAGTTCCTTCGAACTAGTGTGGTGAAAGGATTTTAAGTGCGCCTCGACGAAGCTTCTTTCTTGCACTCGACACATGTTTTCGAACTTTAGGTTCTACGACATGCCGGTTTCCTCACGATGTTTTCCTTCACTGTTGCGAGAACGTGGGATGCATACATAGATTTTTTCGACCGAAACCCATTTACGCATGACTGCCACCGGGATTCGAGCCCGCGATCATCAGATCACAAGGCAAGGGCCTCATCCACTCGGCCACCACGTCCTCAAATCTCCATAATATAGAGAGGTTAGATGAAAAATGAAAATGAAAATGAAAAATATATTTATTTGTAATTTACAGTTTGGGTACTTATAATTAGGTACGCACTAGCCCCCTAGATATAAGAAAATGTTAATTTGCATTAAGTTTGCCTGTGTTACATGTTTTCCTTAGTGCAATATTATGCATTAGGCGTAGTCTCTTAACATCAGCAGAGCTCCTAGCTCGTCTCGTCAATTGTTTACATAAAAAATGTAATGTTGCAGGGTTCATCGATAAAGCGCGCGCAGCACGCGGCGGCCAACTCCGCGCTGGCGGGCACGGGCTTCCCGGCGCCGCCGCCGCGCACCGCGCATGCGCACGCGCCGCCGCACCACCACCACCGACACTCAGGTATGCATGTGCTTTACTTTTATGATTTTTTTTCATTACATATGCTGGTGCAAGGTTATCCGCAGTGAACCAAAGTGTTAGACCGTTTCTTTCTCGCAAACTTTTCAGTTGTTAACAACCGACTTCAAAAAATAGAGGAGGTTCTCAATGGAATTGTTTTTTTTTATGTTTGTTACCTCAGAACTTGTTTATAAACCGATATGAAAAAAATATTTTCTGGCTTAGGAGGGTATACTTTAAGATTGGTCTTATAGAAATTTCGTCAAAATCTGTCCAGTAATTTAGTTTTAAACGATTTGGTACACGAAATTGCGTAATTTGCTTTCCTGTGATTTTTCAGTGGTGTTTACGATCACTAAAATTGATGTCGGTTGTAGTATGTTCTTGTTAAACCTTGATTTATTAATTTACAAAGTCGAGCGCTCGAATTCCGACGCGATGACTATAATACAGCGTTAGGGGTGAAGCTGTGCGAGTCCGCAGTGTTCTTTTGTTTTCGATCCACATCCGAGCGCACGATATCTCATCTAACGTGCGATAACCTTTGAACCGCAGTGATGCCTACAGTGGAACTGAACGCGTTGGCGATGAAGCTGTGCCAGCCGGCGGTGTACACGAACGTGCCGCCCGTGCCGGTGCCCGTGCCCGTGGGCGTTGGCGCGGGTCCGATGGGTGTGCGTGGGCGTGGACCGCGGCCCAGCTGGGTAGGGTTCCCGAGGCTGGCCGGGCCGGCGCTGGTTTACCGCGTGCGGGTGGCGGTGGGCGGGCGGGCGTGGCTGGGCGAGGGCAGCACGCCCCAGGCGGCGCGCCACGACGCGGCTGCGAGGGCGCTGTTAGATCTGCGCTCGCAACGACCGCCTCACGCTGATCCACCGCCTGACCCCGACGCAGGTATTACTTTACACTCACCAAAACTACGACTTCAAACTTTGGTACTGCTTAGTTACACCTATATAAGTAAATAAATATTTTTGACATTTTTACACAACGCCATATAGCCCCAAACTAAGCAGAGCTTGTACCATGGGAACCAGATAAACTGATAGAATACTTAAATACTTTTTTTTTGTTAATACATCAATGGAATAAATATAAAACACCCACTCGGGATAAACATCGATGTTCGTCACACAAATGTTTGTCCCGAAGCGGGAATCGAACCCGCGGCACTCGGCGTAGCAGTCCAACGCACTTGCCACTCGACCATCCGTTACGTCAATATTTAAATTAAAATTGAATGTGTTTATTGTTTTTGTAACTGGGTGGAAACTTGACTTTTTTCATATTTTCCTGGCCAAGTGGAAGGCTTTTGGGCGATTTGAAAATGCTTATATGAGAATTACAAAATACGTCGAGGCTATTTATGCTGAGTAGTTTTTTATGTTATTTTTACTTAACGCCATTCATTTATTTATTCATGTATTTGTCGAGGAGGTATTTATTGAATATTGTAAAAAACATCTTTCAATGAATTTTCCAGATGAAAATGGCGGCGACCCGTTGAACAACGAAGTGAAGTCTCCAGTGTCATTAGTCCACGAGCTCGCTTTGAAGCGGAATATGACCGTCATATTCACCGTCAAATCTGAGCGCGGCCCGCCGCATATGAGGGTAATGTGACTGGACTTTAGTTGTACACTAAAATTGGTGCAAATATTGTTAATGCAATGTTCTATGGACCATAACTGTTTAGTTAGAGTATTGATAATCAAGGTTTTACAAAAACATAGAACAACAGACTTCAATCGGACTGTTCCTGTGACCGTACGCACCACTGAAGCAAATACGCATATTTGTTCGCTTCAATGTTTTTTTACAGTTATTTGGATTTCAAAACCAAAGTACTGAACCATGAAATTTCTATGGGACTAATCTGAAAGTATATCCTTTCAAATAAAAAAAAATATAAATATATAAATAATTTTCAAATCGCTTAAAAACAAAAAAGTATTAAGGTAAAAAAAAACTGCTGGTAGCTGGTAGCTATATCTACAATATACGACTATGTGTAACCAAGGCGGATTGTTTTCAGGTGTTCGTAACCCTTTGCACGGTGGGCGACATGGAAACAGAGGGTGAAGGCAACGGCAAGAAGGTATCCAAACGGCGCGCCGCCGAGAAGATGCTGGAAGAAATGCGCACTCGATGGCCGCCCGCCATGCTGCGTCCGCGCCCCGCGCTCGACAAGCGCCGCCACCAGCCCACCAAGAAGAAACCCAGGAATCTCATCAAGGTACCATATCACCCCAAGAAACATCGTTCTACTTTAGCGTTGCTCTAAGATCCAGAGACAAAGGGTTAAGGCAACGTCAAAGTGTCCAAACGGCGCGCTGCCGCGGAGATGCGCACGCGCTGCCCGCCCGCCATGCTGGGCCCGCGCCCCGCGCTCGACAAGCGCCGCCACCAGCCCACCAAGAAGAAACCCAGGAATCTCATCAAGGTACCATATCACCCTTAGAAACATCGTTCTACTTTAGCGTTGCTCTAAGATCCAGAAACGAGACAGAGGGCGAGGGCAAGAAGGTGTCCAAAAGGCGCGCTGACGAGAAGATGCTGGAGGAGATGCGTCCGCGCCCCGCGCTCGACAAGCGCCGCCACCAGCCCACCAAGAAGAAACCCAGGAATCTCATCAAGGTACTTGTTCAACTACTCACGCCATCTAGCGTCAAGTAGCAGAACTGTCTAAATGGCGCGCCGCCGAGAAGATGTTGGAGGAATTGCGCACGCGCTGGCTGCCCGCCATGCTGCGCCCGCGCCCCGCGCATCAACAAGTGCCGCCACCAGCCCACCAATAAGAAACCCAGGAATCTCATCAAGGTACCATATTCCATTTCACGAAAAAAGTTAGGCCTTTGTTTTAGTAGTTACATGTATAGATGCCGCGTCGCGATAGTGACTGCCCCGAGGTTATGTACACTATTAGTATATGCCGTGTACGGGTAACAACAACCAAGATCAAAAATCGTGAATTAGAATAAGTATACTTTTTCGACTACTCACTCCCTCTAGCGTCGAGTAGCCGAACTATCTCATCACCGGAAACATCGATAAATTCTTCACAATATAACGTCATTTTTTTTTCTTATGTCAATGTCAGATGACTATAGCGCCATCTTACTACGATGTCGTTAACGGTTTCAATCGTGGTATCACTCGACGGAAGCGTTTCATTTACATACCTATTTTTCGCGTAGTGATAACACTCAAACGAAACGTGAATTCCAGGAGGGTGGCGTGACTTGCGCGATGACAGCCGGCGGCAGTGACAACCCTATCTCGCGGCTGGCGGTCGCGCGGCATGCCGTGCGCGCGCGCTCGCCGCAGTACCGCGTGCTGGAGGAGCGCGGCGCGGCCAGACGACGCGAGTTCCTGGTGCAGTGTGTAGCGCCGCCGCACGCCGCCACCGGCCTCGGACCCAACAAGAAGGCGGCCAAGCGACGCGCCGCGCACAGTGAGTACACTAGCACAGTACCGCGTGCTGGAGGAGCGAGTGCACTGCCATAGTACCGCCTATTGAGCCAGTGCACTACGACAGTACTGAGAGTTGTACGAGTGAATACTTTAGCACAGTTCCGCGTATTGAGGATAGGTTCTCATTGAGTCACCTAAACGAGTAATAGTGTTATTTCCCATCGAGTAACGAGTCAGGGTCTTGAGCGAGTGCACTGGAACGTATTGAGGAGCGAGTGCGCTAGCACAGTGCCGCGTACGAAGGAGCGAATGCACTAACACAGTATCGCATACTGGAGGAGCGAGTAAACTTGCATATATACTAGCAGAGTACCTCTTTCAATTCATATTCATCTACCACCCCTCACGCATATAGTCATTCGCCAGAAACTATTCAAAATTATCTACTCGTTAAGGGTAACTATTGTCGGTTTCTTAGTAGCTTTGGCTAGCTCACTGCAGTTTTATCTAATTTATTTTACGCACTAGATCGAGGACATGTGAGAAGTATCACAGTTTGTACTAGGTTATCATTCTAAGGTGCATGGTACATCCCCCTCAAGCATATATGAAATGAAGGAGAAATGTGCGTAATTTCAGATGTTCTTCTAGCGATGGAAATGACCTCGACGCCGGACGCGACGCCGGCGCTGGTCGCCGGCAAAGAGGACTCGCCCGAGCCCACACCAGGGGAAAACAAGCGGAAAGTGAGTGGATTATTGAATCATTGCAGAATTCATTGCTGGGTATAACCCACGCCTTACATATCGATCTTGTATAAATCAACCAATGTATTGGCTACTGCAAAGATGTTGCCTACCATTTTGCATTATTATCTTAGGGACCGCCAGTGTTGTATGGCACTTACCTAAGTGCCATTGTATACAAGTTGTAATACAGTGCCTAGTGTAGAATGGCACTTAGCTAAGTGCTATTCTACACTAGCGGTTCTCCCGCCGCGGGAATCCGCTTCTGAACAGCACTAGACACAATTAATATGGAATTTGTATGCTGCGGTTCAGAAGCGGATTCAGAGCGGCATATTTTATGAGCTAGAAAAGTATAAGCCACGGGCATCAGCTAGTGAGAAGCACACAACCTTAATAGATCAAAAAGCGTATTGTGAATGCATCATTGTACCCATTTTGCAGGAGAGTGAGAGTCAGAACACGCCGACGCCGAGCAGCGACGTGCGGCAGCCCGTTCCCGGCGTTCTCATGATGGACTACCACCAGCGGACTGGACAGACGCAACACACTAATGGTATAACTCGGGCGAATAAACATGACACCTGGCTCGAATGACGGTTGTGCAAAAAACAGCGAGGAATTCGATAATCTTGATAGAGAAGCTTTAGAGAATAGGTCATGTTATACTTGGTAATGATAAGGTTTCGCGATTAGAGGAAGAAGAAACACCGAGGGCGCCGCGCGGGGCAGCGGGGGACGCATCAAGTTCCGAGCGAGAGTGTCAGCCAGGTGGCATGTTTACTCTCCCGAGTTGTACTTATTGTTATTCTGGAGTGGGGGTACAAAAGTCTGCACTGATCTCACGTTGTAGGGTGCATAGTGCAGTTCCTCCTGGGTTAACTAATCCTACCCCAGCTTCCCCTACTCCTTGAAGTATCGGAGAAGGGTCCTGCGTTGATGGGAATGAATGAAAATGCTTTATTGAACACTGATACGTACCTATGACCGTGTTTGGAACATTGTAGGGCATGATTTGTAGTGATACGCGAAGTATACCGTTATTTTTGAAACTGGACTTGATATTAGTGAACTTTGTATTCAGTCTTTACTTAATTTTTTGAAGAGATTTAAAACAGAGTTAAAACATGTATCTAGTAATTTGTTAATAATCCGCCGTTGTAAAACATATTCTGTGGGAATTTCTGCCTAGGATATCTATTACGGTTCTCTTAGTAGAGGCCTATCGTCAGACATAACGACGTAGATTTAGTACTAGAATCCTATTGGAACCTATATGTCAACCCTAAAACACACTTGTAGGTGTGAGCGAATCAAGCAATTCGAGTACTTCATCGACGAACGCGGCGGGCAGTGGCGCGGCGGGCGGCGGCGCCTCGCCCGGCGCCAAGGACCAGCTCATGTACCTCGCGCACCTGCTCGGCTTCACCGTGCAGTTCTCCGACTTCCCCAAGGTAATGCCGGACACTACAACATTATTTATTATTATTCACGCGACTTATGTGCAAAAACCACTATGGACTGGAGCCCACCAAACGCGAAGCGACGACGTGGTAGGCCCAGAAGGAGATGGCGGAACGAGTTGGACGCATACCTGCCAATATGGACCAGCGACGCCCTTGGCCGCAAGGAGTGGAAGGAGAGGAGGGAGGCCTTTGCCCTGCAGTTGGACACAGATGGCTGAATAATAATTATTATTATTATCGTCCCACCGTAGGGCAAAGGCCTCCCTCCTCTTCTTCCACTCAAAACAAGTGTTTATTTATTTATTTAAGCCTGTTACAATAGTTATTCAGTAAGTGTTACAATTTTTATAGTTCATCCCACTGCTTGGCAAAGGCCTCCCACTTCTTTTTCCACTCAGTTTTATTTGTGTTGAGCGGGGCCAGAGCGTTCCTTCATAATAACAATACAACATTAGTTTTTGTTTATGCGAATACTGAAATTAGTTTGCTAAGAATCGATAACCATGTTTAAAAAAAAAACATTTCTGTAAAATTTTATTACAAATCTCCGGTACTCCTCCGGTCCGGTCATCATCATGGTGTCTTAAGTCGGCTGGTTTGAGCCTGACGTGTTGGGGCTTCGAGCATGAGCTCATTGCCCATACTCTCACTGGGAATCGTCTGTTAGTTTGCTTTGATGAGGTCTTTTTCTCATCTGACTAGGGTTAAATGAGTAGTATTTGTTATGCAATGATTGATAAGTGATGTATTAATGTTTGCAGCGGAATCACGGCGAGTATCTATCGCTGGTGTCGCTATCGACGGAGCCGCCGGTGATGTGCCACGGCGGCGGGCCCTCCACCGCGCACTCGCACGAGCAGTGCTCGCGAGCCGCGCTGCGGGCGCTCGCACTCATGGGGCTCGACACGTGAGTACTGCACACAATCACGGCGAGTGTCTATCGCTGGTGTCGCTATCGACGGAGCCGCCGGTGATGTGCCACGGCGGCGGGCCCTCCACCGCGCACTCGCACGAGCAGTGCTCGCGAGCCGCGCTGCGGGCGCTCGCACTCATGGGGCTCGACACGTGAGTACTGCACACAATCACGGCGAGTGTCTATCGCTGGTGTCGCTATCGACGGAGCCGCCGGTGATGTGGTCGTAGAAAACTAGGAGACAATGCGTTGGTTCATTCCCGGTCGGTAACGCCCGTCGTCCACACTGTTGACGATCGAGATAAAAAAGTCCCACTCTTTCACAGTGTTGACGAACGCAACTTTATATGCCCGATCGTTTCCACCCATTACCACAGTTAGAATATAAAAAG
The DNA here is from genome assembly GCA_932526365.1 of Lobophora halterata. Taxonomy (NCBI): domain Eukaryota; kingdom Metazoa; phylum Arthropoda; class Insecta; order Lepidoptera; family Geometridae; genus Lobophora; species Lobophora halterata. The sequence continues at coordinate 9,492,208 of OW052002.1, forward strand.
CGATTCTTTCTTCGATTTCAGTGAAATACTGATTTACCAAATGACAAATAAAACTGAGCTATGACGTATAACACTTTTATTGAAATCCGCTTTTATATTCTGACCCTTGTACTAGTGGAAACGATTGGAATTAAAAAGTTGCATTCGTCAACAATGTAAAAGAGTGGGACTTTTTTTTCTCAATCGTCAACAGTGTGGACGACGGTTGTTACCGACCGGTAATGACCCTAACGCACTTTCTAAGCATTGCATCTGTCAATATAATTATCCATCTAAAAAGTCTTCACCAAGATTTGCATTATAAAATATGCGAAAATAGAATTCCTTGAACAGAATACCGATATTATTTGATATTAGTTCACACCAAGAATGTTTCGTTAATTATTTTTTTTCATTTCCAGGATGCAGAACGGTCAGTCGGGTACGCCATCCAAACCCATCACAAACGGCGTCCCTGAGTGACAAGCTCCGACCTTAGTCAGCTGGCTACATATATTACATAATCATACCCTATCATATTATTTAATTATATTCTCTCAATTCGGTTGCAATATCACGCGTGAATATTTCAAAGCGGGATAGTTCGGGACATTTCATTCTACTTCGCCAAATGTTTATTCCAGCTATGAATTATTCACCGGAATCTTTTGATCTCGAGTCTCGATTTCTGTTTTTTCTTTTGTTCTACATTATTATGCTATCATTTTTTTATTAGATTATAACTGGTATTTATATATATAAATTTATTATATAAATAAATACCCGTTACAATCTAATAACTATGTGTGATAATCGCGAAAGTCTACGAAAAACTATATTTTTCTTATTTGTAGAATAGTAAATGTATATTTTTTGTTTGACTCCGGAAAATTTAACTAATTCAACAGGCTTTGAGAGATTCTCTAGCCACTTACATTTTAGTTCGCGCACTGCCAGGACATTTTTATAGATTTATATTGTTGATATTTATAATAAAAAACTAGCTCTTGACACTCGTCGGTGTCAAACTTTTTCGAATATTCTCTAGAAGAATATAAAATGTATTGTGAACATTTTGGTTTACAATTTAGTAGGTACTGTAACAAATAGGTGGCTAATATATTGTAGTCTATATGAAATATCGACAAAAATTATGTAGGAACGATTTATTTCGAAAGTGAGGCTGTGGAGCCGAACCAAAACCGATCATCGGGGCGCGGCGGCGTGCGACCTCCATTCATAACATTAATTTTTCTGCTTTATTCTATGCTCGTTGTTATACTAAAGGATTATTGTAAGGTTATTTTAGGTGAATTCGAAATGGAATGGACGGTCGCCTGCCGCCCCCGAAGAACGTAAAGTTACATCATGCGGCCATGGTGTCTCCTTAGTTTAGCATAAAGGTGGTAATCGCCGAAATCCTCGGAACCCAATTGTTTCATAGAAATAGCGACAGGGACGTATTCCCAGTCATCCTCACTATTTCATAATAGTTTTGACGACGCGGTTCTCCGGGGGACGGGGATTCCGACGATTATAACAAGTTTGGCCTCGATTTTTAACTAATTAAATCAGTAATTTAACCTCCCGACCCTAAGCTGTGAAATGTGTAATTCTAGAGATAAGATTAGCCGAGCGTTCCTGTCCATAAAAGGCTAAGGTTGCCAGTTGCTTGTTATTTTATTCGTTTTACGCAGCCTATATTTAATGCATGTACTCTAATGTGTTAGTATAGGGTTTTACGGCTTATTCCATGATGCTCCCAATCTCATGATCCCAGTGGGATCATACGAAACTTTTGAGTTCATTAAGCTCCCATTATTTGTGGGATTCAAAAACTCCTCCGGCTTTATTCCATTCCATGTTGATCCTAGCTACATAGGGCTGTTCTATCTATGCAAAAATTATAAGAATGTGATAGGTGTCAGACATTTAGCTTTGATTAGTTAGACAAATAAGTGGCAAATAATTAATCAGTATTTTGAAAGTAGGTTGATAGAAAAAAATTTATTATGTATTGCATTTCACATTATCACGTCACATCATTACTTCCAGGTGTGTGGGATTATAATGGAACGATGAGTGGTCAATGCTCCCTAGTGGGAGCTTAAAGAACTCAGTTTTGTATGATCCCAGTGGGAGCATCATGGAATAAGCCGGTTTTACTAATGATACTTCGTTTTTGTTAGAAGTTAGTGTAAGTGCAAACCGCGCGGCGCGAGGCGCGGTTTGTCGTTTCTGAATACGAGACGCGCGCGCGCCGCCGGCCGGTGTATGCTCTATCTACCTTCCTAATTGTACATTTCATTGTATTGGGTCCGACGATATCTACGTACTATTTATTACTATGTTGGCCTACGTAGATATCACAGCCAGGTTGTATAGACACTGTTGCGACAGCTGACTGGACATACTCGATATTAATTTTCTGATAAAAATGCGTACGTTTATGGCAAACAGCAGCGGAGTTTATTTATCAAATTGAAGCATGACATGAGTTGAATTAACGTATTCATAAATACGATTTTAAATCGAGGCCATTGTGACAATTTCTTAATGTTGGGAGTTGCAAGAGTGACTAAGCATGAAGAAATTAAAATTATTGTTATTATTGGATAGAGTAATCGCCATAGGGGCGGAATCGTTTTATTTATTTTGTTCTAAGTTACTAATTCTATACTACGAGGGTTGGAACAGTCCCAACTTGTTGCTTTTAGCATCTTAACTGTAAGATTATACAAACAATAAAGAGTTAAAATAAACACTTTGTTTTATTTCCAAATAATACGTAGCCTGTAAAAATATGAGATGTGAAAACCGCTGAATGTTGATAAGTTATGAGATTAGAAAAAAAGGTACTAAAACTTTCGTTCTTATCCATTAGTTCTGTACACATAACAAGTAAAACTTTCTCCCTAGTTCTGAGTTCAATTTATAATCTGTGTAGAAAAATAATGCGACGAAATTTTTTACCTCATTGGGAGACCTTTCGTACTAGAGCACCATGCCAATCATGTGAGTTATAATTGAAAAGTGTTCGTAGGTTAGGTTTCACTAGCCTACTTACTACCAGGGCACCATGAGTCTCAAAGGGTGTTTGTAGTAAGTACTTACACGCATCTTATTCTTACTATGCTATGTGTTTGGTCGATGCCTACCTACAAGCACCGAGCGATGGCATGACCGTGTTCGCCATCAGTCCAAGCTACCAGGAAAACATGAACCCCGAAGAAGTGTTTTTTCATAAATAGTTGCCGGGACATACTTGACTTAGTTGTATGGGTCTGTGTTCGTCATCAGTCAAAGCTACCAGGAAAACATGAACCCTGAAGAAGTGTTTTTTCATAAATAGTTGCCGGGACATACTTAACTTAGTTGTATGGGTATGGGTTCGCCATCAGTCCAAGCTACCAGGAAAACATGAACCCCGAAGAAGTGTTTTTTCATAAATAGTTGCCGGGACATACTTAACTTAGTTGTATGGGTATGGGTTCGCCATCAGTCCAAGCTACCAGGAAAACATGAACCCCGAATAAGTGGTTTTTTCATAAATAGTTGCCGGGACATACTTAACTTAGTTGTATGGGTATGGGTTGGTCATCAGTCCAAGCTACCAGGAGAACATGAACCCCGAAGAAGTGTTTTTTTCATAAATAGTTGCCGGGACATACTTGACTTAGTTGTATGGGTATGGGTTCGTCATCAGTCAAAGTTACCAGGAAAACATGAACCCCGAAGAAGTGTTTTTTCATTAATAGTTGCCGGGACATACTTAACTTAGTCCTATGGGCCATTTTTAGTGTACTCATACATATTATGAAGGTCGTTCGAAGGGGGTTCATGTTTTCCTGGTTACTTGGACTGATGACAAACACAGTCATGCTATAGCTCGGTGCTTGTAGGTAGGCTTCGACCAAACACATAGTAAGAGTAAGATGCGTATTAGTACTCAAACACCCCTTGACTCATGGTGACCTGGTAAGTAGTATTCGTAAGTTGGTTAGTGAAAACCTAACCTACGAACACTTTTCAATTATAACTCACTAAAGTGGGCATGATTGCATGACTCCTAAAATGTATAATGCCTACTTGCACCAAACTATCAAAGTTCCTAAGCAATTACTTAACTCGCTTGAAAGTTCTTAACGGTCTGAATTTAAGGCTTGACCAAACCAACGCGTTCAGCTCGCATTCGCGGTGGCGATCAATTGTTGGCCAATCAGAGGACGCATAGATGTGAACACGACACTATCGATTGGCCAACAACTGATCGCCACCGCGGACGCGAGCTGAACGCGTTGGTTTGGTCAAGCCTTTAGACCGTTGGACAAAAGAACTGGCAAATAAGAAAAGTACCTAATTGCTTAGGAGCTTTGACAGTTTCGTGTGAGTAGGCATAAGTACCTTTTCAATTTCTCTTACGTTTTTTTTTTATTTGTTCTTAGATGTCGTTAGATAGAGCTAAAATAATTGGCCTTGTTATAGGTAAGTCTTATTGTAATAAAAAAATCATTATAAAATATAAAAACAAGATTTTATTAATAAAAATAGCTACATAGCTAGCGTTGCGTAACATTATCACCAGTCTTGTATGGACTCCGAGGTAATCATACACACATGGTATATTTACATAATACTTTGCTTCATAATGCGGTAGAATTAACTCTATTCTTGTACATGGCAGGTATCACTTGACAAACATGAGCCCTAACGACTGAGACATAAAGCATAAAATGTCTGTGTGCTCCTCAATCTGGAAAAGATAGAAAAAAATGGTCAAGATAAAATAACAGCTTTATTAAATGTATGAAATCCATATGCTTCTGGCGCGTCACGACACGCCACGACACGTAAATATGTTTCCGCCTTTCGTCGCTCGGATCTTTGTCTGCAGTAGCGATTTTTAGGTTAAATTCGGTTTCGATATGCCTACTAAAAGTTCTTTCAGTCAAGGCTTAAGGCGGAAACATATTAACGTGTCGTGGCGTGTCGTGATGCTTACTGTCGTACACGTGTGCGACACGACACGAAATGCAAATATGTCCCTAATCATATTAAGGTAAGTAATTTGTTATAGTCCTTTAGAAATCAATAAAGTCGTTAATGCCCTAAGCATTGAGTTCGAACGAAGCCAGGTGTCATGTTAATTCGCCCGAGTTATAGCTCTGCCTTCGTGTTAACAGAATTAGCTTCATTTATGGAGTAGTAAATTATTAAAAAGTAATACAGGGCATTATTACTTAAGTAGTTTAATATATTTTCTTTTGGATCGCCTGATGGGAATAGCGGTATTGTGGCTAAATCAGACAAGTTTACTTCGATGATGTAAGTTCGAGGATGTAGCTCTTATTACTTACTCGTTCTTCGAAGGCACCGAAGTTATAGGAAGTACTGTTCAAGGAGTCATACAATTCCAAAATAAATGGCGTACTTACAATCTTGGCGGTGGGTTTCCCGCTGCCGTGGCCCGCCTTGGTGTCATGAAGGTGCATGCAAAGTAAATGGCGTACTTACAATCTTGGCGGTGGGTTTCCCGCTGCCGTGGCCCGCCTTGGTGTCATGAAGGTGCATGCAAAGTAAATGGCGTACTTACAATCTTGGCGGTGGGTTTCCCGCTGCCGTGGCCCGCCTTGGTGTCATGAAGGTGCATGCAAAGTAAATGGCGTACTTACAATCTTGGCGGTGGGTTTCCCGCTGCCGTGGCCCGCCTTGGTGTCGACGCGCGCCAGCAGCGGCCGGCGCTGCGCCGAGCCCGCCACCTCGTGCTGCAGCGCCGCTATGAACTTGAGCGAGTGCAGCGGCACCACGCGGTCGTCGTGGTCCGCCGTCAGCACCAGCGTCGCCGGGTATTCCGGGTGCTCTGGAATTACACGGACCTTAGCTTCAGTATCAGATCGCAACATTGGAAACATAAACAGCTCACTCTGTAGAGGATGCTTGACCGAAAAGGAAACGGCCGCTCATGTTATCCTGAAGTGCGTGACACGAACTATTAATTAACAAACAGTTATGTTTCTTACACTTAAGAGGCTATGTGAAAATTTGGAGCCGCTGCGTTTCATTCTTACTCGGTAACGGTACAGTTTACAAACTTGATGTTAATACAGTGATTACTTGAGGATATAATCTAAATAAATGTAAGACAAAAACACGATTGGTGTAACTTTTCTCGATAGATTTATTTTTTGAAATAGGACCTCTTAAAATCAGATTTACAACCATCCTCCGAATTTAGAGAATATTTACGATTTATTTTTATGGTATTGAGTGAGTAATCACAGAACTTGGATAAATGTAGGAGGATTTTTTTTTAAAAATTCAATACTTTTCAAGCAATACGATGTTTTATCATTTGTCGCTTACGTCCGTTACTTTTGAGCGACTAAAATCTATATCTAACCTCTTCCCTCGGGGTAAGGTGTCTAATTGCGCTATCACTGTCATATAATTCGGCAGCTGTCATTTCTGACAGTTTCACATATCCTCTTAAGAGTTTATTTTTCAACAAAAAGTAACGAGAGTCGTTCTGTCAAGGATCCTAGACAGGGCACACGACGGTACTGTGCAGTGTCCTTGACTAAACACAGGACCGGTTAAGAATCTTCGCCACTGAGACTTTCGCAACTTTTTTCTGGTTGGCGATAACATTTGCAATCGCTATTTTAAGTTCGAAGTACAGTGGGATATTAATTAACTAAGTAGGTAATAAATTAATACTATTCCTAGATTACTAATAATACCTACATATACATATTTATTTATTACTATTCATATTCAGAGACTCATTTTAAAAACGACTCGTATTGTACCTGTTAAAGGCTTCGTTCATTTTATTATTTAATGTTATTTTGGTGGATTATGGTTTATTGGTAGAAGTCAAAACTTTCTAATGTAAAGGTCGGTGACCTGGTCATCTTATGGGAGTTAGATACCACACGTATGACCTGGCTAGGGTAACTAAGGTATATCCGGGCTCGGCTGATGTAAGATTGTAAGAGCCTTAGAGGTAAAATAATCTAATAAAATCTTTTTTTCAATCGAACAGGAACCACAGATTAATCACAAAAATATTAAATTAGCACAGATAAAAATAAGTTCATATTTCCAACAGTACCTTTATCGGGTCGGTGTATGTTGTGCAGCGGTGAGTACTTAAGCAGGTACTCGAACTGTGTCTTGTTGTCGGAGCTCCCGTAGTCAGAGGTCCACGCGTGCCCGATCGTGAACTTTTGGAACCGCAACATGTCCAGCACTCTGCCAAATGTGTTTAGTTTTTATTAACTAAAATTTATTAATCTGAGGGTGGGCGCTGATGCCTATCATACAGGGTAACCATTATCCTAGTTTAGGTATCATACAGGGTAACCATTATCCTAGCTTAGGTATCATACAGGGTAACCATTATCCTAGTTTAGGTATCATACAGGGTAACCATTATCCTAGTTTAGGTATCATACAGGGTAACCATTATCCTAGTTTAGGTATCAGTAGTTACACTAAAACTGAACCTTCTTTACCTTTAAGCTATCTTAAAAACTAAATTGCTTTTGTATACTATCCTTAATGTAATAAGGTGCCAATAAATTATAATTAAATCATTTGTCAGTTATTATAAGAAATACATATATGTTGTTTAGCATTAAGGCGAATAGTACCACTGATTTGCCCTCTCGCTCGCGCGTACCTACATTTTTGAAGATTAAAAAGTTACTACATGTAATTGCGGAAAAAAGGCCTCCAGGCACTGGAAAGTAACATTCCACACGTTCAGTAAAAAAAATATAAGTAATTTTTTCTTCCAATATCTTCCAAATGTAGGTACGCGCGAGCGAGAGGGCAAATCAGTGGTACTATTCGCCTTAATGCTAAACAACATATATGTATTTCTCGTAATAACTGATAAATGATTTAATGTTTTTTTATTGGCACCTTATTACATTTAGGATAGTATACAAAATCGATTTTGTTTTTAAAGATATGGCTTAAAGGTAAACAAGGCTCAGTTTTAGTGTGATCAGGGGTACTAGTCGCCATAAGGGTCAACCTAGCGTTTTTTTTTCGCGTGTATACGGGCGTTTCGGCATACGCGCATATTCAAAGTCGAATGCGCGTACTATAGGATAGGATTTGCAATAGTAGTACCCTATATAAAGCATAGTACTAAAACTCACCCGACTTGCACGATAGCGGCCCCGAAGAGGTCCGGCCGCTGGTTGATGCAGGCGGCCACCAGGAGGCCGCCGTTGGACCCCCCTGGATGGTGATGAGCGACGGTTTCGTGTATTTCTTGTCCACGAAGTACTCGGCGGCGGATCGGATTGGTATATATCCTTGAACCCTAATAAATCATATTACTAAACTCACCCGACTTGCACGATAGCGGCCCCGAAGAGGTCGGGCCGCTGGTTGATGCAGGCGGCCACCAGGAGCCCCCCGTTGGACCCCCCCTGGATGGTGATGAGGGACGGCTTCGTGTACTTCTGGTCCACGAGGTACTCGGCGCCGGATCGGATTGGTATATCCATTGACATATATCCTTAAACCCTAATAAATCATATTACTAAACTCACCCGACTTGCACGATAGCGGCCCCGAAGAGGTCGGGCCGCTGGTTGATGCAGGCGGCCACCAGGAGCCCCCCGTTGGACCCCCCCTGGATGGTGATGAGGGACGGCTTCGTGTACTTCTGGTCCACGAGGTACTCGGCGCCGGATCGGATTGGTATATCCATTGACATATATCCTTAAACCCTAATAAATCATATTACTAAACTCACCCGACTTGCACGATAGCGGCCCCGAAGAGGTCGGGCCGCTGGTTGATGCAGGCGGCCACCAGGAGGCCGCCGTTGGACCCCCCTGGATGGTGATGAGCGACGGTTTCGTGTATTTCTTGTCCACGAAGTACTCGGCGGCGGATCGGATTGGTATATATCCTTGAACCCTAATAAATCATATTACTAAACTCACCCGACTTGCACGATAGCGGCCCCGAAGAGGTCGGGCCGCTGGTTGATGCAGGCGGCCACCAGGAGCCCCCCGTTGGACCCCCCCTGGATGGTGATGAGGGACGGCTTCGTGTACTTCTGGTCCACGAGGTACTCGGCGCCGGATCGGATTGGTATATCCATTGACATATATCCTTAAACCCTAATAAATCATATTACTAAACTCACCCGACTTGCACGATAGCGGCCCCGAAGAGGTCGGGCCGCTGGTTGATGCAGGCGGCCACCAGGAGGCCGCCGTTGGACCCCCCTGGATGGTGATGAGCGACGGTTTCGTGTATTTCTTGTCCACGAAGTACTCGGCGGCGGATCGGATTGGTATATATCCTTGAACCCTAATAAATCATATTACTAAACTCACCCGACTTGCACGATAGCGGCCCCGAAGAGGTCGGGCCGCTGGTTGATGCAGGCGGCCACCAGGAGCCCCCCGTTGGACCCCCCCTGGATGGTGATGAGGGACGGCTTCGTGTACTTCTTCTCCACGAGGTACTCGGCGGCGGATTGGAAGTCGTCGAATACGTTTTGTTTGTTGAGCAAGCGGCCGGCGTTGTGCCATCTCTCGCCGTATTCACTGTAAAAATATTTCAGTTTTTGTAAAAAAAAAAAAAAGTTGCCTGTAAGGTTGCTTTACGGACGATAGTTTAACGTGACAACGTCATAACCAGCGTAACGGGACAATGAGCGTTACCGGACAATGACGTCAACCTAGCCGGCGTTCATCGATTTATTAGACGTAGTCACCTCAAAAAATCTCGACAGTTGTTTATAAGAGAATTATTATTGTTGTTCACTTGATACAGCTCAGCATGTTATGCCTTAAGAAGCGTAAGAGATGAGGTAAGTATCGAGCAGCTTAAAATCATTTATTATGCCCTAGTAGAGTCTAAATTGCGATATAGTTTAAAATTTTGGGGAAACAGTTATAAGTACAATATCAATAGAGCCTTTACTATACAAAAACGGGCCATTCGCACTATGGTGCGGATACCTCCATGGGAAACGTGTAGAGACCACTTCCTAAAATTAAAAATTCTCACTCTTCCCTGTCTCTACATTTTAATAGTTCTCATGGACATATTACGCAATCCGTTGAGATATGAAACATCAGAGAGTAGGAAGAAACGTCTTAGTACAAGGAGAAAAGACCTTGAAGTCCCAAGGTGTCCGAGGCTAAATGTAGCAATGCATGGCTGTCAATATCAGGCTGTTAACCTCTTTAATGCTCTCCCTACTGAGTTTAAAGCTATCGAAAGTCCAAATGTATTCAAAAGTAAATTGAAAAAGTTTTTATTAGCCGGTTGTTATTACTCTGTCGATGAATACAAGCTGCAGAAATTAACGAAATAGTAAAATTTTATCATGTTCTCTGATTTTTAGTATTATGTAGTATTAGGTAATTGATTATAATTTCATGTAGGTGTAATATAATAATATTAAGCATAATTTTAAGTTAAATGTTCAAATACGATTGATAAATTGTTTGTGAATAAATGATATGATATGATACATTTTTATCTGCTCGGTTTAGATGGTTTAGCCGGGGATCATCTAATGTGCACGGGCCTAAGTCAGGTATGCATCAGTAATATTTCATTTGAGGCGTGGATTTATAGATTATATTATTTATTTTTTATTTGTAAGTCGTTGCTAGAAGGCAAGTCGAGATCTTTATAGGACATACACACACACACACACACATACCTTTACTTTTATATGTATAGATAGATAGATAGATAGTAACTCTTTATTGTACACCCCGAGGAAATATACATTATAAAAGGAAACAAATAAAAAAAACCAAAAATAATAGAGGCTACAATGGGCGGCCTTATCGCTAAAAGCGATTTCTTCCAGGCAACCTTTGGATGGAGAGGAGTGATAGTAGTTGGCGTCTGGACGGGTGAGTCGTAATAAAAATATGTATGATACATACATACAAATATTTACACAGATACCTACATACTATATATTATAATATATAATATACATAATATATATTATATACCCTAATTATTAATAAAACGTTTATGACAGCAATTTCAACTATATAAAAATGTATATAAAACATACTTAGACTCACTCTACCTTATTTCCATTTTTCACAATATTCAATTTTTTAATTTTCTATAAGAGCTATATTTCTTTTAATTTAGGTGTATTTATTCATGTTGGAACCTTATACTATTGTTTGTCCTAAGGAAGGTGCTGACTGCTGCCACACAGTTTTATTTTAACTTTTGCAGTGGTTAACGCTCCCATTTTATTATGTAGGTACAGCTTTTATGTTCCAAATAAATAATTTAGAATGTTTATATGAATTTTGACAGTAACAAGTGTTTCGCCGCTAAGCACTTGCTATGTGTAACTACTGTGTTCCCTATTGGAAGGCGCATATGTTGAATGGACTCACCCGCCGCCTCTGATGTTGGGGATGGCCACGATGCCGTTCAGATGCTGCATGAACACGAGCCGCGTGATGCTGAAGCTCGGCTGGATGTTGATGTTGAATCCTCCGTATCCGTAAAGCAGCACCGGGTTCGTGCCATCTTGAGGTAGGTTCTACAATATACAAGGATAAGTTTATAAAAACTGAAAACCCGACTGCGAAAATTTTATACTGATCTACATTGATTGCCGATTCATTATTCTAAATTAAATTTAAAAATATGACTTGTATATATTTTTGTAATCTCCTTTTAATTCCCTTCATTTTAATACTCTACTTGATAGGTTTGGTGAACAAACATTTTTCAACGACCTGCTATTTAGCGCCAAAAATCCGCCATTTTGAATATTTTAACCTTAACTGTCAAAATCCATCGAGCCGTTTGGAAGATACGAGGTAACAAATAATTTTAAATACATACATACAAGATACGCGCGAAAAACATAACCCTTCCTTGGCACTCGGGTAAACATTTGATATTGAAAGACAAGTACACTGTTTAATGTGCCAAAGTTGTTGAAAAAAACGAAGAGAATACAATAACAAAAAAAAAATGATTGTGAGGATGGATAGGCACTTGTATGTACAGACAGCGTCATAGATAAGTATCTCCCTTGCATTATAATACCCAGCTTCAAATCCCTTTAAATCACAGTCGCGGCGAATGGAGAAGTTTTGCCTTTAAAAAATAGATTATATTTGTATAACCTATGCCTAAAAATAAATTTAAGTATTACAATTTTTTGAAAGGATTTATAGCTGGGTGTCTTGTGCAAGGGGGATACTTATCTCCGACGCTGTCTGTACAGTCAGCTGCAAAGACATGTATACACTCCCAAGCTTTCAGATTTACATTACTTCTAATTTAGCAAAGAAAAGTGAACGCAAGCATTTACTTGTCAGCAGAAGAATGCCTTTGCAAAATTAAGAGTATAATATGAATGTAAAAGCTTGGGAGTGTATACATGTCTGTGCAGCTGACTGTGCATATATTGGTAACCTAGTCTTCTTACTAACAACGAAACAAATGTTTAGCAGAAACTGAACTTGATGGACATTGTAATCCTATAAGCATTTGGGAGAAAGGCAATTAAAAACATTTTTTGTAATGATTAGCATGAATGTAGATTACCTTTTTGGAAACAATAAACATGGGAACTTTGACTTTGTCCTTGCTCTCGTAGAACACTTGTTTAGCTTCGTACTGCGATGCGTCGAACCCTTTCACATTTACTTCTCTAAACACCTGAAATATAAAAAATGATTAAAAAATAGCGCCTTAAACGTCGATGACACACGGGTAGTTTACACGCTACAAGCCGGCGAGTTTAAAAGCTAGCGAGTGAGCGTGAATGGTCATTCTAAAGGTAGCCTTTCGGTATTGGCGACCGCGACACACGCAGGACCGCAGACGGGTCGCGCTACCCAGTATGCAATAATACGAAGCGCTGTCGGAAGCAAGCAACCGCGTCGCGCGACTCGCGCATACATTCCATTCGCGAATCCGAGGCTCGCGCGGTCGCTTGACGTGGTCGCCAACATCGAAATACTACCTTAATTTGTATTAACTTACCGTGGGCTTGTAAGGTTGTTTTTTGAAGTCGACGTGGAAGATGACGCCGGGCGAGAGGAACGACGTGAAGTGGTAGAAGATCTCAGTCTGCGTCTTCTTGCCCGAGAAGCCCACGATGGAGCCCACGTCCAAATCGAACGTTTGCATCAACGCGCCAGCTTTCATATTATGCAGTTGTAATACACTCTGGAATATATAATAATTGATTGATTCAGGCGTTACTTTGCGGAAATCCATAAATATTAATAAATTGTACAGATATATTTAGTAATAAATCCGCTTAACTTCCGAACAAAGGTCTTAATTAAATTAACTCTAGTTTAGAATTTTGGTATCCAAACCAAAGCGCCGAAAACATAGAACTCAATTTAGAACTCAACACGTGTTTCGTCTCTACACGAGGCATCCTCAGGAGACTTGACTCGCCGAAGTCTGAAACGAGAGCTCTCGTCTTTCTCTCTCGATTTATTACTAAATATATTTATACTTTTTATTAATACTCTGGAAAATATATTTGTTTTACTACTGGCAACAGTCCTGGCCTGGATTGAGGGGCAAACCAGGCCGTGAGTGTTGCCAGTAGTAAAAAAGCTAGTCCGGAAATTCCCTTTAAATTAAAATCAATGGGATTCTAAATCTAATTTGAGTAAGGGGTTACAAATTTACACTTACTTTACCCTAGCAAACCCAACTCTACAAAACTAACGGGATTTTGGGATTAACCATTTTGAGCAGTACCGGGATAAAAAGTAGCGTATGTAAGTGACCAACTCATACCCATGCTAAGTTTTGATCAAATCAATTTAGTCATTTTGGCGTGATTGAGGAACAAACATCTTTAAACCATTTCAGAAAATTTCGCCTTTAAATTATTACACTAGAAGGGTAACAATCTTCGTGATATACTTCAAACATGATTTAAAAGACGTGATATTCACGTACGAATATAGTCCTATAGTAGCTTCGAAACCATTCTAACAAATAATGGACAAAACGATACATGAATTAAGGTGCAAAAATGTGCTACATACCTTGACATCTCTAACATAGTGGACGACTAGTTTATCATTGTCTACGGCTGTGGCCCAGTCCAGTACATCGCTCGCGTGTTCCTGTGAATGGGAAATATAATATTTATAATAATTTTCTCTAATAAATCGATAAACGCCGGCTGCATGCACGAAAACGTTGACGTCATTGTCCGGTAACGCTCATCGGTTACGCTGTCAATGTTTTGTTATGATGTTGTCACGTTAAACTATCGTCCGTGAACAAACTTTACAGACAACCAATTTTTTTTTGTTGACGAGCTTACTAAATATTATTAAATAGAGCAGCAGTGAAGGACCGCTGACAGCGGCCCTGCAATACTGGTCGTTATACGATAATAAGTTTGTAGATAATTTTCAAAATTGTTTGACACTGAAAGTGAGAATTTAGCCTTTTGTTGTATGTTACATACCCGTCAGCCGCTAGGCCGCGTTTTTGGAGTGAAACTAGTGTGACATGTGAGTTATGTGATAGTGTGATTAGTGTGACATGTGAGTAATGTGATAGTGTGATTAGTGTGACATGTGAGTAATGTGATAGTGTGACATGTGAGTAATGTGATAGTGTGATTAGTGTGACATGTGAGTAATGTGATAGTGTGATTAGTGTGGAGTGTGATTAATGTGACATGACGATGAACGTGACAGTATGATTATTGACACAGTGTGATTAGTGTAACATGTGATTAACGTGGCAGTGTGATTATTGTGAAGGCGTGATTAGTGTGACAGTGTGACTCACGGGTATGAGCGTTTCCCATTTGTCTTCGGCTGGATCCTGTAGGTCGATCTTGATCAGTCTGTAGTTGGGGGCGTTTTTGTTCGTGCGGAAAATGCACACGGAACCCTCGTTGGTAACGTACTGAAATAAAAATATTCATGTTACAAACTTATAAAAAACTTTTTTTAAATTTATCATACTGGGTACCTACTACAAATAAATAATAAATGTATTGAGTATGGTAAATGATTCCTCTTTTTAAAGCTGGTTTTGGTCGGCAGGCATCAATGTGAAATCGTACATTTTTACAGATTTTTTTCGCGTTCCAAGAACATGACCTCGCTTTCCATGTCGTTTCGTATCCATGTCATACCGTATGTTATGTAGGTATCTATGTATAATAAGTATTATTTGTATTTATTATTCGCTATATATTTCTAATCAACTTTATCTACTAGCCCTAATACCCCATCTCTTTCTCTACTCATTACATTCCATGAAACGGTTGCCTGGAAGAGATCGCTTTTAGCGATAAGGCCGCCCTTTGTATTGCCTTTATTTAGAATAAGAATATCGAATTTGTTATTTCCTAGTGGTAAACAATAAAGTTATTATCTATCTATCTATCTATCCAGCCATATCATGTCGTAACTATGTCGTGTCGAAACAATGTCGTGTCGTAGCCATGTCGTGCCGTCACCATATCGTGTCATAGCCATGTCATATCGTAAGCATATCGTGTCGTAGCCATGTCGTGTCGTAACCATGTCGTACCTCGTAGTCCGCCTCAAACTTGTGCACAATCTGCGTGGGCGGCAGCGGACAGGCGATGTCGGGCTGCTTGCTGAGGTCGGCAGCACTGCGGTTCTAGCTGCAGAGACCACGTCATGTCGTAACAATGTCGTGTTGTAACTATATCGTGTCGTAGCCATGTCGTGTCGTAACTATTTTGTGTCGTAACCATGTCGTATCTTAACCATGTCATGTCGTAGCCATGTCATATCGTAATCATGTCGTGCCGTAACCATATCGTGTCCTAGTCATGTCATGTCGTGTCTTAACCATGTCGTGTCCTAGCTATGCCATGTCGTGTTGTAGCCATGCCATATCGCAGGCAAATCGTGTAGTAGCCATGTCGTGCCGTAACAATGTCTTGTCATAACCATGTCTTGTCGTAGCCATGTCATATCGTAAGCATATCGTGTCGTAGTCATGTCGTGTCGTAACCATGTCGTACCTCGTAGTCCGCCTCGAACTTGTGCACGATCTGCGTGAGCGGCAGCGGGCCGGCGATGTCGGGCTGCTTGCTGAGGTCGGCGTAGAACAGCAGGTTGTCGCGGCAGTCCTTCACGGGCGACACGATCAGGTAGCGCCCGCAGTCGGTCACTTCTGCACCACTACAATAAACATTACTCATTTATACAAGTTTTTTGCCATATCTGTGTTCAGTAACGGCAACATCTAATTCTAATTCTAAAAAGGGGGTACAGCGGTCTGCACTGGCTTCCCGTTGAAGGGAGCATTATGCAACGGCAACATATTGTGTAATTAAATAAGGTATAAGTGAAGATTACCTCTAAATACTTATACCTTATTTAATTTTGTTCTATTTTGCATCAGTTCAGTATAAAACTTGCACATCACTAGTTCATCGAGTTGTGTGGAAGAGGAACGACGCCCGTCCGTCATACAGTGCGAACTAGTACGGAGGGTAGTCACCTAACTGCACTACGATTTTATTTACAAACTACCTTAAAATTGTTTATCATTTACTCACTTATCATAAGACCTGTTTGTAACCAACTTTATTTGAGACAAATAAATAAATTGAATTGAAATTGTGCATTTATTTTCTAGTGATCAAAAATTTACGGTGTAGTATTAGGCTATCATCGCACAAGTCACGCCACTCTCCTGGAATTCACGTTTCGTTCGAGTGTTATCAATTACTATGGCAAACACGGACATAGTGAGTTAGTGTAATGCACTGTACTATGATAAATATTGTAGTGTAGGTAAAGACAGTGTCAGTGATACTTATAAAGAACACATTAACGTCGTGTCTCCCCAAAGAGCTTCTAAACTATGTATCTAGAGAGCTAACACGCCATTTTGTTTTATTTAAGGATTAAGAATTCTGAACCTTATCATTTGGAAATTAAGTTATTTTTTAATTAAATCTAAATATAAGGATTTTAATGCTTGATAGAGACCCCCTCGTTAAGGAGTGTGTCTCGTTCACACAGTTGCCAGCATACAATTAAAATTAACATGGCCATAATTTTTCGAAATTAGACGATTTGCTCTAAATGTTATTCAGATTCATTTGAAAGGTTTAGTACAGTCGCTATCATGTAGGTCAGGTACCTAACTGCCGAGATAAATAATTACTGTTCGAAAGAAACATTATTAAACCATTGATTCAGATGTACCTCACTAGAATGCGGCGCCCCGCCCTCTTTTATGTTGATATTTTAATGTACCTATGTATAATATAATGTTAAAACAAAATGCTAAGTAACGTATGTACCTATATAACATTGTTATCTTATTGAGCAGATTGAATTTTTCCTTGGTTGCTTGTTTATGTCTCAATGAAATATTCAAAGTTCAAAAATTATGGTCGCCCTATAGAACGAGACACTCCTTACTAGTTCTAGCTCTTTCGGCTCGCGGTTTTTGTGTGAGTCGGCATTCTAGATACATAGTATACAAGTTCTTTGTGTCTCCCTTAATTAGAGATTGTAATTTATAAAACTAAGTTAGAGTTGAATTACTTATTGGCCTACTTTGGCTAGATTGTAATCGTATTAGAGTACATTAAAAAGCAATTAATATGCACAAAAAAGTATACACGTAAAACCTATTAAGACATCGGTAGCTGTGGTCGGTGGTCCGTTTGCGACTGGCCTTAGGGTCGTTAAATAGTCATTTCATTACCACCGTTGTATTAAATTAGCTAAAAAATATGGCTATTTATGTACTGGTACAAATGATACCTACATTGATTGTTACGATGTAATTTATCATGTAAGATTTACAGTTTGTTTATGTAATAAATAAAGCAACATTGTCCTAAGGTTTGTAGCAAAGCAGTGATTACAATAAGGATAATTTTATGGGTATATAACGTAACTCCTAATGGTAAATACATAGTGAATGCAAGATCTATATAATGGGACAATTAATTAATTACTTAAGATATCTATTTGTGCATTACTTTTAAGAAATAGAAAGAAAAACCTACGCAGGGCTATCTTCATGATTCAGTTTTTGCGTGCTTAAGCAACTGTTAAGAAAAATAAAACAACTTACTTTAATAACTTTACCGACTATAACATATTAAAAAATAACTACAGGATATTAAAAAAATGTCGATGGACATTTTATTCTTATGCAAATGGATGTACGACTACAGTGACCGGAAGCCGGCTTCCGTCGCCAGTAGCTGTAGTCAGCGTCCCGTTTGCGGGCGCATTTATTGGCGACTAGTGGCCCAGTAGTCGGCAGCTCTTAACCACTAGCGGTCGCGTTTAGTGTCCGCGACTAGTGGCTCAGTGAGCGGCAGCTCTTAACCACTAGTGGTCGCATTTAGTGGCCGCGACTAGTGGCTCAGTGGGCGGCAGCTCTTAACTACTAGTGGTCGCATTTAGTTTGCCGCAACTAGTAGCCCAGTGAGCAGCAGCTCTGAACCAACTAGTGGTCACATTTATTGGTCACGTTTAGTGGTCCAGAGGGCGGCAGCTCTTAACCACTAGTGGTCTTGTTTAGTGGCCCAATAGGCGGCAGCTCATAACCACTAGTGGCCGCGACTAGTGGCCCAGTGGGCGGCAAGTCATAACTACTAGTAGTCGCGAATAGTAGCCCAGTGGGCGGCAGCTCTTAACCACTAGTGGTCGCAACTAGTGGCTCAGTGGGCAGCAGCTCTTAACCACTAGTGGTCGCAACTAGTGGCTCAGTGGGCAGCAGCTCTTAACCACTAGTGGTCGCAATGGCCCAGTGGGCGGCAGCTCTAACCATATAGTTATAGGTAGGTATAACTTATCATCACTCTAAATAAATTAACTCACATTCTCCACAGCGGTTCTTGAGGGAATTCTACAACAATGACGTCTTCAGATTGCGGTGTGTTTAGACGATGATAGCACAGTTTTTGATCGCGGTTCACTTCAGTCTCTGAACCGTCAGTTTTACCCGTCTGGTCTGGGTAACGCTGAAATATATAGGATGTGTTAAATGTATAATAAGTGCACAAAAGGAGCCTCTTCGAGGCGCACTTGAAAACCTTTCACCACACTGGTTCGAAAGAACACGATGAACGATGAACGACAAATAAAGGACTGCTACGTCGAAGGTCGCAGGTTCGATTCCCGCTTCAGGACAAACGTTTGTGTGATGAACACTGATGTCTGTCCTGAGTCTGGGTGTATTCTATGTATGTATTTAAAAAAAAGTATATAAGTATTCTATCAGTTATCTGGTTCCCATAATACAAGCTTGCTTAGTTTGGGGCTAGATGGCGTTTGTGGGATGTCCAAAATATTTGTATTTATTTATTTTATATTTATAAAACCTACACCGAGAGACCCAAGACAAACACCGATTTTCATCACACAAATGAATGCCCTAAAGCGAGAATCGAACCCTCGACACCGGTGTGGCAGTCCAACACACTTTCCACTCGACCAATCGTGTCGTAAAAATCATCCATTCAGCGTTGCTTACTGTACAGTCAGCATCAAAAGTCGATGAACACATTCAGATTTTTAAGTCGCTTTACACCATTAATTAATTATACCTAAATCGTTCATCATGACAAGAGCTAGCATTGAATGAACATCAATTAGGTTCAAAATTAAATTTACACCACATTGTCATAAATATAAATGGTGTACTTATAGTGATTTTGAAAATCTGAATGTGGTCATCGACTTTTGATGCTGACCGTACATTAATTCAAAGGAAATCACACTTACGGAGTAAAACAAGCCTTTGTTGTCCTTAGTCCACGATAAGGACGCGAATTTGACCTTTTCTAGTACTTCGGGATAATCTTCACCTGTAATGTAATGAATAAGTAAACACGTTTTGAGATTAATGCTGTGGTTGTAAATTCGTTGCGGGCATATTATAAATTGGTTTTGCACACCAATTAAATGAAGATAAAACAACTTGTAATTAGATAGATAACCAAAATTTACTAATCCTTAAAATAGTACCTAAGTGTTCGAGAACAATACACAGAATAATGCCAGATGTTTTTATTACAGCATAAGATAATTACTTCAATCAATATTACCGTATAGATTGAAGAAGTACATTTGTACTAAAGGAAATAATTGGGCCAACCATAGACCGTTGCAAATTACCTATAGGTTGCTAAACAGATCTAAATAAACAGTTATTTACTTTTAACAGCCATAAAGTTACAAATAGTCCGAGGACAATGGTAGAGTCTAACAAGGCATATCTGATGGTTGCAAGGAATCCCGGTGGCAGTAATGCGCTAATCGGTTTTCTCAGTAGAAAAAAAATGTGAAAAAATACCTGTGGCTACATCTTTGATGTGTATCGTGATCCAATCAGAGCTCCAATCTAATCAGAGTCCGTATGCGAAGGTGCTACCGTCTTTGGTGAAGCGACTGCCTGAGAGAGCCACTCTGCCGTCCTTGGATAGTGTAGGATTATGCTAATGCAGGAACAAATTACCTGTGGCTACGTCTTTAAGGCTAATCCTCAAATCCGAATTCCATAGTAGAGTTGACGAAATCAAAAAACATGGACGAAACGAATAGTGTAAAGAAATTACCATAATACGGCGTACTTTTTGAGTATTTGTCCGAAACATTTTGTATGGAATTCGGATTTGAGGATTCCCCTTAATGTGTATCGTGCGTGATCCAATCAGAGCCACTAGCAAGAGTCCGTACGCGATAGTGCTGCCGTCTTCGGTGAAGCGACTATAAGCGTTATGCTAATGCAGGCACAAATTACCTGTGGCTACATCTTTGATGTGTATCGTAATCCAATCAGAGCCGCTGGCGGAGAGTCCGTACGCGAAGGTGCTGCCATCTTCGGTGAAGCGACTGCCTGAGAGGGCTACCGTGCCGTCTTCGGATAAAGTGTTGGGATCGAGGAAAACTCGCGGCTCGCCGTCTAAGCTGTCTTGGACGTATAGGACGCTGGAAAAAGAGCTGTTTGTAGTTTCGAGAGCTATAACAATCGAGAGGTCGAGAGAGAGAGAACGTTTATTTATCGTGCTCTTTTTATCAGTCGAAACAAGTTCGAGTTGTCGTAAATCTTTAGTTTCATCATCATCCTTTATTATCTCCATTTATTTTTATTTTTTTTATTTTATATCCGCAGCCTGACTTAACCCACTGTTGGATATAGGTCTCTCTTTGCTCATACCATGCTCTGACGACGTCCGACACTTCGCTTGCCAGTGTTGTCTTCTTTCTGATTTAGCAACACGGTGTTTTTGAAGCCAAAGATCTGAATGGGCGCGAGTATTTAGGGTATTTCGAACCCAGTCTCTATCAGACTTCACATCCAGGTACGGCCGACTGATTCTGTTCTGTGCTTCTCTTCAGATCTCAGAGTGGAAGCTAAATGAAACTGTACTATAATACTCACTTCTGATTCTGCAACCCGGTGTTTTTGAAGAAAAAGTACCGATCGCCGCGTCTGAACGGGCACGAGTATTTGGGGTAGTTCCACAATTCTGTCAGACGCTCGTGAATAGCCGATTTGACCGGACACGCGTCTAGGTACGGCCGAGTGATTCTGTTCTGTGCGTCCACGAACTCTTTGGTCTCATTTGCGTCTGGGTCTTCGAGCCAGCGGTACGGGTCCTTTATCTGTAAGGAAGATACTTGATCATGACAATGAACGTTCTTATCCTAATTTGGGTAAGGGGTTACAAATTATCTGCACTGCCGTCTGTTCTTTCACTAACTTGACCCCAGCTAGACCAACTCTTCAAAATAGCGGAGCAGGACCCTGGGTTGATGGATGGCGAGTTCCAGTTTTCTCTAATAGGGTCATTAGGACCCAAATCTAGGATTTGTCCTAGTAGTGTCATCAGGACCCGAATCGAGGATTTTAATTAGTAGGGTCAGCAGGACCTGAAACCAGGATTTGACAGGACCCAAAACCGGATAGGTACATACCCGGATTGCAAGCCCTAATCGCAAGGCAAGGGCCTCATCATGAATGTTTTTATTAAAATCTTAAAAGTAGCAGTAACAGTAATTTACATGGAATTGTACTATGGAACATAACAAAATACTCAATCCATAACATAGCTTCGAATTTAAGGCGATTCCTTGATGGTAATTATTTTATTTTATCTTACATCTTTGTTGCAGTAAATACTGGTATTTCAACTCTACACTCATAAAATATAAACTTTTTGCTGTTGCTTGGGTTCAAATGAGGTTAACGCCGATGATCTCACTAGAAAATATCATGCATTAAAAATAATAATAAATGTACAGGTTGAAAAACCGGCACTGTTTATTCTATGTAGGCACAACCTGTTTATCTTTCGTGATCAGAATACTAGAGGCAATAAACGAAGCGGGAATACTAATAGCCGCCATTTATCATTTGCAAATGATTACAAATTTTAAAGGCACGATTAAACAGAAATTTACGATTGATAAGCTTCTGCCCGCAGCTTCGCCCGCGTGTGTTATTGAGATAAAAAATAGCCTATGTCCTTTTCAAGCTTTTTAACTTTAACTATACGAATTTACAGCCAGATCGGTTCCGTAGTCTTAGTTTGATTGAGTAGCAAACATCCATCTACCGTTGGGAGGCGTCCCCTGCAGGATGCCGTCTAGATGGGTACCAAACCAACAGTGTCAGATATAACCGCGAAACAGTAATGTGTAAGCATTATGTGTCCGATTAAATGGGCACTGTAGCTAGAAAAAATACTGGAAATTCGAGACTGACCATCTAAATGAGGACGAGTAGCTTTAGCAGTATTGCACCGGCCTATGTGAATCAAAGTCCTGCGTAGCACTGTTCTGGTCATGAGCAGGCGTGATCTCTTACCATCAGGAGAGCGCTAAGCTCGTTTCATACCATGATTACATAAAACAATAAAAAAACGTTCCCTTCTAACTTCAGTGTTGCAGGGACTCAAGTCTTGTCGATTTGCAACTGAGTACCGTATTTCTATGTCATGGTCTAGCTTTGTTTGTGGCTACTGGCAGTGTTACTGGTTGACCTTTTAGGAAAATCTACAAAAAAATGTTCGTGACAAAGCGAAGGACAAACGGTTCATAAAGATTATTTATCCTAACTGTTATTCTAGTCCTGATTTTTACCCAACTGCCAAAGACGGACTATGTTTTTCACGCTTATCTTGTATGTATGTATGTATGTAAATTTCTTTGTTACCTCGTATCTTCCAAACGGCTGGTTGGATTTTGACAGTTAAGGTTTGACAGTTAGATTCATTTCAACAACCCGAGTGTTCTTAGATGAGTTTTAATTTTTTTTTATCAAAATTGTGGATTCTTTGCACTAAATAGTGAGTTGTTTATAATTTTTTGTTTATCAAACCTATCGAGTATGGTATCAAAATGAAGGAAATTACAAAAATACACATAAGTCATATGTTTTAATTTAATTTAAAATAATGAATTTTCAATCAAAGCAATGAAATTAAATGAATGAAATGAAATATTGTTTATTTGCCATAAATTATTGTTTATTTGCAATCAATGTTTAATATTTTCAAAGTCGGGTTTTCAGTTCTTTTTTAACTTTAAGCTTGTTCTATCTGTAGTTTTTGTCCTATCATTCTGTATAAATCCAGGAGTACCTATAGATAAAAGCAATTAGACTTTTTTGTGTATTTTTTACCTAATAGCGTTTACATGCAAACGCTTGGAAGTTTATTCAGTTCAATTCAATTATCCCGGATATCGAGGTAAATTATTATACAGGGTGCTTACATCTGTCGAGATGGGTCAGTGATGTCAGTGATCAATGTGCATACAGTCAACTGCACATACATGTATACACTTTCATGCTTTCACATTTATATAATAGGTACTCTTAATTTTGCAAAGACATTCTTCTTCTGACAATTCAGAACTACATTAAGGGTAATCCTCAAATCCGAGTTCCATACAAAAATGTTTCGGACAAATACTCAAATAGTTACTATTCGTTTCCTCTATGTTTTTTGATTTCGTGAACAAAAAAAGGTAAAAGGTTTCATACTTCAATTTAGATTTTATACGTGTTTCTAAGTTAGTAGGGTTAATTTTAAAGCACGTATAATCTAAATGAAAGTATGAAACCTTTAAATTTTTTTGTTGCCGAAATAAAAAAAAACATGGACGTAACGAAACATTTTGTATGGAATTCGGATTTGAGGATTACCCTTATTTTGAAAATACTTGCGTGCCGGTTAAAGCTAGCATTTTTTACTAAAAAAAAAACAGTGCCACAAACCACACCACTTTACATGAAAATTCAAGCACTTTCCTAGTAGATATAGAATACCCAATTATGCACCTATCGAGCTCTTTATATGCAGTCCTTAACGTAATCACATAAGGGCCTAAATCGATTACAGCGGTTGTAAAGGGTAAACCAACAGCCCACATAGGTAGATGTAACTCGTTCTAGTCCCATTAATATTCTATGCATTCGATCATCGATTCTGATATGTGATCAGTCCTTTTGCCTACATGGTAAGAGTACCTATATGAAACGTAAACTTGCTAGCGATTTTTATTTATTTAATTGCATAACAGCAAACAAGTGACCAAAATTATTCTTCTTCTTCTACTTATCGTGCCACTATTTCTTAAGAACTAGTGTGGTGAAAGGATTTCAAGTGCGCCTTGAAGAGGCTCCTTTCGTTTGACACATGTTTTCAAACTTTTTAGGTTCTACGACATGCCGGTTTCTTCACAATGTTTTCCTTCACCGTTGCGAGAACTTGGGATGCATACATAGATTTATTCGACCGAAAAAACCCATTTACGCATGACGGGATTCGAACCCGCGACCATCAGATCGCAAGGTAAGGGCCTCATCCACTTGGCCACCTCGTCTTTGGTACTGTGATGTCTCAAGGCGCACCTCCAAACCCGATTTTCTCATCACATAATATCTATTAGCTATTCCAATAGTAGAAAGGATTTCAAGTGCGCCTTGAAGAGGCTCCTTTCGTGCACTTGACACATGTTTTCAAACTTTTTAGGTTCTATAACATCCCGGTTTCCTCACGATGTTTCCCTTCACCGATAAGCGCATGTTATTGGACTTTGATTTACATAGGCTGGTGCAACACTGCTATTAGCGCTCGAAAGCCCAGTAATTACACTAGTTAGTGTCCTTCAAACCGGAACACAGTAATGTGCAAACACTCCCGATTGAGTTTAACATATTTATTAAGCACCTACTAACCTATGATAAGCATATACCTAAGTATTGCTAAATCCGCGAAAAAAAAAAAGAAAACGCAGAAAACAGTGACTGTCTGTAATATGTTTTTGTACGAATAGTGTGTAGAAATTACTATAATACGGCGTACTTTTTGAGTATTTGTCCGAAACATTTTTGTATGGAACTCGGATTTGAGGATTACTCTTAAGATCAAGTAGAAGGTTGATATATGTAAATACATGGTTTTGCATTGAATCGAAGGAAACAATGATAATAATAGCAATAAATATTGGACATCACGTATTTAACTCGTACGTGAGATTCAATAAACTTGTTCTTGTTTAAATTTACCTGGTATATGTTTGCAGAAAAAATGGTTCAAAGTTTTATTATTGACCACGTTTCTATACAATACCTAGGTACTGATTTCACACGGTACACATTTTCGCCGGTCGCCGCCAAATGTGCCGTAGCAAAATACTACACAATACAATTATTCTTTTGGAAGTATATGTACAGTCAGCGTCAGAGATAATTATCCCCCTTGCACAAGACACCCAGCTATAAATCCTTTCAAAAAATTGTAATACTTAAAATTATTTTTAGGCTTACATACGTTTATACAAATATAATCTATTTTTTAAAGGCAAAACTTCTCCATACGTCGCGGCGGTGATTTAAAGGGATTTGAAGCTGGGTATTATAATGCAAGGGGGATACTTATCTATGACGCTGTCTGTACATAGTAATACAATTATTCTTCTTCTTATCGTGTCACTAGTTCTTTCGAACCAGTGTGGTGAAAGGATTTCAAGTGCGCCCCGATGAGGCTCCTTTTACATTAATAAACCCCAATACCATTAATTAACGCATTTATTCATCCACGATATGAGTATAGTGAAATTCACGTTCCTATCAAATTGTCAAAGGGTTCTAGATGTTTCGAATGTTGGTTCACATCTGAGTAACATGTCCACAATGTCCAGTCCAGCCCTTCACTCTACATTTCGATAGATACGTGA
Source organism: Lobophora halterata (assembly GCA_932526365.1). Lineage (NCBI taxonomy): Eukaryota > Metazoa > Arthropoda > Insecta > Lepidoptera > Geometridae > Lobophora > Lobophora halterata. The sequence continues at coordinate 9,518,427 of OW052002.1, forward strand.
CTTTCGCGTTAATTTAACAATGTTTGTTAATCACGGTAGGTACCTATATGTTTTTATTGTTAACCAAACCTATAAATAGCCACCGCCGTAGCACAACGCGATCTCTTCCAGACAGCCACTGTTCAAGTTTACCAAGGAGGAGAAAGCATTTACCTTCAGTCACTGTTCAATTTACCATTGTGAAGAAAGCCCTTACCTACAGTCATTGTTTAGGTCACCAAGGAGGTGAAAGCCCGTACCTTCAGCTACTGTTCAGGTTTACTAAGGAGTCCTTACCTTAACTCCATGGTAGTTGTCGACCACACTCTCGTCTCTCCGGGCCTCTGGGTAATCAAAAGCCATAGTCTTGTTGGCCGACGTGGAAGCGTAGCACTGCAACAATGCACATATTGATAGACACCATGCCGCGCGCATTTTCAACGTGCCCTCGCGATTCCGCGGCGAGAACTGGCCAGGTTGGGGAAAAGTGATCACTTATATTGAAAACGAAGCCAACAAACCGTGGTGTCGCACACTCGCACCTCTCCCGCGGTTATTCTAATTTTGCTAGACATTTTTCTTTGAATTGATGTGACGTTTTGTTTTTCTAAACTACTGACGTAGAGGTTGAAGTATTTCGGAAGTGATCAGAAAAGTTTGGATTATATTGAGTACGCGGAGGAATGCGGGGAATGTGGAACGTGCGTGCGGGTCGATCGATAAATAATTATTGCTCAACTATCCTGCAAAATGCGATAGCCTTAGCAATATTATGTTTCATGTTTATTCCTATGTTTCATTCTCATAATCAATGAAGGCAAGTCCACATTGACGCTAAATAAAAACTTTCTAACAAGAAAATAAGGCCCAGAATCCCGCGCTAAGCTATCTCGCTCGCACATTTGTACATTTGTGACTATTTTGAGTTTCAAAATACTGGAGTGGTAGAATTAATTACTACCTCACGAAATTTTGTATATTTTTTGTTTTGACATGCATAATATTAAAAAAAAGTAGTAGGTAGTAGCAGAAACTAGTCTCAAATAAAACCAAAATACTTTTGAGTCAATGCTAAACCAACTTGACCAAGCAGAAAGTAATACCTAAGTTTATTTCATTTTTGTTTGAGTATTTCTTTTATTTCTTACTTTACAGTAAAATTGCAAGTGGGTTGATTTTATTTTAATGTCCTAGATACCTCAGAGCAGAATGCCCTGTGCATCACTTAAAATAATTATCTTTCATACTAATATTATTTTACCTTATGAATAAGTAGGTAGGTGACCTATTCAAGAACACACATTAAGGGTAATCCTCAAATCCGAATTCCATACAAAATGTTTCGGACGAATACTCAAAAAGTACGCCATATTAAATTAAAATTGTTTTATGGAATTCAGATTTGAGGATGCCCCTTAATACACAATAATGTTAAGTAAGTACCTATACTTAGGGAAGAAATAATAAAATATTATTATTATTTTAGAAAACAAGTACCTACTTTAAATAATGAAGTAAAGGAGTTTATCTTCATGGGGACTTTTCTAATTTTTCACAGTTTTACTATGGGGACTTAAACATGCTAGATGAGAAAAAAACTGTATTCTCAAAATACCGATTGCAAGGGAACATAAAAAGGTCCAACGCGTATTCAATGACATAGCACAAAATAGAACACTGTAATTATAAAGTAAAAAAAATATATGGGAACCATAAAATCAATCAAGGTTTTATTTCTGCATGTAAAATAGCTATTGTTGGTTGGTATGGTACAAATATTTAACAAAAAAATTAGGCATAGACTAAAACAAATTAGTTTTAGGAATATTAGATAGCTATACTCCGTCTCTAACAGGGTCTTTATACTTCAAGCACTCAGTAATTAGTTTTCAACAACTGTATCCTACAGACTGTAGCCTAGATAGGCTTAAGTATAATGTGCAATAAGCAATTTGATTTTTTTTACGTCGTCTCAGTAACACCTAGTTGGAAACCAGGCATTTTTCCGTCAGAGAAAGTTAGCAACATGCCAACAATCATGGGTAATCAAATAAATTAATTTAGCTCTGCTCTGCTCTGTAACAAGGGAAATGACACAGAAATACCTATTTATCAGAGCCAACCAGCTCCACTTGTGTATAAAACAAATAAGTAAATTGATAAGATAACAAAGGCTACCAACTAAAAGAGATACTTGATGGTACAAGGGAGCAGTGACTGGTACAAATATCAACTTAGGTGTCATAATCTCATCCAGAAGAGTGTCTTATTTTCTTATCACTGTTTTTTAAAGAGGTAAGTATTTACTATAATCTAGTAAGCTGTACTTAGGTGGTGACAGGACGAGAAGTAGAAGAATAATGAAAGTCGATAGGTAGAAAGTAAGTAGGTTATGTACCTACAAACTTTAGATGATTTGTACAGGTTAACCTGGCGTCGATTACTACCGAATTCATAAGTACGCAAGCAAGGGGCTTATACACAATTCATAAACTGGTGAAACGACCAGTAATTGCAATAAACAGTAAGAAAAGATGTAAGTAACGAGTTTTTAAGGAATCGTGAACCAAAACTGGGATTTTAACTAATTATAATGTTAAAAAACTTACCAATAAGATTTTGTTTGCAGAAGAAGGATACGTAGTAACTTCTGGTATGAATAGCTTGCGTTGTTTATTCGTAAACACTGTAAAATTTCTTGAAAAATGCCGATGATGTGCAAAAAGGCGACGCAGAGCCATACAATTTGACATTTTGAAAACGGTGTTGCCAGAATTATAACTGTCACTGTCAGTTACATTAAAAATGGTAGTTTATAGTAGCTTTTTAGAACTTGAAATCCTTTCTCCACACTGGTTCGAAATAACTAGTGCCACGATAAGAAGAAATAGCTTTTTCCACACATCGGGCACGGGCCCCAGCCCCAGCTATAGGCCCTAGGTTTACTCTAACAGATCGATTCGAACTTTTTGTGGCCTCTCAAAAACTCATACCTCGGGATAAAAAAGATACATATTAGATGACTAAAGAGTACTAAATGTCAGGGGTGCAAATTAAGTAAACTGTTAGAATTAAATAAATATTTTTGAAGAAAACATACATCTGAATTACTTTTTTCATCAAAGCACACCAAGTTTCGTCAGAGAATCGCTTTTTTTTGTCTATAGTTTCCATATACAAAAAGATCATAGCTACATAAACAAAGGTAGGTAGGAAAGTACAGTACTCTCGAGGTACATGGTAACTAGAGGTCCTAAACTGTAGTTTACCTCACCTACTGACCCCTATTATATTCGAATTATTAGGTATCTCTAAACTAAGTGTAAACTCAATCTCAGAAGCGCCAGCTACCAGCAATTCCTCAAATCTCGACGACAAAATTACCCTTCGATATATTATTAAGGAGGGAAAATTCGAAGGAAACAATCCCTCAGCTTAACGACAAACTAAAGAGAAAACTTTTTGAAATACTTATGAAGGTATCTGGTTCCCCTAGCTCTGCTCATGTTCACGGTAAATATTTGCATGCTTAGGTAGGTATATCTTTTTCCCAATGTGAAATTCCGCAAAATTAATTGACAAGTGAATCAAATCGAAAGTGGGGGTAAATAAAGAGCTTAGTATAGAGTTATGAGAGTAGTTCTTTATTTGTTCTGAATGGTCACAGAGGCCTAGAGCAACGTAACTCGCCGTCCGCTGTAAGGCACTATTTATAATGTAAGAAACGGATGCATAGGAAGAATCCTACAATACAATCATACCAGACTCTGTGCATAAGTAGCGGACGAAATAGAGCGGATTAATCAGTCAACAGCGGGTTTAATGAACAGCGCAAGGACTGTCATGGATTGGAATATTTCCGCTTAGTATATAAAGTGCGCTATGTGTGAATAGAGCCTAAAACATGAAAAACGAGTTATCTCTGAAAACATCAATTCCTTTGAAGCTTAAAGTAAACTTTGGTATTTTTAAGATTAAAATGGACTTAGCGCTTATTCGCTTCTCAGTTTAAAGTAAATTAAAATCAACACTACAAAAATATATACCTACCTATATTATAACAAGCAAAAATTTCAATCATACACTACAATTAAATTGATACATTAATATCATTAAAATACTGTGTTGCCTGTAATTTTAGAAGATTTAGAAATTATCAAACTTATATACTTAGCGATTATTAGAACTTTTAGAAATGTTGCAGTAACTTGCATACATAGTATTTCAATGACATACAAAACGAAAGATTCTTCGACTTCATAAACCTACTTACTTGAACTCAACATAGATATGTTACAATTATTACTTCATGATATTTACAATTAATGCAATAAAATAAAGTCGCATTGAAAATCAAAAACATTCTCCGTTTTCTGAAAAAGATCAATTCTTAAGTGTAAGTAAAGTTAATAATTCTAATCATAAGAATCAGTGCCATATTACAAAAGCTAAAGAGATACGCTATATCACTAAAGTTTAATAAAATTATTTTAGTACAGTCAGCTGCACATAAATGTATACACTCCCAAGCTTTTACATTTATATTACTCTTAATTTGCAAAGAAAAATGCACGCAAGCATTTTCAATGTCAGTCTTTCAAATTTTCAAAATGTCTTTACATCATTATGAGTAGAATATAAATGTGAAACCTTGGGAGTGTATACATATATAGGTATATAAAGTATGTGCAGCTGACTGTCTATTATCGATTTATCCGTATCCGTAAGTATAAAATACATGATGTCATAAAAAAGTGCGGAGCCTCTCCTGTCATGGCAGAAATAAAATATTTTAAAAGACAATAATTGTTAGCTAAAAGTGACAGAATTCATTATCTGCATTAACAACGTTAGGGAAATAAATTAAAAACACGTACAGTCAGCTGCACAGACTTTATATATGTATGTATATACTCCCAAGCTTTTACATTTACATTATACTCTTAATTTTGTAAAGACATTCTTCTTCAGGCAAGAAACTGACAAGAAAGATGACTAGATTAATTTGAAACACTTGCGAGCACTTTTCTTTGCAAAATTATGAAAGCTTGAGAGTGTATACTACATGTTGGTATAGAGGTCAGTGATGTTGGTGCAGCTGACTGTGCATAAAAGCAATACTTTTTATCATACATAACTTAAACAAATGCTTACAACAAATATCTTATACTTTTACAAGAAACTGAAAGTGTTTAGGAATAGAACAAGTAAGAATATCAGATTTAGAAAGTTGAGAATTGTCTAAATTTAGTTAAAATTTTGCGTTTTTTTTACTGTAGCAAGTACGTTACGTGGCTTATATTAAACTTAATAAATAGATTGAGATCAATTTGATTTGGAATTATTATAATACTGATTTATAAGATGCCAATTTAACGAAAAATATACTAAAATTTAAAAACACTAAGGCTACTATTAACTCTAACTTTTGGTCTCAATTTATGTTTGCCTCATTCCACTTACGAGCCGAATCAATTTTAAATGTTCTATAATTTCTAAATCTAAAAAGTCCAATTCTCTTTTCTTAAAAAAGTTTGCAATGTAAACAGCTCTTGTTCTGTCGACTAAATTATAGAATTTAGTCACTACCTATTATGTAAGGTATTGAAGTGAATTGGAGGACAGATAGGAATAAATAGTTCTATCTGTCCCCCTATTGTTGACAGGGGGACGGATAGAACTTTTAAAATTAAAAAAAGTTTTATCTGTCCGCCTTTAAGCAACAGGGGGACAGATAAAACTTTTGTGTCCCATCTGTCACCCTAGGCGGACAGAGGAGGGTGACAGACGGGAATAATTCATTTGAGTGCTATACCGGACGCTATTGAAGTAGAAATGACGAAACGCTATCCATAACTATAAGCGAATAGCGTCCACTTATAGCTGAATTGTCACTAGTAAGCTCTACTTTTTAAGTCTACTTAATAGGCTATATCATTTTGGATTTACTTCAAATTTCTCCAGATTTTGATAATCATCTTTTGAATTCGTCATCATAGTTATGATTTTTTATATTGAACACAATACGCGCCATGGACATGGAACCAAAATTATCTTTTTACTTTTCAAACCTTTCATTCTTTATGCCTAGAACACACATACCGAGCAAACGGGAGAGACAGTAAAAGCTTACATCACTCGCTCAGCCGAGCACTCGGCGCTATAAGCAACAGGGGGACAGATGGAACTTTTTTGTCCCATCTGTCACTCTAGGGGGGACAGAGCAGGGTGACAGATGGGAATAATTCCCGAGTACTCGGCAGAAAGCACAGTCTTAGCCAAATTCTCAGTACGTGTGATCAAGGCATTAGGAGAAGCCGTTTGTCTTGCTCCCACTTTATAGCTAACGTCTCAATTTGATGAAGCTATGCCACAGTGCGAACGATGAAACTTCCATTGTAGACACGATTGGTCAAGTAGCAAGTGCATTGAACTGCTACGCCGAGTGTCGCGGGTACGATTCCCGCTTCAGGACAAACATTTGTGTGAAGAACATCGGTGTTTGTCCTGAGTCTGGGTGTATTCTATGTATGTATTTACAAAAAAAATGTATATAAGTATTGTATCAGTTATCTGGTTCCCATAATAAAATTCCCCAAACTAAGCATGCTTGATGCTTAGTTTGGGGCTAGATGGCGTTGTGTGAAATGTCCAAACATTATTATTATTATTATCTATCTCTGTCTAGGAGAAGCTGTCCTGCTCACACTCGTCCCAGCTGTCGCACTCGTATTGGTCGGGGTCGTAGTCGATGTCGCAAGCCGCGTGTCCCGTCGCATCGGAACTAATGTCGGTCAGCGCCGCCTCCGACACCGGCTTCGATGATATGTCTAGGATCTGTTAAGAAAATTGTATTGTAAAGAAAAGTAGGTATTTTAACCAGCGAATTGATTGTTGGATTTCCTCTGGCTAGAAAAAGCGAACAGACGCCGAAATCGGTCTTAAGGGCAATCCTCAAGGCAAATTTCCATACAAAATGTTTCGGACAAATACTCAAAAAGTACGCCGTATTATAGTAATTTCTTCACACTATTCGTTAACACTACTAATTTCAAAACACGTATAAAATCTAAATTAAAGTATGAAACCTTACTAATTTTTGTTGACACAATCGGAAAACATAGACGAAACGAAGAAAGTACTATATAATACTGCGTACTTTTTGAGTATTTGTCCGAAACATTTTGTATGGAAATTTGCCTTGAGGATTACCCTTAAGCCTCGATGACACGGGGCTTAGTTTATGAGCTGCTAGTCGGCGAGTTATTACAAGCTACTAGCGAACTCGCTGGCTTGTAGCTTTAAAACTAGCCCTGTGTCATCGAGACTTCATATATTTTTTTGGCGGAGTGACGCATCTGTTTTAATCTGTTAATCTGTGGCGTAGTAGAATTTAAATTCAGTGTAATTCATTTTAATGGTTGACTCTGGTCAATGTTTCACTCTCAATCTCACTCTACCGCTCTCAGTTGAATTGGCTGTAAATCCGGTACCGACGGGATACTCATACCCTGTGTCTTCTCTTTAATATTCTTCATAATCCTCTCTCTCCAAATTATCTTAAATAACGTTTCCCTCTTTTATCAACCTCGGATCGCCCTTCGCGTAGTTCTCAACATCTCTTTCTTATGGTTCCACACCACAAAACCTCTTTTTATACCAACTCATTTACAGTCAGCGCGATCAGACTGTGGAACTCTCTTCCTGTAGCTATCCGCAATTCCACCTCCATTGGGGTCTTCAAATCCAAACTATCTTGTCACTACTTGGCACTCCAGAATACTGGAGCATTATATTTATTATTTATTAGTGTATTTTGTATAATATCGTAAGTATTATATGACTAAAAATAAGCTTTATACTATTTTCTAGCACTACCACATCTCCATAATACGCAGAGGTTATCTGGAAGAGAATGCTAACTAGCATTAAGTTCGCCTATGTACTTGTTTTTTACTTTGTGCAATAAAGCATTTTCTATCTATCTATCTATCTAATGTTTTCACTTCCGTCGGAAAAGGTAAACACAAGTTTTAGATGCTAATCTGCGCAATATTGGCAGAGATTGAAAGAGAACTTAAGTACTAAATCTTATAATTGTACACCTTAATGTTGCTAAATTATACTTTATATTTAGGTTAGATTAACATAATATAAGTACATGTATTACTACATACCTACTTACAAGAAATGTCCTTCAGCAATTAGGTACTTAAACTAAGTACCTAATTGAACCCAAGACGAATGTCGTAGGGCTGAAGAAGAACATATTCTTTTATATATGTACTTAAGGTCATACCTAAACCTATACCTACTCTGTAAAATAATATAAACACTGCACAACAAACACACATACTCATAACTTAGGCACAGTATTAATACCTGCTACAGTACACACACTGAAGTGCACAAATCTGTAAAAACAGCACACCTTGCGAGGCGGCTAGTTATACGCTCCGAGATACAGTTGTCCAAACTAGTTCGGAGTGTATAACAAAACCGACCCCGCTTGGTTAAATATATATAGATATCAGCTACCAAAATTGTAAAAAAATTTTAGACCTAAGATGTGTGTCTATTGAAATAAATATATTTTGATTTGATTGATTTTGAGAAGAACCATCATCAAGGTCAGTTTTGATACTCACGTCGGCCGAAGACCGCAGGCTGTAGTTATCAGAGTGCGCGTCTCGCTCCGCGGACAAGGCGTGCAAGGCCAGCGAGTTGCGTTTGGGTTCCGAGCGCGAGATGTTCTTCCCATCTGAACGGATCGCCACTTCTGATGGATTTGACGGTTCTGAAACATTGGCACCTGTCTCAGTCAGCAAAAAAAAAGGATACAGTGCATATTGCTAGAGGAAGAAAACTTTACTTTTGTCAACGCAGATGTCATGAAAAACACATACGGATATTGTATTGTATTTATTTATTGCCTCCATGCACTCCATACTCACGTACTCACCTAAATAACTAGAAACTACCTATACAAATATCTATATATCTACAACAATAACTAATACCTATTAACTACACATTAATATTCATTCTACCTACTACCTACCTACAACTTACAGAATAGACACTTTCTTTTTTCTTTTACATTACGTTACCTATATTTTTTACACTAGCGTCTTCCCCAAACCTGTTTACGCAACTAAGTTTAAAGTAATTTTAAAGTTAAACCTAAACCTATATGTATAAGGAGAACCAGCATACATCTAGGACAAACCATTCGTGGCTTTTTAGATGTTTTGTTTTTATCGTTATGTACTAATTTCTTATACAATTAAAAAAAAAAAAAAAAACAGGTAATTTTTGTTATCTTAAGTGGTAGTTAACACATTACACATTCACACACGCACACCCCTGCACTAGGATTCCCTGTGTCGCAGGTGGCATGGACACATACAACACATCACAACATCCAAGACCCGAGAACAAACATTTGTGTTCGTCACAAATATTTGCCCCGGCCGGGGATCGAACCCGGAACACCAAGTTACACTTTGTAGTGGTAGTTTTGGCACATGTAGGGTGCATGTGCTGTGTCAGGGCGATGCAACATGGTATTTAAGATCTATCTGGTTATTTATTAGGTATAATGTTAGGCAAATTGACAAACAGGGTAGCAAAAGTTGCATTTATATGACTTATTGGTATAGTAAGCGACAACAAGTTGTCTTCTGGCGAACTTCTGGCTTGATAAATATTTAGTTTGACATACTTATGGTATATTAGATTGTTGACATCAATAATATCAATGCAAATATTTTAAATTAGAAAACGTTCCGTATGTAATAGGTACACTAACGAGCCTACAATCTAATATTATGTAAGTAAAGTACCTACTAAATATAAAAATGAACTCAAAGTTGTTGCGCCCTGACAGGGTTCATGTGCATTGTGTACTAGCTACTTACACCTAAGTTGTATTCCATTTGTATGCAAATGAGAACAATAAAGTAAACTATGAAACTATGAACCACGTGACAATGATGCGCAGAACGAAATTCTTTTTATTTACATACTGGCAACCAAATATAAGTATGGACTTACCTTTGGCGTGTGGATCGGCCAACGACACCGGAGAGCCGCTCCGTGGCGACTCTAAACTACCGTTGTAATACATTTCAGGGTTTGCTTCGTGGCGATCTGAAACATAAATACAAAGTCGTTGGCAAATGAGTTATTACAAAAATACTTATCAAGTCTGCATCGAATTTTTTCTCCACCCCCTCACCCCTCCCGCCAAACACATCTACGAATGAACTTCTGCGCATTCAAGGTCAACGCTATTAAACTATGAGGATACCTGTAACAATAGGTATGTCAAAAAATCGACTTGTTTATTTTGCCAAGTTCCATCTGTCACCCTGTTGCTGAAAAGGGGACAGTTAGAACTTTTTTGGCCCATCTGTCCCCCTAGGGTGACAGAGCAGGGTGACAGATGGGAATAATTCATATTTGTGTTCAGTAACGGCAACTGATTTTTTTTTCTGGTATTAAAACACTTGAGGTGTTTAATCAACTTACCACATTCAACAATATCATTGAACACGTAGTTGGAGATGTTGACCGGCTGTCGAATCCAGGCATGTGCCATCAGCTGCGACACTGTGCATCTGCTGGCGGGCTCCTTGCAAAGCATCCAACGAAGCAGCTGTTCCAGGTCTAAAATTAATAACAAGTTATGTACAGGCATCAGCATAATCAGCCTATAATGTTCCCACTGCTGGGACGCAGGCCTACTCTCGGCTAAGAGAGCGAATGGGTCTTAATCCACCACGCGGACCCAAATCGAATTGGTGGATGTCACATGCCATAGAACATTTTCTGTTTTTTGACATGCCGGTTTCCTCACGATGGTTTCCTTCACCATTGCGAGAACGTGGGATGCATACATAGGTTTTTTTCGACCGAAAAAAACTATTTACGCATGACTGCCACCGGGATTCAAACTCGCGACCATTAGATGAAATAAAATGGTATTTATTTGCCTATTCAGCACAATGACATTCAAATAGAGAAACTTATAACTACTTAATCTAAATAATTCTAACTTAAAAGACTTATTCTAACCGCGTACAGATATACGGCCCATAGCAGGCATCCATAGCACGCATCCTTACATATAAAAAAACATATCTTAGTTGAATCCGTCTCCACCAGTGCTAAGCTATGTGCACCAATGAATATGATTGGTGCATAGCAACGTAGCATAGCACATCTCTGGTGGAAAAGCACCCTTACCGTCGGACACATCGACGACGAATGTCAGTTGGCCCTGCACGGTGTCCTCGATGTCGGAGAACGGGTTAACGAAGAACGTGAGCACGTAAAGCGTTATCCCCATCGACCACATCTCGAGTTCAGGGCCTGCGTACCTGGAAACAAGGTTTAAGTTTAAAAGTGACGCCGACGCATCGACATATTGAAGGTGGCGGAAATGACGTCTTCCCGTCGGAAATGTCGCGACAGAGAAAACACTCCACAATTTGTTTACCGACCTCGACATCGTTAGGTTCGATTCCTAACGGTGCCTTGGCCCAGTGAGTCAAAATAATCCCCCCTGGCAACGGTCCAAGTTGAGGTTCGACCCATCTCCGATAAATTAAAAAAAAATAAAAAATATTATATAATAAATAAATAATAATAAAAAAAAATAAGGTCGAGCGCCCTCAGCGCTCACCGAGAGTCCGGTTACGCAGTAACAGCCGTCTGCGGCTAACTGCATTAAACGTCTATTCGAAAAAATAAAAAAAAATAACTTTTGTCTGATATTTTTATTCTGCCTTACTTCCAAGACGTTGATACCTTATTTCATTTATATGTGTTTTATTTATGCCTACAAAATGATTTTAGACTCATAATTTAACAAATAAATTAATAAAATGTTTATAATGCTTACACCTAATTAAAACAAACCTAATTATTTTCTACTCACTTGTGTCCAGTGAGCACTTCAGGGCTACAATACTCTGTGGTGCCATAGAAGGTCGAGAACAGAACATCCTTGCTCATAAATGTAGCTGAGCCGAAGTCTATGAGTTTCACTTGGAATCTGTTGTCTATGATCACGTTTTCATCTTTGATGTCTCGGTGAAGGATGTTTAGGGAGTGTAGGTATTCCACTGCTTGGCCTATCTGAAAATATAGGGCTAGGTTAGTAGGTATTAGATAGATAGACTGACCTGATCACTTTTTTTTAATCGACATAAAAGGGCTTTGTCGCTAATGCGATAATGGCCTGTGACGTGATTACAAAGAGTGCATTTAAAGTGATTTATCACTTTAAAAAAAAAATGTAGCTAGCAGTTTAGTAAAGGCAATTACGTGCCATGTGATCAGAGGCCCGATCACGAACAACTTTTGCATTACCATTTGATTTAGCGTTTTGTGATTTCGATATTTGGACTGTATCTAGTATTGAGAGCTGATCCCAAGTGATTGTAACAAAAATTCCCCAATGTGAAAATAGTCAGTAAATCAAAATACAGGAATCTGGAGGGATGGATATGACACACCGCACTGACCTGGAGATCTCCAATTTGGGCTTCCAAAACTGAAATCCTTTGAGTACCAACAAAGTTTCACTTGCGTTCACTGTTTCAAATCATTTCACAGATTGGTTTTGAGGGCTTTTCATGTAATTTGAAAATATTCGTAGGAAAAATGCGTGCTTCGTGCAACTAGTCTTGTTTTGCGCTCTTCACAGTAGAGGGCGCGTGCGTCGTATTAGGGAAAGGATAGGTTGGATTATAGACCTTTACTGACTGACATAAGGTGCAAATATCAAATAAACTAACTTTTCAATTATGCGCAACCACCATTATACCGTCAACGAGAAGTCAACTTACCACCAGGTGAGGTAGTGGTTAAACTCTTGTCTATTCTTAATTAAAAAAAACAAAGCTTTTTTGTGACGGATCCGCTACATCAACGATAGCAATTTATTGTTCATCGGAGGATGCTTCGAACCGGAATACAGTAAAAACTCGTCCGGTTCTTAGCGAATCTGTCGAGAAATACCTAGTATGAATTGAACATAGCTATTCTTAAAAACAAAAATCACAATTTTATACCTATAACTAATTCTAAGCATTAGTTTAATAGTGATGTAAGTACTAGTTAGGTACCTGTAAGTTTTTGTGTCAATAAATCATTATTTATTATAATGTTAACGCGAAGGTTCGTAACCGGGCCTCTGTAGTGTGTGGGTAAGATTCTAAAGTTTTTATGAGATTCCTATTACTATTTTATGAAATTGTGTGAGATTTTAAGCTTCCTCCTTACCTGTCTGAAGATATAGCTGAGCAGCGGCTCGTCGAGCCTCGGCCTCCTTTCGATGAACTCAAACAGGTCCATGCCGGCGCCGTGCTTCTCCATCACCATTTGGAAGTATTTCTCGTTCTCAAACACATCTATAACACTTACCTGAAATTAACGATATATTTCCCCTTTAAATTTCATCAAATAACACGGCTGTTCATAAATTTTCAGTTGCCTCTGGTGCCACAGTCAGCATAGATAAAAAAAAAATGAGGTATACGAAAAAGCATTCTGTCAATTGGAGCTATGAGTTTACCAAGAGGATATCTTCATATTGCTTCTTCTTATCGTGTCACTAGTTCTTTCAAACCAGTGTAGTGGAAGGATTTCGTGTTGTGTTTAGTGCGCCTCGAAGAGACGGTGAAACTAAGAATTATATACAAGAACAGGATATCAATAAGAAAAAATATATAACAATACTTACAATATTAGGATGTTTAATCGTCAGTAGCAAACTGAGCTCCAAAGGCACTTTCCGTCCGTCATTGCCGTCGACCCAAAACTGAGCGCCTACTTTTTCCTTCAAAATAAACTTGGCGACTGCTAGCATGCGATCCGAACGACGGTACGCCATTTTGACACAGCCAAAAGCACCTTTACCTGTTAGAAAATAAGGTTGATTTTACAAGCTCAGAGAGGAATTGTGACGCCGATATGGTTTTATGCAAAATGCATAATCAGCCTATAATGTTCCCACTGCTGGGACTCATGCTCTGGGACTCTCAGTAGGAGAGCGAATGGGTCTGAATCCACCACGCGGACCCAATGCGGATTGGTCGATGTCACATGCCATAGAACATTATTTTTTCTGTCCTTTGACATGCCGGTTTCCTCACGATGTTTTCCTTCACCGTTGCGAGGGATCATCATCATCATCATCATCAGCCTATCGCAGTCCACTGCTGGACATAGGCCTCTCCCAATGAGCGCCATCGCGCCCTGTATGTATGTGTATGTATGGATGCGGCAAGCCGAAGGGCTTGCCGCATCCATCTTCTGCCAACCTTGCGCAGATCGTCACCCCACCTGGCCGGAGGGCGTCTACACTACGTTTGCCGATTCGCGAATCACATTCGCCATCGAAAGGCGAATGGTTGCGAGGGATGCATACATATTTTTTTTTCTTCCGATAAAAAAAAAATTACGCATGACTGCCACCGGGATTCAAAACCGCAACCATCAGATCGCAAGGCAAGAACCTCATCCACTCGGCCACCACGTCCTCAAGATGGTTCTATGATATGCGGCTTTCCCAAGATATCTTCTTTTACAGTAATCCCACAATAATATTTTTAATTCGTAAATTAGCGAAGCTGTATGGATGTTTGTTACTTAATCACGCATCAAGACTACTCTGATCCGTCTAGAAACGAGTGATTCTCAGTAAGTGCGAGATTTCTTCCAGATCTCGATCTCCTAGAGAAATAGTACATTACGATACGCGTGACCTAAGTAGCCTATTATTGCACGGCGTGAAGTTAGCGCCCGAGTGCAACGAGGGTTCTAAACGCCGTGCAATAATAGACTTAGGTCACAAGTATCGTATACTATTTTATAGTAAGTGTGACATAAACCCGCCCCGGACCTGCGCTTGCGGGGTGGGTGGCGGGAGCAGGGGGGGTTCCTATTAATTACTATTTTAAAAGTGTATTTTAAAAGAAAAAAACAAATACATAGGTACTATTACAACAGAATAAAATTTCAAAGTATAGTTTTAAAAAATCACTAACCGAAAACCCAAATATATGTAGAAAAATCCATGGAATATAGAAAAAAGGTTAATCTTAGCAATTATAAATTATAATTAAATTTGAAGACACTTTATCTTACATAATGCCTAATTGTGATGCTACAAATATTGTACGTAGGTACAATAGCTAGAAGATAGGTAGATATTAAGCCAGTAAAAAACATGTTTTAAAGCTGACACCCATTCCGATACCGAATTCTCGAGTTGTAATCTGGACCCGCATTCATACTCTAACGGGCACGGAAACTACATTTCATCAATATTAAGGAACAAGCAGATAAATATCACACAGGTAGAAATACCGCAATAATTAGTTTTATATTCAATTTTTTTGACTTCTCTAAAGTCTCTCTCTCTGTTGACTAGCGTATTTGTATCAAAGCCGATGATACAAATACGCTAGTCAACAATTTTGGTGCTTATTATAGACCGTTTGTTATTGATTTATTGATTCAGGCGTTACTTTGCGGAAATCCATAAATATCAACAAATTATATAAATATATTTAGTAATAAATCCGCTTGATTTCTAAACAAAGGTTTTAATTAACTTAACTTTAGTTTAGAACTTTAGTACATATTACTATATTATAAACCAAAGAGTCAACGAACAGAAAACCAAAGTTTAAAAAAGTTTGTTATTTATTGTTTGCTGTGTGTATTTTTCACACAGAAGTATTAAAGTATAGGATCACAATGTAGTATATTGACAATGTGTCAGAAAAATGGGAGCCACATTGGCTAACTTCTAAGTACATTTTGGTCCGATGCTAATTTTCGAAATGGTTAAGGAACAGCGCTAGTTTAATAAGATAGTTAGAATTACTAGGCTTTTTCATTGTTAATCAAATTCCATCGTAAAAAGCAACAAAAATATTTCATTTTTATTGACGAGGTTTCTGAATTTTTTTTAGTCCTGCCTTACGACTCCATCTTGGTTTGATACTATCTATCTTGGTGTTCTATAGGAACAATACCATTAATCTATGAATTTTCAAGCTTCAAATGAAGGGTACAGGCAAATAACAGGGGATGTCACATCTGACAGTTGTGATTTTCTACATGAGTGAAGTTAGTCAATTCATTTACGCACCGTGCAATAATAGGCAACTTAGGTCACGGAAAACCGTGTGTAAAGTGCGGGTTTAGGTCACACTGTGCTATAAAATCCATTTCGAAGGACCATTGATCTGGGATGATCGCTATAGTAGGAGGTTTCTGTTATTTCGATCCTCGCTTTACTCGTACAACCTATAACAGTATAATTGATTGATTCAGGCGTTACTTTGCGGAAATCCATAAATATCAACAAATTATATAAATATATTTAGTAATAAATCCGCTTGATTTCTAAACAAAGGTTTTAATTAACTTAACTTTAGTTTAGAACTTTAGTACATATTACTATATTATAAACCAAAGAGTCAACGAACAGAAAAACAAAGTTTAAAGATACGACACGTGTTTCGCCTCTACACGAGGCATCATCAGGAGGTGTGGACTCGCCGAAGTTCGAAACGAGACTCTCGTTTCGAACTTCGGCGAGTCCACACCTCTCTGTTTAGAAATCAAGCGGATTTATTACTAAATATATTTATATAATTTGTTGCTATAACAGTATTTTCCGTATCCCTACCGTTCTTTTGAATACCTACTCGATTGAAGGAGGCACATCAGTATCTTACCAATCTGCTTGAGCGTGACGTAATGCTTCGAAAATTCGCCTGAGATCTGTTCGTCTCCGGCCTGGCTCATCAGTGACATTGAGTGTGGTCTACTACCACCTGACTTATTGCCCTGGAAAAAAAGTTCATGTGTTAAAGTGATATACATGACTTTGAATAACTAAGAATGGTTAAGTAAGGTAAGTCTGAAAAACTAATTAAATAGATAAGAAAAGGTTGTATTTTTATTATAGTATGGGTTGAATGTAGGAGATCTAGTACTTATTATAATGTAGAGTCCGAACCGAGTCACTGTAACCCTACAATACAGGCTCTTAGGAGACCTAGTGTAGGGTACAGAGCTCCAGTAGGTAAATCTAAAATTTAAGATAAGTCTGCCATGATATCCATTACAATGTACCCTATCCATATTTAAGTAACCAATAAACAATTTTTTTTTTTTTTATTATATCAAGTAATCTTATGGTGGTTTCACACGGCCTGTGCTAACACGCGCCGCAACGCACCAAGGTCATCTGTTACGGGCGAGCGCGCGCCACGGATGAGTCTCGTCTGTGTTAGCACGGGCCTGTGTTAAACGATAATACAATAAATGTAATTATATTGTACTCAAGGGTTTTTCCTAAATAGAGCCGACATTTTTAAAATTTAATTATTTTTAGTTCTGTAAATTTACGCATACCTCAATAACTAATCGATACACCTAACGCCATCTATTGTGATTTTTTTGAACTGCAAAATTTACTACTATGAAATGAGACCCCATGCCCGTATACAGCTTTTGAAGCTTTTGAAGCCGGTATACACGTGCAAAAAACGCTAGCCTTAAACCGCTCTTACTCTTAGATGGAGACAGAACAGTGAATAAAGTAGAGCCAAGATAAAATATCTTACGAGTATCAAAGAGTTGTCAGCGGTAGAAGCGACACTAGAAGCGAGTGTCGTATGCTTCGGTCCGTCTTCTAACTGCACGCCGAGCCACACGCAGCGCACGTGGTTGCCATTGGCTAGCTGCATCGTCGACACTGTGTATAGTACATCTGGAACAGTCGATACCTTATATCTAATGGGCATTCTATAAAAATGTACGCAGTGATTATGGAGCTAGATACAATATAGAGGAAGTTCTTAGTAAGTACATGGGATTGAAGACACTATCCGTGTATCTCTGACCTGCTTGCTGATCTGCCTTGCCCTCTTTTTCAACTAGAGCGAGTTGATAGAGGGCAAGGCAAATAAACAGGTCGACATTGTATTTAATCGCATGTACTAAGAACTCCCTCCATGTTGCATCTAGCTCCATAGCAGTAATACTTTCAAAAGAATAAGGATAAATAAATATATTTTGGACAATTTACACAACGCCATCTTGATAGATGTCCAATCAATCATTAGAATAGATACCTTAACATGGTATTACGCCATTCATGGACTATAAGTTCCACTTTTACACCAAACCATAATGGCACCGTTACATAGATCCATATAAAGATCAAAGTAATGATAAATCTGAACGTTCTTATTTCCGTTTCTGTGGTATAGCTCATAACGTTATTGAAGCGATGATGTTACAATGTTGTATAGTTCCCATGTCATTACTCACTGAGTTCTGTGCCGTCCCTATGCCGCACCGCGCCTCGGTAGGTGCCGTCTCTGAGCCAGTCGTCGCTGCACTCGCAAGTGGCTTTGCGAATGGCTTGTTGAGGTGTTGACGTCACATGCGTGCGAAGCGCTCGAGGGAGTTTGCACGGAGTTTCTGGTTCATCTGCAATAGAGTAGGTAGTTTCAGGACATGGTATGTGGTTGAAAAACTACACACCACAAGTTTTTAATGACAAAAAAAATTATTGGTTGTCTGTAGAGTTGGTTTACGGACGATAGTTTAACGTGACAACGTCATAACAAAACATTGACAGCGTAACGGGACAGTGACGTCAACGTTTTCGTGTATGCAGTCGGCGTTCATCGATTTAATAGACGTAGTCACATCAAAAACGCATTATCAGTCTTTTTCAACCGACTTCAAAGAGGAGTTTTTTTTTTAATGGTTGTTACCTCAGAACTTTGTTATTTATTAACCGATTTAACAAAATATGTTTCTGTTTGAGAGCATATACTTTCAGATTGGTACCATACAAATTTCATCAAAATCGATTCAGTAGTTTAGTTTATATATCCAAATAACTGAAAAAAATATGTCGTCGAAGTAAACGAAATTGCGTATTTTGCTTCCCTGTGATTTTTCAGTGGTGTATACGGTAACTAAAACACAGTCCAATTGAAGTCGGTTGTCTATGTTTTTGTAAAACCGTGATTATTTAAAAAATAAATATGATACAAATTGGATAACTGTTACCGTTAGTCGTTTTTCTGTGTCCTTTCGTAATCGGTATGCATCATTACAATTATTTGAATTTCATTCGTCGTTTAGCGAATTCGGGCGCCGCACTCTCCCCGCTGTTACTCTGTTATTTTGTAGTAACCAAAAATTCTACCCCTTCTGCATAGCCCATTAAAGTTTTTTTTGGTAATTTAAAACTTGTGGTGTATAAAATGTACGAATCTCACTACTCACCGTCATATATCTTCCTCGGCGCGGATTCAGTCTGCGTCTCCAAATCGATATCATTGCTCAAACTGTCTATACTCTCATTACCGTTATGCTTCGGTAGATCTTCAATCTCACACCCCGGCAGCGGCATCTCATTAATAGGCGTTAGGAAATCCGCACTCGTTTCATTCGAGTCGCAAAAATCTAGGGATATACTGCTTTTATCGTCTTTGATTGGACCGGGTAAGTTGGTTTTCATCGACCTGTACTTGCTTGAATCGAATGATAACCGCAAAGAGGGGTCGTTTACTCGTACTCTAGGCGCATTACCAGTTGGCGTGACTTCCTGCGAATGCTGTGACGTGTAGTAAATAGAATCGGATTTTTCAGTAGATTTATTCACTGGTTTGATTATGTTAGATTGTTCGGACCGTAGTATATTTTCCGAGCGGGATTTTGATATGCTACTGTGACAATAATTCTCGTCGTCTATGGATATTCCGGACATTCCGGAAGTGACGTCAGGGAGGGCGGAGATATCGTTCTTCTGTTCTGTGGTACTGATGCTGGACACCATATCTTGAGTGGGTGTGGGTGTGTGGGTGACAATACTGCAGGATTTGTCGAGACAAAGTGCGCTGGAGGATTTTTCCCGGGTGGTGGACAGTATTGAAGGTTGGACGTTGGACATACAAGCGGACTTTTGGCTGCCGTTGAAGGCGCCACAAGAATCATCATCTGTGTCGGAAGCTGAAAAAAAAATAATTTGTTTATAATGACTTTCTTTCGCTACTGGGTGGGTGAAAATATTTGAAGTTATTTTGCCGCCCACAACCTATCAGATCACTCTACACGTACCGAATTTCAGCCAAATAGATTTATAGTTTTGGCATTATTGGCGAGCATACACATAAATCCTTCTATCTATCACTCTACAATCTATCTATGTTAAAAATATTTGCCTTTATAATACTATCTGTATATAAAGGTCTCTATAAGCTCGAACAATTTCTACAACTTAAAAATTCTAATTTTATGGTTGTCGTCAGTGTGGTGTGCCGACCGAACATTTTTAACGACCAAAATGAGGGTAGTTCCCTCATTTCACCGCGACGGTAGCTCCAATACGCCAGTGAACCCGTGACCACGGCTGTTGCAATACAGTCGAAACGTCGGGACACAAAAACATACGAGGTGAGCGCGATAAATACCCGTTATAATCAAATAACTATATTTCTAATTTTTTCATTCATAAATTGCACAATTCACAAATTCACAAATCAAAATTTAAACAGTTCACGTAACAATATGTAATTTTTCATCAAATTTTCCTTTAGGCGTATAATTTTCACCTTGTATAAGTAAGATTTTCGGCCACCATTCAGTCAAAGTTGGCGTTCACCTGTTATATACTTATTTGTATACGTTACGTACCTGATCCATTATCATCATTGTTGACAGGAGACAGGGTCATATTCCGGTTTCTCTTGGTGACCTTCACAATGTCGGCCTCCCTGCAAAAGTTGTTGATGACGTCATCGATGTGATGGCCGACCACCTCCGCGTGCGGCTTGCCGAAGGTCAGCATGGCGAAGTGGTGGTTGCACGCCGTTATGATGCCGCTTTCATCCACCACCAGGAGGCCGCTTACGTTGTATGTTACCTGTTTAAATTAATTTGTGTAAGATGTCTGTGATACAATCTAAGTACGGTTTCACACCCATATTCAAGTCAGTCCTCAAACTCACGCTGATTGTTGGCGTTTTTAAACGCTAGCGTGTGAGCGTGTTAGCTTTTGGGAAGGATTGTCAACAGACTGGCGAAAGCTAACACGCTAGCATTTAAAAACGCCAACAATCAGCTTGTAAAAACCCTTGTGTGTCATCGTACTATAAGTAGTAAAACGCCCGCCGCTTTACTAAAGGTTTCGTCTGTCATCTGTCAAATTTCAATGTTAGTATTACATTGAGTGTAAAAATCGTCTTAGAATACGGGTGTGAGAGTATCGTATTTTTTCACCCGAATACGGGCAGATTGGTACACGCGAAAGCGTTGTCACGCGTATAAGCCCGTATACTGGCGTTTATGCTTTTTATTTTCAGCAAATATCACGTCTCTAGCGGCATGTCGCGCGTACACGCGCTGCAAATAAAATCGTTTGCTTTTCGTTTACTAAGTTAACATATTTTTTTTCGAAATCGGTTTTCCAAATTGTAAGTCTGTTGAAAATACACATTGTAAATTCAGTAGCATGTAAATTCAGTAGCAGAGAAACAGGCCTGAAGCAGTAGGAAGGATTATATTGTGCGAGCCGCTGTTCACAGTTCAGCGATCGATCGAGAAGAGCTCTCTGTTTTGTCGCCAGATGGCACTATCCAACTGACATTGACATATCAAATATGAATGTACGATGTGTTAACATTATTGGTATTTTCCGATGAGGAGGCAGTTCAGCTACTCAACGCTAGATGGCGTGAGTAGTCGAACACATATATCTAAACTAATCTAATAAAAATAGATAATAATAAATAATTTATCAATATTTTTGTAATACATAATTAATTTGACTATGAAATAAACATAAGTGAATTAGATGCCTACCGAGCAAAAAATTAACTTAAAGTTGTTGCGCCCTTACAGGGTTCATGTGCATTGTGTACCTATATGCCACTTACACCTAAGTTATATAACCTGTATGCAAATGAAACAATAAATAAATGAATATGAATATGAATATGAACTAACAAACTTTGTGATTATTAGTGTAAACTTACTCGAACATTGATAGCCAAGAGCTGTTTATCTTTAGAACTGTCTTTGATATTCTTGATCGGCCAGGCTGGAGTGTCCGTGGCATCTGGTTTAGTGACCCACAGACATAGTGGGAAGCATCCGCCATCTAATGTCCTGCCTGAAATAAACACGAAATGGACTGCCACGCCAGTGTCGCGGGTTCGATTCCCGCTTCGGGACACACATTTGTGTGATGAACGTCGGTGTTTGTCACGACAAATGATTGAAGTAAATACTTAGACTTAGGCGTCTGGTGCCGAGTTGCACCAAACTTTCAAAGTTTCTAAGCAATTACTTTACTCGCTTGGCAGTTCTTAACGGTCAGAATCTGGACTGTTAAGAACTACCAAGAGAGTAAAGTAATTGCTTATGGACATTGACAGTTTGGTGCAAGCAGGCATAAGTGTTTTCTATGTATTCACAAAAAATAAAGGTATTATAAGTGTTCTATCAGTTATCTGGTCCCCATAGTAAAAGCCCTGCTTAGTTTGGGGCTAGATGGCATTGTGTGAAATGGCCAAACATTATTATTATTATTTTTTTATATTTTTATTATTATTATTTTTTATATTTTTATTACAGCATAAGCTAACTACTACAATCTATATATAGGTATATTACAAAATTTACAAAAGGAAACAATTGGGCCACCCATAGACCGTTGCGACCTATAGGCAGCTCAACTGCTCCAACTCGATACCCGATGGCAGCGTGCCGAGGATACTGGCTGCATTGCCTCTTTGTATAGCAAGGCTTATTCTTTGGCCCAGATAGCTGCCAGCCCTCTGATCACGCGTCGCTTCGACCAGACATTTTTTATATTAAATATATATGTGTTTAAAATAATGACCTTTTAGTTTAGAATTACTTACCTATGTGTTTATTTTATTTGTATGTGTTAGTGTCTATTACGGCGAATACATTTCATTTCTTTTAGATAAATTTGTGATGTTTGACATGATATTGACATCTTATTATTATTATTATTTACCTGTGGCCTTCTGTTTGGAGACACTGCGCGTTATCGTGGCGTCGCTGGGCAGTCGTATCGAGGGTATGAGCGAAGCCACGGGCAGGCCCACTAGCTTGTCGTTGGTCTCGGCACCGAACAGCGCGCCGGCCTCGCTGCCCTCGCAAGCCACCACTATGCCGGTGTTCGAGTCTATTGTAAGCTAAAACAAGCAGTTTATAAAAACTGAAAACCCGACTCCCAAAATATTATCGCCATATTAGATTTCTGACACTTTATTTTTATAATTATGTTTGTGTACCTTGCCTAGCATACCTAAACAGTTTCCTAATTTGATTGTATTAGCTTCATTGTTAAATTATACAAAAGTTTTAGATTTAGGTAAGTACCTACATATTTCTTATTGTACCTACTTGTTTATTGGTTCCAAATAAATACTTTATGACAATAAACATAATATGACTTATTTATGTTTTTCTCCTTCATTTTGATACCCTACTCGATAGGTTTGATAACCAAACATTTATTAACGACTTACTATTTAGCGCCAAAAACCCGCTTTATGTTATTTTTTTGTAAACTCGCAAAGGTAAATAATCGTTAAAAATTCGGGACACTGACGAATCTAACGATACATTATTGTCAAAATTGATCCAGCCGTTTTAAAGATATGAGGTAACAAAGAAATTTACATACACATGTATACAAGATACGCGCGAAAAACATAACCCTGTTAGTACTGTAATGGTTACTCATTCCTTTGTGCTATCATAAGTATGTATGTATGTAGTATATATTTAGGTATATATGTATATATATTGTAATATGTTATGTAGGTATCTATGTATAATAAGTATTATTTGTATTTATTATTCGCTATATATTTCTAATCAACTTTATCTACTAGCCCTAATACCCCATCTCTTTCTCTACTCATTACATTCCATGAAACGGTTGCCTGGAAGAGATCGCTTTTAGCGATAAGGCCGCCCTTTGTATTGCCTTTATTTAGATTAAGAATATCGAATTTGTTATTTCCTAGTGGTAAACAATAAAGTTATTATCTATCTATCTATCTATCTAACCCTTCCTTGGCAGTCGGGTAATAATTTGAATTTGAATTAATCTTACCACTACAGTCCTACAGTTGACCGGCTCAGCGACGACCAAGCAAGGCCCGTCGCTGTCCAACTGCCGAATCCACAGCGATACTTGCAGCGAACTGCCATCCTTTGTCACAAGTTCTACCACCTGAAACAATTAACTTGTACCATTATTATTAGATTTAAAATAAGTTTTAGTTGATTAAAGCCTCGATGACACTTGGCTAGTATACAAGTCAGCGAGTTCGCTAGGAGCTTGAAAACACGCCCTGTGTCATCGGCTTTTTTACAATCAGCTAGTTAATAATCCTTCGGGCCGCTAACTCGCTTACTCGCTGCTCGACAAGCCTTGTCGGATTTTTGTAAAAGTACCTAAATGGACAAATTATATAAATATATTTAGTAATAAATCCGCTTAATTTCTAAACAAAGGTTTTAATTAACTTAACTTTAGTTCAACTAAACCAAAGAGTCAACGAACAGAAAACCAAAGTTTAAAGATACGACACGTGTTTCGTCGGATCGTGCGACGGGCGACTCATCGCCATAACGGGTATAAATACAGGCCGGGCAACGTTGTTTATTCACTCTCGTTTCGAACTTCGGCGAGTCCACACCTCCTGATGATGCCTCGTGTAGAGGCGAAACACGTGTCGTATCTTTAAACTTTGGTTTTCTGTTCGTTGACTCTTTGGTTTAGTTGAACTAAAGTTAAGTTAATTAAAACCTTTGTTTAGAAATTAAGCGGATTTATTACTAAATATATTTATATAATTTGTTGATATTTATGGATTTCCGCAAAGTAACGCCTGAATCAAT
Organism: Lobophora halterata; assembly: GCA_932526365.1. Classification (NCBI taxonomy): domain Eukaryota; kingdom Metazoa; phylum Arthropoda; class Insecta; order Lepidoptera; family Geometridae; genus Lobophora; species Lobophora halterata. Next base: position 9,543,405 of record OW052002.1, read on the forward strand.
CAATTACCTAAATGGACTCCTTTTTCCGCACTTGGACTCCTGTTGGTCCTTTGTGCGTCGGATTTCCTGACTAATAGTTTAGCCAGCCTAACTCCGCCTAGAAGCACAAAAGTTTCCTGGGTTCTTCGCAGGCAACCTAGGGTTTTTGAGGATTTCCTTTCGTTGTTTGGCTCATGCAGACTAAACCCCATACGTTTGCTGCGCAGTAGCTCAGAGAAACGCAACCAGTGTAGTTCCCTGTAGAATAGCTTAGTATGGAACATGCTGTGTACACTTTTGTTACCTTTCCACTGAGTAAAACAATGGTCCCATCTTCAGAAGCGTCACTGTGCACTTGTTGCGCAGTAGCTCAGAGAAACGCAACCCGTATAGTTCCCTGTAGAATAGCTTAGTATGGAACATACTGTGTACACTTTTGTTACCTTTCCACTGAGTAAAACAATGGTCCCAACTTCAGAAGCGTCACTGTGCACTTGTTGCGCAGTAGCTCAGAGAAACGCAACCCGTGTAGTTCCCTGTAGAATAGCTTAGTATGGAACATGCTGTGTACACTTTTGTTACCTTTCCACTGAGTAAAACAATGGTCCCATCTTCAGAAGCGTCACTGTGCACTTGTTGCGCAGTAGCTCAGAGAAACGCAACCCGTATAGTTCCCTGTAGAATAGCTTAGTATGGAACATACTGTGTACACTTTTGTTACCTTTCCACTGAGTAAAACAATGGTCCCAACTTCAGAAGCGTCACTGTGCACTTGTTGCGCAGTAGCTCAGAGAAACGCAACCCGTGTAGTTCCCTGTAGAATAGCTTAGTATGGAACATGCTGTGTACACTTTTGTTACCTTTCCACTGAGTAAAACAATGGTCCCATCTTCAGAAGCGTCACTGTGCACTTGTTGCACAGTAGCTCAGAAAAACACAGCCCGTATAGCTCCCCTGTAGAATAGCCTAGTAGGGAACATTCTGTGTACTGTACACTTTTGTTACCTTTCCACTGAGTAACACAATGGTCCCATCTTCAGAAGCGTCACCGTGCTCTTGTTCAGGCTCGTGCAGACTGAAAGCTTTGCGTTTGTTACGCAGTAGCTCAGAGAAACGCAGCCCGCATAGCTCTCCTGTAGAATAGCCCAGTAGGGAACACGCTTTGTTGTTCACTATTAGAATCTGTGGAAAAGTTGTTCATTAAAATACCTCGCGTCACACAATATAATTTTGAGTGCGAAAGTTTATGAGAAGTGGTGGATTGGATCATAAGAATGAATGTTTATTTATCTACTTGCTGGACCATTTGAACTTAGATTTCTTGACATTACTGAATCCTTTGCTTTGTCAAAAAATCAAACTGGCCACCATAAGCAGAACTCATCAGAAAAAAGGCGCGACTTCAAAGATTGTGAAACAAAAGACGGTGTACGCTTCTGGAGCCCTGGCTTTTTATTGCCTCGCAGAAGGTGTGAAAAGTAGAGTATGATCCTCTGGGATATAGCCTGTGTTCGTCTTGGGCAGCTTGAATCCCTCGCGTCACTCAGGACTCTACATAACCGAGTCCCTCGTTAGCTCAGGGTTAAATACCACCCGCGACATAAGGCTCTGCTACATAATCTACTATCAAGTATGCTATCAGATATCTGGTTTCCATAGTAGAAGCTCTGCTTAATTTGGGGCTAGATGGCATTGTGTGGTTTTTTTTTTCTTTTATGACTCGTTATAGTCTATTGTGCGTCGGATTAAATCTCAAAAACACATTTCTAAATTTTCTAATAAGTATTAATATATTTATATTTAACCTAGATCAAGAGTAACAAAACTAGATCAAGAGTAACAAAATCTAGACTAGGCTACTTACTTTGGATGTGTTGGGTTCTATAGTGAAGACCGCTTTGCTTGGGTTGATGGCTTGTTGCAAGCGGTCAGTTTGCGGCGGCGCCGGCGAGCCAGTGACGTCAGTGGCTATGGATGTATTGAACCGCAGACCATTTGGACCGTCAACTGCAACATATCGTTGAATTTAGAGCCTAGCTGACTGAAAATGTAAACTATAGCTAAGAAAGATATGTAAGTGAAAATAAGGTAAGTACATCAAAAGGTATTAATATTTACGGTGAAGTGTGTGAGACCAAAACTAGTTTATGACCTTTAATGTAACCAAACTTCAAGCAAAAATCTATCATTTCATTTAGTATAAAAAGCAGGGTGATATTGATATGACAGATCGGATATTCTCAATTAATTGCTCATCATCATCAAACTATAGCAGTCCACTGCTGGACTCAGGTTTCTACCAAGACGCGCCACTGAGCCCGATCTTCGGCTCTTCTCATCCACTTTCTGCTAGCTATAGCGCGCAGATCATCGTTCCATCGTGCCAAAGGTTAATTAATATGCCTATATAATTAATTGCTCACTATCTTAAAACTAGACAATTACAACATGGGAAAAATTAAAATTATAGAGGACAATCATTGGGCGGTTGAATAACGCTTCAGGAATCTTCTTGTTCTGAATTTGGCTGTATTCTATAAATGTATTTACAAAAAAAAGGGATTATATGTATTCAATCAGTTATCTGGTTCCCTACAGCTCTGCTTAGTTTGGGAAATAGATAGTGTTGTGTGAAATGTCCAAACATTATAATTGTACTAACCTCTTACAAGTTCCAAAGGTTTGACTTTAGTTGGCGTCTCCAACTCCATCATATGGACCATAGGCACTTTACGGCTCAGACATGGGAAACTCTGGTTGCCTTCAAATGAGCAGTATTGGTGCACATTTCTGAACCTCTTCTGCGGTTTGACAGTCCTACAAATATGTATTTACACCAGTTTTTATTCTGTGTAGGATGTACAGCGGTCTGCACTGGCGTCCTGTTGAAGGCTGCATTGCCCCCCCCAAAAATACAATTAACCCTGTCCCAGCCATCCTATCTCCTTGAAGTAACGGAGCAGTATACTGCTTTACATCCAGTTGTATATAGGAGCAAATGTTGGAAAGAACAGAGGCCTATACCCAGTAGTAAAATGATCATGGTTGATAAATAGATAATGTTTTACTAGACTTACTAGTTGACACATGCAACTTTGTATGAGTTACAAATTAACAAAATTCCTTTGTGCCTCCACTTTTCAATGGATATACTCTCTATCCCTTTTTGGCTTTGCGTTGTCTATCAGCCTTTTATTTATATTGATACCGTGTAGGTAAAATCTTTTTAACAAGTAATGTTTTTATCATGCATGTCAGTACTTTATATAGTCTTACATCAAACATACCTGCATTTATTATTATTAAAAGGTCCAAGTGGACTCTCATTCCTTAGTGAATAGTTCAAATCCTCATTCAATTTCTGAAACAATAGAATCTTTATTTGTTATTATTATTAAAATTCTTTATTGCAGAAAAATAAAAATTACATTGCACAATGGGCGGGCTTAATGCTGTAGGCATTCTCTTCCAGCCAACCCTTGTAGGGTGGTACAGTATGGTTAGCGTGCTAATATAGATAATATATTTAGAAATTAAATTAAGAAACTAAAATATATATACCTACAAATATATATATTAATATAATATACCTACATATTATATACCTATAAATATATATATATTTATTGTTTGTATGTAATGCTGTCTGTGTTTATTTTTATCAGTGAGTAGCAGCTAATAAAATTATTAGAGAACTGTAATGAGACATATTTTTTTTGACAAGGAAATCTCTAAATGTAATCCTTTCAAATATTATGGTTTACTCACAGTTTTCGGCGTCAAATTTATGTGTTCATGCGAGTAAACATCCACGAATTGTCCTAGTCTAGGCTTTACTGGAGTTACATTACACGTATCTGCTGAAGTCGCTCTGAAACGAACACTGAATATCACCGAGGAACCACTGAGGAGTAATAATAACACCAGCCTCAAAGGGTACACGATAATAACTCAAGCTTGTTATAAATGCCAACAAAATGCTAAAGGTAAAATTGTGTACGCTTTGTGATTTATTTACATCGTCCTAACTTATTTTTGGAAAGAAAATCAATACATTAGAGCGCGCAAGTTCAAATGCTGTAACTTAGTTGAAAATGTTGTTTGAAATCACATCTTACCTGTTGGAATCCGGTATTTTTGCGGTGTCCATCCCTGGAGCACCTTTAAATACTTGAAATCGCAAATTATCACGTAATTTACAATTGACTCTTATAGAAATTAATGTTTTTCGAATTCTGCCGTTGCACGAAATTCAAACACTGGTGTAAACAGGAAACAGCTGTCTCTTTGTTTTGGCTGTCAAAATTATGTTGCCATCACAGATTAGTCAGAGTACGTTGCCATTTTGCAACATGCCGACTACTTATATATCAACCATAAAATCTGCAAACGATCATTTTTAATTTTTAAATAGTTACTTATTATGTCTTTTACTTTTATATTGCTTCAATCTACTCCAAACAATGCGTGTATTAATATTTAAATAGTTTAAACCTAAAAGTAATTTTCAACAGCGTCATCTAGTAGCAGTCTCACAAATATAATGTTAAAGAGCGTGTACAAATTAATAGTGTCTCTCAGTTACATATAGTATTTTATTGCTTACCAAGATGGCGTTATAAAATTAAGCCCCTAAGTAGGAATGTAGCTATAGGTACATTTTAATTCCTGTAAAGTCAAAATAAAGACTACGTTTTTTTCGTATCCCGAACTGAGTTTTGAAATTGTGGCAGAAATTCAAATTCTAATTCAAATGTTTATATGCATTAGGTATACGTTGTACATAATGGTTGAGTATCAAACGTACCTACACCCTGTAAGGGCATGGAAATTGTAACCACGTGCACCCCGGCACGGAGGGAGGATAAAAACTAACCCCGGTTGGATATTTTCGCCGAGTTATTTGACTGGGAGCGTGGCGTCTCCTGTAATCCGGCTTCTCGGAGGTCGGGATCGGAGGATGGTTTGAGGTCGGGAACCACTGGTGCTGTGTGTTCCATGTTGACTGGACGTCCACACTAAGCCTGGTGTTAATATGGACCACCCGGAGGAGTCTGAAGTAGGAGAAATATAAGTACTTAAGTACCTACCTACTTATATTTTATAATATAAAAAGTAGATAGTTTGACAGTAGTTTGAACGAAAGGTATGGTACCTAAGTAGGTAGGTACCTACATAATATATCTTATTCTTTGCGAAAGGCGTTACCGTGATCTTGAACGCAATCAAAAAGAGAGCGTTGATTTGATTTTATATGTAGGTATCATTATCATGAAAAAATTACGTATTGGATAATAAAACCACGCAAGGTACCTAGGACATGTGGTATAAGTTATTACAATGTGGTTATAATCAAGCAATCAACCAATATGATTACAAATTAATATGGACGTGAGAGTAGTACCTACCTACCTACTTAATCTTATCGATGTAACTTCTTCATTTCAGCATTTAATTGTGTAACGTGCTAGTGAATGTTACAAAATGAAATGAACATAATAATTATTTATTTTCTATCTGAAATTGTAATCCGTCTCAATTGAATAGAACGGCGTGAATTCAACACAAAAGTGTGATTTGAGGAGCTGATAAGGACCAGTTCCAGTGGAGAGTAATAACAATTGAATTACTAGTTAGGTATTATGTGTTGGATAAGACGTACCTAATAAGATATATTTTGGTAAATTGGGTGTACCTACATAGGTAGGTAAGGTTCAAGTCACCTCTAGGTATCGTGTCTCTAGCTACTGGGTTACTTCTGTATTTTAAACTATATGAAGCTCATTAGATTAGGTAAATATTGACTTAAATGCTAGATAAAGGAATTGGATAGGTAAGTAACTCCATGTATTTTGTCGACCTAGTTGACACTCACAACTTTCGAATTTATTAGTAAATTCTTGATGAACATACTCTCGAAATTTCAATACTCTACGTTCAGGGTTTGATCTGTACGTTGTCTGTCAGTCAGTCAGTCAATTAGGAGTCTTTTATATGGCTACAAACATACCATTTGGACAACGTTTCATTTCGTAACCCTCGTTTAATACCTACACAAAAGTGGCATTTGGTAAACTTTTTATTTTTCATTCATTTAGTACAATTTGGACAACTTTTCAAAGTTCTTAGCGTGTATTTCGTGTCATTTGGCAAACCTTGTATTGATTGATCAATGCACAAGAATGAAACCATTATTTTAGACTTCATTGTATCTATGCTATGGGGTAGGTAGGTACATTACAGCGGTCTACTTTGTCGGCAAGCGAAGGGGCCGCGAAGTAACCTTTGCATGACGTGACATTACATTCTCTGTTATTCGCAGAAAGGACGTTCCAGTCCATGTCCAGACAGACATAGGTAGGTAGGTATTATTGTAGGTATTATTAGGTGAATAGCAAATGCCAAAAAACTTGGAAATATTTCAAAGAGTTGTTCATTGATTTCCACACAGTTGTTACGTATTGTAAAATCTCAACCATTTAGGTAGGTACCTACATACTTACAAAGAATCATATATATAATTTTTATTTATTAATCAATGTAAATAACTACATTATTATTGTTTGCTTAAATTAACACTAAAAACCAAAAACGAAGGTTTGAGCAAGCGCTATTAATTTGATGATGATATTCGAGCGACGAGAAGCTATGTACATATCAAATCTAATAAATTCACGAAAATAAATAAAATATAAACTGAGCGAAGGTTTGGAACGGTAACCAATTTATTACGAAAATTCCTTATTTATGTACCTGAATAAGGTACCCTACCTGATTTGCAGCTCTACATTTTTATTTCACTATGATTATTTATATTTACCCTTATCCGGATAGCGTCAAGAGAACTCATAATAAAATCAATGTTTATTCAAGTCAGTAGAGACTCTAATCATTAAACCGTATGGTACTTTACTTTACTCGTACATAAATCAAGTGCAGAAATTTACAACAACCTATTATAAACTTTGTTAATATGTTGTTAAAGATCAAGTTAATTTACTTCCTACTGCTTAGGTTGATCGAAAAGTGGTGGGTAGCTAAAAAGACCTTGATATTTGAAAGTATGGACAACCGGAACGTAAAATGTATGACATTACTATCGTAGGTAAGTTCCAAGAAATTTAAGCCATTATTATTGTGTTGCAGCTTACAAAAAATATTGCAGATAAAATGAAATTGGTTTTCGCGTACCTTCAGAGCACGCTATACAAATATTGACTCTACCTGCCTTGCTCTATCTAATAGTTATTGCTTTCCATTCAAACTAGGCTAAAAAATATTGGTTACATTTATTTCTACTTTTCAGTCTATCAAAATTCCAAGAAGTTCAAGTCGCACTAGAACGCAGAACTACAGACCAAAGCATAAAAAAATACCGAATTCTAAAGTCGATTAATTAATTTATTTGCCTAATTATTTTATTACAGACAGGTATTGGTAACTGTCATATAATAAAGTAATTGATTCTGTGCTGTCTCGATGGTACCAATAAAATATTGATGGAGAAAAAAAAAAAGAGATAGTAAGCTCCTTTTAAAGCTTGATTGAACAAAAACAGCAAAAGGAACAGGTCTGGTTATATTGGTCAGGCTGGTACTGCGGTGCCACTCCCGGCCGCTATCCCACTACTGCCCGATGCGGGTACTTTTGGCTGCTGGGTTTCCCCCCTGGCCCGGTTCGCACCTCCTTAGATAACCTGCACCACCCAGACTCCTCCGGGTGGTCCATATTAACACCAGGCTTAGTGTGGACGTCCAGTCAACATGGAACACACAGCACCAGTGGTTCCCGACCTCAAACCATCCTCCGATCCCGACCTCCGAGAAGCCGGATTACAGGAGACGCCACGCTCCCAGTCGAATAACACGGTGAAATTATCCAACGCTTGGTACAAATTTACCACAAGTTCAAATCCAGACTGAAAGATAGACAAAATTGCAGTCTCTATTTTATTTTTACACTGATTATGAAAATGTCGTTTTCGTATAAATAAATTTAACATTTAATGAAATACATAATATTCGTAATAATCAAAAACATAGCAAGTGTCGCCATCTATGCTATGACCGCAGTACTACGCCTGAACTAAACAAAAAAGGAGAGCAAAATAAGACTCTACATTACTCCCAACTCTTACGATTTCATGGCTCATTTTGCTCTATTTCTGACGACTTACTTTTGAAACGATGTTGTAAACTCGAGCCAGATTGATTTTCCGCATAATTATGCCGTTGAATAACAAAATTAGATCATAGTTATGTGCATTTTCATAACAGACAAGCCTCGTTTACGATGTAGGTTAACATTTAAATTAAGGAATTAACTTTTTATGGCTCAAAGTAATAATTGCATTAAAATATATTTAGTCGTTGAAACGCTAATATTAGGAAACCCTTTTGAGTTCACATGGCTATAAACCCATCAATCTAACTAAATGGCTTAGTCCTGCCTTACTGACTGTCAGACAACGCACAGACCAAACCCCTGGACGTAGAGACTTGGAATTTTGAAGGTATGTTCTTCATTAAGTGTAGCGCGAACAAACAAACGAAGAATTTGAGGGTGTTGACAGCTAGTGTATTATAAAATCTCTCTTCTTCCTGAAGAGAGATTTTATCTCTTTGATTTTAATGCGTCTCCATCGTATAAATTAACGACAAAATGCAAGTACCTATTTGAAAATGAAGATATTTAGGTAATTTTTATTGACAAGGTGTCTGAAATTTTTTTGCCCTGTTTTACGACTCTATCTTGGTTTGATCTGTCTATTTGGTGTTCAATAGGAATAACGTTATTCATCTTTGTAGGTACATTTAAAATTTTGAGGCCGAATTTCTTATCAGCTGTAAACAGATAGGGTAGCGGCATTCGCATTGCGATTCCAAATTGTGTAATGGCAGGATTCGTAATAAAATTTGCGCCATGCCTGTAACTGTAACTTGTAGGCAGTAAAGTAAGTAACCAACATTGGGTAAAATAGTGCAGTGAGGTTGATAAGGTGCATTGCACAAATACCGCCTTTCACTAGCGCACAGAATAAACAAAAGTAGGTACGGGGTTGTGCAATACTTTCTGGTGCCCGCCTTGGCAACTGATACTTCAAGGTCGTAATAACCAAGATCGAAATGATTGGTAATAAACCTCTTTCTTTAACTTGTCACCGAGTTTTACTTGATGTTTTCAGCCAGTACTGCATCATTATTAACTTGACCTCAAAAGGACTTTTGGCGGGAGCGTGAGAATTTTATTTCGGCGGCATTGTAGGTACCTAATATTTTCCAAAACTTTTATTACTTTGAGTGTTAAGAGGATATGTGAAACTGTCAGAAATGACAGCTGCCGAATTGTAAAACAGTGATAGCGCAATTAGACACCTTACCCCGAGGGAAGAGGTTAGATATAGATTTTTGTCACTCAAAAGTAACGGACGTAAGCGACAAATGATAAAACATCGTATTGCTTGAAAAGTATTGCATTTATAAAAAAATCCTTTTACATTTATCTAAGTTCTGTGATTACTCACTCAATAGTATAAAAATAAACCGTAAATATTCTCTAAATTCGGAGGATGGATGTAAATCAGATTTTAAGAGGGCCTATTTCAAAAAATAAATCTATCGAGAAAAGTTTCACCAATCGTGTTTCTGTCTTACATTTATTTAGATTATATCTTCAAGTAATTACTGTATTAACACCAAGTTTGTAAACTGTACCGTTACCGAGTAAGAATGAAACGCAGCGACTCCAAATTTTCACATAGCCTCTTAAGGTGTAAATATTGTGTTTTTTTTACCCATTAGGAACGTGTATGAGTGTATGTTGGTGAATAGTGTACCTAATGCTGTAAAACGTGACATTTCGTTTATCCACCAAAACTCCAGAGAAGCCACCACCACCTCCACACTTTAGGTACACATAACGTTAGGGACAACAGCCGAAACTAAAGTAACGTAATTAATAAAGTAAGATCTGTGACTTTACAGGCTTGACTTGACGACTCTGACTGTTAACAAAACTATAATAGTCTCACGTATGAAATACAAATAATATAAAAAATAATAAACGACAAGGCGGTATGGTCCTATATGACTTTAGCCTACCCAAATTACCCAATAGGCAAATTAAAAAAAAGCTGGTCTCAACACCATGAAAGTTATCAAAAAATATTACCAAGTACCTACCTATATGTAGAGATCATAATTATAGAGCTTCAACTCTAGGTACCTAGCTCATACTAAATTGTTCCGTCTCACGTGACCCGACAATAATAAATGTCTTTATTGTAACGAAAGGCCGATTCTATCAGCTTATAAGCTGATAGAATCGGCCTTTCGTTGCCTTCATTGTATAAATACATCTACATAATAATGGGTCAATGAAGTGTAAGGACCTAATCCGATTTCATGACCTTAGATTTATAAAATAATTCTATGTTCGCTTGTAAACAAAAAAGCTCACCAAAAAAATTACAGAAAAAAGTTCTTCATAATAAAAGTTCTTGATCCTAATTCAGATCCGGGGCAGGGCAACAAAGACAAACGTCCAATGTCGTTTGCAGCACGATTAGCCGACGGATATCGAGTATCGACACGCTATGTCAATGATCGATTTGTAGCCTGGAAGGTAGAGGTCATATTCTTACGAAATAATTTTCTCTCTCTTCGTAAATGCGTCTGCACTGCACTATATTCACAACCTGTATAGTGCACATGACCCTCACTGCTACAAATTAAAGTGAAGTTGGTAACTGAAGTAGAGTTTCAGGCTTTAGGATAGCCATTATTAAGCTATGTATAAAATAAATAAATATTTAGGACATTTTACACAACGCCTGTTTAATACTATTTTTTATAGTGTTAAACATTATAGTTGTAAGTAAACATAGCTCAAGTATTTTTAAAAGTTAATTATTTCTAAAATGTTTTATTTCTAAAAAGGTCTTACAATAAGGTACATAGCATAATAATATATAACTAAGAAAATAAAAAAGAAATACAATAAATCATAAAATTATAGGCAAACAAAGAGAAGGAGTAATCTAGCTTTTATACTTGTAATTTAATATAAATAAAAATATGCACGACCTGTACTATATAAAACTTCGGGTTCCTTGATCTAACGAAGTACCTGCTGGACTTGTGTGTAGATACAAGGGACCTCTGTTTCGGCTGGTACTGGGCTAGGTATTGAATTTCATAAATTTACATATATATGTAGTCACAATATTATTATTATTTTTATTATTAATAGAATAGAATTCAATAGACAAAATATTTATTTTGAGTTCCCTTAACACGACATCGACAATTAAAAAAAAAAAAATTAAAACTTAAAATTAACAAGTATTTCTAAAATTGAATGCCACTTTGCATGTGCTACAGCATGACAGTTGATGCTGCAGCGCTGGTTACAGCTTTTATTTAAATTAAAATTATTTGATTAATAATCATAATTTCATTAAACTATCTCCTGGGCTACAATGATCGATACCGAAATCGATGGCTTGCGCATGCACGCATTTAATCGATACCAAGGCCGAATACTTTTGTTGCTGCTGTCTCTACCTACTCTAACAATTAGTGGCTAGCGAACAAAAGCTCAGCATTCCGATATCTCCATAGGAAATATCAAAACGAAATATTACTAAATACTCGGCAACGTTGTGTAGTTTCATTGATCAATCAATGTGCGTGCGCCACAGAAGTATTAAGTATAGACACACAATGTAAGTTGTACGTACCTACATTGAAAATGCGACAAATAAAAGTAGCCACATTGGCTAACTTCTAGTACATTTTGGTCCGATGCTAATTTTCGAAAAAGAGAAGTAAGTACCTATAAAAGGGCTAGATAATATAATAATGTTAAAACTACTAGGCTTTTTCATTGTTAATAAAAATACCTACGTCGTAAAAAGTAACCAACATTAATTGAAAATGGAGATATTTCATATTTTTTGACAAGGTGTCTGAATTTTTTTGGTCTTGTCTTACAACTTCATTTTTGTTTGTCCATCTTGGTGTTCTATAGGAAAACCGTTATTCATCTATGGCGTGCGCATAATAAAAGGTTGTACTCTACCATTTTGTACCACAGAGTAAAAAGTTAAACCAGAGTAAGGTCACATGTCATAATAATTGACCTTTTCGCTTAGGTTAATTTAAATAATTATTAATCTGACTGCAATGTGGCTGCATTCGTAGCGAATGGTTCATTTATCTAAGTCAATTTACTTTGAGTGGTACGGAGCTTGCTTAGGTCCTTTAGTTTGACAAATGGTTGAGTAATTAGGTAGATCGGCAGTTGAATAAGGCCCATTATTGTTTTTTTAGGGATTGAACTTTGATACCTATCTACCTACTCTAGGCAATCATGAGTGTAGTTATTTGAATTTGTGCGCGATATGAGGCGCTACTCAAATTCACTTTCTTACGTATACAAAAAAAAATGTCGTTTTATGAAAGACATCCTATCTAGAAAAGGCTTAATTCTGACTGACAGATAGACTACAGGCTAATCCCACTGGATAAGAGACAGAGACTTCACGCTTGAAGAGTGTGCTTGACAAGAGGTGAAAGTGCGTACTACGAAAATATTTTGTAAATACGCAATGCAAAAAAATTTACCTAGGTTTTAGCTGGGTAGTGTAAATTTACAAAAAAAAAATTGCTATTTTGTAATAAGCACTTTTTAAGTATCCAATTTCACCACGTTTCTACTAAATTCTAACAAATATTAATGTACAGTCGGCTCTATAATCGTCTTTACACCCAGCTCACGCCGATGTTCTTTTGTGATTAAACTACTTGTGTTATATATTAGGGGTATATTATAAGTGCTTTATTCACATCACTAGTTTATTCACACACAAACATGATGTGTTTGTGTGAGTGGTTTAATCACAGGAGATAACCAGCGTAAGCTGGGTGTAAAGACAATTATAGAGCCGACTGTACCTACTCGTAGAGTGCAGTCCAGTGTAGTGTACTTTGTGTAAATAAAAATACCTATATTCATAAGATTATAGCATAGCTCTGCATTCTGACCTCTAAACAATCTCATATTACCATTGAACTTGTGTGACTTTGGTTTCGCAATCAAATACATTGTCAGTCAAAGGTCAAAATACGCTGAAAATTAGATGGAGCGTGTCAAAATTACCATTGATTTAGTACCATACACCTTAGGGGTGTGAATGGGGTGTTGAAACCAGCCTTCTGTAAGATGTTGCGAAAACATTAAATAATATTTGTTAGAGCATATTACTAATATTACGTGTTTTTGTAATGCTGTGTTCGATAATTGACCTCTTGTTACAATGTCACCAGCCTCGAAATAATTTTACCTTGGTGGACGATTGTTTTCGTTCTTTAAAAGCAATAACATAATGTTGTGTGGAGTAGCGAGAGTCCGGTGACGCAGTAACAGCCATCTGCGGCTAACTGCATAAAACGTCCATCCAAAAAAAAAAAAAAAAAAATGTGGAGTAGCGTAGGCGCATTCTTCTTATCGTGTCACTAGTCTTTTTAATGAAATGATTTCAAGTGCGTCTCGAAGAGGCTCCTCTCGTGCACTTGACGCATGTTTTCGAACTTTTTTAGGTTATATGACATGCCGGTTTCCTTACGATGTTTTCCTTCACTGTTAAGCACGTGTTTAATGCAAACATTGATTTTTTGAACAGAAAAATCAATTGGTGTACGACCACCGGGTTCGAACTCACGACCTTCGTATCGAAAGTCGAAGCACCTCCCACTCTGCTAACACGGCGCCTTAATATACGCAGAATATGAAATAAGTATCTATCTAAAATTATATTTGTTTTATAGAAACCGCACTTTTAGCTACAGATTATCTACTAGGTAAGTACCTACTTTTTTAAAAAGTTTCACACGTACATTCCTAAATTAAGTTACTTACCTAAGAGGCCTTCGTTCTTTGTAGGCATATGTTATTGGTAAAATTGATGAAAAATATATGAACAATTTTGTTCAGTTTCAAATAACATCAATGAGGAAGAAGCTATTACAAGTATTACTTTTTACTTCAAGATTAACCGGTGATTATGGTACAATGGAAACAGTCATTGCCTACTACAGATTGCCATAATAAAGCTATTGTATGCGTTCAATATCCAAAGTTGATTGTGTTAGAACTTAGAATCAGTTCCCATATCTAGCTAGTTATGTAAGATAAAGAATAGGGTATTATAAAATGTGTGTAATAGTCAATTGAGTGTTTATTGTGAAATCTGAAAAACCTTTTGTTCTATCTACCATTGATCACGGTAATGAAATGTTGCTAATTTGACTTCCGCTTTAGTGCAGGAAACAAAAAGATATCCGCCTGAATGTTAGTACATAAGTTTATAAGTATGTTATCTACACCTAATTAAAAAAAACTAGTATTTGTAAAATATATTAATAAAGTTTAGTTTTCTTAAACGTTTTCATAACAAAAAGGTTTGAAAATAGATATTTAAGCGTTGCAAAAGGAACTCACTTTCAGCTCTTGACGAACACATCCTCTAAGTTTTAAGTCTCTACGTTCCGTGGTTTGGCCTGTAGGTACGTTGTCTGACAGACATTCATTCAGTCAGGTCTAAGGTTTTTATTATAATTTATGAATTGAAATTTAAATAAGTAGGTATTATTCCAAACCCCAAACTAATTGACTATCAAAGGACCATTGTCTAATTCAAGCTTTTTTTTTCATAAGAACAATCATTTCTGTGTAAAATGTTACTTTACAATCCGGGTAAACCACGAACATAGACAAAAAAATAAATAATAGAAATGGTCACAATCGATTACGTAAATCGAGCACGACTCGATTCGGTGAATTATTTTATCGGAATTTTGCGAGTTTGCCGGATGCTTGATCTGTTTTGTAACAATCTGCTCTAATCGCCATTTTACGGTCATCAGTTAATGGGCAATAAGAAAATTGAGTTATTGTTGGCTTAATATTGTTTTATTACGTACTAACTAATGCCGAGTAGTAGATAGATAGATAGATGAACACTTTATTGTACACCAACAAGAACAAAACAGAGTAAAAACAATAGAACAAGAAGACAAAGGCCTTAAGGTAGGTAGAACAAGGGGCGGCCTTATCGCTGTAAGCCTACCTAGGTACCTTTATTTTTTCTTTTCAGGATAAAAAGTATTTTTTTTTAAGCAAACAAGTGACGAGACTAGCTAGGCGCTCTCCTAATGATAAAAGATCACGCCTGCCCATAACCAAAACAGTTCTAAACCGGAATTTGATTAACATAGGCTGTTGCAACATTTCAATTAGCTCTCGTCCACTTTGGGACATTTTGATGATCAGTCTCGAAAGCCCAGTAATTTCACTAGCTACAATGCCTTTTAAAGCGGAACACAGTCATGTTTACACATTACTGCTTTGCAGCACGTGCGTTTACAGGCTACTTATTCCCACAACCAAACCGTAACGAAGTGGGTGGCCTTGTTTAGAATAAGCATGTAGGTACCTACTCACATCTCACATAAATCAGATTTTCAATTAAATAATTCAATTAATTCAATAATATAATTGCGGTATGTATAATATATAGGTACTATATATTCCTTTAGATACGGATATAAATTAAAACGGGTACTGACTATAAATTTAATTACTTAATTAGAATTTTCCGATTGAATATATTTCTCATAACATATACCATAACTAGCAAAGTAACGCCTGAATCAGTCAATTATGGTTATTACATAATTAAACTTTAAAACATAGCTAGGTTTGGTTGGTTACATTACCGATGTTCACGCTTTATAACGCGTATAAGCCTGCTCTGTTGCAATGCGTAGTAACGAATTGTCCGAGACAATTATAATATTGTAATTATGTATTATGCATGTCGATTGTAATATCAGATAATATACCTATTACATAAATCAACCTTCGTTTTTGCAACCTGCACCTTACTTGTTGTTTATTCTGTACAAATACTTTATGTAGGTATCTGCCTACATTACTGATTGACCTGGAAAATAGGTAGTTTTGTTAACAATTCAATAATTTTTGTTGTATTATAAATTAAGTGTTGTAAGTAGATTGTTGGAAGAGTGCAGCGCCTCGGCACCGAAGAGACAGTTACTGGAGGCCGTTGTTGGCGTGGTTAAGGCTATGCTTGACAGCAACAGATCGTGGGAAGCAATGGTCTCCTTCTGCGAGGAAGTAATTTTGCAGGAGGCAGCGGAGCGGATCAAGGAGGAAGACCCTCTGGCTGATACGCTTCACCGGCAGAGGACTGGAAGGAGACGGCGGGAATTCACCTGTCTTCTTCCGCTCGATGGGGCCCAGCCGGGTTCCATCCTGAGTGACGCGAAGGGTTCAAGCTACCCAAGACAAACACAAGCTTTATCCCAGAGGAGCATACTCTACTTTTCACACCTTCTGCGAGGCAATAAAAAGCCAGGGCTCCAGCAGCGAACACCGTCTTTTGTTTCACAGTCTTTGAAGTCACGCCTTTTTTCTTTTTTTTATGAGTTCTGTTTATGGTGGCCAGTTCGATTTTCGAACAATAGTAGATTATGCACTAAGGGGATAAAGCAGTGTCTTATGTCGCGGGTGGCATATTGAACCCTGAGCTAACGAGGGACTCAGTTAACTCCTCAGCGAAGCGAGGGAGTTATGTAGAGTCCCGAGTGACGCGAGGGGTTCAAGCTGCCCAAGACGAAGACAGGATTTATCCCAGAGGAGCATACTCTACTTTTCACACCTGCTGCGAGGCAATAAAACGCGAGACGCCAGGGCTCCAGCAGCGAACACCGTCTTTTGTTTTACAAACTTTGAAGTCGCGCCTTTTTTCTTTTTTTTATGAGTGGCCAGTTCGATTTCCTAACGAACCTTTTTACAATGCCATATGGGCGTTCTTTTACTTAGAGTTTTCCACGAGGTTCCACCCGAATTTGACGTTCCACATTCAAATCACATTATAACCCTTGGGAGTTTTATACAACATTACCTCCCTTGGTAGGTAATGCTTTGCTTTACCTTGATGATATCATGACATGTAATTGGACATTGTCGAGCAGGTGGTGTGAAAACCTTTTTACAATGCCTTAGGTGCGAGAGTTTTCCACGAGTTTCCACACGAATTTGACGTTCCAAATTCAAATCACATTACAACCCTTGGGAGTTTCATACAACATTACCTCCCTTGGTAGGTAATGCTTTGCTTTACCTTGATGATAGCATGATATGTAATAGGACATTGTCAAGCAGATGGTGTGAAAAGGCCTTTTCTCTATCACGTTGTCGGTCTTGTGCAAGTCGAATCCATTGTGCTCCTGCTGCATTCACAATGTCATTGGACCATCAGGCTGGTGGTCTGCCCCGAGGCCGCCGCTGATATAATGGCCTCCATTCGGTAACTATCTTGGTCCACCTGTGATCCTCCCGCCTTGCCAAGTGCCCTTTTTCACATTGTAATAAAAAAGTGTTGAAAGTAGGATTTGTAATGGAGGTATAAATTATTATTTATACTTTAAATAACATGCAACTCAGTACATGTTGAAAGAAAGAACTTTCAACATTTCATGTTCAGACCAGTTAAAATAACATGGCTCAATATTTTTGTATTTTAGACTTTGTTTGTTTGTTTGTGGGTTTGTGTGATCGTACATCACGTAAAAACTACTGAACGGATTTAACTAAAACTTAAAGATATCAAAGCTGAAAAAGATAAGGCAAAAGGCTGAAAGAGATAAGAGATAAGGCATACTGAGATAAAACACTGCAACCTCTAGAAATTTCAACAATCAAATCAATCAATCATAACAATCAATAACCAAGCAATCAAAACCGAGTAGGAGTATTTCGACATTTTCTGGATCGCAAAATTACGCTACATTTGTTATGATCGCAGGAGTAGGTACTAGGGCCTCCAGTACCGGTTTCTTTTTCCAGTACCGGGATTTCGGTACCGGCACACGGCCGGAACCGGGAGTACCGGGATTTTCGGTATTCCCGAAAATATTTAGTAGCCTATTATTAAGTCAAACAGAAAACTCGTCAAAAAACTATAAAATAAAGAAAAATCGAGCGAAAAATAACGAAAAGTTATAAGTTATATTTTTATATTTATATAATTTACTGCAAGCATGATTTGTAAGAGAGAAAATTCGCGTAACTAATTTAATATTGCATTATCAATACAGTCCCAATTTTTAAGTTATATATCAAGTATAAATGGCTTATAATGAAAGCTTTGAAGTGGATATTTCTTTGTTTGCAGGATTGTATAGGATTACAGTTCAAAAGTTAGTACGTCACATGCGTAACAACACTTCTAAACGAAGGTTGATTTGTACTGATAAAATAATAGTTTTTAATCGTACTTTATTTGTTATTTGTTATTAATCTTCACAAGTCAATGCTCAATGATCATGTCATTGTCAATGATCGGCCTCATAAGTATGTTAAAATGAGAAAATGCCAATTTTATTAATTTCCTCTTTGATAAACTATCGATAAGTATATGTATCAGTTTCAATTTTTTGTCAAAGACTTAACATAAAGAAGTATCCACTTATAATTTACGGTTGTATCTTTGACACAACCCATTGTTTTTTAACCAGTGCGTCCTACCCATAATGAAATACTCAACCAAGGCGTGAACACTCACTGTTCTGCTAGATATCTAGATAAAAGACGCAATAATACACTATGAACCGAGCTACGCTTGGAGTTTGAGATACTTGAAGGGAACTAATGTCATTAACAAAGCTTATAAACCCGTATATCCATAGTTAGCTGGTTTTAATAAACATAAATCACAGTCGCATTGCAGAAAACGGAATCATTATTCATTATTTCTTATTAATAGTAGGCTAATAAACTGTTGATGACAACATCGGAAAAGATGGAGAGACGAGCTAGACTCCTACTTGGAAGACTGGAAGACAGTTGCCCTTGACAGAAAAGAGTGGAAAGAAGGAAGGGAGGCCTTTGCCCTGCAGTGAGACGATTCAGGTGCATAATAAAATAATAATAAGAAATAAAAATAATATGTTCAGTGGCTTAGGTTGTGGAAAGACCGTCACGTCAGTACAAACAACCCCAAAGCCCATGTCATTCTTTAAATAAATGCATTGAGACGACGATACCAACAATAAGCTGATATTGCAACATTTACTAAGTTCTGAACATCAACACCACCTTCGAAAGTTAGTAAGATGGGCGGGTAGGATCCAGTGGGTAGAGGAGTTACTGTCTTTCCTTCTTTGTACTAACAGAATGCACTATTTAGCTATGGTTTTAAAGATTAAAACCCTAAAAAAGCTCTTATACACTAAATTTTAAGTAATCCCGAAAGTACCGAAAATCCCGGTTCTGGATTTTTCTAGTACCGGTGCTGGAGACAGCCGAGAATCCCGGGATTTCCCGGGATTTTCGGTTCCGGGATTTCCCGGTACTATGCCCTAGTAGGTACTTTCGTTACTTTATGGATGTTCGATTTTTATGCACATAACGCGTCTGAAAACCGGTCAGGAGTTATTTCGGCATTTGCTGAAAATTCTATTTGTGACTTTACATTTATACATAAATATATTATATATAATGCTATATGTATATATATAATAAATAAATATAAAGTACCTACTTAAAAAGTTGATCTAAACAAAAAATAGTTCATGGAGATGATTAGCTCAAAGCATTTTTATCGAGAAAGTGTTTATAAATTTTGGAATTGAAGACATTTACAGAGACAGCGTCGCGAAGACCAGGCGGAATGCTGTTCCAATCTGATAGCGGTTATCATGAAGGAATCTGAGTACGATCTCATATTGTGAAGAGGATAACTGAAAAATAAATGTTGAGAAGAGCGCATGGGACGATTAGAAGTAGAAAAAGGGAGGAACGTTCCATCAGGTAGGAAGGAGAAAGAGGATTGTGAAGTACAGAGTAAAGAAGGGATAAGATATGCGTATCCCGACGAGCACGGATATCTTAAGGTATATGTTATGGTCACATGGTACTCTAAAACAAAAATCTGCAACCTCCGGAAATCTCAAAAAGGTACCAGGCAATCATAACCGACAAGGAGTTCTTTCGACGTTTTCTGAAAGTTGAATTTAAGCACTTTACGCGGCTGAAAATCGCAAAATTACTGTACATTTGTTATGACCGTTGCAGTAGGTACTTTTGTAACTTAATGGATGTTCCATTTATGCACTTATTGCGGCTGAAAATCGCAAAATTACTTTTGGTATGTTATGGTCGCCTGGTACTCTGAAACGAAATTCGCAGCCTCCGGAAATCTCAAAAAGGTACCAGGCAATCATAACCGACAAGGAGTTCTTTCGACGTTTTCTGAAAGTTGAATTTAAGCACTTTACGCGGCTGAAAATCGCAAAATTACTGTACGTTTGTTATGACCGTTGCAGTAGGTACTTTTGTA
This sequence comes from Lobophora halterata, assembly GCA_932526365.1. Taxonomy (NCBI): domain Eukaryota; kingdom Metazoa; phylum Arthropoda; class Insecta; order Lepidoptera; family Geometridae; genus Lobophora; species Lobophora halterata. The sequence goes on from OW052002.1 coordinate 9,563,812, forward strand.
ACTTAATGGATGTTCCATTTATGCACTTATTGCGGCTGAAAATCGCAAAATTACTCTTGGTATGTTATGGTCGCCTGGTACTCTGAAACGAAATTCGCAGCCTCCGGAAATCTCAAAAAGGTACCAGGCAATCATAACCGACAAGGAGTTCTTTCGACGTTTTCTGAAAGTTGAATTTAAGCACTTTACGCGGCTGAAAATCGCAAAATTACTGTACGTTTGTTATGACCGTTGCAGTAGGTACTTTTGTAACTTAATGGATGTTCCATTTATGCACTTATTGCGGCTGAAAATCGCAAAATTAATCTTGGTATGTTATGGTCGCCTGGTACTCCTAAACGAAATTCGCAGCCTCCGGAAATCTCAAAAAGGTACCAGGCAATCATAACCGACAAGGAGTTCTTTCGACGTTTTCTGAAAGTTGAATTTAAGCACTTTACGCGGCTGAAAATCGCAAAATTACTGTACGTTTGTTATGACCGTTGCAGTAGGTACTTTTGTAACTTAATGGATGTTCCATTTATGCACTTATTGCGGCTGAAAATCGCAAAATTACTCTTGGTATGTTATGGTCGCCTGGTACTCTGAAACGAAATTCGCAGCCTCCGGAAATCTCAAAAAGGTACCAGGCAATCATAACCGACAAGGAGTTCTTTCGACGTTTTCTGAAAGTTGAATTTAAGCACTTTACGCGGCTGAAAATCGCAAAATTACTGTACGTTTGTTATGACCGTTGCAGTAGGTACTTTTGTAACTTAATGGATGTTCCATTTATGCACTTATTGCGGCTGAAAATCGCAAAATTACTCTTGGTATGTTATGGTCGCCTGGTACTCTGAAACGAAATTCGCAGCCTCCGGAAATCTCAAAAAGGTACCAGGCAATCATAACCGACAAGGAGTTCTTTCGACGTTTTCTGAAAGTTGAATTTAAGCACTTTACGCGGCTGAAAATCGCAAAATTACTGTACGTTTGTTATGACCGTTGCAGTAGGTACTTTTGTAACTTAATGGAAGTTCCATTTATGCACTTATTGCGGCTGAAAATCGCAAAATTACTCTTGGTATGTTATGGTCGCCTGGTACTCTGAAACGAAATTCGCAGCCTCCGGAAATCTCAAAAAGGTACCAGGCAATCATAACCGACAAGGAGTTCTTTCGACGTTTTCTGAAAGTTGAATTTAAGCACTTTACGCGGCTGAAAATCGCAAAATTACTGTACGTTTGTTATGACCGTTGCAGTAGGTACTTTTGTAACTTAATGGATGTTCCATTTATGCACTTATTGCGGCTGAAAATCGCAAAATTACTCTTGGTATGTTATGGTCGCCTGGTACTCTGAAACGAAATTCGCAGCCTCCGGAAATCTCAAAAAGGTACCAGGCAATCATAACCGACAAGGAGTTCTTTCGACGTTTTCTGAAAGTTGAATTTAAGCACTTTACGCGGCTGAAAATCGCAAAATTACTGTACGTTTGTTATGACCGTTGCAGTAGGTACTTTTGTAACTTAATGGATGTTCCATTTATGCACTTATTGCGGCTGAAAATCGCAAAATTACTCTTGGTATGTTATGGTCGCCTGGTACTCTGAAACGAAATTCGCAGCCTCCGGAAATCTCAAAAAGGTACCAGGCAATCATAACCGACAAGGAGTTCTTTCGACGTTTTCTGAAAGTTGAATTTAAGCACTTTACGCGGCTGAAAATCGCAAAATTACTGTACGTTTGTTATGACCGTTGCAGTAGGTACTTTTGTAACTTAATGGATGTTCCATTTATGCACTTATTGCGGCTGAAAATCGCAAAATTACTCTTGGTATGTTATGGTCGCCTGGTACTCTGAAACGAAATTCGCAGCCTCCGGAAATCTCAAAAAGGTACCAGGCAATCATAACCGACAAGGAGTTCTTTCGACGTTTTCTGAAAGTTGAATTTAAGCACTTTACGCGGCTGAAAATCGCAAAATTACTGTACGTTTGTTATGACCGTTGCAGTAGGTACTTTTGTAACTTAATGGATGTTCCATTTATGCACTTATTGCGGCTGAAAATCGCAAAATTACTCTTGGTATGTTATGGTCGCCTGGTACTCTGAAACGAAATTCGCAGCCTCCGGAAATCTCAAAAAGGTACCAGGCAATCATAACCGACAAGGAGTTCTTTCGACGTTTTCTGAAAGTTGAATTTAAGCACTTTACGCGGCTGAAAATCGCAAAATTACTGTACGTTTGTTATGACCGTTGCAGTAGGTACTTTTGTAACTTAATGGATGTTCCATTTATGCACTTATTGCGGCTGAAAATCGCAAAATTACTCTTGGTATGTTATGGTCGCCTGGTACTCTGAAACGAAATTCGCAGCCTCCGGAAATCTCAAAAAGGTACCAGGCAATCATAACCGACAAGGAGTTCTTTCGACGTTTTCTGAAAGTTGAATTTAAGCACTTTACGCGGCTGAAAATCGCAAAATTACTGTACGTTTGTTATGACCGTTGCAGTAGGTACTTTTGTAACTTAATGGATGTTCCATTTATGCACTTATTGCGGCTGAAAATCGCAAAATTACTCGTGGTATGTTATGGTCGCCTGGTACTCTGAAACGAAATTCGCAGCCTCCGGAAATCTCAAAAAGGTACCAGGCAATCATAACCGACAAGGAGTTCTTTCGACGTTTTCTGAAAGTTGAATTTAAGCACTTTACGCGGCTGAAAATCGCAAAATTACTGTACGTTTGTTATGACCGTTGCAGTAGGTACTTTTGTAACTTAATGGATGTTCCATTTATGCACTTATTGCGGCTGAAAATCGCAAAATTACTCTTGGTATGTTATGGTCGCCTGGTACTCTGAAACGAAATTCGCAGCCTCCGGAAATCTCAAAAAGGTACCAGGCAATCATAACCGACAAGGAGTTCTTTCGACGTTTTCTGAAAGTTGAATTTAAGCACTTTACGCGGCTGAAAATCGCAAAATTACTGTACGTTTGTTATGACCGTTGCAGTAGGTACTTTTGTAACTTAATGGATGTTCCATTTATGCACTTATTGCGGCTGAAAATCGCAAAATTACTCTTGGTATGTTATGGTCGCCTGGTACTCTGAAACGAAATTCGCAGCCTCCGGAAATCTCAAAAAGGTACCAGGCAATCATAACCGACAAGGAGTTCTTTCGACGTTTTCTGAAAGTTGAATTTAAGCACTTTACGCGGCTGAAAACCGCAAAATTACTGTACGTTTGTTATGACCGTTGCAGTAGGTACTTTTGTAACTTAATGGATGTTCCATTTATGCAGTTATTGCGGCTGAAAATCGCAAAATTACTCTTGGTATGTTATGGTCGCCTGGTACTCTGAAACGAAATTCGCAGCCTCCGGAAATCTCAAAAAGGTACCAGGCAATCATAACCGACAAGGAGTTCTTTCGACGTTTTCTGAAAGTTGAATTTAAGCACTTTACGCGGCTGAAAATCGCAAAATTACTGTACGTTTGTTATGACCGTTGCAGTAGGTACTTTTGTAACTTAATGGATGTTCCATTTATGCACTTATTGCGGCTGAAAATCGCAAAATTACTCTTGGTATGTTATGGTCGCCTGGTACTCTGAAACGAAATTCGCAGCCTCCGGAAATCTCAAAAAGGTACCAGGCAATCATAACCGACAAGGAGTTCTTTCGACATTTTCTGAAAGTTGAATTTATGCACTTTACGCGGCTGAAAATCGCAAAATTACTGTACGTTTGTTATGACCGTTGCAGTAGGTACTTTTGTAACTTAATGGATGTTCCATTTATGCACTTATTGCGGCTGAAAATCGCAAAATTACTCTTGGTATGTTATGGTCGCCTGGTACTCTGAAACGAAATTCGCAGCCTCCGGAAATCTCAAAAAGGTACCAGGCAATCATAACCGACAAGGAGTTCTTTCGACGTTTTCTGAAAGTTGAATTTAAGCACTTTACGCGGCTGAAAATCGCAAAATTACTGTACGTTTGTTATGACCGTTGCAGTAGGTACTTTTGTAACTTAATGGATGTTCCATTTATGCACTTATTGCGGCTGAAAATCGCAAAATTACTCTTGGTATGTTATGGTCGCCTGGTACTCTGAAACGAAATTCGCAGCCTCCGGAAATCTCAAAAAGGTACCAGGCAATCATAACCGACAAGGAGTTCTTTCGACATTTTCTGAAAGTTGAATTTATGCACTTTACGCGGCTGAAAATCGCAAAATTACTGTACGTTTGTTATGACCGTTGCAGTAGGTACTTTTGTAACTTAATGGATGTTCCATTTATGCACTTATTGCGGCTGAAAATCGCAAAATTACTCTTGGTATGTTATGGTCGCCTGGTACTCTGAAACGAAATTCGCAGCCTCCGGAAATCTCAAAAAGGTACCAGGCAATCATAACCGACAAGGAGTTCTTTCGACGTTTTCTGAAAGTTGAATTTAAGCACTTTACGCGGCTGAAAATCGCAAAATTACTGTACGTTTGTTATGACCGTTGCAGTAGGTACTTTTGTAACTTAATGGATGTTCCATTTATGCACTTATTGCGGCTGAAAATCGCAAAATTACTCTTGGTATGTTATGGTCGCCTGGTACTCTGAAACGAAATTCGCAGCCTCCGGAAATCTCAAAAAGGTACCAGGCAATCATAACCGACAAGGAGTTCTTTCGACGTTTTCTGAAAGTTGAATTTAAGCACTTTACGCGGCTGAAAATCGCAAAATTACTGTACGTTTGTTATGACCGTTGCAGTAGGTACTTTTGTAACTTAATGGATGTTCCATTTATGCACTTATTGCGGCTGAAAATCGCAAAATTACTCTTGGTATGTTATGGTCGCCTGGTACTCTGAAACGAAATTCGCAGCCTCCGGAAATCTCAAAAAGGTACCAGGCAATCATAACCGACAAGGAGTTCTTTCGACGTTTTCTGAAAGTTGAATTTAAGCACTTTACGCGGCTGAAAATCGCAAAATTACTGTACGTTTGTTATGACCGTTGCAGTAGGTACTTTTGTAACTTAATGGATGTTCCATTTATGCACTTATTGCGGCTGAAAATCGCAAAATTACTCTTGGTATGTTATGGTCGCCTGGTACTCTGAAACGAAATTCGCAGCCTCCGAAAATCTCAAAAAGGTACCAGGCAATCATAACCGACAAGGAGTTCTTTCGACGTTTTCTGAAAGTTGAATTTAAGCACTTTACGCGGCTGAAAATCGCAAAATTACTGTACGTTTGTTATGACCGTTGCAGTAGGTAGTTTTGTAACTTAATGGATGTTCCATTTATGCACTTATTGCGGCTGAAAATCGCAAAATTACTCTTGGTATGTTATGGTCGCCTGGTACTCTGAAACGAAATTCGCAGCCTCCGGAAATCTCAAAAAGGTACCAGGCAATCATAACCGACAAGGAGTTCTTTCGACGTTTTCTGAAAGTTGAATTTAAGCACTTTACGCGGCTGAAAATCGCAAAATTACTGTACGTTTGTTATGACCGTTGCAGTAGGTACTTTTGTAACTTAATGGATGTTCCATTTATGCACTTATTGCGGCTGAAAATCGCAAAATTACTCTTGGTATGTTATGGTCGCCTGGTACTCTGAAACGAAATTCGCAGCCTCCGGAAATCTCAAAAAGGTACCAGGCAATCATAACCGACAAGGAGTTCTTTCGACGTTTTCTGAAAGTTGAATTTAAGCACTTTACGCGGCTGAAAATCGCAAAATTACTGTACGTTTGTTATGACCGTTGCAGTAGGTACTTTTGTAACTTAATGGATGTTCCATTTATGCACTTATTGCGGCTGAAAATCGCAAAATTACTCTTGGTATGTTATGGTCGCCTGGTACTCTGAAACGAAATTCGCAGCCTCCGGAAATCTCAAAAAGGTACCAGGCAATCATAACCGACAAGGAGTTCTTTCGACGTTTTCTGAAAGTTGAATTTAAGCACTTTACGCGGCTGAAAATCGCAAAATTACTGTACGTTTGTTATGACCGTTGCAGTAGGTACTTTTGTAACTTAATGGATGTTCCATTTATGCACTTATTGCGGCTGAAAATCGCAAAATTACTCTTGGTATGTTATGGTCGCCTGGTACTCTGAAACGAAATTCGCAGCCTCCGGAAATCTCAAAAAGGTACCAGGCAATCATAACCGACAAGGAGTTCTTTCGACGTTTTCTGAAAGTTGAATTTAAGCACTTTACGCGGCTGAAAATCGCAAAATTACTGTACGTTTGTTATGACCGTTGCAGTAGGTACTTTTGTAACTTAATGGATGTTCCATTTATGCACTTATTGCGGCTGAAAATCGCAAAATTACTCTTGGTATGTTATGGTCGCCTGGTACTCTGAAACGAAATTCGCAGCCTCCGGAAATCTCAAAAAGGTACCAGGCAATCATAACCGACAAGGAGTTCTTTCGACGTTTTCTGAAAGTTGAATTTAAGCACTTTACGCGGCTGAAAATCGCAAAATTACTGTACGTTTGTTATGACCGTTGCAGTAGGTACTTTTGTAACTTAATGGATGTTCCATTTATGCACTTATTGCGGCTGAAAATCGCAAAATTACTCTTGGTATGTTATGGTCGCCTGGTACTCTGAAACGAAATTCGCAGCCTCCGGAAATCTCAAAAAGGTACCAGGCAATCATAACCGACAAGGAGTTCTTTCGACGTTTTCTGAAAGTTGAATTTAAGCACTTTACGCGGCTGAAAATCGCAAAATTACTGTACGTTTGTTATGACCGTTGCAGTAGGTACTTTTGTAACTTAATGGATGTTCCATTTATGCACTTATTGCGGCTGAAAATCGCAAAATTACTCTTGGTATGTTATGGTCGCCTGGTACTCTGAAACGAAATTCGCAGCCTCCGGAAATCTCAAAAAGGTACCAGGCAATCATAACCGACAAGGAGTTCTTTCGACGTTTTCTGAAAGTTGAATTTAAGCACTTTACGCGGCTGAAAATCGCAAAATTACTGTACGTTTGTTATGACCGTTGCAGTAGGTACTTTTGTAACTTAATGGATGTTCCATTTATGCACTTATTGCGGCTGAAAATCGCAAAATTACTCTTGGTATGTTATGGTCGCCTGGTACTCTGAAACGAAATTCGCAGCCTCCGGAAATCTCAAAAAGGTACCAGGCAATCATAACCGACAAGGAGTTCTTTCGACGTTTTCTGAAAGTTGAATTTAAGCACTTTACGCGGCTGAAAATCGCAAAATTACTGTACGTTTGTTATGACCGTTGCAGTAGGTACTTTTGTAACTTAATGGATGTTCCATTTATGCACTTATTGCGGCTGAAAATCGCAAAATTACTCTTGGTATGTTATGGTCGCCTGGTACTCTGAAACGAAATTCGCAGCCTCCGGAAATCTCAAAAAGGTACCAGGCAATCATAACCGACAAGGAGTTCTTTCGACGTTTTCTGAAAGTTGAATTTAAGCACTTTACGCGGCTGAAAATCGCAAAATTACTGTACGTTTGTTATGACCGTTGCAGTAGGTACTTTTGTAACTTAATGGATGTTCCATTTATGCACTTATTGCGGCTGAAAATCGCAAAATTACTCTTGGTATGTTATGGTCGCCTGGTACTCTGAAACGAAATTCGCAGCCTCCGGAAATCTCAAAAAGGTACCAGGCAATCATAACCGACAAGGAGTTCTTTCGACGTTTTCTGAAAGTTGAATTTAAGCACTTTACGCGGCTGAAAATCGCAAAATTACTGTACGTTTGTTATGACCGTTGCAGTAGGTACTTTTGTAACTTAATGGATGTTCCATTTATGCACTTATTGCGGCTGAAAATCGCAAAATTACTCTTGGTATGTTATGGTCGCCTGGTACTCTGAAACGAAATTCGCAGCCTCCGGAAATCTCAAAAAGGTACCAGGCAATCATAACCGACAAGGAGTTCTTTCGACGTTTTCTGAAAGTTGAATTTAAGCACTTTACGCGGCTGAAAATCGCAAAATTACTGTACGTTTGTTATGACCGTTGCAGTAGGTACTTTTGTAACTTAATGGATGTTCCATTTATGCACTTATTGCGGCTGAAAATCGCAAAATTACTCTTGGTATGTTATGGTCGCCTGGTACTCTGAAACGAAATTCGCAGCCTCCGGAAATCTCAAAAAGGTACCAGGCAATCATAACCGACAAAGAGTTCTTTCGACGTTTTCTGAAAGTTGAATTTAAGCACTTTACGCGGCTGAAAATCGCAAAATTACTGTACGTTTGTTATGACCGTTGCAGTAGGTACTTTTGTAACTTAATGGATGTTCCATTTATGCACTTATTGCGGCTGAAAATCGCAAAATTACTCTTGGTATGTTATGGTCGCCTGGTACTCTGAAACGAAATTCGCAGCCTCCGGAAATCTCAAAAAGGTACCAGGCAATCATAACCGACAAGGAGTTCTTTCGACGTTTTCTGAAAGTTGAATTTAAGCACTTTACGCGGCTGAAAATCGCAAAATTACTGTACGTTTGTTATGACCGTTGCAGTAGGTACTTTTGTAACTTAATGGATGTTCCATTTATGCACTTATTGCGGCTGAAAATCGCAAAATTACTCTTGGTATGTTATGGTCGCCTGGTACTCTGAAACGAAATTCGCAGCCTCCGGAAATCTCAAAAAGGTACCAGGCAATCATAACCGACAAGGAGTTCTTTCGACGTTTTCTGAAAGTTGAATTTAAGCACTTTACGCGGCTGAAAATCGCAAAATTACTGTACGTTTGTTATGACCGTTGCAGTAGGTACTTTTGTAACTTAATGGATGTTCCATTTATGCACTTATTGCGGCTGAAAATCGCAAAATTACTCTTGGTATGTTATGGTCGCCTGGTACTCTGAAACGAAATTCGCAGCCTCCGGAAATCTCAAAAAGGTACCAGGCAATCATAACCGACAAGGAGTTCTTTCGACGTTTTCTGAAAGTTGAATTTAAGCACTTTACGCGGCTGAAAATCGCAAAATTACTGTACGTTTGTTATGACCGTTGCAGTAGGTACTTTTGTAACTTAATGGATGTTCCATTTATGCACTTATTGCGGCTGAAAATCGCAAAATTACTCTTGGTATGTTATGGTCGCCTGGTACTCTGAAACGAAATTCGCAGCCTCCGGAAATCTCAAAAAGGTACCAGGCAATCATAACCGACAAGGAGTTCTTTCGACATTTTCTGAAAGTTGAATTTATGCACTTTACGCGGCTGAAAATCGCAAAATTACTGTACGTTTGTTATGACCGTTGCAGTAGGTACTTTTGTAACTTAATGGATGTTCCATTTATGCACTTATTGCGGCTGAAAATCGCAAAATTACTCTTGGTATGTTATGGTCGCCTGGTACTCTGAAACGAAATTCGCAGCCTCCGGAAATCTCAAAAAGGTACCAGGCAATCATAACCGACAAGGAGTTCTTTCGACGTTTTCTAAAAGTTGAATTTAAGCACTTTACGCGGCTGAAAATCGCAAAATTACTGTACGTTTGTTATGACCGTTGCAGTAGGTACTTTTGTAACTTAATGGATGTTCCATTTATGCACTTATTGCGGCTGAAAATCGCAAAATTACTCTTGGTATGTTATGGTCGCCTGGTACTCTGAAACGAAATTCGCAGCCTCCGGAAATCTCAAAAAGGTACCAGGCAATCATAACCGACAAGGAGTTCTTTCGACGTTTTCTGAAAGTTGAATTTAAGCACTTTACGCGGCTGAAAATCGCAAAATTACTGTACGTTTGTTATGACCGTTGCAGTAGGTACTTTTGTAACTTAATGGATGTTCCATTTATGCACTTATTGCGGCTGAAAATCGCAAAATTACTCTTGGTATGTTATGGTCGCCTGGTACTCTGAAACGAAATTCGCAGCCTCCGGAAATCTCAAAAAGGTACCAGGCAATCATAACCGACAAGGAGTTCTTTCGACGTTTTCTGAAAGTTGAATTTAAGCACTTTACGCGGCTGAAAATCGCAAAATTACTGTACGTTTGTTATGACCGTTGCAGTAGGTACTTTTGTAACTTAATGGATGTTCCATTTATGCACTTATTGCGGCTGAAAATCGCAAAATTACTCTTGGTATGTTATGGTCGCCTGGTACTCTGAAACGAAATTCGCAGCCTCCGGAAATCTCAAAAAGGTACCAGGCAATCATAACCGACAAGGAGTTCTTTCGACGTTTTCTGAAAGTTGAATTTAAGCACTTTACGCGGCTGAAAATCGCAAAATTACTGTACGTTTGTTATGACCGTTGCAGTAGGTACTTTTGTAACTTAATGGATGTTCCATTTATGCACTTATTGCGGCTGAAAATCGCAAAATTACTCTTGGTATGTTATGGTCGCCTGGTACTCTGAAACGAAATTCGCAGCCTCCGGAAATCTCAAAAAGGTACCAGGCAATCATAACCGACAAGGAGTTCTTTCGACATTTTCTGAAAGTTGAATTTATGCACTTTACGCGGCTGAAAATCGCAAAATTACTGTACGTTTGTTATGACCGTTGCAGTAGGTACTTTTGTAACTTAATGGATGTTCCATTTATGCACTTATTGCGGCTGAAAATCGCAAAATTACTCTTGGTATGTTATGGTCGCCTGGTACTCTGAAACGAAATTCGCAGCCTCCGGAAATCTCAAAAAGGTACCAGGCAATCATAACCGACAAGGAGTTCTTTCGACGTTTTCTAAAAGTTGAATTTAAGCACTTTACGCGGCTGAAAATCGCAAAATTACTGTACGTTTGTTATGACCGTTGCAGTAGGTACTTTTGTAACTTAATGGATGTTCCATTTATGCACTTATTGCGGCTGAAAATCGCAAAATTACTCTTGGTATGTTATGGTCGCCTGGTACTCTGAAACGAAATTCGCAGCCTCCGGAAATCTCAAAAAGGTACCAGGCAATCATAACCGACAAGGAGTTCTTTCGACGTTTTCTGAAAGTTGAATTTAAGCACTTTACGCGGCTGAAAATCGCAAAATTACTGTACGTTTGTTATGACCGTTGCAGTAGGTACTTTTGTAACTTAATGGATGTTCCATTTATGCACTTATTGCGGCTGAAAATCGCAAAATTACTCTTGGTATGTTATGGTCGCCTGGTACTCTGAAACGAAATTCGCAGCCTCCGGAAATCTCAAAAAGGTACCAGGCAATCATAACCGACAAGGAGTTCTTTCGACGTTTTCTGAAAGTTGAATTTAAGCACTTTACGCGGCTGAAAATCGCAAAATTACTGTACGTTTGTTATGACCGTTGCAGTAGGTACTTTTGTAACTTAATGGATGTTCCATTTATGCACTTATTGCGGCTGAAAATCGCAAAATTACTCTTGGTATGTTATGGTCGCCTGGTACTCTGAAACGAAATTCGCAGCCTCCGGAAATCTCAAAAAGGTACCAGGCAATCATAACCGACAAGGAGTTCTTTCGACGTTTTCTGAAAGTTGAATTTAAGCACTTTACGCGGCTGAAAATCGCAAAATTACTGTACGTTTGTTATGACCGTTGCAGTAGGTACTTTTGTAACTTAATGGATGTTCCATTTATGCACTTATTGCGGCTGAAAATCGCAAAATTACTCTTGGTATGTTATGGTCGCCTGGTACTCTGAAACGAAATTCGCAGCCTCCGGAAATCTCAAAAAGGTACCAGGCAATCATAACCGACAAGGAGTTCTTTCGACGTTTTCTGAAAGTTGAATTTAAGCACTTTACGCGGCTGAAAATCGCAAAATTACTGTACGTTTGTTATGACCGTTGCAGTAGGTACTTTTGTAACTTAATGGATGTTCCATTTATGCACTTATTGCGGCTGAAAATCGCAAAATTACTCTTGGTATGTTATGGTCGCCTGGTACTCTGAAACGAAATTCGCAGCCTCCGGAAATCTCAAAAAGGTACCAGGCAATCATAACCGACAAGGAGTTCTTTCGACGTTTTCTGAAAGTTGAATTTAAGCACTTTACGCGGCTGAAAATCGCAAAATTACTGTACGTTTGTTATGACCGTTGCAGTAGGTACTTTTGTAACTTAATGGATGTTCCATTTATGCACTTATTGCGGCTGAAAATCGCAAAATTACTCTTGGTATGTTATGGTCGCCTGGTACTCTGAAACGAAATTCGCAGCCTCCGGAAATCTCAAAAAGGTACCAGGCAATCATAACCGACAAGGAGTTCTTTCGACATTTTCTGAAAGTTGAATTTATGCACTTTACGCGGCTGAAAATCGCAAAATTACTGTACGTTTGTTATGACCGTTGCAGTAGGTACTTTTGTAACTTAATGGATGTTCCATTTATGCACTTATTGCGGCTGAAAATCGCAAAATTACTCTTGGTATGTTATGGTCGCCTGGTACTCTGAAACGAAATTCGCAGCCTCCGGAAATCTCAAAAAGGTACCAGGCAATCATAACCGACAAGGAGTTCTTTCGACGTTTTCTGAAAGTTGAATTTAAGCACTTTACGCGGCTGAAAATCGCAAAATTACTGTACGTTTGTTATGACCGTTGCAGTAGGTACTTTTGTAACTTAATGGATGTTCCATTTATGCACTTATTGCGGCTGAAAATCGCAAAATTACTCTTGGTATGTTATGGTCGCCTGGTACTCTGAAACGAAATTCGCAGCCTCCGGAAATCTCAAAAAGGTACCAGGCAATCATAACCGACAAGGAGTTCTTTCGACGTTTTCTGAAAGTTGAATTTAAGCACTTTACGCGGCTGAAAATCGCAAAATTACTGTACGTTTGTTATGACCGTTGCAGTAGGTACTTTTGTAACTTAATGGATGTTCCATTTATGCACTTATTGCGGCTGAAAATCGCAAAATTACTCTTGGTATGTTATGGTCGCCTGGTACTCTGAAACGAAATTCGCAGCCTCCGGAAATCTCAAAAAGGTACCAGGCAATCATAACCGACAAGGAGTTCTTTCGACGTTTTCTGAAAGTTGAATTTAAGCACTTTACGCGGCTGAAAATCGCAAAATTACTGTACGTTTGTTATGACCGTTGCAGTAGGTACTTTTGTAACTTAATGGATGTTCCATTTATGCACTTATTGCGGCTGAAAATCGCAAAATTACTCTTGGTATGTTATGGTCGCCTGGTACTCTGAAACGAAATTCGCAGCCTCCGGAAATCTCAAAAAGGTACCAGGCAATCATAACCGACAAGGAGTTCTTTCGACGTTTTCTGAAAGTTGAATTTAAGCACTTTACGCGGCTGAAAATCGCAAAATTACTGTACGTTTGTTATGACCGTTGCAGTAGGTACTTTTGTAACTTAATGGATGTTCCATTTATGCACTTATTGCGGCTGAAAATCGCAAAATTACTCTTGGTATGTTATGGTCGCCTGGTACTCTGAAACGAAATTCGCAGCCTCCGGAAATCTCAAAAAGGTACCAGGCAATCATAACCGACAAGGAGTTCTTTCGACGTTTTCTGAAAGTTGAATTTAAGCACTTTACGCGGCTGAAAATCGCAAAATTACTGTACGTTTGTTATGACCGTTGCAGTAGGTACTTTTGTAACTTAATGGATGTTCCATTTATGCACTTATTGCGGCTGAAAATCGCAAAATTACTCTTGGTATGTTATGGTCGCCTGGTACTCTGAAACGAAATTCGCAGCCTCCGGAAATCTCAAAAAGGTACCAGGCAATCATAACCGACAAGGAGTTCTTTCGACGTTTTCTGAAAGTTGAATTTAAGCACTTTCCGCGGCTGAAAATCGCAAAATTACTGTACGTTTGTTATGACCGTTGCAGTAGGTACTTTTGTAACTTAATGGATGTTCCATTTATGCACTTATTGCGGCTGAAAATCGCAAAATTACTCTTGGTATGTTATGGTCGCCTGGTACTCTGAAACGAAATTCGCAGCCTCCGGAAATCTCAAAAAGGTACCAGGCAATCATAACCGACAAGGAGTTCTTTCGACGTTTTCTGAAAGTTGAATTTAAGCACTTTACGCGGCTGAAAATCGCAAAATTACTGTACGTTTGTTATGACCGTTGCAGTAGGTACTTTTGTAACTTAATGGATGTTCCATTTATGCAGTTATTGCGGCTGAAAATCGCAAAATTACTCTTGGTATGTTATGGTCGCCTGGTACTCTGAAACGAAATTCGCAGCCTCCGGAAATCTCAAAAAGGTACCAGGCAATCATAACCGACAAGGAGTTCTTTCGACGTTTTCTGAAAGTTGAATTTAAGCACTTTACGCGGCTGAAAATCGCAAAATTACTGTACGTTTGTTATGACCGTTGCAGTAGGTACTTTTGTAACTTAATGGATGTTCCATTTATGCACTTATTGCGGCTGAAAATCGCAAAATTACTCTTGGTATGTTATGGTCGCCTGGTACTCTGAAACGAAATTCGCAGCCTCCGGAAATCTCAAAAAGGTACCAGGCAATCATAACCGACAAGGAGTTCTTTCGACGTTTTCTGAAAGTTGAATTTAAGCACTTTACGCGGCTGAAAATCGCAAAATTACTGTACGTTTGTTATGACCGTTGCAGTAGGTACTTTTGTAACTTAATGGATGTTCCATTTATGCACTTATTGCGGCTGAAAATCGCAAAATTACTCTTGGTATGTTATGGTCGCCTGGTACTCTGAAACGAAATTCGCAGCCTCCGGAAATCTCAAAAAGGTACCAGGCAATCATAACCGACAAGGAGTTCTTTCGACGTTTTCTGAAAGTTGAATTTAAGCACTTTACGCGGCTGAAAATCGCAAAATTACTGTACGTTTGTTATGACCGTTGCAGTAGGTACTTTTGTAACTTAATGGATGTTCCATTTATGCACTTATTGCGGCTGAAAATCGCAAAATTACTCTTGGTATGTTATGGTCGCCTGGTACTCTGAAACGAAATTCGCAGCCTCCGGAAATCTCAAAAAGGTACCAGGCAATCATAACCGACAAGGAGTTCTTTCGACGTTTTCTGAAAGTTGAATTTAAGCACTTTACGCGGCTGAAAATCGCAAAATTACTGTACGTTTGTTATGACCGTTGCAGTAGGTACTTTTGTAACTTAATGGATGTTCCATTTATGCACTTATTGCGGCTGAAAATCGCAAAATTACTCTTGGTATGTTATGGTCGCCTGGTACTCTGAAACGAAATTCGCAGCCTCCGGAAATCTCAAAAAGGTACCAGGCAATCATAACCGACAAGGAGTTCTTTCGACGTTTTCTGAAAGTTGAATTTAAGCACTTTACGCGGCTGAAAATCGCAAAATTACTGTACGTTTGTTATGACCGTTGCAGTAGGTACTTTTGTAACTTAATGGATGTTCCATTTATGCACTTATTGCGGCTGAAAATCGCAAAATTACTCTTGGTATGTTATGGTCGCCTGGTACTCTGAAACGAAATTCGCAGCCTCCGGAAATCTCAAAAAGGTACCAGGCAATCATAACCGACAAGGAGTTCTTTCGACGTTTTCTGAAAGTTGAATTTAAGCACTTTACGCGGCTGAAAATCGCAAAATTACTGTACATTTGTTATGACCGTTGCAGTAGGTACTTTTGTAACTTAATGGATGTTCCATTTATGCACTTATTGCGGCTGAAAATCGCAAAATTACTTTTGGTATGTTATGGTCGCCTGGTACTCTGAAACGAAATTCGCAGCCTCCGGAAATCTCAAAAAGGTACCAGGCAATCATAACCGACAAGGAGTTCTTTCGACGTTTTCTGAAAGTTGAATTTAAGCACTTTACGCGGCTGAAAATCGCAAAATTACTGTACGTTTGTTATGACCGTTGCAGTAGGTACTTTTGTAACTTAATGGATGTTCCATTTATGCACTTATTGCGGCTGAAAATCGCAAAATTACTCTTGGTATGTTATGGTCGCCTGGTACTCTGAAACGAAATTCGCAGCCTCCGGAAATCTCAAAAAGGTACCAGGCAATCATAACCGACAAGGAGTTCTTTCGACGTTTTCTGAAAGTTGAATTTAAGCACTTTACGCGGCTGAAAATCGCAAAATTACTGTACGTTTGTTATGACCGTTGCAGTAGGTACTTTTGTAACTTAATGGATGTTCCATTTATGCACTTATTGCGGCTGAAAATCGCAAAATTAATCTTGGTATGTTATGGTCGCCTGGTACTCCTAAACGAAATTCGCAGCCTCCGGAAATCTCAAAAAGGTACCAGGCAATCATAACCGACAAGGAGTTCTTTCGACGTTTTCTGAAAGTTGAATTTAAGCACTTTACGCGGCTGAAAATCGCAAAATTACTGTACGTTTGTTATGACCGTTGCAGTAGGTACTTTTGTAACTTAATGGATGTTCCATTTATGCACTTATTGCGGCTGAAAATCGCAAAATTACTCTTGGTATGTTATGGTCGCCTGGTACTCTGAAACGAAATTCGCAGCCTCCGGAAATCTCAAAAAGGTACCAGGCAATCATAACCGACAAGGAGTTCTTTCGACGTTTTCTGAAAGTTGAATTTAAGCACTTTACGCGGCTGAAAATCGCAAAATTACTGTACGTTTGTTATGACCGTTGCAGTAGGTACTTTTGTAACTTAATGGATGTTCCATTTATGCACTTATTGCGGCTGAAAATCGCAAAATTACTCTTGGTATGTTATGGTCGCCTGGTACTCTGAAACGAAATTCGCAGCCTCCGGAAATCTCAAAAAGGTACCAGGCAATCATAACCGACAAGGAGTTCTTTCGACGTTTTCTGAAAGTTGAATTTAAGCACTTTACGCGGCTGAAAATCGCAAAATTACTGTACGTTTGTTATGACCGTTGCAGTAGGTACTTTTGTAACTTAATGGAAGTTCCATTTATGCACTTATTGCGGCTGAAAATCGCAAAATTACTCTTGGTATGTTATGGTCGCCTGGTACTCTGAAACGAAATTCGCAGCCTCCGGAAATCTCAAAAAGGTACCAGGCAATCATAACCGACAAGGAGTTCTTTCGACGTTTTCTGAAAGTTGAATTTAAGCACTTTACGCGGCTGAAAATCGCAAAATTACTGTACGTTTGTTATGACCGTTGCAGTAGGTACTTTTGTAACTTAATGGATGTTCCATTTATGCACTTATTGCGGCTGAAAATCGCAAAATTACTCTTGGTATGTTATGGTCGCCTGGTACTCTGAAACGAAATTCGCAGCCTCCGGAAATCTCAAAAAGGTACCAGGCAATCATAACCGACAAGGAGTTCTTTCGACGTTTTCTGAAAGTTGAATTTAAGCACTTTACGCGGCTGAAAATCGCAAAATTACTGTACGTTTGTTATGACCGTTGCAGTAGGTACTTTTGTAACTTAATGGATGTTCCATTTATGCACTTATTGCGGCTGAAAATCGCAAAATTACTCTTGGTATGTTATGGTCGCCTGGTACTCTGAAACGAAATTCGCAGCCTCCGGAAATCTCAAAAAGGTACCAGGCAATCATAACCGACAAGGAGTTCTTTCGACGTTTTCTGAAAGTTGAATTTAAGCACTTTACGCGGCTGAAAATCGCAAAATTACTGTACGTTTGTTATGACCGTTGCAGTAGGTACTTTTGTAACTTAATGGATGTTCCATTTATGCACTTATTGCGGCTGAAAATCGCAAAATTACTCTTGGTATGTTATGGTCGCCTGGTACTCTGAAACGAAATTCGCAGCCTCCGGAAATCTCAAAAAGGTACCAGGCAATCATAACCGACAAGGAGTTCTTTCGACGTTTTCTGAAAGTTGAATTTAAGCACTTTACGCGGCTGAAAATCGCAAAATTACTGTACGTTTGTTATGACCGTTGCAGTAGGTACTTTTGTAACTTAATGGATGTTCCATTTATGCACTTATTGCGGCTGAAAATCGCAAAATTACTCTTGGTATGTTATGGTCGCCTGGTACTCTGAAACGAAATTCGCAGCCTCCGGAAATCTCAAAAAGGTACCAGGCAATCATAACCGACAAGGAGTTCTTTCGACGTTTTCTGAAAGTTGAATTTAAGCACTTTACGCGGCTGAAAATCGCAAAATTACTGTACGTTTGTTATGACCGTTGCAGTAGGTACTTTTGTAACTTAATGGATGTTCCATTTATGCACTTATTGCGGCTGAAAATCGCAAAATTACTCTTGGTATGTTATGGTCGCCTGGTACTCTGAAACGAAATTCGCAGCCTCCGGAAATCTCAAAAAGGTACCAGGCAATCATAACCGACAAGGAGTTCTTTCGACGTTTTCTGAAAGTTGAATTTAAGCACTTTACGCGGCTGAAAATCGCAAAATTACTGTACGTTTGTTATGACCGTTGCAGTAGGTACTTTTGTAACTTAATGGATGTTCCATTTATGCACTTATTGCGGCTGAAAATCGCAAAATTACTCTTGGTATGTTATGGTCGCCTGGTACTCTGAAACGAAATTCGCAGCCTCCGGAAATCTCAAAAAGGTACCAGGCAATCATAACCGACAAGGAGTTCTTTCGACGTTTTCTGAAAGTTGAATTTAAGCACTTTACGCGGCTGAAAATCGCAAAATTACTGTACGTTTGTTATGACCGTTGCAGTAGGTACTTTTGTAACTTAATGGATGTTCCATTTATGCACTTATTGCGGCTGAAAATCGCAAAATTACTCTTGGTATGTTATGGTCGCCTGGTACTCTGAAACGAAATTCGCAGCCTCCGGAAATCTCAAAAAGGTACCAGGCAATCATAACCGACAAGGAGTTCTTTCGACGTTTTCTGAAAGTTGAATTTAAGCACTTTACGCGGCTGAAAATCGCAAAATTACTGTACGTTTGTTATGACCGTTGCAGTAGGTACTTTTGTAACTTAATGGATGTTCCATTTATGCACTTATTGCGGCTGAAAATCGCAAAATTACTCTTGGTATGTTATGGTCGCCTGGTACTCTGAAACGAAATTCGCAGCCTCCGGAAATCTCAAAAAGGTACCAGGCAATCATAACCGACAAGGAGTTCTTTCGACGTTTTCTGAAAGTTGAATTTAAGCACTTTACGCGGCTGAAAATCGCAAAATTACTGTACGTTTGTTATGACCGTTGCAGTAGGTACTTTTGTAACTTAATGGATGTTCCATTTATGCACTTATTGCGGCTGAAAATCGCAAAATTACTCTTGGTATGTTATGGTCGCCTGGTACTCTGAAACGAAATTCGCAGCCTCCGGAAATCTCAAAAAGGTACCAGGCAATCATAACCGACAAGGAGTTCTTTCGACGTTTTCTGAAAGTTGAATTTAAGCACTTTACGCGGCTGAAAATCGCAAAATTACTGTACGTTTGTTATGACCGTTGCAGTAGGTACTTTTGTAACTTAATGGATGTTCCATTTATGCACTTATTGCGGCTGAAAATCGCAAAATTACTCTTGGTATGTTATGGTCGCCTGGTACTCTGAAACGAAATTCGCAGCCTCCGGAAATCTCAAAAAGGTACCAGGCAATCATAACCGACAAGGAGTTCTTTCGACGTTTTCTGAAAGTTGAATTTAAGCACTTTACGCGGCTGAAAATCGCAAAATTACTGTACGTTTGTTATGACCGTTGCAGTAGGTACTTTTGTAACTTAATGGATGTTCCATTTATGCACTTATTGCGGCTGAAAATCGCAAAATTACTCTTGGTATGTTATGGTCGCCTGGTACTCTGAAACGAAATTCGCAGCCTCCGGAAATCTCAAAAAGGTACCAGGCAATCATAACCGACAAGGAGTTCTTTCGACGTTTTCTGAAAGTTGAATTTAAGCACTTTACGCGGCTGAAAATCGCAAAATTACTGTACGTTTGTTATGACCGTTGCAGTAGGTACTTTTGTAACTTAATGGATGTTCCATTTATGCACTTATTGCGGCTGAAAATCGCAAAATTACTCTTGGTATGTTATGGTCGCCTGGTACTCTGAAACGAAATTCGCAGCCTCCGGAAATCTCAAAAAGGTACCAGGCAATCATAACCGACAAGGAGTTCTTTCGACGTTTTCTGAAAGTTGAATTTAAGCACTTTACGCGGCTGAAAATCGCAAAATTACTGTACGTTTGTTATGACCGTTGCAGTAGGTACTTTTGTAACTTAATGGATGTTCCATTTATGCACTTATTGCGGCTGAAAATCGCAAAATTACTCTTGGTATGTTATGGTCGCCTGGTACTCTGAAACGAAATTCGCAGCCTCCGGAAATCTCAAAAAGGTACCAGGCAATCATAACCGACAAGGAGTTCTTTCGACGTTTTCTGAAAGTTGAATTTAAGCACTTTACGCGGCTGAAAATCGCAAAATTACTGTACGTTTGTTATGACCGTTGCAGTAGGTACTTTTGTAACTTAATGGATGTTCCATTTATGCACTTATTGCGGCTGAAAATCGCAAAATTACTCTTGGTATGTTATGGTCGCCTGGTACTCTGAAACGAAATTCGCAGCCTCCGGAAATCTCAAAAAGGTACCAGGCAATCATAACCGACAAGGAGTTCTTTCGACGTTTTCTGAAAGTTGAATTTAAGCACTTTACGCGGCTGAAAATCGCAAAATTACTGTACGTTTGTTATGACCGTTGCAGTAGGTACTTTTGTAACTTAATGGATGTTCCATTTATGCACTTATTGCGGCTGAAAATCGCAAAATTACTCTTGGTATGTTATGGTCGCCTGGTACTCTGAAACGAAATTCGCAGCCTCCGGAAATCTCAAAAAGGTACCAGGCAATCATAACCGACAAGGAGTTCTTTCGACGTTTTCTGAAAGTTGAATTTAAGCACTTTACGCGGCTGAAAATCGCAAAATTACTGTACGTTTGTTATGACCGTTGCAGTAGGTACTTTTGTAACTTAATGGATGTTCCATTTATGCACTTATTGCGGCTGAAAATCGCAAAATTACTCTTGGTATGTTATGGTCGCCTGGTACTCTGAAACGAAATTCGCAGCCTCCGGAAATCTCAAAAAGGTACCAGGCAATCATAACCGACAAGGAGTTCTTTCGACGTTTTCTGAAAGTTGAATTTAAGCACTTTACGCGGCTGAAAATCGCAAAATTACTGTACGTTTGTTATGACCGTTGCAGTAGGTACTTTTGTAACTTAATGGATGTTCCATTTATGCACTTATTGCGGCTGAAAATCGCAAAATTACTCTTGGTATGTTATGGTCGCCTGGTACTCTGAAACGAAATTCGCAGCCTCCGGAAATCTCAAAAAGGTACCAGGCAATCATAACCGACAAGGAGTTCTTTCGACGTTTTCTGAAAGTTGAATTTAAGCACTTTACGCGGCTGAAAATCGCAAAATTACTGTACGTTTGTTATGACCGTTGCAGTAGGTACTTTTGTAACTTAATGGATGTTCCATTTATGCACTTATTGCGGCTGAAAATCGCAAAATTACTCTTGGTATGTTATGGTCGCCTGGTACTCTGAAACGAAATTCGCAGCCTCCGGAAATCTCAAAAAGGTACCAGGCAATCATAACCGACAAGGAGTTCTTTCGACGTTTTCTGAAAGTTGAATTTAAGCACTTTACGCGGCTGAAAATCGCAAAATTACTGTACGTTTGTTATGACCGTTGCAGTAGGTACTTTTGTAACTTAATGGATGTTCCATTTATGCACTTATTGCGGCTGAAAATCGCAAAATTACTCTTGGTATGTTATGGTCGCCTGGTACTCTGAAACGAAATTCGCAGCCTCCGGAAATCTCAAAAAGGTACCAGGCAATCATAACCGACAAGGAGTTCTTTCGACGTTTTCTGAAAGTTGAATTTAAGCACTTTACGCGGCTGAAAATCGCAAAATTACTGTACGTTTGTTATGACCGTTGCAGTAGGTACTTTTGTAACTTAATGGATGTTCCATTTATGCACTTATTGCGGCTGAAAATCGCAAAATTACTCTTGGTATGTTATGGTCGCCTGGTACTCTGAAACGAAATTCGCAGCCTCCGGAAATCTCAAAAAGGTACCAGGCAATCATAACCGACAAGGAGTTCTTTCGACGTTTTCTGAAAGTTGAATTTAAGCACTTTACGCGGCTGAAAATCGCAAAATTACTGTACGTTTGTTATGACCGTTGCAGTAGGTACTTTTGTAACTTAATGGATGTTCCATTTATGCACTTATTGCGGCTGAAAATCGCAAAATTACTCTTGGTATGTTATGGTCGCCTGGTACTCTGAAACGAAATTCGCAGCCTCCGGAAATCTCAAAAAGGTACCAGGCAATCATAACCGACAAGGAGTTCTTTCGACGTTTTCTGAAAGTTGAATTTAAGCACTTTACGCGGCTGAAAATCGCAAAATTACTGTACGTTTGTTATGACCGTTGCAGTAGGTACTTTTGTAACTTAATGGATGTTCCATTTATGCACTTATTGCGGCTGAAAATCGCAAAATTACTCTTGGTATGTTATGGTCGCCTGGTACTCTGAAACGAAATTCGCAGCCTCCGGAAATCTCAAAAAGGTACCAGGCAATCATAACCGACAAGGAGTTCTTTCGACGTTTTCTGAAAGTTGAATTTAAGCACTTTACGCGGCTGAAAATCGCAAAATTACTGTACGTTTGTTATGACCGTTGCAGTAGGTACTTTTGTAACTTAATGGATGTTCCATTTATGCACTTATTGCGGCTGAAAATCGCAAAATTACTCTTGGTATGTTATGGTCGCCTGGTACTCTGAAACGAAATTCGCAGCCTCCGGAAATCTCAAAAAGGTACCAGGCAATCATAACCGACAAGGAGTTCTTTCGACGTTTTCTGAAAGTTGAATTTAAGCACTTTACGCGGCTGAAAATCGCAAAATTACTGTACGTTTGTTATGACCGTTGCAGTAGGTACTTTTGTAACTTAATGGATGTTCCATTTATGCACTTATTGCGGCTGAAAATCGCAAAATTACTCTTGGTATGTTATGGTCGCCTGGTACTCTGAAACGAAATTCGCAGCCTCCGGAAATCTCAAAAAGGTACCAGGCAATCATAACCGACAAGGAGTTCTTTCGACGTTTTCTGAAAGTTGAATTTAAGCACTTTACGCGGCTGAAAATCGCAAAATTACTGTACGTTTGTTATGACCGTTGCAGTAGGTACTTTTGTAACTTAATGGATGTTCCATTTATGCACTTATTGCGGCTGAAAATCGCAAAATTACTCTTGGTATGTTATGGTCGCCTGGTACTCTGAAACGAAATTCGCAGCCTCCGGAAATCTCAAAAAGGTACCAGGCAATCATAACCGACAAGGAGTTCTTTCGACGTTTTCTGAAAGTTGAATTTAAGCACTTTACGCGGCTGAAAATCGCAAAATTACTGTACGTTTGTTATGACCGTTGCAGTAGGTACTTTTGTAACTTAATGGATGTTCCATTTATGCACTTATTGCGGCTGAAAATCGCAAAATTACTCTTGGTATGTTATGGTCGCCTGGTACTCTGAAACGAAATTCGCAGCCTCCGGAAATCTCAAAAAGGTACCAGGCAATCATAACCGACAAGGAGTTCTTTCGACGTTTTCTGAAAGTTGAATTTAAGCACTTTACGCGGCTGAAAATCGCAAAATTACTGTACGTTTGTTATGACCGTTGCAGTAGGTACTTTTGTAACTTAATGGATGTTCCATTTATGCACTTATTGCGGCTGAAAATCGCAAAATTACTCTTGGTATGTTATGGTCGCCTGGTACTCTGAAACGAAATTCGCAGCCTCCGGAAATCTCAAAAAGGTACCAGGCAATCATAACCGACAAGGAGTTCTTTCGACGTTTTCTGAAAGTTGAATTTAAGCACTTTACGCGGCTGAAAATCGCAAAATTACTGTACGTTTGTTATGACCGTTGCAGTAGGTACTTTTGTAACTTAATGGATGTTCCATTTATGCACTTATTGCGGCTGAAAATCGCAAAATTACTCTTGGTATGTTATGGTCGCCTGGTACTCTGAAACGAAATTCGCAGCCTCCGGAAATCTCAAAAAGGTACCAGGCAATCATAACCGACAAGGAGTTCTTTCGACGTTTTCTGAAAGTTGAATTTAAGCACTTTACGCGGCTGAAAATCGCAAAATTACTGTACGTTTGTTATGACCGTTGCAGTAGGTACTTTTGTAACTTAATGGATGTTCCATTTATGCACTTATTGCGGCTGAAAATCGCAAAATTACTCTTGGTATGTTATGGTCGCCTGGTACTCTGAAACGAAATTCGCAGCCTCCGGAAATCTCAAAAAGGTACCAGGCAATCATAACCGACAAGGAGTTCTTTCGACGTTTTCTGAAAGTTGAATTTAAGCACTTTACGCGGCTGAAAATCGCAAAATTACTGTACGTTTGTTATGACCGTTGCAGTAGGTACTTTTGTAACTTAATGGATGTTCCATTTATGCACTTATTGCGGCTGAAAATCGCAAAATTACTCTTGGTATGTTATGGTCGCCTGGTACTCTGAAACGAAATTCGCAGCCTCCGGAAATCTCAAAAAGGTACCAGGCAATCATAACCGACAAGGAGTTCTTTCGACGTTTTCTGAAAGTTGAATTTAAGCACTTTACGCGGCTGAAAATCGCAAAATTACTGTACGTTTGTTATGACCGTTGCAGTAGGTACTTTTGTAACTTAATGGATGTTCCATTTATGCACTTATTGCGGCTGAAAATCGCAAAATTACTCTTGGTATGTTATGGTCGCCTGGTACTCTGAAACGAAATTCGCAGCCTCCGGAAATCTCAAAAAGGTACCAGGCAATCATAACCGACAAGGAGTTCTTTCGACGTTTTCTGAAAGTTGAATTTAAGCACTTTACGCGGCTGAAAATCGCAAAATTACTGTACGTTTGTTATGACCGTTGCAGTAGGTACTTTTGTAACTTAATGGATGTTCCATTTATGCACTTATTGCGGCTGAAAATCGCAAAATTACTCTTGGTATGTTATGGTCGCCTGGTACTCTGAAACGAAATTCGCAGCCTCCGGAAATCTCAAAAAGGTACCAGGCAATCATAACCGACAAGGAGTTCTTTCGACGTTTTCTGAAAGTTGAATTTAAGCACTTTACGCGGCTGAAAATCGCAAAATTACTGTACGTTTGTTATGACCGTTGCAGTAGGTACTTTTGTAACTTAATGGATGTTCCATTTATGCACTTATTGCGGCTGAAAATCGCAAAATTACTCTTGGTATGTTATGGTCGCCTGGTACTCTGAAACGAAATTCGCAGCCTCCGGAAATCTCTAAAAGGTACCAGGCAATCATAACCGACAAGGAGTTCTTTCGACGTTTTCTGAAAGTTGAATTTAAGCACTTTACGCGGCTGAAAATCGCAAAATTACTGTACGTTTGTTATGACCGTTGCAGTAGGTACTTTTGTAACTTAATGGATGTTCCATTTATGCACTTATTGCGGCTGAAAATCGCAAAATTACTCTTGGTATGTTATGGTCGCCTGGTACTCTGAAACGAAATTCGCAGCCTCCGGAAATCTCAAAAAGGTACCAGGCAATCATAACCGACAAGGAGTTCTTTCGACGTTTTCTGAAAGTTGAATTTAAGCACTTTACGCGGCTGAAAATCGCAAAATTACTGTACGTTTGTTATGACCGTTGCAGTAGGTACTTTTGTAACTTAATGGATGTTCCATTTATGCACTTATTGCGGCTGAAAATCGCAAAATTACTCTTGGTATGTTATGGTCGCCTGGTACTCTGAAACGAAATTCGCAGCCTCCGGAAATCTCAAAAAGGTACCAGGCAATCATAACCGACAAGGAGTTCTTTCGACGTTTTCTGAAAGTTGAATTTAAGCACTTTACGCGGCTGAAAATCGCAAAATTACTGTACGTTTGTTATGACCGTTGCAGTAGGTACTTTTGTAACTTAATGGATGTTCCATTTATGCACTTATTGCGGCTGAAAATCGCAAAATTACTCTTGGTATGTTATGGTCGCCTGGTACTCTGAAACGAAATTCGCAGCCTCCGGAAATCTCAAAAAGGTACCAGGCAATCATAACCGACAAGGAGTTCTTTCGACGTTTTCTGAAAGTTGAATTTAAGCACTTTACGCGGCTGAAAATCGCAAAATTACTGTACGTTTGTTATGACCGTTGCAGTAGGTACTTTTGTAACTTAATGGATGTTCCATTTATGCACTTATTGCGGCTGAAAATCGCAAAATTACTCTTGGTATGTTATGGTCGCCTGGTACTCTGAAACGAAATTCGCAGCCTCCGGAAATCTCAAAAAGGTACCAGGCAATCATAACCGACAAGGAGTTCTTTCGACGTTTTCTGAAAGTTGAATTTAAGCACTTTACGCGGCTGAAAATCGCAAAATTACTGTACGTTTGTTATGACCGTTGCAGTAGGTACTTTTGTAACTTAATGGATGTTCCATTTATGCACTTATTGCGGCTGAAAATCGCAAAATTACTCTTGGTATGTTATGGTCGCCTGGTACTCTGAAACGAAATTCGCAGCCTCCGGAAATCTCAAAAAGGTACCAGGCAATCATAACCGACAAGGAGTTCTTTCGACGTTTTCTGAAAGTTGAATTTATGCACTTTACGCGGCTGAAAATCGCAAAATTACTGTACGTTTGTTATGACCGTTGCAGTAGGTACTTTTGTAACTTAATGGATGTTCCATTTATGCACTTATTGCGGCTGAAAATCGCAAAATTACTCTTGGTATGTTATGGTCGCCTGGTACTCTGAAACGAAATTCGCAGCCTCCGGAAATCTCAAAAAGGTACCAGGCAATCATAACCGACAAGGAGTTCTTTCGACGTTTTCTGAAAGTTGAATTTAAGCACTTTACGCGGCTGAAAATCGCAAAATTACTGTACGTTTGTTATGACCGTTGCAGTAGGTACTTTTGTAACTTAATGGATGTTCCATTTATGCACTTATTGCGGCTGAAAATCGCAAAATTACTCTTGGTATGTTATGGTCGCCTGGTACTCTGAAACGAAATTCGCAGCCTCCGGAAATCTCAAAAAGGTACCAGGCAATCATAACCGACAAGGAGTTCTTTCGACGTTTTCTGAAAGTTGAATTTAAGCACTTTACGCGGCTGAAAATCGCAAAATTACTGTACGTTTGTTATGACCGTTGCAGTAGGTACTTTTGTAACTTAATGGATGTTCCATTTATGCACTTATTGCGGCTGAAAATCGCAAAATTACTCTTGGTATGTTATGGTCGCCTGGTACTCTGAAACGAAATTCGCAGCCTCCGGAAATCTCAAAAAGGTACCAGGCAATCATAACCGACAAGGAGTTCTTTCGACGTTTTCTGAAAGTTGAATTTAAGCACTTTACGCGGCTGAAAATCGCAAAATTACTGTACGTTTGTTATGACCGTTGCAGTAGGTACTTTTGTAACTTAATGGATGTTCCATTTATGCACTTATTGCGGCTGAATATCGCAAAATTACTCTTGGTATGTTATGGTCGCCTGGTACTCTGAAACGAAATTCGCAGCCTCCGGAAATCTCAAAAAGGTACCAGGCAATCATAACCGACAAGGAGTTCTTTCGACGTTTTCTGAAAGTTGAATTTAAGCACTTTACGCGGCTGAAAATCGCAAAATTACTGTACGTTTGTTATGACCGTTGCAGTAGGTACTTTTGTAACTTAATGGATGTTCCATTTATGCACTTATTGCGGCTGAAAATCGCAAAATTACTCTTGGTATGTTATGGTCGCCTGGTACTCTGAAACGAAATTCGCAGCCTCCGGAAATCTCAAAAAGGTACCAGGCAATCATAACCGACAAGGAGTTCTTTCGACGTTTTCTGAAAGTTGAATTTAAGCACTTTACGCGGCTGAAAATCGCAAAATTACTGTACGTTTGTTATGACCGTTGCAGTAGGTACTTTTGTAACTTAATGGATGTTCCATTTATGCACTTATTGCGGCTGAAAATCGCAAAATTACTCTTGGTATGTTATGGTCGCCTGGTACTCTGAAACGAAATTCGCAGCCTCCGGAAATCTCAAAAAGGTACCAGGCAATCATAACCGACAAGGAGTTCTTTCGACGTTTTCTGAAAGTTGAATTTAAGCACTTTACGCGGCTGAAAATCGCAAAATTACTGTACGTTTGTTATGACCGTTGCAGTAGGTACTTTTGTAACTTAATGGATGTTCCATTTATGCACTTATTGCGGCTGAAAATCGCAAAATTACTCTTGGTATGTTATGGTCGCCTGGTACTCTGAAACGAAATTCGCAGCCTCCGGAAATCTCAAAAAGGTACCAGGCAATCATAACCGACAAGGAGTTCTTTCGACGTTTTCTGAAAGTTGAATTTAAGCACTTTACGCGGCTGAAAATCGCAAAATTACTGTACGTTTGTTATGACCGTTGCAGTAGGTACTTTTGTAACTTAATGGATGTTCCATTTATGCACTTATTGCGGCTGAAAATCGCAAAATTACTCTTGGTATGTTATGGTCGCCTGGTACTCTGAAACGAAATTCGCAGCCTCCGGAAATCTCAAAAAGGTACCAGGCAATCATAACCGACAAGGAGTTCTTTCGACGTTTTCTGAAAGTTGAATTTAAGCACTTTACGCGGCTGAAAATCGCAAAATTACTGTACGTTTGTTATGACCGTTGCAGTAGGTACTTTTGTAACTTAATGGATGTTCCATTTATGCACTTATTGCGGCTGAAAATCGCAAAATTACTCTTGGTATGTTATGGTCGCCTGGTACTCTGAAACGAAATTCGCAGCCTCCGGAAATCTCAAAAAGGTACCAGGCAATCATAACCGACAAGGAGTTCTTTCGACGTTTTCTGAAAGTTGAATTTAAGCACTTTACGCGGCTGAAAATCGCAAAATTACTGTACGTTTGTTATGACCGTTGCAGTAGGTACTTTTGTAACTTAATGGATGTTCCATTTATGCACTTATTGCGGCTGAAAATCGCAAAATTACTCTTGGTATGTTATGGTCGCCTGGTACTCTGAAACGAAATTCGCAGCCTCCGGAAATCTCAAAAAGGTACCAGGCAATCATAACCGACAAGGAGTTCTTTCGACGTTTTCTGAAAGTTGAATTTAAGCACTTTACGCGGCTGAAAATCGCAAAATTACTGTACGTTTGTTATGACCGTTGCAGTAGGTAGTTTTGTAACTTAATGGATGTTCCATTTATGCACTTATTGCGGCTGAAAATCGCAAAATTACTCTTGGTATGTTATGGTCGCCTGGTACTCTGAAACGAAATTCGCAGCCTCCGGAAATCTCAAAAAGGTACCAGGCAATCATAACCGACAAGGAGTTCTTTCGACGTTTTCTGAAAGTTGAATTTAAGCACTTTACGCGGCTGAAAATCGCAAAATTACTGTACGTTTGTTATGACCGTTGCAGTAGGTACTTTTGTAACTTAATGGATGTTCCATTTATGCACTTATTGCGGCTGAAAATCGCAAAATTACTCTTGGTATGTTATGGTCGCCTGGTACTCTGAAACGAAATTCGCAGCCTCCGGAAATCTCAAAAAGGTACCAGGCAATCATAACCGACAAGGAGTTCTTTCGACGTTTTCTGAAAGTTGAATTTAAGCACTTTACGCGGCTGAAAATCGCAAAATTACTGTACGTTTGTTATGACCGTTGCAGTAGGTACTTTTGTAACTTAATGGATGTTCCATTTATGCACTTATTGCGGCTGAAAATCGCAAAATTACTCTTGGTATGTTATGGTCGCCTGGTACTCTGAAACGAAATTCGCAGCCTCCGGAAATCTCAAAAAGGTACCAGGCAATCATAACCGACAAGGAGTTCTTTCGACGTTTTCTGAAAGTTGAATTTAAGCACTTTACGCGGCTGAAAATCGCAAAATTACTGTACGTTTGTTATGACCGTTGCAGTAGGTACTTTTGTAACTTAATGGATGTTCCATTTATGCACTTATTGCGGCTGAAAATCGCAAAATTACTCTTGGTATGTTATGGTCGCCTGGTACTCTGAAACGAAATTCGCAGCCTCCGGAAATCTCAAAAAGGTACCAGGCAATCATAACCGACAAGGAGTTCTTTCGACGTTTTCTGAAAGTTGAATTTAAGCACTTTACGCGGCTGAAAATCGCAAAATTACTGTACGTTTGTTATGACCGTTGCAGTAGGTAGTTTTGTAACTTAATGGATGTTCCATTTATGCACTTATTGCGGCTGAAAATCGCAAAATTACTCTTGGTATGTTATGGTCGCCTGGTACTCTGAAACGAAATTCGCAGCCTCCGGAAATCTCAAAAAGGTACCAGGCAATCATAACCGACAAGGAGTTCTTTCGACGTTTTCTGAAAGTTGAATTTAAGCACTTTACGCGGCTGAAAATCGCAAAATTACTGTACGTTTGTTATGACCGTTGCAGTAGGTACTTTTGTAACTTAATGGATGTTCCATTTATGCACTTATTGCGGCTGAAAATCGCAAAATTACTCTTGGTATGTTATGGTCGCCTGGTACTCTGAAACGAAATTCGCAGCCTCCGGAAATCTCAAAAAGGTACCAGGCAATCATAACCGACAAGGAGTTCTTTCGACGTTTTCTGAAAGTTGAATTTAAGCACTTTACGCGGCTGAAAATCGCAAAATTACTGTACGTTTGTTATGACCGTTGCAGTAGGTACTTTTGTAACTTAATGGATGTTCCATTTATGCACTTATTGCGGCTGAAAATCGCAAAATTACTCTTGGTATGTTATGGTCGCCTGGTACTCTGAAACGAAATTCGCAGCCTCCGGAAATCTCAAAAAGGTACCAGGCAATCATAACCGACAAGGAGTTCTTTCGACGTTTTCTGAAAGTTGAATTTAAGCACTTTACGCGGCTGAAAATCGCAAAATTACTGTACGTTTGTTATGACCGTTGCAGTAGGTACTTTTGTAACTTAATGGATGTTCCATTTATGCACTTATTGCGGCTGAAAATCGCAAAATTACTCTTGGTATGTTATGGTCGCCTGGTACTCTGAAACGAAATTCGCAGCCTCCGGAAATCTCAAAAAGGTACCAGGCAATCATAACCGACAAGGAGTTCTTTCGACGTTTTCTGAAAGTTGAATTTAAGCACTTTACGCGGCTGAAAATCGCAAAATTACTGTACGTTTGTTATGACCGTTGCAGTAGGTACTTTTGTAACTTAATGGATGTTCCATTTATGCACTTATTGCGGCTGAAAATCGCAAAATTACTCTTGGTATGTTATGGTCGCCTGGTACTCTGAAACGAAATTCGCAGCCTCCGGAAATCTCAAAAAGGTACCAGGCAATCATAACCGACAAGGAGTTCTTTCGACGTTTTCTGAAAGTTGAATTTAAGCACTTTACGCGGCTGAAAATCGCAAAATTACTGTACGTTTGTTATGACCGTTGCAGTAGGTACTTTTGTAACTTAATGGATGTTCCATTTATGCACTTATTGCGGCTGAAAATCGCAAAATTACTCTTGGTATGTTATGGTCGCCTGGTACTCTGAAACGAAATTCGCAGCCTCCGGAAATCTCAAAAAGGTACCAGGCAATCATAACCGACAAGGAGTTCTTTCGACGTTTTCTGAAAGTTGAATTTAAGCACTTTACGCGGCTGAAAATCGCAAAATTACTGTACGTTTGTTATGACCGTTGCAGTAGGTACTTTTGTACCTTAATGGATGTTCCATTTATGCACTTATTGCGGCTGAAAATCGCAAAATTACTCTTGGTATGTTATGGTCGCCTGGTACTCTGAAACGAAATTCGCAGCCTCCGGAAATCTCAAAAAGGTACCAGGCAATCATAACCGACAAGGAGTTCTTTCGACGTTTTCTAAAAGTTGAATTTAAGCACTTTACGCGGCTGAAAATCGCAAAATTACTGTACGTTTGTTATGACCGTTGCAGTAGGTACTTTTGTAACTTAATGGATGTTCCATTTATGCACTTATTGCGGCTGAAAATCGCAAAATTACTCTTGGTATGTTATGGTCGCCTGGTACTCTGAAACGAAATTCGCAGCCTCCGGAAATCTCAAAAAGGTACCAGGCAATCATAACCGACAAGGAGTTCTTTCGACGTTTTCTGAAAGTTGAATTTAAGCACTTTACGCGGCTGAAAATCGCAAAATTACTGTACGTTTGTTATGACCGTTGCAGTAGGTACTTTTGTAACTTAATGGATGTTCCATTTATGCACTTATTGCGGCTGAAAATCGCAAAATTACTCTTGGTATGTTATGGTCGCCTGGTACTCTGAAACGAAATTCGCAGCCTCCGGAAATCTCAAAAAGGTACCAGGCAATCATAACCGACAAGGAGTTCTTTCGACGTTTTCTGAAAGTTGAATTTAAGCACTTTACGCGGCTGAAAATCGCAAAATTACTGTACGTTTGTTATGACCGTTGCAGTAGGTACTTTTGTAACTTAATGGATGTTCCATTTA
The DNA here is from genome assembly GCA_932526365.1 of Lobophora halterata. NCBI lineage: Eukaryota > Metazoa > Arthropoda > Insecta > Lepidoptera > Geometridae > Lobophora > Lobophora halterata. The sequence continues at coordinate 9,596,212 of OW052002.1, forward strand.
TGCACTTATTGCGGCTGAAAATCGCAAAATTACTCTTGGTATGTTATGGTCGCCTGGTACTCTGAAACGAAATTCGCAGCCTCCGGAAATCTCAAAAAGGTACCAGGCAATCATAACCGACAAGGAGTTCTTTCGACGTTTTCTGAAAGTTGAATTTAAGCACTTTACGCGGCTGAAAATCGCAAAATTACTGTACGTTTGTTATGACCGTTGCAGTAGGTACTTTTGTAACTTAATGGATGTTCCATTTATGCACTTATTGCGGCTGAAAATCGCAAAATTACTCTTGGTATGTTATGGTCGCCTGGTACTCTGAAACGAAATTCGCAGCCTCCGGAAATCTCAAAAAGGTACCAGGCAATCATAACCGACAAGGAGTTCTTTCGACGTTTTCTGAAAGTTGAATTTAAGCACTTTACGCGGCTGAAAATCGCAAAATTACTGTACGTTTGTTATGACCGTTGCAGTAGGTACTTTTGTAACTTAATGGATGTTCCATTTATGCACTTATTGCGGCTGAAAATCGCAAAATTACTCTTGGTATGTTATGGTCGCCTGGTACTCTGAAACGAAATTCGCAGCCTCCGGAAATCTCAAAAAGGTACCAGGCAATCATAACCGACAAGGAGTTCTTTCGACGTTTTCTGAAAGTTGAATTTAAGCACTTTACGCGGCTGAAAATCGCAAAATTACTGTACGTTTGTTATGACCGTTGCAGTAGGTACTTTTGTAACTTAATGGATGTTCCATTTATGCACTTATTGCGGCTGAAAATCGCAAAATTACTCTTGGTATGTTATGGTCGCCTGGTACTCTGAAACGAAATTCGCAGCCTCCGGAAATCTCAAAAAGGTACCAGGCAATCATAACCGACAAGGAGTTTTTTCGACGTTTTCTGAAAGTTGAATTTAAGCACTTTACGCGGCTGAAAATCGCAAAATTACTGTACGTTTGTTATGACCGTTGCAGTAGGTACTTTTGTAACTTAATGGATGTTCCATTTATGCACTTATTGCGGCTGAAAATCGCAAAATTACTCTTGGTATGTTATGGTCGCCTGGTACTCTGAAACGAAATTCGCAGCCTCCGGAAATCTCAAAAAGGTACCAGGCAATCATAACCGACAAGGAGTTCTTTCGACGTTTTCTAAAAGTTGAATTTAAGCACTTTACGCGGCTGAAAATCGCAAAATTACTGTACGTTTGTTATGACCGTTGCAGTAGGTACTTTTGTAACTTAATGGATGTTCCATTTATGCACTTATTGCGGCTGAAAATCGCAAAATTACTCTTGGTATGTTATGGTCGCCTGGTACTCTGAAACGAAATTCGCAGCCTCCGGAAATCTCAAAAAGGTACCAGGCAATCATAACCGACAAGGAGTTCTTTCGACGTTTTCTGAAAGTTGAATTTAAGCACTTTACGCGGCTGAAAATCGCAAAATTACTGTACGTTTGTTATGACCGTTGCAGTAGGTACTTTTGTAACTTAATGGATGTTCCATTTATGCACTTATTGCGGCTGAAAATCGCAAAATTACTCTTGGTATGTTATGGTCGCCTGGTACTCTGAAACGAAATTCGCAGCCTCCGGAAATCTCAAAAAGGTACCAGGCAATCATAACCGACAAGGAGTTCTTTCGACGTTTTCTGAAAGTTGAATTTAAGCACTTTACGCGGCTGAAAATCGCAAAATTACTGTACGTTTGTTATGACCGTTGCAGTAGGTACTTTTGTAACTTAATGGATGTTCCATTTATGCACTTATTGCGGCTGAAAATCGCAAAATTACTCTTGGTATGTTATGGTCGCCTGGTACTCTGAAACGAAATTCGCAGCCTCCGGAAATCTCAAAAAGGTACCAGGCAATCATAACCGACAAGGAGTTCTTTCGACGTTTTCTGAAAGTTGAATTTAAGCACTTTACGCGGCTGAAAATCGCAAAATTACTGTACGTTTGTTATGACCGTTGCAGTAGGTACTTTTGTAACTTAATGGATGTTCCATTTATGCACTTATTGCGGCTGAAAATCGCAAAATTACTCTTGGTATGTTATGGTCGCCTGGTACTCTGAAACGAAATTCGCAGCCTCCGGAAATCTCAAAAAGGTACCAGGCAATCATAACCGACAAGGAGTTCTTTCGACGTTTTCTGAAAGTTGAATTTAAGCACTTTACGCGGCTGAAAATCGCAAAATTACTGTACGTTTGTTATGACCGTTGCAGTAGGTACTTTTGTAACTTAATGGATGTTCCATTTATGCACTTATTGCGGCTGAAAATCGCAAAATTACTCTTGGTATGTTATGGTCGCCTGGTACTCTGAAACGAAATTCGCAGCCTCCGGAAATCTCAAAAAGGTACCAGGCAATCATAACCGACAAGGAGTTCTTTCGACGTTTTCTGAAAGTTGAATTTAAGCACTTTACGCGGCTGAAAATCGCAAAATTACTGTACGTTTGTTATGACCGTTGCAGTAGGTACTTTTGTACCTTAATGGATGTTCCATTTATGCACTTATTGCGGCTGAAAATCGCAAAATTACTCTTGGTATGTTATGGTCGCCTGGTACTCTGAAACGAAATTCGCAGCCTCCGGAAATCTCAAAAAGGTACCAGGCAATCATAACCGACAAGGAGTTCTTTCGACGTTTTCTAAAAGTTGAATTTAAGCACTTTACGCGGCTGAAAATCGCAAAATTACTGTACGTTTGTTATGACCGTTGCAGTAGGTACTTTTGTAACTTAATGGATGTTCCATTTATGCACTTATTGCGGCTGAAAATCGCAAAATTACTCTTGGTATGTTATGGTCGCCTGGTACTCTGAAACGAAATTCGCAGCCTCCGGAAATCTCAAAAAGGTACCAGGCAATCATAACCGACAAGGAGTTCTTTCGACGTTTTCTGAAAGTTGAATTTAAGCACTTTACGCGGCTGAAAATCGCAAAATTACTGTACGTTTGTTATGACCGTTGCAGTAGGTACTTTTGTAACTTAATGGATGTTCCATTTATGCACTTATTGCGGCTGAAAATCGCAAAATTACTCTTGGTATGTTATGGTCGCCTGGTACTCTGAAACGAAATTCGCAGCCTCCGGAAATCTCAAAAAGGTACCAGGCAATCATAACCGACAAGGAGTTCTTTCGACGTTTTCTGAAAGTTGAATTTAAGCACTTTACGCGGCTGAAAATCGCAAAATTACTGTACGTTTGTTATGACCGTTGCAGTAGGTACTTTTGTAACTTAATGGATGTTCCATTTATGCACTTATTGCGGCTGAAAATCGCAAAATTACTCTTGGTATGTTATGGTCGCCTGGTACTCTGAAACGAAATTCGCAGCCTCCGGAAATCTCAAAAAGGTACCAGGCAATCATAACCGACAAGGAGTTCTTTCGACGTTTTCTGAAAGTTGAATTTAAGCACTTTACGCGGCTGAAAATCGCAAAATTACTGTACGTTTGTTATGACCGTTGCAGTAGGTACTTTTGTAACTTAATGGATGTTCCATTTATGCACTTATTGCGGCTGAAAATCGCAAAATTACTCTTGGTATGTTATGGTCGCCTGGTACTCTGAAACGAAATTCGCAGCCTCCGGAAATCTCAAAAAGGTACCAGGCAATCATAACCGACAAGGAGTTCTTTCGACGTTTTCTGAAAGTTGAATTTAAGCACTTTACGCGGCTGAAAATCGCAAAATTACTGTACGTTTGTTATGACCGTTGCAGTAGGTACTTTTGTAACTTAATGGATGTTCCATTTATGCACTTATTGCGGCTGAAAATCGCAAAATTACTCTTGGTATGTTATGGTCGCCTGGTACTCTGAAACGAAATTCGCAGCCTCCGGAAATCTCAAAAAGGTACCAGGCAATCATAACCGACAAGGAGTTCTTTCGACGTTTTCTGAAAGTTGAATTTAAGCACTTTACGCGGCTGAAAATCGCAAAATTACTGTACGTTTGTTATGACCGTTGCAGTAGGTACTTTTGTAACTTAATGGATGTTCCATTTATGCACTTATTGCGGCTGAAAATCGCAAAATTACTCTTGGTATGTTATGGTCGCCTGGTACTCTGAAACGAAATTCGCAGCCTCCGGAAATCTCAAAAAGGTACCAGGCAATCATAACCGACAAGGAGTTCTTTCGACGTTTTCTAAAAGTTGAATTTAAGCACTTTACGCGGCTGAAAATCGCAAAATTACTGTACGTTTGTTATGACCGTTGCAGTAGGTACTTTTGTAACTTAATGGATGTTCCATTTATGCACTTATTGCGGCTGAAAATCGCAAAATTACTCTTGGTATGTTATGGTCGCCTGGTACTCTGAAACGAAATTCGCAGCCTCCGGAAATCTCAAAAAGGTACCAGGCAATCATAACCGACAAGGAGTTCTTTCGACGTTTTCTGAAAGTTGAATTTAAGCACTTTACGCGGCTGAAAATCGCAAAATTACTGTACGTTTGTTATGACCGTTGCAGTAGGTACTTTTGTAACTTAATGGATGTTCCATTTATGCACTTATTGCGGCTGAAAATCGCAAAATTACTCTTGGTATGTTATGGTCGCCTGGTACTCTGAAACGAAATTCGCAGCCTCCGGAAATCTCAAAAAGGTACCAGGCAATCATAACCGACAAGGAGTTCTTTCGACGTTTTCTGAAAGTTGAATTTAAGCACTTTACGCGGCTGAAAATCGCAAAATTACTGTACGTTTGTTATGACCGTTGCAGTAGGTACTTTTGTAACTTAATGGATGTTCCATTTATGCACTTATTGCGGCTGAAAATCGCAAAATTACTCTTGGTATGTTATGGTCGCCTGGTACTCTGAAACGAAATTCGCAGCCTCCGGAAATCTCAAAAAGGTACCAGGCAATCATAACCGACAAGGAGTTCTTTCGACGTTTTCTGAAAGTTGAATTTAAGCACTTTACGCGGCTGAAAATCGCAAAATTACTGTACGTTTGTTATGACCGTTGCAGTAGGTACTTTTGTAACTTAATGGATGTTCCATTTATGCACTTATTGCGGCTGAAAATCGCAAAATTACTCTTGGTATGTTATGGTCGCCTGGTACTCTGAAACGAAATTCGCAGCCAACGGAAATCTCAAAAAGGTACCAGGCAATCATAACCGACAAGGAGTTCTTTCGACGTTTTCTGAAAGTTGAATTTAAGCACTTTACGCGGCTGAAAATCGCAAAATTACTGTACGTTTGTTATGACCGTTGCAGTAGGTACTTTTGTAACTTAATGGATGTTCCATTTATGCACTTATTGCGGCTGAAAATCGCAAAATTACTCTTGGTATGTTATGGTCGCCTGGTACTCTGAAACGAAATTCGCAGCCTCCGGAAATCTCAAAAAGGTACCAGGCAATCATAACCGACAAGGAGTTCTTTCGACGTTTTCTGAAAGTTGAATTTAAGCACTTTACGCGGCTGAAAATCGCAAAATTACTGTACGTTTGTTATGACCGTTGCAGTAGGTACTTTTGTAACTTAATGGATGTTCCATTTATGCACTTATTGCGGCTGAAAATCGCAAAATTACTCTTGGTATGTTATGGTCGCCTGGTACTCTGAAACGAAATTCGCAGCCTCCGGAAATCTCAAAAAGGTACCAGGCAATCATAACCGACAAGGAGTTCTTTCGACGTTTTCTGAAAGTTGAATTTAAGCACTTTACGCGGCTGAAAATCGCAAAATTACTGTACGTTTGTTATGACCGTTGCAGTAGGTACTTTTGTAACTTAATGGATGTTCCATTTATGCACTTATTGCGGCTGAAAATCGCAAAATTACTCTTGGTATGTTATGGTCGCCTGGTACTCTGAAACGAAATTCGCAGCCTCCGGAAATCTCAAAAAGGTACCAGGCAATCATAACCGACAAGGAGTTCTTTCGACGTTTTCTGAAAGTTGAATTTAAGCACTTTACGCGGCTGAAAATCGCAAAATTACTGTACGTTTGTTATGACCGTTGCAGTAGGTACTTTTGTAACTTAATGGATGTTCCATTTATGCACTTATTGCGGCTGAAAATCGCAAAATTACTCTTGGTATGTTATGGTCGCCTGGTACTCTGAAACGAAATTCGCAGCCTCCGGAAATCTCAAAAAGGTACCAGGCAATCATAACCGACAAGGAGTTCTTTCGACGTTTTCTGAAAGTTGAATTTAAGCACTTTACGCGGCTGAAAATCGCAAAATTACTGTACGTTTGTTATGACCGTTGCAGTAGGTACTTTTGTAACTTAATGGATGTTCCATTTATGCACTTATTGCGGCTGAAAATCGCAAAATTACTCTTGGTATGTTATGGTCGCCTGGTACTCTGAAACGAAATTCGCAGCCTCCGGAAATCTCAAAAAGGTACCAGGCAATCATAACCGACAAGGAGTTCTTTCGACGTTTTCTGAAAGTTGAATTTAAGCACTTTACGCGGCTGAAAATCGCAAAATTACTGTACGTTTGTTATGACCGTTGCAGTAGGTACTTTTGTAACTTAATGGATGTTCCATTTATGCACTTATTGCGGCTGAAAATCGCAAAATTACTCTTGGTATGTTATGGTCGCCTGGTACTCTGAAACGAAATTCGCAGCCTCCGGAAATCTCAAAAAGGTACCAGGCAATCATAACCGACAAGGAGTTCTTTCGACGTTTTCTGAAAGTTGAATTTAAGCACTTTACGCGGCTGAAAATCGCAAAATTACTGTACGTTTGTTATGACCGTTGCAGTAGGTACTTTTGTAACTTAATGGATGTTCCATTTATGCACTTATTGCGGCTGAAAATCGCAAAATTACTCTTGGTATGTTATGGTCGCCTGGTACTCTGAAACGAAATTCGCAGCCTCCGGAAATCTCAAAAAGGTACCAGGCAATCATAACCGACAAGGAGTTCTTTCGACGTTTTCTGAAAGTTGAATTTAAGCACTTTACGCGGCTGAAAATCGCAAAATTACTGTACGTTTGTTATGACCGTTGCAGTAGGTACTTTTGTAACTTAATGGATGTTCCATTTATGCACTTATTGCGGCTGAAAATCGCAAAATTACTCTTGGTATGTTATGGTCGCCTGGTACTCTGAAACGAAATTCGCAGCCTCCGGAAATCTCAAAAAGGTACCAGGCAATCATAACCGACAAGGAGTTCTTTCGACGTTTTCTGAAAGTTGAATTTAAGCACTTTACGCGGCTGAAAATCGCAAAATTACTGTACGTTTGTTATGACCGTTGCAGTAGGTACTTTTGTAACTTAATGGATGTTCCATTTATGCACTTATTGCGGCTGAAAATCGCTAAATTACTCTTGGTATGTTATGGTCGCCTGGTACTCTGAAACGAAATTCGCAGCCTCCGGAAATCTCAAAAAGGTACCAGGCAATCATAACCGACAAGGAGTTCTTTCGACGTTTTCTGAAAGTTGAATTTAAGCACTTTACGCGGCTGAAAATCGCAAAATTACTGTACGTTTGTTATGACCGTTGCAGTAGGTACTTTTGTACCTTAATGGATGTTCCATTTATGCACTTATTGCGGCTGAAAATCGCAAAATTACTCTTGGTATGTTATGGTCGCCTGGTACTCTGAAACGAAATTCGCAGCCTCCGGAAATCTCAAAAAGGTACCAGGCAATCATAACCGACAAGGAGTTCTTTCGACGTTTTCTGAAAGTTGAATTTAAGCACTTTACGCGGCTGAAAATCGCAAAATTACTGTACGTTTGTTATGACCGTTGCAGTAGGTACTTTTGTAACTTAATGGATGTTCCATTTATGCACTTATTGCGGCTGAAAATCGCAAAATTACTCTTGGTATGTTATGGTCGCCTGGTACTCTGAAACGAAATTCGCAGCCTCCGGAAATCTCAAAAAGGTACCAGGCAATCATAACCGACAAGGAGTTCTTTCGACGTTTTCTGAAAGTTGAATTTAAGCACTTTACGCGGCTGAAAATCGCAAAATTACTGTACGTTTGTTATGACCGTTGCAGTAGGTACTTTTGTAACTTAATGGATGTTCCATTTATGCACTTATTGCGGCTGAAAATCGCAAAATTACTCTTGGTATGTTATGGTCGCCTGGTACTCTGAAACGAAATTCGCAGCCTCCGGAAATCTCAAAAAGGTACCAGGCAATCATAACCGACAAGGAGTTCTTTCGACGTTTTCTGAAAGTTGAATTTAAGCACTTTACGCGGCTGAAAATCGCAAAATTACTGTACGTTTGTTATGACCGTTGCAGTAGGTACTTTTGTAACTTAATGGATGTTCCATTTATGCACTTATTGCGGCTGAAAATCGCAAAATTACTCTTGGTATGTTATGGTCGCCTGGTACTCTGAAACGAAATTCGCAGCCTCCGGAAATCTCAAAAAGGTACCAGGCAATCATAACCGACAAGGAGTTCTTTCGACGTTTTCTGAAAGTTGAATTTAAGCACTTTACGCGGCTGAAAATCGCAAAATTACTGTACGTTTGTTATGACCGTTGCAGTAGGTACTTTTGTAACTTAATGGATGTTCCATTTATGCAGTTATTGCGGCTGAAAATCGCAAAATTACTCTTGGTATGTTATGGTCGCCTGGTACTCTGAAACGAAATTCGCAGCCTCCGGAAATCTCAAAAAGGTACCAGGCAATCATAACCGACAAGGAGTTCTTTCGACGTTTTCTGAAAGTTGAATTTAAGCACTTTACGCGGCTGAAAATCGCAAAATTACTGTACGTTTGTTATGACCGTTGCAGTAGGTACTTTTGTAACTTAATGGATGTTCCATTTATGCACTTATTGCGGCTGAAAATCGCAAAATTACTCTTGGTATGTTATGGTCGCCTGGTACTCTGAAACGAAATTCGCAGCCTCCGGAAATCTCAAAAAGGTACCAGGCAATCATAACCGACAAGGAGTTCTTTCGACGTTTTCTGAAAGTTGAATTTAAGCACTTTACGCGGCTGAAAATCGCAAAATTACTGTACGTTTGTTATGACCGTTGCAGTAGGTACTTTTGTACCTTAATGGATGTTCCATTTATGCACTTATTGCGGCTGAAAATCGCAAAATTACTCTTGGTATGTTATGGTCGCCTGGTACTCTGAAACGAAATTCGCAGCCTCCGGAAATCTCAAAAAGGTACCAGGCAATCATAACCGACAAGGAGTTCTTTCGACGTTTTCTAAAAGTTGAATTTAAGCACTTTACGCGGCTGAAAATCGCAAAATTACTGTACGTTTGTTATGACCGTTGCAGTAGGTACTTTTGTAACTTAATGGATGTTCCATTTATGCACTTATTGCGGCTGAAAATCGCAAAATTACTCTTGGTATGTTATGGTCGCCTGGTACTCTGAAACGAAATTCGCAGCCTCCGGAAATCTCAAAAAGGTACCAGGCAATCATAACCGACAAGGAGTTCTTTCGACGTTTTCTGAAAGTTGAATTTAAGCACTTTACGCGGCTGAAAATCGCAAAATTACTGTACGTTTGTTATGACCGTTGCAGTAGGTACTTTTGTAACTTAATGGATGTTCCATTTATGCACTTATTGCGGCTGAAAATCGCAAAATTACTCTTGGTATGTTATGGTCGCCTGGTACTCTGAAACGAAATTCGCAGCCTCCGGAAATCTCAAAAAGGTACCAGGCAATCATAACCGACAAGGAGTTCTTTCGACGTTTTCTGAAAGTTGAATTTAAGCACTTTACGCGGCTGAAAATCGCAAAATTACTGTACGTTTGTTATGACCGTTGCAGTAGGTACTTTTGTAACTTAATGGATGTTCCATTTATGCACTTATTGCGGCTGAAAATCGCAAAATTACTCTTGGTATGTTATGGTCGCCTGGTACTCTGAAACGAAATTCGCAGCCTCCGGAAATCTCAAAAAGGTACCAGGCAATCATAACCGACAAGGAGTTCTTTCGACGTTTTCTGAAAGTTGAATTTAAGCACTTTACGCGGCTGAAAATCGCAAAATTACTGTACGTTTGTTATGACCGTTGCAGTAGGTACTTTTGTAACTTAATGGATGTTCCATTTATGCACTTATTGCGGCTGAAAATCGCAAAATTACTCTTGGTATGTTATGGTCGCCTGGTACTCTGAAACGAAATTCGCAGCCTCCGGAAATCTCAAAAAGGTACCAGGCAATCATAACCGACAAGGAGTTCTTTCGACGTTTTCTGAAAGTTGAATTTAAGCACTTTACGCGGCTGAAAATCGCAAAATTACTGTACGTTTGTTATGACCGTTGCAGTAGGTACTTTTGTAACTTAATGGATGTTCCATTTATGCACTTATTGCGGCTGAAAATCGCAAAATTACTCTTGGTATGTTATGGTCGCCTGGTACTCTGAAACGAAATTCGCAGCCTCCGGAAATCTCAAAAAGGTACCAGGCAATCATAACCGACAAGGAGTTCTTTCGACGTTTTCTGAAAGTTGAATTTAAGCACTTTACGCGGCTGAAAATCGCAAAATTACTGTACGTTTGTTATGACCGTTGCAGTAGGTACTTTTGTACCTTAATGGATGTTCCATTTATGCACTTATTGCGGCTGAAAATCGCAAAATTACTCTTGGTATGTTATGGTCGCCTGGTACTCTGAAACGAAATTCGCAGCCTCCGGAAATCTCAAAAAGGTACCAGGCAATCATAACCGACAAGGAGTTCTTTCGACGTTTTCTGAAAGTTGAATTTAAGCACTTTACGCGGCTGAAAATCGCAAAATTACTGTACGTTTGTTATGACCGTTGCAGTAGGTACTTTTGTAACTTAATGGATGTTCCATTTATGCACTTATTGCGGCTGAAAATCGCAAAATTACTCTTGGTATGTTATGGTCGCCTGGTACTCTGAAACGAAATTCGCAGCCTCCGGAAATCTCAAAAAGGTACCAGGCAATCATAACCGACAAGGAGTTCTTTCGACGTTTTCTGAAAGTTGAATTTAAGCACTTTACGCGGCTGAAAATCGCAAAATTACTGTACGTTTGTTATGACCGTTGCAGTAGGTACTTTTGTAACTTAATGGATGTTCCATTTATGCACTTATTGCGGCTGAAAATCGCAAAATTACTCTTGGTATGTTATGGTCGCCTGGTACTCTGAAACGAAATTCGCAGCCTCCGGAAATCTCAAAAAGGTACCAGGCAATCATAACCGACAAGGAGTTCTTTCGACGTTTTCTGAAAGTTGAATTTAAGCACTTTACGCGGCTGAAAATCGCAAAATTACTGTACGTTTGTTATGACCGTTGCAGTAGGTACTTTTGTAACTTAATGGATGTTCCATTTATGCACTTATTGCGGCTGAAAATCGCAAAATTACTCTTGGTATGTTATGGTCGCCTGGTACTCTGAAACGAAATTCGCAGCCTCCGGAAATCTCAAAAAGGTACCAGGCAATCATAACCGACAAGGAGTTCTTTCGACGTTTTCTGAAAGTTGAATTTAAGCACTTTACGCGGCTGAAAATCGCAAAATTACTGTACGTTTGTTATGACCGTTGCAGTAGGTACTTTTGTAACTTAATGGATGTTCCATTTATGCAGTTATTGCGGCTGAAAATCGCAAAATTACTCTTGGTATGTTATGGTCGCCTGGTACTCTGAAACGAAATTCGCAGCCTCCGGAAATCTCAAAAAGGTACCAGGCAATCATAACCGACAAGGAGTTCTTTCGACGTTTTCTGAAAGTTGAATTTAAGCACTTTACGCGGCTGAAAATCGCAAAATTACTGTACGTTTGTTATGACCGTTGCAGTAGGTACTTTTGTAACTTAATGGATGTTCCATTTATGCACTTATTGCGGCTGAAAATCGCAAAATTACTCTTGGTATGTTATGGTCGCCTGGTACTCTGAAACGAAATTCGCAGCCTCCGGAAATCTCAAAAAGGTACCAGGCAATCATAACCGACAAGGAGTTCTTTCGACGTTTTCTGAAAGTTGAATTTAAGCACTTTACGCGGCTGAAAATCGCAAAATTACTGTACGTTTGTTATGACCGTTGCAGTAGGTACTTTTGTACCTTAATGGATGTTCCATTTATGCACTTATTGCGGCTGAAAATCGCAAAATTACTCTTGGTATGTTATGGTCGCCTGGTACTCTGAAACGAAATTCGCAGCCTCCGGAAATCTCAAAAAGGTACCAGGCAATCATAACCGACAAGGAGTTCTTTCGACGTTTTCTGAAAGTTGAATTTAAGCACTTTACGCGGCTGAAAATCGCAAAATTACTGTACGTTTGTTATGACCGTTGCAGTAGGTACTTTTGTAACTTAATGGATGTTCCATTTATGCACTTATTGCGGCTGAAAATCGCAAAATTACTCTTGGTATGTTATGGTCGCCTGGTACTCTGAAACGAAATTCGCAGCCTCCGGAAATCTCAAAAAGGTACCAGGCAATCATAACCGACAAGGAGTTCTTTCGACGTTTTCTGAAAGTTGAATTTAAGCACTTTACGCGGCTGAAAATCGCAAAATTACTGTACGTTTGTTATGACCGTTGCAGTAGGTACTTTTGTAACTTAATGGATGTTCCATTTATGCACTTATTGCGGCTGAAAATCGCAAAATTACTCTTGGTATGTTATGGTCGCCTGGTACTCTGAAACGAAATTCGCAGCCTCCGGAAATCTCAAAAAGGTACCAGGCAATCATAACCGACAAGGAGTTCTTTCGACGTTTTCTGAAAGTTGAATTTAAGCACTTTACGCGGCTGAAAATCGCAAAATTACTGTACGTTTGTTATGACCGTTGCAGTAGGTACTTTTGTAACTTAATGGATGTTCCATTTATGCACTTATTGCGGCTGAAAATCGCAAAATTACTCTTGGTATGTTATGGTCGCCTGGTACTCTGAAACGAAATTCGCAGCCTCCGGAAATCTCAAAAAGGTACCAGGCAATCATAACCGACAAGGAGTTCTTTCGACGTTTTCTGAAAGTTGAATTTAAGCACTTTACGCGGCTGAAAATCGCAAAATTACTGTACGTTTGTTATGACCGTTGCAGTAGGTACTTTTGTAACTTAATGGATGTTCCATTTATGCACTTATTGCGGCTGAAAATCGCAAAATTACTCTTGGTATGTTATGGTCGCCTGGTACTCTGAAACGAAATTCGCAGCCTCCGGAAATCTCAAAAAGGTACCAGGCAATCATAACCGACAAGGAGTTCTTTCGACGTTTTCTGAAAGTTGAATTTAAGCACTTTACGCGGCTGAAAATCGCAAAATTACTGTACGTTTGTTATGACCGTTGCAGTAGGTACTTTTGTACCTTAATGGATGTTCCATTTATGCACTTATTGCGGCTGAAAATCGCAAAATTACTCTTGGTATGTTATGGTCGCCTGGTACTCTGAAACGAAATTCGCAGCCTCCGGAAATCTCAAAAAGGTACCAGGCAATCATAACCGACAAGGAGTTCTTTCGACGTTTTCTGAAAGTTGAATTTAAGCACTTTACGCGGCTGAAAATCGCAAAATTACTGTACGTTTGTTATGACCGTTGCAGTAGGTACTTTTGTAACTTAATGGATGTTCCATTTATGCACTTATTGCGGCTGAAAATCGCAAAATTACTCTTGGTATGTTATGGTCGCCTGGTACTCTGAAACGAAATTCGCAGCCTCCGGAAATCTCAAAAAGGTACCAGGCAATCATAACCGACAAGGAGTTCTTTCGACGTTTTCTGAAAGTTGAATTTAAGCACTTTACGCGGCTGAAAATCGCAAAATTACTGTACGTTTGTTATGACCGTTGCAGTAGGTACTTTTGTAACTTAATGGATGTTCCATTTATGCACTTATTGCGGCTGAAAATCGCAAAATTACTCTTGGTATGTTATGGTCGCCTGGTACTCTGAAACGAAATTCGCAGCCTCCGGAAATCTCAAAAAGGTACCAGGCAATCATAACCGACAAGGAGTTCTTTCGACGTTTTCTGAAAGTTGAATTTAAGCACTTTACGCGGCTGAAAATCGCAAAATTACTGTACGTTTGTTATGACCGTTGCAGTAGGTACTTTTGTAACTTAATGGATGTTCCATTTATGCACTTATTGCGGCTGAAAATCGCAAAATTACTCTTGGTATGTTATGGTCGCCTGGTACTCTGAAACGAAATTCGCAGCCTCCGGAAATCTCAAAAAGGTACCAGGCAATCATAACCGACAAGGAGTTCTTTCGACGTTTTCTGAAAGTTGAATTTAAGCACTTTACGCGGCTGAAAATCGCAAAATTACTGTACGTTTGTTATGACCGTTGCAGTAGGTACTTTTGTAACTTAATGGATGTTCCATTTATGCACTTATTGCGGCTGAAAATCGCAAAATTACTCTTGGTATGTTATGGTCGCCTGGTACTCTGAAACGAAATTCGCAGCCTCCGGAAATCTCAAAAAGGTACCAGGCAATCATAACCGACAAGGAGTTCTTTCGACGTTTTCTGAAAGTTGAATTTAAGCACTTTACGCGGCTGAAAATCGCAAAATTACTGTACGTTTGTTATGACCGTTGCAGTAGGTACTTTTGTAACTTAATGGATGTTCCATTTATGCAATTATTGCGGCTGAAAATCGCAAAATTACTCTTGGTATGTTATGGTCGCCTGGTACTCTGAAACGAAATTCGCAGCCTCCGGAAATCTCAAAAAGGTACCAGGCAATCATAACCGACAAGGAGTTCTTTCGACGTTTTCTGAAAGTTGAATTTAAGCACTTTACGCGGCTGAAAATCGCAAAATTACTGTACGTTTGTTATGACCGTTGCAGTAGGTACTTTTGTAACTTAATGGATGTTCCATTTATGCACTTATTGCGGCTGAAAATCGCAAAATTACTCTTGGTATGTTATGGTCGCCTGGTACTCTGAAACGAAATTCGCAGCCTCCGGAAATCTCAAAAAGGTACCAGGCAATCATAACCGACAAGGAGTTCTTTCGACGTTTTCTGAAAGTTGAATTTAAGCACTTTACGCGGCTGAAAATCGCAAAATTACTGTACGTTTGTTATGACCGTTGCAGTAGGTACTTTTGTAACTTAATGGATGTTCCATTTATGCAGTTATTGCGGCTGAAAATCGCAAAATTACTCTTGGTATGTTATGGTCGCCTGGTACTCTGAAACGAAATTCGCAGCCTCCGGAAATCTCAAAAAGGTACCAGGCAATCATAACCGACAAGGAGTTCTTTCGACGTTTTCTGAAAGTTGAATTTAAGCACTTTACGCGGCTGAAAATCGCAAAATTACTGTACGTTTGTTATGACCGTTGCAGTAGGTACTTTTGTAACTTAATGGATGTTCCATTTATGCACTTATTGCGGCTAAAAATCGCAAAATTACTCTTGGTATGTTATGGTCGCCTGGTACTCTGAAACGAAATTCGCAGCCTCCGGAAATCTCAAAAAGGTACCAGGCAATCATAACCGACAAGGAGTTCTTTCGACGTTTTCTGAAAGTTGAATTTAAGCACTTTACGCGGCTGAAAATCGCAAAATTACTGTACGTTTGTTATGACCGTTGCAGTAGGTACTTTTGTAACTTAATGGATGTTCCATTTATGCACTTATTGCGGCTGAAAATCGCAAAATTACTCTTGGTATGTTATGGTCGCCTGGTACTCTGAAACGAAATTCGCAGCCTCCGGAAATCTCAAAAAGGTACCAGGCAATCATAACCGACAAGGAGTTCTTTCGACGTTTTCTGAAAGTTGAATTTAAGCACTTTCCGCGGCTGAAAATCGCAAAATTACTGTACGTTTGTTATGACCGTTGCAGTAGGTACTTTTGTAACTTAATGGATGTTCCATTTATGCACTTATTGCGGCTGAAAATCGCAAAATTACTCTTGGTATGTTATGGTCGCCTGGTACTCTGAAACGAAATTCGCAGCCTCCGGAAATCTCAAAAAGGTACCAGGCAATCATAACCGACAAGGAGTTCTTTCGACGTTTTCTGAAAGTTGAATTTAAGCACTTTACGCGGCTGAAAATCGCAAAATTACTGTACGTTTGTTATGACCGTTGCAGTAGGTACTTTTGTAACTTAATGGAAGTTCCATTTATGCACTTATTGCGGCTGAAAATCGCAAAATTACTCTTGGTATGTTATGGTCGCCTGGTACTCTGAAACGAAATTCGCAGCCTCCGGAAATCTCAAAAAGGTACCAGGCAATCATAACCGACAAGGAGTTCTTTCGACGTTTTCTGAAAGTTGAATTTAAGCACTTTACGCGGCTGAAAATCGCAAAATTACTGTACGTTTGTTATGACCGTTGCAGTAGGTACTTTTGTAACTTAATGGATGTTCCATTTATGCACTTATTGCGGCTGAAAATCGCAAAATTACTCTTGGTATGTTATGGTCGCCTGGTACTCTGAAACGAAATTCGCAGCCTCCGGAAATCTCAAAAAGGTACCAGGCAATCATAACCGACAAGGAGTTCTTTCGACGTTTTCTGAAAGTTGAATTTAAGCACTTTACGCGGCTGAAAATCGCAAAATTACTGTACGTTTGTTATGACCGTTGCAGTAGGTACTTTTGTAACTTAATGGATGTTCCATTTATGCACTTATTGCGGCTGAAAATCGCAAAATTACTCTTGGTATGTTATGGTCGCCTGGTACTCTGAAACGAAATTCGCAGCCTCCGGAAATCTCAAAAAGGTACCAGGCAATCATAACCGACAAGGAGTTCTTTCGACGTTTTCTGAAAGTTGAATTTAAGCACTTTCCGCGGCTGAAAATCGCAAAATTACTGTACGTTTGTTATGACCGTTGCAGTAGGTACTTTTGTAACTTAATGGATGTTCCATTTATGCACTTATTGCGGCTGAAAATCGCAAAATTACTCTTGGTATGTTATGGTCGCCTGGTACTCTGAAACGAAATTCGCAGCCTCCGGAAATCTCAAAAAGGTACCAGGCAATCATAACCGACAAGGAGTTCTTTCGACGTTTTCTGAAAGTTGAATTTAAGCACTTTACGCGGCTGAAAATCGCAAAATTACTGTACGTTTGTTATGACCGTTGCAGTAGGTACTTTTGTAACTTAATGGATGTTCCATTTATGCAGTTATTGCGGCTGAAAATCGCAAAATTACTCTTGGTATGTTATGGTCGCCTGGTACTCTGAAACGAAATTCGCAGCCTCCGGAAATCTCAAAAAGGTACCAGGCAATCATAACCGACAAGGAGTTCTTTCGACGTTTTCTGAAAGTTGAATTTAAGCACTTTACGCGGCTGAAAATCGCAAAATTACTGTACGTTTGTTATGACCGTTGCAGTAGGTACTTTTGTAACTTAATGGATGTTCCATTTATGCACTTATTGCGGCTAAAAATCGCAAAATTACTCTTGGTATGTTATGGTCGCCTGGTACTCTGAAACGAAATTCGCAGCCTCCGGAAATCTCAAAAAGGTACCAGGCAATCATAACCGACAAGGAGTTCTTTCGACGTTTTCTGAAAGTTGAATTTAAGCACTTTACGCGGCTGAAAATCGCAAAATTACTGTACGTTTGTTATGACCGTTGCAGTAGGTACTTTTGTAACTTAATGGATGTTCCATTTATGCACTTATTGCGGCTGAAAATCGCAAAATTACTCTTGGTATGTTATGGTCGCCTGGTACTCTGAAACGAAATTCGCAGCCTCCGGAAATCTCAAAAAGGTACCAGGCAATCATAACCGACAAGGAGTTCTTTCGACGTTTTCTGAAAGTTGAATTTAAGCACTTTCCGCGGCTGAAAATCGCAAAATTACTGTACGTTTGTTATGACCGTTGCAGTAGGTACTTTTGTAACTTAATGGATGTTCCATTTATGCACTTATTGCGGCTGAAAATCGCAAAATTACTCTTGGTATGTTATGGTCGCCTGGTACTCTGAAACGAAATTCGCAGCCTCCGGAAATCTCAAAAAGGTACCAGGCAATCATAACCGACAAGGAGTTCTTTCGACGTTTTCTGAAAGTTGAATTTAAGCACTTTACGCGGCTGAAAATCGCAAAATTACTGTACGTTTGTTATGACCGTTGCAGTAGGTACTTTTGTAACTTAATGGAAGTTCCATTTATGCACTTATTGCGGCTGAAAATCGCAAAATTACTCTTGGTATGTTATGGTCGCCTGGTACTCTGAAACGAAATTCGCAGCCTCCGGAAATCTCAAAAAGGTACCAGGCAATCATAACCGACAAGGAGTTCTTTCGACGTTTTCTGAAAGTTGAATTTAAGCACTTTACGCGGCTGAAAATCGCAAAATTACTGTACGTTTGTTATGACCGTTGCAGTAGGTACTTTTGTAACTTAATGGATGTTCCATTTATGCACTTATTGCGGCTGAAAATCGCAAAATTACTCTTGGTATGTTATGGTCGCCTGGTACTCTGAAACGAAATTCGCAGCCTCCGGAAATCTCAAAAAGGTACCAGGCAATCATAACCGACAAGGAGTTCTTTCGACGTTTTCTGAAAGTTGAATTTAAGCACTTTACGCGGCTGAAAATCGCAAAATTACTGTACGTTTGTTATGACCGTTGCAGTAGGTACTTTTGTAACTTAATGGATGTTCCATTTATGCACTTATTGCGGCTGAAAATCGCAAAATTACTCTTGGTATGTTATGGTCGCCTGGTACTCTGAAACGAAATTCGCAGCCTCCGGAAATCTCAAAAAGGTACCAGGCAATCATAACCGACAAGGAGTTCTTTCGACGTTTTCTGAAAGTTGAATTTAAGCACTTTACGCGGCTGAAAATCGCAAAATTACTGTACGTTTGTTATGACCGTTGCAGTAGGTACTTTTGTAACTTAATGGATGTTCCATTTATGCACTTATTGCGGCTGAAAATCGCAAAATTACTCTTGGTATGTTATGGTCGCCTGGTACTCTGAAACGAAATTCGCAGCCTCCGGAAATCTCAAAAAGGTACCAGGCAATCATAACCGACAAGGAGTTTTTTCGACGTTTTCTGAAAGTTGAATTTAAGCACTTTACGCGGCTGAAAATCGCAAAATTACTGTACGTTTGTTATGACCGTTGCAGTAGGTACTTTTGTAACTTAATGGATGTTCCATTTATGCACTTATTGCGGCTGAAAATCGCAAAATTACTCTTGGTATGTTATGGTCGCCTGGTACTCTGAAACGAAATTCGCAGCCTCCGGAAATCTCAAAAAGGTACCAGGCAATCATAACCGACAAGGAGTTCTTTCGACGTTTTCTGAAAGTTGAATTTAAGCACTTTACGCGGCTAAAAATCGCAAAATTACTGTACGTTTGTTATGACCGTTGCAGTAGGTACTTTTGTAACTTAATGGATGTTCCATTTATGCACTTATTGCGGCTGAAAATCGCAAAATTACTCTTGGTATGTTATGGTCGCCTGGTACTCTGAAACGAATTTCGCAGCCTCCGGAAATCTCAAAAAGGTACCAGGCAATCATAACCGACAAGGAGTTCTTTCGACATTTTCTGAAAGTTGAATTTATGCACTTTACGCGGCTGAAAATCGCAAAATTACTGTACGTTTGTTATGACCGTTGCAGTAGGTACTTTTGTAACTTAATGGATGTTCCATTTATGCACTTATTGCGGCTGAAAATCGCAAAATTACTCTTGGTATGTTATGGTCGCCTGGTACTCTGAAACGAAATTCGCAGCCTCCGGAAATCTCAAAAAGGTACCAGGCAATCATAACCGACAAGGAGTTCTTTCGACGTTTTCTGAAAGTTGAATTTAAGCACTTTACGCGGCTGAAAATCGCAAAATTACTGTACGTTTGTTATGACCGTTGCAGTAGGTACTTTTGTAACTTAATGGATGTTCCATTTATGCACTTATTGCGGCTGAAAATCGCAAAATTACTCTTGGTATGTTATGGTCACCTGGTACTCTGAAACGAAATTCGCAGCCTCCGGAAATCTCAAAAAGGTACCAGGCAATCATAACCGACAAGGAGTTCTTTCGACGTTTTCTGAAAGTTGAATTTAAGCACTTTACGCGGCTGAAAATCGCAAAATTACTGTACGTTTGTTATGACCGTTGCAGTAGGTACTTTTGTAACTTAATGGATGTTCCATTTATGCACTTATTGCGGCTGAAAATCGCAAAATTACTCTTGGTATGTTATGGTCGCCTGGTACTCTGAAACGAAATTCGCAGCCTCCGGAAATCTCAAAAAGGTACCAGGCAATCATAACCGACAAGGAGTTCTTTCGACGTTTTCTGAAAGTTGAATTTAAGCACTTTACGCGGCTGAAAATCGCAAAATTACTGTACGTTTGTTATGACCGTTGCAGTAGGTACTTTTGTAACTTAATGGATGTTCCATTTATGCACTTATTGCGGCTGAAAATCGCAAAATTACTCTTGGTATGTTATGGTCGCCTGGTACTCTGAAACGAAATTCGCAGCCTCCGGAAATCTCAAAAAGGTACCAGGCAATCATAACCGACAAGGAGTTCTTTCGACGTTTTCTGAAAGTTGAATTTAAGCACTTTACGCGGCTGAAAATCGCAAAATTACTGTACGTTTGTTATGACCGTTGCAGTAGGTACTTTTGTAACTTAATGGATGTTCCATTTATGCACTTATTGCGGCTGAAAATCGCAAAATTACTCTTGGTATGTTATGGTCGCCTGGTACTCTGAAACGAAATTCGCAGCCTCCGGAAATCTCAAAAAGGTACCAGGCAATCATAACCGACAAGGAGTTCTTTCGACGTTTTCTGAAAGTTGAATTTAAGCACTTTACGCGGCTGAAAATCGCAAAATTACTGTACGTTTGTTATGACCGTTGCAGTAGGTACTTTTGTAACTTAATGGATGTTCCATTTATGCACTTATTGCGGCTGAAAATCGCAAAATTACTCTTGGTATGTTATGGTCGCCTGGTACTCTGAAACGAAATTCGCAGCCTCCGGAAATCTCAAAAAGGTACCAGGCAATCATAACCGACAAGGAGTTCTTTCGACGTTTTCTGAAAGTTGAATTTAAGCACTTTACGCGGCTGAAAATCGCAAAATTACTGTACGTTTGTTATGACCGTTGCAGTAGGTACTTTTGTAACTTAATGGATGTTCCATTTATGCACTTATTGCGGCTGAAAATCGCAAAATTACTCTTGGTATGTTATGGTCGCCTGGTACTCTGAAACGAAATTCGCAGCCTCCGGAAATCTCAAAAAGGTACCAGGCAATCATAACCGACAAGGAGTTCTTTCGACGTTTTCTGAAAGTTGAATTTAAGCACTTTACGCGGCTGAAAATCGCAAAATTACTGTACGTTTGTTATGACCGTTGCAGTAGGTACTTTTGTAACTTAATGGATGTTCCATTTATGCAGTTATTGCGGCTGAAAATCGCAAAATTACTCTTGGTATGTTATGGTCGCCTGGTACTCTGAAACGAAATTCGCAGCCTCCGGAAATCTCAAAAAGGTACCAGGCAATCATAACCGACAAGGAGTTCTTTCGACGTTTTCTGAAAGTTGAATTTAAGCACTTTACGCGGCTGAAAATCGCAAAATTACTGTACGTTTGTTATGACCGTTGCAGTAGGTACTTTTGTAACTTAATGGATGTTCCATTTATGCACTTATTGCGGCTGAAAATCGCAAAATTACTCTTGGTATGTTATGGTCGCCTGGTACTCTGAAACGAAATTCGCAGCCTCCGGAAATCTCAAAAAGGTACCAGGCAATCATAACCGACAAGGAGTTCTTTCGACGTTTTCTGAAAGTTGAATTTAAGCACTTTCCGCGGCTGAAAATCGCAAAATTACTGTACGTTTGTTATGACCGTTGCAGTAGGTACTTTTGTAACTTAATGGATGTTCCATTTATGCACTTATTGCGGCTGAAAATCGCAAAATTACTCTTGGTATGTTATGGTCGCCTGGTACTCTGAAACGAAATTCGCAGCCTCCGGAAATCTCAAAAAGGTACCAGGCAATCATAACCGACAAGGAGTTCTTTCGACGTTTTCTGAAAGTTGAATTTAAGCACTTTACGCGGCTGAAAATCGCAAAATTACTGTACGTTTGTTATGACCGTTGCAGTAGGTACTTTTGTAACTTAATGGATGTTCCATTTATGCACTTATTGCGGCTGAAAATCGCAAAATTACTCTTGGTATGTTATGGTCGCCTGGTACTCTGAAACGAAATTCGCAGCCTCCGGAAATCTCAAAAAGGTACCAGGCAATCATAACCGACAAGGAGTTCTTTCGACGTTTTCTGAAAGTTGAATTTAAGCACTTTACGCGGCTGAAAATCGCAAAATTACTGTACGTTTGTTATGACCGTTGCAGTAGGTACTTTTGTAACTTAATGGATGTTCCATTTATGCACTTATTGCGGCTGAAAATCGCAAAATTACTCTTGGTATGTTATGGTCGCCTGGTACTCTGAAACGAAATTCGCAGCCTCCGGAAATCTCAAAAAGGTACCAGGCAATCATAACCGACAAGGAGTTCTTTCGACGTTTTCTGAAAGTTGAATTTAAGCACTTTACGCGGCTGAAAATCGCAAAATTACTGTACGTTTGTTATGACCGTTGCAGTAGGTACTTTTGTAACTTAATGGATGTTCCATTTATGCACTTATTGCGGCTGAAAATCGCAAAATTACTCTTGGTATGTTATGGTCGCCTGGTACTCTGAAACGAAATTCGCAGCCTCCGGAAATCTCAAAAAGGTACCAGGCAATCATAACCGACAAGGAGTTCTTTCGACGTTTTCTGAAAGTTGAATTTAAGCACTTTACGCGGCTGAAAATCGCAAAATTACTGTACGTTTGTTATGACCGTTGCAGTAGGTACTTTTGTAACTTAATGGATGTTCCATTTATGCACTTATTGCGGCTGAAAATCGCAAAATTACTCTTGGTATGTTATGGTCGCCTGGTACTCTGAAACGAAATTCGCAGCCTCCGGAAATCTCAAAAAGGTACCAGGCAATCATAACCGACAAGGAGTTCTTTCGACGTTTTCTGAAAGTTGAATTTAAGCACTTTACGCGGCTGAAAATCGCAAAATTACTGTACGTTTGTTATGACCGTTGCAGTAGGTACTTTTGTAACTTAATGGATGTTCCATTTATGCACTTATTGCGGCTGAAAATCGCAAAATTACTCTTGGTATGTTATGGTCGCCTGGTACTCTGAAACGAAATTCGCAGCCTCCGGAAATCTCAAAAAGGTACCAGGCAATCATAACCGACAAGGAGTTCTTTCGACGTTTTCTGAAAGTTGAATTTAAGCACTTTACGCGGCTGAAAATCGCAAAATTACTGTACGTTTGTTATGACCGTTGCAGTAGGTACTTTTGTAACTTAATGGATGTTCCATTTATGCACTTATTGCGGCTGAAAATCGCAAAATTACTCTTGGTATGTTATGGTCGCCTGGTACTCTGAAACGAAATTCGCAGCCTCCGGAAATCTCAAAAAGGTACCAGGCAATCATAACCGACAAGGAGTTCTTTCGACGTTTTCTGAAAGTTGAATTTAAGCACTTTCCGCGGCTGAAAATCGCAAAATTACTGTACGTTTGTTATGACCGTTGCAGTAGGTACTTTTGTAACTTAATGGATGTTCCATTTATGCACTTATTGCGGCTGAAAATCGCAAAATTACTCTTGGTATGTTATGGTCGCCTGGTACTCTGAAACGAAATTCGCAGCCTCCGGAAATCTCAAAAAGGTACCAGGCAATCATAACCGACAAGGAGTTCTTTCGACGTTTTCTGAAAGTTGAATTTAAGCACTTTACGCGGCTGAAAATCGCAAAATTACTGTACGTTTGTTATGACCGTTGCAGTAGGTACTTTTGTAACTTAATGGATGTTCCATTTATGCAGTTATTGCGGCTGAAAATCGCAAAATTACTCTTGGTATGTTATGGTCGCCTGGTACTCTGAAACGAAATTCGCAGCCTCCGGAAATCTCAAAAAGGTACCAGGCAATCATAACCGACAAGGAGTTCTTTCGACGTTTTCTGAAAGTTGAATTTAAGCACTTTACGCGGCTGAAAATCGCAAAATTACTGTACGTTTGTTATGACCGTTGCAGTAGGTACTTTTGTAACTTAATGGATGTTCCATTTATGCACTTATTGCGGCTGAAAATCGCAAAATTACTCTTGGTATGTTATGGTCGCCTGGTACTCTGAAACGAAATTCGCAGCCTCCGGAAATCTCAAAAAGGTACCAGGCAATCATAACCGACAAGGAGTTCTTTCGACGTTTTCTGAAAGTTGAATTTAAGCACTTTACGCGGCTGAAAATCGCAAAATTACTGTACGTTTGTTATGACCGTTGCAGTAGGTACTTTTGTAACTTAATGGATGTTCCATTTATGCAGTTATTGCGGCTGAAAATCGCAAAATTACTCTTGGTATGTTATGGTCGCCTGGTACTCTGAAACGAAATTCGCAGCCTCCGGAAATCTCAAAAAGGTACCAGGCAATCATAACCGACAAGGAGTTCTTTCGACGTTTTCTGAAAGTTGAATTTAAGCACTTTACGCGGCTGAAAATCGCAAAATTACTGTACGTTTGTTATGACCGTTGCAGTAGGTACTTTTGTAACTTAATGGATGTTCCATTTATGCACTTATTGCGGCTGAAAATCGCAAAATTACTCTTGGTATGTTATGGTCGCCTGGTACTCTGAAACGAAATTCGCAGCCTCCGGAAATCTCAAAAAGGTACCAAGCAATCATAACCGACAAGGAGTTCTTTCGACGTTTTCTGAAAGTTGAATTTAAGCACTTTACGCGGCTGAAAATCGCAAAATTACTGTACGTTTGTTATGACCGTTGCAGTAGGTACTTTTGTAACTTAATGGATGTTCCATTTATGCACTTATTGCGGCTGAAAATCGCAAAATTACTCTTGGTATGTTATGGTCGCCTGGTACTCTGAAACGAAATTCGCAGCCTCCGGAAATCTCAAAAAGGTACCAGGCAATCATAACCGACAAGGAGTTCTTTCGACGTTTTCTGAAAGTTGAATTTAAGCACTTTACGCGGCTGAAAATCGCAAAATTACTGTACGTTTGTTATGACCGTTGCAGTAGGTACTTTTGTAACTTAATGGATGTTCCATTTATGCACTTATTGCGGCTGAAAATCGCAAAATTACTCTTGGTATGTTATGGTCGCCTGGTACTCTGAAACGAAATTCGCAGCCTCCGGAAATCTCAAAAAGGTACCAGGCAATCATAACCGACAAGGAGTTCTTTCGACGTTTTCTGAAAGTTGAATTTAAGCACTTTACGCGGCTGAAAATCGCAAAATTACTGTACGTTTGTTATGACCGTTGCAGTAGGTACTTTTGTAACTTAATGGATGTTCCATTTATGCACTTATTGCGGCTAAAAATCGCAAAATTACTCTTGGTATGTTATGGTCGCCTGGTACTCTGAAACGAAATTCGCAGCCTCCGGAAATCTCAAAAAGGTACCAGGCAATCATAACCGACAAGGAGTTCTTTCGACGTTTTCTGAAAGTTGAATTTAAGCACTTTACGCGGCTGAAAATCGCAAAATTACTGTACGTTTGTTATGACCGTTGCAGTAGGTACTTTTGTAACTTAATGGATGTTCCATTTATGCACTTATTGCGGCTGAAAATCGCAAAATTACTCTTGGTATGTTATGGTCGCCTGGTACTCTGAAACGAAATTCGCAGCCTCCGGAAATCTCAAAAAGGTACCAGGCAATCATAACCGACAAGGAGTTCTTTCGACGTTTTCTGAAAGTTGAATTTAAGCACTTTACGCGGCTGAAAATCGCAAAATTACTGTACGTTTGTTATGACCGTTGCAGTAGGTACTTTTGTAACTTAATGGATGTTCCATTTATGCACTTATTGCGGCTGAAAATCGCAAAATTACTCTTGGTATGTTATGGTCGCCTGGTACTCTGAAACGAAATTCGCAGCCTCCGGAAATCTCAAAAAGGTACCAGGCAATCATAACCGACAAGGAGTTCTTTCGACGTTTTCTGAAAGTTGAATTTAAGCACTTTACGCGGCTGAAAATCGCAAAATTACTGTACGTTTGTTATGACCGTTGCAGTAGGTACTTTTGTAACTTAATGGAAGTTCCATTTATGCACTTATTGCGGCTGAAAATCGCAAAATTACTCTTGGTATGTTATGGTCGCCTGGTACTCTGAAACGAAATTCGCAGCCTCCGGAAATCTCAAAAAGGTACCAGGCAATCATAACCGACAAGGAGTTCTTTCGACGTTTTCTGAAAGTTGAATTTAAGCACTTTACGCGGCTGAAAATCGCAAAATTACTGTACGTTTGTTATGACCGTTGCAGTAGGTACTTTTGTAACTTAATGGATTTTCCATTTATGCACTTATTGCGGCTGAAAATCGCAAAATTACTCTTGGTATGTTATGGTCGCCTGGTACTCTGAAACGAAATTCGCAGCCTCCGGAAATCTCAAAAAGGTACCAGGCAATCATAACCGACAAGGAGTTCTTTCGACGTTTTCTGAAAGTTGAATTTAAGCACTTTACGCGGCTGAAAATCGCAAAATTACTGTACGTTTGTTATGACCGTTGCAGTAGGTACTTTTGTAACTTAATGGATGTTCCATTTATGCACTTATTGCGGCTGAAAATCGCAAAATTACTCTTGGTATGTTATGGTCGCCTGGTACTCTGAAACGAATTTCGCAGCCTCCGGAAATCTCAAAAAGGTACCAGGCAATCATAACCGACAAGGAGTTCTTTCGACGTTTTCTGAAAGTTGAATTTAAGCACTTTACGCGGCTGAAAATCGCAAAATTACTGTACGTTTGTTATGACCGTTGCAGTAGGTAGTTTTGTAACTTAATGGATGTTCCATTTATGCACTTATTGCGGCTGAAAATCGCAAAATTACTCTTGGTATGTTATGGTCGCCTGGTACTCTGAAACGAAATTCGCAGCCTCCGGAAATCTCAAAAAGGTACCAGGCAATCATAACCGACAAGGAGTTCTTTCGACGTTTTCTGAAAGTTGAATTTAAGCACTTTACGCGGCTGAAAATCGCAAAATTACTGTACGTTTGTTATGACCGTTGCAGTAGGTACTTTTGTAACTTAATGGATGTTCCATTTATGCACTTATTGCGGCTGAAAATCGCAAAATTACTCTTGGTATGTTATGGTCGCCTGGTACTCTGAAACGAAATTCGCAGCCTCCGGAAATCTCAAAAAGGTACCAGGCAATCATAACCGACAAGGAGTTCTTTCGACGTTTTCTGAAAGTTGAATTTAAGCACTTTACGCGGCTGAAAATCGCAAAATTACTGTACGTTTGTTATGACCGTTGCAGTAGGTACTTTTGTAACTTAATGGATGTTCCATTTATGCACTTATTGCGGCTGAAAATCGCAAAATTACTCTTGGTATGTTATGGTCGCCTGGTACTCTGAAACGAAATTCGCAGCCTCCGGAAATCTCAAAAAGGTACCAGGCAATCATAACCGACAAGGAGTTCTTTCGACGTTTTCTGAAAGTTGAATTTAAGCACTTTACGCGGCTGAAAATCGCAAAATTACTGTACGTTTGTTATGACCGTTGCAGTAGGTACTTTTGTAACTTAATGGATGTTCCATTTATGCACTTATTGCGGCTGAAAATCGCAAAATTACTCTTGGTATGTTATGGTCGCCTGGTACTCTGAAACGAAATTCGCAGCCTCCGGAAATCTCAAAAAGGTACCAGGCAATCATAACCGACAAGGAGTTCTTTCGACGTTTTCTGAAAGTTGAATTTAAGCACTTTACGCGGCTGAAAATCGCAAAATTACTGTACGTTTGTTATGACCGTTGCAGTAGGTACTTTTGTAACTTAATGGATGTTCCATTTATGCACTTATTGCGGCTGAAAATCGCAAAATTACTCTTGGTATGTTATGGTCGCCTGGTACTCTGAAACGAAATTCGCAGCCTCCGGAAATCTCAAAAAGGTACCAGGCAATCATAACCGACAAGGAGTTCTTTCGACGTTTTCTGAAAGTTGAATTTAAGCACTTTCCGCGGCTGAAAATCGCAAAATTACTGTACGTTTGTTATGACCGTTGCAGTAGGTACTTTTGTAACTTAATGGATGTTCCATTTATGCACTTATTGCGGCTGAAAATCGCAAAATTACTCTTGGTATGTTATGGTCGCCTGGTACTCTGAAACGAAATTCGCAGCCTCCGGAAATCTCAAAAAGGTACCAGGCAATCATAACCGACAAGGAGTTCTTTCGACGTTTTCTGAAAGTTGAATTTAAGCACTTTACGCGGCTGAAAATCGCAAAATTACTGTACGTTTGTTATGACCGTTGCAGTAGGTACTTTTGTAACTTAATGGATGTTCCATTTATGCACTTATTGCGGCTGAAAATCGCAAAATTACTCTTGGTATGTTATGGTCGCCTGGTACTCTGAAACGAAATTCGCAGCCTCCGGAAATCTCAAAAAGGTACCAGGCAATCATAACCGACAAGGAGTTCTTTCGACGTTTTCTGAAAGTTGAATTTAAGCACTTTACGCGGCTGAAAATCGCAAAATTACTGTACGTTTGTTATGACCGTTGCAGTAGGTACTTTTGTAACTTAATGGATGTTCCATTTATGCACTTATTGCGGCTGAAAATCGCAAAATTACTCTTGGTATGTTATGGTCGCCTGGTACTCTGAAACGAAATTCGCAGCCTCCGGAAATCTCAAAAAGGTACCAGGCAATCATAACCGACAAGGAGTTCTTTCGACGTTTTCTGAAAGTTGAATTTAAGCACTTTACGCGGCTGAAAATCGCAAAATTACTGTACGTTTGTTATGACCGTTGCAGTAGGTACTTTTGTAACTTAATGGATGTTCCATTTATGCACTTATTGCGGCTGAAAATCGCAAAATTACTCTTGGTATGTTATGGTCGCCTGGTACTCTGAAACGAAATTCGCAGCCTCCGGAAATCTCAAAAAGGTACCAGGCAATCATAACCGACAAGGAGTTCTTTCGACGTTTTCTGAAAGTTGAATTTAAGCACTTTACGCGGCTGAAAATCGCAAAATTACTGTACGTTTGTTATGACCGTTGCAGTAGGTACTTTTGTAACTTAATGGATGTTCCATTTATGCACTTATTGCGGCTGAAAATCGCAAAATTACTCTTGGTATGTTATGGTCGCCTGGTACTCTGAAACGAAATTCGCAGCCTCCGGAAATCTCAAAAAGGTACCAGGCAATCATAACCGACAAGGAGTTCTTTCGACGTTTTCTGAAAGTTGAATTTAAGCACTTTACGCGGCTGAAAATCGCAAAATTACTGTACGTTTGTTATGACCGTTGCAGTAGGTACTTTTGTACCTTAATGGATGTTCCATTTATGCACTTATTGCGGCTGAAAATCGCAAAATTACTCTTGGTATGTTATGGTCGCCTGGTACTCTGAAACGAAATTCGCAGCCTCCGGAAATCTCAAAAAGGTACCAGGCAATCATAACCGACAAGGAGTTCTTTCGACGTTTTCTGAAAGTTGAATTTAAGCACTTTACGCGGCTGAAAATCGCAAAATTACTGTACGTTTGTTATGACCGTTGCAGTAGGTACTTTTGTAACTTAATGGATGTTCCATTTATGCACTTATTGCGGCTGAAAATCGCAAAATTACTCTTGGTATGTTATGGTCGCCTGGTACTCTGAAACGAAATTCGCAGCCTCCGGAAATCTCAAAAAGGTACCAGGCAATCATAACCGACAAGGAGTTCTTTCGACGTTTTCTGAAAGTTGAATTTAAGCACTTTACGCGGCTGAAATTCGCAAAATTACTGTACGTTTGTTATGACCGTTGCAGTAGGTACTTTTGTAACTTAATGGATGTTCCATTTATGCACTTATTGCGGCTGAAAATCGCAAAATTACTCTTGGTATGTTATGGTCGCCTGGTACTCTGAAACGAAATTCGCAGCCTCCGGAAATCTCAAAAAGGTACCAAGCAATCATAACCGACAAGGAGTTCTTTCGACGTTTTCTGAAAGTTGAATTTAAGCACTTTACGCGGCTGAAAATCGCAAAATTACTGTACGTTTGTTATGACCGTTGCAGTAGGTACTTTTGTAACTTAATGGATGTTCCATTTATGCACTTATTGCGGCTGAAAATCGCAAAATTACTCTTGGTATGTTATGGTCGCCTGGTACTCTGAAACGAAATTCGCAGCCTCCGGAAATCTCAAAAAGGTACCAGGCAATCATAACCGACAAGGAGTTCTTTCGACGTTTTCTGAAAGTTGAATTTAAGCACTTTACGCGGCTGAAAATCGCAAAATTACTGTACGTTTGTTATGACCGTTGCAGTAGGTACTTTTGTAACTTAATGGATGTTCCATTTATGCACTTATTGCGGCTGAAAATCGCAAAATTACTCTTGGTATGTTATGGTCGCCTGGTACTCTGAAACGAAATTCGCAGCCTCCGGAAATCTCAAAAAGGTACCAGGCAATCATAACCGACAAGGAGTTCTTTCGACGTTTTCTGAAAGTTGAATTTAAGCACTTTCCGCGGCTGAAAATCGCAAAATTACTGTACGTTTGTTATGACCGTTGCAGTAGGTACTTTTGTAACTTAATGGATGTTCCATTTATGCACTTATTGCGGCTGAAAATCGCAAAATTACTCTTGGTATGTTATGGTCGCCTGGTACTCTGAAACGAAATTCGCAGCCTCCGGAAATCTCAAAAAGGTACCAGGCAATCATAACCGACAAGGAGTTCTTTCGACGTTTTCTGAAAGTTGAATTTAAGCACTTTACGCGGCTGAAAATCGCAAAATTACTGTACGTTTGTTATGACCGTTGCAGTAGGTACTTTTGTAACTTAATGGATGTTCCATTTATGCAGTTATTGCGGCTGAAAATCGCAAAATTACTCTTGGTATGTTATGGTCGCCTGGTACTCTGAAACGAAATTCGCAGCCTCCGGAAATCTCAAAAAGGTACCAGGCAATCATAACCGACAAGGAGTTCTTTCGACGTTTTCTGAAAGTTGAATTTAAGCACTTTACGCGGCTGAAAATCGCAAAATTACTGTACGTTTGTTATGACCGTTGCAGTAGGTACTTTTGTAACTTAATGGATGTTCCATTTATGCACTTATTGCGGCTGAAAATCGCAAAATTACTCTTGGTATGTTATGGTCGCCTGGTACTCTGAAACGAAATTCGCAGCCTCCGGAAATCTCAAAAAGGTACCAGGCAATCATAACCGACAAGGAGTTCTTTCGACGTTTTCTGAAAGTTGAATTTAAGCACTTTACGCGGCTGAAAATCGCAAAATTACTGTACGTTTGTTATGACCGTTGCAGTAGGTACTTTTGTAACTTAATGGATGTTCCATTTATGCACTTATTGCGGCTGAAAATCGCAAAATTACTCTTGGTATGTTATGGTCGCCTGGTACTCTGAAACGAAATTCGCAGCCTCCGGAAATCTCAAAAAGGTACCAGGCAATCATAACCGACAAGGAGTTCTTTCGACGTTTTCTGAAAGTTGAATTTAAGCACTTTACGCGGCTGAAAATCGCAAAATTACTGTACGTTTGTTATGACCGTTGCAGTAGGTACTTTTGTAACTTAATGGATGTTCCATTTATGCACTTATTGCGGCTGAAAATCGCAAAATTACTCTTGGTATGTTATGGTCGCCTGGTACTCTGAAACGAAATTCGCAGCCTCCGGAAATCTCAAAAAGGTACCAGGCAATCATAACCGACAAGGAGTTCTTTCGACGTTTTCTGAAAGTTGAATTTAAGCACTTTACGCGGCTGAAAATCGCAAAATTACTGTACGTTTGTTATGACCGTTGCAGTAGGTAGTTTTGTAACTTAATGGATGTTCCATTTATGCACTTATTGCGGCTGAAAATCGCAAAATTACTCTTGGTATGTTATGGTCGCCTGGTACTCTGAAACGAAATTCGCAGCCTCCGGAAATCTCAAAAAGGTACCAGGCAATCATAACCGACAAGGAGTTCTTTCGACGTTTTCTGAAAGTTGAATTTAAGCACTTTACGCGGCTGAAAATCGCAAAATTACTGTACGTTTGTTATGACCGTTGCAGTAGGTACTTTTGTAACTTAATGGATGTTCCATTTATGCACTTATTGCGGCTGAAAATCGCAAAATTACTCTTGGTATGTTATGGTCGCCTGGTACTCTGAAACGAATTTCGCAGCCTCCGGAAATCTCAAAAAGGTACCAGGCAATCATAACCGACAAGGAGTTATTTCGACGTTTTCTGAAAGTTGAATTTAAGCACTTTACGCGGCTGAAAATCGCAAAATTACTGTACGTTTGTTATGACCGTTGCAGTAGGTACTTTTGTAACTTAATGGATGTTCCATTTATGCACTTATTGCGGCTGAAAATCGCAAAATTACTCTTGGTATGTTATGGTCGCCTGGTACTCTGAAACGAAATTCGCAGCCTCCGGAAATCTCAAAAAGGTACCAAGCAATCATAACCGACAAGGAGTTCTTTCGACGTTTTCTGAAAGTTGAATTTAAGCACTTTACGCGGCTGAAAATCGCAAAATTACTGTACGTTTGTTATGACCGTTGCAGTAGGTACTTTTGTAACTTAATGGATGTTCCATTTATGCACTTATTGCGGCTGAAAATCGCAAAATTACTCTTGGTATGTTATGGTCGCCTGGTACTCTGAAACGAAATTCGCAGCCTCCGGAAATCTCAAAAAGGTACCAGGCAATCATAACCGACAAGGAGTTCTTTCGACGTTTTCTGAAAGTTGAATTTAAGCACTTTACGCGGCTGAAAATCGCAAAATTACTGTACGTTTGTTATGACCGTTGCAGTAGGTACTTTTGTAACTTAATGGATGTTCCATTTATGCAGTTATTGCGGCTGAAAATCGCAAAATTACTCTTGGTATGTTATGGTCGCCTGGTACTCTGAAACGAAATTCGCAGCCTCCGGAAATCTCAAAAAGGTACCAGGCAATCATAACCGACAAGGAGTTCTTTCGACGTTTTCTGAAAGTTGAATTTAAGCACTTTACGCGGCTGAAAATCGCAAAATTACTGTACGTTTGTTATGACCGTTGCAGTAGGTACTTTTGTAACTTAATGGATGTTCCATTTATGCACTTATTGCGGCTGAAAATCGCAAAATTACTCTTGGTATGTTATGGTCGCCTGGTACTCTGAAACGAAATTCGCAGCCTCCGGAAATCTCAAAAAGGTACCAGGCAATCATAACCGACAAGGAGTTCTTTCGACGTTTTCTGAAAGTTGAATTTAAGCACTTTCCGCGGCTGAAAATCGCAAAATTACTGTACGTTTGTTATGACCGTTGCAGTAGGTACTTTTGTAACTTAATGGATGTTCCATTTATGCACTTATTGCGGCTGAAAATCGCAAAATTACTCTTGGTATGTTATGGTCGCCTGGTACTCTGAAACGAAATTCGCAGCCTCCGGAAATCTCAAAAAGGTACCAGGCAATCATAACCGACAAGGAGTTCTTTCGACGTTTTCTGAAAGTTGAATTTAAGCACTTTACGCGGCTGAAAATCGCAAAATTACTGTACGTTTGTTATGACCGTTGCAGTAGGTACTTTTGTAACTTAATGGATGTTCCATTTATGCACTTATTGCGGCTGAAAATCGCAAAATTACTCTTGGTATGTTATGGTCGCCTGGTACTCTGAAACGAAATTCGCAGCCTCCGGAAATCTCAAAAAGGTACCAGGCAATCATAACCGACAAGGAGTTCTTTCGACGTTTTCTG
This sequence comes from Lobophora halterata, assembly GCA_932526365.1. Taxonomy (NCBI): domain Eukaryota; kingdom Metazoa; phylum Arthropoda; class Insecta; order Lepidoptera; family Geometridae; genus Lobophora; species Lobophora halterata. Next base: position 9,629,991 of record OW052002.1, read on the forward strand.
AAAGTTGAATTTAAGCACTTTACGCGGCTGAAAATCGCAAAATTACTGTACGTTTGTTATGACCGTTACAGTAGGTACTTTTGTAACTTAATGGATGTTCCATTTATGCACTTATTGCGGCTGAAAATCGCAAAATTACTCTTGGTATGTTATGGTCGCCTGGTACTCTGAAACGAAATTCGCAGCCTCCGGAAATCTCAAAAAGGTACCAGGCAATCATAACCGACAAGGAGTTCTTTCGACGTTTTCTGAAAGTTGAATTTAAGCACTTTACGCGGCTGAAAATCGCAAAATTACTGTACGTTTGTTATGACCGTTGCAGTAGGTAGTTTTGTAACTTAATGGATGTTCCATTTATGCACTTATTGCGGCTGAAAATCGCAAAATTACTCTTGGTATGTTATGGTCGCCTGGTACTCTGAAACGAAATTCGCAGCCTCCGGAAATCTCAAAAAGGTACCAGGCAATCATAACCGACAAGGAGTTCTTTCGACGTTTTCTGAAAGTTGAATTTAAGCACTTTCCGCGGCTGAAAATCGCAAAATTACTGTACGTTTGTTATGACCGTTGCAGTAGGTACTTTTGTAACTTAATGGATGTTCCATTTATGCACTTATTGCGGCTGAAAATCGCAAAATTACTCTTGGTATGTTATGGTCGCCTGGTACTCTGAAACGAAATTCGCAGCCTCCGGAAATCTCAAAAAGGTACCAGGCAATCATAACCGACAAGGAGTTCTTTCGACGTTTTCTGAAAGTTGAATTTAAGCACTTTACGCGGCTGAAAATCGCAAAATTACTGTACGTTTGTTATGACCGTTGCAGTAGGTACTTTTGTAACTTAATGGATGTTCCATTTATGCACTTATTGCGGCTGAAAATCGCAAAATTACTCTTGGTATGTTATGGTCGCCTGGTACTCTGAAACGAAATTCGCAGCCTCCGGAAATCTCAAAAAGGTACCAGGCAATCATAACCGACAAGGAGTTCTTTCGACGTTTTCTGAAAGTTGAATTTAAGCACTTTACGCGGCTGAAAATCGCAAAATTACTGTACGTTTGTTATGACCGTTGCAGTAGGTAGTTTTGTAACTTAATGGATGTTCCATTTATGCACTTATTGCGGCTGAAAATCGCAAAATTACTCTTGGTATGTTATGGTCGCCTGGTACTCTGAAACGAAATTCGCAGCCTCCGGAAATCTCAAAAAGGTACCAGGCAATCATAACCGACAAGGAGTTCTTTCGACGTTTTCTGAAAGTTGAATTTAAGCACTTTACGCGGCTGAAAATCGCAAAATTACTGTACGTTTGTTATGACCGTTGCAGTAGGTACTTTTGTAACTTAATGGATGTTCCATTTATGCACTTATTGCGGCTGAAAATCGCAAAATTACTCTTGGTATGTTATGGTCGCCTGGTACTCTGAAACGAAATTCGCAGCCTCCGGAAATCTCAAAAAGGTACCAGGCAATCATAACCGACAAGGAGTTCTTTCGACGTTTTCTGAAAGTTGAATTTAAGCACTTTACGCGGCTGAAAATCGCAAAATTACTGTACGTTTGTTATGACCGTTGCAGTAGGTACTTTTGTAACTTAATGGATGTTACATTTATGCACATATTGCGGCTGAAAATCGCAAAATTACTCTTGGTATGTTATGGTCGCCTGGTACTCTGAAACGAATTTCGCAGCCTCCGGAAATCTCAAAAAGGTACCAGGCAATCATAACCGACAAGGAGTTCTTTCGACATTTTCTGAAAGTTGAATTTATGCACTTTACGCGGCTGAAAATCGCAAAATTACTGTACGTTTGTTATGACCGTTGCAGTAGGTACTTTTGTAACTTAATGGATGTTCCATTTATGCACTTATTGCGGCTGAAAATCGCAAAATTACTCTTGGTATGTTATGGTCGCCTGGTACTCTGAAACGAAATTCGCAGCCTCCGGAAATCTCAAAAAGGTACCAGGCAATCATAACCGACAAGGAGTTCTTTCGACGTTTTCTGAAAGTTGAATTTAAGCACTTTACGCGGCTGAAAATCGCAAAATTACTGTACGTTTGTTATGACCGTTGCAGTAGGTACTTTTGTAACTTAATGGATGTTCCATTTATGCACTTATTGCGGCTGAAAATCGCAAAATTACTCTTGGTATGTTATGGTCGCCTGGTACTCTGAAACGAAATTCGCAGCCTCCGGAAATCTCAAAAAGGTACCAGGCAATCATAACCGACAAGGAGTTCTTTCGACGTTTTCTGAAAGTTGAATTTAAGCACTTTACGCGGCTGAAAATCGCAAAATTACTGTACGTTTGTTATGACCGTTGCAGTAGGTACTTTTGTAACTTAATGGATGTTCCATTTATGCACTTATTGCGGCTGAAAATCGCAAAATTACTCTTGGTATGTTATGGTCGCCTGGTACTCTGAAACGAAATTCGCAGCCTCCGGAAATCTCAAAAAGGTACCAGGCAATCATAACCGACAAGGAGTTCTTTCGACGTTTTCTGAAAGTTGAATTTAAGCACTTTACGCGGCTGAAAATCGCAAAATTACTGTACGTTTGTTATGACCGTTGCAGTAGGTACTTTTGTAACTTAATGGATGTTCCATTTATGCACTTATTGCGGCTGAAAATCGCAAAATTACTCTTGGTATGTTATGGTCGCCTGGTACTCTGAAACGAAATTCGCAGCCTCCGGAAATCTCAAAAAGGTACCAGGCAATCATAACCGACAAGGAGTTCTTTCGACGTTTTCTGAAAGTTGAATTTAAGCACTTTACGCGGCTGAAAATCGCAAAATTACTGTACGTTTGTTATGACCGTTGCAGTAGGTACTTTTGTAACTTAATGGATGTTCCATTTATGCACTTATTGCGGCTGAAAATCGCAAAATTACTCTTGGTATGTTATGGTCGCCTGGTACTCTGAAACGAAATTCGCAGCCTCCGGAAATCTCAAAAAGGTACCAGGCAATCATAACCGACAAGGAGTTCTTTCGACGTTTTCTGAAAGTTGAATTTAAGCACTTTCCGCGGCTGAAAATCGCAAAATTACTGTACGTTTGTTATGACCGTTGCAGTAGGTACTTTTGTAACTTAATGGATGTTCCATTTATGCACTTATTGCGGCTGAAAATCGCAAAATTACTCTTGGTATGTTATGGTCGCCTGGTACTCTGAAACGAAATTCGCAGCCTCCGGAAATCTCAAAAAGGTACCAGGCAATCATAACCGACAAGGAGTTCTTTCGACGTTTTCTGAAAGTTGAATTTAAGCACTTTACGCGGCTGAAAATCGCAAAATTACTGTACGTTTGTTATGACCGTTGCAGTAGGTACTTTTGTAACTTAATGGATGTTCCATTTATGCAGTTATTGCGGCTGAAAATCGCAAAATTACTCTTGGTATGTTATGGTCGCCTGGTACTCTGAAACGAAATTCGCAGCCTCCGGAAATCTCAAAAAGGTACCAGGCAATCATAACCGACAAGGAGTTCTTTCGACGTTTTCTGAAAGTTGAATTTAAGCACTTTACGCGGCTGAAAATCGCAAAATTACTGTACGTTTGTTATGACCGTTGCAGTAGGTACTTTTGTAACTTAATGGATGTTCCATTTATGCACTTATTGCGGCTGAAAATCGCAAAATTACTCTTGGTATGTTATGGTCGCCTGGTACTCTGAAACGAAATTCGCAGCCTCCGGAAATCTCAAAAAGGTACCAGGCAATCATAACCGACAAGGAGTTCTTTCGACGTTTTCTGAAAGTTGAATTTAAGCACTTTACGCGGCTGAAAATCGCAAAATTACTGTACGTTTGTTATGACCGTTGCAGTAGGTACTTTTGTAACTTAATGGATGTTCCATTTATGCACTTATTGCGGCTGAAAATCGCAAAATTACTCTTGGTATGTTATGGTCGCCTGGTACTCTGAAACGAAATTCGCAGCCTCCGGAAATCTCAAAAAGGTACCAGGCAATCATAACCGACAAGGAGTTCTTTCGACGTTTTCTGAAAGTTGAATTTAAGCACTTTACGCGGCTGAAAATCGCAAAATTACTGTACGTTTGTTATGACCGTTGCAGTAGGTACTTTTGTAACTTAATGGATGTTCCATTTATGCACTTATTGCGGCTGAAAATCGCAAAATTACTCTTGGTATGTTATGGTCGCCTGGTACTCTGAAACGAAATTCGCAGCCTCCGGAAATCTCAAAAAGGTACCAGGCAATCATAACCGACAAGGAGTTCTTTCGACGTTTTCTGAAAGTTGAATTTAAGCACTTTACGCGGCTGAAAATCGCAAAATTACTGTACGTTTGTTATGACCGTTGCAGTAGGTAGTTTTGTAACTTAATGGATGTTCCATTTATGCACTTATTGCGGCTGAAAATCGCAAAATTACTCTTGGTATGTTATGGTCGCCTGGTACTCTGAAACGAAATTCGCAGCCTCCGGAAATCTCAAAAAGGTACCAGGCAATCATAACCGACAAGGAGTTCTTTCGACGTTTTCTGAAAGTTGAATTTAAGCACTTTACGCGGCTGAAAATCGCAAAATTACTGTACGTTTGTTATGACCGTTGCAGTAGGTACTTTTGTAACTTAATGGATGTTCCATTTATGCACTTATTGCGGCTGAAAATCGCAAAATTACTCTTGGTATGTTATGGTCGCCTGGTACTCTGAAACGAAATTCGCAGCCTCCGGAAATCTCAAAAAGGTACCAGGCAATCATAACCGACAAGGAGTTCTTTCGACGTTTTCTGAAAGTTGAATTTAAGCACTTTACGCGGCTGAAATTCGCAAAATTACTGTACGTTTGTTATGACCGTTGCAGTAGGTACTTTTGTAACTTAATGGATGTTCCATTTATGCACTTATTGCGGCTGAAAATCGCAAAATTACTCTTGGTATGTTATGGTCGCCTGGTACTCTGAAACGAAATTCGCAGCCTCCGGAAATCTCAAAAAGGTACCAAGCAATCATAACCGACAAGGAGTTCTTTCGACGTTTTCTGAAAGTTGAATTTAAGCACTTTACGCGGCTGAAAATCGCAAAATTACTGTACGTTTGTTATGACCGTTGCAGTAGGTACTTTTGTAACTTAATGGATGTTCCATTTATGCACTTATTGCGGCTGAAAATCGCAAAATTACTCTTGGTATGTTATGGTCGCCTGGTACTCTGAAACGAAATTCGCAGCCTCCGGAAATCTCAAAAAGGTACCAGGCAATCATAACCGACAAGGAGTTCTTTCGACGTTTTCTGAAAGTTGAATTTAAGCACTTTACGCGGCTGAAAATCGCAAAATTACTGTACGTTTGTTATGACCGTTGCAGTAGGTACTTTTGTAACTTAATGGATGTTCCATTTATGCAGTTATTGCGGCTGAAAATCGCAAAATTACTCTTGGTATGTTATGGTCGCCTGGTACTCTGAAACGAAATTCGCAGCCTCCGGAAATCTCAAAAAGGTACCAGGCAATCATAACCGACAAGGAGTTCTTTCGACGTTTTCTGAAAGTTGAATTTAAGCACTTTACGCGGCTGAAAATCGCAAAATTACTGTACGTTTGTTATGACCGTTGCAGTAGGTACTTTTGTAACTTAATGGATGTTCCATTTATGCACTTATTGCGGCTGAAAATCGCAAAATTACTCTTGGTATGTTATGGTCGCCTGGTACTCTGAAACGAAATTCGCAGCCTCCGGAAATCTCAAAAAGGTACCAGGCAATCATAACCGACAAGGAGTTCTTTCGACGTTTTCTGAAAGTTGAATTTAAGCACTTTACGCGGCTGAAAATCGCAAAATTACTGTACGTTTGTTATGACCGTTACAGTAGGTACTTTTGTAACTTAATGGATGTTCCATTTATGCACTTATTGCGGCTGAAAATCGCAAAATTACTCTTGGTATGTTATGGTCGCCTGGTACTCTGAAACGAAATTCGCAGCCTCCGGAAATCTCAAAAAGGTACCAGGCAATCATAACCGACAAGGAGTTCTTTCGACGTTTTCTGAAAGTTGAATTTAAGCACTTTACGCGGCTGAAAATCGCAAAATTACTGTACGTTTGTTATGACCGTTGCAGTAGGTAGTTTTGTAACTTAATGGATGTTCCATTTATGCACTTATTGCGGCTGAAAATCGCAAAATTACTCTTGGTATGTTATGGTCGCCTGGTACTCTGAAACGAAATTCGCAGCCTCCGGAAATCTCAAAAAGGTACCAGGCAATCATAACCGACAAGGAGTTCTTTCGACGTTTTCTGAAAGTTGAATTTAAGCACTTTACGCGGCTGAAAATCGCAAAATTACTGTACGTTTGTTATGACCGTTGCAGTAGGTACTTTTGTAACTTAATGGATGTTCCATTTATGCACTTATTGCGGCTGAAAATCGCAAAATTACTCTTGGTATGTTATGGTCGCCTGGTACTCTGAAACGAAATTCGCAGCCTCCGGAAATCTCAAAAAGGTACCAAGCAATCATAACCGACAAGGAGTTCTTTCGACGTTTTCTGAAAGTTGAATTTAAGCACTTTACGCGGCTGAAAATCGCAAAATTACTGTACGTTTGTTATGACCGTTGCAGTAGGTACTTTTGTAACTTAATGGATGTTCCATTTATGCACTTATTGCGGCTGAAAATCGCAAAATTACTCTTGGTATGTTATGGTCGCCTGGTACTCTGAAACGAAATTCGCAGCCTCCGGAAATCTCAAAAAGGTACCAAGCAATCATAACCGACAAGGAGTTCTTTCGACGTTTTCTGAAAGTTGAATTTAAGCACTTTACGCGGCTGAAAATCGCAAAATTACTGTACGTTTGTTATGACCGTTGCAGTAGGTACTTTTGTAACTTAATGGATGTTCCATTTATGCACTTATTGCGGCTGGAAATCTCAAAATTACTCTTGGTATGTTATGGTCGCCTGGTACTCTGAAACGAAATTCGCAGCCTCCGGAAATCTCAAAAAGGTACCAGGCAATCATAACCGACAAGGAGTTCTTTCGACGTTTTCTGAAAGTTGAATTTAAGCACTTTACGCGGCTGAAAATCGCAAAATTACTGTACGTTTGTTATGACCGTTGCAGTAGGTACTTTTGTAACTTAATGGATGTTCCATTTATGCAGTTATTGCGGCTGAAAATCGCAAAATTACTCTTGGTATGTTATGGTCGCCTGGTACTCTGAAACGAAATTCGCAGCCTCCGGAAATCTCAAAAAGGTACCAGGCAATCATAACCGACAAGGAGTTCTTTCGACGTTTTCTGAAAGTTGAATTTAAGCACTTTACGCGGCTGAAAATCGCAAAATTACTGTACGTTTGTTATGACCGTTGCAGTAGGTACTTTTGTAACTTAATGGATGTTCCATTTATGCACTTATTGCGGCTGAAAATCGCAAAATTACTCTTGGTATGTTATGGTCGCCTGGTACTCTGAAACGAAATTCGCAGCCTCCGGAAATCTCAAAAAGGTACCAGGCAATCATAACCGACAAGGAGTTCTTTCGACGTTTTCTGAAAGTTGAATTTAAGCACTTTACGCGGCTGAAAATCGCAAAATTACTGTACGTTTGTTATGACCGTTGCAGTAGGTACTTTTGTAACTTAATGGATGTTCCATTTATGCACTTATTGCGGCTGAAAATCGCAAAATTACTCTTGGTATGTTATGGTCGCCTGGTACTCTGAAACGAAATTCGCAGCCTCCGGAAATCTCAAAAAGGTACCAGGCAATCATAACCGACAAGGAGTTCTTTCGACGTTTTCTGAAAGTTGAATTTAAGCACTTTCCGCGGCTGAAAATCGCAAAATTACTGTACGTTTGTTATGACCGTTGCAGTAGGTACTTTTGTAACTTAATGGATGTTCCATTTATGCACTTATTGCGGCTGAAAATCGCAAAATTACTCTTGGTATGTTATGGTCGCCTGGTACTCTGAAACGAAATTCGCAGCCTCCGGAAATCTCAAAAAGGTACCAGGCAATCATAACCGACAAGGAGTTCTTTCGACGTTTTCTGAAAGTTGAATTTAAGCACTTTACGCGGCTGAAAATCGCAAAATTACTGTACGTTTGTTATGACCGTTGCAGTAGGTACTTTTGTAACTTAATGGATGTTCCATTTATGCAGTTATTGCGGCTGAAAATCGCAAAATTACTCTTGGTATGTTATGGTCGCCTGGTACTCTGAAACGAAATTCGCAGCCTCCGGAAATCTCAAAAAGGTACCAGGCAATCATAACCGACAAGGAGTTCTTTCGACGTTTTCTGAAAGTTGAATTTAAGCACTTTACGCGGCTGAAAATCGCAAAATTACTGTACGTTTGTTATGACCGTTGCAGTAGGTACTTTTGTAACTTAATGGATGTTCCATTTATGCACTTATTGCGGCTGAAAATCGCAAAATTACTCTTGGTATGTTATGGTCGCCTGGTACTCTGAAACGAAATTCGCAGCCTCCGGAAATCTCAAAAAGGTACCAGGCAATCATAACCGACAAGGAGTTCTTTCGACGTTTTCTGAAAGTTGAATTTAAGCACTTTACGCGGCTGAAAATCGCAAAATTACTGTACGTTTGTTATGACCGTTGCAGTAGGTACTTTTGTAACTTAATGGATGTTCCATTTATGCACTTATTGCGGCTGAAAATCGCAAAATTACTCTTGGTATGTTATGGTCGCCTGGTACTCTGAAACGAAATTCGCAGCCTCCGGAAATCTCAAAAAGGTACCAGGCAATCATAACCGACAAGGAGTTCTTTCGACGTTTTCTGAAAGTTGAATTTAAGCACTTTACGCGGCTGAAAATCGCAAAATTACTGTACGTTTGTTATGACCGTTGCAGTAGGTACTTTTGTAACTTAATGGATGTTCCATTTATGCACTTATTGCGGCTGAAAATCGCAAAATTACTCTTGGTATGTTATGGTCGCCTGGTACTCTGAAACGAAATTCGCAGCCTCCGGAAATCTCAAAAAGGTACCAGGCAATCATAACCGACAAGGAGTTCTTTCGACGTTTTCTGAAAGTTGAATTTAAGCACTTTACGCGGCTGAAAATCGCAAAATTACTGTACGTTTGTTATGACCGTTGCAGTAGGTAGTTTTGTAACTTAATGGATGTTCCATTTATGCACTTATTGCGGCTGAAAATCGCAAAATTACTCTTGGTATGTTATGGTCGCCTGGTACTCTGAAACGAAATTCGCAGCCTCCGGAAATCTCAAAAAGGTACCAGGCAATCATAACCGACAAGGAGTTCTTTCGACGTTTTCTGAAAGTTGAATTTAAGCACTTTACGCGGCTGAAAATCGCAAAATTACTGTACGTTTGTTATGACCGTTGCAGTAGGTACTTTTGTAACTTAATGGATGTTCCATTTATGCACTTATTGCGGCTGAAAATCGCAAAATTACTCTTGGTATGTTATGGTCGCCTGGTACTCTGAAACGAAATTCGCAGCCTCCGGAAATCTCAAAAAGGTACCAGGCAATCATAACCGACAAGGAGTTCTTTCGACGTTTTCTGAAAGTTGAATTTAAGCACTTTACGCGGCTGAAAATCGCAAAATTACTGTACGTTTGTTATGACCGTTGCAGTAGGTACTTTTGTAACTTAATGGATGTTCCATTTATGCACTTATTGCGGCTGAAAATCGCAAAATTACTCTTGGTATGTTATGGTCGCCTGGTACTCTGAAACGAAATTCGCAGCCTCCGGAAATCTCAAAAAGGTACCAAGCAATCATAACCGACAAGGAGTTCTTTCGACGTTTTCTGAAAGTTGAATTTAAGCACTTTACGCGGCTGAAAATCGCAAAATTACTGTACGTTTGTTATGACCGTTGCAGTAGGTACTTTTGTAACTTAATGGATGTTCCATTTATGCACTTATTGCGGCTGAAAATCGCAAAATTACTCTTGGTATGTTATGGTCGCCTGGTACTCTGAAACGAAATTCGCAGCCTCCGGAAATCTCAAAAAGGTACCAGGCAATCATAACCGACAAGGAGTTCTTTCGACGTTTTCTGAAAGTTGAATTTAAGCACTTTACGCGGCTGAAAATCGCAAAATTACTGTACGTTTGTTATGACCGTTGCAGTAGGTAGTTTTGTAACTTAATGGATGTTCCATTTATGCACTTATTGCGGCTGAAAATCGCAAAATTACTCTTGGTATGTTATGGTCGCCTGGTACTCTGAAACGAAATTCGCAGCCTCCGGAAATCTCAAAAAGGTACCAGGCAATCATAACCGACAAGGAGTTCTTTCGACGTTTTCTGAAAGTTGAATTTAAGCACTTTACGCGGCTGAAAATCGCAAAATTACTGTACGTTTGTTATGACCGTTGCAGTAGGTACTTTTGTAACTTAATGGATGTTCCATTTATGCACTTATTGCGGCTAAAAATCGCAAAATTACTCTTGGTATGTTATGGTCGCCTGGTACTCTGAAACGAAATTCGCAGCCTCCGGAAATCTCAAAAAGGTACCAGGCAATCATAACCGACAAGGAGTTCTTTCGACGTTTTCTGAAAGTTGAATTTAAGCACTTTACGCGGCTGAAAATCGCAAAATTACTGTACGTTTGTTATGACCGTTGCAGTAGGTACTTTTGTAACTTAATGGATGTTCCATTTATGCACTTATTGCGGCTGAAAATCGCAAAATTACTCTTGGTATGTTATGGTCGCCTGGTACTCTGAAACGAAATTCGCAGCCTCCGGAAATCTCAAAAAGGTACCAGGCAATCATAACCGACAAGGAGTTCTTTCGACGTTTTCTGAAAGTTGAATTTAAGCACTTTACGCGGCTGAAAATCGCAAAATTACTGTACGTTTGTTATGACCGTTACAGTAGGTACTTTTGTAACTTAATGGATGTTCCATTTATGCACTTATTGCGGCTGAAAATCGCAAAATTACTCTTGGTATGTTATGGTCGCCTGGTACTCTGAAACGAAATTCGCAGCCTCCGGAAATCTCAAAAAGGTACCAGGCAATCATAACCGACAAGGAGTTCTTTCGACGTTTTCTGAAAGTTGAATTTAAGCACTTTACGCGGCTGAAAATCGCAAAATTACTGTACGTTTGTTATGACCGTTGCAGTAGGTAGTTTTGTAACTTAATGGATGTTCCATTTATGCACTTATTGCGGCTGAAAATCGCAAAATTACTCTTGGTATGTTATGGTCGCCTGGTACTCTGAAACGAAATTCGCAGCCTCCGGAAATCTCAAAAAGGTACCAGGCAATCATAACCGACAAGGAGTTCTTTCGACGTTTTCTGAAAGTTGAATTTAAGCACTTTACGCGGCTGAAAATCGCAAAATTACTGTACGTTTGTTATGACCGTTGCAGTAGGTACTTTTGTAACTTAATGGATGTTCCATTTATGCACTTATTGCGGCTGAAAATCGCAAAATTACTCTTGGTATGTTATGGTCGCCTGGTACTCTGAAACGAAATTCGCAGCCTCCGGAAATCTCAAAAAGGTACCAGGCAATCATAACCGACAAGGAGTTCTTTCGACGTTTTCTGAAAGTTGAATTTAAGCACTTTACGCGGCTGAAAATCGCAAAATTACTGTACGTTTGTTATGACCGTTGCAGTAGGTACTTTTGTAACTTAATGGATGTTCCATTTATGCACTTATTGCGGCTGAAAATCGCAAAATTACTCTTGGTATGTTATGGTCGCCTGGTACTCTGAAACGAAATTCGCAGCCTCCGGAAATCTCAAAAAGGTACCAAGCAATCATAACCGACAAGGAGTTCTTTCGACGTTTTCTGAAAGTTGAATTTAAGCACTTTACGCGGCTGAAAATCGCAAAATTACTGTACGTTTGTTATGACCGTTGCAGTAGGTACTTTTGTAACTTAATGGATGTTCCATTTATGCACTTATTGCGGCTGAAAATCGCAAAATTACTCTTGGTATGTTATGGTCGCCTGGTACTCTGAAACGAAATTCGCAGCCTCCGGAAATCTCAAAAAGGTACCAGGCAATCATAACCGACAAGGAGTTCTTTCGACGTTTTCTGAAAGTTGAATTTAAGCACTTTACGCGGCTGAAAATCGCAAAATTACTGTACGTTTGTTATGACCGTTGCAGTAGGTACTTTTGTAACTTAATGGATGTTCCATTTATGCACTTATTGCGGCTGAAAATCGCAAAATTACTCTTGGTATGTTATGGTCGCCTGGTACTCTGAAACGAAATTCGCAGCCTCCGGAAATCTCAAAAAGGTACCAGGCAATCATAACCGACAAGGAGTTCTTTCGACGTTTTCTGAAAGTTGAATTTAAGCACTTTACGCGGCTGAAAATCGCAAAATTACTGTACGTTTGTTATGACCGTTGCAGTAGGTACTTTTGTAACTTAATGGATGTTCCATTTATGCACTTATTGCGGCTGAAAATCGCAAAATTACTCTTGGTATGTTATGGTCGCCTGGTACTCTGAAACGAAATTCGCAGCCTCCGGAAATCTCAAAAAGGTACCAGGCAATCATAACCGACAAGGAGTTCTTTCGACGTTTTCTGAAAGTTGAATTTAAGCACTTTACGCGGCTGAAAATCGCAAAATTACTGTACGTTTGTTATGACCGTTACAGTAGGTACTTTTGTAACTTAATGGATGTTCCATTTATGCACTTATTGCGGCTGAAAATCGCAAAATTACTCTTGGTATGTTATGGTCGCCTGGTACTCTGAAACGAAATTCGCAGCCTCCGGAAATCTCAAAAAGGTACCAGGCAATCATAACCGACAAGGAGTTCTTTCGACGTTTTCTGAAAGTTGAATTTAAGCACTTTACGCGGCTGAAAATCGCAAAATTACTGTACGTTTGTTATGACCGTTGCAGTAGGTAGTTTTGTAACTTAATGGATGTTCCATTTATGCACTTATTGCGGCTGAAAATCGCAAAATTACTCTTGGTATGTTATGGTCGCCTGGTACTCTGAAACGAAATTCGCAGCCTCCGGAAATCTCAAAAAGGTACCAGGCAATCATAACCGACAAGGAGTTCTTTCGACGTTTTCTGAAAGTTGAATTTAAGCACTTTACGCGGCTGAAAATCGCAAAATTACTGTACGTTTGTTATGACCGTTGCAGTAGGTACTTTTGTAACTTAATGGATGTTCCATTTATGCACTTATTGCGGCTGAAAATCGCAAAATTACTCTTGGTATGTTATGGTCGCCTGGTACTCTGAAACGAAATTCGCAGCCTCCGGAAATCTCAAAAAGGTACCAGGCAATCATAACCGACAAGGAGTTCTTTCGACGTTTTCTGAAAGTTGAATTTAAGCACTTTACGCGGCTGAAAATCGCAAAATTACTGTACGTTTGTTATGACCGTTGCAGTAGGTACTTTTGTAACTTAATGGATGTTCCATTTATGCACTTATTGCGGCTGAAAATCGCAAAATTACTCTTGGTATGTTATGGTCGCCTGGTACTCTGAAACGAAATTCGCAGCCTCCGGAAATCTCAAAAAGGTACCAAGCAATCATAACCGACAAGGAGTTCTTTCGACGTTTTCTGAAAGTTGAATTTAAGCACTTTACGCGGCTGAAAATCGCAAAATTACTGTACGTTTGTTATGACCGTTGCAGTAGGTACTTTTGTAACTTAATGGATGTTCCATTTATGCACTTATTGCGGCTGAAAATCGCAAAATTACTCTTGGTATGTTATGGTCGCCTGGTACTCTGAAACGAAATTCGCAGCCTCCGGAAATCTCAAAAAGGTACCAGGCAATCATAACCGACAAGGAGTTCTTTCGACGTTTTCTGAAAGTTGAATTTAAGCACTTTACGCGGCTGAAAATCGCAAAATTACTGTACGTTTGTTATGACCGTTGCAGTAGGTACTTTTGTAACTTAATGGATGTTCCATTTATGCACTTATTGCGGCTGAAAATCGCAAAATTACTCTTGGTATGTTATGGTCGCCTGGTACTCTGAAACGAAATTCGCAGCCTCCGGAAATCTCAAAAAGGTACCAGGCAATCATAACCGACAAGGAGTTCTTTCGACGTTTTCTGAAAGTTGAATTTAAGCACTTTACGCGGCTGAAAATCGCAAAATTACTGTACGTTTGTTATGACCGTTGCAGTAGGTACTTTTGTAACTTAATGGATGTTCCATTTATGCACTTATTGCGGCTAAAAATCGCAAAATTACTCTTGGTATGTTATGGTCGCCTGGTACTCTGAAACGAAATTCGCAGCCTCCGGAAATCTCAAAAAGGTACCAGGCAATCATAACCGACAAGGAGTTCTTTCGACGTTTTCTGAAAGTTGAATTTAAGCACTTTACGCGGCTGAAAATCGCAAAATTACTGTACGTTTGTTATGACCGTTGCAGTAGGTACTTTTGTAACTTAATGGATGTTCCATTTATGCACTTATTGCGGCTGAAAATCGCAAAATTACTCTTGGTATGTTATGGTCGCCTGGTACTCTGAAACGAAATTCGCAGCCTCCGGAAATCTCAAAAAGGTACCAGGCAATCATAACCGACAAGGAGTTCTTTCGACGTTTTCTGAAAGTTGAATTTAAGCACTTTCCGCGGCTGAAAATCGCAAAATTACTGTACGTTTGTTATGACCGTTGCAGTAGGTACTTTTGTAACTTAATGGATGTTCCATTTATGCACTTATTGCGGCTGAAAATCGCAAAATTACTCTTGGTATGTTATGGTCGCCTGGTACTCTGAAACGAAATTCGCAGCCTCCGGAAATCTCAAAAAGGTACCAGGCAATCATAACCGACAAGGAGTTCTTTCGACGTTTTCTGAAAGTTGAATTTAAGCACTTTACGCGGCTGAAAATCGCAAAATTACTGTACGTTTGTTATGACCGTTGCAGTAGGTACTTTTGTAACTTAATGGAAGTTCCATTTATGCACTTATTGCGGCTGAAAATCGCAAAATTACTCTTGGTATGTTATGGTCGCCTGGTACTCTGAAACGAAATTCGCAGCCTCCGGAAATCTCAAAAAGGTACCAGGCAATCATAACCGACAAGGAGTTCTTTCGACGTTTTCTGAAAGTTGAATTTAAGCACTTTACGCGGCTGAAAATCGCAAAATTACTGTACGTTTGTTATGACCGTTGCAGTAGGTACTTTTGTAACTTAATGGATGTTCCATTTATGCACTTATTGCGGCTGAAAATCGCAAAATTACTCTTGGTATGTTATGGTCGCCTGGTACTCTGAAACGAAATTCGCAGCCTCCGGAAATCTCAAAAAGGTACCAGGCAATCATAACCGACAAGGAGTTCTTTCGACGTTTTCTGAAAGTTGAATTTAAGCACTTTACGCGGCTGAAAATCGCAAAATTACTGTACGTTTGTTATGACCGTTGCAGTAGGTACTTTTGTAACTTAATGGATGTTCCATTTATGCACTTATTGCGGCTGAAAATCGCAAAATTACTCTTGGTATGTTATGGTCGCCTGGTACTCTGAAACGAAATTCGCAGCCTCCGGAAATCTCAAAAAGGTACCAGGCAATCATAACCGACAAGGAGTTCTTTCGACGTTTTCTGAAAGTTGAATTTAAGCACTTTACGCGGCTGAAAATCGCAAAATTACTGTACGTTTGTTATGACCGTTGCAGTAGGTAGTTTTGTAACTTAATGGATGTTCCATTTATGCACTTATTGCGGCTGAAAATCGCAAAATTACTCTTGGTATGTTATGGTCGCCTGGTACTCTGAAACGAAATTCGCAGCCTCCGGAAATCTCAAAAAGGTACCAGGCAATCATAACCGACAAGGAGTTCTTTCGACGTTTTCTGAAAGTTGAATTTAAGCACTTTACGCGGCTGAAAATCGCAAAATTACTGTACGTTTGTTATGACCGTTGCAGTAGGTACTTTTGTAACTTAATGGATGTTCCATTTATGCACTTATTGCGGCTGAAAATCGCAAAATTACTCTTGGTATGTTATGGTCGCCTGGTACTCTGAAACGAAATTCGCAGCCTCCGGAAATCTCAAAAAGGTACCAGGCAATCATAACCGACAAGGAGTTCTTTCGACGTTTTCTGAAAGTTGAATTTAAGCACTTTACGCGGCTGAAAATCGCAAAATTACTGTACGTTTGTTATGACCGTTGCAGTAGGTACTTTTGTAACTTAATGGATGTTCCATTTATGCACTTATTGCGGCTGAAAATCGCAAAATTACTCTTGGTATGTTATGGTCGCCTGGTACTCTGAAACGAAATTCGCAGCCTCCGGAAATCTCAAAAAGGTACCAGGCAATCATAACCGACAAGGAGTTCTTTCGACGTTTTCTGAAAGTTGAATTTAAGCACTTTACGCGGCTGAAAATCGCAAAATTACTGTACGTTTGTTATGACCGTTGCAGTAGGTACTTTTGTAACTTAATGGATGTTCCATTTATGCACTTATTGCGGCTGAAAATCGCAAAATTACTCTTGGTATGTTATGGTCGCCTGGTACTCTGAAACGAATTTCGCAGCCTCCGGAAATCTCAAAAAGGTACCAGGCAATCATAACCGACAAGGAGTTCTTTCGACGTTTTCTGAAAGTTGAATTTAAGCACTTTACGCGGCTGAAAATCGCAAAATTACTGTACGTTTGTTATGACCGTTGCAGTAGGTACTTTTGTAACTTAATGGATGTTCCATTTATGCACTTATTGCGGCTGAAAATCGCAAAATTACTCTTGGTATGTTATGGTCGCCTGGTACTCTGAAACGAAATTCGCAGCCTCCGGAAATCTCAAAAAGGTACCAGGCAATCATAACCGACAAGGAGTTCTTTCGACGTTTTCTGAAAGTTGAATTTAAGCACTTTACGCGGCTGAAAATCGCAAAATTACTGTACGTTTGTTATGACCGTTGCAGTAGGTACTTTTGTAACTTAATGGATGTTCCATTTATGCACTTATTGCGGCTGAAAATCGCAAAATTACTCTTGGTATGTTATGGTCGCCTGGTACTCTGAAACGAAATTCGCAGCCTCCGGAAATCTCAAAAAGGTACCAGGCAATCATAACCGACAAGGAGTTCTTTCGACGTTTTCTGAAAGTTGAATTTAAGCACTTTACGCGGCTGAAAATCGCAAAATTACTGTACGTTTGTTATGACCGTTGCAGTAGGTACTTTTGTAACTTAATGGATGTTCCATTTATGCACTTATTGCGGCTGAAAATCGCAAAATTACTCTTGGTATGTTATGGTCGCCTGGTACTCTGAAACGAAATTCGCAGCCTCCGGAAATCTCAAAAAGGTACCAGGCAATCATAACCGACAAGGAGTTCTTTCGACGTTTTCTGAAAGTTGAATTTAAGCACTTTACGCGGCTGAAAATCGCAAAATTACTGTACGTTTGTTATGACCGTTGCAGTAGGTACTTTTGTAACTTAATGGATGTTCCATTTATGCACTTATTGCGGCTGAAAATCGCAAAATTACTCTTGGTATGTTATGGTCGCCTGGTACTCTGAAACGAAATTCGCAGCCTCCGGAAATCTCAAAAAGGTACCAAGCAATCATAACCGACAAGGAGTTCTTTCGACGTTTTCTGAAAGTTGAATTTAAGCACTTTACGCGGCTGAAAATCGCAAAATTACTGTACGTTTGTTATGACCGTTGCAGTAGGTACTTTTGTAACTTAATGGATGTTCCATTTATGCACTTATTGCGGCTGAAAATCGCAAAATTACTCTTGGTATGTTATGGTCGCCTGGTACTCTGAAACGAAATTCGCAGCCTCCGGAAATCTCAAAAAGGTACCAGGCAATCATAACCGACAAGGAGTTCTTTCGACGTTTTCTGAAAGTTGAATTTAAGCACTTTACGCGGCTGAAAATCGCAAAATTACTGTACGTTTGTTATGACCGTTGCAGTAGGTACTTTTGTAACTTAATGGATGTTCCATTTATGCACTTATTGCGGCTGAAAATCGCAAAATTACTCTTGGTATGTTATGGTCGCCTGGTACTCTGAAACGAAATTCGCAGCCTCCGGAAATCTCAAAAAGGTACCAGGCAATCATAACCGACAAGGAGTTCTTTCGACGTTTTCTGAAAGTTGAATTTAAGCACTTTACGCGGCTGAAAATCGCAAAATTACTGTACGTTTGTTATGACCGTTGCAGTAGGTAGTTTTGTAACTTAATGGATGTTCCATTTATGCACTTATTGCGGCTGAAAATCGCAAAATTACTCTTGGTATGTTATGGTCGCCTGGTACTCTGAAACGAAATTCGCAGCCTCCGGAAATCTCAAAAAGGTACCAGGCAATCATAACCGACAAGGAGTTCTTTCGACATTTTCTGAAAGTTGAATTTATGCACTTTACGCGGCTGAAAATCGCAAAATTACTGTACGTTTGTTATGACCGTTGCAGTAGGTACTTTTGTAACTTAATGGATGTTCCATTTATGCACTTATTGCGGCTGAAAATCGCAAAATTACTCTTGGTATGTTATGGTCGCCTGGTACTCTGAAACGAAATTCGCAGCCTCCGGAAATCTCAAAAAGGTACCAGGCAATCATAACCGACAAGGAGTTCTTTCGACGTTTTCTGAAAGTTGAATTTAAGCACTTTACGCGGCTGAAAATCGCAAAATTACTGTACGTTTGTTATGACCGTTGCAGTAGGTACTTTTGTAACTTAATGGATGTTCCATTTATGCACTTATTGCGGCTGAAAATCGCAAAATTACTCTTGGTATGTTATGGTCGCCTGGTACTCTGAAACGAAATTCGCAGCCTCCGGAAATCTCAAAAAGGTACCAGGCAATCATAACCGACAAGGAGTTCTTTCGACGTTTTCTGAAAGTTGAATTTAAGCACTTTACGCGGCTGAAAATCGCAAAATTACTGTACGTTTGTTATGACCGTTGCAGTAGGTACTTTTGTAACTTAATGGATGTTCCATTTATGCACTTATTGCGGCTGAAAATCGCAAAATTACTCTTGGTATGTTATGGTCGCCTGGTACTCTGAAACGAAATTCGCAGCCTCCGGAAATCTCAAAAAGGTACCAGGCAATCATAACCGACAAGGAGTTCTTTCGACGTTTTCTGAAAGTTGAATTTAAGCACTTTACGCGGCTGAAAATCGCAAAATTACTGTACGTTTGTTATGACCGTTGCAGTAGGTACTTTTGTAACTTAATGGATGTTCCATTTATGCACTTATTGCGGCTGAAAATCGCAAAATTACTCTTGGTATGTTATGGTCGCCTGGTACTCTGAAACGAAATTCGCAGCCTCCGGAAATCTCAAAAAGGTACCAGGCAATCATAACCGACAAGGAGTTCTTTCGACGTTTTCTGAAAGTTGAATTTAAGCACTTTACGCGGCTGAAAATCGCAAAATTACTGTACGTTTGTTATGACCGTTGCAGTAGGTACTTTTGTAACTTAATGGATGTTCCATTTATGCACTTATTGCGGCTGAAAATCGCAAAATTACTCTTGGTATGTTATGGTCGCCTGGTACTCTAAAACGAAATTCGCAGCCTCCGGAAATCTCAAAAAGGTACCAGGCAATCATAACCGACAAGGAGTTCTTTCGACGTTTTCTGAAAGTTGAATTTAAGCACTTTACGCGGCTGAAAATCGCAAAATTACTGTACGTTTGTTATGACCGTTGCAGTAGGTACTTTTGTAACTTAATGGATGTTCCATTTATGCACTTATTGCGGCTGAAAATCGCAAAATTACTCTTGGTATGTTATGGTCGCCTGGTACTCTGAAACGAAATTCGCAGCCTCCGGAAATCTCAAAAAGGTACCAGGCAATCATAACCGACAAGGAGTTCTTTCGACGTTTTCTGAAAGTTGAATTTAAGCACTTTACGCGGCTGAAAATCGCAAAATTACTGTACGTTTGTTATGACCGTTGCAGTAGGTACTTTTTTAACTTAATGGATGTTCAATTTATGCTCTTAAAGGATCTGAAAACTGGTGGTGGGCTCAAAGTTTTTACATAAATGCCGTATAATCGCGGAGGCGCGCACGGACGGCTTTTCAAGCGATTATGCGCAAGAAAGTCGCGTCCCTACTCCAGTGTGCGCGAGCTAGCAGCAACAGCATCCTACAGATTATTGTCTCAAGAATGGAGTGCCCCATCCAAGATAAATTGATGAAATTATTATGGGGTGCAGTTTTGACATTATTTATTCATTTGTAGGTACTTTTTATTTTTCTATTGTAATTTTATTATATTTTATTTTATAAATGTTTTGTGAATTTGAATTTGTAAATGTTTGATGTGAATTATGGATTTTATCTGAAATATATGATTTAATTATAATTATCTCTGAAACCACTCATTCTAGAAACTTGAAAATTGTCATGTAGGCGCATCAATCAATATGCTTGTATAAAAAGCTTGGAGCTGACTGACTGACCGACTGACAGACAACGTACCTACAGGCCAAACCGCTGATCGTAGAGACTTTAAACTTAGAGGATGTGATCGTCGAGAGCTGTGGGTGAGTAATCAGAAAGGAATTTAAAATATTCGCAACGCAAACGTAGTTACGGGCGTCAGCTAGAATCAAATAGGATAGTACAGTGGGCTCTCTAATTGACCTTACACCCAGCTTACGCCTGTGTTAAGCAACTCATACATACACAAATGCACTTGTTTCTATTATCTACAGCTATTCGATAACATCATTAAATTCGTCAATCTAGTTATCGCTTGTTGTGGCGCAGCGATAGCGATGGCTGGATAAATTAAAATTAAGTTGAAAGGACTGGGTTCGAACCTTGTTTTAAATAATAACATTTAGTTAATTTTTAAACTTATTATTTTACATTATAAGATTTATTTCAACGATTTCTTAGTTTTACGTTAAATATTATAGATTTAAAGTAAAATAATACACATTTAATTTCAAAACAAGTTCTTTATTTTATTTACAGAAATTTTAAATACCTAATCATAATAATATGATCATCATAGAATGTTACAACGACTAAGGTAATTGTTGGCGGTGAATAAACATGGTGTTACCTTATACTTAGGAGATAAAATCTGTTCTTCGTGCACTACCCACGCAACTGTTCACAATACACAAAGGTTTAGCTGGAAGATAATGCTACATAGCATTAAGTTCGCCTTTGTACTATTTGTTAAGTGCAATAAAGTATTTTCTATCTATCTATCTATCTATAACATTTTTAAAATCTTGTAGCAAGGAATTAACTGTACATCTGGGCATTATTTTCAATAAGTCGCTAACCTTTGGTATATTCCCAAAGAGGTGGAAAACAGCTCATATCATTCCGATTTACAAAAGCGGAGATAAATCTCGTTGTGAAAATTATCGCCCAATTAGTTTACTCTCGTGTTTTGCCAAATTGTTCGAGTCCCTAGTTTACGGTCATCTCTATAATCATTTCAAACCAATTATCTCTGATAAGCAACATGGTTTTGTGAAACATAGGTCGACAGTCAGTAATCTGTTAGAGTACAAGAACTATCTCTGTCAAGCTTTTGCTAAAGGTGGCCAAATTGACTCTGTCTACACAGATTTTTCAAAAGCTTTTGACAAAGTCAATCACCGTATACTATGTCACAAACTATATATACATGGTGTCCACGGGAACTTGTATCGCTGGATTTGCTCATATTTGGACAACAGAAATCAACTGGTGGCTTTGAAGGGTTTTGTTTCTTCGCCTGTAGTAGTCACTTTAGGAGTTCCCCAAGGTTCTCACTTGAGACCTCTTCTTTTTGTGATTTTTATAAATGACCTCATTATGCGGCTTTCCTGTGATCTTCTTTTATATCCTGATGATTTAAAGATTTATAATGTCATTTCTAAGAAGGATGATTGCTTGTTGCTATAAAATGATTTAGATATTATTTCCCAATGGTGTAAAACCAATCATATGTACTTAAACGTCGACAAGTGTTTTACAATATCGTTACAAATAAGCGTAACAAAATCGTTAATGACTATAATACAGACGGTCAGGTACTAAGCCGGTCTTCTGTTGCTAAAGACTTGGGCATTTTGTTCGACAATAAACTATCGTTTCGTGCACACTACCAGCACATTGTTTCTAAAGCCAACCAACTACTAGGTTTTGTTCTACGAACTACAAAAGGTTTCAAAAAGCCACGTACTTACTTGTATCTTTTCAATACCCTTGTAAGAAGTGTGCTTGAATATGGTTCGAATTCAGAGAAAGTGTCTTCGGCTATCGTCGTTGCGCTTGCCAAACTCGTTATGTGCAGATTTTCGAAAAACATTTTTTTCGATTTTTGGAATCAGAAAAAAATCCCGCATCGACTGAAAAAACAAAAACCTGAAAATTCCTTCTGAAACAGGATTTGCAAAAGTCGATATGTACACCTAGTTTCAAATTTGTGTTCCTGACAAATCAGCTATGTGTCGTTAAAAATTTTTGCACATATCGGATTTGGTTACAAATAAAAATGACTCTTATTGGCCTATAATTAAGACACCATTTAAAACATCGTCTAAAATGTAGAAACGGGGGCAAACTCAAACAACTCAAACTTCAATACATGCCTCGATACACACAAACCTACACACACACACGCACCCTCACACATAAAATTCAATAAACACAGACACATACATATTTCTACAAAATGACTGCGGCTAGTAATTTTAACTTTTTTCTTCTCTCTTGGCTCTTTAGTATATTTTCACTTTTTTTACACTATTAAAGTTGTTAATGAATAACACCTACCTAGAGTAATTAAAAACTTATCTACTCCACCGGCCGAAGTAGGGATCTCTCGGGTCTATATCACAAGTATATCTATACTTAGCTTAGACCGAAAAGTCTTTAAATAGACCTGTACAAAGATCTTAGTTCTTAATTAAATTAGAAAGGTTCTGCATTTTTAACACAAATTGTAAACATAGTATTAAGATCTTTTTTTTGGAAAATAAACTTTATCTTATCTTATCTTATCTTATCTAGAAATGTGGAGGTCTAGGTTCTGGAGTACATATTTGATGCTGAAAGAGCCTGATACCTTCCATATTGATTTATTGACCATCTAGCTAATTTACCTCCTGGAGTTTGTTTGCACCCGTTTTTAACCTTTTCTTTTAGGCTTTGAGATTTGTCTGTAGTTAGATACATTCAAGACCTATCTAGAAATGTAAAGCTCTAGGTTGAATGTTCGATGACCACGAACTGGACGACGCATTGAAGGATTGCCTCCTTGGATGAAGCTACTCAAAATCACTCATTGTGGGTGGCGACTTGTCGAGTAGGCTTATGTCCAGCAGTGAACATAATATGAATATGAGGATTTGTGTTTTTTTCATTTAAAACACAAACAATGTATAGCCACAGGGCTATATCGAGTAGTAGGTTGGCGTAAGATCAACTTGCTAAGATGCCTTTATCAAGCTGCACCCTAGATGATGCTGAGAGCTTCTCTCGTCACGGGTGTTAGTATTGACAGATGCTGGGATGCTGGGCGTTGAAAAATATGACCATAATCACAACGCATCCAAAGCCAAAGGTTTCTGATCTTTGTTTGCATGTTAGCTGAAGTAGTAGTATAGGTACTGCCAAGAATATATCTATTGAATCGTCTACTCACGGGGTAAATTATTCTTGAGTGAAGATTACAACTTAAACTCCAATTTTTATGATGCATCGAAGGTTACAAATCACAAATCAATAAATTCACCTAGGTACTAAGTTAAGTAATTTTGCTTCACCGTATTTATTGCAATTTTAAAATTTTGTATTATTTTAGATACTTACTACTAAAATGAGTATTAGGTTTTGTTTTTCATACTTAAAAGACAAAAACTAAACCTTTAACTTTAATTTTAGATGTTGTATTACACATAGCGGAATATTATTAAGCCCAACAAGGTCCTAGAAAAATCGAATATGTGTTCATATTTCAAGTGTTTGCACATAGTGAAATTGGCACCCCGGGAGCCAAATTCACTATGTGACAAAATGAGTTTTTTGACGTTTTTGTAGAAAACCAGCAATATTAAAACTTTAATTTTTATATGATTAGATCCAATATTTTTTTTGCCATAATTCTGATTTTTAGATTTTCGGTACGACAAACACTGATTTTTTAAATCAGTTTTTTGTCTCTCCTGTAAAGTTGATAAAAAACACATAACGATTTTGGCAAGCGCAACGACGCTATTATGTTATCGTTTGCAACCTGGTCGCTTATGTCTAAGTTACGAAGAAAGGTTAACTAAATTTAAGGTCCAATCATTGGAAATAAGGCGTTATTATTTTGATTTCCTCTATATCTACAAAATAATTCACTCCTTAATTGATTCTCCTAGGTTATTTAACTGTGATATCATTTAACATTTAATTTAGAGCACGTAACTCCAATAAAGCTAATCTTTTCACTCTACAGATATACAGAAATAATATTTCATTCTATAATCCATTAACTAGAATGGCTCGTCAATACAATGACTTAGCTAGTAATAACATTGAACTCGATATCTTCGTTCCTAAGCTGAGCCACTTTATTAAAATTGTTAAGACCATCCTCAATTTCGATTTTGCTAATAATAGGCTAGTTAAAATCCGTTCCGTTTAAATCCGTAATTAAGATAGGACATAATTCGTACATTTGTAGAATGTTGCGGGATCGATAGAGGATACCACCAGGAGTCACCACCTAATTTGCACCGATTCTAGCATCTACGGAACCCTGTTAAATACTCAGTTGAAACTTTGAAAACGGTATAAAATGTAAACGGGTAAAGTCTATCTCATGAAATTTGTACCACACATTATGACTATCCTAATGTACCTCTACAATAAATTTCAAAGTTTTAGAAGTAGAATGACCAGGTAAAAATGATTTTTTGTAGTTTATATGCAGTTATTAGCTCGGAAAACATTGGCACAGTCGGTGCAAATAAATACAAGGTTTCTACAGCTACGATAAACCTTTCGGTGCATTTGCACCATCCTTCCTCATACGGAACATGGTTTTTTTCACCAACTTATGAATCGCCGAACTGTGCTTCGGAGAAAAGGAATTTATTCGTGATTTTTTTTCTGTGATAACTACTAGTAGTTAGTTACAATTACCACTCTTAAAATATACAAGTTTCTCTCAGAAAAATCCAGAAACTTGAGGTTATTTATCACCAATATTACAGATTAATTAATGGTAGACCCACATAAAACTGCAGTGGTGTGCGTAAATTGAGTTATTCTCTCAATAGCAACATGAGCACCAAGCCAACACCTTTCAATCAGACCTATGGTGGAATACAGGGGGCGGGGGGGGGGGGGGGTGTTGGGGTTTCAACCCCCCCCCCCCCCCCCCCCCCACCCACTCCCGAAATGTCTAAGTCTAAGAATTTCATACATTAAACGCACAAGTTCTACAAAAAGTAGAATTTTAACTTGCTCGATAATTGCTCTACAAAAAGTCTTATGCCTACTAGCACCAAACTTTCAAAGTTCCTAAACAATTACTTAACTCGCTTGGCAGTTGTTAGCGGTCAGAATCTGGATTGTTAAGAACTACCAAGCAAGTAAAGTAATTGCTTAGGAACTTTGACAGTTTGGTGCAAGTAGGCATTAAGGTCTTTGTCTATTTTTATTTGAGACTTACAATCTAGATATTTTTTATATTAATTAATCATACATTCAACTCTGCCTTCGTCTATGGGTGGCCCAATTGTTGGGCAGCTGCTCGTTTTTTCTCCTCCCACGACGTAAAAAGTAAAGCTTTGGTTATTTTGGATTTCGGTTCATATTGGAGAATTCTGAGTCATCTTTTCAATCGTGCAATATTCAACGTCAACGTCTAAACTACAGAAAGCTTGGGTTATTTTGGATTTGGGTTCATATTGGAGAATTCTGAGTCTAAGAATCTAATCCAGAGTTATATTTTCAATCGTGCAATATTATTACCTTCTTTTGATTGTGATTTTCTAGTAAACGTCTAATCTACAAAAGGCTTTGGTTATTTCGGATTTCATCACAACAGCCCAATGAATAAATGTCAATTGAGTTACTGAAATATATTTTAAAGTGAACACTTCCATAAGCGCGTGACAATGTATTGAAGATAATCTTCATTGTAATAATTCAAATTCAAGTATAACTTGTCATTTGCGCCGTCTAAAGGAATAAACTAACGAAATTATAGTCGGTCGCTTAGTTCCTTAGCAAAATAATAGGTGTCATGATCACAAGTACGGTACGGTAGTGTGAAGCACAAGCTTTTGATACCGACCGAACAATATCATTTAATATTTTTAATTTAAGATTATTACTTTAAAGTTATTTGGGAATACTAATTTGACAAAACAGATCATTTAAAAAATATTCATGACTATACAGAATGTGTTTTTTAAGTATAAGTTAGCAGTTTCATATTGAGATTTCAGTGATTGAAATATCTTTTGATATTGACAAAACGAAGAGCATAACATTGGAACTTTTAGCGTTATATTTCTTAATTAATGTTTTAAAATATTTTTTACTTGAAGTAATCAACATTATCTGCAGTGTATAAAAATATTAAGCAACATAATTGTGATTGGTCATAAACCATTCACCATTTAAAGAAAATAATAAAATAATGAGTCTGAGCACAGGTGTAGTCGGAGACATTAGTAAAATTAATTGCTACCAAGCTAAACTGATTGGCCTGGAATCAATAAAAAAACATATTGGAAAGGAAGTTTATGAAGTCAAATATCAGAGAAAAAACAGAGTCTTGTCACTTTCAGCAAACAATGCTACTTTAAAAAATAAAAATAATGAAATCATGATAGAACCTTTTTGTTGGTGCTATTGATAAATCGTCTTGTTTTTTTTTTTTTTCTTTCGAAGAACCTAAGTTCTTCGGTTTTGGCTTCACATCAAAGGTATATAGCCAGTGTCAAGTAATTGGAGAGATTATTTTGTCATAAGTCAATGTCGATGAGTCAAGTCATGTTAGGTGCAGTAGCGTGAAATTCAAGAATTGAATGGCATTCGAGTGGCATTTTGACAACTGCTTGAGGTTCTATTTTCGTTTTAAAATTTGAACGATCTACATGTTTAGTAGACATTTGTCACGTCAAACAGCATTTTCCTGATTATAAATAAATTACGTATTTATGCGCTTTTAATTAATAGACATAAGTCGTTTGGTGTCAAAATCGAACCTGTAAAACTTGCAAACGATGACGCGTTCAATTTTTCATAGATGGAAAAGCTTGTGGAAGAGACTTATTTTGTTTATCAGACGTGAAATGCAACTGTCGCTTCTGTTGGCTAAGTTCCTATGTTATTTACCTATAATGCCCAATAAATACTTGTTCCGTATTAGAATCTGAAAGTTTTTTTAACTGGCATACGTTACATTTACCTCGTTAATATATTTGAGATAAGTTTTGAAACTGTGTCGCTTTTGCTTGTAGAATTGTGGTTTAAAACCTCTCAAAAAATGCGTAAATCTAAGGATATACTCCTTTTTAGAAGACGTAGGCAGTTGAAAATTTGGGAGAACATTGTGGCAAAGACCTTGACCATTACATCAAAATGTACAACAACAGGAGTTGACCCAGAACAGATTTATCTGCTACCAAAGTATTGTAATTGTTATCACAATTCAAAGGTGTTCCCGGTTTCGGATTTAGCTGAAACTTGGTGGGAACGTGGAGCATGGTGTCGTACAAAATATATCACACTGCACCAACTGTATACAAACGCCTCATCAAGCTATGGCCTTATGAAGGTATCTCCGGATCCAGCCATCTCCGGAGGTTGAAATTTATATATGGTAGGGGCAAATTCATTTGAAATCGATTTATGTAAAAATTAAAGCTTTAAACAAATGTGTTCAATTATGTCCTATCTTTGCTCAAAACACGCCTAATTTGACTGCACTATAATGTGAGCCACTATATTGACCAGAGTGACTCAGTAGTATTTAGCATAAGATAGTTTTAGTTTATGTTATATAAATCTGAGAAATCTAATTTTATACATTTATTTATTTTTAAGTTTAGTTTAGTTGATCCCTGATCTTATTTAAGTTAGAAGTAGTTAGGTAGTCTGCTCGGTATTTATGTTTTGTTTAGTTGTGCGTACATATGTTTATGTTGCAATCAAGCTCAGAAATCTTTGATAACCTATAATTTTATATGTGATTGTGATGTGTTTTGTACGCTTAAATAAATAAATAAAAAAAAATAAGATAACAATTACATCACTCGATTTCCAATTACCTACTTACTTACTGTTTTCAAAATCACAAAATATTAATTTTGATTGATCTAATTATTCTATTCGCGTAATGACTTTCCGAGAGCTGTATCTTCGGCATGTTGACAAAAAAGGACCAGTTGAATGGCCTGCAATAATTGTCCTATGGCGCTCAGAAGCCGGTGTATCTTATCTATACGCCCTTTCGGCTCTTTACGTTCCAAGCTGCCACTACTGTTTTCATTCCGATGAACCCTTTAGTTAGCTGGATCGTTATTCTCTGCTAAATAATAATAAATAGGTATAATAGGGAATAATGTTCAATGAGTTAACAAAAGCAATACAATCATTATTATACGTCAGTAAGATACTTCACAGTTACGTTAGTTAACAAGTATATTTTAACTTACTGAAATTTGTAAAAGTGAGCAATTTCACTAATGTTCTCATTATTCTCACGAACAACAATTATTTGTGCGTATTGGATTCTCCTTAAAAAGTGCATAATGAACACAAGTAGCAGTTAACACATCTAAAAACACTTTGTTGTTACGTGTTTATTGCTCTGAACTTCTCACCAATGATGCAATGACCAAAAAGATACAAAGAATGAAAAAAGGAAAATAGAAGAGGGTAGGATTTAAGTTCAAGCTTCATCTTTGTCAGAGAAAGCGCAAAAGATTGCAATGCAGTGTTTATTGTAAAATAAAATATGCAAAAATGATGCCGATGACAGGGATCCGAATCACCATGTCTTACTATATCAGACAATGGTTATTACTATGATAATACCACTGGGCTATCATGCACTTCCGTGAACGGATGAATTAGACAGTTGCAATGATCGCTTTTCTGTCGTAATAATTTTAACCAAAAGAATACGTAATTTTAACCAATAGAATTGACGACACGGATGGTCGAGTGGCAAGTGTGTTAGACTGCCACGGCTGGTGTCGCGGGTTCGATTCCCGCTCAGGACAAGTATTTGTGTGATGAACATCGGCGTTTGTCTTGAGTCTGGGTGTTTTCTATGTATTCTATGTATGTATTTACAAAAAAAAAAGTATATAAGTATTCTATCAGTTATCTGGTTCCCATAGTACAAGCTTGCTTAGTTTGGGGCTAGATGGCGTTGTGTGGAATGTCCAAAATATTTTTTAAATAAATTTATTATTTATAAGCATAATCAGCCTATAATGTTCCCACTGCTGGGACTCAGGCCTACTCTCAGCAGGAGAGCGAATGGGTCTTAATCCACCACGCGGATCCAATGATAACATCCACCAATCCGGATATCACGTGCCATTTTTTTTTTCAGTCCGTAGACATGCTGGTTTCCTCACGATGTTTTCCTTCACCGTTGCGAAAACGTATCCCACGTTCTCGCAACGGTGATACATACCAACAAATTACATAAATATATCTAGTAATAAATCCGCTTGATTTCTAAACAAAGGTTTTAATTAACTTAACTTTAGTTTAGAACTTTAGTACATATTACTATATTATAAACCAAAGAGTCAACGAACAGAAAACCAAAGTTTAAAGATACGACACGTGTTTCGCCTCTACACGAGGCATCATCAGGAGGTGTGGACTCGCCGAAGTTTGAAACGAGAGTGAATAAACAACGTTGCCCGGCCCGTATTTATCCCCGTTGTGGCGATGAGTCGCCTGTATGACCCGACGTCACAAAAATCCTCAACAAAGGAGACCTTGGAATACTCGTATTTAAATCATTCAACAGCGTAATATTTGTTGTATTGTGTTTTAAAATTTCTAAACACTCCAAAATATTTAACCTAAAACCTTTTTCACATGTATGGTAATATATTAAAAGTATTGTTATCGTTTAAAGAAACAGAGAGAGAGGGTTTGTTGATATTTATGGATTTCCGCAAAGTAACGCCTGAATCAATCGGTGATACATACATAGATTTTTGCGCATGAATGGCTATTTTGGCCGGGATTTGAACCCGCGACCATCAGATCGCAAGGCAAGGGCCTCATCCACTCGGCCACCACGTCCTCAAAGTAATATTAAGCTGTCTACAATTCAGCCCACGCCGAAAGGTGACTGACTACCATAAAATCAGTAATTACTTACCTACCTAGTTCCCATAGTACAACCTATGCTTGTTTGGGCCTAGATTGCATTGAGTGAAATGACCAAATATTATATTGAGGACGTGGTGGCCGAGTGGATGAGGCCCTTACCTTGCGATCTGATGGTCGCGGGTTCGAATCCCGGTGGCAGTCATGCGTATGTGGGTTTTTTCGGTCGAAAAAATCTATGTATGCATCCCACGTTCCCGCAACGGTGAAGGAAAACATCATGAGGAAACCGGCATGTCGTAGAACTTAAAAGTTCGAAAACATGTGTCGAGTGCACGAAAGGAGCCTCATCGAGGCGCACTTGAAATCTTTTCACCACACTGGTTCGAAAGAACTAGTGACACGAAGAAGAAGAACAAATATATTTTTTACCTTGATAAATTTCTCCTCATATAAAAATAGCTAGGTATTAAAGTAAAATAGCCTGTTTATCTTTTAAACTTAAACAATTACACAGACTATAATACTTATGCCGACTTGTACCAAACTATCAAAACAATCAAACTATCAAAAAATAAATGAACTTAATTGAATTGAATTGAAAGCTATTAAGCAATTACTTAACTCGCTTGACAGTTCGTAACGGTCTGAATTTGGACCGCTAAGAACTGGCAAGCGAGAAAAGTAATTTCTTAGGAACTTTGACAGTTTGATGCAAGTAAGCATTAGTCCCTGTTTAAACCAACTATTAGTTTAAACATAATAACCTAATTATTCTAATCAAATCAAATCAAAATATTTATTTCGGACAACTTTAAATGTAGATCCATATAAAAACATTAATTAATTACTTAAAATCATTATTAAAAAATCATTATTAAACATTACAAAAATAAATTTAAACCTATCATCATGAGCACCTCCAATCGAGCCTTAATCCAATAGTGGAGCAGCCTATTGGATCAAAACTCGATTGAAAGTCTGCATGATGGGCGAGTCATATTTGCGCCCAATGACTTGTAGGATGCTGTTGGTACTGTT
Organism: Lobophora halterata; assembly: GCA_932526365.1. Lineage (NCBI taxonomy): Eukaryota > Metazoa > Arthropoda > Insecta > Lepidoptera > Geometridae > Lobophora > Lobophora halterata. Next base: position 9,661,293 of record OW052002.1, read on the forward strand.
CCACGTTCTGCAGAGCAGTGAGGCGGTTTTTTTTGCGTATGATGGCATGAAAGCCGTCGACCCGCGCCTCTGCAAACATGGTAGATGCACTGCAGAAGCGAGGCAGCCCCATCAGCATCCTAAAGCCATTATTGTATTGGACACGTAGAACGCTAAGCAATTTTTTGGTATAGTTGACCCACAGGTTGCTCGTGTAAAATGATTGGCAGTAAGCTTTGAAGAGAGTGATTTTCACTTGACTGCTGCAACGAGCAAACCTGCGCGCCAACATATTACTTCGAACCGCCAGCGCTAATAACTACAATCTGTACTTTGAACCACATCAAGAGAGCAACAGCATCAGACGTGCAATAATCTCCCAGATTCAGCAAAACAGCGGCACGTAACTTGGTTTACTACGGCGGCACGTTCAGCATCACACGTATAGCACACTACTATATTATTGTAAATGTGATAATAGAGTTATTTAGTATATAAGATGTAATTTATATTAAATAAATGTTTTCACTACTATTACAACCACGAGTCGAGTTTCTCTCCTCCGCCCTGCTGAAGACCCTACGACGACCCAGTGGTTACTGGAGGGGCTACCCGGAAGATCCACGAGTCCAGCGCCAGCGGTGGGCGGCCCCTGACATCACGAGGAACCTCTGGCCGAGCCGACCCCGACAGCCGGCCGGGCCCTGACGTCACGAAGATCGCCAACCCAGTAACCACTGCGGGCCCTCCTAACCAGCCTCCTGTCACTGGGCCAAGACACCTTTAGCCCTCGACTCTGTCGAGCCAGCCTATGAGTCTGTAGGTTGGACAGTGAGAAAACCCCACTCCTGTGTACACTGCACGCCGTACACATCCCACTTTCCTCCCAACTCTCCGCCTGTTGTCTTAGGTCTCTGGCAACAGGCTTCCCGCACCTATCTATCTATTTATCTATTCTAGGGTAACAGCATAGGGTATTTTCATAGACGTCACGTAGAGCCCACGGGGCCTGCTCGGCGTTTTACAGTCCCTTCTAATTATAATTGTTCTTATTATACCTACAATATTATGAGTACCTGATAACCTAGTTGCTTCATTTATAACTAGAGGTAGGTATAAAATCTCTAGGAAGATCCCATCGGTCTGAAACTGGACCGTTAAGATCTTAAAACTGTCATAGATACTAAGCAATTACTTTACTCTCTAGAAAGATCTCATCGGTCTGAAACTGGACCGTTAAGATCTTACAAGTGAGTAAAGCAATTACTTAGGGACTTTGAAAGTTTTTTGCAAGTAGGAATTTTGCACTAAACTATCAAAGTATACAAAGTAATAACTTCACTCGCTTTTCTTAGCGAGTGAAGTATTATGTAAAGGTTTAGCTGGAAGATAATGCTACATAGCATTAAGTTCGCCTTTGTACTATTTGTTAAGTGCAATAAAGTATTTTCTATCTATCTATCTATCGATATTTGGTGCAAGTTGGCATTGTATGTAGTTAATTAGCAGTTTGACACTCTCTGTGTCGTGAATCGATTCTAAATGCCAAGGCGTAAAACATTCCATTACACGCAATTGGACCAATTACCGGCTACTCTACTTAGACCCCTCATTGTTACAATTCACTTGCGGTTCCGATTGAAATATAGGGCGGTGGTGGCTCTGTGTTAACTGGTAAATAGCCAGTGTCCAGGCAGTTTTAGAGCGCTCCACTGTTCTCACAGTTCATATTGAAATCAGATTTATCTAAGGTCAGATTTGATTTAGTTATTGATACGGATAAAGAACAGAATTATTGCATAGAAACAACAAGGCGATTTTTCCTTAATCAATATAAGTTGACCAAAACTTACCAACAGGATCTCTGTCTTCTTCTTCTTCTTCTTCCAACCAGTGTGGTGAAAAGATTTCATGTGCGCCTCGAAGAGGCTCCTTTCGTGCACTCGACACATGTTTTCGAACTTTTAGGTTCTACAACATGCCGGTTTCCTCACGATGTTTTCTTTCACTGTTGCGAGAACGTGGGATGCATACATAGGTTTTTTCGACCGAAAAAAACCTATTTACGCATGACTGCCACCGGGATTCGAACCCGCGACTATCAGATCGCAAAGCAAGGGCCTCATCCACTGGGCCACCACCTCTGTAAGGTAAGGTAAAAGTAAAAAAGGCGAATTTATATAATGTTTCTTTTATTGTCTCAGTAACAGCGGATATTATAGGTATGAAAGCTGTGGCGTTTGTAAGCAAGGTGAATTTGTCAACTGGGCCTGGATGGCGAAATCCTTAAGTATGAGGAATAAGTATCGAAAAACGTTAAAGAACCCTTATGGCCAATTTCGATAAAAATCAAAACTGTTTACTCAGATTTAAAAAAAAATTATGTAGCCAGGAATCGAAACAGAAGATTATGAAAAAAAAACTCTTTTTATGAAAAGCAATGTCGAGACTGTTTATTAGAAAGTATCAGAAAAATCTAAATAAAACGCTAAAGTATGTGAGGATGATTTGACGGATAGATATTTGTTCCTCAATCATGCTAAAACTACTGAACCGATTGAGCTGAAATTTAGTATAGGTTATGAGTTAGAAAAACGCATAGGCTAAGCCGCAAGCAGCAGCACAAAAAACAATATACAAAAAACAAAATACAGAACAAAAAACTAAATTGATTTTGTATACTATCCTAAATGTAATAAGGTGCCAATAAATAAATCATTCAATCAAGAAATAAACGTTAACAACATTTTTCTAGTTTATGAAAGCCTTGCTGACAAGGGGCTAGTTTACAAGCTATCAGCCAGCGAGTTCGCTAGTAGCTTGTTAACTTGCCCCGTGTCATCGGCTTTTTTACAATCTGCTAATTGACTATCATTCCGACCGCTAGCTTGCTCACTCGCTAGGATTTAAACTCGCCCCGTATCCATCGACACTTAAGGCCAATCCTCAAATCCGAATTCAAACTTTAATTTAGATTTTATACGTGTTTTAAAATTAACCCTACTAATTTAAAAACACGTATAAAATCTAAATTAAAGTATGAAACCTTTCACTTTTTTTGTTGACGAAATCAAAAAACATGGACGAAACGAATAGTGTGAAGAAATGATATAGTCATTTCTTCACACTACACTTCACACACATACGGCGTACTTTTTTAAGTATTTGTCCAAATCATTTTGTATGGAATTCGGATTTGAGTATTCCCCTTAAGACAGTTTATGTAGTTACTAGGTTTTCTAGTATGATTTTCTTTTCAATAGCTCAATATATTGGGTTAAAGTCGACTTCAGCAGTGCATATTCCAAGTCTAGACAGAGCTGTCTACTGCACCCACATAGTTAGCAATTTACGCCGGCAGAAATAGATTGCTCGGTCAAGTTGAGTATTTCCAAAGTACAGAGTGGGAATAAAACAAGTCAAGAATATTGAATGGATTTGAATGCTGGTCTGGGCAAAGGTCATCTGACGTGGGAAATCCGAATCCTTCGAGATATAATGTAGTTCAGGGTGATGAGTTTATGTGACGATCGTTTGCTACTGGTACATAAAGCAAAGAATAATAATTATTATGTACCAATCATACCTATAGGTACTGCAAATATACAATATCTTGCGAATTTATGATATTAGGTGCAAGGCCAGACTGCCCAAGATTCTACAGTTAGAAGGCGTCGCCGGCGATGAGTATTAACATACAGTGCCTGATATTCTACCGCAAAGCAGCAATATGTAAGCATTACTGTGTTCCGGTTTATAGGACACTGTACATAGTGAAATTACTGGGCTTTCGAGATGATCATTAATATGTGTCAAGGTGAACGAGAGCTATAGCACTGGCCTATGGATATCCAATTCCTGTGTTGCACTGTTATGGCCATAGGCAGGCATGATCTTTTACCATCAGGAAAGTGCCTGGCTATAGTTTAGTATATTAAGCAAGGTGGAGGCATTTTTCTAACAATGGAAAAAGATGTGCAAGGCCGAGGAGAACGGAAATATTTTTTGTAAGTACATAATACATATTTTTTTTATGCAAACAAGGACGAGACTAGCTAGACGCTCTCCTGACGGCAAAAGATCACGGCTGCTTTATGACCAGGATAGGACACATGTCTTTGATTCATACGGGCACTTTGAAACATTTGTCTGTCAGTTTCGAAAGCCCAGTAATTTCACTAGCTAGCCTTTAAAACGCTTCAAACCTTTTTTAAATACATTTTGTTGAGTGTTTAATGCCCGCATTGATGCGGATTACGAAAATTCGATCAACTTTTACAAAATGCAATAATATTTCATGTCAATTTCAAGTATTACCATAGCTGGGTTCAATTCAATACTATATAGCTTATAAAAGTGATAGCTGGGTCATTGCAGTAAAAAAAAACACTTCAATAAACGCTATCAAGCTCGTCGACACCTATCAAAAAATAAATCAATTTAAAGAAAGCCCTAAAAATTGCGAAGCTTTTCTATGCGGGTTTTAATCTATAATCTGTAATTTTAATCTTAAAATTTAGAATCCTGGACATCTAACGATCAATAAAAAGCTATTGCTTAGGTATATTATAACACCGATACCTAGTCCAAAATCACTACAAATGACAAAAACCAAACGCTTGCCATACGAGGTTTTTTTTTGTTTGGACTAAACAATCTTTTGACCATAACCTCATCTGATGGTAAGTGACGCTGTAGTCGAGGATATAGCACGCTTGCCTAGGTAAGAACTTATTCCCTCTTGATTTGAAGGCTTCATCATCATTTTACTCCTAATGCATCTATATTCGTGATCTTTTATTCGTTAATGCAGCGTTATAATTGATAGATTTTCAAAAGATTCAAATTACAGATTATAAATTAAATCTGTAGGTATTCAGAAAGCGTGGCCGTCCCAAGCAGACTTGGCGAAGATCGTTGGAGTCGGAGGTCAAAGCCATCGGTAAATCCTGGAGTGCAGTCAAACGCGAAGCTCAAGACAGATCGCGACGGAATCTCACTGTAAACGCCCTCTGCCCCACTTGGGGGTCATAGGATATTAAGTCAAGTAAGTCAAGTATTCAGAAAAGCAGTTCACTGCTATTTTATTTAAAGTCCCGTACAAAGGGTAAGTCGTGTAACTTAACGCATGTAGAGTCCCAGCCATTTTCACTTTCCCTGTGGCATTTCCACATGCAACTGCGAGTATTGTGAACATAATTCAGACCATGTTTGCAGTTTCATAATAGGGCATTATCATTATCGGTTAACAATGATATTTCAAGTCATTTGCAACGTCAATAAATCGATGCCTTGTGAATATTGAAATCAGAGCATTGTTTTATTATTAATGATATTTTCTAACGGGGTCAATAACCTTTTTGTAATACGATTTTGAAGGTCTTATCAGCTTAGTTTCATGTCTATAGGTAGGTCAATACAATAATATATTTTGCACTAAGGGGATAAAGCAGGGTCTTATGTCGCGGGTGGCATATTGAACCCTGAGCTAACGAGGGACTCGGACTCAGCAGCTAACACCGTCTTTTGTTTCACAATCTTGAAGTCGCGCCTTTTTTCGTTTTTTTATGAGTGGCCAGTTTGATTTTAGAACAAACCTTTTTACAATGCCATATGGGCGTTCTTTTACTTATAGTTTTCCACGATTTTCCACACGAATTTGACGTTTCAAATTCAAATCACATTACTACCCTTGGGAGTTTCATACAACATTACCTCCCTTGGTAAGTAATGCTTTGCTTTACCTTGATGATAGCATGATATGTAATTAGATATTGTCGAGCAGGTGGTGTGAAAAAACATAAAGACATCGTGACTCTTTTTATGATATGAAAAAAACTGTGTTATTAAAACGACAATTATTGTTCATTTTCCCAAGAGACCTAGCAATTAGTATTTGCCTTATTTATTACGAATGATATAATAAAATTAATTATTTCCTTCGTTGAATTATAACTTTTATTATCTACATGACTTCCAAATGCCAAAATTCACTTTTTATGTTCACAGTCGACCTTCATTATTGTATTGAATGTAAATGTTAAAGTTATAGGAAGTACGAAAACTAGATTAATGTTTTATTACGATGAATTACTTTTAATTGACATAACCGGTATAATGTACTAGTTATTGAGTAAATCGTTTTGAAGATCATTAAGAAAAGGTTACAGCTTACGTTATGAATATGAGGTCTTGATCAGAGAATATAAAAATACTTACCATAGATTAGGTAAGTAATGTAGGTATACGCGTATCTGAGCCTCGTGAACTCATATTTAAACTGAATTTTGTATTAGTTTTTCGTAGACTTTCGCGATTATCACACATACCCAACAACCACCCGAGTCAACCCGTGACCACGGCTGTTGCAATACAGTCGAAACGTCGGGACACAAAAACATACGAGGTTAGCGCAATAAATACCCGTTATAATCAAAAAACTATGAATTTTGTATACCTGAAAAAGTTATATTTTCATAATTGTTTAATATGCGAGCCCAGTAACTTTCAGAAGAAGACTCAACCATAAGCAGTAGCCACCAAGAGTAGTTATTATTATTATTAAGAGCCCTCGCTGTCCCACTGCTGGGCAAAAGACTCCCCCCATTCTTTTCATTTCCCTCTGTCATGGGCCAGTTAAGTCCAGTCCGGACGGAACACGATGAGCTCGTCCCTCCATCTTCTCCTTGGTCTGCCACGTCGGCGCCGCACTGCTTCGGGACTCCACTTAGTGGTTATCTTGGCCCAAAGATCGCTTGACATGCGACCAAGAGTAGTAAGCTAAGATAGTTTTCAGCATTGAAAGAGGGTATTATAAATTTTGTTCTTATAGCTATCGAAATGTTGTAAGCATTTTCACTGTAGGTACCTCTATTAATCCTATAAATATGCGCATATTTAGACTAGAAAAAAAATTATAGCGGCCCAAAACAACCACTACTCGTCGAGCAATCTAAGCCTTACGGCCTCAATTTTTTTGATATTAAACATATTGTCGAACATAATATTCATATTTTTTCTGTATTTTGCACGGTTATTGGTGTCAGTATTGCGCAGCTGTGACTTTTCAAACATGATTAGATGTTGGGCAACCGCGACGAATCGCTCATGTACTCGTATACATACAAGCGATTGGATTCATTGCTCTTTAGCGGCGTGTCAGAATACCTACTTTGACCTAATTATAGATGATTTATAGCACGCCCTTTTTCATATAACTTGCCTGAATGCTTCGAGGAGTTGAATAAAATAGCAAAAAGAAGAAATGAAAAAAAGTCCCCACAAACTGGCTTGCGCAGGCCGGTTTGTACAAGGAACACCTTGGGAATTTCACCAACCACACTCATGGTGTTCCGTGTACAAGCCGGCCTGCGCATGCAAGACTGTGGTGAAGCTTGTGCGTGTGGTAGGCACTTAAGAACATACCACGTAGATATCTTTCAGTTTGAAAATGCAAGCCCCTCCACCCACGTGATCAATCAAAGTGAGGATATTTGTAAGACGATGATATTGGAAAACTGTGCATTTTTACTTACCCTAAGCATCAGAGTTTTGTAAAATATTTCGTAAAATTTTACAAAATATGGAAGAGTATGCTAATTAGCATTCAAATTCAAATTTAAAATTAATTAATTAGACCCTAAAAATGGGAGCGCTGACCACTGCAAAAGTTTAAAATAAACTGTGTGGCAGCAGTTGCATTTTCTTTAAGACAAACAATATTCCAACATAAAAAAAAACAGTTTTTTTAAGCGTTTTTAAAAAAATATAAATTTAAAATTATATCGTTTTAATCGTTCATCCATCAACTATTATTTTTTACTGTATGCAATAAAGTAGGTATTTTCTATCTATAAAAAAATAAATTAAAGTTAACTTTATACATGCATGTCATGCCACAAAACACTTGTGCCGTGAAAAATACGTGTATGATGCGATGGTGCAATTTTTATGGCGTTCTCATGGTATTAGGATCTTACAACCTTATGCCAATTCGACATGACTGCTAGTTTACTATATATATATATATTATACTTACTATCTATTGTGTAAGTGTATGTACACTTTTAACCTTTTATAAGCAATCATAATTAAGGTATCGATAGGCTTAAAATTGTTCAATCGGAGAAGATTTCACACTCGCTTTCTAGCCCTAAACTAAGCAGAGCTTGTACTATGGAAGCCAGATGACTAATAAAGTACTTTTATATTATTAAAAAAAACCTAAAATACTTTGAAAACACTCAAACTCAAGAGAAACACCAATGTTTATCCTGAAGCGGGAATCGAACCCGCAACACCGTCGTGGCAGTCCAACACACTTGCCACTCGACCATCCGTGTCGTCAATTGGCACCTACCACATTTTTTTTATTCTGAATTAATTTATTATCATTTGGAACTTAAATAATAGTTTAAGTCGTTAATGGGTCCATAAGTTCCAATTCCACAACTGAAATAAGAGTTTTCATTATTGACGTGAAGCTACGTCTAAAAAGTCAATGAACGCCGGCTGCTTGCACAAAAACGTTGACGTCATTGTCCGGTAATGCTGTCATTGTCCGGTAACACTCATTGTGCCGTTACGCTAGTAGTCACGTTAAACTATCGTCCGTAAACCAACTTACAGAGATACATTTTTTTGTTTACATTTTAAGGATTATTATATTTTAAATATTTTTAGATACTAACTGCCCCTTGCACCGAAGTCGAAAAATCGAATACTTTCATAGGTATTTTTTAATATAAGTATTGCCTAAAACTTAGATCAATTTCCATTGCATCAAACAGAACACACTATGTAACTCCCAAGTCTGGTGATTTTTAAATAAGTGAATGAAATGAATGAAAGAGCGATAAATCTCGCAGCCATCTAGATTATTAGTTCATTGACCTTAGTCAAATAACCAATATTATTTTATGCAAAATATATTTTATGATATTTTCCGAGTTTTGTGTATAAAGCGAACAATTATTTAGGAAAATAGGCTCAGATATCTGGAAAACGAAGCTGAGATGGACAGAAAAGTGAAAATAGTTCATAGTTCATAGTCAGCGTTTTTCTCTGAGTTAAATAAATTAAAATATGTAGTTCCTACTCCTACTTGCGACAAGAAAAGGGAATAATATTATGGAAATTAACGTGCAATGATTCAAGAACAACAAAGTCAAAGCTGAGAAGAATATAAATGCCAATTTCAGCGGCTCTATAGTAATTATATTTGTGATTATACGTACCTACCTAACATGTGTTTGTTGGTAAAATTATATATTTTTGGCTTATATGTAGGTAATGTGTTTTTATGAAGGGCTGTTCAGGTTAGTGAAGGGTAAGAGTCCGCTGCTGTCTAGATAATCTAGGAATACTAGATAATCGTATTTAATTTTATATAGGTAGGTGTAGGTACCTAATAAGTAGCGTACGTCTGGTTAGATATGGGTATATCTTGCTGAATAAGAGAGAAAGAGACAGATATATATTTTGACAGAGACGACATTACAGCTTATTGATAAATAAGGGAATCTCTAAGTGTTATGAGGTCGAGAAACGGGCTCCCAAAGTTAAGGAATTCTTTAGGCATAAGATAATTTCAAATCGTTGGTCCGAGTAAAATGATTGTTTAGGATTTTTTTAAAGTTGGTGCATCCGGGCATAAGTGTACCTTTGTTTAGTCAAATATACGTAACATAAACTTCCAATAAATCATTTATCTTTCAATACCTGTTTCATAGACTTAGACGCATCCTAACTTGAATACTCGAACACGCTTATTTGCTTTTAAAGGTCCAAAATCTACTATGATCATAATCTATGGGTCTATCCAATTGTCGAGATATGACGAAAGTTTATTGTGTACACGTCAAAACTCTATCACCTCGAGTAGACACACGGGATGGGATCACGAAGATATACGTGAGAAATAAATAGATACTATTTATAGATTATGGGTTCGATTCTCGCTCAGGACAAATATTTGTGTGATGAACATCGATTTTTGTCCTGAGTCTGGGTGTTTTCTATGTATACTATATATGTATTAAAAAAAAAAGTATTATAAGTAATCTATCAGTTATTTGGTTCCCGTATTACAAGCTCTGCTTAGTTCGGGGCTAGATGGCGTTGTAAAATGTCCAAACTATTTATTTATTTATATATTTCGTACGAATGATTTAAATTATGAATTATCTTACAAATCTCTAAGTTTGAATGTAAGTTCGCGTACAGAATATAAAAAAAATATTGTAATGCGCAGAAGTCTTTGCGCATTACTGCCTATAACACAAGTAAGTACCATACTTAGTGCACAGGCACTGCACACTTATTAATGCAACACAAGCCATCTAAATGAATAATTAAGACTTTTTTAATGTTTACATATTTATTTATTTATTTTAACACTTTAACACTTACATAAGTGAGGGAGGACTTAATGCTATAATAGCATTTTCTACCAGTCAACCCGGGCATTATTACATACTCGTAATTATGCGTGTTTTATGATCGAATAAAATTATCTCGTGCGTAAAATTGAATTACCTTAATAAGACTCTTTTCATAAATGTATTTCTTTATCAAATCTTCCTATGTCAATGTAACTCAATAAATAGTATCTACTAACAATGTTTTATCTATATCTATCTCTGTTTTAATAATGGTTTCGATTGATAATAAATACTATAAATTAAAAATGTACTTGAAATTTTTTATTTAATAAGTCTACGTAGCTAATTTTTATATACAAGGCTAATCATGCCAGAACATTGAACTAATTTATGGACTGCAATAAACCACCGTGTGTTGCTGAACGATAATCAAAAATACTTGGTTGTAATTGTAAATTGACTCGTAAAACCACAATATATTACAACATTCACGATACAATACCCTGGTTACCTTGAGATAACTTAGATTTGTGGTTGCTTAAAATTATGAAAATGAAGGTTACTGTTTTCACGGAAGTTACAAATACTTACTTAATATAAATAAACTTATAGCTTTATAACACAAACAAACATAAGTTTTTAAGCACCGAAAATTAAAACCCAACAAAAAAAAAAACACATAATTTACTGAACACAGATATGGCAAAAAAAATTAAAACGATTATGTCAAAATATTAAACAGCATAAATTTGATAAAAATTGGATAACTGTTACCGTTAGTCGTTTTCCTATGGCTTTGCGTCAGTCGGTACCCATCAATGATAATAATTTAAGATTTATTCATCGTTTGGCAAACTCAGGAATAGCTGGCCGCAGCTCGGCTCGGGCGCCGCTCTCGCGCCGCTGTCACTCTGTCATTTCGTAGAAATCCAAAATTCTGACAGCACAGATACAACGTAGTACCCCGTCTGCATTGCTCATTAATTTTTTTTTGGTAATTAAAAATTGGTGGTGTATAATATTGATTGATGAGATAAATGCTAATGCTATGCGTAACGTACAGATTTCCACAATGTAGCAGTGAACCCGATCTCTAGATCTTTATATCATTTTCCACCTAACGGTACACAAATCTATAGCCGGAGGTCATTCGTTGGTATGTTGAAATTCTCTAATCTTGTAGTAAAACCAATTGTTATTCGCTACCTCTGTTTTATTACCAACTATTAATATTCAATTCAATTTTAAATCTTAGTTTTATGGACAAATTACACGGTAAAATATTTTATCAAATGTTACCTTGAGGTAAGAAATTACCTCATTATTATATATGAAGAATATATTACGCTTTGTATGGAGTAATTATAATATATGATATGAATAACTGATGCTCTATGACGTAATATCACAGGCCATCAATCGACTCGTTAAGTAACTGGTATGCACTGTATGCAGTACACGGCAAGTCATTATAGTCGTAAAAAATAATAATAAATATACTAAGGCAGTATCAAAAATTGAAATAGAACAGAACGTTGCAATAAAGTCATGGAAAATAAGTCCAAAATAGTTATCTTGTTAATCCAGCCTACTACAAGGTATAACCATAGAACTTATTTTAATACCTTATAAAAACACTATGAAAAAAATGCCAAGATATAGGTACATTTTTTTTTAATTCAGTTTGACCACAATGCATTTATATATTAATTTCATAGTTTAAGGTATAAACAATATTAATTAAAAAAAAACTATTAAAAAAATCTACAAGTGTCTTTACAAGCTCTTCGTACTGTATACTTGTTAAGAGTCGCATTATAGAAGTCTATAATTTTTTTCAGGTTTAGTTGGTAGGTATGTTATTAAGAGCACTAGACGCCCACATCCTTTTGTAACAACTACGTACGATTTAATTAATTTCTTATCCGAGAATGAAACAAAAAAAAACTGGTTCCTATACGTGATTGGACATTACGTTCCTCATCTCTTTAAAGTCAAGTTTCTAAGCTATACCTCTGATTGAGGATTAGATAATGTAACTTTAAAATAGCAAAATAAAACACATGACATCTTCACTTAGTAATATTGTACCCGACAAATTTACCCGCAATAGTGTTACATCCAAGCGTTGGGAGCTCAGCAGCCCAGTCCAACTCACTCCCCACGAAATATTTTTCTCAGTGCTCCTCAAGAAGTTTTCAGTTCAAAATAAAAAATATATGGTTGTCTGTAAAGTTGGTTTACGGACGATAGTTTAACGTGAGTACTAGCGTAACGGGACAATGCGCGTTACTGGACTATGACAGCGTTACCGGACAATGAGCGTTACCGGACAATGACGTCAACGTTTTCGTGCATGCAGCTGGCGTTCATCGATTTATTAGACGTAATCACATCAAAAAAGAAGCTTAGTTGTGCCTGTTCTGCATGATTTTGAATCCGTACACTCTGCCAACGGCCAATGTATTTTTATGCATCTTTCTATAGAAGCTGCAAAAATATTTTTACAAACCGATAAAGTTATCTTTAGTACGTAAAGATTGTATTATGTAAGTCTTGATTCTGCAAAGTGCTGTAAGAAAGAAACTAGTGTGGGAATTCTCATAATGACGAGTCCGTTTCCCACCCAATTTCACTTTTTAATGGAAGCCTAAAGTCCTTCAAAGAGTAAGATTATCTCAGCAGTAGGTACCATTGTTTTACTTCGCAGTGCAAATTACTATGTAAGTAGTTGGTAATTACCTCTTGCAGTAAGGAAAATAAAATGTTTTAATCTGTTAAGGCTCAACTATACTTGAGGGAATATTTATGTACTGAACTTTTTATATAACTGAATTTTTCGAGTTTCGGAACGACCTGAAAAATTACATCGGACTGAAAATCACTAAAACTCAATCAATGTCCTGTGTGTGTTTCAGGCGTATTCTTTTATCACCAAGAGAGTACCTAGCTGTAATAAACAAGAATGTTTAAGTAAGAAAAAATAATATTCCCTTTCATTTGGTACGCCAGTACCTACAACACAATCATATACTCAGCGTAGCCACTGCACACCAGATAATGCATCTTAGTTAAATTTATAAAAAAATATTTGATTATGCTTGTATTTTGGATGAAAAAAATGGTTGTCTGTAAGGTTGGTTTACGGACGATAGTTTAACGAGACCACCAGCGTAATGGGACAATGAGCGTTACCGGACCGTAACGGGACAATGAGTGTTACCAGACAATGAGCGTTACCATGCAATGAGCGTTACCGGGCAATGACGTTAACTTTTTCGTGCATGCAGCCGGCGTTCATTGATTTATTAGACGTAGTCACGTCAAAAAATTTAATTGAGTTGTCGTACTATCAAAGCTAACTTTTTGAGATCTGATTGTTCAAATCTTTCAAAAAAGCTTGCCCTTAATAAGGTCCATAAATGTCTGCGGTAGGCAAATTTAAATAGTTCTCTCAATGTTCAAGGTTTCCATACAAGGTGTTGCGGTTTGCAGTCATTTTGGTGAAGTGTGATCTCATTCCTTTTGTTAGGTTATTATCAGTTAAAATAGGAGCAGCCATAACTGCTATAATAATTTTATTATATTAAGGCTGACAAATATTTAAACTGAAAAGTCTGTTTAGAGATTATTTTAAATTGAGCTTTTTATACTTCAGTGTACAAGAAAGATCTCGTGTTAACTATAAAAGGTACATGAATTATGTTATTGTATTATTTAATTTACTTCTGGCAACTATCTCGACCAAAGAATAAGCCTTAAAATACAAAGAGGTAATGCAGCCAGTACCCTCGATGCACTGCCATCGGGTATCAAGTTGGAGCAGTTGAGCTACCTATAGATCGTTTGCAACGGTCTATGGGTTTCCCAAATATTTCCTTTTGTAAATTTTGTAATAGAGATTGTAGTAGTTAGTTTATTCTGTAATATAGACGTTTATACCCTAGAAAAACTATTTCTTTTAATAATAAGGTAATTAAAAATTAAATGTGTGAGCTTTAATACTACCCAAAGTTTACGATATGGCTAAATAATTACGTCTTTATGTAAATAACCTTAACATTGAGCATTGAGCTGAACTTATCCAGCTATGGACTTTAAATAAATTGTAATAACATTAAAGAAAATAAGTTGTTGCCTTTAATAAAAAACTGTTCTCTTTAGTTCCTGCAAGGTGAATACAGGACGTAATGAATGGTATGCGGATATAATTAAAATGAAACACGAACACATTGTACCCTTTTAGATTTTTTTACATATTTTGTAAGTCAACAAAACTGTGTAAAAAAGGGTAAAGTTTTATACTTACTTTCCAACTGTGCAATAAGAGGTAAAGTTTTTATTCTTTCCTGTATATAAGAGCTCATAAAGAATGAACCAAAATACGCAAGTAGGAACAAAATAATTTGCAGTATTTTCAAGAAGTTTACTCAACTTATAGAATAAAATATAATCTTCTTTATTATTTAACTTAACACACCTAGGTATCTACTTGTAATTTTCTTAACATTTTGACTGACGCACTCGATGATTTATCATTTCCGAGCAGGAACCGCTGAATGTAGAGAATAAACTTGTTTAAAAAGTTTTAAGTATTAAGCGCAAACTAAGAAAGGACCTCCAAAAATACTCCAAAGAGTACAAGCAGAGAGGCAACGTATACATGAAACCACATCAGTTTAAAAATAATGTTACTCATAGAAATTTTGGGAATATGAAAGACGTTGCAAAAACAGTCAAGTTTAGGTATTTTATTGCTATTGGCTGCATTGATACCTACTCTAGGTTCAAAGCAGTTGACTCAAAGGCCGTTCGCAAGGTTGTCGTCTGTAGTTGAATATTTTAAATATAAGTACTAATATTAGTACAATGACATTGCTCCATGAAGTTATGGTTAGACTAAAACTGCAGACGTAACTGTTCGCAAATCCTTTTACAGTTTGTGTAAACAATCGTGTTAATCTTAACTGTTAATAAAACTTATTTTGATGTATCTATCTATTATATGTATAAACCGTAAATTTTTAATCACCAGAAAAAAATATTGCATAGTCAGTTGCCGTTAAATATTGCAAAAAAACTTTAAAAAATTAGGTCAAATTTTTGTCAAAATAAATTTGATTAAAATTGAATCTCTGTTACCGTTATTCATTTTCCTATGGATTTGGGTCAGGCGTTTTATTGATAATAATTTAAGTTTTATTCATCGTTTGGCAAACCCGGGTACCTAGCCCGAGCTAGCTCGCAAAAGCTCGGCTCGAGCGCCGCACTCGCTCCGCTGTCACTCAACTGTCAAATTCTGACTTCACAGATACAACGTAGTTCTCCGTTTGCATTGCCCATTACATTTTTTTTGGTAATTAAAGATTGGTGGTGTATAAAGAAAACTACATCCAGACTGACTGACTGACAGACAACGTACAGGCCAGGACTATCCTACCACTGGACGTAGAGACTTTTATAACAAGTTTATAACATTAGTAGGATTTTAATCATTGTTGTAGACTTTTGTTATAACCTGTCGTGTTGTATGGATCTGAGTGTTGGGCATCTAAGGGGACGGATGAAAGTAGAGTGCACGTAGCAGAGATGCGAATGTTGAGATGGATGAGTGGAGTGACGAGGATGGATAAAATAAGCAATGAGTTTATAAGAGTAAGCCTCAAAGTAATGGATAAATTAAGAGGTAACAGGCTAGCTTGGTGGACACGTGATACGAAGGGATGAATGTCATGTGACTAGAAGAGTGCTGAATATGGAAGTGGATGGATATAAAAGTAGAGGAAGGCCAAAGAAAAGATGGATGGACTGTGTGCAAGATGATATGAATAAAACAGGAGTGAGTACAGAGATGACGGCTGATAGAGACGAATAGAAGAAGAAGACATGTTGTGCCGACCCCACATAAGTGGGAAAAGGACCTGATGAAAGACCTGAGAAATGATGATGAGGCTTTCGTTTTAACCGTCCGTTCTGCTCTATATTTTTCCTAATATCGCCTTTTTATTTTACCTCTGGTTTCTTTCAAGTGGGACAATGAAACAAGGCGTAATCAGTATTCGAGTTAATGAATAACGAGTGGTCATTAATCATGATACGAACGACCAGGTGTTGGTGTACTATCACAGTTGCAACAAAGAATAAGCGATTAGGTCCAAAGTGATTAATGTTGTCTAAGTTTTCTAGAGCATTTAGGTTGTAGATCCTGGTTGAGGTTTTTAGTTTTTAGTAGCTACTTTTAGTTGTTTTAAAAATATTAAATAACCCGAATATTATTATTATGATTAAATTTATTTTTGTTCTTTGCATACATTGGCTTATTAAGTAGGTAAGTTCCTGGAGCGATAGACTGCTAATCTAGACTCTTAGTACTAAAGGTATAATCATTTGTATTCGTATATACACGGTCAAATTTTAATCACCAGAAAAAAATACACTTAGTCAGTTGCCGTTACTGAACACATATACGGCAAAAACACATGGAAAAATAAGTACGATTTTTTGTCAAAATAAATTTGATTAAACTTGGATAACTGTTACTGTTAGTCGTTTTCGTATGGATTTGCGTCAGGCGGTACCTTTAATTGATAATAATATCAGTTTTATTCATCGTTTGGCAAACTCGAGTACCTAGCTCGAGCCAGCTCGCAAAACCTCGGCTCGGGCGCCGCACTCGCGCCGCTGTCACTCTGCCATTTTGTAGAAATCCAAAATTCTGACTGCACAGATGCAACGTAGTACCCCGTCTGCTTTGCCTATTTGATTTTTTTTGGTAATTAAAAATTGGTGATGCATATTTTATAAAAATATTTTTATGCACGCTATGCATACGTTGTATACTTATTATTTAGTAGAAGTAGAACTCTTATTATTCCAAACATATAAGTACAATGTACGGACCAATTATTTAACCTTGCTGTTTCAGGTCATAGTGCAAGCGACGAAGTTCTAACTACATAGTACGAAAAGAATTCGATAGCGATCGAGAATGGAAATCGTGAGTGTGTGAAGGATTTCCGCATTCTAAGCCAGCTGCCTAAAAAGACGCACATGGGCTAAAATTTGCTAAGTGCAAAAAAGGAAGAGTCGACATTTTATTAAATTTGTCGTCATAACAAAGTGGCTATAACTAGAAGAAACAGAGAAATTGGATTTAAAAAAAAAATGAGCGATCTTTGTCGTTGGTGACTTGACATAAATGTAGGAAAAGTGTTTCAATTTAAGATAGCTATATATTTTTCTAAATAAATAAAGAAGTGTCGAACAAAACGTCCCCAAATAAATCTTAATAGGTACAGTCAGCTGCATAGACATGTATACACTCCCAAGCTTTCACATTTATATTACTCTTAATTTTTCAAAGAAAAGTGCACGCAAGCATTTTCAAATTAGTGTAGTCATCTAACTTGTCAGAATTATTGTAAGTAGAAGAATGTCTTTGCAAAATGAAAAGTATAATATATTTATGTGAAAGCTTGGGAGCGTATACATGTCTATGCAAGTGTGCAGCTGACTGTACCTAGCTAAAAGTTTTTTTCATTAAAGTATTTAATTATTATCTTTTATATTTCAATTCATAATAATTGTATTTAAGACTAAACGATCGTATCAAAATAAGATCGTTCACATAACACATAGAAACAAATTGCCCGCAGCAATTAGTTCGAAATGCTTTACTTCGAGACCTTCAGATTGAAACAATTACGGACAAATTTATTGCAATGTTGTTACACTTTATAATTTAACTGATAAATGTTGTTGCAAAATGCGTGCTTGTTATATATTGAAGCATATATTTACAGTGTCAATAAATGTTAACGTGCGTGAAGTTGCATCCATTGCGTATATGTCACAGAGGATAGTGGTCTCGAAGCAATGTAATATTACATACTTACTAGTATTAAAACCTAAGTACAAGAACTTATTGGTAGTATATGTATAAAACAGTCAAGAGTATATCGAGAATAGTTTAGGGGTGAAGGGGAATCCTCAAATCCGAATTCCATACAAAATGTTTCGGACAAATACTCAAAAAGTACGCCGTATTATAGTAATTTCTTCACACTATTCGTTTCTTCCATGTTTTGATTACGTCAACAAAAAAAGTGAAAGGTTTCATACTTTAATTTAGATTTTATACGTGATTTTAAGTTAGTAGGGTTATTTTTAAAACACGTATGAAGAAATTACTATAATACGGCGTAATTTTTGAGTATTTGTCTGAAACATTTTGAATTGAATTCGGATTTGAGGATTAGCCTTAAAAGGCATAAGCTGCAACCGAATTTTAGGTGGGTTCCCGACGAGTTACACCTAAACGTACACTGTTACTCGTCGAGAAAGAAATTTTAGAAAGGTGTTACTCGATGGGATTAACTCCCTTGACCTTTTACCATTTAGCTCTGGGAGTCTTTGATATGAAGACGGAAAGGCACTCTAGTTTTCTCTCAATGTCTAGACTGAACATGATTTAACCTTTTTGAGATTGTTGTCAAATAAAGTTTAGTACTAAGATATACACAAGTTTAACTAAACTTTTAACCATAAACTTCTGTTCTGTTATATAGGTTTATTACCCAAGCCAAGGGTTAAGTTTTTGAGTTGTTAATACGAATCTTTTGATACAATTTACGAATCCCTGTAAGAAAATAAAGTGTCTCTTTCAAAGGCTGTTTCAATGTGTATCGGTTCCATCACACAATTGGTAATTTTGCAAGAACTGTACAAAAATCTGGTTAAAATTAGCTGGAGGCATTTTGAGTTGCAATAATGTTTTATGTAAATATCATATTATGAGCAGTTAACCACATTAATTGGGGGTTACAACATTATGCTATATCATTTACACTTGCGTAACTTCTAGTTCATTAAATGGTGTTTATTTGAAGCCATCAGTTTGGCGATAATTTGATGTAATGAAACCACAAACTATTAATCAAATACGAGCTGCTTTACTAAGTATTTATTGAATAGTATAAGATTATATTAGTTAGTAAGTACAATTGTTTTTACTCGTATACAATTCTAATAATAATTAATCTTGTTTTCTAAGTTCAATTAAAATGAGGATGATAGAGTATAAATCTATATATACAAAAAAAAGTATTTACAACAATATAAGATCGCTTAAATACTACCGGTAGCTCAACTGATCTGCCTTTACAGCAAATGAAGATGAAATATTGAAAAGAGAACATCAATACCGCGAATCGATTGTTGCAAATTGATCAAATTTCGACCGTACCCTGAGCTTGGATTGTAAATCAAATATGTTTAAAATAAAACGAAGGGCAAGGCAAGGTTAAAGAAAGACGAAAACAAAATCTATGAAAGAAGGAAGAAGTGAACAGGCAAACTACATATGAGGCATTTTAACTTACGAATCTTAATTTTATTACCAGTGCCTCCTCATTTTGACAGTAAAAGTAACGAATTTTGAGTTAACGCTTTTAATATTCACTTCTCATAAAGATTAGCTCCAGAAACAAAGACGATATAATGTATGACACTTTGAGTCGAAAGATCTTTGGATCCTATCATAACTGCTGATGATCACCTCAGTGGTACTTTTGGCATCAAATGACGACATGTTTGTAATTATTATCAGAGCAATTGACGAAATAATAATTAGGCAACTATTATCTAGCGGCCCCATCTCATCTGAATTCTCATTATACCTATCATTACACCATTTTAATTGGCCTATCGTTTTGAACAAAACGTTTTACGAAATAGATCAATGTGCACTGGTTTTGTGATAGAGATGTTCTCGATATTTCGTGATGCGAGTAATATTTTTGTTATGTACTCTCATAACAAAGGCCTACTTCCACTTATTTTCTTTTCACTTTTCTCTTCTTCCACTCCCTTCAGTTCAAAGCGTCTATGGTCTTGGTTGGTAGGTACGTGAGAAAGATAGATAAACACTTTATTGTACACCAATAAGAACAAAGCAGAGTAAAACAATAGAACATGAATAAAAAAGCCTTAAGGTAGGTAGTACAAGGGGCGGCTTTATCGCTGTGAGCGTCAAGTTCGTCCCGCCATCTCCTTCTGGGCCTTCCGTCTACTTGCCTTTGGTGTCCACTTTGTGGTCGTTTTCGCCGATAGGTCGTCGGACATACGACAGATACGACAGAGTTACTTAGCTAAATCATTTAGAATTATTCTAATTATATTTAAATACCAAGCCTCAATATATTGTATACCTACATTTAGGATATAATAACGAGGTCATCGTTTTTATAAATTGATTGCTTCAAATTTTATTCCACCCTTTAAATAAATGGAAAGATGCAAATGGGAACCACCCAAAATTTTATAAATCACAGAAAAAATTACATTGAATTATTATTACAAAATACCCACAGTCTACAGAGAACAAGGGTCAAGACTTATATCCTGACCTAGATCTAAATAAGATCATAATCTCTATAATTTCTTATCATTATTGTTTTTATGGACCATTTAAGACCTCAAAGTTCAGATTTTGTATCATTTATTTATACCACATGAGATGTAGTCCAGATTAAATAGATTAAGCTATATTAGGCTCTGTTTTGGGTTGTATTCCGGTCACATCTCGGTTATGGCGTTATCGGCGTAAACGTTAGTAATTCGGCGTGTCGGCGCGGGCGCCGGCGGCGGCGGCGGGGCGGCGTTCGTGCGAAAACGAAAGTGTACCGCGGCATACATATGGTTTTGGGCTATTACGCAATTCGGTGCACTGGTGCATTGCTTGCTATTTGATCTATATTTTGGATGAAAGGACTTACTGACTGACTGACGATCCACAGGCCAAACCATATTATCTTTTTCGAAAATTTCTTGATGAAGTAGCGATGACCGGCGTAGGCGCATAGTGTACACATCATTATGCCCTACAAAAGACTTCAACGAGCTCGCGCTGTCTTGTTCCTTTTTTAATTTGCTCAACATATTTGTTTTATCAACCGACTTCTAAAAAGGTGGAGGTTAAGTATGTTTGTTACCTCTGAACTTTGTTGTATAGAAACCGATTTGAAAAAATATTTTTGTTTAAGATGATATACTTTCAGATTGGTTCCATAGAAATTTAGTTTTGATATCAAAATAACTGAAAAAACAGTCGTTGAAGTGAACGAAATTGCGTATTTTGCTTCCCTGTAGTGCCTACAGTCACTAGAACAGTCTAATTGAAGTAGGTTGTTGTATATTTAGTAAAAGTAAAGTAAAAGTAAAAGATCATTTATTTGTGACAACTCTAGACAAATATAACAACAATATTATAATACTATACTAATCTTACAACTAAATACAAATTTATACAAAAAATTCAAAACATTTATTATTTATTTATTTTATAAAACGTTTTTTTTTTAAATGACAGGCTTATGCTAGTATTATGTATTTTTTTATTTTTATTATTATTTAATTTTGGACCTGCTCTAGATACAAATAACGAGTAAGTACTGTAGTTAATTACTGGAACGTTTACCTCATTAGAAGCATACTTGAGAACGATGTTTTATAATAGCGATGTAACACACTGGGCTTAGCCGTTAGATATTACAAGCCTGTTGAACAAGTATGTTACCTTGATCATTATAATCTTTACAAGACGACAAAGGAGTTCAGACCGGAACAATTTGTTTTCTCCCTTGATATTTAGGTAAAACCTGTTTGTTGCATACGACATTACACTCCACTTATAATTTAAACTTCTTATACTAAATTGACATTAAGCTTCGTTGACCACTTTCTAATAAGGGGTAATCTGTACTGAAAAATATATTCTTTTTAAGTAAAGAAGTGGCGAGACTAGCTAGGCGCTCTCCTGATAGTAAGAGATCAGGCCTGCCCTGTGGTTCCTTTATGCATTTTAGTCAAATTATCCATCCCAAGGTTGTCTGGAAGAGATCGCTGCTTAGCGATAAGGCCGCGCATTATACGTCGGCTCCGTAATGGTCTTTACACCCAGCTTACGCCGGTGTTCTCCAGTGATTAAACCACTCACACAAACACATCAGGTTTGCGTGAGTAAACCAATAATGTGATTAAACAACATAAGGTATAAGATAAACTACAAGTAGTTTAATCTTAGGAGAACACTGGCGTAAACTGGGTGTAAAGGCAATTAGAGATCCGACCCTACATGCTCCATAATTTGTATCTATATCTCTAAGTTCTTTGGCACAATAAAGAGTTCTCATTTACTCATTCACACACACACACAACCACACAAAGGTATTTAATATTAATATCTAGAAATGTTGCCCATAAAATACTTAAAAACGAGATAATATTATACAAACCACTCTACTTTTAAAATACCTTCCGTGTTCTCACGTTCACATAATATTCTCATTGCCGTGTTGTCCTGAAGTGACAAATATTAATTAAGTTGAAATATAAATCTTTGTACGTAAGCAATTAGGTGTTATTTATTTAGTGCGGTTTCAGTCTAGCGTATTCTTGTTGCGCGTATACGGGATTGGTTGTTGCTAGACATGGAAATGATTGCTACTTCTATTTCATTGTCACATTGTAATATGATTTCATTTTGTAACAGTGAAATCACTGGTGATTTTTCATCAGTGGCATAATGTGATAATGTGACATTTTGTTATAATAATTCACGCATCACGCGACGTCACGCAATCACTCCCACTCACAGTCAGCACACTACTGCCTGTCTGTTATTGTTATTATGATACAAATGAAATTGTGAATGGTGACAAGTATCATGAGATCACAGCATACAAAATCGCCTGTCAGGGCGCACCGGGTGGATATCACTGGTGATTTTGTAAAAGACTTGGTCTCAGAAAGTAACAAGTGTTATGTGTGATAAGTTTTATACCATGATAAATAACATGTACTCCGTATACTTTCCATGCTTAGTTGTTGCGAAACTTCAAAAGCGTGCGTTTAAGCTCGGTGTTTTAGCGAGTGTCAGTATCAAGAGGCATCTCTCGCAAATTTCCGCGCGTATAAGCGTATACGCGCAGCAAAAAACAAAACAGGAACGGAGATTCTGCTCGGTTAATCCGCTAATCTGAAACCGCACTTAAAGTCAGGAATGCGTTATGACTTGGGCGGTATTAGCAGTAACCCTGACATTTTCACATTTGTTCTCATTCTAAGTAAAGTTCTAAGTTATTCAGCCACGGGCTTTCTGGCTACAAAGGTTATAAAAAATAAATATAAATACTTTGGTATAAATTTGTGTGCAAAGACCACACGACAGAGTGAAAACTTTATTAAAGGCAAGGTTAATAATACGATATACAACTATTAAGCGTACAAACGTAGAGGAAGTGGTGGCCGAGTGGATAAGGCCCTTGCCTTGCGATCTGATGATTGCGGTTCGAACTCCGGTGGCAGACATGCGTGGGTTTTTTCGGTCAATGGGTTTTTTCGGTCGAAAAAATCTATGTGCGCATCCCACATTCTCACAACGATAATAAACGAAAGAAAATATCGTGAGGAAACTGGCATATCATAGAACGGAGAAAAAAAATTCTGTGATATGTGACATCCACTAATCAGCATTGGATCTGTACGGTAGATGTAGACCCATTCGCTCTCTTAACGTAGATTAGGCTTGAGTCCCAGCAGATATAACATTATACGGTGATTATTTTTTAAATATATTTTACGTCACCAATTTAATTATATAAGATGTTTTGAAAATATATCGTCACTACCAATCTCCAAACATTTTATTCTTGTCGAGTCAATAGTTGCTCGCTCAAGTTGAAGTCTCAGATAATGTAGAAGAATCAAGCCATCATCAGGAAAATTATAAAATCACACTCCACAAAGACTAATCTGGCTGTCCTTCGACTTTACGTATAGATTCCTATCGGCTCCGAGCATTTCAAACACAGTACTTCACAAAGACTAATCTGGCTGTCCTTCGTCTCTACGTACAGATTCCTATCGGCTGCACCGAGCATTTCAAACACAGTACAAGTTTACAACAATCCGCTCTCGATTCAACCACCTTCGAATCGAATAGCCTGCCCCTCCATTGCAGCTGCGGGTCGCGCACAGCAATCCGCAATCACTCCCGCGCACGCGCGCTGAGCTTACGCGCGTCGACTGTGTATGATGCTTCGGTGGTGAAGTGGCCTGTGTTGTGTTAAATTTTCAAATCTCAAAGAAGGTGCTCAGTGTTTCCACTATGAAGTGCGCCGCTGCGCTGGTTTTACTAGCTGTTCTAACAGGTAAGGAAAATAATGGTAATTTATGCGGGAAATTTATATGGAAATTTGGCGGAACATTTTCAATATTTCTAAGTTTAAATGGAAGCGTAAAAATAATAATAAATATTATTATTATTTTCAGTCTGTAGAATCCTACTGCTGGGCAAAGGCCCTTCCTTATTATTATTATTATTATTTTCTATTTTTAAATGTGGACATTAGTTATTTAGTATAGTTATTTATATTATTATTACTTTCTTTGGTTCAGTTTTAACTTTACTCGACCTGTGCACCCCCGACCATCTTATCGTAACCGTCTCCATACAGGTTGTCTGGAAGAGATCACTTAATAGCGATAAGACCGCCCATTGTACTTAATATTTTGTAATGTTTCCTTCTCCTTGTTATTGTTATTTGTCTTATGGTGTACAATAAAGCATTTTCATTCATTCATTCATTAGAAAAAAATAACTCTATTAAAATTTTCATAAGTAATGCAACTTTCTTCGTGTTATTTTTGGTCAAAATGTTAACAGAATAATTATGAGCATTCTTACAATAATATAAACAGTAGCTATTGTTATGTCAATTAGTTAGCTACACTTTCCTTTTGTACGTTTGTGACGCAAGTAATGTAATCGACAGCTAATTAACAACAATGTTGGTAACTACAACAACAACTACCTATTAAGTTAACAGTTTTTTTTTGTAGCACAAATATTATGGTAATGTTTAATTGAAACCAAGTGTAAAAATTAACTTTCAAACTATGTATGTATGTATAATACAAGAAACGTACACTTTACTTTCATTCTCGGTGCGCGTATCAATGCATGGGAACTGCAAAGAATTAGCGCAGGTATTATCTAAACTATTGGAACTTAATACTGATATTTTAATTATTAGGTAGGTGGGTATCTTAAGAGTGTAGCTTTTAAGTGAAGATTAAAGATTAGGTAAGTCACATTTTTTACAACAATAGAGTCGTCCTAGAGACAAGTTTAAGATTTATTAAATGATCTCACTAGATTAAAAAAAAACGATTCTTATAAGGAATTTCACGTACCGTATCTATTGTTGAATAAATAGTCCGACATGTTACGTATATGTATCGATATTTATCTAAAGAACGCAATAATATAAAGCCATTTTTTTCGTCTCCTAATATGTTTTTTTTCCATAAATCCTCTATTCAAAGTTTTTATAACTTTTCTACTCGTCTAGTTGCGGAATCTGTAATACTTGCTCATAAAATGAGGAATACTTTTTTATGTCAATCTCCGCTTGCTTTTCCGCCACGCGTGCCGCACCGACACAACGGCATGCGTTGTGAAAATTAATCATTGATTTTCCTTTTCTAGTGCGATGTCCGTGAATAAAAAAAACATTGACTATTATAAAGATAACTGTCTTTTATTACCTATTTTTGCCCGCGGCTATGCCCACCTGGTCCTTTCCTAAAAAAGTCATTCTTTATGTCGTAAAATGAGCTAACCAAAGGATTGAGGATGGATAAATGCATAAACAGGATGTGTTTGAAAGAGTGGATAGAGTTTTACCAGCTAGTGGGGGACATCATGATTGTTCAGAAAATTTAAAAAGTATATCCAGTAAAAATCGAGTTTTCGGACGTTTTCATTTTCATTTTTTTACCCTAGTTCTTCCTTTTTGATGCCAAGATTAGTATTAAGCAATATTCTCAATTTGTTTACTTAGAGCAATGGAAAGTCTTTAAGAAAAAACAGAAAGAAAAAAATCCTATATCCGGTAATCTTAGCATCAAAAAGAATGGACAAGGATAAAAAATTGAAATTTTGAAATCGTTCATTATCTCGAAAACCGAGGGATTTTTAGATACTTACTGGGTATTTTTGTTCCCTCACTTGCATAGAATTACACACTCTTACAACACCAACACATCCTGTATAGTGATTTTGTTTCTCAATCACGCCCAAAAAAACTGATTCTAATCTAATAAATAATAAATAAAGTTGACGTTTGGTGTGTAAATTGGTAGTTTATGAGCTGGGAAATGTTTGAAAATTAGTTAAAAAGCCACTTTTTTCTCTATACGATGTGAGCAACACCGCGGGCAGTCAGGGAATGATTAGTTTGGGAATTTTATAATACTTTAATTACCTATTTACTAAAGAGTGTAATAAACATTCCAGTAAAGACCGCTAACTAGTAGAAATAGCAGAGTAGGTGTGACTGTGTGGTGTTCAGTATGCAGTTTTGATTAATTAGTTACTAAGAAAAAAAAAGCAAGTGGTAAACGAACGAACAGACAATGTCGTTGCATCATCGTTTTGAACATTTTCGTACGGAACACTAAAATAAATATTTGATCACACGAGCCTTCCTATTGGCATTTTTATCAAACAAGAAATACTTTTTATTGTCATAAGGATATTTCAACTTATAAAACTGGTTTTTAATAACATCTTTATGTCAACTATTTCTGTTTTATTATACCAGTCGGCCTGAATATTTAGGTATTACTAAAACCATGCCTTAATAACCTAGAAACTGTTTGCTATACGGGATTCTGTGAGTCACTTATGTCATTTACCTTTTTCGCATGCGCGTAGCATCCCATTCTTATGTGGAGTATGGTAATGGCTATTTTTACGTTATATAACGGATTTTGTTTTGAACGGAGGTGTTATACATTGAACCAAATGTCGTTCATACTAACCTGAAGTCTTTGAAGAAGTTTTCACTTCTGCTGTGAGGTCACAACTTTTTAGGGTTTAATGGCATAATAGGATTAAACAAAATATTTTTTATGAAAAAGACATTACCATGAAACAAACATAGTTTTGATGTATGATCTTCTACTTATCGTGTCACTAATTCTCTAATACTGGTGTGGTGAAAGGATTTCAAGTGCGCCTCGAAGAGGCTCCTTTCGTACACTATGTTATGTATGATGCATTAAAGTCATTAATAATAACAGTAACTTGATATCACTACTGAATTTATTAACTGACTTATGAAGCTAAGATAAATTCTTAATGGCTTTCATAGAAAGGACCATTTATTATGATAAGTTGGTCGTTATTAATCATGATAGTTACCAGGAAAAGTGTCAAAAATTATTTTAACTTATTCGTTATTTCTTTGATCGCATATCATAAAACCATTATAACGTCAATAGCATTTGTCTGTACGAGAAGTAGTTATAAAAAAAATGGCTCTTTATCTTCTATTAGTAATATTATATAAAAGGCTAGTCCCTGACTGACTCACTCACTGAATGACTGACAGGCAACGCACAGGCCAAACCACTGGAAGTAGAGACTTGAAATTTATGGCTTTTGGATGATAAATTGAAGTTTATATAAAAATGCTTACACAAAAGTGACGAAAGGGAGAGTATGTAAGGTAGTGAGGTTTTATTTCCAAAATTATCTTCTGCCGAAAGAAGAAACAGTTCAAGGCTATCTTCGCCTTTAACATTATAAATGGTAACGGCTATTTCTACTACAACCATTTTCGGAACTGTCACTTTGGTAGGCATGTCATAACGAGTTGCCATTCTGCGTAAGAAAACATGCTTTGCGCCACCAATACTGATAAGACACGGCCATTTTTCACGAGAATACAAAAGAATGGAGTAACCCTATTCTTTTGTATTCTCGTGTTCACGGGTTACCCCACTAGTATTATGGGTCTTCAGCTCGTATTCACGGATTATACAAAGTATTGTTATGCAGAGAAACGAACTCGGCTGAATGAGAATCGAGATCGCCCGCGAATCCGTGATAGCCTTCAATAAGTAGCTTTCCACTGTTGGTCAATGTTGTCTGACTTTCTTGGATGTAGAGAAAACTTTTTATTTCGTAAAATTATTTTTTTTATCCTTTATATATTTTTTAACTCATTCAAGTAAGTGCAGTGTAGAGCAAGTGAAAATAACATTTTCCATAGTATTTGTAAGTTATCAAAAATGTTATGTTAAAAATGTTAAGAAAACCTGGCAAATATGGCAACTTAAAATAAACTTAAGAACCCACTCCAGCTTATCTAAGTGTTCATAAAATCTCGTCCTGACATTTAAGTATAGTTACAAAACGGACACAGCGTACTTCAAGTTGATAAACGCTTACTTGTATAAATATAGAATATTAATTTTTCATTACCTATTAAGTAACTTGCATATAATACATCTACATTGTTTACATAAGATATTATACCTAGGTAGAAGTTGAGCCAAGAATCAGTCATAAATCGCCTAAAGGTCTTATAATCGCGGCCAAGGATTTAAGTTGCAATTTCACAAACATTAGCATTAGTGATTCGACGCATGTCTGTACTACGCCTAAAAAGACAATTTTAGAACTACGTTTCGACATTTTAGCCAGTCAGCCGTACAAAAGTGTGAGAACGTAACAAAAAATATGAAGGCTAGAAAAATACAATAAAAACACAAATTGATGGTTTTATCAATTTAAATATCATGCTAGTCTAGATTTTTTACAGTACCTAGTACTATAATCCGTTACTGCGGAAATAGTCATAAAAGCTATCGATTTTGTAACTAATTTCATAATTAGGTAAGTATAATGTTTTATACAAAATTTCAATAAAAGCAATTTGAAAGGTTACAGGACAAACGATTGCCAAGAATTGCGTATGTCTACCTAGATTAAGACCTACACTATTACAAAAGAATTAAGAATTTTCGAAAGTAAGTTTAAATTTAATTGGTAATTAGGTAATAATCGTATTTCAGTTCATTTCTCATGTAATCGAGTAACTGGAGCGAAGTCTAGATCGCAACAGCTGAAGTGCAATGTGGCATACTAAGTATGAATGAACACTCACTGGAATTATTTCAAAAGAGTTGTTCTAACTTGCAGAACTAAACGAACTTGGAAATGCTAGGTTTGAAACACTTTGCATGCTTGGCAAAATATACAATTTGTACCAGGGTTTATTTATTATTATTGCATGCTCCTAATTCTTATCGTGTCACTAGTTCTTTCGAACCAGGGTCGAGAAAGGATTTCAAGTGCGCCTCGAGGGGCTCCTTTCGTATACAAGCTAAAAAGCCCACATGAAATAATAGTTGAAAAATGGTTACCATTTATTAATAGCAAAAAAACATTTCGACGTATTTGAATACAATAATAATAAACTAATAATATAAATAGAAATAATATATAAAAATAATAATAAGAAATAAAAATATATAATAAATAATAAATTAATCATAAACTAAAGTTTAGGCTCTAAACTATCAAGTCAATAAAAGTATACCTACGCATTATGGTTTAAAGATTTGTAGAGTTTTATGACTTTAAAATGATTTTACTATAAAAAATATCACGAGTTACAAAATACGCAGCAAAATTATACATTATACTAATTCAACACTTATTTAAATCTAAACTGTGAACGCGCTTTAATCTAATAAAAGTTAGATATTAATGATTCCAAGACAATCATTAGGTCAAGGCCACGTATCTGCCGGTGTATTAGAATACATAAATACATAATGAATACATAATTGGATGAGAATGGACAATAATGACATCCTAGTTCAATGTATTATTAGGACGATGGATCTGTGTGGGTTTTGGTACTAAAATTATGGGACATTTATTAGGTATTAGCATTATATGTCTGACTGACGACTGTCTGTAGAATTTAGAATTGATGGACATTATTATTTTTCTGTAGTTTATCGTTATATTAAATACCGATAACTTCGTTGCAAATTTCTCGAAATTGCTTTCATAATACGTACTCATAATTTTTTTTAGTTTCAAGTCTACGTCCATTGCTTTTGCCTGCAGAGTGTCTGTCAGTCAGTCATTCATGTGCTGGAAAGGAGCCTCTTCGAGGCGCACTTGAAATCCTTTCACAACACTGTTTCGAAAGAACTATTGACACGATAAGAAGAAGTCATTCCGGACCAAAAATTCGTAGTTATTGATTTATTAAATTAAATTAAAAGTTGTTTAACGTAAAAATATTCTAATGAACTTTCGCAATTTTGAAAACATTTGTAAATGATTAACTCTTAGACAAGGTTTCGTTGTAAGGTGGTAGCAGTCATAGTTTTCTATGGTGTTAATGGTTTGTCTTGTTAGGCATAAAATATGAAAAAATAGGGACGTAGCTGTAAATTTTCGTCAACGTAGCCACTTTGCAACAAGGTTTATGTACCATAGGTCAGATATCTTTTGTTTGAGCTAACTTATACAATAGGTTACTTTGCATAACTAAAATTTGCATGAATATTGCAATGCTCTTCTTAAATGGCTATAATTGGCTATAAAATAGGCGTAGGAAGCGATATTTGACTACTATTTAGTGACTTAGGTTTTTGAAAACCTATTCTTTATCTGACTGGTATTTATAAAATAAAAATGTTTGGTTTGTGGTAGGTATATGTTTTTTGTTAGCCCAATTAAATTGTATGCAATTCACAAAATATATGGCAAGTAACGTCATGCAATATTGATAACCAAATATTTATACTTTAGGTAAATTTTAATCATTTTATGAATATTTCAATAAGCGATGTTACTGAAATTTTATTAAAAGTTATTAATTTTAACTTAGTTCCTACTTAGATTTTACATAGTCAAGTGTAACATTAATATTAAAAAAAAAAAATCTCGTCAAAAATCAGACCCGTCGTTTATGAAAAAAAAAAAACCGTAGCTATCCAGTTACTAAATTCAACTTAGCAATTATTACAGCTTAAGGGTAATCCTCAAATCCGAATTCCATACAAAATGTTTCGGACAAATACTCAAAAAGTACGCCGTATTAGTTAACTTCGATTTTATACGTGTTTTAAAGTTAACCCTACTAACTTAAAAACACGTATAAAATCTAAACTAAAGTATGAAACCTTTCATTTTTTTTGTTGCTGAAATCAAAAAACGTGGACGATACGAATAGTGTGAAGAAATTACTATAATACGGCGTACTTTTTGAGTATTTGTCCGAAACATTTTGTATGGAATTCGGATTTGAGGATTCCCCTTAAGCTAATTACTACAATTTATATAAACCACACATCATATACCGTTGCAAACGATCTATAGGTAGCTCAACTGCTCCAACTCAATACCCGATGCCAGCGTGCCGAGGATACTGGCTGCATTGCCTCTTTGTACAGCATGCCATATTCTTTGGGCGAGATAGCTGCCAGCATTCAGATCACGCGCAATTATCACAGCGCCTCGAAATTTTAAAGTTTTCTTTTTAATATCACAAGGTGAATTTGAGAAACTTTCCATGTGTTACATTTTATTGCCATTGCATAACGATTGTACACGCGTTGTCATCGCGGAATCGTTGTTTTTCATTGTAGTACGCTTTCACGGTCATGAATGGTGTGGATTGGTGCGCGGGTGACTTTCTTTTGAGCATTGTCTGCAAGTGTTTAGCCTTTGTTTTGACCATCTGACGTAATTTTTAATATTAATATTTGTTGGCGTGTAACTTTATGTAATAATTATGGCAACTTGGCTACTCTAAAAAGGTCTAAGACAAAATTGTAGCATGTTCTATTTATTTTGTTTTAAAGCGAGAACGTAGACGACATTAATTAATTAATTGTCTCCTAAATCAACGTCTTATATTAATCATTATTAGTATAAAATTGTCCTATTAATATAAAAAAAACTAATATT
Organism: Lobophora halterata; assembly: GCA_932526365.1. NCBI lineage: Eukaryota > Metazoa > Arthropoda > Insecta > Lepidoptera > Geometridae > Lobophora > Lobophora halterata. The sequence goes on from OW052002.1 coordinate 9,693,501, forward strand.
ATTTTTTCTTATTATTATCTTACCATCTATAATATATATATATATATATATATATATACTCAAAGGAAGAGTGTTTCATTGCGATAAGACCATTCATTGTTACATTTTTTACTGTTGGCTATAATGAGTTTTAGTGTCCAATAAAAAGTAAAAATTCATTCATAGTGCGGTTTCAGACTAGCGTATATTTGGTTGCGCGTATACAGGCGGAGTGGTTCTCGCAAAACTTCAAAAGCGTGTTTTTTTCTTAGCGTCAGTAGCATAAAGCGTCTCTCACAGCATGTCCCACATACAAGTTCTACTCAACAGATATTGTGTAGAGCACAAGACAAGAATAAACTCTACTCGTATACCGCCAGAGTATTGTCTGTCAAACAACTCTGCAAATCACAAAGTGCTAATAGATTGTTTGACTGCTTGTAAATTGCGATTACTTGCAATATTGAGGAGTAATCAACCATCACTAGCTACTAGTCCAATAATCGATTTAAACCATTAGTGACGAGAACTGATTTTTTTTTATAAAAGAACTAGCTGTGAATAAGAAAAAACCAGTAAACTGTAGTAACAGTAACAGTAGCAAGTACGCGACTACTGTACGCGTTTACTCTACGCGTGTGAATATGCACTCTGAATTTCAAGTCTATTTGTTCAGTGGCTTGGCCTGTGCGTTGTCAGTCAGCAGAACTAAGCCTTTATTTTATGATAAAATATTTTTTTATGAATTTATAATGTCAATGATTTATCATATTATGTTGTAATGTTGTGTCGTGTAGAGAGTACCTAAATGCAATTCTTACTTGAAAATAATGGTAATACTTTTTCGTACACTTTCGCGATTATCATATCATAAAAACACAAGCTCCCGATTTAGCAGTTAGTAAGAGGTAATTTATGCGTATGCATTATGTAGAGATGATATTGCTTCACATAATCTGATTTAAAAATTTAAAAATATATTGGCGAATGCAACGAAAATACTCATAAACGTAAATTTGTCAGATCCCATTCAAAAGCCAGTGCTTTATGAGCGTAAGCCGAATGTTATTGAGTAATCGGTTTACAGAGTATGTGCCGAGTCAGCGAGAAATCTCTCGTATTTCGTAGTGAAATGTCCGTCACTTTCGTATTTCTCATAGTTACGTCACTCGTCTAATTTATTTGAGTATTCGATCACACATGACTTGAATTTAGATATCTGCGTTGACTAAGCGTTATTGAATTCAATAGCAAAATGCGAGAGCAATCAGTCAATGAAATTTTATTTAAAAAAATATAGGTGAATATGGGTTTACAAATATATAGGTAGATTATTATTGTAACTATTATTCAATTTTATTTTAATACTAGCTAACCCACGTGTGATTTCGTCTAACCGTGAATTTTAATTTTTCACTTAATTTTTAAATGTTTATGTCTCTGCAATTCGGGGCGTAATCCAAAGAATCAAAAATCATGAAAATCATCGGTTTCCGTTTTCGAGTTATAACCAAGTAACCTAAATTTGTTTTATATACGGGGACTTTTTTTCATAGGTTATACATATTTCGAGGTATGCATATTTGTGAAATCAAAATAAAGATATGTTTTAAATGGAGTTACAGACGTAAGTAACTGTCTGAACAAGCAAATGTAAACCATCCGCTGTTTGTAATAATGCAGGAAAGGTTCAAACTGGCTCTACCACTGCGACAAGTCTGATTGGTATTTGCCGTAAACTACATCGTATCGCTTTATTCGTAAAACCTGACTTCCTTAGACAAGTATTACTAAAGCTGCTTGTTCAAAGGAACGGAGTAGAGAGGAGACGAGCGGATCCGTGCAAGTTTCGACCGATAGAATAGAGACCTTTCTTCTCCTCGGCCCACTGACACGGAGCTGCGTTCCACTGATGTGGATCTGGACAGAGTAGAGAGGAGTGGACCGTAAATTGGCCAATCACAGTGTTCAAAGTGGAGATTTCGTGCACTCTGATTTGTCAATTCACGGTCCGCTCCTCTCCACTCCACCCAGGTCCGCGTCAATGGAAACGCGCCCTAACTCCATGATATGTTCATAAGCCCTTTTTTAATGTTGCCTTCTTATACTTGTAGGTAATATAGGAAGGAAAGTGTCGTGAAGCAAGGAAATTGGGTAATGCATATGTATGCGACGAATTAACTGGTAAATTACTTTGTACATTACTGTACAAGTCAGTTTGCAATCATTAGTAATTGGTACAAATAAATCAATGTATGCTTTGAATATTGCATGAGCCTCTCATCTCATGATAAAAATAAATGTGTACATTTTTCTTTTCTTATTTAAGACTAGCTGACGCCCGCAGCTTCGGTTGTATTGTGAATTAAAAAAGTCTTTTCATACCGCGTTTACGAACATACCAACTAAATTTCAAGTCTCTACTAACGGTCAGTGGTTTGATCTGTGCTGTGTCTGTCAGTCAGTCAGTCAAGCTTAAGCATTTTATGTTTTATTCATGATAATAATAATCCTAGGTAATTTGTTTAAATATCTTGTATCATAGAACATTCAAAACTGATTTCTAGTTCCTACTTTACCGATTTAAAAAAAGTTATATGTAAAGGTTGCCTGGATGAAATTGCTTTTAGCGATAAGGCCGCCCATTGTAGCCTGCATTATTTTGTTTTTTTTTATCTTTCAGCTTCCTTTTATAATGTATATTTCCTCGCGGTGTACAATAAAGTGTAACTATCTATCTATCTATCTAATTCTATGAGATTAATAGGATTTTACAAGGATTTTTATGTTGATGGAAATGGCGATGGAGTGATGATTTACGCGCTATAGCTGGCATAAAGTGGATGAGAAGAGCCGAAGATCGGGCTCAGTGGCGCGCCTTGAGAGAGACCTACGTCCAGCAGTGGACTGCTGTTGCTGATGATGAAGGATTTTTAACATCCGTAATTTCTTAATACTATCCTTCAAAAACGAATCATTGCGAAAGTTTAGAATATGCATTTGTCATACGTTCTTTAGCAACAATTAAATTGTAGGTGTCAAATTGAATAAAATATAATTTGACCTTTTGATCAGCGATCAGACTGCGATTCCGTCGGCTGGGGGTCACCTATGAATTAAGTTATTTCTGTTTTTAGCAAGGAAAAAAAACAGAACTATCAACAGAAATCCTATCCTACTAATATTATAAACGCGAAAGTTTGTAAGTATGGATGGATGGATGTTTGTTACTCTTTACGAAAAAACTACTGAATGGATTTTAATGAAACTTTACGATAATATAGCTATTACATCAGAATAACACATAGGCTGCTACAATTTATAAAGATACCTGCGCAGACGAAGTCGCGGGCACCAGCTAGTAATTAATAAGTTTATGCCTTCGATAAATGCCATAGAGATTATACATAATATAAAAACAAAAATACACTAAACTTTTTTTATATATTTGACGTGACTACGTTTTATAAATCGATGAGCGCCGGCTGCATGCACGAAAACGTTTACATCATCGGTAACGCTGTCATTGTCTGGTAACGCTCATTGTCCGGTAACGCTCATTGTCCGGTAACGCTGTAATTGTCCGGTAACGCTCATTGTCCGGTAACGCTCATTGTTCGGTAACTCTGTTATTGTCTGGTAACGCTCATTGTCCGGTAACGCTGGTAGTCACGTTAAACTATCCTCCGTAAGCCAACTTTACAGACAACCAATTTTTTTTACGTAAAGATGTGGCGAGACGAACTAAGCGCTCTCCTGATGGGAAGAGATCACTCCTGCTCAGGACCAGAACAGTGCTACACAGGACTTTGATTCACATAGTCCGGTGTAATACTGCCAAAGCGCTCGTCCACACTAAGATATTTTGATGGTTAGACTCGAAAGCCCAGTACTATTTACGGTGCCTTTCAAACCGGAACACAGTAATGCTTACTGCTTTGCGGCAGAATATCTGGCACTGTATTGGTACCCATCTTAGTAGACAGCATCCTACAGGGGAGGTAGCTACTAGGCCCTTAAAATCAGAACACAGCTAAGCTTAAATTTTACTGCTTTTCTGCAAAATATCTGGCACTGTGTTGGTACTCCTTCTAGTCGGCATTCTGCAGGTGACGCATATCAACGGTAAAAAACGGTATTATTAAGAATGCAAGAAATTTATAAGCGTTGAAAGAAAAATGTCTTACGAAAGATAATTTCCCGTTGTGATTGATGGTTATAACTGTTTAAAAAACCTTAAAAAACACTTAGATTTATAACCTACAATAATTCCTAACAATGTTTATTTAGGATTATAAACCGATAACGGTTAAAAAATTGATAAATCATATTGACATTTGTGAGGATCTTCCGTAGTTATTGACCGTTATAATAATTTATTAATTATATCTTCTTTTTTTTTTTAATTTGTGCCAAAACCATAAGTATGAAATACGGCTGCACGAAACACAAATGAAGTATCTTTAGATTTGCTTCATTTATAATCATAGAATAAAATTAAAGCGTCAAAAATCCAATATTCCATAGGTAGTGTACTTCCAAATGTAGTCGGGTTTTCAGTTTTATAAAATTTAAGCTTGTTATAATATGGTGTAACTTAAAACTCTATACTGTAACTACAATCAAAAAGTCGTCTAAAATTAAGTTTATGATAATCAATTTGAAATGCAAATGTGTGCATCTGAACTGAGGGCCCAAATTTTAAATTTTCGAGAAACGCTTTAAGATTTACAGGGCAATTAGTTAAAAATAGTAAAAACTTATAGCAATCAGCCATAAATTTCTTAAACTTGAATTAAAGCTGTTATGATGAAATTACTTGGGCCCTCAATCCAGACGCTTGCGTAAATAGGCATATCCTGAATCTCAGAAAGTACTATCGCTAGGCTTATCATTTTTATTTCAGAATTTAGTTAAGAATTTCTTAAAACTTTTAAGAAATTTACAAATCTGTAGAGTAAGGTATTACAGATTTATAGCGTTTTTGCTTGGTCCCTCAGTTCAAACATGTCTGGACTGAGGGACCAAGGGAAATCACCATAAATCTGTAATGTTATATTCTACAAACTTGTAAATTTCTTAAAACTTTTAAGAAATTCTTAACTAAATCCTGAAATAAAAATCACAAGCCTAGATATCGTACTTTCTGAGATTCAGGATATGCCTATTTACGCAAGCGTCTGGATTGAGGGCCCAATATTTTTGGCTTTATTTACTTTTCTCATACTCATACATGAACGAAATTAGAATTAGTTTTTTTTACTAATTTTTAACTAAAATTTAGCATATCGTCCGTTCTTCTAAAAGCTAAACTTTAAGAGAAAATGGATTTTCAACATTTACTAGGAGAAAACTGTGTAGGGTGGATATGATTTTGTACTTTTTCGGACATTACTTAGCATACTTCAGCGGCCGGTATTCCAGGCATCCGTGGACAAACGTGGTAATGTAATAAGTAAAAGCATAGGTACTTCTAAAATTTTATTAGGTTTAGTTTCATTTTAATTTGTATGTAAGTAATTAAAAGAAACAGGAGGAACAGCGCTGCATAACTAACTAGCTGTTGCCCGCAACTTCGTTTGAATTTTGAAAATTCTTAGTTCTCACTTTCAGGTCTTGACGTACACGTCCTCCAAGTTCCAAGTCTCTACGTGCAGCGGTTTAGCCTGTACTTTGCCTGTCTGTCAGTCAGTCAGGTTCTAGCCTTTTATAGTTATTGATGATATATAATATATACTTAGTTAAGAATTACTAGGATTTTTAATTGTTAGTAACACTCCATCGTAAAAAGTAATAAAAAAAATTGATACATTTTTATTGACGAGGTGACTGAATCTTGATTTGATAGGTACTGTCTATCTTGTTATTAATCTACTAGCTGACACCCGCAACTTCGTCTGCGTTGCTATTTTCTTAGTAGTACCTACTCACTTTTAGCTTTTGACGAACACATCCTCCAAGTTTCAAGTCTCTACGTTCAGTGGTTAGGCCTATAGGTACGTTATCTGTCATACAGTCAGTCAGATCCAAGCCTTTTATAATTATATTACTAGCTGACATCCGCAACTTCGTTTGCGTTGAATTTTTTTCAAATTCCTTAGTTCCTACTCATTTTCAGCTCTCGACGATCACATGCTCCAAGTTTCAAGTATCTACGTTCAGCAATTTGGCCTGTACGTCGTCTGTCAGTCAGTCAAGCAGTCAGTCAGGTCCAAGCCTTTTATAAAATACCTATATCTATTAGATTAAAATATTAGGTATAGGTACGTACCTCGCTAGCTTCAGAGTAGCATAGCAACTACTATGCTCCTTGATTTCGAACTTAGATAATATCTAAAGATAATTGTTTAAAAAAAAGCAATTACCTAATTGTCTCCAATGTTAACCTCGGCTACGCCTCAGCCCACATTATCATGTTTGTCCATGGATGCCTGCAATGCCGGCCATTACTAGTAGGCAGTAATGTACCTACTCGTAATGTCCGAAAAAGTACAAAATCATATCCACCCTACACAGTTTTCTCCTAGTAAATGTTGAAAATCCATTTTCTCTTAAAGTTTAGCTTTTAGAAGAACGGACGATATGCTAAATTTTAGTTAAAAATTAGTAAAAAAAACTAATTCTAATTTCGTTCATGTATGAGTATGAGAAAAGTAAATAAAGCCAAAAATATTGGGCCCTCAATCCAGACGCTTGCGTAAATAGGCATATCCTGAATCTCAGAAAGTACGATATCTAGGCTTGTGATTTTTATTTCAGGATTTAGTTAAGAATTTCTTAAAAGTTTTAAGAAATTTACAAGTTTGTAGAATATAACATTACAGATTTATGGTGATTTCCCTTGGTCCCTCAGTCCAGACATGTTTGAACTGAGGGACCAAGCAAAAACGCTATAAATCTGTAATACCTTACTCTACAGATTTGTAAATTTCTTAAAAGTTTTAAGAAATTCTTAACTAAATTCTGAAATAAAAATGATAAGCCTAGCGATAGTACTTTCTGAGATTCAGGATATGCCTATTTACGCAAGCGTCTGGATTGAGGGCCCAAGTAATTTCATCATAACAGCTTTAATTCAAGTTTAAGAAATTTATGGCTGATTGCTATAAGTTTTTACTATTTTTAACTAATTGCCCTGTAAATCTTAAAGCGTTTCTCGAAAATTTAAAATTTGGGCCCTCAGTTCAGATGCACACAATGCAAATTGGTTATGAAGAAAAACTACTTTTTTTAAATACCTACTACAGACTAGTAAAGATTTGCTAATCAGAACAGAAGTTACAAGTAGATTACCTCGAATTCGAAGGCTTTCAAGTAGATACCTAAATATATTTAATATTCTGTGCTAGCCGACCACACTATTAGAAATTTATAGCTCTAACTGTACGAGCGAGTAGTTATCAAACTGTTATCAATTTTGTACAGGTTGGTCTGTCTGTATCAATATATTAAACTGTGTGCCAGTGCCGGCCTCTAAAAATAAAAATACTATACAATCGTAGCTTGTAAAGGCTTCCGTTGCTTGGGGCCACTAGGTTTGGGACCGCGGTCCCAATCGATGGATTGATTAAATTTTATAATATTTCTATCGGCGATTGGGACCGCCCTAAAATGAATGAAAAAAAATCTATGGTTCATGTCAAATACAGTATAGTCAAAGGAAAAAGTATTAAGAACAAAACTCTTAGTATACCAGATGTTTTTGTGCTAGAGATATTTACCAGTCAAGTTAGACGTTCGACTCAGCTTTTTTGATGCGACTCTTTTTATCGAACGTGTCACGTCGGATTTATGAACGTGCAACTCTCTATCTTTAGGGCGCCTTCATATTAGAGGCGTGAGGAAGCGCTACTGTAGCGCTTCTGTGGCGCCACGGTGGCGCTTCTACTAGTAGTCTGTACTAGTTAAATAATAATATAATTAGAAGGCAATTTACCATAGTACAAGTTTTTCAAACTTAGTTTGGTGACTGACACACGTATTCTTTAGTGGATTTTTGCACTTAAGTGAATACTTACGTGAATGATAAAATGGCCGCCGCTTTACTAAAGGTTCGGCTGTCACCTGTCAAATTTCAAATGTAAGTGTTCACTTCAGTGAAAAAAATTGACTTAGAATATGGGTGTTACACCCACTTTTTCACTCAAGTGAATACCTACATTTGAAATTTGACAGGTGACAGCCAAACCTTTGGTAAAGCGGCGGCCATTTTATCACTCACGTAAATATTCCCTTGAGTGAAAAAATCGACTTAGAATATAGTAATGTAATGTAGTAAAATGTAGTAAGGCTTAAATAAAATAAAAAAATATTTTATTTTATTTTAGTTTTCATACAATATCTAGACGCACCAATATGCACAGTGGCGCTTCCTCACGCCTCTGATTTGAAGGCGCCCTAGTCTCTACTGAGTAATCGTTAAGGCCAAAAATGTAAGTCTGTGAAACAGCGCTTTGTCTTAGTACGATTCCCACAGCATCTGCAATTAGTGCAAAGTAGCCTAACATAGATGTTGCAAAATATTTCATTTTGCAGGCAGAGGCGGACTAAGGCTGGATTTAATTATGGTACTAGCTACAAAACAGCATTTTTTTTAATATTTTATAAATTCATAAATATGGGTCTTAAAATTGCATAGTTTAGTGGTTAATACGATTTATAGTTTTGAGATTTATAGATTTTTCATATTTGAAAATTTTAAAACCAAAAGAATTCGACAGTTTGTCTGTGGTTAAATTTCAAAAAAAATATTATTTTGTTCAATCATTGTGAAATTATCGTAATTTACCTATATTTAAAATAACGATGTATAATTTGAAGTAAATCACTCTCTTATGAATTATTTTCACTTGTAAATATCAATTGTCGAACGAATTTGCGAGCCATTAGGGCATTTCTTTTTCCGCCCTGACAGACTTATGTTCTAAGTCTGACCCTGTTACCAAACACTACAGTAGTGGCATCTCTACACTACAAATGTAGTCTGTTTCCCATACAAGGAGCTGCAGATTACCCATAATTTACCTAGGGTTATGTGGAATCACGGTTGAATAATCTACATTTAAGATCTTTGTTTTCTAGGAATTCACTTTTCACTTGGTCTAGATTTAGTATTACGAATATGTTAGGCATAATCGTATAATTCTGTGACAAAATAAAATCATATCACCATGTAACAATGAAATAGAAGTAGCAATCATTTCCGAGCCTAACCTACCGACACCCAGTGGTACAACGAATTCCGTTAATACAATAATGTTTTAAGTGACTCTCTAGCATCAAAAGACCTTTCTCTTAAAGACTTTGCCAGAGTAATATTTTTCTCCGTGAGACTTCTCATGATTGTTTTTGCATATCATTCAGAACATACATTATGTAAGTAACAGCTATTTTTACGTATGCACAGGCTTCCTTCCGACTTACTTATTCCATAGCATTTATATGCATGATAAAATACTTCGTAACACGGTTCAATTTTATATTGATTTCAAGCAAATAGTGGATTGGAAAACCAATCGTTGTTCTCGTCTTTAGTGTAAAACATGAATTTAGAAGTTAGATTGGACAAGATATTGAAATTCAATATTCAAGATTAATTCAATAGGCTAGAAATCTAATGGATTATTAGGTTAGTAATTTAAATTATTCATCGTATTTATTACATACGATTATATTATATTAAATTTATTGTTCATCTCTCGAAACAAAAAATAGTGACAAAATAAAAAACTTAATCTATTGCAAAGCAAAAGCATGTTTACGCTCACTGTGCAAAGAGACATTTACGCCAAAATTGCAAAATTTAGGACACGTTTACAAAGAATCCATCCCTTTTAGACCCAAAGAAGTCCTCTGTAGCACTGTTCTGGTAATGAGCAGGCGTGATCTCTTACCACTTGAAGAGCGCATAGCACGTCTCGTCCCAAGTTTACAGAAAAAAAAAGGGGTGGATTTTTCGATACAATTTATTTGCAACAGTTATAGGCAGTTATTCAACAAACTGTCGCAGACTATAATGATACTGTGGAGCAAAATAGGCTATATTTTGTAACCTAACTCGTAACTACTGTTTCCTTTACTTAGTCGTGAGAAAGTTGATTGCTAAGTTATGCTTAGACTAGATTAGTTATAGATCAGGCTGCTGTTAGATAATGGATAATGGGGTGAAAATATGCGAATATATTTAAACTAAAGTTATTTCGTCAAAATTACATAATTTTATAATAAATGTGATACCTATCAGGCGATGATCAGACGCGCCTTGCTCGGATTGACACTTATTTATAAAAAAATAACATCATATTATTTCAATACCCAAAAGACGGAGCATAAGTAAAAACCTTTATGCAAACTGTCGTTATTTTCATATATTTTTTAATTACAATCATTAGCGTATTTTTTTAAGGTTAATCCTCTGTTGCTTCAGGACTTGTGTGATCAACGCCGTTGTCCTAATTCTGGGTGTTTTCTATGTATTCTACATAAAGTATGTTTTCCAAAAAAAAAATTGAATATAAGTAGTAGTATCATTACAGTTATCTGGTTCCCATAGTACAAACTCTGCCTAGGTTCGGCTGCATTTAGACAACGTTTCATTTCGTAACCCTTGTTAAATACCTACGCAAAAGTGGCATTTGGCAAACTTTTTATTTTTCATTTATTTTATAGCATTTGGACAACCATGATTTTAGTTAAATACAGTCAGCTTACATTTTTTTCACCTATTCCCTATTTTCCCTACCCTTCGCGTTTCTACAATTGGGATTTTTCCCCTATTTTGGGGCTAAATGTTGTTGTGTAAACATGTAAAAATAAATATGTTCTTCTTCTTATCGTGTCACTAGTTCCTTCGAACCAGTGTGGTGAAAGGATTTCAAGCGCGCCTCGAAGAGGCTCTTTTCATGCACTCGACACATGTTTTCGAACTTTAGGTTCTGGGACATGCCGGTTTCCTCGCTATGTTTTCCTTCACCGTTGCGAGAACGTGGGATGCATTCATAGATTTTTTTTCGACCAAAAAACCCATTTACGCATGACTGCCACCGGGATTCGAACCCGTGACCATCAAATCGCAAGATAAGGGCCTCATCCACTCTGCCACCACGTCCTCAAAAAATATGTTGATAAAATGTTTCGTCCACAAAATTGCAAACGATATGGTAGGCTCCCAGTTTTTTTTTAAATTAAGCAATAAGTAACTGGTAATTTAATATTGCAATACCTATCTCATTCCTGACATTTGATGACCTGCAAATTGGTTGAGCCCTCGTTAAAAGGGTCTCACAGTCGCTTATATAACTGAGGGGTCAAATTTTGGAGGTTGAGTAACATTTGAGGTTTTGGTGTGAAAAATCTACACGCTACTTTATTCGGTGAATTATTGATTTTGTGTAAAATTTTACACAAATAAAATAACGGGTCAATTGCGTGAAATGAATAATTCGTTTTTACAACCTCAGTAATTATTCGCTCGTCTATTTTTTTAAATGCTTAAAACATTGGCTTGGCTATTTTATTATAGTAGCTAGCTAACACTCGCAACTTCATTTGCGTTGCAATCAACAAAATTCTTCTCTTAGATACGTACTTACACTTATTGATAAATACATCCTCTAAATTTCAAGTCCCTACGTCTACCAGTTTAGCCTGTAAGCTGTTTGTCAGCCAGTCAGTCGGTCAGTCTGGACCAAGCTTTTATTAGAAATTGGTATTGATTCTTCTTATCATGTCACTAGATCTTTCGAACCTGGATGGTGAAAGGACTTCAAATGCGCCTCGAAGGGGCTCCTTTCATTCACTGATATATATACTATGATTATACATAGATGAATAACGGTGTTTCACAGATATACTTTGATTATAGATGAATAACGGTGTTTCTATAGAACACCAAGATAGACAGTATCAAACCAAAATTGAGTCATAAGACAGGACTAAAAAAATTCAAACATCTTGTCAATAAAAATGAAATATCTCCATTCTCAAATAATGTTTAATACTTTTTACGATGTAGTTTTATTGAAAATGAAAAAGCTTTGTAGTTTTAACATATAATATGTATCTAACCCTGTTACTTCTCCTCTTCGAAAATTAGCATCGGACCAAAATGTACTAAAAGTCAGCCAAAGTGGCTATTACTACTATATTTTTTTATAGAAACCGGTACACTTCATAAACCTTTCGCGTGTGCCCAAACCAAGGCCTTGTAATGAAAACTATCGCGATAATCGATCTATATCACGAGAGTCGATATCGTGCGAGCATCGAATAACACTCGATTCTAATATTGTGAAACATCCACGTCCGATATTCATTCCGATTTCTTACACTTTACCTTTAACTCACTCACTCGTAAGCTTTTAAACTCGCTGCCTTGTAGCTTGTAAACTTACCCTGTGTTTTCTACGCTTAACGCTGAAGGAATAGGTACATCGAGAAGAAAATGGGATGTCTTAGAAACTTAAAAAAAAAAAAAACGAAAACATGTGACATGTGCACAAAAGGAGCCTCTATGCCCACTTGAAATCCTTTCACCACACTGGTTCGATAGAACTAATGACACAATAAGAAGAAGACTCTTTACGGGGTTTTATGGAGTATATTTTTTGACTTTGTATAGGTAGTAAAATATCGTCTTTATTTCACTGTTTCTGCCTGCATCTGCCATCGCCGTTTTTTATAATACTCCGGCCACATTGCGTGGTGCTAAAAACCTAGATCTGTATTCAGTATAGTATCATTATTTCAGTCAATAAGTCATGTTACATCTATATTAGCACCTAAATTATTTGTGACTGTATTCACGTGATCACGATAACGGTTTTCTTAAATTTTTAGCGCGATATATTAATTTACTAATAATATAGCCGTTGTTGTTGGCCGAGTGGGAGGTGCCTCGACTTTCGATCCGAAGGTCGTGGGTTCGAACCCGGTCGTACACCAATTGATTTTTTGTTCAAAAAATCTATGTGTGCATTAAAACACGTGCTTATCGGAAAACATCGTGAGGAAACCGACATGTCATAGAACCTAAAAAGTTTGAAACACTTGTGTCAAGTGCACAAAAGCAGCCTCTTTGAGGCGCACTTGAAATCCTATCACCACACTGGTTCGAAAGAACTAAAGACACGATAAGAAGAAAACTGATAATATTAACAATACGTGTTCAGTACTCACTACTAAGCTACGTATAACCAAGTATTACTGGGTATTACTACTTCACTGAAAACTAAATTTTCAACTGAAAACCAGCGCTGGATAGGTGAGAAATCCCATCTATCCAGCATAAAGCTGAGTCTGAGTTGAGTCCTTTTTTTCCATACAAATACTTACACTTCATAAATACGAGTAGGTGAGAATAAGTCTTTTTCAGTTCTTATATTTTATAAGCTTCTCTATTTGACTATCATTGTATTTTATAGGCAAATAAATACCATTTCATTTCATTTAAAAAAAATCCATTTCATTTCATTTCAAAAAATACCATTTCATTTCATTTCACTACCTACAGACTTATTACTACTTTTGTATGTTACTCAAGAAGAGTTTTACAATGAGCATGTATCTTGTATGTATCCAAAGGTCAGTTTAGCTGAGGTCATCGGTCATCATTGCTTTAAAACCAGCTTTATGCGTACGATTTGTTACTAACATCTTATTGGAATAACATCAAATGTGTTTTGCAATCCAAAGTAAGTGTTAATCTGTCAAAAAAATCAACAAGTTACTTTAAAAATAGACGAAAAAGTTGACTACTCATCCATTTAAACGTTTACGCTACCTTTTTAGTACGTAGTTTGGAGTACGTGGTGGCCCAGTGAATGAGGCCCTTACCTTGCGATCTGATGGTCGCGGGTTCGAATCCCGGTGAAAAAAAATCTATGTATGCATCCCACGTTCTCGCAACGGTGTAGGAAAACATCGTGAGGAAACCGGCATGTCCTAGAACCTAAAGTTCAAAAACATGTGTCGAGTGCACGAAAGGAGCCTCTTCGAGGCGCACTTGAAATCCTTTCACCACACTGGTTCGAAGGAATTAGTGATACGATAAAAAGAAGAAGCTACCTTTTTGGTAGTTAAACCCTAATATATACCACGAAACAGAATTCTAACTCACGAACCGGCTAATTGCTTCGCCACAGGTTCGCCTGCTGAACTTTAGTCTCTGAAACAAAAGGAAACAATGCAGTAATCCTTGCATCGATGCAATTGCTGCCTGCACACGTCATTACCGTGAAAACCATGGAGCTAGATATAATATGTAGGGAGTTCTTAGTGCATGCGATCGAAGACAATATCCGCGTATCTCTGACCTGCTTAAACATATGTCAAGAGCACGAAAGGAGCCTCTTCGAGGCGCACTTGAAATCCTTTCACCACACTGGTTCGAAGGAACTAGTGACACGATAAGAAGAATAAATTTGCCTTTCCTTCTCTTTCGAGGGAATCGAGTTAATACAGGGCAGGATAATAATATAATATGTTTACATATTTATTTACATAACATATTTGTTTGTCAAAAATATGGTTACATACAAAAGTAGATCTATAATAAAAAGTCTAGTATATTTTGCTTGATATTGTCATCAGCGTACAGATAATAAGGCAAATAAGCAGCAGGGCTATTTGTTAAGCTGCCATTAGTTCTCGATATCGAATGGTACGTCAAATCTGACAGAAAATGGCCGACCTCTCGAAGCCGATAGCGACAGAAATCCTATGGTGACGGCATTTTTTTCCCAGTCTTGACCATCGAATTCGATATCGAGAACTAATGACAGCTTAACAAATAGCCCTGCAGGTCGGGGATATGTGAATTTTGTCTTCGATCGCATGTACTAAGAATACTCCATGGTGTAAATAAAACGTTGAAATGTCAGTAAAAAGGTCAGCACACCCAAAGAATTGAATGAAAATACAAAATACTTTGTACGAAACTTTAAAATACCAAAACCAAATTAGTTTTTATTGAATATAGTAATAAAAATATGAACCTTTTTTCCTATTTTATAAACATAATATTTCGAGTAATAGTCTTTATCAATATTAACTAATAATATATTTTTGGGTTCTAAATTCTTGAACACTAACATATTTTATAGAGATGCATAAAACATAGATTTGTCTCTCATAGTATATACAGATAAATACTTACAATACCTTATATAAAAATTAAAAAAAATATATGAGGCCTGCAGTTTATACGCCATGACATGGTATTTTGTATCCGGCAAACCCACTCGATGTCAAATAATCATACATACTTTGTAATATTTATTCGAATAAATTGTTGCCGTGTTTAACGATCGATGAGATCACAATGGTATTTTTGTTGAAGTATTTACAAAAAATCGTTGCTGATGATAAATAGCAAAGATATTTATGTTTTCACTTTAAAAATCCTAACCATTATTTCAGTCACAATGACAGATACATTTTTGCAACTTCGATATATTTCCTGGAACCTTTAAACCACCTTACAGGAAAAAAAATCAAGTTTAAGGTACCAAAAAAAAACTGGCAGCATTAAAAGGTAAAATTCTCGTATAAAAAGACTTTTAAAATAATTGTGACCTTTTTATTGCAGTCAAGATTTAAAATGTTTCTTTTTTTAATTCTCAATAAGTGGACCCTGTCTCCAAAAATCTTATTTTAAAACCGGTCGAAGGGTCCAGGGTTGATAACCTTAAGTTCAAATCCCCTAAAACTCTTTCCAAGAAATGTGATAATATAAAATGAAGTATTGGGATTCAAACTAAAGTGTTTATAAGAAAACGTAATCGTACGCTAAATTGTTGTGTCATTATATATTAACTAGGTACAAAACTGGATTAATAAATTATTTTTTTCTGCGTTGCTTAGCTACTGATTTTTATTATCATTGTTTATTTCGGAAACAAAAAAAAATAATGCAAATGAAAGTGAACTTGAGGCGGAACACGTTTGAAGAAAATCGAAAGTTATTTTTTTCAAGGTATAAAATGTAACACTCGTCACACACCTTTCTGTGATGATCCCTTTATTTTGAAAATTCCACCATTCGTTCATAAAACCAAATTTTGCCAGGACTATAAATTTGGATTCTATCCTGAAAAAGTGTTCAAAGAGTAAACAATTTATAAATTATCAATATTTATTTTTAAGATAAATTTCATAAGATATTATAGCTGTAATACAATTATTATTTTATGAAATCAATAAAACCATCATAATAATGCCATATTATCGATTCATGATTTATTGATGCTAAACAAAAAATTACACTTGAAACTACTAATTGGTTATTATTATTCAAACCGATACTAACGGCTACTGTCACGATATTAACAATAAAAAAGTGGTTATAAAAACGGATTATTATATAAAGGTAAATACCTTTTACCTTTATATAATAATCTTTTTTATTGTGATAAACTTGTATTTATTTGGTTAATTAACTTACTGACTACTAATTGACGTAGTGGTCGAGTGGATGAGGCCCTGCTATGCAATCTAATGGTCGCGGATTCAAATCCCGGTGGCAGACATGCAAAAATAGTTTTTTCGGTCGAAAAAATCTGTGTAGGTACGCATCCCAAGTTCTCTTAACGGTAAAGCAAAACATTGTGAGGATTGTTCAGAAAACCCGAAAAATTTAACCCTTTTTCAGCTAAATTATTTTAGAACCCTAATTGAGGCTGATTTGGATTTATTTAAATTAATTCTTAGTTTCAATGATGAGCAACAATTATTTTAAGCAGATGTACAGTTCAGCACTTAAATTATGAGGTAACCTGATCTTCACAAATCTATAAGTACTTGTAGCTTTACTTTCTTTT
This sequence comes from Lobophora halterata, assembly GCA_932526365.1. Classification (NCBI taxonomy): domain Eukaryota; kingdom Metazoa; phylum Arthropoda; class Insecta; order Lepidoptera; family Geometridae; genus Lobophora; species Lobophora halterata. The sequence continues at coordinate 9,710,297 of OW052002.1, forward strand.
CCTCAATAAATCTTGCATGCTTCCTTGCTATGTCTCGTTCTACTAGACTAGATCGTCTAAATATATATATATCTATTTATATTTAATTAACGAGTTCTACACAGTTATCTCTATTAAGGGTAATAGAGGAATATTTCAAACCTAAGAGGAATGTTTCCAGCTGTGATAAAGGTTTGTTGGGGGGTTTGTTGGAAATATCTTTGCCCTTATTTCGTGTTTGTTAAGAGATATTCTTGTTGAACCCTACTTTTAATTAACCCTTTGTAGATTAAAAAATAACAAGTTGTAATTTATGTATCTTATATTTTACATATAATAACATAAATGGTTACTTTAAGTTTCAATATTTTTGTAATACATAATTAATGTAACTATGAAATAAATATATTCTGATATTATATAAGTAAATTAGATACTTACCGAGCAAAAATGAACACGAAGTTGTTATGCCCTTACAGGGTTCATGTGCATTGTGTATATTTATACTACATCTGAGTTATATTACCTGTATGCCAATGAAACAATAAAGCATGAATGTAAATATAAATATGAAATTTAAAATTAAATTCTGTTACACGATACATACTATCAAAACAACAATATAAAATATCAAAGCTACCCTTGAACTGGAACTGGAATACAAAGAAATGTTCGAAATTTTTATGAATCTCCGTAGAATTCGCGAGATCGATCACTCTCATTAATGCCTGCTACACACGACGATTTATCGTAGCGATGTGACTGCGCAGTCCGTTTGTGCAGTTTTGTCGTGTATGTCAAATCGTTGCAGATTATCGTTCATCGGTGGCAGTTGCAATTTTTATTAGATAAATCGTTGTCGATCGCGTTTGCGCTCGAGTTTTTTCGCGTGAGGATGGCGATCGGTGCGATCATTTCGGCAGTACTTTGCGGAACTAAAAAAAAACAAAAAAAACGGAAAAGGTGATATTATTGTAGAAAACTTCATACATTCGTAGGAACGTCCTGTAGCTAAAAATCGCAGTGTAGCAGATAATCTTTCATGAGGACTTATTGCTTCTTGCATTACAGTGTCATGTTTCTTTATAAGTGGAGTAACTAAATCCAGCAGATTTAAGTATGCTTCTTCATTCATCCTCAAATAAGTATGCCAATCTTTCGGAGCAAATTTCAACTCATTTAATAAGTTGGTATGAGAAAATCGGTTCCTTTTCATGAGCCAGTCTTTGCACCACACACTCCGCGCACTTTCTTTAGCACATAACCAGGCCTAAAATCGCAAACGCGTCATCATTTTCCATCGTAACGTGTTTCTTGCGTGAGGGTCTGCGGAGAACTGACGATCGACGTCGATATCGGAGGCGTGTGGAGACACTAGGAACGTTCGATTTATCTGCACAGTCTGAAATCGCTACGATTATCGTTTACGTGTGTAGCAGGCATAATAGAGAGTAGATCATTATTGCTCACCGCCAAATGATTAAAACGTTTGATGCCTCTCGGAAACAAAACGCATGTGTAGAAAGCCTGCTCTACATCCGCTGATATAATAACTGTCTATTGCCATCAGATTCTTTCTTCTTGCTATTGTCATGGCTTAGTGAAAACCATTGCGTAAGGCTCTCTACAAACTGTATCAAATGGAGCTCTTTAAGATACGTTAGTGACGTCATGAATTACACTTGTGATGTGGAAAAGTAAGCTTTATGACGAAACATTCGTATCTTAATAAATCTATTTTTCATATCTGGATAGAAAGATTTGTGAAAGAGTAACAAATATCCATCCATCCATTCTTACAAACTTTCGCGTTTATAATATTAGTAGGATTAATTATTTTTAAACCTTGGTTTTGTCAAGACTGGGCTAGTCCAACATGAAAATATAAGCCGCAGCAAAACTTTAAAACATAAATAACGTAACTGCCGACTCTAAGTAGAAATCTATGTAAAGGTCGTCAGCCGTAACCATACATACATTAGTGATGTGCTAAAACATTACTCCTGTGTTTAATCTGTCATTAACGTGGTCAATTCGTGACATTTAAGACTGTTTCTGTCAAGGTTGCATACAATAGATGCACCGCACAGCTTGCACAAAGCTATTTTTTTCAATTTCAAAACAATCAATCCATTAGAAAAATTAAACCATATTTTATGACATGAGAAATTTCTAAATTTAAATCTAAATGATGTTTGAGTTATAAAATCTCAAACAAACTTTACAATCGCGTTTTTGAGTTATGATTTACAGTTAGGTGAATGATTGGGGTTTATTAATAAATTTAAAAAATGTATTTTATTTTTTCAGGTACGTTATCAACCAGTTGCTGGATAAGTAAGTGATCGTAACGGGCACGGCTGTAAAGCCGAAAATTCGGAAAAAATAGATAAGGTGAGCGATCTAATAACTATATGTGATAATCGCGAAAATCTATGATAAACTCAAAAAAACTTGAACTTATAAATACTAACATTATCAACTTTTTAAGAAAACATTCTCTTTCTTTTATACTTAGCAATTAGTTGCATCATATCCTACGGCAATTAGAAAACTCTTAACAAACCACCTTATTTCGAAATTGTAACGGTTCACAAGTTCTTTTATAAATCAAATTAATGGTGTCGTTGAAACACATAACGGTTCTAACTGACGTGTTGACAACTACATTAATTGAATACTTTGTTATGAAACTGTCACAAAGGTACCTTTAATGTATTGACACTCAAATCAAGACACTACTTTTACGGAGGGAAGTAATTAACAAACTGTATGTAACATGGCCCTAAGTATTTAATTTTGTCACATAAGTAAGTAGATAAAAAAGTTAATACATAGCATAAGCATAATCAGCCTATAATGTTCCCACTGCTGGGACTCAGGCCTACTCTCGGCTAGGAGAGCGAATAGGTCTTAATCCACCACGCGGACCCAATGCGGATTGGTGGATGTCACATAGAACATTTTTTTTTTCTGTCCTTTGACATGCCTGTTTCCTTACGATGTTTTCCTTCACCGTTGCGAGAACGTGGGATGCATACATAGATTTTTTTCGACCGAAAAAACCTATTTACGCATGACTGCCACTGGGATTCGAACCCGCGACCATCAGATCGCAAGGCAAGGGCCTCATCCACTCGGCCACCACGTCCTCCTAAAAAAGTTAGTACATATAATAATAATGCTAATACGTTGCGCCGTATTAGCGTAGCGAACTTTTTCTCTTCATTATGTCACTCAATTCTAAATCAATACTGGCCTTATCAACACCATCTGTTAGTAATGTATATAAATATTTTATTAATATCGCCTTTATCACAAGGCCGACAAGAGACTGGCATTCACACGAACAATAATTAACTAGACTTGCCCTAGTTTAGATTGTAATACAGATTTATTGCTAAAGCTAGTGCTTTTGGCATGGCCAATTTACGTTTAATTATTTACACATTATTATAAATATGTTTGAGATATGAATAAGGCAAAACACAATCGTTGAACAGTTCAGTTAATTTACTAATTACTTTTTATTATAATACCTTATGAGGTATTTCACCGTATACCTTAAATATAGCTATATTTTTTTAATTCCATATATATATATATATGTGACTGACAGATAGGCAACGCATAGGCGCTTGAAATTTGAGGGTATCTTCGTCAAGTAGTGAATTTTGTTAATTCACAACGCAAATTAAGTTGCGGGCTAGTACTTACATATTTGGAAATAAAAGGACCAAAATGTACGAGTTTTAAGGCTTGTTTTATAAAAAAAAATTAAAATTAATTACAATTCAAAAAACATTTTCGAAAAACACATCTGTCTCGTTCTTAGAGACCTTCTGCCAAAGACATAATTTTTAAGTAGCAGCTTGCATAATCAAAGTGCAGGATTTTTTTCAGTAAGACAAGTACAACTTTTTGCTAAAACATATTGAACGGACAGGTTTTATGCAGATATAAAAAAAACTAGTCCACGTTGCAACCACAATCGCCAAATCAAAAGCCTTTATATGTTAATAAAGTGGAGTAACACAAGGAAATCCATAAGTACCTTTGTTCAGTAAATCACAACGTAATTACCAAAGTACGAATTCTATCAATTGCGAAATCAGGATTATGTAGTGAATAATAAACAGTGATGCAACTAACTGTAACATTATCGTTGTAAGATCGGAATTGCATCGACAGCGAGTATTTCAAAATAACCCACTGGACACTGTCCTTTCCTGGTTATTCTAATAGTACCTTTCGCTTTTGATACTAGTGCCTACTTGCACCAAACTGTCAAGTTCCTATGCAATTTCTCTACCCGCTTGGCAGTTCTTAATGGTCAGAATGTGGACTGTTAAGAAATGCCAAGCGAGTAAAGTAATTGCTTAGGGACTTTGACAGTTTGGTGGAAGTATAGGCCTACCAAATTAAGACGTTAGGAATTTGACAAATTAATGAATGTATCCATAATATAATGATGAAAATTTAGCGTTGGGAAGTGTTTGCAGAATGCCGTCTAGATGGGTACCAACACAGTGTCAGATATTCCGCAAAGCAGTAATGTGTAAGCATACACTGTTTTGATTATAGGCAGGCGTGACCTCTTACCATAAATACTCAATAATTTTATAATATTGTTGTAGTAAAAAAAATATCAGCGTTAATTAAACAACTCCTCTCTACTGTTCTACGGAAGAAGCAACTAATTAATCTGTAGTGCTGTTCTGCGATGTTCTATTCTTTGGTAGGTGTGACTCCTTACCACCAGGAAAGCGCCTTACTCATTACAGGAAACCATAGTCATACATAACCACTGATTGACTTCTTTAAAGATTGCCAAATTCTCCAAAGGAGAGCAATAAATAGAAGAGACTGGAAAGAATTGGCGGTAGTTTTTACCGCGAGAGGCGGAACCTACAGTTAAGAAACAAAACCTACATATTTTACATTTTTAACTTAGATTTAACATTTTTTTTAATATTTATGAGCCAAATTTTCAGCTCTCTTTCAATTTCTGCCAGAATAGTAAAAGTCGTTTACGGACCCAAAAAAACTTGTTGAGTTTTACCACTACCTACATACACGTAGTAAAGTATTTGGTATTTGTCCCGTCAGGGGAACCAAACCAGGCCTTCCCATTTCTCAGTTAGTCGCGTGAGCATTACCATACGTTTTATAACATACACGTTCGATAATGATAATGAACGTGAACAAATCAAATCAAGTAGAACCGGCACCTTTGTATCTCCTAATAGATTCAAGATCTGAGCTCGCCCAGACCGTTGGGCAACGTATCAGATATGGTCAGTTATGCAACAATGGATCTGGAGCAATTGCGCCGGAGTCACTTGTCTTGCACCACGAGGACCTGTAAATAGCAAGTGCCTGTGTAGGGTTGGTCACCGCTGGTCACGAAGTTGTAATGACGAAACAAAGGCAATGACCAACTGAATTTCGAATGTTCTCTACCCTTTAAAGTATCTATTGTTATGTCGATACTTGTCACTTGTTTGGCACGTAGGAGCTGTAAATAGCGAGTGCCTGTGTAGGGTGTCACAGCTTGTTAAGAAGTTGTTATGACGAACCGAAAGCAATGACCGCTTGAATTTCGAATTTTCTTTATTAAAAGTAGATCCTATCAACTTTAGTTCTAAAATGTTTTTTTTACTTGTGTGGTTTGCAATAGTATCATATTTCACCCGGCACCCGAGCCGAGCTTTTGCGAGCTGGCTCGAGCTAGGTACCCGGGTTTGCCAAACGATGAACAAAACTTAAATTATTATCTATAATGTGTACCGCCTGACGCAAATATATAGAACACGACTAGCGGTAACAGTTATCCAGTTTTCATCAACATGATTTTGACAAAAATTCGAATTTATTTTTTTTGCTTCTGTTATTTCTGAGGTCCATTACGTTTTTTTTTCATATTTTATTTTATACCTAAATATAGACATAACGATTTACAATAAAACAAAGACACGTGATTCTCTCACACAATCTTTTTACAGCCAATCCGCTTACGTTATTATTAGTTTTTGTTTTTAATTAATTTGGAAACCGGTCGATGCTCTCTGACTCATCCTCACTAAAAGCGAATCTTGGTGAATTATTGAAAGGAAACTTTATGGTCATGGGATCAAAACAATATAAGTTTCTTCTTTATAAAATTGTACGCATATTATTAGTTTCTACTGTATAAAATTGTAAGTACCTGCCCATTATTTTTAACTGTTGATTTAACTACAATATTTGGGGTTTTATATATAATCACAATAGTTAATTACCCTTTTTGTTCTACACTTTTTTTTCTCTTCTGTTTGCATAATAATTATATTAGTTTTTTATGATATGTTTTTTTTTTAATTTAATTTTATCCAGGCACTTATTTAACATTAATTTCATAAACTACTCAACAATTTTAACACCAGGATATAATAACTAAAATAACTAAGTATATGTAATAAACATTGCATTAGGTAAAATGTTCATTACAAAATGTCGAATACTACCTTGAGCATATTTCGTAATAAACTCCTGAGCATGTTAATTTGATCCCAGACACGACCGGTAGTATCGACACAATTTACTAGAGACACGCTAGATTGAATTAACACAACGACTGTCAGTAAAATGATTTGGAGAAGTTACTTATTTGAGGTTTTTCATCTTTATTTTGAAACGAGTTTTAGCCGACCAGGATTTATCATTGTTGTTCCAATATACGCAAAATTATATTGTCGTAGCTATAGAAAGGTGATATGAATATAAATGACATTTATTTATATTTGATCTATGGTAACAGATGTAGTTTGACTAAGGTGCAAACGGAACGTAAGTAAATGATACGCTCAAGAAGGTTTTGTTACGCTAGCGGCCGTATTGCCTAGCAACTGTCAGATAACATGTCAAAATAGATACTTTATAGCTACTTTTACTTATTTAGAGAAAACAGCAGATTTTTTCTGTAAGTCATGAAGATGCTCGTTTGGTTAGTCTTCCTCGTCAAATTTCTTAATTGTAAGAGGAACACTAGTCTAGAACTGGGAAAGTCAGGGGGTGACCTCGAGTTTAGTCCTTGTTTCATAATAATAGTGTTAAGGTTTTGCATTTTTCTTAGTGACTAATGGTAGGAGTGATTCCAGGGTTAAAAAATATTTTCGCTAAATAGTTTATTCGTTCATTTGGAACTTCTGTCTATGTATTTGATTATGCTTTGGCTTATCCGTGGATGATGTTGAAATATTACTCGTGTGCTTAAGTTACTTTAACATTTAAAAGTATTTTTCCTCTGACCGAAGTTTAAGTAAGAGATTTTGAATGAAAGTAACCTCTACTTTTACATTTCATGGAGAAATTCATTATTCCACGTTTGCCTCAGTCCAGCGGATTTTATGTGCAAAAATTGCATATTTTGCACTGATTTCAAAAGAGAGAAAGTACCTAATAAAATTATGAGAATAACAACGAAACTTTACTCTTACAAAGATAAACTCGTTTTTATTGTGTCAAATTCAAGCAATAATACAATTTCTGATATACCTATTAGAGTGCGCAACAGCATACTGCGCTCCGAAATACAAATTGCTGATTTTGATCACTAAACCGAAAGCCTCAAGTGGGACATGACACTAGGACCACTAGGTAATGGGACCGCGGTCCCAATCAACGGATAAATTTAATTTTATATTTTTCTCCGAGCGACTGGGATCGCCCTCGAAATTTTTACTTTGGAAAAACAAAAAGTTTGAGGGATCATCTTTAATTTGCCACAGACCTCAAAAACATAGGACGGTGGCGTGGGAAATGGTCTGCACTACACTTTACCGAGATCAAAAATGATGTCGTGACCTGCGCAATATTGCATTACGTTTTACAAATTTCTGAGTCCCAAGATGGATGTCTGAGTCGTATGGGAAAAGTTATTAGAACCGTGGGTCTGTATTAAAGTTAAGTTGCTTTGATTATATCTGCGGAATTAAAAGCACATTATTGCAGTAAATTGAGTACAGTTGTCCAAGGCATTAATTCAAGGTAATATCTTTAATGGAAACAACATAGAAGCTTCTTCGTATTATACATGTATTTCTAGTAATAAAACACGCTTGGCTGACCATTAACGACAGAATGTCTTTTTATTCATACCTTACCATAGACACAGAGCAAGTACACGTTTGTTTATACGGATGTCATTCTCGATACAATTACAACACCCCCACTACATCAGATAAACAAATACTTATCTTAGGTACAACCTAAACTATTACACACCTATTTAGGAACAATACCTAAGCCCTTGATACAATCATAGTGCTTAGAGGAGCTTAGAGCTTTAGTTAATACATCAGCGGGCATATGAGTTGTCGGCAAATACATGATATGCACAATTTTATCATTAACAGCATCTTTCACAAAATGATATCTTATATCTATGTGTTTACTTCTTCTATGTGAACAATAATTTGCCACCAACTTCTGTGCACTCTGACTATCATTGTACAAAGCAACGGAGTACATCTTGCCTGTGATTTCACATTGCAAAGCTCTGAGATACATAGCCTCTTTACATGCTTCTGCTATAGACATATACTCAGCCTCCATACTGGATAGAGCAACTGTTCTCTGTTTTCTACTTTCCCAGGAAACTGCTGACCCTGATATCATGAAACAGTAGCCCGTATAGGACTTGCGATCAATACAATTACTTGCCCAATCGGCATCAACAAATCCTTCAAGCTCAGCCTTTTCCTTTACAAACCTGAGACAATAGTTTTTAGTTTTCTTAAGGTATTTAAGAATCCGCTTAGCATAAGCCCAATGAACATTAGTGTAACATTTATTAAACTGGCTTAGAAAGCTTACACTGAACGAGATGTCTGGTCTCGTCATTACTGACAAGTACATGAGACTTCCAATTAATTTCTGATAAGGAATCTGAACATCAATTTCACCCTCATCTATGTTAAGTTTACATTCCATTGGAGTACTTGCAACTTTACAATCAGTCATATTGAATTTTTCTAGCAAATAATTTACATACTGCTCTTGATCCAAAGTGATCACATTGTTTTCTTTATCAATTTTTACTCGCATTCCCAAACATTGTTGAATCTGACCTAAATTCTTAATTTTAAACTTAGAACTTAAAATACTTATTAAGTTTTCTGTCTCAACATTACAGTTTGAATATACATAGAAATCGTCTACATATAGAGCAACAATCATTTTTACATTTCCATGAATTTTTGTAAACAAACATGGCTCTAAATGACTCTTCTTATATCCTAAGATACCTAAACATTCATCAACTTTTTCATACCATGACCTTGATGCCTGTTTTAGCCCATAAATAGCTTTATTTAATTTTACAACTTTAGGTACATTTTTGTTCTGAAAAATATCTGGATGAGCCATATAAATATCTTCTTTGAGATTGCCATTCAAGAATGCAGTTTTTACATCAAGATGTGTTATACTTAAATCTAGCTGGACAGACAAAGCAAACAGCATTCTGAGCGTTGAATGTCTCACGACAGGTGAAAATGTCTCATCATAGTCCACACCTGGTTTCTGCGTGAAACCTTTCGCCACTAAACGCGCTCTGTAACGCACACTTTGATCACTATCGATTTTTCTTTTAAACACCCACTTACACTGCACTAGAGTCTTATCTGACGGCACTATCTCCGTAGCAACCCAGGCATTATTGTCCTCGAATGCCTGTAACTCCTCCTGCATTGCATCTGCCCACTTCTCCTTGTCTGGGCCGCTCAATGCCTCCTGGACGCTGACAGGGTCACTCACCAACTCACCATCTGATTGCATATTTGAATGAGAAAATACACAATACCTATCAGGGGGACGTCTGTTTCTCTTGCTGGGTTCTCTAGAATCCTTTACATTCTGTAATGACACATCTGAGTCACCATCATCAGTATGATATGACACTGAAGAAGCAGATGTGTCAAGATCCTCGGACTCGGGCTTAACCTCATGATCATCAACTTCAATAGGATTATCATGACCTGAATCCCCCACTGGAACAGACACAGTAATATTAGTTTTCTTATCAGCATTCTCATAGATAACTACATCCCTACTGGTGACAATACTTCTCTTTTGAGTATCATATATCCTGTAACCTTTGACATTCTCTGCATACCCCACAAGTATGTTTCTCTTTGACTTACTATCCCATTTCAGTCTCTTTTCTTTTGGCACATGAACCATCACTTCACTGCCAAATATGCGAACATGACTTATATCTGGTTTCTTACCATTCCAGAGCTCGTATGGTGTCTTGTTATTCAAACCTGATGCTATTGACCTGTTTCTGAGGTATACTGCTGTATTTGTAGCTTCCGCCCAAAACCGCTTCTCCAGTCCTGCATCAAATAACATACAGCGAGCTCTTTCAACAACTGTTCTATTTAACCGCTCACTCACACCATTCTGCTCAGGCGTGTAAACGTTTGTTTTCTGGTGGATTACACCTGCCTGCTTTAGGTAGTCTTCGAACTCATTACTACAAAACTCTAAGCCATTATCTGTTCTGAATATTTTTATCTTTCTGTTCTGCTGATTTTCCACCATAGCCTTGAACTCTTTAAAGTACTTGAACACTTCACTCTTAGCTTTGAGAAAGTATACAAAGGCCATGCGGGTAAAGTCATCAATCAAAAGTAAAAAGTACCTGGATCCTCCGATTGACGTACTCTCCATCGGACCACACACATCTGCATGTATTATATCCAGAGCAGCTGTACTTTTCGTGGTTCCATCAGTAAAGGGTAACCGGGACTGTTTTCCTTCACAACACACCATGCAATTACTTTTGTCAATCTCTGCCTTGTCGCTGTAAGACATACCCATCACTGCATTATCCTTCATCTTGTTCATATCATTGCTGTTCAGGTGGCCTAGTCTGCGATGCCATATCTCGCTATCAGCTCCTTTTGACGATGAAAACAAACAATGTTTGTATTCAACTCGCATTCTGTAAACGCCATCCATCAAGTCTGCCACTGCCACTAATTCGCCTTGTTTGTTATGAATGTAGCATTTTCCTTCCTTCTTAAAGTCAACTTTATTCCCATTCTTTATTAGCTGGCTGACTGATATCAGATTTGTAGTTAGGTTAGGAACACATAAAACATCTTTCAATGTTACATCATATTTGGACTTGGACGTACATGTAACAATCTCCACATCGCCCGAACATAAAACTGGCATGGCACTTCTGTTTGCAGCCACTATCTCCTTTATATTCGAATCCTGCGACGGATTTTGTATCATGTTTTCATTCGCCGTCATATGAACACTGGCTCCCGAATCTAAGTACCAATCCAGCTTGCCGAAATTTCCGCTTAAAAACACTGCAGAAAAAGCATTCGAGCTCTTGGGTTTATCATTTTTTTCTGGATTTTGTGGACACTGATTTTTATAATGACCAATCTGTTTACAACGATAGCATTTGATCATTTTCTGCTTGTTGTTGACATTCGCGCCGGTGCCGCCATTTTTTACGTCACTTCTATTGTCTCTGCCTTTCTGGCCGCGACAATGTTGCCCTCTATTAAATAACGCTGAACCGGAATCTGCTTCGTTCTCGTTTCCCACCATGTCGAGAAGTTTGGTTTTGATGACGTCTGCAGATATGCTGATCCCCGAATGCTCAATAGCCATAATCATGGGGAAATACCTTTCTGGTAAACCTGCCAGCATCAAACATCCAATCCATTCATCATTGACATTAAATCCCGTACCTGACAATTTTTGTCCTGTTTCAATTATCTGGGTCACATATTGCGTCATGCTTTCGCAATTTTCTTGCCGTATTGAAATTAGGGTTCTTAACAGGGATATTCTTCGCGAGAAGCCTGAATCATCAAACATTTGTTTAAGCTTTGACCAAAGATCACTGGTCGTGGTCGCGTGTTTTATATGGACGTATAGCGATGGATCTATTGTAAGTATCAGCTTTGCCTTCGCCCTGGCATCGTTCGCGGTTGCTGCTTCTGTGGTAACTGTGGTTGATTTTTTCTCAACTTTTATACACTCCACCATTCCTTCAAGAACGAGCAAGTTTTCTACTGCGAATGCCCAATCGTCGTAATTTTCTCGGCCCTTCAGTTTAGGCACATTTATTAGGAACGAGTTGGAAGCCATCTCTGCCGATTTCACAAATACGCTTTATTATCTGTCCAACACTTTTAGCACTGTTTTTACATAGTTTATGCAATTTTATTAACATAAATTTTTCACGAATACTGGGCCATAACCTCTAGTAATAAAACACGCTTGGCTGACCATTAACGACAGAATGTCTTTTTATTCATACCTTACCATAGACACAGAGCAAGTACACGTTTGTTTATACGGATGTCATTCTCGATACAATTACAACAGTATTGTTATGCTATTAAGTGTTAGTCTTAATTTATTGATTTATTCATAGGCTCGCAAATTTTTCAGATGACGAGCGAAGTAAGCGTATACATCCTCTATCAATTATCAATATACATATATAAAAGGCTTGGACCTGACTGACTGACTGACAGACAACCCACAGGGTAAACCACTGGACGTAGGTGCTAGAAATTTTAAGGGTATGTTTGTCATTAAGGCTCAGAATCCCATGCATCGCTTGCACATTTGTATTATTTATTTTTGGTTATTTTATTGTTAATCTTTTAACAATAAAGTGTTACTATCAATACAAAAGCGCAATGAGTGGATAATCCTTCAGGTGCGGGTGGGGGACTTCAGGACTGATAAGAAAATGAAAATATGTTCCCAGTAAAAATCCCCCTCCGTGGCATCGTGGCAGCAAAAACAATGGGCAAACGTAAAAAAATGGAACTCTCAAAAACGTCCAGTAACTCGAAATCCGTGGGATTTTTACTGAGTATATATTTTCATTTTCTGATCAGTCCTGAAGTCCCCCACCCGCACCTGAAGGATTATCCACTCACTGCGCCACACCCTGTATATCTAATGTAAGAGCGACGAAGCGGCGTGCAGGATTCTGGGTTTAAGGGTTTTAAATATTCATCACAAATGCATCGGCATCTATAACTGCGCTATTCTTATGCTACATTTAATCAGCCGCATTTCTCCGCTTTCCGCCTCCGCCAGGAATGCAGTTTCACTGCATCTCGACACCACTCTTCCGTATGAGATCGCGCACGGCATTGTGATACCGATACTTGCGGTTCCGCTGTCTGACGCCAAAATACGATATAAGTATGATAAATAAATACACGGTTATTTTATTTAGACCTAGCTGCTGCCTGTGGCTTGATACAAATACTATCTCTTTGCTGTGGCTTCATTTGTGTGCTATCGAGATACAAGTCTACAAGTTTAGTCATAATACTCTTTTTTTGAAAAGAAAACTTCTTTAGGCGCATTAAGTAATATATTTCGTGGGGAGTGTTGGAATGGGCCACTAGGCACCTAACGCTTGGATGTAACACTTATGCCTACTTGCACCAAACTGACAAAGTCCCTAAGCAATTACTTTACTCGCTTGGTATTTCTTAACAGTCCAGATCCTGTCCGTTAAAAACTGCCAAGCGAGTAAAGTAATTGCTAAGGAAATTTGAAAGTTTGGTGCAAGTATGCATTATTCTGGTGAAGTCGGCTAACATGGCAGTTTGACAGTGAGTACCTACATAGGTACTCACTGTCAAACTGCCACTGTGGTCTGTGAATCGGTGTCGAACCAAATCGGAGATTTTTGGGCGATTAAAAGCTCCGACTCTAGAGTGGCTCATTGGCTCACACGAAACGAGACGATCATTTATTTAGAGTTCGAAAAGTCAATTAACTTAGCAACTATTCAATTGCATAATTTGTTTTCATCAATTTCATGCAGATTTAATAATCCTACGTAATATTGTAATTCTAAACTGCTCTCTGTAAGTAATTTCAATTTGTAAATTTAATTTTCCGTTTTGCAAGAATTGATCATGTGTAGCTATTTCAATACCTATGTACAAAATGTGGCGGTAACCGGTAGGTTTTGCAAGCGTGCCCACATTGATTTAATTGAACATACTATGTAAGTACCGATTTAGTGACCGACAAACTGGTTTTTTTTAGTTTGGTTTTTTTGCTCATTAATTAATAATAAGCTTTTTTAAAAGTAAACTGCTCGGAATATTTGTGCCGAACGGTTTCGAGCCGCCTTCGAGTCAAACAGTGCATTGTATAGAATTTGAAACTACTTTATTCATTATTATGTACCTACTTATAATATGGTCATGGAGATAGTTATATGTAACTTTAAATTATTATTTGTATTTAAATTTAAAACCTACTTATTTCTTTTAATTCTAGACATCGACTCAGGCAAGACACGGCGAACACTATGGGGATTCGACGTAGCGCCGGAATAGACTGAAAGGATCGTTGTTGCACTACGTCGACACTAAAAGCCAATTTTTTTTGAGGTGACCGCGTCTAATAAAACGCCGCTGCGCCGGCTGCATGCACGAAAACGTTGACGTTATGGTCCGGTAACGCTCATTGTCCGGTAACGCTCACTGTCCCGTTACGCTAGTAGTCACGTTAAACTATCGTCCGTAAACCAACTTTACAGACAATATTTTTTTTTTATTACAAACTTCCTTTTTTTTAGGTAGTATCCATACTATCATAAACTAAATTTGAATTTGTATTTGAATACTGTATTATCTAGTAAAGGATTTTATTCAGTCCAATCTTTAAAACTAGTTTCAACAAAGCGTAGTCCGCACGCGGAAGCTGGGACTAGTGGTGATTTATTACTAAAAGCCGGAATAATTATCATTGTCGCTCTCCAAGAAATCCGAGTGAGAAATACGTACACAGTGGAATTTATAACTACATGCTACTATAACAGACATGCAAGTCGATAAAAAAATAAGTGGCTATAAACTTTGCGTAATAACTGCGTAGCCGTTGCGTATCAAGCAAGACTAAATCATACTAGCAATTTTGTTAAATTGACTTCTAAATATTTTAACAATTAACCGCTAACGACGGCAACAAATGAAAGGAGTTAGGGGAGACCTTTGGCCAAAAATTTAACGGGTTAAATAAAATAAAAATATAATAATATATTAGTTTTTACAAACCGTACCTCATAGGAAAGACTCTACTTTAAAAGTAGAGTTCCAAGCAAACATTTTTTTATTTAGGGGAAACCCCTCGGAAGTCTGTACAAAAATACATCCTGATGATGACGCCAAACGTATACAGGGCGTCCCACGGCTATGCCACATGGAGGGAAAGAACCTTGAATATTATAGATGGAACATTTTACTGAAAGAAGACATTATTTGAATTTAAAAAACAATTTAAGTTGTAACGGCGTAGGTACCCATGAGGGCAAGGTAGAATTCGGTAGTAAAATAGATTTCTAATATATTTTACTACCGAATAAAATACCGAATAAATAAAATTAATACTAAGTGAGATATATCCAATAAAAATGGTATCAAAAGCTTTATGGGTGTTAATTATAGCCAACATGTTTTACAATCGTAATCTTTATAAATTATCTTCCAAAATGTGAACGGCGATAACGAGGCAAGGTCGTTCACGGCTTATAACTTTTTAGAGCTCTAAGATATCCGGCGGAAGGGGCAGACTACGTAACCTTGTTATAACGTCTGTTTGTATTACATTTGATACGACAACGCTAACTGTCACCTAAACACGTATAGGTGACCGCCTACTATTTCATCGCAAGGTCATACAACTGGTTCTAAAAAACTTGAAAGATCTTTTTGTTTTTATGGTTTACGGATACGTTGTCGTCTTCTTATTCTTTTTTGACAAATGTTTCGTCAAGAAAACGCAAAAAAAGAAAAAGAAATCATTCGAACATCGATACATTCCTCTGACATCTTTGCACATAATTCAAATCGGAGAACTTCAAGGCTTTAGATTTAATTAAGGAGCGTGTGATTACGATTCGATGGCATATGTCTTTACGTATTAGCGTCACTAACCAAAGCTATATATACATGCTAATTTAGCATCTATTGCGATGGCAAACAAGTCATTAATGAGTTTTTGTACCTCACTACAACGTCATGTCGTAAGGCCAACTGTTGCAAGTGCATGCGTACAGAATACAAGAGTACGCCCTACTTTAGAGAAATGTCAACATCTTTGCGTTAATAACTATGTAAATTAATCTGGTTTTAATTTGGGCAATTATCACTTGAAATGGCGGAGTAAATTGGGGTGATTTAAAAGTGAGTTTCATGTGCATTGCACGAGTAAGGTCAAAGCTGTAATTTCAAAAGGAGGCGCTGGTAGTCCAAAGATGTCAAGTCTCTGCTCTTGTAGACAGAATCATAATTTAAAATGTTCGTAGAATATTATTGGCATAACTTTATTTTAGTCTAAGATATGTATAAAGTGAAATTATATCTCTGTAAATTATCTGTAAATATTTATAAATCAATGGATAACCAAAGATTTATATTCATTTTTCAACGACTCAAAACGACGACGAACAAGTTTATTAAATTCAGAATATCCACTTAACACCTCTATTTGGACAATGGGATGCATTTTTCTATTGCTTTATTCTAATACTTAAATAATAAATAAAATTACTTTTATTAACACAAAAACAAATCTCGTACATAGTAACTTACTTAAGCTTATTAACCTTACATTATAAAATCGTACCACTGGTAAACCATGTTCCCCGCATTAGTTCTAAAAAGCCTGTATGGCGGGGTCACAATAACTCGCCTACGAACTCTCTTTTAAAGTCGATTACATGACGATATTAATCAATATACAATTCGTATAGTACTTCACCTCTGTGGGCGTTTAGCTGATAACGCAAACGGGTAAGTTGGCAAGTAACCAATTTTCATTAGTGTTTTAACATTTTCATGGCCATATATTTCTGTCTCCAGCAACAACTAGGGTACTTGACTGGAATAATCTAAATATTCCATTCTTTCCAACGAGTATCCTGTTCGAGAGAAGCAAAACAAGTGTAATGTGAACGCGGAAGCGTGGCCAGCAGCGGTCGCCGGCCGAAGGTGACCTTCTATACCAAGGCCTGAACTAGTTCATTTCAACCCTTTCACCAGTTTCAATCGAAGTGGTAACAAGCTGTCCTCAGCTATGCAAAGTTTCTGCTTGTGACCGGAAATTTCTTGGTGCACGTTACATAGATTATCATCATAATCCTATTTAGATCATTGCTAAGCTTATTATTATTAGGAAGTTGTAGTAAAAGAAAATAAAAATAGATATATTGGCAGAATTAGTATGTTTTTTTAAAGCAATATGAACTTGTCTCGTTCAAAAACAAGGGCCATTGAAGCTCTTATCTGATAGGGGTAGGGAAGGGAGATCTTAGTACTGCAAGGTTTTTTGCAAGGGATAATACTTAATCAGCTGGTATCAAATTGAAATAAGCTAGGTTCAAGTTCTAAACGATAAGATGAGTAGAGATGTCATGGCAGTCTCTACATTGTAATCTGTGACGGTAAGCCAAAATGCTCAGGTTCAAAAGCGATAGGCGTCTAGGGGGTTAAAAATTAAAAAAAATATTATTTTTGGCCTTTTGTTTTGATAATGTAGAGAATCATTTATTTTTTTAGCTTAATTGATATGAAAAAAAAAATCCCAATACAAAGCTGTTTCTGAATGGTTTTTTTCTATCTCCTCCTAAACGGCATTACATATATTTTATACCATTAGTTATGGAAGAAAAATACCTAAATATACAAGGTAGCTTTTTATGATACGAAATTTTCATCCGATATTTTGCAAAAAAAGTGGACGCAATTCAGATCGGTGTCTCATGAAATAATTTGTACTAGCCTACCGTCACAGATTACAATGTAGTGACTTCCATGTATACCTCTTAAAGTTAGACAGTCGCAAAAATGTTTGCAAGCAGTAGCCTTCCAACCAGGATCCAACCTATTTCCATCAATCAAAAGTTTCCGCGTGGTTACCAGCCCTTGCAAGGCGTGGTCTGCCGAGGCCGACCACTCCGCTCACTCACTAGCCTACTTTGATATCAATGCATGAACTAGATGTAAGTATGTAGGTATGCTGTTGGGAAAAAAAATCTGAATTCTGAGGTAAAATTAGCCGGACTAGCAAAGAAGCTATAAACGGTAGACAGGGCATTTTTTCTACTTTTTTATTCTTACAATTTTAGGAATTTTAATAATACCCGCTGAAAACTAGCTGACACAAAGAAGCCTCTTCGAGGCGCACTTGAAATCCTTTCACCTCACTGGTTCGAAAGAACTAATAACACGCTAAGAAGAAGAATAAGAAAAGGCTGACACCGACAACTTCGTTTGCATTGCGAGTTAATATTAAAATTATTTTCTTAGTACGTGCCTGCACTTGTTGGCAAACACACCTTCTAAGTTTAAAGTCTTTACGTTTAGCGGTTTGGTCTGTATATTGTCTTATAATCAGTCAATCAGATCTGAGCTAATCAAAGGTGTAGGTTGCTCTATATTCGTGAGTACCTTTTCTCCATTTATCGAGTACCTACTAGCTATCGCCCGAAATTTCGTTTTCGTTGAAAATTGTATTAATAAATTTCCTTTCTTAGCACGTCTTCTTGACAAACTTACCCTCAAAGTCTTTACATCTACTGATTTAGCCTGTAGGCTGTCTGTCAGTCAGTCAGTCAAGACCAAGCATTTTAAATACACCGCGAATTATTAATCACCAGAAAAAAAATACGCATAATCAGTTGACGTTACAGAACACGGATATGGGCAAAAAAAAACTTGAAAATTAATTAAATAAATTTTTTGTCAAAATAAATTTGATAAAAATTGGATTACTGTTACTGTTAGTCATTTTCTATGGACTTAGGCGCCGCACTCTCGCCACCGTCTCTTGCCATTTTGTAGAAATCAAAAATTCTGACTGCACAGATACAACGCAGTACCTTATTTATTTTTAGTAATTAAAAAACTGTGGTGTTTGTAATTGATTGATTGAGTATTTACAATAATAAGTTAGTAATAAGTTCTTTCATATAGGTAGATATGGATCAGATTATGACCGGGGAACAAGCTGCAACTACATAAAGAACGGAAGCAATCCAAAAGTTATCTGAAGGATTATCAGTAACACTCATGCAAGAATAATAGGTAATTCTACCAAATGTGATAATAACCCATTTTTACTGAACCTTGCATTGTAATTGGTACTTCTGGATCGATTAACCTTACTAAAAAGAAATAAGATACAACGTACAAGAGAATGTAAATAACTTAAGTTACCCGGAAACAATCGATGTTTTAAGAGAACCGTAATTTTGTTGCAGAATGCGTGTTTTTTTTTAGTTGTTTACATTTAGTAGTTACTTGTACTTACTGGTAAGCAGAAAATTTACTCGATTTCAAAAATGTGAAATAAAATCACTACACACCTACTCTACTATTTTCGTCGCTGCTACGACCTACGCACTGATATATTTAGTCATCATATATTTATTTTTTGTAAATGATTATTTTATTACCACAATTATTTTCATAATAGATGTGGAAGGTCCAAAGACCCTAAAATCATTATACTCTAAGGGTAGAGTTTCTAGAGCTTAGGCTCTAGAAAGTATTTTATACATCCTCCAATTATCCCTCAATTAATCGAAAGCTCAATTTCCCTGCAATTTTGAATAAATTAGAGTGATAAATGGCTTTAGAGTGATATAAATAACCAATAAAAGTTCAACTTTGAACTTAAGATGAGATTTACACTATCATTTACATCTAATTATAACTTACCTCACTAGCAGTAGCGACTAAAATAAAAAAAATATGGTATAAATAAAAAGTAAAACTTTTCGGTAACTTCATAAAAATTTTGAAAAAAAATTACGTCCACGAATTTTACTCCAAAGTCCAACAGCGATTCAATTACCACTCTATCCCGATTCAGAATTACTTTTTTTATACTCGTATGCACAGTAAACGCAAATCAGTGCAGTTAAGATCATTAATTCAATTGCATTAGACTAGAAACTATACAGAATGACGCAATCAGTGTTCTTATTGG
Organism: Lobophora halterata; assembly: GCA_932526365.1. Classification (NCBI taxonomy): domain Eukaryota; kingdom Metazoa; phylum Arthropoda; class Insecta; order Lepidoptera; family Geometridae; genus Lobophora; species Lobophora halterata. The sequence goes on from OW052002.1 coordinate 9,730,328, forward strand.
AAATCAGACAATAATCCAATTCAAACATAAATTAGTTTTAAATTAACCAAAACCTCGTCATCTAACCACACAAACGACCGACCTTGTCTAACAGCCAACCGGTTTTTGTTAGACAAACATTGAGTCGACTTTCGCAACACTACGCAACAGACAATTTGCCCTAATGGTGGTACGAACAAACAGGGATATCTAGAAACGCATTGTTTTGTTTCGAGAATCTATCTCTGCAACTGGATAAGTACATGGTAGGTAAATTCCGTATTTGAGCATACTTTGACGGCATTAAACATAATATCGGTAGAAGAATATCTATATGTACCTATACACTGAAAATTGTTAATCACCAGACAAAAAAATTGCATTATCAGTTGCCGTTACTGAACACATATATTGACAAAAAACCTTAAAAAAAAATAAGTCGTTTTTTTGTTAAAATTAATCTGGTAATAATTTGATAACTGTTACCGTTAGTCGTTTTCTTATGTATTTGCGTCAGATAGTACCTATCATTGATAATAATTCAATTTTATTCATCGTTTTTCAAACCCGGGTACCTAGCTCGAGCCAGCTCACAAAAGCTCGGCTCGGGCGCCACACTCGCGCCGCTGTCACTCGCACATTTTATAGAAACACGAAATTCTGACTGCACAGATACAACGTAGTACCCCTTCTGCATCGCCCATTTAAGTTTTTTGTTTTGGTAATTAAAAATGTGTGGTGTATTTTATAGTGCTAATACCCCGAGTTCTTGTGGTCGTGATGGCATCTTGAATTATGATTGAATTCATGAAGTACAAACCCCGATTGATCATTACCTATTGTGAAAAGTTATCAATACACATGCCATGCAATGCAATAGCCGCGGTGGCAAAAGACGATTTTATAGAAATATGTATTAGGAAAAGGCTAATTGTAATTTAGTTATTTTGCTCCTTTATGAATAACAGTTACCCAATACTTTAATTGATAAATTAAACTAAACTTTTTCAAATGTAATTTTGATAAAACTTAAAGAGCATTCCAATTTTTTTGACTGTTTGTACCATTTGGAAATAGCGTCACTTATTCTTTGACAGCTGAAATCAGCCACCAAAGGTTCAAGTATACTCGCAAGTATCGTAACCCGAGTTCAAGAGCCTATGATCAACATTAGATCATCGAGTTGCATCCACAGAAGGCCGTACTTTCACCTTCGGAGACATTCGCCCAGCGACATTGAACTTGCTTGTATAATGTTATGAAACTGCATTGGCTTCTAGGCCTTTCGTAAGCACGATGCCTTTCGATGTACAGAATTTTGTCCTCATGTTATACAGTTTTTTGGCGGCAAATGAAAAATGCATAATGTAAAAAAGAGATGCATGAATTTTTTCGTTGACGTATCATTCTTTAATTAACGTATCGTATCCGTTACAGAGAAGTCAAAAGTTTGTTTGATTATTTTTCAAAACGACATACAAACTGTTGACTTCTCTGTTGCGGATACGATACGTTAACGTCAACGCAAAAATTCATGCTTGAGCTACTTCGTTTCAATAAAACTAAAAGGAATTTATAATTGCAGAATGCTTAAAATGGTATTTCATAAATCCTTCTTACAGTAAATTCATTTTCTGTGTCGACAGTGAAAAAAAACTGCAGTTATTGATTTGCCAATATCATGGCCCAATTTGAGTACCTACCTAAATATTGTATTACACGTCTGATATTTCGTCTCGGTTCAATTCTGATTTGATTTGATTTATTCAAATACAATTTGACGTACTATTTCCATTCACATTTAATTTATTCATGATCTAGATTGTAGCTGAGGGTCATATAATAAGCACTAGGTAAACCTAAATATCGATATTGCCTTGACAAAAATCGTACTGCAACTTTGAGAAATCACGAGAAGGAACTTTTGAAATTACTATTGAGTCATGGCTTCGGTACAGGTTCTAGACTCAGGTGCGAGTTTCGCTTTGCGTTTAAAATAGACACGTACACACATAAATACAGTATTAAAAATATTGTTAATAATTTCATACGAATTTAGGTTAGTTTTCGAACGTAAATCGACTGTTCTTCCCGTCTATGTCAAGTATGCATTATCTAATCGAGTGTAAACCATATAATACCGACTGGGTTGATTTTTTGCTGCGTCAAATAATTTTAAAATTAAATAATCTTTATTTCAACATAATAATCTAAAGGAGATTAGACTGGTTCTGCGTTTCCCACGAGGTTTATTCGTACGAATGAGGGAATCACTGAATTTAAAAATAAATATTATTTCCTTTCAGTGATTCCCACGAACCGAGTTACTAAGGCTGTCTTGCTTTTAATTTATGTTTTTGTACAGTCAGAGCCAAAAAAGGTCCTCTTGATGCTGGATAAACATTATAAATAAAATACTACTGACCTCAAAATCATTTATTAAAAGTCATAATTAGGTATGTACTTACGTACGTTCGTACTTTATGTACTATAAATTATTACAACGAAAAATCAACAAAATATAAATAACTGAGATTTAAACTTAAATCTAGTTTTATATAGGTGTATAACTATGGTATGACAGTTTAATTATTTTAAATAAGGGTACATAATATAGGAGAATATCAACAATTAGAATCAGTCTTATAATATTAATCAAGCCAACAAAAAAAAAATACTGAGATTTAAACTTAAATCTAGGTTTTTTGTAACAATTTCAACAATTAAAATCAGTCTTATAATATTGATCACATCATTAATTTCTAGTCTTTAATCAGTTTTTAAGTCTTACTACATACAACCTACTTAAAATACTAATAACTCAATGCAAAGTGCAATCGATATTTCGCCGTTTAGAAAGTCTACTACTGCGTTTTGGATGTAATCATCTATTTCGATTGTTGCTTTTAGTTTTGTGAAGATATTATCACCTTTTTTTATCATTACTTCGTAATAGTCGGCTTCTCTTTTTAATAAAGTTAAAAAAGATGCCATGCTTCTGAACTTTGCAATATTTTTTTTTATTAATGGTGGAATGCCAGTTTTCCACCATGTTCGTTGTACGATGCTGGCGGTCATAGCAACACCATTTATCATTGAAAAATGATGTTTCATTTAGCCATTGGTCCACAAAATATATGTTTATCCAGAATCAAGAGGACCTTTTTTGGCTCTGACTGTACAAAAACATAAATTAAAAGCAAGACAGCCTTAGTAACTCGGTTCGTGGGAATCACTGAAAGGAAATAATATTTATTTTTAAATTCAGTGATTCCCTCATTCGTACGAATAAACCTTGTGGGAAACGCAGAACCAGTCGGAGATTAAACACATAGGTATGTTTATTCTCCTTTATGGTTAAAATATATATTTAAATAAACATGATAAATATTGTCATTGTATGTATTTAACCATTCACGTCGTGCGCCATTTTTCTAGCTTGCCTAGTTTAGTTACCTCATTATTTTTTCGGCATCTTTTTCACTACGAAACTTAAGAGAGATAAGCGCGACTGTACTCTAAGGGACGCGTGAATAGGGCGAGACGGGGCGGGGCGGGATCGGGAAGGTGACTAAGAGACCAATTAGACGCTGCCCGTCGCCAGCGCCTCTCCCTTCGCATCTCACTCTTCCCGCCAAACACATCGAAAAATCGACTTCTGCGTATTCAGGTTAGCGCTATTAAACCGCGAAGATACCTGTACCTAGGTTTAATCCAATTTTCAGTAAGCTACACTGAATCGTGTGACCTACAATGACTCGCAAGCAATGGTGCGTTGCCAAGTCTGAAACAACTGCAGTAAACCAAGCCACCTCTTCCATTACCTAATGCCGTGTTAAATCATCAGATAAATTGCATTTTTTACCATTTTGCAACCAGGACACCTGGTAATATTATACAACCATCTAACGACCTATTGTCTCAATAAGAACGGAAACCCACTGTTCCGCTTCCAACATACAATATTTCTTACAACACATCTTTACAGCGTCAAGTAATTAATTTTTGACGATTGTATGTAAAGCATCGATGGATTCACATGTCCAAGGCTCGGATGACCTCTGCTTCCTCGGTTATTCTTCTAGCCGACAGTACAATACCCGTGTAACCTATTGTTTCTGTGGTATCCATTGTAGGATTATCTCAATGACATCTGCAATTCGTCTACCGAGACCGTTATGGCTTGTGCTGACGAGCTTGAGGGATTAGCTGCATCTTTGTTTCATTCATGTCGAATTCTAGCTTCTGCCTTCAGTTGCGTTTGCTTAGTAGAATCTTTCGGGGATTAAACGTAGCGTAGTTTCATGTAAACCCATAAAAAGCCGTGTTGGCCGAGTTAAGGTGCCTCGAATTTCGATCCGAAGGTCGTGAGTTCGAACCCGGTCGTATACCAATAGATTTTTCTGTTCAAAAATCTGTGTGCATAAAAACACGTGCATAACAGTGAAGGCAAATATCGTGAGGAAACCGGCATGTGTAGAACCTAAAAAGTTCGAATACACGAAAGGGGCCTCTTCGAGGCGCACTTAAAATCCTTTCACCACACTGGTTTGAAAGAACTATTGACACAATAAGAATAGTTTTTCCCAATCAAAAGAGATCAAAAATATAATATTTATTATAGCGGTAACTAATACAGCCACGCCTGTTTACCTCTAACGCTTATTAGCAATAAATCGTTGATTTTTTAATGCAATCGATAAAGCTAATCAAATGGCCCAAGTTGCCAGTTTTTAGGTGTCTAGCTATATTAATTGGCTAGTTACAGCCAATACATTACGCAATTCAATTATTGTAGCAGGTTAGTGTTACTCATCTCACCTACTCTTCGTACCTTGATCATTGTTCGCATCAAGAATGTCAATGACTCTACATTTGCAACAAAGTAAGGTATTTATTTTGATCTAAATCGCGTATTTTTTTTCACTTATGCATTATTCATTGCAAAACCCAAGCCTATATTATGTTTCTTTAGCACTCAGAAGCCGTTTTTCAAGGTGGTTTTATATCTGTTGTGGTTTTTGTGTCCCGTTAGTTCAATTTGTAAACTTAGTCACGATTTTGCGAGGAAAAATACTGCGAAATGGTGATCTTAGGTTACACGATCATGTAACCGTTACTCAGCGACATAATATTCGTGCTATGACAAAATAGTACTAATTTAGGTTGAATTTGAAGGTATATAAAGTGGTCACATCGACACCAAAATAACTAAAATTCGTGCCACAGTTCTACTGGGGCACAACCCGCAGACCACCAATTTACTACAAGAAATCTAGATGTAATCAATGTAGAGATAGATAGAAGACCCAACTCGACCAAAAATCGGAATAAATTGATTTTAGGGTGTGTTTCCACTGACGCGGAGCAGGGCGGAGTGGAGAGGAGCGGACAGTGAATACAGTGTTCGAAGTGGACTTCGACTCCGACGGTTGATGGACCAATTCACAGTCCGCTCCTCTCCACTCAGCCCAGCTCCGCGTCAGTGGAAGCGCACCCTTCGAATTTTTTATTGAAAGTGCTTACGTAGTTGTAAATAGTTGGTCTATTTTTGGCCAAATTGGTTCCTTATTTATGTAAATTTTAAAATATAGATAGTAGTTCTATAATATTATGCTGTAATCAAAAATTCCAATACATTGTTTATAATTATTTCTGTCAGATATATCAATTGTATGTAGGTACAGTTATTGATATAAACCGATAAAGTTTACGAGTCATTGATATGCATCGGATTGGTAATTCGTTATATTGAATAACTCTTGCCTTAAGTTTTTATATTGTTGGTATGTTGCTTAATTCGTTATTTTTTTGTTCACAGGTATGTCTTGGCGGAAATGTAAAAGATTGGCATCCATATCTTAGTAAGAGTTAAGTACGTAAGTTTAAAGTTAAGCTCGTGTAATTATGTATTGTTTAAAAAAATAATAATTAAAAGTTAAGAATTTAATGACCTCAATATAGGAACTCAAGAGATTTAAATGTTACTACAGCAAAAATCGAGTTCATGTTATTAAATATTTTGGTTTAATAATGGAACGCACGAATAACAGCAAAGATAATTCCGTATTTTGAAATTAAATAATAAGCCCATTCCACACCGACCGAACAGGTCATTATTGAATCATTATTATCGAATAACAATCGCTACGATCGATAAAAAGTGCAAGAAACGATCATTACATCAGTATAACAACTCGATTGCAGTAATCGCTACTTTCACTCAATCGGTGCATCGGACGCGAAATCAAAGCACTGCCGGACGCGACCAAATAGATGGACAAACTTATAAACTAACCGACGGATGATCTTTAGAACCTATTGGCCTTTGCAAAGGCACGCAGTCAAAGCTTTAATGGTTCTGGCCAACTTCAATCAATTACTTCGCTAAATTTACGACGTTTTCTGTAAAAACATTCATAAAAAAATAAACTATCTTTAAAAATAAGTGTGTGTGAAGTAAATTGCTTCTGTAAATACCCTTGATTTGTAATTAATCTCACAAACGATGATAATTTTGATACAAATTCAAATTACTTTCGGCCTTGCAAACCTGCAACTGGCGATCATTGCAATGCAAAAATCATAGCACTTGGATGAAAATGACGAACAACTAATAGATACCAGTCTCAATAATTCTACAATACGTAAGTGATAAGCAAATTATTTGACTAATAAACTAATGTGATCTTTAAATACTTCCCAAGTCATAATCGGCCTTGCAATTTGTTACATACGGTACTAAGTGCATGAATGAAAATACACTGGAATGAAAATAGATATGACAAATAAATACGAGTGCATTTATCTATTAGATAAGTGATAAAGTAAAATATTTGACTAACAAACTAACATGATCTTTTTTAACTGCCCGAGTCGTAAAGAAAAAGGTCAGATATGAAGACATCGGTGTCGCAGCGCGACACAAATAAGTAGAATCGGGCCGTACATTTGCTTCACGGCTGTACATCTACGGTCGTACATTTAAGCGCGACGGACTTTCGGGTACTACATTTTGATAATTCGTCTCTGTACTTTTTTTTTTTTTTCTTTCGAAGAACAAGTTCTTCAGTTTGGCTTCACATCAAAGGTATATAGCCAGTGTCAAGTAATTGGAGAGATTATTTTGTCATAAGTCAGAGTCGATAAGTCAAGTCATGCCCCTGTAAAGTAGTGGTGGTTGCGACTTTACTAGAGGCGAGATGGAGTTTTGGAGGCAACACGAAAAGTCACGTTTTACAGCATTACACTATTCACCAACACTCATACACGTTCACGAGCACTTAATGGATAAAAAACCACCGTTTTTACACTTAAACACTCATAGTTATACAAGTTTTGTCAATTAATTTAATGCCGTCAATGCGCCATTTTTCATGTTCCCGTCAAAAACCGTCTCTGTACTTCAATGCGCGTGCATCGTTTTTCTTGTAAAATTCTATTTCAACATAAAATCTCAACTAAGAAAGTTTTTTAATGAAGAGCACCTCAAGCAACAACTAATTAAGTAATTCACATGGTCATTCATGCCTAGGTATATCACATGTACCTACCTACCGAGTCTCGGCCAAGACAGTAAAATGTTACTCGGCCGAGACAGTGAAAACTTACATCATCTCAGCCGAGCACTCAGCGCTAAGTTTATACGTACCGAGTACTCGACCGAGAGCACTGTGTGTGATCTAGGCAATACAGTCGGTTATCAACCAACCTGCTTAGCATTATATAGAGTATTATAACAAAAAAAATTCCGAGTAAATCACAATAGCGAAGCCAGGTCAATGTAACAAGAAAGTTAATGGAATATATATGAGGTTGTGACCTCACGCGATCACGACGACCCTGACCTTGCTCCGCTACATCGGTTGTTACTTCATCGAGATGGAATCTACTATCTTGCTTAGTAGTAACACAAAATAAGTAAATAAGCTCTGTCAGTGGATTTTAATATTATAGGAACACTTTTGGGTTGGATTTAGTATCGGTTGGCACGATGTATTTTTCCATACTTAACCTCAAAATTTATTTTTATTATTTCATTAAAATGACGCATTTTCGTATTTCAGGAGGGTTACCAGAGGGCAAGGGACCCCCCTCCTCTCCCTCCCCCTCCCCCCTCTCATCGCTCTTTTCGTGCCAATGGATACTAAATTGTAACCACACTTTTGCCTTACTCTTCTTTAATAGCGAAAGCTGCGGCTAGTAAGTAGGTATAAATTAAAAGAAAATTTGTATACCTACTGTATTCTACAGTGAAGTATATGACTCTACTTTATACATTCACAAGACCAGTATTTAACTAACCATTCCTATAAAAGAATAAAGAATACCTACTTGAGACAAATAAATCATTTATTAATTAATTCATTCATTTGTTCATTCATTCTTCTTCTTCTTATCGTGTCACTAGTTTTTTTCCAACCAGTGTGGTGAAAGGATTTCAAGTGCGCCTCGAAAAGGCTCCTTTCGTGCACTTCATTCATTCATTCATAAAAATAGACGATTTAAACATACTGGAACTGTTCTTGGCAGAACAAATTTCATCGTTCGCGAGGTCACCATTTGGATGTAAGACCGTGATGAGCATTTCTATCAAAACATGTCGTGCTTAGAATAGCTCGCTAAGTTGTCTATCTCGGTTATAAAAATGTGGATGTAGTCGCTAAGCCAAGTTATAGGCCTCCGAAGGAAAGAAACGCCTAACACCGGGAGGTGACAAAAGAAAGGAGGCATATACCTACCCAGAAATGGGTGAAGGCTAGGCAAGTTAGATGATAATGATATTGATGATAGGCCTCCGGAGAGGCCTACCTACTCTAATACATACTACTCGGGCGAATGAACATGACACCTAACTTGAATGATGTTTGTGCAAAGTACAGCGTGGAATTGGATAATCTTGATAGAGAAGAGGTCCTGTAATACTTGGTAATGATAAGTAAAATTAGAGGAAAAATAAACTAGGAGTGTGCCACGCGGGGCAGCGGGGGAAGCACCAAGTTCCGAGCCACGCGTCAGTCAGGTGTCATGTTCATTCGCCCGAGTAGTAGATCCAGTTTTCAGGAGACATGACTAACAAAAACTCTATAGGTCGTGATGAGAAGACCAAACTGCAGTGTATATAAATAGTAACCCATTAAAGGTATCATTGCAAGTAAGTAGGCCGATCATGCGCATGGTTAATTCATTGTATCGAGGGCTGTGAGGGTCATGCATTGCGTAAAGCTGACCCTGTCTTCGAATCTTCGATAGAATACCTCTGAGAATGTTTTCTTGGGCTACATAGGGCGCGCGTGATACGCGATCCTTACGAGACCGTGTTGAAATAGTGATTAGGATAATTATGGTATTTACATCCGAGTGCATTCATGTTTTGGAGGGCATGTTAAATTGTCAATCTCGGATATAACAATACAGTTATAATCGTTGAGTCGAGAGATTTAGGCATTGTCCTAATTTACGCGATGCGCTGGCGCGATGCGATGCCAATTGGGATGCCTATTTGACGTTATGTTTGATCGCGGATTCGCGCGACCGACGCCGACGTTTGCGCGAACTTGCGAAGGTCGCGTGATCGCGTTCTATTAAGACAACGCCTTAAGACTGCGACAATAGAACCATCCACTTACCTACTTGTTAAAATGAAATGCGAGGAATAGTAAAAAAACATTAGATATTAAATTCATTCTATCAATTCCTTTTGTAGATTGTATTTTGGTTACATCACTTTTGCCTAAATAATAAATATTAATGCTTAGATGACACTAGAGGTGAATGTTATCTAACGTAATCTAAGTACAAAATAATTTTGTAAAGCTTATGTTGATTCTGCTATGCTTATCTGTACACTTTGACGTGCTCTAACTGAATTATTTACACGGATCATTACCATCATTACATTCTATTGACTGAGATTTCAAAACGACCTTGTCAATTATTGCAATACTAACCACAACAATGTTCAGATAACAAACCAATTCAGGCTGAATGGCACGCGGTTTACGATTGCGAATAGGTCTTGTCTTTCAATGTCCATCATTTCATTTATATGTTCAATGAAAACTGACAGAGTCAAACAAATAGAAATAAAATAAAGAGCAATCTGCAGCTTTGTCATTTTATAGTATATTTTTTTAAATTGCTTAAAAAATAATATTCGGAAACAGACAAGAAAAGCTAAGTGCCAACTTTACTGGTTATAATAAATCATTTTTGATTCTTGCTTTATCCAGTGTTAGAAAAAAAAGCCATTTAATTTCCAACATGATACATAGAGAAAAAGTTTCTCTTGAGTTTGTAGTTTCAATACATATTTTCTTTGTTATTATGCACCTTTGTTTATTATTAGGTTACCCGTTTAAGTGTGAAGGCCTCCTTCATCTGCTTTCGTGTGTTTCTATCATAGGTGAGTTTTGTCTAAGTTTTGGCTAGCAACGTCCTCAATGTCGTCCCGCAGTGTTGTAATACTATGTAAAATTAGCATCTTTAGTCATCCGTATTAATCGGGAATGATTGTGACGAAATAGTATAAAGACCTACTCGATTACCAAAGATCGATCACTTCTCTCTGACGAATTGATTCTACGTGTGACTGGACGCTGGGTGATGAGCATTTGATTGGATGCTTGTTATACGATGCCTTTTTGGTAGGCAGTGTCCAAATAGAACGCGATGACGCGACCATCGCAAGTTCGCGCGTTGTTCGATCGCGCGATCACGTGATCAAACGTACTAACGTCAAATATGCGTCCCAATTAGCATCGCGCGATTGCCAATTGAGACGCCTATTTGACGTTAGTACGTTTGATCGCGGATTCGCGCGACGGTCGCATCGCCAGCTCGCGCGACGTTCGCGTGAACTTGCGATGGTCGCGTCATCGCGTTCTATTAGGACACTGCCTTAGGACAACGCCGTAGTGTGCGCCTGTTATGGCTCTATGGTAGAGTTTTTGTCTGTCCATTTGTTTGTGATATTGTCATGATTGTCACATCAATGATGGTTGTTTTTTGAGTTTACTATTTGTTTCTCAATTTGTTTGTTTTTAAGAGCTAGTTTGTCCTAAGCAATTTGTCTGATTGCCATGTTTGTTGATGTTGGTTTTTGATGCCAGTAATGATTCAAAGGCTGTAAATTGTAGAGGCAGATTAGTATATAATTGATGTTTTTATTCTATGCTATTAGCTTGGGTTGTTTCCACTAGCATAAGGTTCGGTCTATGCACAATAGTTTAATTAAAATACTTGCGTATTCAAGGTTAATTGAAGTAATGTTGAAACCAAGTATGTAATGTTTGTTGGTAGCAAACGATCACAATTAATTGAGTTATGACATAAGCACTAGTATGGTTTAACAGCAAATCTATTCAATTACTGGCCGTATTTATCAAAAGTCATTGATATTTTTATTGCCAATTAATATTTTGACGTATATGAAAAGGCATTTTTCACTTCCTGTACCTACGTATTCTTAACAATTACAATGAAGAATTACGCAGTATTAGTAAAAATAACTAAATCTAAACTATGTTTGATGGAAACGCAAAAAAGCCATGTTGGCCGAGTGGGAGGTGCTTCGACTTTCGATTCGAATTTCGGTCGTGGGTTCGAACCCGGTCGTATACAAATTGATTTTTCTGTGAAAATAAATCTATGTGTGCAATTAAAACACGTGCTTAGCGGTGAAGAAAAACATCGTGAGGAAACCGGCATGTCATAGAACATAAAAAGTTCGAAAACATGTGTCAAGTGCACGAAAAGAGCTTCTTTGAGGCGCACTTGAAATCCTTTCACCACACTGGTTCGAAAGAATAAGAATGGAAACGAACTATGTATGATGTTTTTTCTTTATTTTCACTGACTTTGTCACGACGACAAATCTTGATTCCCGCTGGTTTACACGTTAAAAAACTTGTCCAAGATGATTGCAACATCAAATTTATCATGGTTTATTTATCAGTTGGTGGTACATCATTCGGGTGATGTATTTTAAATAAGCGGATGCACCGAAGAGTTTTGTTGATGCGCTATTGCAACATGAGGTATAAACTTACCAATGTGTAAGCGCATCGTCCGTCGATCATTTCAGTTCGTTGCCCTGGATAAAATGCATTGCGGTCAGCGTTGCATCAAATGCGGCGCAATAATAAGAGGGCTGACCCTTGTGGGGTACGAGATGTGAGCGGCCAGCGTTTCTCTCTATAAATGTATTTCTTTTTACCTCCATACACGGAGAATAAAATCTCGTCACAAATTCTGTTCGAATTTCGTGACAATGAGAATTATTTAGTAACGATTACAATAATAATAATTCCTGCTAACGAAATTTAGTAACGATAACAATATCATAGTTTTAGGCAACGAAAGTTATTTAATGATACAAGAAAAAATATTATAGTTTACTATTTAGCCCCCAGATTTTTTATGAATGCTTGAATGATTTGTCAATTGTAGTAGGTGTACAAAGGTGTAAAAATATATGTAAGGCTAGAGATCCTAAGAGACAGTGCCTATCCATAACCTAGGTGTTGCCAAGATGGCGTACAAATGATCAGGCAAGATTTGTTGATCTACATATTTTGACAAAACATTATTTTGATATTTTCGAAGCTAGAAAGAAAAATAATTTAAAATGTAGGCCTAATCTCACGCAAGTGGTAGGATTGCGAATAAAATTCCCCTAAAAACAGTTTAAAATAAATCTATTGATAACAAGAGCTACAGACTCGCTTCGTCTCCTCTCTTGGGACATCTACGAATGTGATGCAACCCTTTAGTCCCAGCATCAGCGTAGGAAATAATGGAGTAAGTAAATCATAATCTGTCTATGTTTCCGTGGGAACGAGTGAGGTGTGAGAAAAAAATATCACAAGACTATGACGATACCGTGTAATGGGATAACTGAAACTGAAAGTGAAATAAGGGATCTTAGATCTTACTCATATCTATAATACTTAATCTATCTATTATTTTTACATTATAATAAAGCAGAAGACCCCGAATTCTAGCACATATGATGTTTTTACGGAAACGTATTCAGACGAGTTAAAATAACATAACCCATTTTTTTTATTAAAAGGCTTTGTTTGTTTGTGGGTTTGTGTGTTCGTCTATCACATAAAAACTACAGAATTTAACTGAAACATTACGATATCATAGATACTAAACCTAAAAAGGACATAGTTAGGTATAATATTACGCTAAATCTTTTCAGAGGGTAGATATACGCCAGGGTTGACTGGTAGAAAATGATATTATAGCGTTAAGTCCTCCCTCACATATAAAAGCGTTTAAGTCATAAATAAAGGAGTATAAAGTTTTTATGAAAAAGGTTTTTTAAGAGTGAATCTATCTGAAACAATTTAAAAAAATGTAATTTCAGAAATTATATTTTTTGGGACAAATAATTAGATACGGGTTTTTCAAAATTAAATTTAAAAGATGTAAAAGTACGGATTGAAGGTGTTATTAGACCAATAGTTGGATAAACCTGTCTACTAAGATATATACATTATCTGATTAAAAGTCGCATTTTTATAATTTCCGAAGATAAGTACCAGCAGTTACATATTTCAGTTTTCTTCTAAATCCAATCTTTGAGTGGGTAAAAAGAGGGATTGAAAATGTGGCAGGTCCAAGCCTTTTACGTTTTTCATTCTTTCTTGCGACATTTATAATGTAACCTATAGTGCAATCAACCGTAGCAGTTTGGTAACTAGATTTCAATTAGTTAAACCTTTAGTAATCTGCATGCCATTAATCAACTTCCTTTATTAAATGGCGCATATTCATATACTAATAAGAAATAGTTATTTGTACACCAAGGGCCTGAAGCAAGCCATTTTATAACAAGCTACGAAAGGCGAGGGCGGATATTCAAGTCGATATATACACAAGTTTTTCACTTTAATTGCGAGGAAATTAAACAAATTCAATCTGAAATCAGCGCTCATTTCGTTTTCAAAAACAGAGACAGCTGTTTAATAATACCCCTAAGTTTGAAAATATGATAAAAGTCTAGTATAAAATGGCTTGCTTGAGGCCCTTGGTGTACAAATAACTACTTATTGTTAGTTTGCTACGAAAACAAAGGCGTAATTGTTAGAAAAAATAATAATATATAAAGATAAATTAAAGAGATTAAAAATTTTATAGGATAATGTTTAAACATTTTTTTTTTATTCTATGAAGATTTATGTTTGTTGTAATTACGCCATATTCTCACAGACATATGCATTGAAAATATTAGTGGGATGTACGTACGTGCTTAAGTTATTGCAGCGTGTGAAAGCGATAGTGGTTCTTGTTTCCACTGGGTGCTTGTGATGGAGAAAATGCACGTTTTATGGTCTAGACTAGACGACGCAAGTTCATTGATATTGCTTTTTTATTGAGATGAGGCTTCAGATAAAAGTACTTAGGTATGTTTTTGGTAGTTGGTCGCAATATGGCGATAATTATAGATTCCAAATAATTAATGTCTTAGTTTATAACATTAATAAAAATATTTTTTTTTTATAAATTTGATTTTTTGACTGTCTTCTGCTGTATGTTTTATGTTATATTGTTTTGTCATATTATGAGATTATATTATTCTGAATTACGACGTTTAAGCTTCAATGGATTTTCTTCCAGCAGTGTAAAAATTTTACTACATAAGAAACTTTAAAATTGTATTTTTATCCAAATATTGATTCACATTAGCTTTGCAGAAACGGCCACATGTTAATATAGTATTTATTTATTGCCTATAAATAGTTATTTATTACAGCATAAGCTAACTACTACAAACTACATATTATATTACAAAGTTTACAGAAGGAAACAATTGGGATTTACTATTTATAGGTAGCTCAACTGCTTCAATTCGATACGCGATGGCAGCGTGCCTAGGAAACTGGATGCATTGCCTCTTTGTATTGCAAGGCTTCTTTGGCCGAGATAGCTTATAAATAAATAGTTATAAATTGAATAAAAATAAGTTATTAATAAATAGTTAAATACCCGCTATATTTTCTTTTTTACAACTAGATGGCGCTTGCAAGGTCTCACGCGGCTACCGTGAAATTAGAAGCGTGCGTAAACGCAGCGAGTAATCGTTACGAAACACAAATTGATTACGAACAGGGCTGCGCCTGCACGGTGTGAACCTGTCAGAATTAATTCTCACGGCTCGTTTGGAGGTAGCTACTAATTGCTGGCTTCTGAGGTTAGGCCTTATTGTAAATCTGGTAGCAGCCGGTGGTTTTGCCTCGATCATAACGGGGTAAAACGTGACTTTTGATATACGTGATTTCCAGGTCCTGCCGAACAGAGTAACTCAGTGATAAAAGTATGCCATCAATTATCTATGCATCTTTTGCTTCTTTCGCGTAAAACTGTCTGAATTTTCGCGAGTCAATAATAAGAGAAAATGTTGAATCGTTCGTCAAAGCTCGTCACTTTGGATGGATTGGCGAATTGAATATTTTATTTTCGTTCGTCAACTATTCCGATTATTTTTTGTTTTCAAGGAGTGTATAATTTTTGTTAATTTGCAACTCAAACGAAGTTACGGGTTTATCAACTAGTCGGGATATAACTATATAAATAATCCCTCTTTGAATATTAAATGCAGCTTTTTAAAATGCAATAAGTAATAATTTTGTTCAAATAATCAAGTTTTTAATGATCTTTATTTAATTTATCAGTTATTTAGAGAAAACGTGTAAAGACAAAAAAAAGTGCTTACTAAAAAAAACCTAATATACCAAGAGATCACGTATAAATATAATATTCATAAAAACGAACCAACAATAAATAAAAAAAAACACAGCCTTGTAATAATGAAGATAAAAACTTCAATAAAATGCATAATACCTGTAATCAATTGCTATGAGTATAAGTACATGATAGCCAGATCAGTGGCAAATGACCTAGTTTCAGCTGAATCGTGTGGTTGTGCGCACGAGTTGAAATTCGTGAGGTCGATCTGGCTGATACAACCTTGTATCTGGTTATGAAGAATTTTAACGGGTTTTTTTTTGGTGAATTCATGCATTTTTTTTGCTCAAAATAATTAATAGTAGGACCTATCTAAGAAAACTTTGAAAAATTGTGAGATATAATTATTTGAAGAATTATTTAAAAAACTAACCTACTTAAATAAAACTATCATAATTAATAAAATTATTTAACCTGTGGAAATTCATCTGTGGTGGCTCAAAGTTAAGCTTATTTCAATATTCAAATATTTATTTATTATTTGTATCAAAATTATAATAAAATTAAATGCGACCTCGGTGGCTATTCTTCCATCTGGCCGACGATTTTCTGTCACACGTATTCATATTGTGATGGCAAGGGAGCGTATGCGATCAAAAGAACTAACGCTCTTTCATTACCGTTAATGGTTTTTTGTGCAACGATGATTGATAAAAATAGTAAACTTAAGTTAACAAAAAAGTTTTATAACCAAAAATTGTTTTACGACGTCTCCTTGACTCTCACAAGCTACAACTTTAGGACACAAGTTACTAAATTCCAAATTGCACATTTACAACAACTAATTCAATGTCAAAATGAGAACTAACTTTCTAGAATAAGCCTTCAATTCCACGACCTGAATACAGCAATTAAATTATTTAAAGCGTTTATTCGGAACTGTTACAAAACAATTGACTGTTACAATTTTAACACTATTATAGTGTTGTATAACGTGGATGTGATGCGTGCTCCATACTTCCGAGCCAGTGACGCAAAGTAAGCCAAGATTGAGTAACAAGATCATGCGTTACTAACATTTTGCCCTAGATATTAAAGTAATTGTTTGTCCGACATATCACTTCTTAACCAAAGGACGCCAAACGGGCTGAAAACCAAATTATCGAACCATGCAACGATTGACAATGCGTTACGCACATTTGCCCTTTTTCCTGTATGTTTAGCCCTGCTAAGCCATACGCAACCTGTTTATGCTACTTATAGAGAGTTCTATTTTTCATGGATTTCTATCACTTTTTCATACCTAATTTCCACAAAAATGTGTAATGATAAAAAATATAATTTAAAAACTTTTCGTTTAGCTGTATCATTAAAATAAACAAAAACATACAGTCGAAATGAGACACACTTCTTTTAAATCAGTTGAAACGTTGAAACTATTGAAAATCGTGCAAGTATTATATGACAGTTTCGTGTCATTGTGTGATGGTATGTGGTACTGAGTCCTAGGTAAGCGAGAATGACTCGCACATTTTGAGAGACCGTTTATTTCTTTTTCATTTTCATGCTGCGACACCCAAAAACATGAGATAAACACGTTACGGTTAATTACCAAATCTAGACCAAATGTAGAGTTGACTAACTGATCGTTTATGGTCTTCGAAAACCCGTATGTCCGAGCTTTCGCTTGCGGTCAATGCCACAGTCCTGATTAACCAGATGTCAGGTTAATTACGACACAAATTGCCGGGGAATTTATTACTGCAGAGTTTGTATAGTTTTTTTTTAACCTGATGTATCCCGTTGTTGGGCAAAGTTTTCCTCCAAATCCTTCCACTTATCGCGGTCTTTTGTGGCCTCCCACCATTCCCTCTCGAATCCGTCCAGATTATCCCTCGATAACGCTTTCTCGGCCGAACGAATTTGTATAGGTAGGTATTTCAATAAAATGTTCTAGGTGACACTTTATGGTCACTATTGAATATCAAACAAAAATTTATTCTCTTCTTCTCTATTACAAAATCAAAATTTACAAAAGGAAACAAACAATTGGGCCAATTAAGGACCGAATTTTTTTAAAAAGTGTGGTGAATTTACTGGGTCGACTGACCATAAAAAGTGGTCGAGCGTTGTAATGGTGTTGTATTGGCCTATGTGATTTCTTGTTATTTTTTTTATCAATATAAATATAAAAGGTTTAGTACTGACAGATGACAAAACTATTTTCCCTATTTTCATTATTAATATTCTAAAACATTTCGTGATGTTGTAGTAACAAATTCACCGCTCCACTCCTTTAAAGTCAGTCAATTTATATCTTCAAAAATGTACGGTAATGCTCATACATTACTGCTTTGCGGCAGAATATCTGGCACCGTGTTGTCCTCATCTAGACGTCATCTTCCCGCCATGCGTCTCAATAATATTTTATGTGAAATAATATTTTTTTATCTCAATCTTAAAGAAAGATGAGGCAGTGATATTTAGCGATAAAATATAATTTTATTATCTTCACCATTTCTGTTAAACATTATTTTTTATTGAAAGCGTTATTGATAGATTACGCTCAGATTTTTATCCGCTCCAACTGTTACAAGCTTTAGTGAAAAAGCTTTTTCACATCCTATTTATATTATTGTTAGGCTCCAGGCTCAGTCACGTTTAACTTTCACTGTTCATCTAGTTAATTTCTTACCCCTGCCAATCCATTGATACTTCGTGGGTCGAATAAGATACCTGGCAGCGATAGGAGAGCAATGTTTAAGACTGTGACACGTGACATGTTACAGTCGGACAAATATACTTCTTATTCCAATATATGTATATAGGGTTCGTATATTTTTCACTATCTATATAAACGGTCAATTTTTTATCACCATAATAAAAAATACGCATAGTCAGTTGCCATTTCTGAACACATATACTGCAAAAAACTTGAAAAAATTAAGTCGATTTTTTGTCAAAATAAATTTTATTAAATTTGGATAACTGTTACCGTTAGTCGTTTTCGTATGGATTTGCTACAGGCGGTACCTTAAATTGATAATAATCTGAGTTTTATTCATCGTTTGGCAAACTCGGGTACCTAGCTCGAGCCAGCCCGCAAAATCTCGGCTCGGGCGCCGCACTCGCTCCGCTGTCACTCTGCCATTTTGTAGAAATCCAAAATTCTGACTGCACAAATGCAACGTAGTACCCCGTCTGCATTGCCCATTTAATTTTTTTAGTGACTGACTGACTGACAGATAGCGCACAGGCCAAAACTCTGGTTGTAGAGACTTGAAATCTGAAGGTTATGTTTGTCAAGAAGTGTAAACGCATACTAAGAAAGGAATTTTGATAATTCGATTTTGAATTCAAACGAAGTTGCTGGCGTCATCTAGTTCAATATTTTTTTTTTTTACATGAGTATATTTTTAAATAGCTTTTGACCAAGGTTTTAACTGGGCTGCACCTAAATAATACCGATACCTATCGAATTTCAGCATGATCGGTTCAGTGGTTTAGGGACATCCATCCTCAGTCCTCACAGATTTTCGATAAACATAAGACATTTCACACAACGCCTTCTAGTTTCAAACTTAGTAGAGCTTGTAATGTGGGAACCACATAACTGCGGAGTACTAATATACTTTTTTTTGTAAATATATTATGGAATACATAGGAAATACTCAGACTCAGGGCACAAACACCGATGTATGCATCCCACGTTTTCGCAACGGTAAAGGAAAGCATCGTGAGGAAACCGGCATGTTATAGAACCTAAAGTTCGAAAACATGTGTCGAGTGCACGAAAGGAGCCTCTTCGAGGCGTACTTGAAATCCTTTCACCACACTGGTTCGAAGTAACTAGTGACAGGATAAGATGTCAATATGGGTACCCCCATAGTGGGTCATTCCCGGTCGGTAACACCCTGTCATCAAAATAGTGGTGACTTAAAACTTTTCGAATTATTATAGAAACGAAAGAATCTATAAGTTATATTAAAAGTAAGAAACAATAGCAAATAAACAAAGAGGTGATTATTAGAATCGTCGTGACTTTTGCGGTTCTTATCGTTTCCGGTTTCTAATAAAATGGCGTGATTTTATACAATTGATTTAGTTTCCTTTTCATTGTTGTGGATTGGATCTTTTAATTTTAAACTTAGAACTTTCAATTTCTTGGATAACAAAACCTTTGTGTAATAAAATAAATCATTTACTTTCAGATGCATTCGGTTAATGTTAGAGGCTACAAATGTTTCATTTTTTGGTTTTATTATTAGGTATTAAATTCTTATAATATATGTTTGTCATTTCTACATTTTAAAATTTTTACATACAAGCATGATTTACACTCGTAACTTTCGATTTCACTTCGTAACAAGTGTTACACATAATTTGAAACATAATTTATGTAAATACGCACATTGGTAATAATGTGTAGCATTAAGCTTGTCAATGTATTTTTTTCATTCAATAGAAAAGCTCATAACAACTTTTACTTTACACAAAAAAAAAAAAAACTACAACTAATGATCCAATAACAGATGTTTCGTGTTGCATAATATGATCCATTAATTAAGTTACAACAATAGAAAAAAAAACACTTATTACACATAATTTAACACCGGCCACATACGTTGAACATCGAGCAGGATAATAACGGTATTTAAAACCTAGTTTCACTCGATAATTGTGCGTAATACTAATATTACGAGGTCTTAATTTAAACAGCAATTTGGTCCGGCCTCGAAGTGGCAAGTATTATACCATATTGCACAAGTAAGGATGGTACATGTCTAATAGTTGCGTATCACGTTCAAAAACGTAGATTGGGTCCTTCCGTTGTCT
Organism: Lobophora halterata; assembly: GCA_932526365.1. NCBI lineage: Eukaryota > Metazoa > Arthropoda > Insecta > Lepidoptera > Geometridae > Lobophora > Lobophora halterata. The sequence continues at coordinate 9,750,842 of OW052002.1, forward strand.
CTGCTTTCTCATACGTGAGTGCAATGCTGCGAAGGTGGTTGTGTTGTAACGCGTAACACTGCCCTAGGAGTACAGGCGAACGGCGAAGTATGTCAATGTTTTAATTATATTGCATGGGTTACAATTTGCGCTGCTAATTAAGGTTGTCGAGCCAGTTTGACCAGAAGTAGCTCAAATGTGCGTTTAGTGCTCGTAAATTCTTATCTAGTAAACTTTACTGTAGATTTTGCCGCTATAGCGACCATGCTGAGCCTTTTCGACGTTAGTTTTGATAGAGGTTTATACTATATAAATGAAAGAGTCGGAATTTTTACCCAAAAATTCTCAACATTCAAAGTTCAAGTTCAACAGTTAATAATATTTCACTTCTTTACAACCACAAAATTAATACAGAAAATATTAATGAACATGAAAAGTAGAGCACAATGTAGTCTTATTGGTTGAATTAATTATTTATTTGTCTCCCAGAAAATTTATGGATTGACTGGAATTAACAACAGGTGGCTTGTTGCAATAGGCTAAATAAACCTTAAGGGGAATCCTCAAATCCGAATTCCATACAAAATGTTTCGGACAAATACTCAAAAAGTACGCCGTATTATAGTAATTTCTTCACACTATTCGTTTCTACCATGTTTTTTAATTTCGTCAACAAAAAAAGTGAAATGTTTCATACTTCAATTTAGATTTTATACGTGTTTTAAAATTAACCCTACTAACTTAAAAACACGTATAAAATCTAAATTAAATTATGAAACCCTTCATTTTTTTTGTTGACGAAATCAAAAACATGGACGAAATGAATAGTGTGAAGAAATTACTATAATACGGCGTGCTTTTTGAGTATTTGTCCGAAAAATTTTGTATGGAATTCGGATTTGAGGATTACCCTTAACCTAAAACAGTTATGGAAAATTATGAAAAACATGTAATTTTTGATAACTATGCCCCATCGATTACATCATTTCTTTTTATCCTAGACTTCTTAACCACTATTTACTCAAAGCCTTATTAAAGACCTTTTTCAGTACCTACGTAGGTATTATTGCAGTATCTAGCTCTATCATTAAGACTGTACCATGGTTCGCTTTGTTAGAACATAATTACAGTTTCAAACTAAGTCGTGCTCCTGCGCATACATTCAATTGACAGGTGATCAACCGATACTTGCAAGGAGTAATTTAGCCTTACCAGGAGCAATTTAGCCTTCAGGAAGCGATTGTGTTCGTTACACTTTATTACGCAAGCCATTTTGTTTATGGTACCATTTATGCAATGCTTTACACGTTTTGTTACCAATTTTATGTAACTTCTGGGGCCCTTATACAATAATGTAACCAGTACCTACTATGAGAGAAGTAGAGCCAACATTAATCGATGTCGATCTATTTTATCTATTGTACGATAATGTTGATTTTATTTGTATGATAGTCAAACCTTTAAAACATACACAGTCTCCTTGTCTATTTGACGGTCTAAGAGCAAAGCCACACTTCTCCTTCGCGTTGCATTGCGTTGAAGTTTTGTACGGGCATTTGAGTCGCAGAGCTAGATTTGGACGCATTCAGTGCCAAATGCTAGTACAAAATACGATGCAGCGCAACGAAACTGAGCGGTGTGGATTCGCTCTAATTTGTTGAAACTATTTATTTATCTAGTGATTGATACTCATAATTTGATAACTTATAAAAACCAATAAACGGGAGAAAGAAACAAACAAACGTATTAATCTGCTTGATTCAAACTTTATGACTGAACCAGCTGGATAGATTTTTTCGTTCGGTAGGTTGGTACTTGTCATAGTATGGCAAAATCAAAAACTCGCAAAAAAAAAACACTCAGTCAATAGAAAAAGATAATTTACCTACTGTGCTATACAAGAATTAAATTTAGTATGAGGTAAGGACGAATAGGTACCCACTTAGGTATTCTTGCCGAAGAGGAGTAAGTACTATGAAGTCATAAAAAAACCAGAAACCTTTCAGTGATAACCTTTAATAAGTGTTTTGTAAATTTATGTAATTAAACAAGTCATTACGAAGTACAACACAAAAAGGTCGATCTCGTCATAAACTATTGTTAGTTTTAAGTAAGTTGGTTTGATAAGCCGGCACTTATCCTTGCATTTTTCCAACACAACGTAAGTTTTTTCCATAAATTACAGCTGCCAAAGGAGCGAAATAAATAGGTTTAGTAAATTTGGTCTGAAAGACTTGAAATTTGGAGGATATGTTTAAAAAGAACAGAAAGCGCGTATTAATAATATGTAATATAACATGTGCTGATTTGCAATGCAAACAAAGTTGTGGGAAAGCCTGTAAAAAACAGGATGGATTTTCTATCCATGCTTACTTGAAATCAATAACATTTTCAGTTCGGCAGTTTCATAAATCCGTCTTATTTTTATCGTATTGATGTTGCGTTTTAAAAGAGTGGAAGAACCACTTTCCCTGTATGGGAACATCAAGGTTACAGAAGTTTTTGGTTACCAGATATTACAACATTTAGGCTTGATTAATGTTACCTAATTAGCAATTTATTGAATTAAGCAGTGTTTCAGATTTCTGACGACACGTATGTATAGTCAAATGGCTATGTATGTATGTATTGGACTACCACGCTGGTGTCGTAGGTTCTATTCCCGCTTCAGGATACAAATTTTGTGTGATGAACATCGGTGTCTGTCCTGAGTCTGGGTGTTTTCTATGTTATTTAAATAAAAGTATTTAAGTATTCTATCAGTTATCTGGTTCCCATAGTACAAGTTCTTCTTAGTTTGTTGCTAAATAACGTTGTGTGAAATGTCCAAAATATTTATTATTTACTATGCATAAAACCTTATTATTTGACATACAAAGTCAAAAATAGTCATATATACTCAAGAACAGTAAATGGTATGGTAAGCTCATACAGAAGACATCAACGCGCGCTAAAAGTTTTTTGCTAAAAATATAAACAACATCTTTATCTGTTTTTAATAAATAACAGCGTTGCACTAGACTACGTAAATCAAAGTCTTGTGTGCCTCTATTCTGGTCATGGGAAAGAGGAAAGCATCTAGCTCGTTACTTATTTATATCAAAAAATATTCCAGCGCACAACGACCCTTTTTTAACCCTAGGTACATGATTAAAATGTGACACCATATTATTATCACGTACTTAGGTCTGTGTTCACCAATAGATAATCGGAAGATTAGGCCTCTTCGTCCGTTATCTTTGACGTTTAATTTATGAAAATTCGTGTCAAAAACGTCAAAACAACTGTTTAAAACTTAACCATCCGTTGGTGAACTCGGGTCTTAGATCCAATTTTTCATAGATTAAGCTTCAAAGATAACGGACGACGAGGCTTAATCTTCCGATTATTTATTGCTGAACACATACAGGTTTATGAAATTTATAGAAGTATTGAAAAAGTCTTAAGTTAACCCTACATTAATTATAATGAGACACTACTTGACACTATGTAGTGATTCATATAAATGAATGTAGGGTTAGTGATTACATCATATATCACGTACTTACTTAGAACGCATAAAATTGGTGAAAATAAATTTAGTTATATGATTTATAATGGAGAAACATGAACTATGTATTAAGTATGTATAAAATTGATAATATCATGCGTGGGTAACACTTTAACGTGTCATTTACCTTCTTAAGTCGTCGCATTCAGATTTATCGTGATGTATAGTGTCTTAGGCTAATCTTATTATACGAACTGGCTGTTGCAAAACTGAAAGTAGGCGCTAGATTATAGCTTAGTAAATAACTACCTAGATCATTCGTATATAATGCTTTTTAGATTACTTTTAGAAATGTTTGTTTATCACAATATTATCGAATCATAGTTGTTAATATTTTTGATGTAAAGGTTAGTGGAGGATCGATGAATGTTAATTAATTAAGTAAAATTGTTGATGAATAACCTATAGATCGTTTGCAACGGTCTATGGGTGTTTCCTTTTGTAAATTTTGTAATTGATTGTAAATTGTGGTAGTTTTTTATTTCAAAATACGCATTTTAATGTTACTTTAGTTCATGTTTATATTTTAATTTCACGATCTTTGTTTATTTCCAAAGAACCAAAACCGATAAAAAATATTTCGTATGACTGTTTTTTGTGAATTACTAATCAGAAGAAAAAATAGCATTAGTGTCTCATCAAAAATTTACACCACTTTTAAAAAATCTCATTTCCCGCTTTCGCTTTTTGAATTTTGTCTCAATGATTATGAATGTGCGGCGCGTGCCGGAGTGCAACAAAGGGTTATCTCACTTACAGTTCCACTGACAGTTTAATAGCTCTGGATGTAGAAATAGCCTGTTTTATTGAGGAAATGGTTAGAACCGATAAATTGGATTAAATTCCAAATGGTATCTAATGAGTTTGACTGGCAAGGTTGCAAATACATAGAACAGAGAACAAGACATGGACAAAATAAATCAATTTACTTATATCCTATAATTTTTTTTTAATTTATTTTACATAACGATTCAAACTGACACAGTATTTTCCAACTTACCTATTTTTAATATCACTTAGAATTATATTCTTTAACACTAGCTGGCGCCAGCCACTTTGTTTGTGTTGCGATTTTTCAAAATTCTTGCCTTAGTTCGCTCTTTCAGCTCTTGGACCTTCAAAACGTCAAATATCTAGGTTCAGTGGTTTAGCCTGTGCGTTGTCTGTCAGTCAGCACTTCTTGTTTCGATCAAGCAAAAGTTCGTTTACAAACCCAATTCAGGGTTCACTCTCTTAGAAGTTGAGATTAAAAGTAACCCAAGTTACAAACATGGTGTTGCACCAGACTTTATCTGCATAATTATAAGAAATGTCATGTCAATCAATCTTATTATAATAAGTAGCTGATACTTTATGAAATTTCCTAATATCGCCCCCGTAGTGTGAAAATGGCGGGACAGATGTAGTCCAACGATAGGCACATGCGCAAGTTTCAATGTTGCGTAAAATTACGAGTTAGTAGTAAATATGTATGGAATATTAATAACATAATAAGCTCAGAGTTATTTATAAAATTACTGTAACTATAGAGTTTATTACAGCATAAGCTAACTACAATCTATATTACAAAATTTACAAAAGAAAACAATTGGGCCACCCATTGACCATTGCAAACAATATATAGGTAGCTCAACTGCTCCAACTCGATACCCGATGGCAGCGTGCCGAGGATACTGGCTGCATTGCCTCTTTGTACAGCATGCCATATTATTTGAGCGAGATAGCTGATCACGCACCGCTTCGACCAGATTCTCTGACAAAATTTAGTTTTTTTTTTAAGTATAGAGTTATTAGAATGTTATTTATTAATATAATAAAGACAAGACTTTACAAAATGGTTGCTTAATAATTCCAAAACCCCTTACGCAATATGGTAGAAATTTAGAAATCAGATCTATTGAATAGTTTTAAACTATGGTCATCAAACAAAGTTACATATTCAAATCTAATGCAACATTGCAACACTGAGTACAGCGATGCATATTTGAGATCCAATTACAAATGAGCCACTACGACGTTCATACGTAACTGAGTTATTTATTACGAAATGTCGTGGAATCCGGAATAAGAAAGCATAGATTCTGGACCTTAAGTGAAGGAGATTGGACAAAACTATTTTTCCCAGTCTCATTGGTTTATGTTAAACATATTGAAACAAAAATATATCAAAACGCTCAGTGGAGCGTTTTAGTATACTTTTGTTTAAATAAAGTGCTATTGAAATTTATAGTCAGTCAATTTATATCTTCAAAAATGTATTGTACATTATTATATTCGAGCGAGATAACGAATGGCGCGGGTTTCTGAGCCTAAAATAAAGTCTTTCTCTATGTTAGCATGTGAAGAGACAAGCTAGGCGCTTTCCGATAGTAAGAAATCACACCTGCCCATTACAAATATAACACCACTATGGCGTTTATCCATTTTGTCATCAGCCTACTCTAAAATCAATAAAGTTTACTAGCTACAGTGCCTTTAGGACCGGAACACAGTTATGCTTTGCACATTACTGCTTAGTGGCTGAATACATACCTATATCTTTGTAGATAGGTCAATAGGCTTTAAAAAATATTAAATACTTAGTAAAATATTATGACAATGATTTAATATGTAATCTACATATATTATTAATCAATCTATTAAACATTAATAAAATCTACTAACTAAATGCTAATACATAATAAAACTAAAAATAAGTAGCTATAAAAATAACATTACTGCAATGTCCAAATAAACCTTAGTCTTAGAATAACTGAATAGCTATGTTTTACGCGAACTTTAGATACATTGTTACGATCAATGTATACCTACATTACCTACAAAGAATCTATTAAACTTAAGCCAGCTCTATCTCAGTGCAAAATATCTTAAACTTGTAATTCTATTAAATAAATTGCTATTTGAGTCACCATTACTGACAAACGTTGCGAATTAATTAACTGTATCTAAGTAACTATCGGCATGGGTTGCTTTACGTTAGGCAACACGTTGCTCAGTTAAATCTTGAGATACTGTCTTTATACCTTCTTTTACCTGTTGATCTAAGATACCTGTTGACATAAGTTTTAAGTTTCTTAATTTATCTAAATTAAAACTACTTGCACCAAACTGTCAAAGTCTCCAAGTAATTGCTTTACTCGCTTGGTAGTTCTTAACAGTCCAGATTCTGACCGTTAGGAACTGTCAAGCGAGTAAAGTAATTGCTTAGAAACTTTGCAAGTTCGGTGCGAGTCACCATTAGACTTTTATTTTTATTTATTTTTTGGTAGTAACTATTCTGACATGAGACTATGGTATTTATCAATATCGGTTCAGTAAGCTAGTTTTTAAATCAAAATACCTGAAAAAAAAATTGCCTATTTGCTGCCCTGTGACATTTCAGTGGTGTGTATGTTTTTGTAAATCCTTGATTTATTTATTTTGTAACAAACTAGCTGACACCCACAAATTCGTTTGCATTATTTTGATAAACTCTTTTTAAAACAACCTTCCATAAATTTTCAATTATGTCTAGAAAACACATTATTTTCCCAAAAAGGGATATTATGCCGGACCTCTAGCTTCAACAGAAATAATCAGTTTATTTCTTACGTTGCCTAATGCAGAATTGAATGGAAAATTCTGTCAGGATACAAGCAATTTTGAAAGGTTTCTATATCTAGAAAAACTAAATTATTTTCCCAAAACAGGAAATGCCGCACCTCGTAACTCTTAAAAAAATAATCGGTTTAATTTGTTACTTGCCTATTACAGAATTGAATGGATAATTCTGTCGGGAAATAAGCAATTTTGAAAGATTTCTACATAAATTTTAGAGCATAGCATATAAAACGAGTACTTACTCATATACTAGTTGACACTCGTAACTTAATTTAAGTTGTTAAATACTGTAAGCAGCGAACTCTACATTTTAAAAAAACTACGAGTATGTTATACATAACGCTTAAGTAAAGTTTTGATAGCAATGAATATAAATATTTATATATTTTTTTCAGTACCACATGTATGTGGCTAATGTAGCTACGGCTAAGGATTAATTAAATAGAAAGACGTCATATTTAATAACCGAATGAATTTTCCATTTCCCTCGCATTATTCGCAAAAGACTGAATGTGCCGTGTCCTGAACAGATAAATGCAAGTGAACACAAATAGCACCTGGCGTTTCCGGCACTGCGAAATCGCAGAGGAATGCAAGGTTCCATTATCCTACGTCATTTACTTTCTTTACTATGTACAGTACAGTTAGCATGCCTAGCATGAAATGTCTTGCCTACGGTTTTAAACCTAGCTTTAAGACAAGTAAAGTAGTGTTAAGTTATAAACGAAACCGAAAGTATTCGAGATCTGTGTTGGGTTAGTTCCACGCTAGATCCAGGAACCATGTACCACTTCCGCTTTTATCCGATTTTTTTTTTTGTTTATGTACCGATGCCTTAAAAAAATCAATTTGAAATGTACCTATAGCAAATTTAAGTGCATTATTTTGAGAAAGGCTTTTTTGCGCTGGTTTTACCTTCCTTTTAAATTTTAAAAGTATATCCAGTTAAGTGTTATTTCAAATATCGTTTTAAATAATAAGAAAATATACTTAGTAAACAATGGAAACAAGCACTAACCAAGTCGCATAGATGCTTCAGCGCGAACATGACTAATGTATAAATTCCTACAATGAGACAGCGGCTAGGAGCAGGAACATGCCTAGCTTTGTGCCTAGGCATAGAAATGTGGGTGTTCCTGCCTCCTTTATCAAGCTGTCAGGGTAGCTTAATGATCTCCGTTCTGCTCAGGTATTTAAGATACAGCTTGAATTACGTGGGATTATGTTAATTTTATGGTAACAAAATTAAAAATATGCAATGATTTTTTTATTTGGTCAGATAGTTACTCATTTTATCCATCGACTTCTAGTAGGTCATTTTTAGCTGGAAGTATTTCCAAAAGCTTGCTTTTGAGCCTGATCGATTCTTTTATCAACTTTCTATCAGTTGCAATGAGCAGACCGTCGGCGTCGCTCTTTATACTCTGAAGACGTATTTCGCTACATTTACATTTCTTTTTAAAAATGTTTGCACATTTATATGCAAGTTATACACAACGTCATCTAGCTCTAAACTAAACAGTAATCTTTTAACTATTATTTTATTAATGTTCATTACATTTATGTATATTACATTTCATATTATATGATATTATTTTTTTATTAATGTTTTGTAAATACATACTTATTATACGACACGACACGACGACAAGAATGGCCGAGTGGCAAGTGTTATAGACTGCCACACCGGTGTCGGGGGTTCGATTCTGCTCAGGACATGTATTTGTCCTGGGTCTGGGTGTTTTCTATATATATATTTAAAAAAAGTATAAGTACCTAGTTAATTTATCTGGTTCCCATAACACAAGCATTCTTAATTTGGGGCTAAATGGTGTTGTGTGGAATGTCCAAACATTATTAATAATATACAAAGTGGTATCTTTGTATAATGAGTACTGAGACTCGGGGAAAACACCGGAAACACAAATTGTAAATCCCGATAATTATGTTCAGTTCCGAACTAAAATCACGTCTTTGACCTACTTCAAACTGTCTAATCTAATTATATACATCCTCCTCGATAGGTGTTATACAACTAGGCAAAAAAATTGCAATAAAACAATTCGTAACACGTGCTCAATTTTCCCCTCAACAATGATTGATGATTGAACGTTCACATCCCGTACGCTGCGCCCGCGCACGAGTCGTGATCAAGCTATTTCGCACATATTATGTACTTATTTAGCACGATAGTTTATTTCCTACAATTTGTTCTGCACGGTGCCCTACTTAACCTGTAAGCTAATCATTTTTGAAACCTAAAATTCAAAGTAATTAAAGTCAATCAATAATCCATATTTTTTAACTTTAAGACTTTAAGGGTTTTTTAAATTAAGACGTTTCGTGTCGGACCGCTGCAGTGCCGAAGCGGTGCGTTTGTCGTGAGGCGCACGGACGGTCATTTATTTTCATACAAAGCACACGGTGCGGCAACAGTGCGGCGTCGTTCAATCGTTCGTACCGACCGAACGTCATGAAACATCTCAATTGAAAGAGCCCTAAGATTAAACACTTCACTTTTTAAACATTTTGTCTCAGCCAGCCATTGGAAGTTTTTTTTTTTTTAACAGGAATAGGTTAGCATTTGACCACAACCTCACCTGAAAGTTTGTAAACATTCAGTCATTTCTATAAAACTAATCGTCATAGAACCTAAAAAGTCGAAAACATTTGTCAAGTGCATGAAAGGAGCCTCTTCGAGCCCACTAGAAATCCTTTCACCACCCTGGTTCGAAAGAACTAGTGACGCGATAAGAAGACTGATTTAGCCTCTAGGGATCGCTTTCTAGCTAAAGACAAGTTTTGCAAGACTTTAGATACTAATTAGACTTATTGTAACCCTCATTTTGTTTGGACACAGTGACCAAGTGCCCTTTTTCGTCTTCGATTGCATTTTTTATAACAAAGCTGTCAAACGATTGCATTGTCAATAACAGTTATATAACTTTTGCTTTATGATGCGCCGGCGCAGTTATCGAAATTTTGGTAATGACATTTAAAATTGTACTTTATGCAAATTGCTTAAGGTTTTGTTTCCTGAATCAGCTAACAAAATTTATAATTTACATGACTTTTTATTGAACAAAGCGCTTACAATCAAATCATTTCACAATAGTCCGTCGACACACATTTTATTACCATAAGTAGGTAGGTTTTTAAATACATACAAATATCTTTGAAAGTTTAAGTGCTCTATACTGGCTGTTGCTCTATGCAAGACATCATTAACCTTTTAACTAACCATTTGGTTTTTTTCATTTTCAAGTTCACCAGTCTCTGAAAGGTTCAGGGTCAGGGGCCAGCAAACACATTACCTACCGTACTTACTTACTCGTATTCTAGGAAATTCAATTTTGTAGTCAAATACGCGCGTCTCCCACGTGATGACCACGAGAAAATTATGTCATTACTACCATGTTTGGTATGTTAGCCTTGAGTTGAGGCAACCTGTAGCGACGGTTGATTGACCAGAAATGGCATCTAATGGTTATCTTTCCTTAAAATCTGCCACAACGATCGCGGTAGGTAGAGTCTGCTCTTTCAACAAGAAAGTACTTAGAATGGAAACTGTAGTGACCATTTGCCCACTTGTAAAGTGAAAAATATTAGTAGGTACCCCAAATCGCCACCTCTAGATAATAATAATAATAATGTCTGGACATTTCACACGACGCCATCTAGGCCGAAACTAAGTACAGCTTGAACTATGGGAACCAGATAACTGATAGAATACTTTTATACTTTACAATACATACATATAAAACACCTTGACAAACACCGACGTTCATCAAACAAATGTTTGCCATGAAGTGGAAATCAAACCCGCGACACCAGTGTGGCAGTTTAACAAACTTGCCACTTGACCATCCATGTCGTAAGATTATAAACAAACTCTATGCTACCAAGAAAGTATTTTCAATCCTTTAATTTTTGCTAAAGCCGTTCTTTATTCTGTAATACAACGTTTACTATTGCAAGTGGTCAATTCTCGCTCACTTTATACATATTGTTTATGGCAGTGGGTTAGCAAGTCGTAGGTCATCTATGAGGCAACTTCATTCTGATGTAACTTTTAATTCAAGATTTAATCGGACGGAACTGAAATGTCAACGTTTTAACCAGGATCAAAAAGTCAATAGGAAGTTCTTAGTTGTATATATTCATTGGCTTTATTTACGAATATTTTTGGTAAGGAACCGGATGATTTCATTGTTTAAATATTTATTTGAAATTGACGTTTGATTAATGCAGCATGAAGCTAAAACCAGCTCCAATATTGTTTTTATATAAATCTATTAATAAATAAAATATATTATTCGTAATTTCCATAGAAAAATACAAAACATGACTGCTAGTCTGGAATAAAATAAAGAAAAAAAAAATTGGTTGTCTGTAAAGTTGGTTTACAGATAATAGTTTAACGTGACTACCAGCGTAATGGGACAACGAGCGTTACCGGACAATGCCAGCGTAACCGGACAATGACGTCAACGTTGTCGTGCATGCAGCCGTCGTTCATCGATTTATTAGACGTAGTCACGTCAAAATGGCGTGTTCTTATGACCACATGACAGAAGTTCAAACTTCATCAAGGTGACTCGAGCAGACTTTACCCGAAGGAGTGTTACATAACCGAGTGTTGGGGCCCAATCACATACATTCCTCACAAAATATTCTGCTTAGCGCGAAGAAGTTTATAGAAATAATTAAAAAAAACACTAACGGGCGTGATATTCCTAAAAGCTATTTATAATGTTCAGGAAATATAATTTTGGTAAATATCTCCCGTATTTTATTCTCCAGTTTCAAGTATTTGGGCATTGTACGGTTTGGCTTGAGATTTTACGGTTGTCAATTTTATTGGTCTAGCACCTACTCACAGCAAAAAAGCTAAGCAAAAACGGTTCCAAATGGCTGACCGTGTCAATTTGTGGCCAAATATTTACATAGACTGCAAAAACGTGCGCTTTACAGCCAAACTCTTTGCGGCTTTGCTGATTTTTAAGCGGGTTTTTTTAGTTTCGTGGAAAATGTCTACCTAGTTTCTTCAGTTTATACATTCAGTTTCTTTCTATAGATTACTAGCTGACATACACAATTTCATTTGCGTAGGTACTAACAATATCATTTCTTAGCAAGCGTTAAAATACCTGTCAAAACGAATCTCTACGTTCACCGTTTGGTGGATTGGGTTACGCGTTGTCTGTCAATTTAGATAAAACCTTTGACTCACTTTGAATCACTCAGTTGGATATACCTATAGATAGGACTTTTAGAGTAGGTATTTTATTTAGAAGCAAGCAGAACCTGTTTGCAAATGCATCATAGATCACAAGTCGATATTTTACATAATCTGAAAGTGTTACATTTCTCTTAGTGTAGTGTGAGTGGTCACGATGTTGCTATCTCATATCTATGGCTTACGATTAGGCTTAATTAATACCTACAAAACAACGCGTAATAAGTATTTAGGCCCGAACTGTTTTACTGCGAAGTGTGGTAGCTCCCAAACTTGTTTATCGTTGTTTTTAATATGACGGCTTATTTATCCAATGCGGTTTGAATCCATCAGTCTTTAAATTTAATACAAAAAAGCTATATTTAATGAAATTTTATTAACACTGTCTCTAGTACATTCCTGAAATCACCCACTAGCACATTATCGAATAGTGATGAATGAATCTTTATTTGCGTAATTTCAGTAGATTTCATTCTCATATTATTTGTTTATTTTATAGTAATCATTATGTTTTATTGTTACAGGTATGAAGGAGTTATATTCAGAGAGCTCTTGACAACATGACATGGAGCTATATAAGTATAGATACGTACGTAGAGCAAGGTAAAAGTTGACCAAAAAAGAAACATCATCTTTGTTAATGATCCTTCCATTACACAGGTTTAACCAGTTGAAAAATATATAATCAAGGTTTTCAAAAACATACTTCAACCGACTTCAATTGGACGGTTTTAGTGACCGTAAAGTGGTGGTTATTTTGATTTCAAAACCAAAGTACTGAAACGATTTTCACGAAATTTTTATTACAGCCAATCTGGAAGTATATCCTCTCAAATAAAATAAGAACTTTTCAAATCGGTTTATAAACAACAAAGTTCTGAGGTAACAAAAAAATACCTAATTGAGAACCTCCCCTTTGTTTGAAGTCCGTTGAAAACATTAATACTCCCTCACAAACATTCGAATTATGTTAGTGTTTTTTTTTTGAGAGGGAGTTTTAATTTTATCTCGACACCTCGATATCGGAACAATTCATTGGTTGCGACAGTCACGACTGGTATCACTCGGGACTCGAATCCACTACAACAGCATGACAGGTTGCCCGCTGCGCCCTATCGGATATTTCGTAATGGCATTAAGCTATTTCTGTGAGGTAATTATAATGGGTTCTGCTCTGTTTGTGTAGCTAATCATTGCTTTATTATTGTTTAATCGTGTGAGGTTTAGTTTGGCTTACAAATCGTAAGTATAGGGTTTATGTAAGCCTTCTATTTTGAAGGTTAATGTGGAACGGTTGATTTATTTACGCAGCAACTGCATATCAATATACACCGCAAATTTTTGATCACCAGAAAAAAATACCCATAAACAGTTGCCGTTACTGAACACAGTTATGTAACTATGGACGTAAAATTTTAGACAAAATAAATTTGATCAAAATTGGACAACGGTCACAGTTAGTCATATTCCTGTGGATTTGCGTCAGGCGGTACCCAACATAGATAAATAATAAGTTTTATTCATCGTTTGGCAAACCCGGGCACCTAGCTCGAGCCAGCTCGCAAAAGCTCGGCTTGGGAACCGCACTCGTGCCGCTGAGACTCTGTCATTTTGTAAAAATCCAAATTCACGATATTTTGGTAATTAAAAATTTGTGGTGTACATCAAAGGCTAAGTACTGAATAAACTAAACAAATATACATAGAGGCTTGAAAATTGGAGGATATGGTCGTCAAGAGCTGAAAATGCGTAGATACTAAAAATAACTTTGTTTATTTGCAATGCAAACAAAGTTGCGGGCGTCAGCTAGTTTAAATAATAATATAAACTACCTGTACGACAAGTTAGATATGTTTTTTTTAGATAAATGCATTTACAATCTCTTTATCCAGATATAAATTCTTTTTTTTCTTTATTTTCTTCTTTCTTCTTCTTATCGTGTCAATAGATCTTTCGAACCAGGGTGGTGAAAAGATTTCAAGTGCGCCTCCTTTCGTGCACTATAATAATTATTAATATAATATTAATGATATTAATATTAGTAAATCTCATCGATTTGTTGGAATCGTCGGAGAGTAGCCATTATATTGAAGGCCATTTGAGATGAGCTCTAAATTTCAACAGCTTACCATAGAGCTTGCAACACTGATGGTGATTGTTTGAAATATGAAATAAGGTTGCTCACGAGGTAGTGTGTAATTTAATATTTTGAGAAAATAATGATTATTTTTTGCAAATTAGGAGTGCGCTTAGCTCTTAGCTGTGGTAGAGTCCTTGTTACTCTGTTAAATTTGATGTGTAACATCTTTCCTTGTATTTTTGTTTGGAGTGTTAATAATTTTACGACTACCACAATATAATCTCTAAAACCTCAATGACACAGGGCTAGATACAAGCTACAAGTCAGTGAGTTTAAAAGCTAGCGAGTAAGTGAGTTAGCGGTTCGGAAGGATTGCCAGCTAGCTGATTGTAAAAAACCCGGGATAACACGGGGGAAATTTACAAGCTACTAAGGAACTCGCTAGCTTGTTGCTTGTAAACTAACCTTGTGTCATTACAAGCTATTTACAAACTCACTGTCTTGTAACTTGTAAACCAACCCTGTGTCATCGATACATCGATACCTATACATCCCTATTTTGAACCTTGAATAATTTGACAATGATACAAAATGATGGAAACAGGAAAAATTCTGGATACGGGTCCAGATATTAGGAAACTGGAACACACCATCCTGGGTCTCCACTCTCCATTCAGGGTCCTGCTCCACTATTTTGGGGAGCTGGGCTGGCTGGGGTAAAGTTAGTGTAAAAAGGGGTCAATGCACAATACATCCCATAGCGGGACGTCAGTGCAGACCATTTGCAACCTCTTCCCCAAATTTGAATTAGAATTAGAAATGACGGCAATACAGTCATATCAGAACAGTAGTGCATAAAAAAAAGTGAAAAGGCGCTTATTATTACGCTGGCGAGGTCGCATACCGTAACAGTGGTTTTGGTACAAGACATCAGCTCATAGCGGTTTTCACTAAGGAAAGTAATAAGAAAATTTAGTTAGTCCCAAATTCAGTTTTCCCTTTCAGTTAATTCCAGGGGACTTAGAAACTGTGCAATATAAGATCCCCTTGATTAAAAAAAATTGGCATTATACTGGATCAATGGAAATAACCCTTATTTTGGGAATCCCTTTTTTATAATTGAATTACTTACTAGTAGCATCACAGAAATTCATTGCACGGACCTAATTCCAAGATCACACGTAGCGAGTACTCGGCCGAGACAGTAAAATATTACTGGGCCGAGACAGTGAAAGAAATTCATTGCACGGACCTAATTCCAAGATCACTCGCTCAGCCGAGCACTCGGCGCTATGTTTATACGTACCAAGTACTCGGCCGAGAGTACTGTCTCGGCCGAGTACTCAGTACGTGTGATCTAGGCATAAGGAAGACGAAATTTGATATAACTATTCTCGTTTCTTCTCAGAACCTTAAAACCTATAGGTATGTATCAGTTGTAACCTACACATAAGATTCTTTGCATAATTTTGATACGCGGTATATGAAATTGAGATACTCGTCTAATAAACTAAAAAAAATGTGGCTTGGTATATTATTATATTTCCAGCATTTTCTGTTTATGTCTTAGACTATATTAAAAACACGAACACGGAAATCTGTGGTGCAATATCGCTGCGATCGACGAAAATTTACATTGTTTTGTGTCGGTTCCAACCGCCAACAATGATCACTCAAATAAAATGACACAATGTTTGTCAATTCCGTTTTTTTTACAACAAGGTAATATAAAATTGTATGTTTTTTAATAAAACTGCTCTTCGCAGCTTAAGTGGTGTCGGAATAAGAACATGTTTCCTTTCCAATGTTTCCTTTTTCACCTCTTAAATTATGCTCATACCAATTTTCAGCTCAATCGATTTAGTAGTTTCACTTTGATTGAGCAAACAATAAACATTCATTCATCTCACTATACATACCTATCCATGTAAAAACTAGTGTATTTCTAATAAATGTCAGAGAGTATTAAATACATTTAAATGACTTTGTCCTGAGCGACTGAATAATAAACAACGCATAAGCCAAACTTCTAAACGTAGAAACTATAAACTTTGAGAGTTTGTTTGTTTGTTTTAATTCTTTATTGCACAGCTTATACATCTAATTGTACAAAAGGTGGGCTTAATGCTAAAGCATTCTCTACCGGCCAACTTTACCGGTAGTGAAAAGTGTTTGCGTGCTAAACAAAAACAAAGAAATAAAGTACATACTTACAATTCTAATGACACTGAAAATTTAAACAAAATGTGGATAACAAAAAAAAAAAAAAAGTGAGAGCAAGTTATACATAACATTAACAGCTGATATTTAGCCTTTCTTTTTAATTTAACCTATAAATAGGTAACTAAAAATAATTTTGGAATGTATTTAGTTAATATAAGTCATATTAAAGTTTGTAAATATACATAAAGTGCTTTGGAGAAAAATAAAAAAATATAAAAAACAATTCTGATAAATCTGTGTTGTGTTTAATGAGAGTGTATTTTTCCAGAATTTTAATTGAGTAATAGGAAAGGAATTTTGAGGAGTCGCAATGCAAACCAAGTTGTGCTAGTTAAGCTAGTTAAAAAGACAACTAATGTAGGTATATATAGCCTATGAAATAATTGGGTAAGAGAAATAGATTGATACAACAAAATGGTACCTGAATCAAAACAAGATTGCATACATTCGGACATTCAAAGTCCACCTACTCGTACAAGGCGGTATTGTTATAATTCTCAGTGAGTGGTAGGTACAAGGCCGAATCTGAATTATCATTAAGTCTATTGTACGGTAAATGTCCAGTTGAAGTGATATAGCGATAGCTTCGAGCTAAAAGGTGAAGTATTCAAAAGGGTGCACGACTGTTATTGTTCTTACATTTAGAGTGAAGCTTGTAACTAAGCTTTAATTTTAGAATGAGCAAAGATAATGAAATTAGGTCCTTGAATTTATGAAGTAGTGATCAATAATGATTGATTTATACACAGGGTGTGGCAAAATATAATTAATCTCAAAGGGAAATAGTAGGTTTCGTTTGTTTTTGAAGTTTGGTGGTTTAGTAACACTTTGAGGGCGTGTATTTTTGACCGAGGTCGAATGACTTTCTATTACTCACTTTTGAGTTGCGATTTCTTTTCTTCTATCTACTAATTTTCAACAGACTTCAAAAATTGAGGAGTTTCACAATTCACTTGAATGTTGTTTTATGTTTCTTACCTCAGAACTTTGTTGTGTATAAACCGATTTGAAAAAATATTTTTTACCTTAAAAGGATAGACTTTCAGATTGGTCAGATAAAATATTAATTAAATTTCATCAAAATCAGTTCGGTAGTTCATCAAAATAACTGAAAAGAATATATTGTCGAAATAAACGAAATAGCGTATTTTGCTATTACTAAAGAGCCTTTTAGTCGTGTTTACGGTAACTAAAACGGTATTGTCAATTTATTTCCTTCAATGATGTTCTCCAACTTTGGGTTCTAATATTTTTTTTATAACGGTACGTAGATAACATATTGTTTGTTTCTCGCTAATATTCCTATGCCAAGATTATTTGCGGAAATCAGTTGATATTATTTCGCATTACCATACCTACGTCTTACCATAAATCATTCGCCAATCATGTCTCTACATCGCCCACAGTCTTGTCCGTCTGTTCACCCACCAGTCTGTCTTGGTCAATTACCTCCCACTTGGATCTAGACGTATGTACATGTAATATTATTAATAAGCCGTATTTGCCCCTTTTTTTTGCTTTAATTTATTTCTGATTATTTTCTTTGGGGTACCCATTTTTGGGTGAAGGCCTCCTCCAACCCTTGTCATTTCTGCCTATCTTGGGCAAGTCTAGTCCAGGTAGCGCCTGCCACTCCCATGAGGTCGTCATTCCACCTCCGCGTTGGGCGAGTAGAGTTTCTTGGGAACCAGTGAAGTACTCTTTCACTCCATCTTCCATCTGCTCTGGCTACATGTCCGGCCCATCTCCATTTTAATCTGCAGGCCATTTCTCCATGTAATATACCATAGATTAAACATTGATATGTATTAACCGTAGATTAATAACGGTGATAGAGAACACCAAGATAAATATTTTCTATTTGAATGAGAATGAAATACGTACGTAATTTTTAATGATTTTTTGTTACCTTTAACGATAGAGTTTCTATAACAATGAAAAAAGCCTAGTAATTTTCAACTATAATATATAATTGGGCTCTCTTACGGTTTATCCTTAACGTTAATTTCCAATTCAAGGAAATTTTCCTATTATTTAAATAAGGCGATTTCGAAAAAATGTCGTACAAAAATTAATCCTTCGTTAAATGTTTCGAAATGTACCCACCACCAGTCCAAAATGCAAAAAAATATGTGGCTCATTTTGTACGAAAGTATGATTCTATACTTTAATAAGTCTATGGTATTTACTAGGGCCTCCAGTACCGGTTCCTTTTTCCAGTACCGGGATTTCGGTACCGGCACACGGCCGGAACCGGGAGTACCGGGATTTTCGGTATTCCCGAAAATATTTAGTAGCCTATTATTAAGTCAAACAGAAAACTCGTCAAAAAACTATAAAATAAAGAAAAATCGAGCGAATAAAATAACGAAAAGTTATAAGTTATATTTTTATATTTAATAATTTACTGCAAGCATGATTTGTAAGAGAGAAAATTCGCGTAACTAATTTAATATTGCATTATCAATACAGTCCCAATTTTTAAGTTATATATCAAGTATAAATGGCTTATAACGAAAGCTTTGAAGTGGATATTTCTTTGTTTGCAGGATTGTATAGGATTACAGTTCAAAAGTTAGTACGTCACATGCGTAACAACACTTCTAAACGAAGGTTGATTTGATTTCTGATAAAATAATAGTTTTAAATCGTACTTTATTTGTTATTTGTTATTAATCTTCACAAGTCAATGCTCAATGATCATGTCATTGTCAATGATCGGCCTCATAAGTATGTTAAAATGAGAAAATGCCAATTTTATTAATTTCCTCTGTGATAAACTATCGATAAGTATATGTGTCAGTTTCAATTTTTTGTCAAAGACGTAACATAAAGAAGTATCCACTTATAATTTACGGTTGTATCTTTGACACAGCCCATTGTTTTTTAACCAGTGCGTCCTACCCATAATGAAATACTCAACCAAGGCGTGAACACTCACTGTTCTGCTAGATATCTAGATAAAAGACGCAATAATACACTATGAACCGAGCTACGCTTGGAGTTTGAGATACTTGAAGGGAACTAATGTCATTAACAAAGCTTATAAACCCGTATATCCATAGTTAGCTGGTTTTAATAAACATAAATCACAGTCGCATTGCAGAAAACGGAATCATTATTCATTATTTCTTATTAATAGTAGGCTAATAAACTGTTGATGACAACATCGGAAAAGATGGAGAGACGAGCTAGACTCCTACTTGGAAGACTGGAAGACAGTTGCCCTTGACAGAAAAGAGTGGAAAGAAGGAAGGGAGGCCTTTGCCCTGCAGTGAGACGATTCAGGTTCATAATAAAATAATAATAAGAAATAAAAATAATATGTTCAGTGGCTTAGGTTGTGGAAAGACCGTCACGTCAGTACAAACAACCCCAAAGCCCATGTCATTCTTTAAATAAATGCATTGAGACGACGATACCAACAATAAGCTGATATTGCAACATTTACTAAGTTCTGAACATCAACACCACCTTCGAAAGTTAGTAAGATGGGCGGGTAGGATCTAGAGGAGTTACTGTCTTTCCTTCTTTGTACTAACAGAATGCACTATTTAGCTATGGTTTTAAAGATTAAAATAAAACCCTAAAAAAGCTCTTATACACTAAATTTTAAGTAATCCCGAAAGTACCGAAAATCCCGGTTCTGGATTTTTCTAGTACCGGTGCTGGAGACAGCCGAGAATCCCGGGATTTCCCGGGATTTTCGGTTCCGGGATTTCCCGGTACTATGCCCTAGTATTTACGTACCTACACATTTAAATGTGTCTCGCGATAACGATCTTTCCCGCTGAGAAAACCCTTTTCTATGCCAGCTTACATGAATAGCATTATGATCGGGGCTGTACTTTGATGTACGAGCTGTGTGATGCAGTAAGTCATGCATTGTGAGCAGTATTTCATCCTTGGGAGTTTCCTGACGGTGGTTCTTATTGTGTTGAATCTGGTTTCCGCAGTTATAGATACAATGGTCCTATAGCGTTGATGAGGTGACTGACTTCCTGTGTTACTAGTAGGATGTTTGAAGACAGTTCGGCTTTAAGGCCCAGAATCTCATGTGCCGTTATCTCGCTCGCACATTTGTATATTTTTGAAGATATAAAAAGAATGAGTATATATTAAAAAAAAGTAGAGCGGTGAATTTGTAACCACCACCTCACGAAATGTTATTTTATGATATGTTTTACATAAGCAGAGGAAATATGGAAAAACTGTTTTGCTCTGCATGTGGGAGCGAGATAGCGGCGTGGGGTATTTTGGGCCTCAACCTTAGCGATTAGATATAGACATGTCATGTGTAGTCAATGGATTCATCCTGAAACCAATATAATGTGTCTACAAACCATCATTCTATATTTCCAATGTACAAAATCGTTATTATTTTTCTCAATGTCAAAGCTTAGCTCTAATTGCAAGATGGTTTTATTTTTCCTACAAGACACAGTGGGTGTAAATGCACCGATGTAGAATGCAAATGTCTACAGCTCGATACAACCCACCCATCTTTGCCTTATCTTAAACATTTTTTGATTGCACCTACATGAAAATGCAATTGTCGGTACAGACTAGGAAGATACGTTTCATGGCGGCTGTTTACTGAAAATCCGCCGCTCTCTACATCTCCATAATACGCAGATGTTAGCTGGAAGAAAATGCTTACTAGCATTAAGTTCGCCTATGTACCTGTTTTTCACTTTGTACAATGCATTTTCTGTCTATCTATCAATAAAATGTACATGTTTACACTCTTCTGATGATAAGAGATTACGCCTACCTATGACTGTAATACTGTTTGCACAGGACTTTGATTCCCATATGCCGGTTCAAGTTCAGTAACACTAGAAACACTAGTAACACTATAGCAGTGGACGAGTCCACTATAGTGTTTGCTTGTCAAGAACCCGATCTATACGTCTCAAATCCTTTACCATTAGTAGAACTTCTGGCTCTCCTCGTCACATTACATTTAGGTTACTACCGTTTTTATTATAATCAAGGTTTTGCTTAAAAAAACTACACATAAAAAAAAATTAAACATTCAATAACCGACTTCAGTCAGAGTGTTCTAGTGACCGTAGGCACGACTGAATAGTCACAGGGAAGCAAAATACGCAATTTTGTTCATTCAACGAGTTTTTTTTTTCAGTAATTTTGATTTTAAAACCAAAGTACTCAACCGATTCTATGAAATTTCTATGGGACCATTCCGGAAATATAACCTTTCTTCCTTTTATAAACAAAAAATTCTGAGGTAACAAAAAAAAAAACATTACACCGAATTGATAACTGCCTCCTTTTTTGAAGTTGGTTGAAAAGAAGTCGGAAGGGAAAAAAATGTAAAGAACAGAAAAGGTGTGCTACGCGCTCTCTTTGTATTGAGAGATCACGCCTGCTCATGAACAGTCTATATTTATCTTTATGGCAATTTAGTGTCATAACAGGAAAATAGGCGCCATTGTAGATTTTCAGATACATATGTACTTGAAGAGGAATAGAAGTCACTGAACTTAGAATGTTATAGAGTGCCTTGAACTTGGCTACGATGCAGTAAAACTAAAAAAGGATTTTAATCTACGATTATATGCCGTGCAAGGATCTATATTAATTTATAATATAGAAAATACATTCGCAAACTTTAGAATGTAAGTGCTTTTATGGTTTTGGCAACTTTTTGCAGTGAGATTTATCGTATTTGCAATTGCAAGGGAGAAAATTGATTATATTTACATGGCTTGAGCAATTTAGAAGCGTTGGTTCTAGAAAAAGGACACCATGTACAGGACAGGTAGGAATAAATAGTTCTGTCTGTCCTCCTATTACTGACGGGACAGACAGAACTTTACAAAAATAAAAGTCCCATCTGTCCCCCAGTTATTAAAGGGGGTCAGATAGAACTTTTTTGTCCCATCTGTCCCCTTAGGTGGACAGAGCAGGGTGACAGATACGAATAATTCATGTTGAATGTAATTCGTGCCTTTACCGATTGCAATACCGACAAACATGGAATTTTGCACACAATGCCGTTTCGACATGTCATATTGCAATGCGGATAAATTGGTGCCCATTCTCAATGCCCATTGCTATGGATCTCATGCTTGTATTGTCCGCCAGTAATTGCTCATTACCAGATATTTTACCTTCAGAAGAACAATAGAGTTACCTAAGTGCACAGAACTTCTTGTTGGTGTTACGATCATATAATTTAAGAATTTTCGGCTTTTTTTTTAAAACGAGCTGACGCCCTTAACTTCGTTTGAATTGTGAATTTTAAAAAAATATTTCTTATGTGTGTATGGGTGTGTTCGATATAAAGTGCAGGCGCCTACCTGCACTTCTTAACGAACATTACCTCAAAGGTTCGATTCTCGCGGGTTGACCTGTATGTTGTCTGTCAGTCAGTCAGTCTGTCTGTTCAAAACTACTTATTCCATTTTTTTACCATTACCTATCTTTCGTCAACGACTTAAGGATTTTCTGCTCTTAAATCCCCCTTTATATTTCGACAGCCACGACTAAAAACTTACAGACTGATTAATGAGTGGAAACCAGGTCGATTTCGTTCTAATATCACGTTCCGTAGGGCGTGCACCGTCCGGCTGCAATGTTTAGGTAATTGGAGGATTCGTTGGCCTCTGATTCCGTAAGTGCGATAATTTTTGCTTCTGAGGCAACCATTAATGGGCATTTAGTTGTCCAAGGCCTAATGTTGTACTCATTTGAAATTATCTGGGAATAGCTCTTTGACCTTCGTTCATACGATTACAAGATTAATGTAGATTTGAGTTTTGAGAGTTTTATACTAAATGCAAATTCCATTTTTTTTTATAAGTACAGAATAACGACGACACGGATGGTAGAGTGATTACATTGGACTGCCACGCCTGGTGTCGCGGGTTCGACTCCCGCTTCAGGACAAACATTTATGTGATGAACATCGGTGTTTGTATTGAGTCTGGGTGTTTTCTATGTATCCTACGTATGTATTTAAAAAAAATAAGTATTTAAGTATTGTATCAGTTATCTGGTTCCCATAGTACAAGCTTTGCTTAGTTTGGGGCTAGATGGCGTTGTGTGAAATGTCCAAAATATTTATATATTAACAAGCCAATTTTTACTCAGGTACTAGCTAATGCTCGCGGCTCCGTAGCTTATATAAAAGGCCAAAGTAGTAGTAGGTAGTCATCATAATCTCCCTACATCATCTTATCCTACTACTTAGGTGGGGTCACAACATGTCTTCTTCCTCCATTCGTTTCTATCAGCCGTCATCTCTGTACTCACGCCTGCTTTGTTCATATCGTCTTTCATACAGTCCATCCATCTTTTCTTTGGTCTTCCTCTTCTAGTAAATCTATCTACTTTCATAACGACACCGTGGCTTAGTTGGTAGTGACCCTGCCTACGAAGCTTGGTGTTCCGGGTTCGATCTCCGGCCGGGGCAATTATTTGTGACGAACACAAATGTTTGTTCTCGGGTCTTGGATGTTGTGATGTCTTGTATGTGTCCATGCCACCTGCGACACAGGGAATCCTAGTGCAGGGGTGTGAGTGTGTGAACGTTTGTTTGTTATAATTTGCGGGTGCCTAAGTAACTGACACAAGAAACTGCCTAGTGACATGTGAATGTAATTTAATAGGCTCTACCACCATTGATATAAAGATCATTTTCCATTACTATGTTTAAATTTCCCTATGTTTAAAACAATTAGTAATTATTTGTGGGAAACTTTATTGTCCAATAGTTAAAATGATCATTACTATTCTTTCAAATACAAGGCTGTATACTTGGAATCTCTAGATATATCTTGATTGTAATTGAAGTTTCGATAACATTGTCTTTTTGGTCTACACCCGTTTCTATAAGTAAGAACAATCTTATAGAATACAAACTTCTACTTCTATTATGGTAATCTATATAAAGGTGTCCTACGTTACAATATCTGATTAATCTGTTCAATTATACGATTGTAGTGAAAAAGACAAAAAAAAAAGTAAAAGTGAAAAAGTAAAGTTCGAAAACATGTGTCAAGTGCACGAAAGGAGTCTCTTTGAGGCGCACTTGAAATCCTTTCACCACACTGGTTCGAAAGAATTAGAGTAGTGACACGATTAGAAGAATAAGTGAAAAAGACGACAGATGATTTTTTTATTGAAACAGAGACATACAAACATAAACATAAGTCATAAATAGTGATACGATACGCATTCTATGCTTTATTCCTTACCATTTATGTAACATTACAAATCAAGTTATATTAATTATGCCATCGAAATTTATGTGATTCCAGCTAGATTTTGATGGCGTGGGTTAGTTTGAATTAATTTCACTAACATTTGTAGAGGTTTAAAATTTCTATGTTATATGTATGAAACGTAACAACACCTTAGACTTAGGCTGATTGTATGAATCAATTTTAATGGTGATGACTTATTTTACAAGAACGGATACATATCTTGCAGTTTAAATGAGAAATTGGGAACAGATTATATACAGCACCCATCGTGAAAATTAAATTAAATTTGCTCTAGTTCATAATAAAGGATTTATGATGAGATGATGCAAGGTGGTTCTTCATTATAGCGTCTCTCTTCAACAAAAAAACCAATTTTAAAGACTCCAAAACATAAAAAATACCCCGTCTAAATCACAAAAAAAGTTGTAGCATAATCCTACAATTCTCTCACAAACGGAGATAAATTGATAATCATGTATACAATGGCAACACAGTGCATTCAAGATTCATCTTCTCCAATAATATAATAAATATGTAGTTATGAAGAATATACACAGTGCATTCCAGATTCACCTTCTAGAATATTATTATTATTATTATTGGCCTGACATGTCCCACTGCTGGGCAAAGGCCTCCCCCCTTCTAGAATAATATAATAAAATATGTAGATTGTCAAGTTAAAATATTTTATGTAGTTAACTTCACAAACGAAGTTAAGTAGATTAATCACGTTGATAACCTCACTAACTGAGATAGAAAAGGTAAATTTAGAAAACTCTTACATGTTACCTGTTTAAAAAGATAAATAAATCCATCACGAAGCCATTTGTATCCGGATCATTCCGGAGCTTATAATCTGTTCAAAAACTTACCCCGATCCAGTTCTATCAGTATCACACACAAACACATACAAACCCCATTTCACTCTTTAGATATTGAAAACACAAATATTTTTACTAGATAATTTAGTGAGAAAGAACCTAGCAATAGGTTCTATTGAATATTAAATTATTTACAAGAATTTTCAAATATTAGAAATTTTCTACAGAATTTTCTTTCCTGCCAAAATTCCCAATCCTCTCTGACTTCCCTGACATATTCAAGTCCGACCTTTCAAAATTTGAAAACGGATGATACAGATTAATTGACATTCAAATAGTTTGGTCTTATTATCAAATAGTTTTTATCTTAAAGTTTAGAAAATCAAAAGACCCTAATATTTGTGCGTAACAACAAAGGTAACAGTGCGTAGTGCCTACGGGATCGTTACAATACATAATCAAAAATATATAAAATCGATAATGCGCCAAAAGAACAGACCCCTCATCGTGTATCCATAATTTATCATACAAACAAACTCGGGATGTAGTCGCTGTTCGTGCATCGACATTTTAGGTAAACAAATAATTTTGCAGCATTTCGTGCGTTTTTCAAAACAGTGAAAAAAATACCTTCCCAGATGGTGGCGTTTCGTGCGTTCTTTAAAATTTCATTGTTTTGAATACAAGGACAACAGTATCAAAACTTTTAGATATTCCAAAACTTAATGCGTTCAGATAGTGGTCTCAGTGGTTTGATGATAAAACAGAAAGCTAATTTTATGATAGCAAAATCCTTATTCATCACATTATGGTACCTACAGAAGATAGTTTAATAAATAAAAGTATGGTTATGAAGAAATCAACTCTCAATGATGACAGTTGAGGTAACTTTCTGTCGCAGCCGCAGTGGTTGTAATTTCAGTTCACGAAGGTAATATTACCTCTGAGATAGTACCAATGTAGAGCTGAACGAATTAACTTATGCAAGTAATTAACTTAGGGTTACTAACTTTCCTCTAGTTTACATAAGTGCTGTTATGCGATTGAGATGCCTGCTTCCCTGATTGTACCATGGCCTGTAATTTTTGTGTAGGCAATAATTTTGACCAAATACTGCCTTTTTATTGATTCATCATCATTCAGTCTGTAAGAAATAGTTTTGGGCGGAGTTGGTTCGAAGCGTACTAACTTATAATTTACGTTTTTAATAAAAAAAAAATGTTTAGTTAAAACATACCCTATTTTTTCGTTATATTCAAGTCATAATCATTATCATCATTAGCCTATCGCAGTCCACTGTTGTACATAGTACACCACATTGAGAGAAATATATATATATTTCTCTCAATGTGGTGTGTCGTACTCCTCCCAATATGCGCCACAGTCCTAGATTTTTAAAGGAGCCTCTTCGAGGTGCACTTGAAATCCTTTCTCCACCCTGGTTCGAAAAAAACTAGTGACACTATATGAAGAAGATTGACTTGGGTTGACTCGTAATATGCGCTGTTATATATCAACTCAGATAAGAACTCTAGTGCAGTTGTTACAGATCTGTCTTTACCTCTCAAAGTAACTCCCAGACTTTTCTCAATTTAAACCTTTGAATAACTTAAAAAAACACACCTAATATAATATACCCTTTTATACTGATCGAGTAACACAACTAAGACCTTATTCGGCTCTACCAAGGCTACCGTTTTGTAATTTTATTATAATATGCGGAGTCCTGCCCGGAATCCCACACTCATCGTGACTGCAATGACAAAACGTGATGATCACATCCCACCATCTCGTAAACCTACTTTGTTAGTTTCTAGTAAGTTGGATCTACAATAAGGCTTTGTTGAAGTGACTTGTATGACGAACGCAGATTGTATGACGAATGTAACAACAAGACTATTTTGGGTGATATACTCGCATATGACAATAATATGTAAAATAACAAATCACAAGAAAATTCGAGTATTTGTTGACTAGATGCCCAAACATGATAAATGTTAAAAGGGCTACTCTACAGATATAAAAATAGAATGGATGGAAAAAAACTAAAATATTTTCTGACGACCGACGATAACAATAAAATTAACTATTTGAAACTAGATTTGCTAGAAGTTTAATTTCCAAAAAAAGTTACAGACCAAATATTTAACATATTTTCTTTAGTATTCCATGTATCTACTGAAATAAATACGTGAGTCATTTTGGTTTCTATGAATGTCATTGGATTTTCAACACTTCTACTTACTTGAATCGTCGATGAAACTGTGAGTTTATCTCAGCGAGTACTAAGTTTCTAATCTCAAGCTTTGATATGCATCGTTTAGTGAATTTTAATGGACACTTAGAAGATTTACTTTCGTATATTTTTTTCTCAGGAGTTGTAGAATTTTGTTTTCACTTTTGTATATTCTGAATTAAAACTGTATAATGAATATAAACGAACTGTTCGTACATACAGTGAACGATATTTAAAACTTTTTTTAATTTTATTTCTATACTAATTTATCTGAGACTTTTCATTTACATCTTTCTACTTTTTAAACGAAAGTCAAAAGATATGTTCATTTGTTCAAGTCTCATGGAATGGTTTTACGTACATAAACATAATAATATATCTTTTAAATTAAAATTATTAGATTAATTTACACATTTATATATTTTGCCGCACATAAAGCAAATATTCATGTAGGTATGTAGCTTATATTGAAATGCTGAAAAAATACGGATTGTTTAATTGTTATCGTATACCTTTTTGAGTATCTTCTTATATATTCAGAAAGAAGATATATATACATACCTACATACATATATGATACACTCGTGAGATATATGTATGTATGTAACTGCAAATATCAAGGCAAAGTTTGGCAGGCCTTTGTTTTCGGCTGCATCTTTGGCATTACGAGTACAGTACTTGTTATAAAACGCCCATTTCTTAACAATAACAATAGCGATTGTGTGGTTTTTTGTGTGTAAAGTATCGACTGTGAGTCATACTATAGTCTATTAGCTGTCTATCGAGGTACCGATGTACGTCTAATGGCAAAATATTGCATTATATTGACAAATTCCTGAGGAAATATTACATACGGAACGCATATAAAATCAAAATGTTTTAGTAAGTAGTGTATGAATAAGTACGTTTTCATCAAAAAATTGCACTTTCCTTTGATAAAATTAGAAAGTTTCCGATTGACACGAAGTTAAACGTAGTACGCGCCTACACTTCTCGAAAAATATTACCTCGAAATGGCAAGTCTCTACGTCTAGCGGTTTCGCCTGTGCGTTTTTTGTCGTTAAGCCTTCTTCCTATCGTATCACTAGTTCTTTCGAACCAGTGTGGTGAAAGGATTTCAAGTACGCCTCGATGAGGCTCTTTTCATGCACTTGACATGTTTTCGAACTTTTGAGGTTCTATGGCATGCCGGTTCCCTCACGCCTGTTTTCCTTCACCGTTAAGCACGCGTTTTATTGCACACTTCGAATTTTTGCACAGAAAAATCCATCGGTTAACGAGCGGGATTGAACTCACGTCCTTCAGATCGAAAGTCGAGGATCCTTCCACTCGGTCAACACGGTTTTTTTTGTCGTTAAGCCAGTCACTCGGGACTAAACTTTTTTGTATAGGTATTATATTGATGCTCTTGTAAAATATCAGCTGATGAAACTTGTAAAAATAGATAAAATCTATCATAGATAGTCTAGTTTTAAAATGATTGCTCGAGGGTGGCATGCTATGCATTGATCAAACCTTCTATAAAATATTTTTTATTATGATCATGAACCCGTTATGTTCCGCCTATAAAAATATATAAAATATAGTGTTGCAACACGTCTGCGGTTGGGTGCTCCATGCTGCGCTCCACATAGATGCCGGTGTGGTACTGCGGTCGAACATCTTGGATTATCGTGCACTAGGAGTGCTGGCAGAATTTCCCGCCACAGTAGTCTTAACAAAATCATTCGCCGGGCTTTTACCACCGCCAATGTGCCAGCCGTTCTCGAGCCGAACGGTCTAAGTCGTGACGATGGTAAGCGGCCTGACGGTATGACGCTTATCCCATGGAGAATGGGCAGGCCCTTGGTGTGGGACGCTACATGCGTAGACACTTTGGCACCTTCTCATTTGCCAGGGACGCAAGTTAGGGCTGGTGCGGCGGCAAACTCTGCTGAAGATCTCAAGCGGCGTAAATATGTAGGTCTTGATAGGTCGTACATGTTTGAGCCCTTTGGGGTCGAGACCCTAGGTCCATGGGGAATGGGAGCCTTCCGCGTTTTTAAAATTTTGTCAGAGCGTCTGGTCGAAGCGACGCGTGATCAGAGGGCTGGCAGCTATCTGGGCCAAAGAATAAGCCTTGCTATACAAAGAGGCAATGCAGCCAGTATCCTCGGCACGCTGCCATAGGGTATCGAGTTGGAGCAGTTGAGCTACCTATAGATCGTTTGCAACGGTCTATGGGTGGCCCAATTGTTTCCTTTTGTAAATTTTATAATAAACCTATTTATAGATTGTAGTAGTTAGCTTATGCTGTAATAAATTTATAAAAATATTGTAAAAATAAAATATCTTTGTTATTTCGAACCTCCAGGCCTCAATAAACGTTGCATGCCAACCGTCGATCTTAATATCTCAATAGAGGTAAAATTAAGAGAATGCAACAATGCATGCGAACCGGCGAGGCAAGGCCGGGAAATGTTGCAACCTATACCTTGCCGTTATGATACAGGATGTTTCACTATTAAATAGGTAGGTAAACAAGTTAAAGCTTATGAAAATCGAAAACCCGACTGCGAAAAGATTAACTACTTTATATTTGTACCATGACACTCTCATAACCAAAAATAATCTAAACTAAACACATTTTGGTGGCTTATAGACGCCATATTGGATTTTTTTACATTTAATGTAGCCTTTAAAACTAGCTTGACTCTGGGTCACACGAGTTCTAAAGGCTCAGGCAAATCCTTCATCCAATATCCGTTCAGCCTGCAGAGTGGTGCATAGAGCAAACATACATACACTAGAAAAACATAACGCTCCTTCTTTGCATGTTAGCCAGTGGTCGGCTCTAGCGTGGAAGTTTTCAAAGCACTTTTTGACGTGGACGCGGTTACTAAAGTTAGCCTGATGTAAAGATTTACTTTCAGTTTAAAAATGCACGCCCCTCCACTCGCGCGATTTCTCTAACTATAAGGGATTTGTATGGCGGCAATATTAAAGTGTGTATACTAATGCTGAAAGATCTCTACCTGCCAAATGTGTTCCATTATACATTTTAAGGACACTCTGTACTTTGAATGTCGGTTACCTTTATTACTATCAACGCGGTTTTGAGCTGTTTTGATTTATGTGCTCGATTGCTCTAACTGGAACACGTAATATGCTGGTTTTGCATTGCTCTACGTTGTAATAAGTGGAATGAGGCTGATTTGCAAATCGCAATTACAAGTTTCATTCTTCATCTACAGCTTCAAGTATTGTACCTAGGTTTAAATTGTAGCTGTTTAAAGATCAATAGGATATAAATCATTTTGAAAATTCTTTGATTATGAAAATTTTGAAAACTTTTGGGAGGAGTAGGATTCCGTCTAGATGGATAGCTTGCTTTTACTTTTGAGATTGACTACCAAAATGTGTCAGAGTGGAAGAGCGCTGAAGTAGTGCTTCACTTTGAAATCAAACTCCTACATAGCACTGTTTTGGTCATGGGCAGGCGTGATCTTTTACTATCAGTCTAACGCCTTACTCATCTTGTCCTTTGAATACATAGAAATCCTAAATTAATAAGACACTTATTATTCATTTACAGAATGTCTTGGCGCTTCGGATCGTTCCCGGCAGCGACCTTCAGCCAGAAGCAAGAACGTGGCAGCCAAGCGAGAAGTAGACTTTGACTGCCCTGAAGAATTCGGTTACTATCCACACCCCACCGACTGCACCTTATACTATGTCTGCGTGTTTGGCGGCGCTCTGCTCGAGTCTTGCACTGGTGGCCTTATGTACAGGTATATACGCAAAGCAAATACTTGTCATACACATTGCGGTTACTACATTCTTAGAGAATGGTAGAGGTCTGAACAGACAGTTTTGAGTTACTCCCGAAAATAATATTCAAATTAAAAAGTTACTTTCTATTACTAATCAACAGTAATACTGTGACCGAATAGAACTGAAATCAAACCATTATTGTTTTTATAACGATTAATTAAATCAGTTGATATAAAGATATTATGTATATGTTTAGCACCTTGACTTCACCTAGTCCAATGCCTATGTTAAATCAAGCTCTAAAATTGCAAATAATTAACCTGCCTTTTGTGTTATTTCAGCCACGAACTCCAAACATGTGATTGGCCCCGTAACGTAGGCTGTGATGGCGTCAGCGCTGCTGGTGGCGAAGAGCTGGAAAGACTTACCGAGCGCGAGCCCCCCCGGCAAGCACCGAGACGCAATCCCCCTCCCCCTCCAAGAGCACAGCCCAATCCCATCGTAACGTCTAGAGGACAGCCAAAGTTCAACCGTGATGAGTACGAAAAGGTCAGATTCCTGGCACGACCAGCAATATCTCAAAACAATAGATACAATTTCCATGATCCTAAAGGAATTGCTGTTGAATTTATTCATTAGAAACTTGCAATTACTGCTTTTCAACAACTTATACTGCAGTTAAAAACTAACCATTTAAAATACTCCAGGGATTCTAAATGTCCGCTTGTAAACTATGAACCGGCATTCCGTTTGTATATCTAATTTGAGAAGCGGGATTTGATTTACCGGATGAGTTGTATAATCAAATAATTTGTTCAATTTTAGCAACAACAACTGTATGCTGAAGTCGATGATCTACCACCAGTTGATGAAATTGAAAACGATAGACAGCAGCGCGTGTACCGAGGACAGCCCTCTACGATCGGCCAGGTTCAAAAAGATAGAGACGGTTACGCGGCACAAGTCGTCAGCTCTGGAAGAAACCTTAACTCTAATATCATACCAGCTTCTATTCCACAGAATAGTGGTAAATTTGGATCGTTTTCTTTCGGTAGTCAAGTTGATGACAGAAGAGCAGCCACCATTACGCAAGCCCCTCAAAGCTATAGGTAAGTCCTCAATTAGTTTTAACTTTCTTTTCAAAAACGACTAAGTACATGAAAATAAATGACTCTATCGTTATTTCAGTGAAGACGACATCTTGACTGACTCTCATCATGACAGACGATTTGACATTGAGACCAATGATATTGACAATAAAGAAAACACGCTATCACGAAAGAAGAGGGAAGTAGTAACTTTAGAAGTAAATAAAAACGATACTCTAAAAAATGAGACTTCAAATGATAGTTTTTCTAAAAGAAGTGACAGTGGCGAGTCCATGGAGTACTTTGAAATTGAGACAGAAGGTACTGAAGATGATAACAAATACAGCCCAGACGATACTGAAAGAGGAAAACGACAAGTGAGACATTACTTAAAAAATGGCTTCAAGACTCCTAATAAAAATTGGGCTCTAGCAAAACCTATTAGATTTATAGAAATACCGCAATCAAGCTATAATCCTAATGCACAAAACGGCAGATATCAATCTGTTTACAATAATGCTAATAACAACAATTACTACGATAACAGTTATAAACCACACCTATCAAATCCATATGCAGCAGCTAACCCGTTTCTTATTTATCAAACTAATAATTTCCAAGCTCAAAGACCATTCCAAGCTAGTTTACCTGTTAATACAAATCAGAAAATGCCACAAAGTCCATTGTCTGTAGTGACACAAATAATTACAAAAAGTCCCCCAATCTCAGCTCTAAATAACAATGGAAATCCGTTTTCATCTTTAAACGGTGGTTTTAATAACAACGCCTACAATAATTATAAAGGCAACAATCAATTCACGGCTGTTACAAGCTCACCTAATCCACAAATTTCATATCAAGACTCATCGTTGCTTCCTAGTACCATGGTGACTGGTAAACCAGTACCAGTTTCAACATCACCAAGACCTCAACCCAACATTCAAAATCCGAAAGAATATAATCAAAGACCAGAGGAGAATTATGAGCCAGAGAGTGAATCTGAAGAAGAAGAAGAATACTCAGATGAAGATGAAGACGATAAATATAAACATGACTACCCCAAACCACCTTACGAGTTTACTCATCCAAGTAACAAGTACGCTAATATAGAAAATCCCTTTGCAAACCCAAACTTTGATTTTGACGCATATCTATCAAAACTCAGCAATGGTGAGTATTCACCAAGACCAGATGCACAAAACAGTTCTCCAAGGCCTCGTCCAGTTGAGATTACACCAGTACCGCATCAGAAAAAACATTCTTCCACGTTAAGATACGATGGAATGAGTACCCCTAGACCATTCAGTTTTCCAAGTGGACCTGAAGATGTCTTCCGACCTGTTACTTCACAAACCCCAAAACAAACGAATGCCCAATACGTTCAGAGACCTCAAGTAAGCCAGTCATCTCAGCAAAATCAGTTTTACAATCAAAATGCTTATAACCAACAGCAGCAGCAACAGCAATATTATAACCCATACCAACAAAGTGCTGAAGCTACAAGGCCAAAACTGAAACCGCCAAACTTCAACGATGATCGCCAACTACCTATTAGTTACAGTTTTAGTAAACCAATTGAGATAACTTTAAAACCAAACCAAAAACTGAAGGAAAATCAGCAATACTTAGTAACGCCTAAGCCATACAATATTTTTATGACCGCTACTGGAACTCCCATCATTATATCTTCACCTAAACCTTACATGGTTAAGTCTTTGTCTTTTCAACCGCATCCAGTTACCGGAAAGCCATACGTATCAACAGCACAAAAGCCATATAGTGCTTACGTAACCATTAAAAATACAACACCCAACCCACTGTCTACTCTGGCTAATGATCAACTCAAGGCTCTTCAACAGTACTGGAATACTTCGACTGAACCTACATCATCTCAGTACGTCACAGTCAGACCTAGTACGACGCCTGATCTCGCGAAGTTAGGAAACTTATTTGCTGAAGCAGTACGAACCTCAATGCAAACTCCAACGAATAAATTCCAAAACACTCAGTTCGCCACAGCTTCAAAAACAAGCACTACAACAGCTGCACCCAAACGTAGACCCATCCCAAAACCATCACCGGAAATGAACGACTATTACTATGAAGACGATGAGTATTACGAACCACCAGTCAAGTCCAAATATATGCCTAGTACCGAGATTAAACCGCAAAGACCTCACATGGCTCAAAACTATAAAGAGTACGATGACGATAGTTACGAAGACTCTGAAGAACAAACAGTGAACATAAGACCTAGGCCCACTCCGAGAAAACCCGTTAAACTAAATACTTTCAAACCAGAAACTGCCACAAAAAACTTAAACGATTTGTCAATTATAACCAAAACACCACAAAAACACGGTGATAGCAATATTGCCGTGCCAGTTCTTGTCAACTACGCATCACCGAAGCCCTCTGTCTTAATTCGACCTGAACTTTCAAGTTACGAAATTGTCCACCGTCAGCAAAATCGAACTATGCACATTCATAGACCTGGATTTGAAAGCGGTCCTAATACATTGAAACCACCAAAATATCTAAATCAGACTACTTTACGGCCTTATACAGTTAGGCATAGATTAGCTAAGCCGACATCTGTAATAGACCCTACAGCTTCAACTGATGATAAGCCTACTAAGGAAAGAGGAAGGCACCCGAATATTGTTGCTCAAATGCTGTCTACTCCTCGTGATAGCCACAACCAAGAGACGCGTTTTACAAAGACAAAACATGATGGTAGAACAAACAGGTAATGAGAAAAGGAAATCAGTATCATGTACTAACAATCGCAACGTTCACAACCATGAGGATTTCTGTAACAAGTCTTCGCTCTTGAATAACGCTACACAATCCTTCTGTACATATGAAATTTTTTGTAATACCTTGCACTTTAACGCTGACTAATCTGGACTTCGACAAGACTTGACTGAGCCAAGGACTGAAGACTTAAAAAAGCTACAATACCATGGGCATTTTAAATAGGTATTTTTTTTTTAAGTATAGAAATACTACAAAAATGATAATGGTATATTTCAGCCTGGAACCGACAGAAAGCCTGGCCCCAGTAAACTACTCACCAAGTCCTAGACCTAAAATGCTGTACAATGGATCTCAAAACTACAGTCCTGACCAATACGATCCCTACTATGCAATTTACGATGAAGATGGTGAATTGTACAAAGATACAGGTAAGAATTCAGTAACACCTCATAAAGACTTAGAAGTCAACTTATACATGTAAAAATCTACTAAGAATATTAGATAATGTTATAAAAATCACAGTATTCAGATTTACTCGTATCTTCACCTTATATTTTTTGGGATTTTGCAAATCATTCATAATCTACCACATGCACCATTATATCTATTTATAACAAAGTTATGTAAAACCTTTCTCTATAATTAATTATCGAACGATTAATGATTTATTATTTAAACTTTCTGGATTGGTAATTACAAAAATAATTGGGTTGAAGAATTCCTTTAAAAACCTGTCTAACTTTTTATTCCTACAAAGAATTATTAATGATAATAATTAAATCTAGCTCGAAGTTATGACTGCATGTGACCGCATCGTATCTCAAACAACATCCAACATTTCAAGTTTACAACCGGTATCTTGTTTCCTTCAGTCACTTTACCTTCCAACACCATTTCCTAACGCACTAACTATCGGTGGTGGTTTCGGCAGACTATGTTCAGCAATATAACACGGCTTCGCTCCGCCCGGCAGTCCAACAGACGTATCGAGGCACTCCACCACCCGCCAGACGACCTGTGGAGACCTACAGCCCTAGGCCGGTGTCGCCTGATGACTACGATGATGCTCTTATTCAAGGACAGGTAAGACTCATTTTGATTGTCTTTTTTTGTTTCTACCGATAGAAAAAAATGTTTATACAGTTCAATTTACTTCGACATATTTTTGTCACATTCCATATCGTGATTTCAGATAAGCAACCAGAATCAATACCAGACACCCATTCGCCAACCAACAAGGTAAGATTTTGTTTTTTTATAAAAAATAATTTAATATATTTGATAGTGGGAAAGATATGTAAGGATATAAAACAATATAAACGTCCAGGGGCGAAGGTAATGAGTTGGGATATGATCATATCCCGAGCAGTGTGAAGACGACCCAGTACGAAGCCCCTATAATCACGACCCCCCGAACGACTAGCACGAGCACCACACAACGCCCTACCACTGCACCCTACACAGAGGCTATGACCCCGTCACGATACACTCCAAGGTACTACAAAAGATATCAAAGTAGAACAAAATTCATCGCTTCCGATCACACCGAACATAACCATCATTTCAAGACCATTTACTTACAGCAACCTTTGGACTGAACGTCTAACATACTTGTACTAATCGAACCTTATCGTTATTTGTTTAAAGGTTGACGATAATGTGTAAATAGGAATGCAACTAAATTATATTGGATGTTAGTATGTGTGGATTCAAAGTAGGCTTTTGTAGTATCTTATTCTAATCTTGAAAACTGTTAAAAACTCTTCAGCTCTACTAACTTTCAATTTTAAATAAAATGTGACGCACTTAATGAAATTCCTCGCACAACAGATATAATTTAATATAAAGTAGGTATATGTAAGTATTATTTTGAAAAGCTTGAATTAGAAAATATTTTCTGCTTTATATTCAACAGATCATCCACAGTTGAGACTCCTGTCCCTGAGTCCTCTCTGACTGATACTTCTTCTGACGAATCTGTCTTTTCACTTCCTGTCACATCATCCCCTGTGATAAACTTTTCCTCCTTGGCTAAACCTTTTGAAAAGACTGACAATTTATATAGGTTAGAAGAGACTATATCGACGACCGAAAAGATATCTAACCCTCGACGAACTTCTCATGTGACTAACAATAATAACGATCAATCTGTGGAAGTGGTGCGTTCTGATGCAGATAAAAAGAAATTAGTTTCACTAACAACCGGTTTTTCAATAAGACGTAATTCAAATAACCCCAATAATCCTTATACACTCACGTTGCTATCCCGGCCCCTTGAAGAATACGAGAAATCTCATAAAAACACTTCTGATACTAACACTAAATCTAAAACTGACTCAAATAAATATTATTACGATAATAGTAGTGAAGGTAAAAAAGTATCCGAATCAACTGAATCTCATAGGGTAAATAACTATCAAAAATCTTCAGAAAATCCATTGCGAAGAAAAGATTCTCGGCATGAAATCCGAGACGAATACGATATTCCAATTCATATTCGCCCTAAAAGTAGGAGTAGACCCAAACCGAAAGTCAAATCTACTACAATTCCATCCACGTCTACGACAAAATACTATTTGAAATCAGTGGTCAAGCGACCCACTCCATTTTCAAAAGATATTATTGAAAAAAATGATTCAACTGAAAACGTTGATACTGTGGGAGCTTTCATTGAAGCTGGTTTGCAAAATGTCCGCCCTGAAAACGAAATCCCAGATTTTCCAGATAACAATAGCCCAGTAATTAACATAACTCCCAGGTCAGAACGAGGTAGGTGGCAAAACCTTTGGAATGAACCAGCTGTTTCTTCTTACCAAGCTTTGAATAATATACGAAATGATTCAAGAAACGAAAATCTAGTCCAAGTTGCTACGACAAGCATCGCAACTACCCCTACTCCTCTCACATCAACAACCACGAAAAATAATTATAATTCTGAAAACAAAAACTCGCGTAAATCCTATTATAGTTATCGCCTTGAAGATGATGTGGTACCGAATCAGACTACTGAAGTTTTTAGTGGCAAGGTCGGCAATGTAATAAAAGCTTTCTTTAATAACTTTGGTAGCTCTCCTGCGCCACAGCTCGTTGAAGATTTCCCCAGCACATCATATAAACCTTCAACGACCACTTCCTTACCCCAACCAGAGCAAAAAATTGTAAATATTGGTTTCAAAAAGAAAACGGTTAAGTACGTTGACGATAAACCTATAAGAAACAATATAAAACGCTTGCAAATAATAACTGAACCAAGTGTCAGTAGATTCTTTACTTCAACCGTAAGTAATATTCCCAGCATAGATTTTTCGTCAACTACACCAACCATGACTTTAATGAGTACCAATCCTTTCATTACTACAACACCGGCAACGACACCTAATGTTATAGAAACTTCAACATTTGGAATGCAATATGTACCTAATTCTGATGAATACAAATCAAAATTCAATAACTTCATGACGAACGCACCGCATCCAATTGTGACAGATGCACCGACTGTTGAAAATTCACGTAAGTTTCAAAATATTCTAAAAGATGAGCCGACTCCTCGCTTGAATGTCGATTTTGCTGAGAGTGTGAAACAAACACCTAAAGTGAAAACAACCGTAGAACCTAAAAAGATTTCTGAAATTGAATGGCAAGCACCATCAAAAGAAGAAATTAAAAGTGAAATTGCTTCGACGACTAGCACAACCAAATCGACTACGACGACGACTGTAAAGGTAGTTCCAACAACTAAAACGACTAAGAGCGTACCCCTCCCAACGCGACCCTCGCGAGTCAATCCCGCCATAAAGTTAGCTGCGTCAAACCCTGGAAGTGGGCGCAGGAGTTACCAATCGTCGTCCAAATGCTCGTTAGACAACAGTCTGCAAGATCCAAAATGCAACGAAATCAAATATCAGAGGTATTACTCGCCGGCTAGTAGTCTAAGACGTTTCATATTCGGTGGAGGCTGTCTCGAGACCTTACTTTCCGCCTCGCGAGTAACTGGCATGAAAAAAAAACATCATCGATTTATCGTCTAATAGCACCCTCAGCTAAACTGTCTCGCTTAACATTCTGTTCTCATTGGGGGACTTCCAGTCGGTTGAGTTCAAAGTCTGAATTGTTAACTCCTGACGCGACCTTTCCGTCTCCCGCACACTTTAAACAAATTCACAATACTTATTGGAACTGTATCAATTTTATATTTTGCAGAAAGTTCCTCAATGTTATAATGTAGTTCGCACCCCATCGCAACTCATCACCTAGTTGTAAGAGCACCTTTGTATGTAGACACACGATGTATTTAGCATGATTTTACTTACATTGAGTATTTTGTTACTAATTTGAAATAATAATATTGTGATAAAACGTAATAACTAATGTCTGAAATATGTAAGTACCTACGACTAAGTAAAACTAATGTAGAAAAAAAAAAACAAAATGGCCTATTCTGTAAAAAGCACGCATACTAACAATATCATTAGTATAGAACAGCTTTATTATAATGTATCTATTGCAGGCCAACAAGCACCAGAGGTCGTGGATCTGCTCACTACTCGACGCTCAATGGAAATGATGCTCCACAGCCAGCACCAAACAGAGGAACACCACCAACGTTAGAATTACCAAATACCTTATAAATTATGCTTTTAGTTTTTTGTTTGTCTCACTTCCTTCTTACTTTTCCTTGCTAGGTAGAGCAAGATCTCTCGATGACGCCACTGAAATTATTGTTATCATAGAATTGCCGTTAGCATTGAAAGGTTCAGAAAGATGTGTAAATACCTACTAAGTGTAGTACTGCTGGTTTCCATTGGAATAACAAACTACTCAATTTCATACATTTGAAACATATATCTTGTTTTAATTATGTGTTCTAACATTATTTTATTTCCGAGCAGTCGCAGCCGTCCTACGCTCAAGCCATCGACTGCAATCGTATCAGAGAACACTAAGTTCGTGGACATCTATGCCAACCCCCCGGGCAGGCCCGCCCCAGTGTACCCTCAGCCCACAGTTGACAAGACGGCAGCTAAGTGTAGAAAGGATGTATGCTTACTGCCTGACTGCTACTGTGGTGGAAAGGACATTCCTGGTACGTTTTTTAACACAGTAAGGCAAAAAAGTCTATTCTAAATATTGCTGTCTTTGGGATTTTTGGGGAAAGCTTGTACATTATAATAATGTTTAATATATACTAGATTTTTACCATTTGACTTAGGAAATTTACCAGTCAACGAAGTACCACAGATAGTTTTGATTACTTTCGACGACGCTGTGAATGATCTCAATAAAATGTATTATGAAGAACTGTTCGAAAGGGGACGAGTCAATCCAAATGGCTGTCCTATATCTGCTACATTTTATGTCTCTCACGAGTGGACTGACTACAGTCAAGTCCAAAATCTTTATGCCGATGGCCACGAATTCGCCTCTCATACCATTTCGTAAGTCTAAAAAATCTACCAACCTATCCCTACTTGTTCCTTATCTAGGTGCGACTAACAAGGCCGTCTTTATCTGCGTGTTTAATTTAATTTTTTACTAATCTTTTTTGTTTTTTTTTCTTCCTTTTCCAACCTTTGTACCTGTCTTCTGGCTTCCTCTTCCTGGCACATTTACACTACAACATGCACACATCCCGACAATTAGGTGAATTACCGGTGGAACAAGTACCGCAGATCGTTCTTCTGACCTTCGATGACTCCGTCAACGACCTGAACAAGGTTTTATACCAAGATCTATTTGAGAAGGGTCGCGTGAACCCTAACGGCTGCCCTATCTCAGCTACGTTTTACGTCTCCCACGAATGGACTGATTACAGTCAAGTTCAAAATCTTTACTCAGCTGGACACGAGATGGCCTCACACACGATTTCGTAAGTCTTCGACGATACTCTCGCACTGCACAGAAGTTACAAGGCACAAAACAAAATTTACTCAAATTCTTGATATCTTATTCTTTATTCTGTGACCTGTAAACTATTTCTGTTTTATTTTTATGTTCTTAATGTTTCTTTGGTAAAACTGGAGGTGAACTTTTTCTATTTGGTGAACTCTTCTGGATTTCATTTAATTTCCGAAAATGTTAAATGGCACCATTTAATGAGCTATTTTTGTACGACCCTAGTCACTTATGTTTTCATAATTTTCCAGCCATAGTTTTGGAGAGCAATTCTCTCAAAAGAAATGGAACAGAGAAGTTAGTGGACAGAGAGAGATCTTAGCCGCTTATGGTGGAGTAAAACTCGATGACGTCAGAGGCATGAGAGCCCCATTTTTGTCTATCGGAGGAAACAAAATGTTCAAGATGTTGTACGATTCCAATTTCACTTATGATTCGTCAATGCCTGTGTATGAGAATAGACCTCCTAGCTGGCCGTATACTTTGGATTACAAGCTGTTCCATGACTGCATGATTCCGCCTTGCCCGACCAAATCTTACCCCGGTAAGTTCCCCTACGAAACTATTATCCCACTATCATCATGGATGGATAAACAGATGGATGTTTTCACACACCAATACGATCGCACCAATATTACTGAACCTATAAGGTTATTATAAGGTATATCTATCTATGCCAATGTCTATGTGCGCGGCCCTTAAGGTTTTAAGGCCCAGAACAGAATCCAGCGTGTTTCTAACTCGCTCGCACATTTGTACATTTTTAAGATATAAATTGAATGAGTATAAATTTCAAAAAAGTGGAGCTGTATATTTCTCACTACAAGTTCACGAAATATCTTAGTACATTTTTTTTGTTTTGATATGTTTAACCTATGCAAAGGAGAATAGGCAAAACTATTTTTATTTTAAATTACAATTGATATCTTCAAATATTTACCTACAAATGTGCAAGCAAAATGTTCAAAATTATTTAACACTGAAAGTACTCTGCCGACCGCAGCTGGTTGTTGCCATTCCAGTGGGTTTTAAGCCTAAGGATAACGTACACAATTATTCAATCAAGATAACTGAAAATTGCGAATTCAAATTTCTTATCCGATGTCATGATGATTTTCCAGGTGTATGGGAAGTCCCCATGGTGATGTGGCAGGACTTGAACGGAGGCCGCTGCTCTATGGGTGACGCTTGCGCCAATCCACCAGAAGCTGAAGGCGTCTACAAAATGCTGCTGAAGAACTTTGACCGGCATTATACTACTAACAGGTACAAACTACGAGACGAGCAAGAAAAGAAAAAGAAAAGAAAAGAAATAATTTTATTGATGAAAACCACATGAAACATAAATTAACAAAAAAAGGTCAGAGTAACAGAGTCCTCCATCAATGGGGGCCTAGCTCAGCTTTCATGCTGCAGCGTACTGGCAGCACGCTGCAGCGCTGGTGTTCTGCTAGACTGCAAGACGTTCGAACGTACTCTTATTGATTAAATAATACACCTATAGTGCCTATTGAGGATCATATAGAGGACGTGGTGGCCTCATCCACTGATGAGGCACTTGCCTTGCGATCTGATGATCGCGGGTTCGAATCCCGGTGGCAGTCATGCGTAAATGGGTTTTTTCTGTCGAAAAAATCTATGTATGCATCCCACGTTCTCGCAACGGTGAAGGAAAACATCGTGAGGAAACCGGCATCGTAGAACCTACAGTTCGAAAACATGTGTCGAGTGCACGAAAGGAGCCTCTTCGAGGCGCACTTGAAATCCTTTCACCACAGTGGTTCGAAGGTGAACTAGTGACACGATAAGAAGAAGAAGAAGTGCCTATTGACAAAAATCCGTGTTCGCCGAGTGAGAGGTGCCTCGACTTTAAATCCGAAGGTCGTTGGTTCGAACCCGGCCGTATACCAATGGATTTTTCTATTCAAGATATCTATGTGTCCATTAAAACATGTGCCTAAACGGTGAAGTAAAAATCGTGAGGAA
This sequence comes from Lobophora halterata, assembly GCA_932526365.1. Taxonomy (NCBI): domain Eukaryota; kingdom Metazoa; phylum Arthropoda; class Insecta; order Lepidoptera; family Geometridae; genus Lobophora; species Lobophora halterata. The sequence goes on from OW052002.1 coordinate 9,794,283, forward strand.
ACCGGTATGTCATAGAACCATAAAAAGTTCGAAAACATGTGTCAAGTTCACGAAAGGAGCCTCTTCGAGGCGTACTTGAAATCCTTTCGCCACACTGGTTCGAAAGAACTAGTGCACGATACGAAGACAAAGTGCCTATGACCAAAACAGAGCAACGCAGAGCGTTGAATTACAAAGAACAGTGCAGCACAGCTGACTGCTCATCGTCATCAAAAAAATCTTATTAAAGAATATTACGTGCAAAAAATAATAATTATTAATTATTTATTACAGCATAAGCTAACTACTACAATCTGTATTACAAAATTTACAAAAGGAAACAATTGGGCCACCCATAGACTGTTGCAAACGGTCTAGGTCAACTGTATAGCTCAACTGCTCCAGCTCGATACCCGATGGCAGCGTGCCGAGGATGCTGGCTGCATTGCCTCTTTGTATTGCAAGGCCTATTCTTTGGCCGAGATAGCTGCCAGCCCTCTGATCACGCGTCGCTTCGACCAGACTTTCTGACAAAATTTTGACACATAAAATTTGACTTATCTAATAAGAGTAATAATTTTAATATTGATCGCAATTTCTAAATATACTTCAAGAAACTACTTGAATTTTCCAGAGCTCCCTTCGGTCTCTTCTACCACGCCGCCTGGTTTACGCAACCCCACCACAAAGAAGGTTTCATCATGTTCTTGGACTTCATCAACAAGATGCAGGATGTGTGGGTGGTTACCAACTGGCAGGCGCTTCAGTGGGTTCGGGACCCTACTCCTATCTCGAGGCTCAACAACTTCCAGCCTTTCCAGTGCAACTATCAAGTCAGTATTATACGCGTTAACTTCAAGGCCTTTTTACCCGACTGTCAAGAAAGGGTTATGTTTTTCGCGCGGATCTTGTATGTATGTAAATTTCTGGGTTACCTCGTATCTTCCAAACGGCTGGATGGATATTAACAGTTAAGGTATCGTTAGATTCGTCTCAATAACCCGAGTGTTCTTATATGGTTTTTTTTTTATATATTAAATCTAATTATTTAGCTCCAAAAATATTTTTGTAGTTAAATAATAAGTAGTTTATAATTTTTTGTTGACCAAACCTATCGAGTAGGGTATCAAGATGAAGGTATTTTCAAGGAGCTTACAAAAATTTATATATAAGTTAGATGTTTACATTTAATTTGGAATAATGAATTGACAAAATAGATGTATAATTATTTCGCAGTCAGGTTTTCAGTTTTTTAAACTTTAAGTTTGTTTATTTAAATTCTTCTTTGTATCATATCAGTAACAAACATTTATTTGAATGAGACTAGCGCCTGAATAAAACTCTCCAGTCATCTGGTGTTACATGACGGTGTGATCGAAGATGGAGCACGCGAATCATTTGGTTAAAACATACCCGCTAAAACATGACTTTTATTTTCAGGACCGACCCAAGAAGTGCAATAACCCGAAGGTCTGCAACCTCTGGCACAAATCTGGAGTCAGATATATGAGAACGTGCCAGCCTTGCCCTGAGGTGTACCCCTGGACCGGAAAATCTGGCATCAGATCTTCACGCATCGACAACGACAACGGAGAATAAACTTCAACATGATGAGCTTAGTTCAAGTGACAGGGCGTCCTATAAGAAGATATCGTAAGCCAATGAGGCACGAATCGTAAGCGGTGCCTCTACCAGGAGCTTAATAAACTCGCTAATGAGTAAATTTTACTTTTGTAACCAGAACTCGTATTTTAGTGAATCTACTTTATTACTGAAAAAAGTGTATTAAAGTATGTATATTTATGGATGGTATTTATGTCAGTTACTCTTGGTAGAGGTACAGAGATTGTTTTGTCACCAACTATAGTGTGCCATTTAGTTATCGATGGTCACAAAGCAAGTATATTAGAACAATTTCATTAATTGTGATTTGAATTCTCATTTGTCGTATTGTATTGAAAACTGTGATATTAATTGTTTTCAATAATATTGTGTGAAGACATGTGTTAGGTTTAGTTCATTGATCTGATGAAACTGCTAGGCTAATATTCAATATTTACGAATGAAGGTACGTTTGTATTGGATTTCTTATAAGACAAAGCTATACCAATTGGTATACTTGGTCTTAATTTATCTTTGATTTATGGTTTAATTCAATGGATTTTATTATATCGATGTATGTTGATACACGTGCAATTTCAGTTGCAATATTTAATTTCCTATTTTTGTCTTCGTGTTAGTGCATAACATCATTGACGTTAGAAATGTTCAATTAATCGTTTTTTTATAACACTTTCTGCATTCTGCAATGAGGTCTTTAGTATTAAGTTTACTAGACATCAAGACTTTCATGAGACTTATTGTATATTGTAATGTAAACTTTAATCATCAAGCTAAAAGTGATATTTTATAGAGTAACGAATTTCTAACGAAGTCATGATTCAAACAGATTACCATTTTCGACGGAAAGAAAGCCATATTTAAATTTAGAAAATATATTTTTCTAATCTTGCCAGCTTTGGAGTTGACACTGCCGTATAATAAATTTGTAAATATAGATTTAGTATAAGTAATCATTTTATACCAATTTTTTATTGTATTTGTATTAAACAAGAGTTTAGTCAAAAGAGATCGTAAAATGGTCAATAAACGAATTATTTGTTTAAGCATTAGTATTGTCTAGACGTCTGACACATCGTACGTATTATTGTGATGTTTCGCATGTCTATACAACTGCATATAAAATAAATACATTATAACACATATTAATACTACTTGATAATATCAATTAAAAAATATACTCAAATACCACCTAATTTTATGTATTACATGAATTTTTACAATATGTAAGTAGGTATATTTTTGTAAAATTTGTCTCTTCATAGTTTCCTGAAGCTTGGGTTTGCTATTGAAAACGAAGCTTAAAAACGCTTTGCAACGACTATTATTATTATTTAAATTAAAATTATTTCCTATTAATAAGTATAATTTGTAAATATAGGTAGTATAAGTAATTTAAAAATTGGAAGTTTGACTTTTTCTAGACATGCTACTTCTTGGACAGGATTGCACTGCGATATTTTGTATTTTTTGGCATTGAATTAAAAAACCTTATTTATATACCCTTGTGTGACCAGTGCTGATTGAAAATTAAATGCTATAATAAATAAGAAGTTTTTATTACTACCTCTCATACTTGTTAGCACCTACTATTTAAGAAAATTGTCATGAAAACGTTTACTTCAAAGAATACAATTATATTGAAACGAAAATAATAACGTTGAATATCAAAGGGTAAGGCATAAAGAACGAAAAGTCAAGGTCCCAGTTCAAGACCACAACGTTGCAGACATCATCAAAAATGTAACCCAATCATAGCACCTGAGTAATATTTTGTTGACCAAGGTTCTTATCACCTATAAAAAGCCACCCCATTCTATTCTACCATACCCATTCACAATCGACATGATTGTTGGGAGACTGGTAGTTGTAATTATTTGTGAAATAATTGTAGCTCAAGAAATTGAGTACTATGCGTCGCAGTCACTCTTGAACAGTAATCCTAAAGTTGATCGTGATAAAAAATCTAAACTCGTCAATCATGAAAGACCTTTGATTGGATTGCAAAACATACTTAAATTAAGAGAATATACTGAAAAACATAATATTGCTAAGAGAACTGATAATACAAATAAAGTAATAATCAAAAAATATAATAAAAAAAGTTTAAAAGATGAAAAGAAGGTGAAGAAAAGAGAAGTAGATACAGTATTCCGCGGATATCCGAAAACTAGAGAAGAATTGTGGCACGAACGTTTTCTCAATGAGAACAACGCATTTGATCAGACGCCTTCACTTATCAAACTTTTGCATAATATCACGCTTACGTATCTAAAGGACTGTACACCAGTATTACTATACGACAATCAAGTCAAATCAAAAGAAAGTTATCTATTCCAAAATCTTCTCAAAGAATTTCCCGTATCCTTTGTTCACGGTTTTATAAACGATGAAAATAAACTACAAGAGCCAAAGTTATTACATGCAGTAAAGGAATGCCTACACTTTATAATTTTCTTATACGATGTTAAAGTCAGTTCCAAAATATTGGGAAAACAGTCGGAGAGCAAAGTGGTGGTTGTATCGAGGTCCTCTCAATGGACAGTACAGGAATTCTTATCATCACCTCTTTCAAGAATGTTCGTGAATTTGTTGGTGATTGGACAGAGCTTTAAAGATGGTGACGATAATTCATTGGTAAGTAGAAGATTGGACCTAATAAGTCACCTCAAAGACGCCTAAAAAGACTCAGACTGCTGAAAAATGCGGATGACTATAATACATTATCCATCCGCATTATTAAGCTTTCGGTGTCTTTTTAGGTGTAGAGTTGATAATTATATAGTGATGGCAAATACCAAAAAAGTGACGAGATCTTAAAAATCTATTTAGTTTGAAAGATTAGTTTTTTTTCTATGCAAATTTTAGGAAGCACCATACATATTGTATACCCACAAGCTGTATACTGATGGATTGGGTGCAAGCCAACCAGTAGTGGTTACTTCTTGGGCTCATGGGAAATATTCAAGAGACGTAAACCTGTTCCCTCCTAAAATGACTCAAGGATACGCAGGACATCGGTTTGTTGTAGCAGCTGCCAATCAACCACCCTTTGTTTTCAGGAAGTAAGGTTTTTTTAATCCAAATTCTACTTCAAATGTCTGATACTTAATCTGCTAGTCATTACTTAATCACTAAGTAGACTGAAATTCTAACAATAAGTTTTCTGCAGAATCAAAACTGATCTAGACGGAGGCAACCCCAGAGTATCATGGGATGGCATCGAAATAAGGTTATTAAAGTTGTTAGCTGAGCGTAACAACTTTTCTATCGAGATCAAAGAGCCACAAGAACTTCACTTGGGGTAACATTAAGATTTTCTTTAGCTAAGTAACTATACCCAGCAGTGTAGCAGTGGGTGACACCGGGCTGATGATGATGATTAAGTAATATTAGAAAAATGATTGAGTTAATAGGTAATCTAAGCTTATCTGTAAATAAGAACAGCACTTGACCACTAGCTCGTAGGTATAAGTAATAATGGATCTTGATAAAGTGTAGGGAGAACGTAGTTTACTAACAACAATATCAAGGCTTAACATTTTTTAAATATTTAGTCCAGGAGATGCAGTAGCTAAGGAAATAGCTATGGGACGAGCAGACATAGGAGTAGCGGGGATGTACCTGACTATCGAAAGGGCTCGAGAGATGGATCTGTCTTTTTCTCACTCTCAAGACTGCGCTGTATTTATAACACTAATGTCAACTGCTTTGCCGAGGTAAATATATAAGGCAAAACACAAAACTATAACGCAGAAAATTATGCTATATCAAAATCATCAGTAATTTATAGGTCCCTACATGATGGATAATGTCGGCCAATTTATGTTACTTTTAGAAATAAAATTCCAAGAATAACTTTTTATAAGACTTTCGGATTATAATATTCGGACATACCCCGTTTCATCTTTGTTCACCAGTGAGTTTCAAATTCTATATAACGTTGATTCTAGGTACCGCGCGATTCTAGGTCCTTTCCATTGGCATGTCTGGGTGGCTCTTACATTCACGTATCTCTTTGGAATGTTTCCCCTCGCCTTTTCGGATAAACACACCCTGAGACACCTCATCCACGATAGCGGTGAGATCGAAAACATGTTCTGGTATGTCTTCGGTACCTTCACCAACTGCTTCACGTTCGTGGGCAAAAACTCTTGGAGCAAAACTGATAAGATTACTACAAGGCTTCTGATCGGTAAGCTTTTTTTAAGGTAAACAAGTGATGAGGCGGGACTCTCGTCAAAAACGAGGTTTTTCAGTTTTGTGTTAATGTTTTAGGCTGGTACTGGATATTTACTATCATAATAACCAGCTGCTATACGGGATCCATCATTGCGTTTGTCACATTGCCTATCTTCCCTGAAACTGTTGACACCATCGATCAACTCCTCGATGGTTTCTTTAGAATCGGTACCTTGGGTAAGTTATTTCAGAATTGTAATTGTAACCACAAATCAGATTTGTATCTATCCATTGTGAACTTTTAGATGTAAGCTGTTTCTTAATTAAAGCTGAAACTTCTGAACCGATTGAGCTAAATCTCGGTTTTGGTACCTGGTGGTTCAACCCAACAGAAGCCCTTCGAATCTACTTATTTGGATTAATTAAACTGACGCACCAGGCGTGGTGCGGGTTCAATCTGTCAAAAATACACTAAAAACCTAGGAATTGCGATCGAAAGACATTAGGTACACAGTCAAACATTAGGAAGTAAATAGATTTACTAACCTGGTAATCGCCAGATATCCTCCAATAGGCAAGTCCAATGCACTGCGGGAATCACCAGAGATCCTCCAATAGGCAAGTCCAATGTACCTACTGCACTGCACAGTGAGAAAAGTAGCACGACACTCGCGAAGCGAAATATATTTGTTTTTCTTATTGGATAATCAACACTGTATGTAGATGGACACTGCGATGCGGTTTCTCACAGCTAGCTAAGCTGGAAACGCGAGATCACCCTCAGGATATGAGATGATATTTAACGCGTAACGTTGGAAGCCATACTGACCGAACGAAAACTGTCCGGCGAGCGAACAGCTCATTCACTCACTCAATGCATTCAGGGCGGTATAATATTTGAACCCCGAAGCGCGCCTAAACGGCAGGGATCAAAACGATGCGACAAGACTCGTAAACCTATCCTGTTTTCCTAAATAATTGACAGTGCAATATCAAAGAAATAATTAATAAAAATTACGCGATACATTTTAGTTTTTTTGACGTAACCAGGTACCTTTATGACCTGAAATATATTGCATTTTTATCCCGATATCTCGCAGGCTTAGCCCCGCGTTACTCTTACTTAGTTTAAAAATACCTATCTTATCTAGATAACTACCTTGGTACAACATGACACCTGGCTCGAATGACGTTTGGTCAAAGTAAGTACAGCGTGGAATTGGATTATCTTAATAGAGAAGAGGTAGGTAATACTTGGTAATGATAAGGCTTCGCAATTAGAGAAAGAAGAAACACGGAGGGCGCCGCGCGGGGTAGCGGGGGAAGCATCAAGTTCTGAGCCACGTATCAGCCAGGTGCCATGTTAATAAGCCCGAGTAGTAACTTAGTATTAAAGGTCCTATTACTTAAACAGATCGTGGTGGTTGGGAGAGATGGTTCTTCAACTCCTCAGACCCAAAGACAAACAAACTTATGAAGAAACTAGAATTGGTGCCTGATGTGGAATCCGGTATCAGAAATACAACTAAGGCTTTTTTCTGGCCCTATGCTTTTTTGGGATCCCAGTCTGAACTTGAGTATATTGTGCAATCTAACTTTTCCATGACCAGGTAAGTTCTACATATCTCCTTTGTGCTCTATACAAGTGACAAGCTAGCCGACTTTATCTTTCAATGTTCAATTCCATAAAGTTATTCGTATTTTTAGTACTACTTAAGTAAGTTCATAACCGCTAAATCGTCCGCGGCCACTCTAGTGGCAGGGCGTTTTAATTTATAATATTTAGGAGATTTATCGTGATGTTTTCTATCTATACATATAATAAAGCAGAAGACCCCGAATTTCTGTACATATGTTTTTTTTGACGGAAACGCGTTCAGACGATATTAATAAACATACCCCAAAAATTTTCTATCTATCTCAAACTTTGGAATTATGATCTTCAAAACAAATAATAAGACACGGGTTTCATCGATTTTCTAATTTAAAGTTATTACATGTGAAAGTACGGAATGAAGGAGTTATTGGACCTAAAGTTGAATGAGCCTGTCTCCTCAAGTATACACAATATCTCATTGAAAGTTGCATTTTTATGATTTCCAAAGATAAGTACCGCCAAGTTTTTCAGTTATCTACTAAACTCAATGTTTGAGTAAAGAGGGATTGAAAATGTGCAAGTTTTGATTGACTTGATTAGTACTGACACTTTGCTATTCTATGACATTTCTTTCGCGGGTGGAACAAACAAAATTGACAATAAACAATTCTTCCACGGGTGACGAAGTCGCACGCGGGTACAGCTAGTTATAAATAAAGTATAAAGTTATAAAAAAATAATGAAAAACAGTACCTAGGTATAAAAGTCTTCTATCAGTTTTCTGGTAAAACAAGCTCTATTTTGGGGCTAAGTGGCGATTTGTGTGAATTTTTTAGATAAAATATTATACCTATCTAAGAGTTTAGTTGGGTAGGTATATACCTATAGTATACAGTAATTAAGTAGTTTTGCCAGCCTTAAGTTTTAAGCTTTCCTATTTCAGATCTAAACGCGCTTCACTTCACATTTCAAATGAGTGCTTTGTACCGTTCGGTGTGACTTTGGGGTTCCCTAACAATTCTTTATACACAGCAAAACTTAGCGGAGATGTAAGACGAATGTTCCAGAGTGGATTGGTCGATAAGATTGTGGATGAAGTACGCTGGGATATGCAGAGAAGCATCACGGGAAAACTTTTAGCTGTAAGATTTAAAAAAGAGTAATAATTACCTAATTCTATTGAACTCATACCGCCTAGAATCGTATCGTAGGAACAAGTGTAAGATCCATGTGCGGTTTTTGAACCAAATCTTTTGAGATTAATTATGCTGGCGATTTTAGAGTACCTATGAGTTTTGAAAGTTCAGTGTCTAGGGTTGAAAAAAAATCTACTGATATCCAAAGGCAATTGAACACCCACACCTACCTTTGAACTGCTGCTCCTGGCTTGTTGGTTTGGTGGCAGGGAAGGTCCTGTGGACTCGCACAGCGGCGGATCCAGGTTCTAAAGTCTTTGGAAAAGCACACAGCACGGCTTCACTTAGTATCAAACACTTCACTAGTATCAAAATGTTGAGATGCAGATTTGGCACGGACAAAAATGGAGGGAAAGTCGACGGATTTTGAGTAGAACGTCCACACGCGTCCTATCACAATGACTCCCGCCAATGCACTGATAAGCCTCGAGCTCTTCACCTTCGGGCAGGTGGTGTTTTACCAAACTACCCTCAAATTAACCATAGAAACGCAACAATCTATGTTTATATAAACTGCTCGAAGGCCTCTGACCACTGAGTGACAGATCATTTTACACCACCTTCAAAGCACAAAATCATTCAGTTAAACTTAAATTTTGCGTACCTACGTTACATTCAGTTTATAAGGATTTTGAACTATTGATTGGTTTTCTAAACAGTAGATGTTGAAAGCACTAGCTCTGATGATTGTTAGATGTCTCGGGTTTGGTCTTTCATTTTTAGGAGTTTGACTGTCGACTGTCGAATACAATAACATTATTAAACTTATTACAGGTATTACCTGGACCTGGATTAACAATAGCATCACCTGAGGAAAAAGGTCTAACCTTAGCTGATACACAAGGCATGTTCCTGCTACTGGCAGCTGGGTTCCTTATGGCTGCAACTGCTCTCGTATCGGAGTGGATGGGAGGTTTTACCAAAAGATGCAGGATCCGAAAGAAAGATAGCCCAAAAAGCACCAGTTCTAGAGAAGAATTAGTATCAACTTCAAACAGCGACGAGTCCAGAGACGGTGGAAGCCGACTCCAATTTAACAAAACTCAAAGTGCAGAATCTCAAGACACTTTAGAAGGTCAGGTTATACACGTGACTGAGGAAAACATAATGGTGCATGAAAATTTGAACGTTGAAACATGGGAGTCCCGAAGATCCAGCTCTGTTGATTTGGACAGAGAAGTCAATGAAATATTCGAAAAAGATAGAGTGATGAGAGAAATTATGGAAAATGTTGAAGTATCTGAAGAAGAACGGTACACGACGGAGTCCAAATGTGCTTTTGGCACTCATATGAATGATAAGACACAAATATAGAGTACTTATAGATACATTTAGAGATAAACTTAAGTATATGTAAATCAAATGTAGATTAGATTTAGATGTAAGTAAATAATAAAAAGACAAAAATGACATCCAACTCTTTATTATCCTTCGAACAGTCATCAAAATAATTTATAACAATTTTCTAACACTGTCGTTAACATTAATTATTCAGCCACTGAGATGTTTATTCATGAAAGAGTTCCACGCGCGGGCAGGTTTGGCTGCCTCGACTTTGAAACAGGCGCAGACCTACATAATGCAATATTTGGCCCGGCCTAATCCTAAAAAATAATTACACTATGACTTAAAATTCTCGAAAGATTTCAAACATCTCTCAATATTATCAGTAAAGTACAATTAAAATACAACAGATTTCGTATTCTTTGTAAATTCAAACGAAAATATATCTAATACCTACCTAAGCATTTTCAATATTATGTATGGTATTGCACAACTGCTATTACAAAGAGACAATAATGTGAAATCGACTTGAGTATTCGTAAGGATATGTTTATTATTCCTAAATACTATTTGGGTTGTTCACAAAAACTGTGGCAATAGCAAAAGGCGAAGGGGTATAAAAGTAGACTATTACTGTAACATTCTACTATGACGAAATCACAACGATTTCCATTAATTTATGACTATGTTTAAGTTAAATGCATGAACTAGATAATAAAAATAACTGAAAATTAATAGCTTTTGCTATTGTCACACAGCACAATAAATACGGGTAAACACATACACATATATCTACAAAACATATCAAGCAAACCCTTTTTACAACGTCGCACAACTTTTGTTGTGCGTTAAAATGAACGTTATAACATATTTTTAATATAATATACATGAAATCATTCCCGATAGAACTCACAACCTCGGAAATAATGCTCCCAATACCAGCTAACAGGTGAATTTACAAAATATGTCGATACAATTATTCCGTGCACTCCTTTATTCGATACGTAAACTATTCCCAAGAAAACCTTCGTTTCACTAGTCTGAAGTTTGTGCAAATCACGGCTAACATTTTCTTTACAGGTAAACATTATATTTGATCAGTGCCTTAGATTATTGATAGATATTTAGGTAAGATTTGTGATGTGTTTTTGCAATTCTTAAACAGAATTGAATGTAACTTATAGATCAATCAACAAGAATCAACCGAGACCGGGAGAGGTGGCACAAAAGGAGGAAGGCCTATACCCAGCAGTGGGTTATTCCGGGTTGATTATGATGATGAACAAGAAACAATGAAGAGATTTTGCTTCATCGCCAAACAAACACGTTTGAGCAAACTTTAATACAAAGCATATCGACACCTATTTGAGGAACTTTTAGGAACAAATACAGATAAAGTAAATTTAAAATCTTAAAAAGGGGCCCTATTAACATTGCCAATAGAAGAGTCAGGGTTGACGCGTTTTAATTCAAAAATTGTATCAATAAAACGTGTAAAACGACCGCCTTAACCCTGACAAAAGCACCGAGCGGACAAAACAGAAAGGGGCCCAAAGTCGCAACAGTGTTTATCACATCAACAATATCCTCTAACATTAAAGTGTAATTACAAGTTTCCTACAACATTTCCCTAAAATGGGCATCAACATTAATTATGCTTCGGTAGTAAAATATTTAGTTCGTTTACAACTAATCGTGTTTCTTATTTAACAATGCGAAAATACATTTTTATGCGTTCAGACTTTTGAACTTCAAAACTGGTTTCCCTGTACAAAATTTAACAAACATACGCTTACATTTTGTTATTGTGATTTGAAGGACTTATGCTATTCTTGCAGGTATTCATTCTAACAATGTATTTACAACAGACAGTCACACTGCCTTAAAATGTAGTATAACAACATTTAATATCAAATTACGACGATATACTTACTTACAATGATCTAAATGTTGTATGTGTAAATATATGATAATAATTATATTGTGTTCTATTATACAACGATATAACATTTCGTAAGACTTATTTTACCAGGAGGTGTGAATATATAAAGCAAAAATGCTATAGTATAATACAAATTGGAACAATGGTACATTTAGGCACTGTGAGTAAGGCAGCTACAGTGAGAAGATATGAAGGAATAAAAAGGATTGTCGTAAAACCAAAAATTCTAATATAACAGGCTTGTATACAAAATATATATGATTCTATTTGTGTATTAAAAATATATAAATATGAATAGTGAGGACATTTTTCTTGAGGTAGGTATACATATGGGTAAACCTTTTTTCTTGACGGATCTTTATTCTGTAATGGTAATTTTTTAACGATAAATGCTAGGTAGAGATAGGATTCAAGCAACATGTAAAGAGCTGATGATCCTAGATGACACACTCATTATAAACATTTACTACCTAACACGAATTAATATTACCTATTAATATACATTTAGGGACACCAAATATATCCACTTTTATAATTACCGTCTAAAAATAGGGCGGATTGTGATATAGTGCTATACCAAAAATATTATGATGTACTTACTTTGTGAAAAATATAGGTTTATGTGATTAAAGCTGAGATTATTATGTAAATAATCTACTTTATTATGTAAGACGACACGATTGGTCGAGTGGCATGTGTGTTGGACTGCCACGCCGGTATCGCGGGTCCGATTCCCGCTTCAGGACACGCATTTGTTTGATGAACATCGGTGTTTGCCTGAGTCTGGGTGTTTTCTATGCATTTTCTATGTATGTATTTACAAAAAAAGTATTTAAGTGTTCTATCAGCCATCTGGTTCCCTTAGTACAAGCTCTGCTTAGTTTGGGGCTAGATAGCGTTGTGTGAAATGTCCAAAATATTTATTTTACTAATTAAGTAGAAAAACTTCAGATCACATTAACAAAACAAGAAGGATGTACTCAACCAACGTCCGTTATCAATAGCCACTAAATTATCCTAACATACTTTAAAATTACAGTAATATGATATTCAAAATTGACTTGATATTTTGATCAAAGATCATATTTATAAATATGAATTCGAAGCGTTGAGACGAATCAAACGAAACAAAACAGACTAGTAAACCGAATAGAAACCGTTGTTCAAATTGTATGAAATATTGATATTTAAAAATAGTGGCTTTTCAAAAAACATATTAACTGAGTGTTGGATAATGAGGAATACTAAGCTTGTATCTGTGTTTCACTTATTTTGCATAGAGTGCAGTGTTATCATAAGAAATTTTAAAGCTTCGTGTGGTTCCTTTAATATACTCATAACTAACTAACAAATACCTAATTACTTACATAACATTCGTTCCTAAAGGGACGTGTATACATAATATGTAAATACTATGCTTCTCATGTATAAATTATGTCAATAGATAAAGTAGATATTACAATACATATTTTATTATCTGTGTCGACACTACTGTTACTAATTTACAAAGATTCAAGTTCGGATGTCACACTATACTTTAAAATGGCACAAAAAACTTTTAAAACACTTTAACACAAGTCAACAGTTTTCAAGTCTTGCACTACACACTGGTTGAAGTCCGTCGCTTCGCGCACCACCGGCGGTACCGTCAAACACACTCAATGTCCGCGCATATTTGCACTCATAGTCACTAAGTAAAATTGACTAATTTTAAGCTAACAGACAATGGCACGGATTGCACATTACACCTATTTACAAAGGGGAATTAGAAATCTACGATACAAGTTCAAAATTGTTCAGTTTGCCGCTAATGCATCTTAAATTTAACATTTATTCTTACTAGTGTACTTACGTGTGCATTATAATTACGTATAGTGTAAAATTGAACATTTAACATCAATCGGAGAAGATTCTAGAGTCTCTTGAAAACTTTGTACAAATCGACCGTGCCAGTAAAAGCACCGAATGAGATGCACCCTTCCGTTTCAGACTTTAGTAGCACGTGTGTAGCTCTACAGAAAGTTTAGGGCTGTGCTCGGTAGGACGGTGGTTATCGATATCGAAGCTCGATAGGGTCGGCCGCCGGGCCGGGGTCTAGCAGTGCGGGTGGAGGGGCCTCGGGTAGGATCCGAAGGCCTCATAGCCTAGCTATGTAGCCCAGCCCTCGATTCGCGGCCGCTTTGTGTGCGGCTGCTCGTAGTCGAGAGGCACCGCCGAGTGTCGCATGTCCTGCCCGGCCGGCGAGCCCATGTTACTTGACGATACTGAACCTGTTATACAAACAACATCATACAATCTTCCAACGCTTTCACAATCACACACATTTAACAGTGATTCTCAATAGTAAGAAGGAAATAAATTCCAATGACCAAGAAGGCTCTGTACTAGCATGGTTTTATAGCAAGTCAAGCTGACACCCACAACTTCATTAGCGTTGCAAACCATCTTTCAAGTTTTAATATCTACGTTAAATGCTTTATCCTGTAGGCTGTCATCAGTCAGCCAGGACTAACACCCATATTCTAAGTCGATTTTTTCACACGTGAGTGGTAAAATGGCCGCCGCTTTACTAAAGGTTCGGCTGTCACTTTACTCACAAATTTCAAATGTAAGTAAGTATTCACTTGAGTGTAAAAAATCGACTTAGAATATGGGTGTAAGCCTATTAAAAAATTACTTATACATATGAAGAGAAAAAGGTGTTACTAACGGTATGCCGGCTCACCATCGATGACTCCAGACAGGTGTGCGGGCTGAGGCGCGGGCGGGCCGCGGTGCATGTGATCCGGCGCGCGAGGGGGCGACACGGGCTCTGCTTTTATCTTGACATTGTTGGGCGAAGCGGCTGGTGGTGGCGTCCCTCCTCCCAGCACTGGCAAGCTGCTACTGTTGGAAGAACATCGATATTTAGTTATCGAATCGGAGCATCACTATTAAGAAACAGTTTTGAGCAGTAGGTTTTGCCTAGATTCGAACTATGAATGGCTGCGGAGAGCATGCCGAAGTTATGATTTGTTTATAGAAGTAATTTATCATCATTATAATGGACATATGCCTGCGTCAAATTGCGCCAGGACAAGCGGTTTCCATCCACCAACTTCCCACTACTGCAACAATTTCATTGGTTCATTGCGTGGGAAACAAATTGCAAGATTCTCTAGAAATGATCTAGAATCTCTAGAAATTATTATAATAGAGCTAACATAAGTAACAAACCTTTGTTAAGGTCTGGGATTTAAACTATAGTATTCTAAGAGTTGACAAGGATCTGAAGAATTACAATAAAACAATTGAAATTTTCATAAAAAAATATGCTCCGCCGAGACAGTGTTGCCACTGCCGTGACCAGGATTCGAACCTGGGTTACTACGGCCACAACGTAGGGTACTAACCACTATACGATCACGGCTATCGGAGCTGTTGTATGCAGAAATGAAATCAACAGCCACATTCAACTCAACCTTGTTTATAACCAGAAATTTGTGACTACCCTGTCCCCCTCAGCTACTGTAAAACCAGGCGCCGGAGGGGCTCTTAAGATGTCGATCAATGTTCAACACTTTCACTCTCAATTGATACGCATGACCGACCGTGTTTGCTGCAATTATTTTTTAACTTGGTAAGGAGGAATGTGTTTAATTGAAAAGTAGAGCCGTAGAGTAACAATCAATATAATGATAGTTAATCAATAATCAATATAACAATGATGTTAAAAATAAAAAAAAACAAATAAAATCAAAATTTAGAGTGCGGGTAGGTAGAGATAAAAAAAATGCCAAACACAAATAAACTAACGTAAATACTTGATTCAGGTCATATTTGTATTGATTATAGACTTTTAAGCTTTTACCTTTGCATATAACGATCAATATTAATCAAAGTTCAAAAAAGTACGCTCTTAAGTGGATCACGAGATCAATGGTGCAGAACCGAGAATTAAAAGGGAAAGTGGTCAGCGACCAGTTTGAGTTTATTTTCATTAGGTTACGACGAATTTCGTCGATATTATCACAGTCCCGGTAGCCGTGATCGTATAGTGGTTAGTACCCTACGTTGTGGCCGTAGTAACCCAGGTTCGAATCCTGGTCACGGCAGTGGCAACACTGTCTCGGCGGGGCTTATTTTTGTTTCTTTGTAACTTGGCGATTTTAAAGGTGGAACGAGTTTAAACCGAAAGTAAGTATTGATTTTGTTGTTGCAAACAACAGCTCCGGTAGCCGTGATCGTATAGTGGTTAGTACCCTACGTTGTGGCCGTAGTAACCCAGGTTCGAATCCTGGTCACGGCAGTGGCAACACTGTCTCGGCGGAGCATAATTTTTAATTCCCAAGAACTTCACGTATTGCAAACAAACGTCATAAAATTCAAATTTTAAACTTCATGACAAACAAACAAAGTGTGCGGAAGGGGAAAATGTAATTTTTGTAAACTGATGTTATTTAATGGATTTATAACGCCTAGGTAAATCTACGTGAGGCCGTTAGTAAGCTCTATAAACTGGTTTAAATCCTTGAATTATGACGATATAAAATAAATAGATAGCTAAGACTATACCAATTGATGATCACCCGATAGTGTTCCTTCTTCTGGGACTCAGGCCTACTTTCGACTGGGAGAGCAAACTCTACCATATGTTTCCAAAATAACATAACTTTTTTTTTTATAGGTACTAAGACGTGCTTTTTTTTTATTATTGATTTGCGGCTTTAGTGAGACTGCGACCGTTGTCGGTCTATTGTGCTCGCCACTTGGATCTATGCGGTTAGAGTTCCTCACTAAACCCTGCCGCTATGATGAACTGCAGGAGTTTTTTGTGAGGAAGCTCAACTAATTCATCAGGGCTTAATAGAAGACGTGGTTACTCCTAGGCAGTCCCAGAGCCGGATTACAGGTCTGATAATTTTAACCTAAGGTCCGTACTTAATTTGCCAATCTTGCGCAAGTAAAAGTTCAGCCAACCGTATCGTTACGTAAAGTTTCAGCGACTGTTTGCTTATTTTAGTCGCTATAGTACCCGCTCCGGTAGCCGTGATCGTATAGTGGTTAGTACCCTACGTTGTGGCCGTAGTAACCCAGGTTCGAATCCTGGTCACGGCAGTGGCAACACTGTCTCGGCGGAGCTTTATTTTTGCATTTTCGGTAATTGCTGCTGCGATTCCTTGCCAATTATGATTAGTAACAAAAAACTTCCTGTTAGTATGTTACCTACATTATTAAATTAATATCAAAAGTGTTATAAGTTAGGACATACCTTAATTGTTAGGTTTAAATTAAATTAAAAAAAGGGTTTTGGGAACTTGACTATGGTAGGTACAACATGAAAACAATTACTTATGTAGTCATTTTAATCGGATGTTGACTAGCCATAAATATCAAGGGTTTATGCTAACACTGTAATAACAAAACACACTACGTTTACGTTTTACGTAGTGTACAATATTCTCGATGGTACCATAATTAGGAAAATGTGCGCACGCACTATCATAAAGTCTTAGCGCGTTTTACACTCATGCTCTTTAATAAATCGAACAATCTAATAAAAATAAAAGCGCGGGAGTACCTGGGGTAGGTAAATAACAGAAATGAAAACTTCACCTAGGTGATTCGAGCCGACTTTACCCGAACGAGCGTTACATAACCTAGCATCACTGCTCAGTTTCATTCAATACCCACAAATTAAAATGTATTGATATTTGCCCGGCTTTATTGATTGCAACACCCCAAATTGTATATCTGCTCTTTTTCCAGACAACTTATTAAGACCTGAGATGTAACCTACCTACCCAATATGGCAATAAATGACTGAATACTGAATACAAAATAAAGTGCTCAGCGCGCTTTTCACTTCAAAATCTAAAAACTAAAGGCAAGTTCCCCCAACCCCCAAAAGAGTATAAAAATGATCACAGACATGTACCTGTTGTGCTGTAGCGTCTGCAGTTGGTGTGCACCCCACGTCAGTCCTATGCCCATGTCAGATCCCATACTAAAGTCTTGCGGTCCAAAGTTTCCAAGTCCTGAGTAGCTTAGCGGTGTCTGCAACCGAGAATGGAACTGTTGAAACATTTGAATGGTTACTTTCTTGATCGTATCTTGTTTCTATTTTTGTTTTTAAAAAGCTTGTATATTTATTATATTTCACAATGAAGGTTTGATCTTGGTTGTTGTTAACCGTGTACATGCACATTGAGTTAGTGTGCGTAACCTCGGGAGCATTCAGTCACGATCGCGACGCAGCCAGCGTCGAATGACGCGAATGAGTCTGTAGGTACATGTGACTACCACAACCAAAGCTAAACCTTCTTCGTGAAATGGAATATCTGTAATGGAAGCAATTTTCTTTAAATATTAAAATAAACATTTTGTAGAACACATGTAACAATGTACAACTAAAGTTTAACATAACCTCCTCCTTTTTGAAATCAGTTTTAAAGGGAGTCTTACGTTAACCCCGATTTCTTACATCTCTTTTGAGACTTAATTTATAGCAAGCATTTTTGGCAAAGTGGTCATGCTGTAGGAATAAAAAACTCATAGGTGATAAATTGGATGAGAAGAGTTTAAACCGAAGAAATCTTGAACCATAGAAAGAAACCGCCCTACTCTAGAAGTAAGTTACTATCTAAAAACAGTAGTTTGTTATTTTTCCAAACTGAAGAATGCTATCTTTTAGCAATAGATTGCTACTTTTCAGCAGTAAACAGTGCACGAAAGGAGCCTCTTCGAGGCGCACTTGAAATCCTTTCACCACACTGGTTCGAAAGAACTAGTGACACGAAGAAGAAGAAGAAGCAGTAAACTGTTACATTCCAGCAGTAGATAGCTACATTCCAGCAGTAAATTGTTACATTCCAGCAGTAGCTTGCTACATTCCAGTATAAAATTGGTTCATTCCAGCATTAAATTGGTTCATTCCAGAAGTTGATTGCTTTCAAACTAGCTGCATTACTAAATAAACATGATCATGATACACACCTCTCCAGTATAAGATAGGTCGTCTTGCGGTGGCGGCATCGAGCTCGGTATGACTACGCGTAAGTTGTTCTGTCTCGGCGAGTGGTGGGGCGGGGGGGCGTGGTGCTTGTGCGGGTGTCGGTGGGGCGAGGGGGCCGGTCCAGGGGAAGGGGAGGGGGTACAGCCGGCACCGAGGGGGGAGCCAGATCCGGGGTAGCCGTTTGACATTTCGAGCATTCCGCCACTTGGGTATACTGAAAAGAGAAGTTACAGTTAATACTACATACTACTTCACTTGCATTACTACATTAGATTATTATTATTAAATTTCATGAGATAGGCTCAGTTTACATTTTATACCGTTTTCAAAGTTTCAACTCAGTATTTAACAGGGTTCCGTAAGTGCTAGATTCGGTGCAAATTAGGTGGTGACTTCTGGTGGTGACTTCTGATGGTGTCCTCTATCGATCCCGCAATATTCTACAAATGTACGAATAATGTTAAATCTTTTTCGGATTTTAACCTATAAGATTTATGATCGGTGATTCGAGCTTAAAATTCTGTGTAACATTTAAAAATTAACAGCGTTTTCTTCGCCAACACTAGAAGCCAAAAACACTTTTGGAGAGAGAACAACTGATTATATTATACCTAGACTAAAAAACCAAATTCCTCTTGAAACACACGACAAAATCACCAAAATAAACATTAAACGAATAATAAATCAGCTGTTTCGAATACAATAAAAACCTTCACGTACTCACCTAATTAACTAGAAACTACCACTACTAGATACTAGAACTATAGAATATAGCGATATATAATTTACTTTACATAGCAACAGCTCATATTATGTAATAGATTATTGATATGTTATAATCCTTGGTACCAAGACAAACCTGGTAAGGTTTGATGGTACTCATAAAACAACAATACATGTAACCTTTTTTTCTGAATAAAAAAAAAAAAAAAAAAAAAAAGACACTTTTTGAAGTTATAGAGAAGCAATTGAAGATGTTTGTTTATGTAACAGTAAATAATAAATCTTTTATGTATTTTATGACTTTGCTCACTTGTTTGAGGGCGGCATGTTGAGAATTATGTGTTTGACCAATGGTTTCAATTTTGGTTGCAAATCTAGCTTCTTTTGGTCACCATTTATCTAAGCTGAAGGGTTGTATATTAGTTTTTCGTAGACTTTCGCGATTATCACACATAGTTATTTGATTATAACGGGTATTTATCGCGCTCACCTCGTATGTTTTTGTGTCCCGACGTTTCGACTGTATTGCAACAGCCGTGGTCACGGGTTGACTTGTATTGGAGCTACCGTCGCGGTGAAATGAGGGAACTACCCTCATTTTGGTCGTTAAAAATGTTCGGTCGGCACACCACACTGACGACATCCGGACACTTAAGCGGTGTTTTAAACGAAACGAAACGTCGGGACACAAAAACATACGAGGTGAGCGCGATAAATACCCGTTATAATCAAATAACTATGGGTTGTATATTGTACCGTACTACAGTGAACATGATTATTGCTACGGCTCAGATAATTTGCATCTTGTTTTTTATCCTCACTAGAACATAACCGTTGGCCATTACTGTTACAAACAGCTGATGAACTATCAATTAATATTCTTCACCATTCAGTTTGTCCAACCAAAATAACCAAATTAATATTTTAAATGATATTTACCTGAATCGGTTTCCGAAGAAGAAGGCCGTGGACTGATAGAGGTATGCATTTGAGGACTGGCTTGCAACAGGGATTGGTCGTAGCTTCCGACTGGCACGCTCACTGGCAGGTTATAGTTACTTCCGGTCACGCCGACGCCAACGCGACTTCCGTTCAGCTGGTTCCTTTGCATCATCATTTGGAATTCCTCGTCGATCTTGGAGTATTTGGCTTCGGTGCGGGGTGTCAGATTGTATTCGGGCTCTTGTTCAGGACTGTCAGGCGACATGACTCCGTTCTTATGCTCTTTCTTCGTTAGTGCCTGAAAGTGTCAGCGAACACAGCTCAGGTGGCTTGACGAGCCCATTTCTAAATGTATGAGTTTGTTATCAGCATGCAATTAGAACACCCCCTATAGAGCCGGTATCCTACGTATTAAAGCAACTTTCTACTCATGAATAAAATTCGTGGTAGTTTTTGTTTTTGGTAGAGCATAGACTTTTGAAATAAACTTTATATTTAATATAAAAAATATTTGTTTAAAATTACAAATTAGGATGCCAGCCCTTGGCTCTGAATTAATGTAATAACAACACAAATGCAATTTTAAAAATATTTTTTAAAATGGCATTTTTCTTCCCCTGAGGGGAATGTAGACTGAATAATAATACGTAAAAACATTTTAATCAACTCAAAAAAGTCATAAAAACATGACGTTTCCGAGTTGATAGTCGGTTTTCGGGCTGGAATCTATTCTTTAAGACTGTTATAACCAGAACATCAAACGATTTTTTTTGATACCCAAAGAATAGAGCCACAAAATAACACCAAAGTCGCAAAAGGTATCAAAGAGGCGAGGTGAAGACGAGGCGCAAAGATGGTTGTAATGTTACGGCACCATTATCGAATATATGTAGATGCACCAATAATAGTTCATGGCCAACTTTTTCAAGGCTTCGTCTAACAGGGAGCGTTCATAGCGTGCGTCAAGACGTAAAGTAACGTCGCGCTATAACGCATTGTAACGCACCCTAAAGCGGCAACAGAGCGTCAGCGCGGTCAGTCTGTTTAACGGGTTCCAGGCATGTCTGTAAGACACTACCCAGCGTTATAGCGCGACGTTACTTAACATAGTACTTGACGTGCGCTAAAACGCTTCCTGTTTGACGAAACCTTTAGAATAAGGATATAAATACGTCTTTATGCAATACTTCACAAACTGATGTAGGTATTCATATTTTTTGTTAAAAATAACAATACTCATCTGTACGTACGTACGCCTCGTCTCTTTAAAAAGTAGTTTTACGCTTTATTATTTCATCATAATTGTACAGTCAGTATGTAGAGGGGTAAAATAAAATAGTGCTACCAAACTACGTGACTAGGTAAGTGAAATAAACTTTATAGCGTACATTTGTGTGTAGTGTCGAACGCAATGACGCAACTGACTTTACCATACCGATCAGAATCAGGTAGACGCGGTTAATCCAAATAAACACAAACATATTTACATAAAACCCATGCTGCAAGGAAAAAACAGGAGAATATAATATAAATATTTAGGGATTTTATAAACTGTTAGAGTAAGGGATCGGGGGATCTGGTTTTGGAGTAAACATGCTTGATCTTAGCTTGGGTTCTACGTTATAGTTAAGTATAGTGTAAGTATAAGCACGCAGTTAGGTAAGTCAAGTCTGCGGACATTGCATTGCGACCACGGGCACACAAATGACGCCGTACTTAATGTACCTCGATTATGTTCCTGTTGGTGAGAGACTCATGCGGCTCGTTGTATTCAGTGTACTTCAGAAGAACCTGCAATTGGAATAGACAGAGGTTTATGGAAGGAACCAGTTGCGTTTTGAAGGCTAGATGGATGAATATATGAATGTTTTTTTCTCATTCAAGCTAAAGTATTAAACCGATTTGGCCATAATACGGTTTTGGTTTGACTTGGATAACGGGCGGGTAAAGCCGCGGGTGGCAGCTTGTTCCAAATATAGGTATTTAATGTGCCATCTTAAAAACTAAATTTATATTTAATTACATTGTGAATTTGTGATACTACCTATTAAATGTAAGGAAATAAACTTAAGTTCCTATCAGTAAAGTTGCTGTGCCCAACAGGGTGAATATTGTACCATAGCCCTAAGGTGTAAGTGTACATAGTTATTGCAATAAATAAATTACTGAATTACTGAATATAATGATAAATATTTAGGACTAATAGAATACTAATATACCTACTCTAATATAACTACGCAGAACAGAGTTCGTTCTGTAGTCCTATATAAATACTGTTATGTCAGTTCGCCTTTAGACCTATGATTGGCTAAGCTTGTTTTTAAGTTAACTTTTTTTTTTTAAATTAAAACCTTACGAGACTTGCGTCTGGATAAACCTAGGGCTTGATTATTATGTTTCCGCCACTCTCCAAGGCTATATGTTAGGTACATAGGTAAGCGACTTATGTCTGACGCTAACACTATATTTAGTGAAAAAATATTTCGACGGAAGTTAAGATATTAATTTATAACGAATCTGCTTGACTTTGAATTTTGATTTGTTTGTGTACAAGTTCAAAGATATAAATTAATAACCAAAGTTTTCTTTGATGAGATTTAATGACATTCGATTCGTTAGTAGAATTCAAATTAATTACTCATTTCTAGGTGTTTTGTCCCTCGGAAAGTACATAATACATTATTATATCGAACAACAACGTACATATTTATTTTAAAGATAATGTTTTTCTGAAACTTACCTTATAGGGTTACAAGCCAAATTAGGAAGCGGAAATTCGGAACCTGATTATATAACGGAAGGAAAACTACTTCCTTCACGTCCCGATAATGTTAATATAACTAAAAAATTAAAAAAAACACTCAAAGTTAATTGAAAATAAGATTACTTTGAACTAGTTCGAAGAATACCACAACGGAAAAGACTAGGTATATCGCTTGTTTCTCAGACTTCCTCCAATAACCCGGTCAGATGTTTACTAAACCCTGTAGGTATAGTGTTTATGTATACATAAAAGATATTCTCCTAAAAACCAACCATTATAGCCATTATAAAATTACCCTGAGAAATACATTATATTTATTAACAACTTCTTAAAAAAAACAGAATATAACCACATATTTAAAATGTAATAAAAAATAAAACTGCATAACATGATATTTATGATAATTGATGACGTCATGGCAACAGCTCTTTATAATGTTGTAAAGAGTTTATTGATGTTGGCAATAAAAATGTTATATAACATAAATAATGCAATTCCATTAGTATTTTTAAAATTTAAATTTATATTGTTATTTATTTAAACCAAAATGTATATTAATAATAATAACCTAAATTTATGAGTAGCTTCTGCCAATGGCATCACTTATTTAATTACTGACAAGGTAGCCAGTAGGTAAGTACAGTTAGTATTATAGAAAACCGCGGTGTTCTATATACATACACGCGTGACGGTTGCATGTACATACATGCTAAGTGCATCCGCAAAAGCGTCGCTGGCTACAGCGACCGGTGGCCGGCGTCCGTCAGTTTTCATACATTTTGTCGCTGTAACGCGTGGCCACCACTGGCGACACCCGTAGTGGTCGCGCGCAAAAGCTACAAAATGAATGAATTCTGACGGACGCCGGCCACCGATCGCTGTAGTCAGCGAGGCGTTTGCGGGTGTACTAAGTGTTTAAAAACCACCAATATAAAAACAGATTTATAAATAAGATATACAGAGATATTTTTTTACGCAGCGTTTCTTATCAGTTTAAGTCAGCAATATTGACTCGGTATTTAAATTATGCAAATGTTTAATAGTAGCAACAGAAATACCTACCCGTAAAACGTTAAGTGCAGTTGTGAGCAAACATGAATAGAATTTTAATAAGTCTTACTAGTAAAAATACCGTGAATTTCAAATTAGTTTTTATTGAGACACAGGTAAATTACGTACCTAGTGAATCGTTATTTGAAAAAAATATTCAGTAAAGTTGGTCTGTACGTCAGTTTTTATAAGAGTACGTTTAATGGGTACAGCTTAGGAGTATGTATACAAAAAAAACAAATATTAGACCTTACCAATAATCATAGGTATCTAACATTTAATAGCTATCTAAGGTTCCTAATAATAAATCTAACGTTAGATTGCCTAAGTGGCTTACTAGTAAGTTTTATTCCTTCTTACACAGGTAGTATGGGAGGATGGAAATTCTATAAAAACTGACATAAAATGCATATCCTCTAGTTATAGCCGCGACTGGTGTCCGGCGTCCGTCAGTTTTCATAATTTTGTTGCTGTTACGCGTGGCCGCTCTAGCCGTGTAGTTTAGTGGCCGCGCGCAACAACTACGAAAATGTATGAAAACTGACGGACGCCGGCCACCGGGCGCTGTAGTCAGCGACGCGTTTGCGAGTGCACTACGACTTTAACTGAGACTGAATATCTATATTTTATTTAAAGTTAATAATCACCTTGTCCATATCCGTGCTGGCGTATTGGTAGAGTTTGTTGTTGGAGCTGAAGATGATGAGGGCGATCTCGCAGTCACAAAGGACGCTGAGTTCGTACGCCTTCTTCATCACGCCGAATTTGCGCTTGTTGAACGTCACCTGGAATTTAAAACACTCAAACTTAGCCGAGTGCCAAATAATGGGAAATGGCGATGTTGGGAGAGTTACGATGATGATAATGAACTTTGTGGAGAGAGAAATGATAAACGTAACGATTGAGTGCACCCGCAAACGGGTGTACAACTACAGCCACCAAAAGTCGGATTCCGTCAGTTTTAATTTATATTTGAAGCTGTCTGTCGCGCGCGGCGGCTATACATGTCGTAAGTGGCGACCACGCGCTATACCAACAAAATGTATGAAAACTGACGGAAGCTGGCTTCCGGTGGCTTTAGTAGGACACCCGTTTGCGGGTGCAGTAATAAGATAGATTGGTAGAATATTTGTTAGTGTACCATAACATCATTCAACACTTTAAAGAAACTTAATTACAAGAGCATTATATATAGAAGAAATATAGAAATTTCTTCCAGATAACTGAAATATTACCATAGATGATTAAAAGAAAAATTTAGAGAGCACTAAATCATCATAGATAGACAAAATTGAAAATTCATAAAATGTGATCATATGAATTTATAGTTTTTACTATTTATATTTATTTTTATTTCAATAGAACAAGCAATGTATTATTACATAATTATTATTGGGGTCAATAAATCATGTTTTCATTAAAGCAATGGTTTGTCCGCTATAATTAAATAGAATTAAACAAATAAGTAGTTAGATTGAATATATTCTTGTGAACAATAATGACGTGTATAAATCAACAATAACATTAATTTCTTTTCTTTTAATGAAGGTATTATTCCGACATTATGGCAACCACAGGCTTTATGACCTCATAGACAAATTACTGAGTAAACAAATTTCTGGAAGATTTTATGATTCATTGTCAAACGTGAACTCAAAAAACCATTTAGGAAGGTAATATAGTTTACCATTTTAAATTCGAAAACTCGATATTATGAGTTATGGGTGTAAAATAAAAAAAAGGTTCAACAATACGATAAAACGATTAAATCAATCAATACATAGAAAAGAGTTAGTCCCGACTAACTGACTGACAGACAACGTACGTACAGGCCAAACCAATGAACGAAGAGACTTGAAATTCGGAGAGTATCTTTGTCAAAAAGTGTAGGCACGGACTAAGGAAATAATTTTGAGCAATGAATGGATGAATGAATGAATGACTTATTTGTCTCAAGTATGGTGAGTTACAGACAGGTCTTATGAATGTATTAAGTAGAGTCATCGCGATCTTGTATTATCTTATATTATCGCAACGCAAACGAAGTTGCGGATGTCGACTAGTATCAATTATCAATATATATAATTAGTCCTGACCGACTGTCTGACAGACAACGTACAAGCCAAACCAATTAACGTAGAGACTAAAAATTTGGAGGGTATGATCGTAAATAAGTGTAAGCGGGTACTAAGAAAGGAAATCAGCTAGCGAATTATAAAAAAAGACGACCATGAATCAGTAAGTATTAGAAATAATATCACACCTATCAAATAGAGCAGACGAAAATAACCACAATAAAAGGACACCTAAAACAAAGGAAGCTCTGACCAATGACTGTACAATTAGATCAGTCTCAACGTCACTGCAGTTGACCTTCGCAACTCCCATTTTGTCTTTCCAAACCAGCAAATCAAGCCCTAGTGAACCCTGCTGCTTGAGAACACAAAAGGGGTAGAGGAAAATTGTTGAAGGTCCAATTTAATATGGTCGTCGAGATACACTGTATGGCATAATTAATAAATTACAAGCTGCGGTCGTTGTCCTGTTGCGATAATGTTTTGCAGTGTGAGTGTTGATACCACACATCTGTTGGGTCAGATGCTAAGGTCATTTCACTCTTAAGCTGTTCGAGAACGTTTTGATGATACAAAGCCTCTTGTTTAGCTGATATTTCCTATGTTATACAAAACAAATAAAGTAAAAATAGTAAAAAACAATATAGTAAATACTAATAGCAAATAGTCGGCCACATCATTACTTAGCATCAGGTAAGATTATATTCAATCGAAGGTCTATCTCAAATTAAAAAAAAATGATTTTGAGACTTACACCATATCTAGTATCTACTGAAATTCATAATAAATAATCTATTTATTTACCTACACGGTTAAATTATTCGACTTTGACTATTTGACACTATTATTTAGATAAAATAAAATCTATTTTTTTTAAATTAACCAATTTAATTAACCAACCAGTCTACTGAACGTAACCTGCTCTACCGGAAAATATAGGTAAATGTTAATTTTATCAAAACTAATTCACAGTTTCCTGAAAATATAAAAAAAACTAATGCTACTACTTTCTGTTATAATCAAAGCGAATTCATTATATATTTTCCAAAATCTCGATCAATTAGCTAGGATCTCAAGCCATAAAGAGATCGAATCGAAATTTTATTTGCATAAAACTGCCTTCAAAGCTGTTTGCAGAAATGATAAAGTCCTTTGAACTCATCTGTATCATTTAAATTATGTTAATGCGAACAGACAGCCGCATACTGTGGGATGATAAAAATTATGCCCGAGTCTTTTTCATGATAATGTACTTGTTTCCTTTATTTTTCTCTGTGCCAAAATACAGGATTTATTGAAATTAAAAACATTCATAACCGTTTTATTTTAGTAGGTACATATGTATATGTTATTATATAACGTTTATTATGTATATGTTGACATTGCCTTAATTAATAAAAAATATATATAACCTAATTGATAAAATGTTGACCCCAAAGAATGTCTGCAATTTCCGTACATATGAAGTTTTTCTATCCTTGATTTTCTTCTGAATCTTTATCGTACTATGCTTTAACGGCTTCATGGTTTTTTAAATGGATTTAACTAATAATTATCAAGGTTTTTCAAAAACATACAACAGATGACTACAATCGACTGTTCAAGTGACCGACCGTAGGCACGCAAGCAAAATACGCAGTTTTGTTCACTTGAACGACTTTTTTTTCAGTTATTTTGATTTAAGGGTAATCCTCAAATCCGAATCCATACAAAATGTTTCGGACAAATACTCAAAAAGTACGCCGTATTATAGTAATTTCTTCACACTATTCATTTCGTCCATGTTTTTTGATTTCGTCAACAAAAAAATGAATAAGTTAGAAGGGTTAATTTAAAAACACGTATAAAATCTAAATTAAAGTATGAAACCCTTCAATGTCCGAAACATTTTGTATGGAATTCGGATTTGAGGATTCCCCTTAAGACCTAATAAACTACTGAACAGTATTTGATAAAATTTCTATGAGACCAATCTGAAAGTATATCAAACTCTCTCAAACAAAAAAATATGTTTTCAAATTGGTTAAACAACAAAGTTCTGAGGTAACAAACATTAAAAAAAAAACATTCAACCGAATTGATAAACTCCACCTTTTTTGGAGTCGGTTGAAAACATTGTCAACGTGCATTTTCTGTGCTTTCCATAAACATACCTCATAAATAAAAATATAGTGTGTAATACTGACCTGTCGATTCCGTTCGTCCGTGATCCGGGATATTTGTATTTTCTTCCGTCCCATGGTGGCAGCAATCTTGGAAGGGGGTTAGGGGAACTTGGCGAGAAAGAAAGATGCCGATGGCTGGCTTCTGTAGACGTCAACAGCTGCTTCCTGCTGACAAACGAAATGGAACCATATACACACTGAATAAAGGTTACTTTGCCAATTTTGTGCGCCTGAGGAGAGCAAATATTTTGAACTGATTAAACATAGCAGTTAAGTTCCTATTGGATGATTTGGCAAATTTATCGATCGTGAAAAGAAATACATAAATAGGTTTACTTGTGCCAGTTTGTTATTTAAAAACCATTTAAAGAGTTAGTTCATACTCATTATTTCAGTCATTTATGTACAGTCAGCTACACAGACATGTATACACTCCCAAGCTTCACATTTATATTACTGATAATTTTGCAAAGAGAATTGCACGCAAGCATTTGCAAAATAATGTAGTCAGAATTCTGGTCCTAAGAAAAATGTCTAACAAAATGTAGAGTTTAATATAAACGTGAAAGCTTGGCAGTGTATACATGTCTGAGCAGCTGACTGTACCTGTAATTGAGTTGAAATTGAAGGATGTTTTTCTGTACAGACAGAGGGACTTTTGACTTTTTTAAGAGACATGAGGTAACGGGATTATCTCAGTCAAAAACCTAAAAAAGGTTGAGAACCTTGACTTCCCTGACAGACAACAGAGGCCCGATCACGAAAGATTCTAACAATCGAATTCGTATCCATCCAGAAAAGTCAACAATTTGTATGGGTTTGAAAAAAAAACATACAAACTGAAACACCTTCTGTGTCGGATACGATACGAATTCAATTGTCAGAATGTTTCGTGATCGGGCCTCAGACATAACACATTCTGTGTCAAAGGCAACAGTTTTGTGATAATGACCACGATTAGGTCATAGCGGCCAGTGACGTCATCAAACAACAATCGGCGTACTATTACCCGCCATTTTACACTCTACATACAGTTATAAAGTTTTGGACTCTCAACTCATTATAATAAAAAAAATATAATAAGGCGTTCAGTTTCAAGTACGTTTAGCGTCAAGATTATATACCTACGAGTAGCTATAGAAAGGCAGGGAGTAGAGCTATATTGTGACTTTTTTAATCTGGAATCAATAAATTTCGACTTCGCATTTCTTTTAACGACCAAATTTTGGTCTCAAATAAAGATTTTTTTTATGGTAGGTAATTTAAAAATTTTCACTACAAGTTAATAAGTGGTACTAGTACAAGCAATCAATTGAGCGACCCATAAACCGTTGCAAACGATCTCTATGCAGCTCAACTGCTCCAATTCGATGCCCGATGGCAGCGTGTCGAGGATTTAAACAATAAGATAGATACGTTTATATTCTCTATCAAAATTAGGATAGTACTATGAAATCATTTTAAACAAGAAAACATAGAGGCTTACTCGTAGATAATTGTTTGATTCAGGCGTTACTTTGCGGAAATCAATAAATATTGATAAATAGTATATTTAGTAATAAATCCGCTTAATTTTTAAACAAAGATCTCAATGAACTTAACTAGTTTAGAATTTTAGTATCTAAACCAAAGCGCCGAAAACAGAAAAACCCAAGTCAGAACTCGACACGTGTTTCGCCTCTACACGAGGCATCCTCAGGAGATATTGACTCGCCGAAATCCACTCTCGTTTCAGATTTCGGTTTAGATATTAATAAGAAAAACTAATTTAAACTAATAGTTGGCTTGGTCTTGAACAACTTAGCTCACAAACTTGAAAGATATAATGAATCTAAATATATATATTATTAAATAATAAACCAATCTATCAACTAAATGTCATGAAAATCAGGTACGTAAGTAGTTTAAAAGTTTTCATCGAACCAATAAATATTTGGGTAAATTAATGTTAATAGAGCAGGAAGAAAAAAAATATTGATACTATTTTTGAATTTTGGATTTTTGTCAAGGTTTGTCGCAAGTTAATTGTGCACAAACTTTACGCCTTCCTGTTGTGGAAATATTGGTATTATAAGTTTACATAAATACTTGTCTGTATTTGATTTATTAGAAGTAAAATATATTTATCGCAAGAAACAACGTTAAAACTGGACGAACTTTTTTTGTTTTTTTTTTTCGACAAATATCTATCATTTATACGCTGACTGTACTAAAAAATGCTTCATCAGTTAATTAAGTACACAAAACATAATATTATTTTTGATAGTTACTTAATTGCGACAAAAAGTTTCTAAAAACTTGAGTAGGCAATTTTTTACCCATATATCACGCGGGCAGATCGGCGGACCGCAAGTAGTAAATGAATAAAATTAAAAATTATCGTTGCTGAAGTCCGAAGAAAAGACTCGTATAAAAATGGCTTGCTTCAAGCCCTTTGTGTACAAATAACTATTCACTGTCGTTTCAGATAGTAAACTACTTTCATTTAATCATACCCATTACCATCAACTCTATGAGGCTTCATTCAAAATGAAATAGCAGGATAACCATCAAAGGTCTTCGTTTCAATAATTACTGGAAAATTAAATGTACTGACGTCATCACAATCAAACAAAAGTGTCTTTTGTAAGTAACACTTTTTCTATGGTAAGTAATAGCGAACAAAAAAAATTAAACTTATGCGCTATACATACGCTTTGGTAACTCGATAAACCCTATAGCAAATTGCATGGCTTGCATATCTTGCAAATAAACAATGTAAGAGCGAAGCCACACTGCTGCGTTGAGTTGCGTCGCAGATTTGTACTGGCATTTAGCACTGAATGTGTCCAAATGCCGCTGCGACGCAAATGCTAGTACAAAACTGCGACGCAACGCAACGCAACCAAATAGTCTGGCTCCGGTCTAACTCTACTTTTCAAAAATACGAAAGATTACTGAAAACAAATAACAATAATTGTAAAGTTTAATATTAATAAAGTTAAATTTCTAAAAAAATATCTTATTACTAAGTTTACACCATGTGATTAAAATATAGAACTATGCTAGTTTAATTAAGTACTAAGATCTTTGTACAGGTCTGTTTAAAGATTTTCGGTCTAAGCTAAGTATATACCCTATATTTATATGTACTTGTGATATAGACCCGAGAGATCCTTACTTCGGCTGGTAGAGCAGCTAAGTTCTTAATTACTCTAGGTAGATGTTTCAATAAAAGGTGTAGGTACAACAATTTAAAATGTTTGATATTCCAATTTTCAGCAAGTGAAAGTAAATACCTATGCATTTATCATAATTAAATATGAAAAACTTTGAGATGTCGTCGCGTTCACCTTGCGTGTCTCGGAACTGGGTGTCGTCAGACGGCTTCATCTAGGTTACTTTTTATATGACCTATATTTCAGCCAACAAGTCTAGCGAAGTTCGTGCGTTACATTTGCATACATAATTTTAACTTCACTGTTTCACACTCCCGTTGCATTTCACGAAATTACTCACACAAATTGTCAGAAAGCAAGATGAAAGATTTTACACATTAAAACAAGTCACAGTGGTCGCATTTGCAGTTTTCCCGTGAAATATAGTTCACCGTGTCATGTTTGCCCCGATTTCCCTATATGCGCATGTGTGCGTTTGTACGCATGAGATCTTAGCTTGTGAGCTCCGTTGAACTTGTGCTGTGGGTGAGAGGGAGGAGGTAGGTAGGTCACTGTGACTAGGACGTGGTGGCGAGTGTATGAGCCCTTTGCCTTACGATCTGATAGTCGCGGGTTCGAATCCCGGTGCCAGTCATACGCAAATGGGTATTTCGGTCTTTTTTTTTTTTTTTTTTTTTTTTACATGGGGAAATCCTCATGGATGCCCACCGCCCTTGGGGGAGGGTGGAGGGGTATGTCGGACTTTAACCGACTAAAACCCCATGGTGGCCGACCTCTGCGCATTAGAGGGACCCCGGGATATCCAAAGAACACGTACCGGTGTCCCTCACGCACGTTGCTTTGAGGCCCATCCTAGGGCAGGCTTGCGCCAACCCCGAGCTCCGCTTGCAGTGCATGCCTACCCGTGCACTGCAGCCGTCCCGGGCTCGAGTATAATGCAGCCAGAGCCCCCACTCCGACCGCTCTCGAACCCAGCAAGATCTCCCTCATTGGCAGGAGACACCGCCACCCCTCATGGGGCGGACGGCCCGGGATGTCCCACCTGGACACCCCGGCCCCGCCGTCTCCGAGCGGGATCGGATCTCTCGCGATCCCGCTCAGCAGCCTCTTTCTGAACCATGACGGTCTCACAGAAAGAGGCTACTGCCCTCCACGCTGTCGCCTCTGCCAGCATTGCCGCAACAACGCTAGGCAGGGCGAGGTCTTGCCCGATTTGGTCCATCAGGACCCGCCGTTCGGAGCTCCACGCCGAGCACTCCTCGAGCGTGTGCTGGGCAGAGTCCTGGTCCCTCCCACAGTGGTGGCACTCCGCGGTCGGTTCGCGGCCGATCCGATTCAGGTACGCACCGAAGCACCCATGTCCGGTGAGCACCTGAGTCAGTCTGTAGGTGACGTATTCCTTCCTCTCCATCCACTCCTTGAAGAGCGGCACAATCGCACCGACAACGCGTTGGCGCAAACGATGCGGCTCCAAGAGCCGTTCGCGCCACTTGTCAAACGCGCGCCGGTGTTCTTGCACCCTCACTTCAGCGGGCGCGAATTCCTCCTCGGCGCTGCGGAGACGGTCGTAAACCCGACAGTCCATCTCCGCTAGGATGTCCAGAGGAGGAAAGCGTGCCAGGATGGTCGCCGCCTCAAAGGATATTGTCCTATATCCTCGTGCGATCCGTAAGGCCATAGTACGCTGCAGTCGCTCAAAGAGCGTCCTACAGCGTCTAACACCCGTGGGTATTTCGGTCTAAAACATCTATGCATGCATCCCACGTTCTCGCAACGGTGAAGGAAACCATCGTGAGGAAAATGGCATGTCCAAGGACAGAAAAAATATGTTCTATGGCATGTGATTTCCACTAATCCGCATTGGGTCCGCGTGGTGGATTAAGACCCATTCGCTCTCCTACCGTGGTAGTCCTGAGTCCCAGCAGTGGGAAAATTATAGGCTGATTATGCTATGCTTATGCTATATAGTTAACTGTGTCATGTTCGCCCCGTTTCCCCTATATGCGCATGTGTGCGTTTGTACGCATGAGATATCTTTGCTTGTGTGCCTCGTTGAACTTGTGCTGTGGGTCAGAGGGTGGGGGTAGGTAGGTCACTGTGTTTGTTGGTTCGTCCGCCCGTTAATCCTGTTTAATCACGTTTCAGAGATTATTGAGTTATCATCTGAGCTTTATTACAAATTCATTCGTGCAATTTATTAACTTATATTGTCAGTGTAAAATATGGGGTAAGGGATACCAGTAAACCCTTGTCCGGTACTTAGCGCATCTTTTTTAGTAATACCTAGTAAGTATTTAGTACATTTCTGATTTTTAAAAATCATAAATCTTATTCTAATTTTTACCTATTTGTATTTTTTAAGTATTAGTTAGTCTAGTTTGTTCTGTTTTTAATGTTTCGTGATGCAAGTAATACATAAATTTGTGACAGTGTATTATTATTAATATTATTAAAATATAGATCTAAAACCAAAAAATAAAATAATAGTATGTAATGAATTAGTGTTAGAAATAGGATAGAAAACTCATTACTATAAACCGTATTATAAAAAACAAAGCTTTTAGTGGTTGCGAGTGTGGAAGCAGCTGAAAAAAATATTGTTAAAGGTTTCAGCTTCGCTGTTTTCCTTTTTCAACCACGGCTCATTAGGTTTTTTTCTTAAAAGCTTATAAAGGCGTAAAGCGTGAACTGTGAACGAGCCGAGGTAATAAGCGAAAATATCTTTTACGCATAATAACCGTACAATCGGCTGGTTAACAAACCAACCCAAGCTTTAACTATATGAAGAATATATTATATATTTTATCTTGATGAATAACAAAAGTTAAAGTTCTGGGTTGTTGACTTAGGATATCTGTAGAGCGATGCTTTCGAATAACTAATTTTCAATTGTAAGCAAACCGAACTGACAGTTTATAAAAACTATATTATTATATAATTATATATAGGTATTTATATGCAACCCTTCATTTACGGACTTGTTTTATTTGACTACATCTAACATTTAATTATTAAGCTGGCAACCCTCAAGCTAATGCTATTTCAAGGTCGGGAACGAGTAGCTGGAATCGCGCCGCGCCACGAAGAAAGCGCTTTCCTTCTAGGACTCTGCTGTTCGTGACCGTAAAAATATCCTGTATCAAATTTCAGAGAAAATTTAAGATTGTTTCACAATCAGTACCATCATAACTGGCAGTCAATGAAACCTTACGTAGCGGTTCGCGACTTAGGTGAATTAATAGAAATCGATTTAAGCCCGACTTTTTTACCTAGCACTCTGTTTTCATAACTTTTTCAGACGTAGCGTTTAAGAGTTTTAAAAGATTTCACGACCATATCACTTATAACTTCTTCAGACCTGAACTTGAATTAGAAAAGGATTGAGACGAAAAAGACGCTTTCGTAAAGTAGCATAAAGATGTGTAACACTTGTAAAAAAATATACTCTTAGTATAAGTTAATAATTTTATGAAAAGTTTATTTTAGTAAGCTCTGCACAGAAATATCATTGAAAAAATTAAGAGTTCTAGTCGAATGACATCCGCCCGCCCACGCAATTTGTAAAGCTACTGTGCTCGGGGTAGGGCGGAGGCTCAAAAGCGTGGGTGAAGAGTACACACCCACACTTTTCCCTGGTCTAAGTGCTAGGGATTACCCACGGAAAAGTTATTGGACATCCGGTGAAAACTCATCTAATTCAATTTTTTTCTTGATTGGTTTAACTAGAAAAACGTTAATTTAGATAGACCTAATAAAAGTATTTCACGTATTAAAATTTAAGCATTATTAATTATTTAAGCTTTTTTGTAAAAAAAAATTGTGCATCTTTTATATTTTCGATATGTTCAATTAAATTTCGTTGACTGACTAAAAAATTCACAAAACTTATGATACAGAATTGGTAATTTCATATTTACAAAAATCATTAATAGATACCAACTTATTTAATAATAATTATTATTATTAGTTCTCCAATTTGCCGTTAGGTATGTTAATCAACACAAACATTACAAACCTTTTTTGACAACCTTTTTATTCTGACATAAAAAAATACTCTCTATGATTAGTGATGAAATTAACATTTGAACCTCAGTAATAGTCCAACTTTAAAATGACTAGGGCAGTGCTATCGCAATAGTAAATAACAGCACGTGTTCATTCCCAATTAAACTTTATTGTTCCCAAAAGGTCACAACGTTTCAACTTTGATTCAAACTCCGCAAAACTTTACTCTCATTCGTCCCACTCTACAACATTCAATTAATAACGTTATAATGCCACTTTATAGTGGATAATCTTATTAAGGGATGCTGGTAGCGAGGACTAAACTAGATTTAACCCCTACACGTGTTCTCGCCCACTCACGCACACGTGCTAATTCTCACTTGCTATGCACGTTTTGGGTGACCAAACTTGCAATTGAAATAGAAAGACATAAAAATTATAGTTTGATAGTTACGGGCAAAATATTTAGGACAAGCGACCAATAGGACAAGGCAATGGCCATAGAAATGCTATTGAAGATGTCATTGCACAAAGTCACGATCTTTAGATGTGAGGGATCGACCAAAGTACTGCTTTAGTAAAACCTTTTTCAATTTTTATTTTGAGTCGCTCTCTCGATGGTTTTTAGGCAAGTGACCAAAACAGTACAGCACTGCTAGTAAGTACCTACTTGTCTACTCTGAGTCATTTAGATGGACAGTCTCGGAAGCCTTTCAATATGCAAAACCTGATGCACCCTAGTCACCCCTAGTTTGCACGTGGAAACCACCCCCTCCCAACCCCATTTTCACGCCGAACGGGTGCAATCTATGTGATTGAAGGTACTATCAGCTCACCGCATGACCTGCCTTGCACAGGTATTTGCCTATTGTGTTGGTATTAAACAGAATACCATACCCAACACTTCTGAATTTATTAACAAAATATTCAGGATAAGCCGAATACTAGCTGATCCTAAGGAAAATTGTTATTTAATATTTTTAAGTATTATTAATAATGAGTGAGCTTGTAGTCAAGTGTTGGACCACCACCTTAGGTAAATGGTAATAGGTGGTTTTATTTTAAAGGCCTCTACACACCAAAGCCACCGGCTTCTGCGGCA
Organism: Lobophora halterata; assembly: GCA_932526365.1. Classification (NCBI taxonomy): domain Eukaryota; kingdom Metazoa; phylum Arthropoda; class Insecta; order Lepidoptera; family Geometridae; genus Lobophora; species Lobophora halterata. The sequence continues at coordinate 9,831,061 of OW052002.1, forward strand.
CAACCCACTGGCCTGAGCCACCGGGCTCCATTTAAACAATCATGACCCGAAAGAACCCGAAGAAATCTGTGACAGTAAAAACCGATACTGGCCAGGGGAAGTTATTTAAAAAAAAATAATGTTTTAATTATATTTGGTCTTTTATATCGTATTTATATGATATAAAATTATGGTATAAACATTTTTATAATAATAATTCACTTTTAAGACATGATAAATTCCCAAAACAAAGCTGTTTCTATTTTTTTTAATCTCCTCCTAAACGGCATTAAATTTATTATTTATTTTTGTACCATTAGCTAGGGAAAATAAAGATCTAAAAATAAGTAAGAGCTTTTTATGACTCACAATATTTATTTTCGATTCGGAATTATTATCCTTAATTTCGCAAGAAAAGTAGACGCCATCCGGGTCGGGTAGCAGTGATGCTCTGACTAGATTTTACCGCCCAATTTGGATAAGTTCATGGCAGGGAGAAGGCTCTTAAGGACTGCTTAGGTATAATATTCTGTCTCTACGAATTTTGCTACGTGCAGCTACGCCGTAGGACTTTCACTTTTTACAGCACTTTTAATGAGGAAAAAAATATGTGTTGCACAAGCCATTTTGTTGGTCGCAAATCCAAATCACACTTGGCCTAGCTTTTATAATACTATAAAAAATATAAAGGAGTACAAGTGAACGTATGAACTTTGATGACGTAGGTGGGAATTTTGTTATTGCCTCTATTTATCGAAGGATACCACAGGCAGGATAATGTACGGCAAAAACGTTGGAAATTCTATAGGATTTAATTAAACACAGTTGGAATTATTTGCTTACCTACTATTTTAAAACCTATTTATATATTCTCAATGAAACAGTTTAGATTTCTATGAATAGCAGATTTATATGATTATTTTAAATTTATATTATTTTTGACTGTGACACAAACGATAAGTCCTGGAAGAATGAAAAGGGAATATGTGGTGCACATGAAAATATGGAATGCTAAATTTATTAATGGATTTAAAATATCAATAGCTATTTAAAAAAAATGCGATTGGAAATTATTTCAAGGAAATTTTCAAAAAATAAATATTTCCATTTAACAATTTATTTTTACGAAGGGGATAATTTTTTTTAAGACAAATTCAACTGTTTTAGATTCATTTGCTGAGATCGAAATTTGGTAGGTATTACATTATTCTTAAAAAAATAAGTGCTATGAGTGAGTAAGTGAGACGTTATGCATGAGGAAAATATGATTTAATACACAATTAGGTAAATTAGGTTACATTTTGTGAAACCAAAAGTTCTGTTGATTATTACTTTTAAAAAATACTCAAAACCCGATGACAATGGCCGTAACCATATGACAGGAATAATTAAATTGAATTCTAGAATAATCATAATATTAAATACGTCACTTTTTGTTACGGTCATGATTAATTAAACGGATTATATTTATGCTTATGCAGTTTATTTTGTATATTAACAAACATATCTATTAATAAATAAACTATCGCCATACGGATGGACAGATAGACGGACACAACGAAACCGGATTTCTAGTTTCCCTACGAAACACAAAAATCATAAAAACAAAAGAAAGAAGCAGTGTTATCAAATCTACTTGTAAATAAAAACAAGTTCCTTCAGAACTGCGTAGAGCGTGTTGCCTAGCAACGCCTGACTGTCGCAAGATGGCGCAGGTGACGTCAGCTGTGTTGAAAAGAAGGGGGGAAGGGGCAAGGTCTACCGCTGATGACCGTGTCGTTTCCCTACAAAAAAACTGTAACCTCAGTCCTTGAAATGACTAAAAGTCGCCGACTCTACCTGCTCTATAAAATATCGCGGATTGTTTACTATACTTTGATAGTAGTCGGTATATTTGCTTACATCATTTCGCTTATGTAAACTCCATGATATCATAGGTCACTTAACTGTTCAGTGTCAAGTTCAAAGAAAAAGAAAGTCTTTAAAAGATTGTATTGGTGTAACACAGGTAAAAAAATATTGTTTGTAAGTATTTGATGGAGTCATTATTTTAATATGAGTATTTTTGGTTTTCGGTCATTTTATTTAATGCTTGTAAAGGGGGACAGATAGAACTTTTTTGGCCCGTTTGTCACCCTAGGCGGACAGAGCAGGGTGACAGATGGGAATAATTCGTTTCGTATTTTTTATTTTTTTATCATTACTATGAATTTTTTTAAAGCGATTTAAATTATATTCCGGACAAAAACGCAGATGAAATCGCGGACAATAATTAGTGAATAACAAGCATTCTACAAAGCTAATCAACAACTGAGTCAACAAAGTCAATGTCGATCGTCTAGCTGGTATAACGTAACGATATGTTAGACTCACACGTGATACACTGATTGCCACGCATTGCATTTATGTGGGCGAGCACGTGAGATCTTCGCAATGTAGTTTGTCCATTAGAATTAAAACCGCAGGATGCAAAGTAACGAAGTAACATTATAGTACCAACCGACACAGATTTTCGTTCTATTGTTTCTTTGCGTGCTTCATTCATTGAGATTTGATTCATAGATTTACAAAAAAATTACTAAATTATTAGTGAGTTGAACCTAGTCAACTGCACAAACGAGTTTCTGAGGTTCTTGTAAAATATTGACTTGCGCATAATATTGAAGTAACTACATTTCTAAACAGCTGAGGTGACCAGTCTCTGTAGGTCATTATTACCTGATCGCAGTATTTGCAGTCAATTTGGTTCTTGTAAAGCCTATAAAGCCTATAACTCTTTTATGTCTTATAAAATGTCTTTTTAGGTCTAACTATCAAAATGATACAGTCAAGTGATTAACTAGACTATAGTCTAGTCTAGAGTATTGTTTAAATAAGACCATATTGAAGGTAAATACTAGTAGAGAGATATTTATGTTTTAGGATAAAAGTAGCCAATGTCGTTTTCCAGATTATCAACTAAACTTATACCAAATTTCAGCTCAATTGGTTCAGTAATTTTGGCGTGATTGACTTACAAACATCAATCTTTTAATCCCATCGAACCGTGTCAATATGGCTAGTTATAATTTAGTCCAAAATCTTTATTGCAAAAGGCCTTCTTCTTCTTGTCGAGTCACCAGTTCTTTCGAACCAGTATGGTGAATGGATTTCAAGTGCGCCTCGAAGAGGCTCCTTGCGTGCACTTGCCACATGTTTTTTGAACATTTTAGGTTCTATGACATGTCGTTATCCTCACAATGTTTTCTTTCACCGCTAAGCACGCTAATGCACGCATTGATTTTTTTAACAGAAAAAATTATTGGTGTACCACCGGGCTCGAACCCACGACCTTTTGTGTACCAAATCGAAAGTCAAAGCACCTCCCACTCGGCCAACACGGCTACAAAATGCCCGTAGAGTTATGAAAAATCAAAGATGATAAACTACAGAACAGTGACCGATCGCTCGTTAGCCATGACAGCGATGACAATTGCATGACGTCACCCACAGCTGTCTTACCGACAAATAAGACCGCAAGTGTGTGTGTGTAAACAAACAAGTGTGGGTGGCTTATGATCGAAGGATTATTGAGTATACGTTGATGCCGATTGATCTGTATGTGCCGATACCATTGGCACAGGTTGGATAAAACTGCAGAGACGATTTTCAGTTCAAAATTTTGCAGTAGTTTAACTTGAAGAGGTGTATTTTAAGACTTTTTATAAGTTAACAATACTAATGCCGACTCGCACCCAACTATCAAAGTTTCTAAGCAATTACTTAATATGAATTCGGACCCTTAAGAACTGGAAAGCAAGAAAAGTAATTGCTTAGGAGCTTTGACAGTTTGTTGCAAGTAGGCATTCATTTAATAAGATTACTAGCTAATTCTGTCCCTGTTAAGTCTACAAGTAAGAAATAAAATTGTTCTGCATAATATTTAATGCAATTATATTTTAATACTTTGCGAGTTTTCAATTGATTTAAAAATACAGAGTACATCACATTCAGCAAAATATCATATTCAGCTAATTTATCGCAATATGAGAGAGATTTAGATGATGAATGACCTTGTTGTATGGGTTGAAATAAACGAACTGACAAGTATTGATATCTTTCTTTGCATTTTGACTTTGAACTTGAACAAAACTTGGAATATCATCGATTTATATGTCAATAAGCCTAATTAATCACAAAAGTACACAGTGCCATATGTTTATTGGACAAATACACGACATCGTAAATATTAAGAGGACATAATGTTCCTGAGCGGTCGATAGCTGTACTTTGGAACATTTAAAATTCACTTTGTATGTAAGTTTCAATGAAATTCTGTTTGATGGAATAATTATGTAATAAGTAGATAAATAAGGCCCAGAAGGAGATGGCGGGACGAGTTGGACGGATACCTGCCAACATGGACCAGCGACGCCCTTGGCCGCAAGGAGTGGAAGGAGAGGAGGGAGGACTTTGCCCTGCAGTGGGACACAGATGGCTGAATAATAATAATTATAATTATAAATAATAATAATAATAAGTAGATAAAGCAAACGAAACCATTATGTTGTTTTTTAGGTTTAATTATTCGCTGTGGATTTAATTACTACCGTTCTAAGTTTGGAAGATACCATAACAAGCAAATACCTACATAATATAAGTTTGTATATAATGGAGTCAACTATAAAATTTATTTAAAAGCTTAATATTTATTCCACATGTCCTGATGAACAACTTATTTTCTACAATTTTTGAAAATTAAAAGTGTTTTATTATTACCTCGATTTTTTTTTATTTGATTTTTATTGCTTTTTTTATTTCATTATTATTATACCTAGTAACGAATAAACTATTATTTTATGGTATTATTTTACTCCGTGTATATTTTTGAAATATTTCTTAATTTTTATTTTGTAACTTGACTTATGAAATGAAAACGTGTTAAATCATCATTCTACAGCCTATTTCTATGATAAATCCCGATGATTCCCAAGTGGACGTACGGAAGAGTCGTGACAGCACACTATGAAATATGCAACTGATTCGCGCGATGCCTCCGCCTACTGAATCCGTAATGACGTAAATGTACGTGGCTTTTAAATTAATATGATTTATAAAAAAACAACACCGTAGCTGGACGGTTTTATTATTATAATCAAGTTTTTAAGAGCGCTCTACTTGACGTTTAATTTACCTCCTTACAATTATTTCATGTAAAGAAGTGACGAGGTAATCTACGCGCTTTCCTAATGGTAAGAAATCACGCCTGCTCATGACCAGAATAGTGCTATAATTACACAGGTAATTGAATCACATAAATAAATATATAATTATTTATTATACATATACACATGTAAAATAACAAATACAAGGCTGAAAACTAAGGAATGGTACAATTGGCGGCCTTATCGCTGAGAGCGATTTCTTCTAGGCAACCAACAGACATTAGAGAGGACATAAATATAAGTAGTAGGACAGGGCGTATAAGTTTCCAAAAAGAAAACTAGTAGTAGAGTAGTAGTAAGAGTACACATAAGCCGAGGCTTCACTGCTTTAACCAGTTTTTTTGGAAAAAAAAAAATGTTTAAATATTAATTACAGCAAAAAACACAATTACTATCCACTCGTATTACACGTAGGTTAGGTACTAAATGTAGGTAGGAACTTAGTCTAACCTTTGGTAGCTTTTTTAAAAGTATAATTATTTAAGGCAACAAATCAAAGACTAATTGATTGATTCAGGCGTTACTTTGCGGAAATCCATAAATATCCGCCGAAGTTTGAAACGAGAGATTCAAACTCTCGAAAAAAATGATGCCTCGTGTAGAGGCGAAACACGTGTCGTATCTTTAAACTTTGGTTTTCTGTTCTTTGACTCTTTGGTTTAGTTGAACTAAAGTTAAGTTAATTAAAACCTTTGTTTAGAAATTAAGCGGATTTATTACTAAATATATCTATATAATTTGTTGAAATCAAAGAATAGCAATGGCCCACATTGGGAGAGGCCTATGTCAGCGATAGACTGATGATGATTTTAAAGTTACTATTTATCATTTGAATTAGTTGGATTAAGTAATTAAAAAAAAGTTGCTTAGTGGTCCATCATATGGTGTGTCATGCATCGGGGCGGCACATACACGGACTGTTGGACTCTGTTTGCGTGGTCCATTGAACATAAAACATACGTTCGCTTGTCATTGGATTTCTTGAACTATTGATGAGATACTTGGCCTTGTAATTATTTTAAACGGACTAAAAAAAATTACATAAATATCATAGGTTTTGATTTATAACTGGAAAAATTGCTCTACCATTAAAATCTAGTATACAAGTAAACGTATTAATTCTGTTTTTTCTTCTTTTTTATTACAGGCTCGTATTTCGATATAATTTTACCTGATGATTCCAAAAAAAAAACATTTAATTTCCTCACTGAAACATGATGCAATAAAATAAATATTGATTCCTGACTCTACCATGCCCTAAGATTAAAAATATGATAAAAATCTGTAGGTTTAAGTCCTTGATATATTCCTATTCCCAGAGCTTCGAAATAAAGCTAACAGTTGCCAAAATCAATTGTTGCGAGTTCACTATCATTCCATAGGGACTTTTTCCAACCTGTTTCGTACCACCTGTTGCTGAAAATTCGGGACTATGATATTCACTGGAATTCAGTCACCGTTTTCTACTCTCCGTTACAAACTCTAATTTTTATTATATTTTGTTTTTCTCAGACTGTTGTATGACAAAATGATTAACTTTCAATATTATTGACGTGGTTTCACAAAAGAAGGAAATGTGCACCGTAATTTTCTTGGAAAACGTCAAATTGTCACCGCAGTCGACATAAACTCCGTTGCTCTCGTCAGTAGAGGAAATTATTGCATTATTAACCATTGGCTCGACCGAAAAAATGATGTCATCGATACGCAGAACAAAACTACAAAATGCGGTCCAAAAAGTTAAGCTCAGTGTATAAATGAGTTCAAACAATGAGACGGAGTGATCGTTCGGTTATCGTGGAAGTGAAAACACTGGTGGTATCGACGCGTTGCGATAAGAGATGTCAGGTCACTCCTTTGTTATTGAAGATTACAATGTCAAACGCGCTGTTCAAATGGTAATTCTACGAGATGGCGCCACCACTGATGTTATCGGATGCCGCCAGTGGAAACCAGCCTTAAGCCCGGTTCACAAATTACGACCAGTTTTGTACGGTTTTTGTTTATTTTCCATGAATGTAATTGAAGTGCGTGTTTTCTAGTCACATAGTTACTAACTTTAGCATGTTAATAGTTTAATAGAGTTAGTTTATAATTGTATATTTTTTATTTTCGAAAAAAATATACTGTACCTACATATATGTAGGTGTATATTGTACGTTTTTATTTCATATTTCACTTTTTTTTTATCATTTAAAATCCTTTTCAACTGACTTCAAAAAACGAGGAGGTTTAATGTTCGTTACTTTAAAAAAAAAACTTTATCATAATATCAACCGATTTGAAATTTTTTTTTTGTTTGAGAGAAAATAGGTACTCAGTTTGGTGCGATACAAATTTTATCAAAAACGGTAAAGTAGTTTAGTTTTTGAATCAAAATAAATGAAACGAAAATATGTCGTCGAAGCATACGAAATTGCGTATTTTGCTTCCCTGGTGTTAACGGTCACTAAAAAAGTCCAATTGAAAACGGTTGTAGTACGTTTTTGCAAAACCTTGATATTTTCGTGGTAGGTAGGTACCTATTACTTTTTTTTGTAAACAAATTCAACAGAAATGGGGGCATCCCAATAACCACTGAATCATTTCTTTCCAATCCAGCATGGCGCAACGGGCACACATTGTTTACTGTACCGTCCGTTTGACCCGAAACGCGAATCTGTGTCAAGCAGTTTATTCAATCTGCCAAGCCTGAGACTCTCAAGCCTCCCTTTTAACCTAAATTAACACGTATACTGCAAGACGAAGAGTGCATTTTCCTTTGCCCAGAGACCCGGCTACGCCCTTGTAGGTATGTGTCCTTGAATGTGGTACTAACGATGTGTCTAAACCAAGAAAGTGAAACAGATCTAGGCTTTAGTTAGGTTTGTTATCTAATTCCTAGTTCATCTGATTTCGGCCTCAATTTTGGCACACATTTAAAACTGTGCAAAAAAACAGTACCTACAATCGTGGTTTGATGATTGAGCCGTGCTTTTATTGCTTGTGAAAAATAGAGCACAGAATTTAATTTCAATTTCAATCATAAATCTAAAGAAAGCTTTAAGATTGCATTTTAATGATCCTATCTTAGCAAGTACTTTGATTTTTAACGTTTTTTTTTTATTTTATATTTATGTGACGTGTAACATTGTAACTTAGAACAAGCAGACGTTACACTTCAATTATTATTTAAGAAAACTAGCTAACTCTAACCTGGGTGCGTTGCGAAATTACATATATCCCTATTATTTTCTGTAAATAAATTTAATATAAATACCTTCCTTAGTACTACGCGGTTTTGCTTACACTTAATTTCGAACTCACGCTCGATATTTTAAGTCTCTATGTTCAGTAGTTACCCTGTGAGTTCTCTGAAAATCAGTCAGTCCGTCAAACCGTCAGTCAGTCAGTCTGAAAAAAGCCTTCTATTTTAGTAAGTATATTGATTGATTGATGATCCCCATAAACAGGATTTGATAAACATTGCAAGGCTACAAGCAGCAGATGCGTCTAATGTTGCCCCCACACGACTGCAATCTGCCAAATCCAGCGAACGTGGTATCTTTACCAGGAAGCAGATTAGTCCTGTCAACCGTGGAGAGATAACACGTCACGTGTCACGTGGTGTCTGATCGACTATCGATCGGCATTCACCTGGGCTTGCCAAAACGATAAAACAGTCGACAACAGATTACTCTCGTACTTTGTACGTAAACAAGTGACGAGATTAGCTAGGCGCTTTCCTGATAGTAAGAGATCAGGCCTGCATATGACCAGGCCTATGCTACACAGTACTTTGATTTGCAGACCAGTGCAACACTACCATAACGCTTTATGAACTTGCCGTACGTGGATTATGATTTTTAACTGCCAAAGCAAAAATAGGGTTTTATTATTCTGAAGCTTTTTTTCTGTTTAAAAGCCTTGCTTTAATTTTGTTTGTTCTATAGAGTGTATGTAGAGTAGAATAAAATCCAATTTAATGTCATTTAACTTTATTGACGTCCTCTTCGGTTATAACTTAATTCTCAATTTGAATGGCATTAAATATAATCATAATTATAGCCTTAAAAAATCCTCAATACTTTTAGTTATAGGTGTAGGTATATTCTGATTTATAATTTGATCTTAATACGAATAAATCAGTCATATTTTATAACTATTTCAGATTTTCTTTAGATTTTATGTACTTATTATTTATTGATTTTATTCTTCTTCTTCGTGTCACTAGTTCTATCGAACCAGTGTGGTGAAAGGATTTCACGTACGCCTCGAAGAGGCTCCTTTCGTGCACTCGACACATGTTTTCGAATTTTTAAGTTCTACGATATGCCGGTTATTAATTTATTATTGATTTTATTAAAACCATTACAGGTAAAATCTTCATTTTTCTATTTTAATATGCATTTCTGTGGATATGAAACTTATTACTATCGTTGCATAATCCGCTGCCTTTGAGAAAATCATTGAACCCGTAGGCCGCCGTGTTGGCAACATTGAACACAAAAAAAGGAATGGTTGCATTCAAGGTCACAAGAAGCTGTCCTAGTCACTGTGGACCTGAGGGCATTTACATTTACTTATGTACCGCAACACTGCATCTGTGTAAAAATGATCCTTGAGAATTAAACCATAATCGGTTAGTCCCAAAATCCCCTTGAAATCTCCCCTTGATTATTCAAGAGGACTCTGAAAGTGCTATGCCGAATCAACTTGATTAATTTTTTTGGAATAGGAGCTTTTGTAATCAAGGGAATTTTGCATCGCAGAGTTTTCAATTTAAGGCGATTTTGGGGCTAACCCATAATCAGTTATTGCCTTTTCATATTTATGATTTTGGGTTAATGTTTTTAATTAAGCAAGGTGTAAAATATGTATTCCATTAAGAATTAAATTTTTATTTAATTATATCATGCTATCTCTTTATTTATTAAGAAACAAAAAAGTCAAGGATGCTGCAAAGTTTTGTATGAAAAGCACTGTATATTAACCCAAATGCGACGATGTAGGGTAACGTTTTCAAAGTAGGTACCAATTGGTTTAGTGACCAAAAAAGCCTCGTATTTTGTTACCAAAAAGACAGCTTAACACAGATTTTAAAACATGTAACGATAAAAGACTCATTTAATACGCACTTTAACCTGAAGATAAAACGTATTTTTTTATCGAAATAGTTGGCCGATATCGAGACCCAAGTATCTTAACCTACAACTCGTCTTGCGAAACCAGAATCTTCACATTGTAGACCCGTTTTAAAAACAAAAAAAAAACGATAAGCGTGTATTGGCGAACATGGGAACGTAGGCGCATATTAAAAAATCTTACCATGGATCCTATTTATACGTGTTAAGGTCCTTTTTTGAATGTTTTCTATAAAAAAAACTGGCAACACCATAAACGGTTTGGCTGCACCTGTCAGCAGTTCGGACCTAGTCTAGCTATTCGAATCAACTATGAATGTTTTTTCTTCATATCATTAATACATTCTTAAAACGCTAAAAAACTAGAAAAAACTCAAAAAATATGACTGCATCTACTTATCAAATAATCAAACTAATCAAATTAAATCTTAGATTTACAAATCCTGATTGATAGGCTTATTTGATTGAGATTTCAATTAAATTATATAAAGTGGCAACCATAATTAATACACATTTTATAACCATTCTCATATTAAAATCCAAGTTCAGGTATTTGCTGCAGAGAGTTTACTTATAAATTTTATCAAAATGAGTGTAAAGTTCAATTTCAAAACGAATAATAATAATAGTGTTGCTGACTGTCCAACATGTATCTATCTACTAGTTTATCTGCATAGAAAATATTCTCATTACTATGTCACATAATTGCACAGAACACCGGTTCTCGAGCCAGTTCAGTAGCAACACATGAAATTACTGGCAACGATGCGCCGACGCTGCGGCGCACTTGATTGGTGCCCTACTCTGTTAGGGTTGCCATGTAAATATTAAGTTTCTAATAGCTAAAAAACTATTACTTAAACTTTAGACATGTAAAGGAGTTAAATTTATCTTTGATCGACAAAATACATCTACGTAGAATATTATGTAAAAACCCGTAAAAATAAATAATTTACATTATTATGTTAAATTGTGCGAAATTAATGTGAATTGCACATAGTTACGCTTACAAATTATTTTTTATTATTTATTATTTTTGATTTAACGTTACTCAAAATGATTTTCTGCATCTTGATAACTATGAATGTTTGTATGGGAACGAATTAGCCGAGAATTTTAAATAATATAATAATTATGATGTAAAAAAACAAAGGTACAACCCTAGTCCAAAGATGCAAAGAGTAAAAAGAAAATCTAGCTGCCGCGATACTTGTTTCAGTCTGGCCTAGGGTTATCTCTATTAGATGTAATAGATTCAAACCGAACGTTAAAAGGTAGCGTCGCCTTCGCCCTTAAATCAATAACTTGTATTAAAATGCAAATAAATACGTAAATAAAATAGAAAAGGTTTGATTTTTATCGGGCTTTTTACTAAGCTAATAAAACTAATATATTGGTTTTATGTCTTCAAGATCACTTATTAACTCTAAAGTGAATGCATTTTTTTTTATTAGTGTAAAAATCTGCTTATGCTTAAATGAATCGGTTTAAAGCATACATTGGGCAGTTGCAGGTTTCCTGCAGCGATCATACAGTTTTGAATACCTAAAATATTTTGAGAGCAAAGTTATATTTTAATAACAAGTTGCTGCCCGTTGCTTTGTCCTCTTGATATCGAGATAAGAAGTAGTTTATGTACCTTTTTTTTCAGCTCGTTTACTAATACTGATCCCGATTTTCAGGGCGCAGACTTGCGGAGGCGCGGCGATGAGACTGATAAATTACAAAATTAACTAAACTTTAAGTTCATTGATATACGGTTGAAAATGCGAGGCACCTTACATCGCTAAAGGTTCGATGACACACGGCTTTTTTACACGCTATAAGCCAGCGAGTTTGCTTGTAGCTTGGCGAGTTTACCCCAGTGTCATCCGCCTTTTTAACAATCTGTTTGTTGACAATCCTTCCCGATAGCTAGCTCGTCCACTCGCTAGCTTGTAGCATGTAAAAAAGCCGTGTGTCATTGACGCTTTAGCGATGTAAGGCGCCTCGCATTTTCAACCGTATGTCATAGAAGTTAAAGTTTAGTTTGATTACTTATTAACAGTCTCTTCGCCGCGCCTCCGCAAGTATGCGCTGGCAGTCAGACGCGGGCAAACTATAATGGCCGCTACCGTTGGCTGTATATCATAGGTTTTAAGGTTTAGTTTCAATTGATGTGTCTTCTCAGTCTCTTCACCATGCCTCCGCAGATGTGCCTTAGGCCTTAGGTATCCTTTTCTCTATTTTTGTCTTCTATATTTGTCTATCCCTTTGCCTTCATTCGATCAATCTTGATCCTTATCAGGTAGATAGTTGTGATTTATTTAGCAAAGATAAGAATGATAGAGATTCCAGGCGACTCTTGTCATGTCTTCAAAGAACTGTCTTAAGATTGAGAATATTAAAACAGAAATTGAAGATATCTATTTTACATTTTATTACAAAGATGATTTTCTTTCTAGGCTTTTACTACATGTGACCTTTCCTTTTTTTGTTACCTTTACTTTCATTCTGTTCCTCGAAAGAAGAGACTCTCCTGTTTAACATACCTGAAACAAAAATATAATATTAGCTTGGAAATGAAGCTTGTAAAATATATTCAAAGTGGTATCAGGCACCGGGCTAAGTGGGGGTAATTTTTCCAGCTCATAAAACTATAACCATTCAAAATTATCTATTTATCCATCGATCCTCACCAACTTTTGCTTTTATAATATTAATTGGAATAAGTTCAGTTCTACAAACAATGAAACACATAGTATTTAGGTATTATAAAATAATTTTAAGTTATGGGAATGGCTTAAAGAATATATACTAATAAAATAATGAATTTTATTATGTAATAACTTTTTTATTTCAACTAATATTAAGGCGCGAATCTGCGTGTGTAGAATTAATTGCTATATTAATTTCAGTAACTAATATTAACAGCGGATATATAAAAAATCGTCATGGTCGTAGTCACTTTACATCCATATTTTATGGATTTCACACGAAAGATAACTGTAAAAAATTAAGAAGGTATCTTACTAGTGAGCGTCGCTAAGCTAGAGCAAGTAACCATAATTTATAATAAATTAATCTTACACCTTTGATTACAAAATAACAATCTTCATCTTTATCTTTACACATATGGAAGCTAATGACGAGCTACGGGCACTCTTCAGTCCAAAATCATGGATACCTACTACCAAAACAGAGCTACGGCTCGTTCATTTTGAAAATCGCTCTTTATATAAATATATTATCAGTAATACAGTGCAGATCTATGTTTTTTTTTCGTTATTTTATGAACTTTGAATAACCTATGTTTAAGCATAAATTTCAATGCTAGTAATGGGAAAAAAAATATTTTCAAACACGAATTGCTATTCAAAGTGTTCTGTCATTACACCCATGTCCCAGTTTTGTGTCGATAACAAAGTTCAATAAACCAAATTAAATGCAGGATAAATAAATTATTACCTGTAGATACTGAAATATGATAGGAACACGCCAGTATATCATTTCGCATTATGTGGTAAGCATTTTGGGACCAAAATCATTAAAATGTTTTTTTTTTATAAATTCAATAATTTCCAAGCAATACGATGTTGTATCATTTGTCGCTTACTTTTGAGCGACTAAAATCTATATCTAACCTCTTCCCTCGGGGTAAGGTGTGTAATTGCGCTATCACGCTAAGATACGGCATCATCATAAGCGGAAACTCAACTGATATTGAAAGAGTCTTCATTGCACAAAAAAAATGTCTCCGCTCAGTATTCGGTCTAAACTGGACTGAGTCATGTAAGCCCGTTTTTGTAAAAAATAAACTGCTAACGCTCCCGTCTTTGTATTTATTTGAAATGGTTAAATTTGTAAGAAATAATATGTCATTATTTGAGCAAGATGAAAGAGCCGCCTTCAAAAGGAAAATTGTCCAAAAACCATTAGTCATACCACAATATAGATTACAATTATGTAAAAAAAACAGTTATGCAATGGCAGTAAAGATTTATAATAAATTACCTAATGAATTTAGAGAACTGAAAGACAATGAATTAAAACACAAGTTATATAATCGGCTCTGTGATAGATGCTTATCATTAAATGATTATTTTAATGTTAAGTTCCCCTAATATTAAATGTCCTACTCAACTTGTTTACTCTTAACGAATTTTAATGTTTTTTGACGAATTTTAATGTAATAATACTATTAATTATTAATGAATTATTTTTATTAGCAATTTATGTAAGAATTATTAACAATTATTTAGCACTAATTTTAAGTATTTGCACGACAAAAGTTGATGCAGTGATTCTAATTTAAAGTAAGACCACAATGTACCTGTATTACGCAAATAAAGATTCATTCATTCACTGTCCGATTCGGCAGCTGTAATTTCTGACAATTTCACATATCCTCTTAAAACACTTTTCAGACTGAAAGCTCTACGCTTGTTTTGAATAATACCAATGAATAGTTAATAACCGAAGAGAGATATTAGCCAGCTTCCACTTTCAAGCATTGCCCTAATTATAAGTTAAGTTACATCAAAGCTTCACTAGGCAAGTGCTTTTTTTGCATTCATCTAAGCCTAGACCACTCACTCACGCACGAAATTTGCAAAAGAGAAAGGCATTTAAACTTGCGAATCAAATTGAGAACACTTATTATTTTCTTATGCAAGTCCTAACCAAAAAAAACTTTGAATCTAGACTTGAAATCAAAAGAGACGCATTGTAAGTGAACTTCCGCTAGGTTTCTAAAAAAAGGCAATCTATTGATTAAATTGATTTCGAAGGCTGATAGAAAATTATAAGTGTATGTTACTCCTCACACTTTTATTGGAGCGTCGCAAAAAACATGGAAGTCTAACATAAAAAGAGAAAAAGCACCCGTATTTAACTTTCGAAATTGGTACCATCGCCAAGAATGTGTGGTGCAGACTTAAAAAATATTTGATAACCTATATGAAAATTTAAGAGCCCATATATTTTACTAGTACATGATACATGTACATGATAGAAAATAATGAAACAATAACATAATGTTGTTTTCACACTACATGCTCGACAATATCCAATTACATATCATGCTATCATCAAGGTAAAGCAAAGCATTACCTACCAAGGGAGCCCTGGCTTTTTATTGCCTCGCAGAAGGTGTGAAAAGTAGAGTATGCTCCTTTGGGATAAAGCTTGTCTTCGTCTTGGGTAGCTTGAACCCCTCGCGTCACTCAGGGCTCTACATAACTCCCTCGCTTCGCTCAGGAGTTAACTGAGTCCCTCGTTTGCTCAGGGTTCAATATGCCACCCGCGACATAAGACACTGCTTTATCCCCTTAGTGCATAATCTACTATTGTGTTTGTCTAACATAATGTTGTGCCGACCCCACTTAAATCCAGGATAAGGGCAGGGATGATAATCTATTACCGGTACCAGCTGAAAAAACTGAAATAGGTTGATACAGTTTACAAAAAATACATTTAGCAGAATAATTTGTATCTACTTACATGGATTAGATTATAAACTAGTTGGCACCCGCAATTTTATTTGCGTTGCAAATTAACAAAATCCCTTTTGACACCACCTGCTCGACAACGTCCAATTACATATCATGCTATCATCTAGGTAAAGCAAAGCTCTCTAGGGAGGTAATGTTGTATGAAACTCCCAAGGGTTGTAACGATTTGAATTTAAAACGTCAAATTCGTGTGGAAACTCGTGGAAAACTCTAAGTAAAAGAACGCCCATATGGCATTGTAAAAAGGTTTGTTCGAAATCGAACTGGCCACTCGAAAAAAAAAAGAAAAAAGGCGCGACTTCAAAGATTGTGAAACAAAAGACGGTGTTCGCTGCTGGAGCCCTGATTTTCTATTGCCTCGCAGTAGTTTTCACACCTCTCTCCGCCTGTCTTCGTCTTGGGTAGCTTGAACTCCTCGCGTCACTCAGGACTCTACATAACTGAGTCCCTCAATAGCTCAGGGTTCAATATGCCACCCGCGACATAAGACACTGCTTTATCCCTTTAGTGCATAATCTACTATTCTTAGTACGAGTACCCTTGAAATTTCAAGACTACAATCAGTTGAAAATCAGTGCTTGTGGATTTTATGTAAGTCAGACAGTCAGGACTCAATGCCTTTTATATGTATGGTATGGATTGATAATATTGTATGTGTACCAGGCCAACCAACCAAGGTGTGAATCCAGCTAAACCGCAATACAATACGTACGCGCATGAGTGTTATATTACAAGAAAATAAATAGTAAAAAAACACAAACAAAGCAGTATGATACGTCACACCGCGGCCACGTTATCACCGCGTAGTCGATCCGTTTTTAGAAAATATTAATACAGTAACGGCACTATTTTTAGTACGGCCTATTCTAAAAATACTGGCGATGACGCTACATTTGATAATACCGAGTAATGTAAGAGTCGTTGACTTGTTCATTCGTATTGTCTGCAATTGATAGAACGTCTGGGGTTATCAATAAATTGACTGTTAGATAGGTCATTGTTAAGAAAGTGCAATGGCAAGTTTGAGGAATGTAGAGATTTAGATTTTTGACGTGACTATGTCTAATATTGATGAACGCCGGCTGCATGCACGAAAACGTTGACGTCGTTTTCCGGTAACGCTTATTGTCCCGTTACGCTGGTAGTCATGTTAAACTATCATCCGTAACCCAACTTTACAAACAACCAATTTTTTTTTGTAAAAAAAAAATGAACTCCCTTTCGGCTTTCAAAATCAGGGCATTTGTTTGGTAGACATTACATACGTCATAATTAATTTATTCCTCATCAAGAATGATGATAAATCACGTATTCAGGAAAAAACAATAGATTTAAGACTAATCTATGAATTAGTCTTAAATCTATTGTTATGTGGTGGTCTAATCTAAAAAAAATCTCTCCTAGAAAGCCATTAATTAGCCTTTAAGTGCAAAAAATCATTCCGATATCTTTTGTCCCTGTAGTTTTCTAATAATGCCTATAAAATATTTCTTAGTTAATATTAAAATTTTTGAATGAACCGTGATTGACTCGTAAAGGTAATTTCAGTATCAATACATGGTTTTGATATGTGAATCAATTTCACAATAAAACCACACGGTACAAGTTGTAACGTAAATCTTGTCTGACCCGCGTGTCATTTTAAGGCATCGAGATCTTATTACCGTTGTAAATTTTTATGGGTCATTATCTTGTTTTACATACGTTTGTAATTGCTGTTAAACTCAACTGCAACACAACTGTTTTCAGAAGCACAATCCTTCCGTCGCAAGAAATGGATTTGTTCCACGAACGAACTTTTCACAGCTCTACACTCGTTATGTTAAAAAACTTTCTCAAGAAACATTTAAAAAAAAATCCATAGATATAGATAATAACATTCACACACTCACACCCCTGCACTAGGATTCCCTGTCTCGCAGGTGGCATGGACACATACAACACATCACAACATCCAAGACCCGAGAACAAACATTTGTTTATAATAATTTATATTATATTATATTTTTATAATAATTTATTGCTTGAATCAAATTAAGTAGTCAAATCATCTAAATAATTTGTGAAAATAAAAAAAAATTGGTCCTATTCCTATATCAATCTCATGATCGACACCTATAAGGTACATTTCATTGCATAGATTCATCGAGGTGCTCTTTTTATAAGTTGTAAAAATGGACAATTTGACACACATGCTTAAACATATCAGTGTGATTAAAAGCTATGAAAATGTCACGACCAAAACAAATTAAATAGATAGATAGATAGATAGATAATTCTTTATTGCACACCACAAAACAAGAAAATAAACAGGAACACAAACATATAAAAAAGTGAAGCACAATGGGCGGTCTTATCGCTAAAAGCAATCTCTTCCAGACAACCTTTGGATGGATCTGGAAATGATGGGAATAGATAATGACGGTGGCGCGTTTAAATAAATTGTATACATAAACCTACATAAACACTAAAAATATTCATATTAAACCTACTAAATATATTCATATTCAAATTTATTTATCTGCCTCAAATAAGGTAGTACAAGTTTTTCAAAATTTAATAAACTAGGAAATCTAAGAGCTGCTAATCTACCTATATATATATATATTCCCTTTCACCAACTGCGTCACCAATTCAATTATCGGCCGATTAGAATTCAATACGATGATACATTAGCAAAGTAATAGGTAGTTTCTGTTACGTAAGTTATCCGATGTTTGAGTAGACGTGGTCGAGTGCGCCTCAAGGCCGACCAGTCGGCATTGACCGTGATACGCCAACGAATTCAAAAAAGTTAGTATTTCCGCAAATCTACAACGATCGGCTAGTAGTGAATTCAAGTTGAAAACGTCACCATCTACGATTGTCCGTTGATCAACAATTACCGTTTGGTTTGAAGATTATGCTTTTTTATGGTAGGTAGGTATTTGAAATTTATGCTTTTTACTCTTTAAGATATTTTTTTCTTTGTAATAGAGATTTGTTTTGTGATATAATTGTGATAGATAATGTACCAATACATTAAAGTAAAATAAAAATAAAATATGAATATTTTTTATTTATTTAGGAACATAATGATTGTGGAATTTGAACTCACGCAGGAGAACCATATAAGCTGCTTTTATGAAATTTAACTAATTGTAAGGGTAAACGTTAAACAGTTCTTTATAACTCTTGAGCAACTATTAGTTTGATACCATCTAACTTCAAACAATCTATGGTATTCAACAAATACGATCTAGATTAATCTCGCACATTGTATGAGAATCGCAAAGATTGACTCAAAATTGGTTCACAACTGCAGGAGATCGTGTTTGTCAATTGTGAGAATTGGAATTTGCATAGAATTCTTTGTAGAGCTAAGTTGGCCGCTAAATAGCTGCGGGTTCGGGATGTTTCCTAGTATACAACCTCGATGTAACCTCGTGGTTTGTCTTGTCTTACCATTTACCACTACCGCTTTAATTGACCTGGATTATTCTGGATCCTCTTCCAACTTAGGCTTAAAGTCTTAAGGGGCAACATTACTACATAATTTCCTTATTTCTTATTCAATTAATGTTATGCCTGTAGTACCTACTTATTTATTGTTGTTATTGAACTTAGTATGATTATAATTAATACAACACTGTGCTACCGTCTTCTCTTTGTCCTGCTCTCTCTCTGTATCCAGTCTATCGTCAGTCGTCAAAGGTTGTCTGGAAGAGATCGCTTTTTAGCGATAAGACCGCCCATTGCCCATTATAATTTTAATATTGACCATTTATAATTCTAGTTTACCACCAGCAAACTAGACATTTAGCATATTCTATCGATCTATCTACATACTCCAAATCTACAAACCCTGGTATTTATGTACATATGTCATATATTATTTTATTGAATATATTCGGTTTGGTATACCATTAAATTTTATGTTTTTTTTCCAAATTATTCTGAAATTTTCTTGATAATTCTGAACCTTTCAAAAATATTTTAGTACTGCATAGTTTTATGACAAAATTTTAAAATTACCAAAGGATACCGCGCATTTTTGGTCAAAAATAGCCTGAGAAAAAGTTATAAATAGGCGCTCCAGAATCTAAACTTGTATCAATTGGTCACAAGACTGTCCCAAGTCCGTTTCAATTAACAAAAATTATTAATCAACGCTTAGTTGGCGCCATCGTCTCATGAGGGATCGCCATTAGCTCTCGGCTGTGTCAAAATGGCACTTGTTTGATGAACTGCTACTTATCACACTTGTAATTAAATGCGAACGTTTATAAAAATGCATAACTTACACTACTGCATTTTGAAATAGGTAGTGGAAAGTAGATTGTTTTAATTTATTAATTTCTTTTAATAACCAAGTGATGAGATGAGCTAGCTGCTAGGCGCTCTCCTGATGGTATTGTGTGAGAACACTGATATGTTTTATGCGTTTTATAAAAAAAAAATATCGCGCCTGCCTATAACCAGAACAGTGCTACACAAAACTTCACATCGGCTACCACTGCTAGCGCTCATCCAATACTATTCTTTGGCATAAAAATAGATTACAAAAATTACATAACAATAATTCTAACCGTATCGTAATTGTAGTAGATAATCGTATTATTTGGTTGGATTCGCCAAATAATAATTATATTCGCATATTAACTTATGATTAATATTATTATTTTAGAGTACATCTAGCATTTTAAACAAGATTTTTTATTATTCGGTTGGCACAAATTATCACTTTAATTTTCAACCGACTTTTACTTATTTTTTTTTGAAGTTAATTGAGCTAGATAATGTTAAAAAAAGATATTTACACAAAACCAATTAATAGTCCTGCTTAGGACTCTTTTTTTCAAGCATAATCCATTTTCTTTTGGGTTTGATTTTCGCTTCAGGAAAAACCTTTGTGTAATCAGTGTTTGAAAATGGGCTACTAAGATCGGTGCTAAAATTAACTATCGGAATAAAAACCACAAAGCCATTTCCCATAGCACTGTGTAGCTGATCTGATCATGGGCAGATGTGCTCTTTCCAACAGAAGAGCATTTAGCCTATCTCAGTCACTCGACGCACGTTTTTTTTAATTAATGGGATAGACAGGCGACGACTACGGAGCACGCTTGCCTAGAAATGATGTTTATACTCTTGGTTTGAATACATCATAAAAAGAGTGTAACAGACTCGATATTCAAACGATTTGATATTCGATGCGACATCGCCATAGTCTCAGTACAGTCAAGGTTGCGAGCGAGGAAGTAGCAAGACTGCTAGACAATGCGAATGCACAGTCGTTTCGTAACGCGCGCAGTTTACACGGCTAAAGTAGGAAGTCTGCGCTTATCAGGGCAATCGTTTGACGTACGATAAATAGTACAAGTATATGATAAGGATAAAGGGATCTAATTACTTAATTGCGTTTTTCGATTGCTAATTTGACTCGTGTTTGAATGCCTTGAATTGTAAATAGAAAACAATTCTAAACTAGTATGAAAACATAAAAACTCTTATTTGATATATGCTTTAATTTGAGCTATGTAAGTGAAGTATTTACTAGTTGGTATTTATAAAGTAAACAATGAAAACGATAAATTCAGGTAGTGATCCTACAATCATACGATACGAATCGATAAACTAAGATTGCAAGACGTCAACAAAACTGATAATGTGATTAATTTTATTGTAGTATCGCGAATCACAATTTACGTAATTTTAGCAAAGAATAATGCCCATACCTTGATTTTCTAATACCCTATCGTGGGATAGTCCAAATGTTCGGACAAGTCCGAGTAGATATCGATACATCCACATTAATTGTTGAGTTGCTGACGTAGTTGAAGAGGTAATGTGAGCAATGTTCTTGTCTCTATTGACGTTTTGATTACTCAGACATCAGAAAGCTTGAATGCACCTGAAGTTATTCAATTATTTCTAAAAGGACACGGAAAATGGCGAAGTCGTTTACTGTTCGATTTTATGAATAAAACGTCAAATAGCGTTCCTTTCTATAATGCTAGACGGGTATGTATGTTTGTATGAAATATCCAAACACTGTTTATGTATGTATTTTAAAATTGAAATTTAGATACGATTAAAATTAAAATGATGATCTTTGCAGCTTAAATTATTGCTTAAAATTTACCTCCCTCAAATGCCATCTCAACCAGTCCTGTGTGGTTTGAATCCAGGTATTCCACTCGAGGATTTTTTTAATCCGCCTATCGAATGGTCTGCCTCGACTCCTTGGTTTACACTCTATCAATAAACCTTAATACTTTCAATTACTTTTCACTTTTACGGATATATAATGGATTTTCTATTCAAAAAATCTATGTGTGCATTAATACATGTGCTTAACGGTAAAGGAAACATCGTGAGGAAACTGGCATGTCATAGAACTTAAAGTTCAAAACATGTGTCAAGTGCACAAAAGGAGCCTCTTCGAGGCGCACTGGAAATCCTTTCACCACACTGGTTCGAAAGAATTAGTGGCACGATAAGAAGAAGAATACTTTCAAGACAAAATAACATCCATAGATATCAACAAATTATATAAATATATTTAGTAATAAATCCGCTTAATTTCTAAACAAAGGTTTTAATTAACTTAACTTTAGTTCAACTAAACCAAAGAGTCAACGAACAGAAAACCAAAGTTTAAAGATACGACACGTGTTTCGCCTCTACACGAGGCATCATCAGGAGGTGTGGACTCGCCGAAGTTTGAAAAGAGAGTGAACGTGAGAGTGATTATAATATCCATAGAGATAGTCTGTAAGAATACAAAAGGGTTGGTTTTTAGAAATCAGGGTATACTAAAACATACCAGAGTCACGGAAAACGGCAATAATCATATGAACTTTAGCCCCAAACATGAATCACTTGACATTGAAAACGCACGGAACCTAAACCCCTCGGATTCGGCTGGAGCTGCTCACATCGATCTTGGAAACGAGGTCGACTCGTGACCTTGGGTGGTGAGGGTAGCCGACCATTCCCGAAAACACCCGAATACCCCCGAAGTTTTCATTCATTCGAATCTACGCCCACGTGAAGCCTCAGGCTAGAAGTGCTGCCGCAATCTCCTTTAATGATGTGTACTTTATGTCACTTGGGTTCAGTTAGAGCGTTCGGGACCCTTATGGTTTTCTGTGTGGTTATCGGTTTTTCAAGATTTGCTTTGGGTTTTTACCGTGGAAACTTAATCCGCCTTTCCCATTGTTTAGTTGTGTCGCAAGTGACACAAAAGGTTTAGTGACATATAAATGTATTTTTAGTTTAATAAACAAAAATATAGCTATTATTTATGAAACTATATACAATGAAGAAGCAGTATAAATATATACTACGCACATGCACCCTTTGGTGCCTTTTTTATATGAGTCCAATTACCCCATACGCCTTGATGGAGCTAATACAGGGTATTATTAATTTTTGACGTGACTACGTCTAATAAATCGATGCACGCCGGCTGCATGCACGAAAACGATGACCTCATTGTCCGGTAACGATGTCATTGTCCGGTAACGCTCGTTGTCCCGTTACGCTGGTAGTCACGTTAAACTATCGTCCGGAAAACAACTTTACAAACAACCAATTTTTTCTGAGTTAGTTACGAGAGTAAAGTTTTGTAAAATTTATGAGAGTTGCTGTTTATTTGTTCTCATAAACAAAGGGAAAGGTGCGGAAGATCCAACACAACCAGAGAAGCTAGGTTATCAGTAGAAGACAATGCAGGGTCGCTTTATCGTGTTTATCAATATTAGCACTTGCACATATGACCTTAGGAATATAATAATGGTGCACCATATTTGTTTGTGTAAATGCATGCAGTTTGTCTGAGTATGTGTTATTATTTTATTGTTTATTTATATTTATTTAATGTATTTGCTTCGATCAAATAAAATACGCCAGGTTGGTACTTGGGTAGATATGCTGTAGGCGGTAGGTAAGGGTTGACTGGTAGAGAATGCTTTTAAGCATTTAGCCCGCCCTTTCTGTTATGTAATTTTTAGTGCAGTATAAAATTTTAAAATTAATAGATTTACAGAAATTAACCATATCATCACGTGTACAGATATGAGTATTAAATATTACCAAAAATAAAAAAAATACGTAGTAAAAAAATAATGATAATTACCCATAAAGCTAATAAAACTATAAATTAAACTCATAAGGCATTATTTTTCAATGTAATTTGGTTAAAGTAGTTGCAAGAGATGTTCGAAGATGAAAAATATATTATCACATAATTAAATTATTATTTACTAGTGATGTTGACTGACATATCAGTATAAAATGCTTTAAATTTTAAGTAGTGTTAAATTTTGGAATTGTATTTGCCTAACGAGTGGAATGACTTGTTTCAAATTATAATTGCAGATTTTGTGAAGCAAAAACTTAAATAACGTCCTTGATAGCAAACCTACTTGAATTTTAATCTACGTATTTAAGAATTTTTTTCGTAGCTAATAGTAGATAATAATTTTGAAAAATAATTTAAACATAAATATAAAGCCTAGTATCTAACATAATTTTGTGTTCGGCACAATTTGAAATGAACTATGTTCTTTATCCCAGGAAAGATAATTTTGATAATTTATCAAAAATTTACTTAATATTTTTATATAATTTGATTTTTATAATACTGCTAGATAAGTATGAAAACATAACGTGTCACCTAAAAATACTATCTCAACTGTATAAAATAATATCATAATACATAGAAAATATCAATTTTGACATTATGATGTAGGTAACGTTGTATCCAATATCAAAATGACTGTCTTTTGGACCTCCGTCAGGTTCTAAGCAATTAAAATAAAAACAAGCCAATTTATGTGTTAAAACCAGTCACGTTCAGCTATTATCACGTTACCAACAAAACTTGACTGTATAAATAAATAAAATGTGTATTTGCATGTAAAACGGCAGTTGTCAAAACTTAGACTCGAGTGGAATTGTTCACGCTGCCTACTGGGTGACGTAACGCGATAGCAAACAGTCAATATTTGATAATACGGAGCCATTAGCTGTGAGATAACCAAACGTGCAAGTTCACTAATGAAAACAGGGCACAAAGATATCGCATACCGTCGCACTGTGGTAAAGATTAATCACGAATTTTGGCCCTGGTCGTTCAGTTCAAAGAGTAGTTAGAGCCTTAACGCTAACGCTTTTTGACAAGTTATGTAGTAGTCATATTTCTATGGAGATAGGCAAAAATAGGGCACAAGAATATCGCATAATAATGTAGTTAAGATTAATCACGAATTTTGGCTCTAGTCTGTACGGTTGTTTAGCTCAAAGGGTAGTAAAAGCAAATACGCTTTTTGTCAAGTTATATAGTACCTAGTCGTATTTTTATGTTGGAGATAGGCAAAAATAGGGCACAAAGATATCGCATAATAATGTGGTTAAGATTAATCACGAATTTTGGCTCTGGTCGTTCAGTTGTTTAGTTCAAAGGGTAGTTAAGTTAGCGTGTTAGCTGCTTTTTTGAAGTTATGTAATAGTCATATTTTTATGTTGGAGATAAGTAATAGTCATTAGCCAGAGGACGTGGTGGCCGAGTGGATGAGGCCCTTACCTTGCGATCTGATGGTCGCGGGTTCGAGTCCCGGTGGAGTCATGCGTAAAAGGGTTTTTTGGGTCGAAAAAATCTATGTATGCATCCCACGTTCTCGCAACGGTGAAGGAAAACATCCTGAGGAAACCGGCATGTCGTAGAACCAAAAGTTCGAAAACATGTGTCGAGTGCACGAAAGGAGCCTCTTCGAGGCGCACTTGAAATCCTTTCACCACACTGGTTCCAAAGAACTAGTGACACGAAGAAGAAGAAGATAGTCATTAAAGCTGTCTTGATGTTGAGTGGCGTGATATGTCAAAAAATGGTCCACAACCTCGTAACTAGCCTTAGTTCAGTCAAGTTTAGTCATGACATTTGTGAGGTAGCTTTTCCAAATTTCAGCACTACTTTACGGACGAAACGGACAGATAAACAAACGGAAGAAAAAACTCAAAAATCCATTTAAACTGTGGCTCAGCCTGATGATAGTGCAACAGGGTCGAAAATACTGAAACTAGGTAGAGAGCTGAAACCAGCGACTTTACGACCCAGAAGTACAAAATACTGGTTTCCTCGAGGTAATTAAAGCAGACGCAGGTAATCGAATTTTCCTTGCGTTCATTTTTAGAGGTTAAAAAATATCCTCTCACTAAAATGATCAACTTTTTGTAATTATGGTATGTGATGAGGTCGTTGCGAGGTCATTGGAATGTCTCTTTATCGAACCAATTAAAATGGTCATTGATACAGTTGACTGGATTCGATGGTCGAAAAACTGCACAAAACCGAAGGTTCATACTATCTCCGAGCCTTATAAACGTCAGCTCAATATTTCCGTATATTATCAATTATCAATCAATATCAATATATAAAAGTCTTGGACCTGAATGACTGACTATCAGACAACGTACAAGCCAAACCACTGAAAGTAGAGACTTGAATCTTGAAGGATGTGTTTGTCAAGAGCTGAAACTGAGTACTAATAAATGAATTTGTTGATTCGCAACTTCGGGCATCAGCTTATAAATCATCTTATAGATATACTAAAAGAAATTTATTACAAATATTGCTTGATGGAGATAAAGTGGAGTGGACTCTATGAAACTGGGATAAGAGCAAGCAGATAAATGAAATTATGTTTGGACATTTCACACAAGATGATGAGTCAGGCAAAACTGACAACATACGAAAAATAAATCAAAAGAAACGTGGAGATAAAACAGCTCTTATATCTGGTTCTCTCAATCGTTAACCGATGAAAATAAGAGAGCAGTGATATTACATAGAGCGTTATGGCCGACACGTAAAATTTATTGGTTTCTAATTGGTACAGTTAGCATCAAAAGTCGATGACCACAATCAGATTTTCGAAATCGCTTTACACTATTTATTACCAACAAATTATATAAATATATTTAGTAATAAATCCGCTTGATTTCTAAACAAAGGTTTTAATTAACTTAACTTTAGTTTAGAACTTTAATACATATTACTATATTATAAACCAAAGAGTCAACGAACAGAAAACCAAAGTTTAAAGATACGACACGTGTTTCATACACGTGATATAATTTGTTGATATTTATGGATTTCCGCAAAGTAACGCCTGAATCAATCAATTATCTACTATTTATTACACCTAAATCACTCAACATGACAAGCGCTAGTATTAAATGAACATCATTAAAGTTCAAAATTAACTGTACACCACATAGTCAAAAATATAATATGGTGAATAGCGATTTTGAAAATATGAATGTGGTCATCGACTTTTGATGATGACCGTACCACTACACGTGTAGTACATAGTCAGTCGCCTATGAACACAAGTGTACAGGAAGCGACGAATGTGAACGTCAAAATCAACGACATTATGCCAAAACAGCCGAAACACGAGGTTATCCGACAGATTAACCTTCCAAAGTAGATCACGCTGACAAGATCCACGCGATTTGGTGATTTTCAACCAAATTCATAAAAACAGGTTCTGAATTTGGTTGAAAGTTTTTTTCAAGTTTGTTACATCAGAATATTATAAATTTCATCAAAATCGGTTCAGCTGTTTGGTTTTTAAATCAAAGTAAGTGAATTGCATATTTTTGCTCCCCTAGAATCGGTTCATTTTTGTAAACATTTTACATGAAACAAAACTAGACAAAGACTAGTAAAATTAAAATTTGGTCAAATAATGTTTCTTTTTTTCTAACACTAAAATCTATAAAACTATAATATGAAATAATAAGTCAGTGTGTAGGTACATTATTCATCTATTCACTTTAATCTTAGCGCCAAAACTACTTGTGAAGTGCTAATACTTGCTAATGCGCGATTTAGAATGTGAATATTTTTAAATGTTGGTAGAGCCTACAGCTCTTCGTCTGCGACACGCTTAGAAAATCAGACGAATGATAATTTCATACATATTTATATTCCTCACTGTATTTAAAATGTTGAAAAGCAATGGCCAAATATTTACATAATAATCCTGATAAATAACCCTGATAATATTTTTTTCCCATACATAAAAACAATAATTGTATAATTTTTATGACCAACTTTAGACTTGCGAAATAAAAACATGGGTAGGTATAAAAATAATTTAAGTTTGTAACGCGGATGGTTTGATATTTTTAATAGTCGTAGAATGAAATGAAGAAAAACAGGGATTCCTACCCTATAAGGTACATTATGTAACTTGTTGTATATCAAGAGCACTTTTGCTGAAAAAAAAATATCAGGTTGAAGGGAGGAGGGGCAGCGGTGGAAGGCTATCAAATGTGATAAGAGCTCATCCATCACTCACTAAAAAGACTGTCACAGAAAATCCACCAGCGACTACGTGCTTCAAAGATTTTAGTACCTAAGTACATTACACTCCAGGCTTTTAAATATGCATTAAATATGTTATATGTATGTATCTTTGCACCATTGGTATAGCTCAACTTGGCAGTAACGAATGAAAAAAAAAACTTTTTTTTTGCTAACACATAAGTCAATAGTTTATAACAAAAATACCTTTATAATATATTATTAATTACTCCCGTATCTAAATAAAATTATAGATGGTGTCTTAATAATAAATAGTGTATAGTTTGATTCTAATAAATAAAGTGAAAAAGAACAATTCATGAATATAATCAGATTAATTTAATTACGCCCCATAAAATAACAAATTTTTACCCTAATTTTTCGTAATAAACAAGCTATTAACGCAAATCCTGAAGAAAAACAACTCCAAGATGCTATAAGTCAAGATTATGTAGCTAATTGAAACCTGAGAGTTTCAGGCACCCACGCGCTCTGAATTACGGATGACGCAAAAAGGAAAATCTTCAAGATAGAATTACTTGAAAAACAATATAAGAAAAAAATAATTTCTGCCAGAATTTCTATCCTGCCTCTTAATTATGATTCTCAATATGTGAGGATTTCGGCTACCACTTAGTTTTCCAACGAATTAATTTTAAATTAAAGTGATAAACTGATAAAGGATTCGTTGATTTACGTATAGCTATATTTCAGCGAATAAATTTAAACCAAAGTTTCTGTTTTTATATGTTGTACTACATTTTTTAAAGATACAAAAAGTAAATTGCAAGTAAAAATTACCAAAAGATATTTTTGTCTGTAAAAAACCATACAACATAAAAATAGAACGAAATTGAAAATTGCAGGCCTGCAGGTAAAATTACAATGGGGACGTTGCACCGATGATTGTAATAACCTATGGAAAATACCCAATGAATGCAAAATATAACTGAAAATGCCGGCAAAAATCTTTTTTTCACATAAAGCGAACGAGATTGCTCGCGTTACGCAACAACAGCTCGTGACTCTTGTTACGGGTAATACGTTTTACAAACGTAACATATCCTTACATACTAAACAAGCCAAACAAGACTTAAACGCTGATATACTTAAGGATGAAAATAAAGTGGATTGTGAAAGCCGAAACACTGCAGTGGAGACTCTTCATCTTTCTAACATACTTGTAAATTATCACTCATTAGGATGTACTGTACATTTATTGTGGCTGTTACTTTGTCAATGATGTTTTAATAGCAATAATAAATTAATAAAATCAATAATAATATGGGCCTATTGCATTTTTGTAATAATAAGTTGCCTGAAATAAATGGTTATTATATTTTTTCTAAAATCCGGTTTTCTCACACAGACCACAGATGTCCTGAACCGAAAGGAGTGGAAGAAGAGGAAGGAGGCGTTTGCCCTACGGTGGGATGAAAAAAAAAACGTTTCTCTCAATAGTTAGACAAAAATATGTACTAACTCTACGTTTTGAAATACTCATCGTTGTTCAGACAACTATAATTTAATTAATAATTAAACCCAATTAAACCCGAAATATTGATAGATAAATTATCTAAATATTTTTTACTGTTTGACGATGTAATATAAATACTAAAATGTAAACACAAAGATTATTCCGCGTTTCCGTAGCGCTAATAAACATTGGCACAAACTATGTATACTGTAAGTAAAATGGGTAGTAGGTATTTTACGTAAGTAAACTATTCCTTGTACTGTCCCTAAGTCATTCTTAGTCTGAACGAGTTATTTTGTATAATGCAATTAAACTTGAAATTCGAAGCATATATTGAATGTTTACAAGACTTGCTATAATATAAGCTCTAAAAAAGTATCTCATAAAAATATATAAAAACCACAGGTTGATAATCATTAATACCTTTATCGCTACTGATTTTATACGGCTGGGTAAGATGAATAATTCTTTAGCAAAAAACGTCTCAACTCACACATAGAGAAAAACTACAGATCTCCTGGTAACATCACAAGAATCGCAAATCGCAATCAATCGAAAATGATCTTTTTTGACCTTCATTTTAAAAAGATATTCATCATTTTAAAATTTATATAAACTGGACCGCAGTTTCATGAATATAATCTTATACAGGGTATACGTATAACTGGAGGGATGAACGCCATGTCACTAAAAGAGTGTAAGATATAAAAGTGGATGGATTTACGAGGAGAGGAAGACCAAGAAAAGATGAATGGACTGTGTGAAAGAGGATATGCACAAAGCAGGTGTGAGTACAAAGATGACGGCTGATAGAGACGAATGGAAGAAGAAGACATGTTTTGCCGACCCCACCTAAGTGTGGGATAAGGGCAGGGAGATAATGATGATGCTGACAGGGTATATAACTCACATGGGTTAGATCAGTTATAAATTACAGCTACCTACCAAGAAACGTAAATATTAGGTTGTAATTTAATTGATATTTATTCTGTGTAGATGTGGTGTAGGGAAATTTAAATTTCTCGGTATTTCTGTATAATAAAATATTTTATTTATTGCCAAAAAAGAGCGGCTTCTATTCTATAAAGCCTAGAAACGTAAATTAAGAGCTTTGAAAATGTAGTTTTACATTTAATAAGAATAGGTGAGGATATGTATAAGAAATTGTTATATGCCACAAGTATTTAGCTAAAGACAAGGCTAGGTACCTTTGATCATAAGTAGGTATATTAGTAAATTAATTAGCTTGGATATGTAATTTATTTTATAATTTTTTATTAATGTTTCATTTTAATTCAATTGAGTTGATTATTACATTTTGGGTCCTTTCATCATTTTCTATAATCTTGAATATTACCTCACTGACCCTCCACAACTAAATACCTACCCTGTATAGATAAGAAGTAAAATATGTTTATGGTAAATCAAATATTGCATTCCCGAGATGGTAGAATACATTGAGACTATATTTATATTTTTCAACCTCATGTACATGTATTTCACGCAATAAATAATAATTTCAATTTAATATTACATGACGCCGTTCTCCATTATTTTAAATTATAGTAAAAAAATTTGGTTATCTTTTAAATTACTGTGGGAACACATTTGACGACTATGCGCAGATTTTATGGGTGGGCGCTGTTAGGAAATAAAATATATCAATGTTTAATTGTCACAAAAACAATACATCGAGTACATACAAGTTTGAAAAAAGACTGAAGAAAAGTATTTTTTCAGTTCTGTGTACAAAATATCTTAATTGGTCAACTGCATTACAATCATTTTGAATCTTTATTTAATTTATTTTATTTCGCCTTATTAAGGTCTAGTCTCAGAATGACTATCATCATTAGTTTTCTAGGGTTCAAGAGCCAGTGAACGTCCAGTAGTTTTAACTCTTTTATTTTGAATAATTTCACCCATACCACTCTCGGAACCCGTGCAATTAAACTTTTATTATTCCTAGAGCTGCGTACTGGTAACTTGTTTTTAATTACATTTTAAGCACATACACGCTCAACTCCAAGATGCTTGACATCGTCTAGCTATCTCTAATGTCATTACAATAAATACTATGCGTAATAAACGTTTATTATTCTACTATTACATATTATACTGAAGTGTATATTATTTGACTGGTTGACAACCGCAACTTCGTTTGCCTTGGGAATAAAATAATTCCTCTCTTAGCAGTACCCGCTTACATTTCGAGACAAACACCCTTGAAGTTTTGAGTCTCTTCGTCCAGTGGTTTGGCCTATGGTTCTGTCATCTGTCAGTCCGCCAGTCAATACTAAGACTTTTATAAATTGATTAAGTTTACCACTTCAGTAGGTTAGAATATTTTTAAGTATATAAATTCGAGTATAGAGACATGAATAAAGGTATCGAACAACGCAACGCAACATAATATTTAGACACATCGAGCAATATAAATACGTACAATATATTATGTATATTTTTCGACTTTGAAATATAAAGTGCTGCATTGTTTACGTATAAACAACGTGGACGTTTTCTTTGGAAGTAAATAATACAACAATTTCAACAAAATGAAGTGAACAATTTTAATATATTTCTTGTTGTAATTATGGAAAAAAATCGCAAATTATACGTAATCGCGGATTTGAGGTAACGTTGTGTTGTTTTGATTGGAACGTTAAAACCGGTTTCTGTTTTGTGGATTCAATATAAAATGTCACGCATGAAGGTCGATAGTGCGAAGAACTGGCGACGAACAAAGACTTCCGATACTTCAGAGATGTTCATAAAGTCAAAATGAAAAAAATACTGACATATTCTGAAATATAACTGAAAAGTAAGATTTAAAATAGCCCTTTTCTCGGTAAAAATCTTTATCTGTTTAATTGTTTGTTTAACCTTTTAAGAAACATTTTTTTTTCACATCGTACATTTTAATTTTTGAATTTTTTTGATTGCTCTGACCATTTGGTCAGATTCATGAGTCCGATTGGTCAGTGTCATTTGTAATTTAGTAACTAGAGGTTAGAGTTTTTCGCTCAAATTTAAAGGGAACACTCGTGCAGTATCACAGAGTATACTCGAATCCGTTAGTCGAAAACCTACTAAAACCTAAACATTAAGGATGAAGTTTCTGGTATACTCTCTACATGCTTCTCTATATTTTTGTTCTATGTTATATGGTAGAAGTTGTTATATTTAATGTAATGTATCTCTATTGTGTGTATTTGATATATATTTCATTATTTTTTAAAAAAGAAATCCATTTATTTTGTTTTTTTTATTTAAGTCAGTATATAAAATACAATGTCAGAACCGATGAACGAGAATTAATAGGTTGCTAATATTTGTTATAATAATAATCTTTCTTTGAACACTATAGAAGAACGTGATATTAAAGGAATAAAACAACCAGTCCATTAAACAGCAGCCATCATACTTTAATATCGCATGGAGTTAGGTGTAATGGTGCGAATTAACATAAAGCTGCAATGCATTCTCCAATCACAGACGTAGACATGTAGGCTGTAGGGCAGGTCATGGCTGTATGCGTAAGCACTAACGGATGTGCAACCGATAACATTATCACTACTTTGCAGTTTGTTTTCAACGAGAAACAAGAGAAAACAAATATTGAGTCTTTCATAATATCTTAAGTTCATTATCTTGAAGTTATTTGCTTTGGAGCGACATTATATTACATTTGAGAGAATGTATATGGGTGTAATTTATATATTTTGCTAATGGAATATTGTTATAGTTTGTTCAGCTGCAACAAAGTCTCCATGCATTCGTATGAACTGCAAAGTGGAGTGTCTGAGCACTACTTCAAGTACCAGGCTAGCAGCGAATCGTGGTGGTGTCATGTTACGCGGTGGCTGTTGACACCAGCGCCTGATTAATATTTATGATACGGCTGAGCATCTCGCATGGCCGGTTCGCTGCGAATTATCTACCTCCCGCTCACTCCCACGTCCTCAACCCATACGTGCTAGACAGAGCCAGCAACTTTGCACTGTGCCTGCTCTTTCAACATTTGAATATGCGTAAGTGCGAATGAGAATCTCAAATCTTCTTAATTTTTGCTGTCTCTTTTTGTTTCCAGTTTTTGCGGATGCGAACACACCTCGTTCAAACTTTTGAGTGCTAAAACTTACGGGTATCTTTAGATGGTAAATATTATCTTAATCGTATTTATCTTTTTAATTAGCGACGGGTGAAGTCTCTTTCAAAGGTCCATGTGTTGAGCTCTCTTGGTGATAATGCACTAAGGTTGGAAAAACTGGATTTGTGTCAGACCCACTGACCGTTCGATTGCAAATCGAAAGAAATGAGTATGTGGAACAAGGCGTGGGACAAACGCGCCTCGAACCTGACCGTATCGAGGTATCTCGACCGGACAGACTCGACTTGACTGCCGTTAAAAAAATGTGCATCGGGTGCAATGGAAAACCGTGTCATAGAAATATCACCCGCATAGGGAACTGAACAACGTTCACAGGACGGAGACAAATAGGTACTGTGGTATGATGTTGACCGCGTTTAGCAGAACCAATGTTGCGTTCATTTGAATTACTCATTGAATTGCTAAATTACTCATTGAACCTCGCTGGATTGTTAATTGAAACGCATCCGAAACTTTTATCCTCGTCTCTGTTCCTTTAATCTTGGAATTGAATAGCTTCAAAAATAATTCACATCCCAGTAAGTAAATTAGTTTCGTTCGACGGTACCACTTATATCTTTTTATTCATATTCAATGTCTCTTTTGTTTCAATTTGCCTTGTTCATGAGGATAATGTTTTTCATTTAAGATTCCTTTGATACCCAGTGCACATTAACAGTATTATCATTGTGTTTGCGACTTTATTAACATTGTTTGTCTGGACATTATCCGTGAGCTCGCGCGCTTCCAGCGCCGGCCGGCGTTCGCGAGACTCCGTTCCAAGGTCACGTTATCGTGCTATCGTCAGCCCTGAACCGATCCAAGGCTATCTGGCGAATATTTACTAATCCGTGCACGATACGACTGGATCCTCGGGTAGTCGGGTACGTCATCGTAAGCACGTCCGTCTTACAGGAACTCGGCAATCTCGACCGTCGCTCGCAGACTCTTTATTGTTAATTTGAAACGGCTGGTGGAGCGCGACCGGATGCTTACTCTCGCTTTTAGGAGTAACATCGGGAATATTGTGTCAAACTAAATTTCTTGCATGTTTACATTTTATAAATAGAGCATTCACGTGGCGCCGAAGTGTGATAAGCGGAGGCCGGTTGGACTTGAACTCACCGTGCGCTGTTAACATCCTCCGCGGCGGGAAGAGAGTTCCTCCGTCACACTGACACTCGTGCGGGATAATAAGCACTCACAAACGGCGCACTTAGTTCAGCGGCACACGCGAGGACTGCACGGTACGACACCCACGACTAGAATGCGGGCGAGACGGCTGGTCGCGGGGCGCGGGGGGAGGAGCGCGGCGACACACGGCTCGTGCGAAGGCGCGGCGGCGAACACTGCGGCCGAGCGCCAGAGCGCTTCCCGCAATTGGTTGAATGTCATGTGACGTCACGCGATCCGACCAATCGCGGCGATGCAGGTAGTTCCTGCTGCCAGCCGCGAGAGGCGCTGTTGCCAAGGAAGTCGCCCGCCCTACAAGCTTTCTTCAGCCAGGGCGTATGCTTCAGCGGGCGGCAGCACGGGCGGAAATCACAATCGTATGACTCGGATCTAATTACTAGAACCATCGAGAATTATTTATGAAAACAGAATAATTGCCTTTCTGAACGAAAACCGTGTTAGCGAATGAAGCAATCACATTTCCGTATGGAAATGTGGTAAAATTGGACGACTGCCAAGCTTTTAAGTTCCGAAGAAAAAAGTTCTTTCTGGTTGTCACATAAAGTTTTATGAATAAGTTAAACATTGGGGCGTTTAAAACATAAACTCAAGTCAGAGTCATTCGTATCGGACTAAAGGTACAAAATAGTCTGGTAGATTGAATCAAATTAATACAAGAGTTGAATGACCACAACACCACAACAATTTTCTATTTTCAAGCTTATTGTTTTAGTAAAGTTGTTAGGCTATTTTCAACTTCTCAAGATATCCTTTGTAAACTTATGCGCCAAAAAGGTAAAACAATTAACGTCGTCGGTTCGATTTGGAATCTGAAAAGTAAAACTTATAATGTAAACAACAAAAACAAAAGTCAAGTAGTGACTTGCCAAAGCTGTAAATTAAATTCAGTTATGTAGGTACCTACTTTTTTTCCTTAGGAACATATTATAATAACTCTTGGATTTATCTTTGTTTACAGTTTGATTACATTACAAGGCAAGAGGTTTGCGTGTACAGGTCTGTATCAAAAAAATTCTAGGCATATACAGCAACGGAACACTAAAAGCTAAAAAAATAATATTAAAAATAATTTGATAACTAAAATCTCCCAGGCTAGTGTCATCTTGGTCGCAAAAAAAAAATCTTCAGTAAGTAATGTAATTTGTTATCGGTAATTAATTATATTAACTTGAAAAATAAATAAACAGAAATATTAGTTATGGAGTCACAGGTTATCGTGGTACGGGCATTTGATGCGGAGGGATGAATTCCATGTCACTAGAAAAGTGTTAGATATGAAAGTAGATTGTTATACGAGTAGAGGAAGGCCAATGAGAAGATGGATGGACTGTGTGAAAGAGGATATAAACAAAGCAGGTTAGTACAGAGAAGACGGCTGATATAGACGAATGGAAGAAGAAGACATGTTGTGCCGAACCCACCTAAGTGTGGGATTAGGAAGATGATGGTAATTAATTTAATTTAATTTATTGTAGCATATTTCTAAATCAAATAATAAATGCACCATATTTTAATTACCAAAGAAACTTAAATGGGCAATCCAAAAAGGGTACTACGTAGTATCTGTGCAGTCAGAATTTTGGGTTTCTACTAAATGACAGAGTAACGCGCCCGAGCCGAGCTTTCGCGAGCTGGCTCAAGCTAGATGCCCAGGTTTGCCAAATGATGAGTAAAACTTTAATTATTATCATTGTTGGGTAGGTACCGACCGACGCAAAGCCATAAGAAAACTACTTACGGTAACGGTTACTGTTATCCAATTTTTATCATTATTCTGATATAAAATCGTCTTAATTTTTTCAAGTTTTTTTACCATATCTGTGTTCAGTAACGGCAATTGATAACGCGTAATTTTTTTTCTGGTGATTAAACATTTGCGGTTTATATGTATCATAGACGAATTCCATTGTTTCTTTTGGACCGCTAAATGCCAGTACTTTACCTAAAGATACAGGTAAATGAATCTTAATAATGATTCACTTATGAAGATGTTGAACTCAAAACAATCTCTGTCATTAGACCGAGCATAAACAAAGCCTTAGTGGCACCCGAGGGAGGCCAGCAGCTGTCTCCAGCTTGAGGCATTAAACACCCACACTGAGTTTCACAACAACCAGTCTCACCATCCTCAAAAATCAACCATAAACACATCAGCTTAGCGTTCAAATCCTTTAAACATTTATAAGATTCTGTAAACCATACAAGCGATTGAATACAAAAGAAAAACAACTGAATCTTTATGTATCCAGAGTTGATTTTTAAATGTTATAGCTTTCATATTACAGGAAATTGTATCGGAAATTAACGCACAGAAAAGTGTCAGTTTAAGGGATACGAATCCTTTTGGATTGCAATGACGATATTCTTGAGAAAATGAAGTGAATTATTAAAAAAATAGTTATTACCCTCATCTTTCTGCGGAAAACTATGTATATTTATTTATTTTACGATACTTATGAAACCTTAAAAATATATGTATTTATGCTTTTCATAAGTTGTGTGATGGATGGATTGGTTGTGCCAATACTTCTGGAGTCAAGCTTGAGGCAGCAGCTTCTATGTATTTTTTTAAAGAAATGAGCCTTATCTTAAATTAACCTTCTTTAAAAAAAAATATAATATACTCCTATTAAAAAAAAACCGACCCAACCCGAACAACCGTTACATAGCCGAGCGTGACGGCTCAGTCTCACAAAATAAAGTGCTCAGCGCGCCTGAAGTATTCACAAGTTTTCTTTTCTATTAAAATCGTCAAGTTTACGTGGGTATCACTTTCAAATATTTTTTTTAAATAATCAACTAAAGACTTAATTTACTGCATGTTGTATTCGATAAATCCGTCGACATAAGAGGTAGCTTACCGATGTCCCCTCACTAAACGACTTTTGTATGCAGATACTCAAAAATCGGAATTAATTTACATCCTGGACGGTCTGAACAGAAAGGGGATATTCAATATTTTTTTATAACTTCAAAAAAGGAGAAAGTTCATAATACTGTAGAATTTTTTTTATGTCTTACCTCACCGATTTGAAAACTTCTTTTTTTGTTTGAGAGGTTATACTTGTAAGTATAACCTCTCAAACAAAAAAAGGATGGTCCCATAAAAATTTTATCAAAATTAGTTAGCTGTGAATTTTCAGTGGTGCCTACAGTCACTAGAACAGTCCGATTGAAGGCGGTTGTTATATGATTTTGTAAAACTTTGATTAGGTATAGGTATAATGATTAAAATAATATCATGAATTTTTCAAATCGGTTTATAAAGAACAATGTTCCGAGGTTTGTTACCTCAGAACTTTGTTCTTACACAAAAAATTGAATAAAATTGAGAAAATCCTCCTTTTTTTGAAGTCGGTTGAAAATAAGCAGCTCCAATTATAAAATTTAACAATCAAAAGCAACAGCTTTCACCGGCGCGTGCGACTGGCAATTCAGCTTGAAGCATGCGCGTCAGGCTATTTCGGGACTCCCCTCGCACCGGAGATTTACACGAGCTTAATGAACTAGAAACCATGTATTGACTTTGATTCTGAAAAGTATTCCTTTTCTAATGAACAAACTAAGACTTTGAGACTCTTATTTTTCATAATGTTTTCAGTTATTTTCTTCAAAACTTACTTAGCTAAAATCCAATTGTTGACTTGACTTCTAATTACGAGTATGTACCTACAGAATTAATATTCTCACCTGAAAATTTTTTTC
Organism: Lobophora halterata; assembly: GCA_932526365.1. Lineage (NCBI taxonomy): Eukaryota > Metazoa > Arthropoda > Insecta > Lepidoptera > Geometridae > Lobophora > Lobophora halterata. Next base: position 9,869,743 of record OW052002.1, read on the forward strand.
CTAAAATTACAGTAATTTAGAATAAGTTACAACTGATTCCTTATTAAAATGTGTTTATGAACTTAATTAAAAACCATATAAAATAGCCCAGGTTCTACCTGTAAAGTCTACCCATACCAAATTTCAGCTGAATCAGTTCCGTAGTTTTAACGTGCGTTCTCAAAAACTCACACATAACACTTGTTACTTTCTCAGAATGTCTTTTAGAAAATCACTGGTGATATCCAAGCGGCTCGCCCCAGCAGGCGATTTTGTACGCACGCGGACGCTGTGATGTCATAATACATGTCACAATTCACAATTTCATCCGTATCGTATCGTATTGAGAAACTATAATTATAACAATCAGTCAGTAGCTGCCTGAGAGAAGGAGTAATTGCGTGACGTCGCGTTAAGCGTCAATTATAATATGACATTAGTCACATTAGGCCACTGATAAAAATAGCAGTGTGTTATAAAATCACCGGCGAATTAGCTGTTACAAAATGAAATCATATCACCATGTGACAATGAAATATAAGTAGCAATCATTTCCATGCCTAATAGAATCGCAATTGGCAGTTGTGGTAATTCAGTAATTCAGTCATCTATTGCAGATAAATATGTACACTTACACCTTAGGGCTATAGTATAATATACCCTGTTGGGCACAGCAACTTTACTAATAGGAACTTAAGTTTATTTCCTTACATTAAATAGGTAGTATCACAAATTCACAATGTAATTGAATATAAATTTAGTTTTTAAGATGGCACATCAAATACCTACTACTTAGATTAGTTATTTGAATGAAAAGTTTATTTAAGTAAGTACCTATATTATAAGGTATAATATAGTGAGCAATTTCCGCCCAACTTCAACGTACACGTGATATGAAAACAATCGCCTAACAGCAGCGGCTGTAAACCACCACAGACTAAACGTACGTGCCTGAAACACAGTATGAAACTAATGAAACTTAAACTAAGAACAACATCACGTCATAACCGACGGAAGGAAGTAACTTGGTAATGGCTTGGTAACTTAGATTAGGTATTGTAGTGTTTGCCATAAATATAGCAAGCGTATTCTTGCTATATTTATTGCAAACACTATAAATGACTGTGTTGAGTAAATGTAATGAATAAAAGTGTTTATATATTAATATATTTGTGTATGTAAATAGTTGTAGATAAGTATATACGTAATATTTGTAATAAAACATTCCTAAGTAGTAGGTAAGCTACCTAGGGAAGTTGTTTAGGTAAGTAGGGTATCTAGTCTAAGGTAGGTAAGTACCTAATGTACGTGGTATGGTAGAAGTAAGTCTACTGCATGATTTAAGTAGGTACCTAGCACCGATATTAATAAGTAAGGATGAGTAGGGTACCTAATATGTGGGAGTAGCCCACACTACAATAAAAAAAATAAAAAAGCGTATTCTGAGGACGTGGTGGCCGAGTGGATGAGGCCCTTACCTTGCGATCTGATGGTCGCGGGTTCGAATCCCGGTGGCAGTCATGCGTGAATGGGTTATTCGGTCGAAAAAATCTATGTATGCATCCCACGTTCTCGCAACGGTGAAGGAAAACATAGTGAGGAAACCGGCATGTCGTAGAACCAAAAGTTCGAAAACATGTGTCGAGTGCACGAAAGGAGCCTCTTCGAGACGCACTTGAAATCCTTTCACCACACTGGTTCGAAAGAACTAGTGACACGAAGAAGAAGAAGAAGCAAGCGTATTCTCTATGCTTATTCTGTGGAGGTATGATATAATCTATGAAGATCAGCTTCTTCAGAGACGACATCGTGGGCGCATTCCTATGCTTATTCATATTCTGTTTAGGGGGTACAGCGGTCGCGTGGGCGCATTATTGAATATAAATTTATATTTAAGTATATTTTATTGGTATAAACGAAATTCAACCTAGTACAGATATTAATTATAAAGTATTAAGCATCTCCTTGCTTCTGAAAGAGCACGTTAGATTGTACCGGTTATAATAATAATATAACTTTGGGTAGTATCATTACGAACATCATCAGCCCACTTTAATCCATAGCTAGACCTCTCCTTTTTCGCGCAACTGAGTTCGGTCTTCAGCTCTACACATTGACTTTTTACCGGCTTGACTTTTCGTAGGTCGTCGCTCCACCTGGGCGTTAACTCAAACAGAGCCATTTCTTGCTCACAATAAACATTTATGGAGAAAAGTGTTACCCTAAATGAACAGAAATATAATCGGCTTACCGGCGCTTTAGTGATATTGTTAAAAAAGTAACTGTACAATCGTAATTTTGTTAAGACTCGTAGTAAGCCAAGGATAGTAAGCCGTGTGGCCTATTTTTTATTAACCGTAATATTTTTTTCACAAACAAGATGCAAGTTGTACAATGTGGCACGCATAATGTTTAACCTTTCGCCTGTCCCATTGGTGTCTCCCACAAGGTAACACTTTGGGCCCTGTTTTTATTCCAAGCGTCTGCGTCCGTCAGTTGAATATGATCCCAATAACAATGAATATAAAGCTCGTTTTTATGTGATATCAGTTGTTTGTTAAGTTGTTTTCTCCCGTTACGTTTTTGCAGAGGACCCACGTGGTGCAACACATGTTAGACCATATCCAGCATCGAGCCGGGAGATGGTAAGTGATAAAGTTTTTGAAAAAATTGAAGAAACTTTTACTTACTCAATTACTTATAGAAAAATACCGCATTATTATAAATACTAAGTCAACGTTACGTACATATAATACTATAATAGGCACAAGAGTCGAAGAAAACTTTAAATTCACTAATCTACCTAACTTTATAGTTTTTCTAATAATACTTTCTTTCTTAAGATGTTTTTTTTTATTTTAAGACCCTTAGCCTCTATGGGTCACCTGGAATCGATTATAATGGATGTGCTTCTTGATACTAATCAGGCAAAACAGTAGCAAACTCATTCAAAAAAGCATTCAGTGGTAGATTTATGTGAAATATATCCCATCACCCTTTAATAACTTCAAGACATGCCACAAATATTTAGAATGGTAATATTTAATCATAATCAAATATCTGGAAACAGCTTCCAAACAATACGACAGAAGTAAATGAATCAGAAATTCTCATGATCGCGGGCGCCGGCACATGCTGCGCACATTTGTGAAACCCCTCCCCTCTCCCTCTGCCGTTACACCCCCGCGCAGGGATCTGAAAAACGGAGCCCAACAAAAAATAAGACCCTTACGACTCATGGTAAGATAACGTTCCCAGACACATGATTTTACAAGGGCCTCGATGAGGTCAATGACCTAATTTTTTTTTTATATAAACTATTGCGGTTAATCATTATGGTTCGATTTTGAGAAAGTTGATTTTGATATAAAATTAATTCAATTTAAATTGATGGCAAAAGCTACTAAATCTACTAATTAATTATCTATTGAAACCTTCGAGAATCCAGCAAAAGGAGGGGTTATACGTCAGAATCTGCTAATATAATTTTCTGCCATTATTGACGGGGGACGAGGTAAACACGCATTGCACACGCGCCTAACAAAACTTATTAATGTAAACGCACACTATAATAATCTCGCACACCATCTTAAAATATGCACACAGTTATCAAATACAGCGTATAGTTTTATTTTACGTGAATGGCCAAGAAGGTTATATGGTCAGCAGAGAGGTTCGCCTTACTTTAACTCCTTTTGCTGGATTCTCGAAGACTGAAACCGACTATTTTTTTTATACTGACATAACAATTTTTATTTGTCCTAAAATAAATAACTTATCATATACTTATACATAGGTAGGTACTCGCTATATTTTAATCATTGACGTTGTATCGATAAAAAATCAGAATACCTATTCATCTTAACTTATCTACTGATAAAAAGATCATACCATTTTTCATAATTCAGTCGTAAATTTGGCTTAGAAAAACAATCATGTGGTTGCTGTTCAGCGTTTTAACGTTCGTGGTGGTAGGGATTGCTGGGCAAGATTCAGATGGGGTTTTTGTTGTGGAAACCAATCCAATGGTTGAACTGCCTGAGCAGCCGACAGTGGTGATAGCACAGGGAATAGTAACTGGTTCCCGTTCTTCAGATGGAAGCTATGCTGAATTTTTTGGCATACCGTATGCTGACGCTACTTCTGGCAGTAATAGGTTCAAGGTAATAAAAACCTCAAATAATTTTTAATTAGAATTTGAAGTAGAAATAAAAATAATTATTTTTCAGGCACCTAATCCACCACCATTATTTGAAGACACTTTTGTAGCTGACCGCAAAAATATAAAATGCGTACGCGCTCTAGGAGTTGGCTTCGAGGGAACAGAAGATTGTCTAGTTGCAGACGTCTACACGACAACCTTGGATAGCACAAAACAACTACCTGTAATGGTCTGGGTTAAGGGAAAGGAATTCGATAAAATAAACGAACATGAGCTTACTTTCAGGAACTTTCTAGACAAAGATGTCGTCGTTGTGTCACTGAACTATCGTGAGTCTGTTCTTGGATTTCTTTGTTTGGGAACTGAAACCGCGCCTGGTAACGCAGGTCTGAAAGACATTATTGCGGGACTAAAATGGGTTCAAGACAACATTGCTCAGTTTGGTGGAAACCCCAATGATATTACTCTGGTTGGACACGGCAGTGGCGCTGCTGCTGTAGATTTGGTAACCATGTCACCGATGGCAAATGGGTTAATCAACAAAGCAATTGCTCAAAGTGGAAATGCGTTATCTCCTTGGGCCGTCTCACGTGATAACTTGAAGTACGCAATTCATGTTGCTGAAGCTCTCGGTCACGTTATCACAGATATTGAAGATCTTTCAGCAATATTCACACGGACAAGTGTAGCAGCTTTGATGGGCGTTATCAATGAACTAGACCTAACTGATAATGCTTTGGCATTTGCTCCTTGTATAGAGCGCGATGACTTGGAAGGTGTAGAAGCATTCCTTGTGAAATCGCCCTATGAAATCCTATTAGCTGGCGAGTTTTTGCAGATTCCGCTCATCATCGGTTTTGTTGACAATGAAGGCACGATCAGATCTGAAGAAGCCGTAGAAGACAATTGGTTGTCAAAGATGGACGAATCCTTTCACGAATTTATGCCAACAGATTTGGAATTTTCAACGGCACAAGAACAAACACAAATTGCGCAGAACATCAGATCTCAGTATTTCCAAAACAATCCCATTGATTTGAACCATGTTCAAAATTACGTAGATTATCATGGGGATACTATGATATTAGTTGCAGCTCTAAGAGAAGTTAGGTTACGAGTTTTTGCTTCTAATTCACCTGTTTTTGTTTATCAATTTTCGTACAAAGGTACTTTAGGAGAGCCTTTGGTGGGACCTTTATCGGTAGACGGTGCAGCCCATAGCGAGGAGTTAGCGTACATGCTCTTCGATACTGATGATGAGCAAACACCCGTAAGAGACTTGGTGATTGGCGATATTCTCGTCGAGAGGTGGACCAATTTCGCCAAGGATAAGTAAGTATAACTATTCAACACTATAATTCAAAGTTCAAGCGAGATGGTTTTGTTATTAACTCAAGTAAAGGAAAACTTCCGTACATCATCCGCCTATTAAATTATAATTTTTTTTTCAGTATACCTCTAAGCGAAACTTCTCAAGTACTATGGAGACCATTCACGTCGATTCAAGCATTCTTCCTTCGTTTTCTTGACAGCAATGAAGTAACTGATGAAGCTACTTTAGAAGTGCTTCTACAAAATCCTCATCCAGAAACACTGAGATTCTGGGATGATATTTATGCAGAGCATTTCTTGGATGCCGAGGCGAAATGGGATTGGGATGAGCGAACTGAAGAAGATGAAGCTACTGGTGGTGAAGGCAGTAGTGAGGAAGGTAGTGGCGATGAAAACAGTAGCGGAGAAGGTGACAGTGAAGAAAGTAGTGGCGAAGAAGGTAACGGTGAAGAAATTGGTGGCGGAGATGATGGCAGTAGCGAAGAAGGCAGCGATGAAGATGAAAATAGCGTAGAAGCAGTTACAGATTCTGCCTCGGCTGCTTGTGGTTATACTTTATCAATAATTACTATCTTTGCCATTATAAATAAATTCCATTCTCATCAGATGCTTTTATAAAAATTAAACAGTAGATTTTTGTTCTATTGACATACATTAGAGATAACTATATTTCTTTTATGAATTTTTTACCAAAATTCATATTAAGTTAACGAATTCTTATAAATATTTTTTCTTCGTCATTTTTTTATTTTCCATGATTTAAAAATGAAAATGAGGATGTTTTCATTATGTACGAGTATATCTTTGTGACATGAATAGGGGCGCCCAAGTATGTAGATCGATATTGTATTTTTATAATAAATAAAATCCGGATAAACTGTTGTTTTTTTAGTTCATACCTACATACTACATTGCTATGGTTAGGTATCTATAGATACTTTATCAACACATCACCGATATCATAGGATAAGATTATTTTTGACATTATAAGATGGCAGTTTTCTTAAAGTAGAGTAAGTCTCTTTGATGATAATATCAAATCTAAAAGAAGCATTTTACCGTTGGGATTCATCCCCTGCAGGATGCCGTCTAGATGGTTACCAATACAGTGTCAGATATTCTGCCGCAAAGCAGTTATGTACATTACTGTTTTCCGGTTTAAAAGGCACTGTAGCTAGTGAAATTACTGGGCTTTCGAGACTGAGCATCAAAGTGTCTAATGGTGAACGAGCGACGTAGCAGTGTTGCACCAGCCTATGTGAATCAAAGTCCTATATAGCGCGATCTCTAACCATCAGGAAAGCGCCTAGCTAGGCATGTCATTTTTATACAATAATCAAGGTTTTACAAAAACATACAACAACAGGCACCACTGAAAAGTCACAGGGAAGCAAAATACGCACGCAATTTTGTTCACTTCAACGATTTTTTTTTAAAGATATTTTGAATTTAAAACTAATCTAAGTACTTAACGATAAAATGTTTAGGGGACCAATCTGACAGTATAACTTTTCAAAAAAAAAGGATTTTTCAAAGCGGTTATAAACCGATTTGAAAAATCCTTTTTTTTTTTAACAACAAAGTTTTGAGGTAACAAACATAAAAAACAACCGAAATTGAGAAGAGGAAGTTATTTTTTCAGTCTGTTGAAAAATATAAAAATGACAAACAATTAAAACAATAAAAGACGAAGAGAAAGAAGTAAATTTTGAAAGAAAACTGAAAGACATTACAGTTCAGTATACAAGAATTTTTTAACGACAAATTTGAGATTTAATACTTGACAAATTATATAATAAGATATGTAAAATTAATTTATGATTCGGTCCGCTCCTGCTCTAATGTTGCAATGCCCTATTTTAGGGTTCAATATGTTCTATGAGTATGTTCTGTGTAACTTGTAAACAATTAAAACTAAGACTTATTGACTGCAATAAAAATACTGAATACTGAATACAAAACTAGACCATAGGATACCTCGTGTATAGTTAAAACAACATTATCCGGTACAATTTTGCCTGCAATTTACCCTACCAAGTTGCGTGCATGAAAGTTCAGGCCGCGACGATCGTGTCAGCTCGGAGGTCGCAAGGTCAGCCTACGTGGTTATGCCTATGCCTATGCCACAGTAAAAATATTGGTGAAATAACAGTAATGATATATCTTACATACTAATTACATAATGTGATGGTTAAATAGACGGACTACGAATAATACTTTGCCTGACATCCTATTGTTAAATCTATTTAATGTGAAATTAAATGCAACCAGTATCCTCGGCACGCTGCCATCGGGTATCGAGTTGGAGCAGTTGAGCTACCTATAGATTTGAGATTTGCCCTGCCTACGAAGCTTGGTGTTCCGGGTTCGATCCCCGGCCGGGGCAAATATTTGTGATGAATACAAATATTTGTTCTCGGGTCTTGGATGTTGTGATGTCTTGTATGTGTCCATGCCACCTGCGACACAGGGAATCCTAGTGCAGGGGTGTGAGTGTGTGAATGTTTATGTATATAGATTGTTTGCAACGGTCCATGGGTGGCCCAATTGTTTCCTTTTGTAAATTTTGTGATAAGTATAAATTGTAGTGGTTAGTGAATAAAATTTCATTTCATTTCATTGCACGAGTAGGTATCTTAATAGCGGCGGCGAGAGTGCTGATAATAGGTCGGTACATATAGTTTTGACGACGCTAAGCAAAATCACAGGTGCAGTAAAGGTCTACAAGGGATATTAATAAATAAAAGAAACAATAAATAAATATTTTGGACGTTTCACACAATATCATCATGATGACCAATAGAATACTTAAAACTATTTTTGTGTAAATACATACATAAGATACATAAAAAACACCCAGGCTCCGGACACACACCAATATTCGTCACAGAAGAAAGAAACTGCCAACGGTAAAGAAACACTCTTTTCAAAACTCAACAAAACATTTGCTCTGCCAGCGCTTGTGTAATAGGTACCTATGCTAATTCTGTGCCTAGCCTACCTGCTTATATGCAAATTCATGCCAGGAAAATGTCACACAGGCCTTTCCAGATCCGCTGGATGGACTTGTAGATAAGTGGGCGTATCCACGTGATGACATAACTTAGCTTGGGCTACAGGCTCGGCTAGCATAAAAACATTGGACGGCTAAATTAGCTTTAACTAGTAATAACTAGCTAACCCGCGTATGACTTCGTCACCCGTGTAAGAAATGATAATTGTTGATAACGTTTGTTGCACTCGCGGAAGAAATGTCACAATAGCAAAGTGTCAGTATTAAGCAAGTCAATCGATACTTGCACATTTTCAATGCCTCTTTTTACCCACTCAAACATCGAATTTTGTAGAAAACTGAAATACATGCCGGTATTTATCTTTGTAGATTATAAAAATACAACTTTTAATCAGATACTGTGTATATCTGAGGAGACAGGATCATTCAACTTTTGGTCTTATAACACCTTCAATTCAATGTGTACTTTCACATTAGAAATGGTTCGGTTAAATCGTCAAGTACAAATTTTGTAATCCTAAGGCACTGGAAAATGTGTCAGGTTTTATATAGATAGATAGATAGATAATTCTTTATTGCACACCACAAAACAAGTAAATAAACAGGAACACAAACAATAAAAAAAAAATGAAGCACAATGGGCGGTCTTATCGCTAAAAGCAATCTCTTCCAGACAACCTTCGGATGGATCTGGAAATGAGAGGAATAGATAATGACGGTGGCGCGTTTAAATAAGTTATATACATAAACCTACATAAACATAAATACTTATATAAACAAATACTATATGTAAAAAAAAAAGAAAAAAAAGATAATTATTTATAATTTCATACTATACTATATCTACATATAAATAAATGAATAGGAGACATCAACTTCTTGGTAGTGAAAGATAATGAGTGTGCAACATTTTTTTGAAAGTGGCGAGCGACTTAGCACTTCTGATATCTAATGGGAGATCATTCCATAGTGAAATAGCTTGTACAGTGAGGGATTTGCGATAGAATAAAGATGAGTAGTCAGGAATTTTGAGTAGTAATTTATTAGAGGGGCGCATAGAACGAGAAGTTGAGAGGTGGAGATATTCAAAACGCTCCTTGAGATAGATATATAACTACACTTGTATAATTATTTATTTTGGAATCTTACGGCCGGCACCGGCCAGCGGTTGCTGTAGTCGGCGACCCGTTAATTTTCGATTCGACGACACCGTGGCTTAGTTGGTAGTGACCCTGCCTACGAAGCTTGGTGTTCCGGGTTCGATCCCCGGCCGGGGCAAATATTTGTGACGAAAACAAATGTTTGCTCTCGGGTCTTGGATGTTGTGATGTGTTGTATGTGTCCATGCCGCCTGCGACACAGGGAATCCTAGTGCAGGGGTGTGAGTGTGTGAATGTTTGTTTGTTTGTTCATACATTTTGTAGTTGTCGCGCGCTACCGTTACACTAAAAAAATTTAGTATCTGACGGACGCCAGCCACCGGTTGCTAGTCGGCAACGTATTTGCGAGTGCACTTATACTCACTCCTAATTTCAATCAATAATTAAAAAAATAATCTTATATATGCAAGATATCTGGGCATTTTTATTGTTTGATCGATAAAAAATGTTTACATTAAATCGATGGTGGCATAAGCACAGTGGAAGTGTGGCAATAAAAATGCATATTTGCACACGGATTATTGTTTACCATTCACTGCAGATGTGGACACAACCAATACAAAATATGGCCGTTAAATTAAACAGTTCATAATAATAAAGCGTAAGTCATACTGGCAAAATATTTCATTCGGTTTTTGTTAAAGCTTTATCATATTTTTATGCCGTTTTTCGAGATTCATTATGGTACAATTTTATGAAAAAGTGAGAAAGAAAACTCATCAGAATCAGGTTGTTTGTTACACAATCACGCTGGAACGACTGAAGTAATTTTGTTAACACTTGGTATGGGTAGAGCTTAGAAGCTAGAAAAAGATATAGGATAAAGATATAAAGATAAAGATATAGCTGCTTTTTATTTCAAATGAAATGAAAAATGTTTATTCGTAGTACAGGCACACTGCATAACAACAATTGCTGCGGACAGTATAGTATATATTTCGATACAATGCAAGTGAAACCATGGGCAGCAGATAGTAAATAAAAATTAATCAAAATCGTCTTTAAATTCTTAAAAGACCTACTTTAATTTTTCATCTCTACCAACAATAACGCGATACCTATGTATGGTCATGCATTTGTCTTGAATTGCTGCACACGTGCTATTCAAGCTGATTTTTAATGTAACTCACATTTATGGCATAAAGTATTTGTATGGACATACCAGTAACTGCAGATACACTGCCCTACACTGTGTCGAAAGAAATAGTTACACGATAAGAAGAAAAATAACTGCCCTACAGTTATTTTTTTTTTGCTTTAGAACCAAAACCAGGCCCCATAACTTTACACCAAAGTTTAAATGCCGCAAAACTCGAAGTCATATCCACATAGGGTTGTCGTCATCCACAGCGAGCGCCGCGCCGGGCGTGCCGCAGCCGCCTCTTGCGGGCCATGTGCCACCGCATCCTGCCCCCACCTCGTCAGGTTACAGGACGAGTGTGCTCGTAAAATAATGGCCTGGTGTGTCGCGGCCATACCCCCGTTTTCACTTGTCGGTTGTAGTGTCCGATAAAATGTCGGACGCTCAATTTAATATGAATTCTTGTCGGAGTCGACAAAGAATCGTGCCGAGTAAACATGAATAGCTTCATATCTCTATGTATTCTAAAAATATATTTACAAAAATAAGTATACGATATAAGTATAATATCAGTTATCTGGTTCTTATATTACAAGCTCTGATTAGCTTCAGCTAGATGTCGTTGTGAGAAATGTCCAAAATAAGTATTTTTTTTTTATATAAAATGTTTAGTATCCGATATTTTATCGGGCCCGGCACCCCACGAGTGGGAACGGGGCCTTACGTGACTCATGATTACTCTCAGACTTGAGTTGAACTCGCCTGAAGAAGGCTGATCTCCAGCTCGTAAAATTCGATTATTGTCAATTTTTGCAACTACGGTTATTTATACTTTCTCAAAAACACGTTAACCCCAATCTTCACTCATGGCACAATCAGGCTAATCAGTCAAATATCATGACACTAGTCTACTTCAGAAGGTTTTTTCTCGTAAAAGACTGTGTTCGGAGTTTTCAAGCTACCCAAAAAACTTCGACATAGCGAGACGATTATGACATCGCTACTAACAGCCGAAGCAGTAATTATATTTATCAGAAGGAAACATCTGTACATAAGTTTGTAGACAACAATGTCATTGACATAACATCGATCAGCCCACTATCTCCTTCACTGACGAATCTACCTGTAAAAAGTTCAATGCCAGGTCGACTGCGATCACTTCTTACTAGAAAATAATGTTCATGAATAAACTTGTCTTTTTTTAACATAAACAAACATGGTACATTAATATTACCTATTCTTTGCCTATACTGCCTCACTCATGTGGAGCAAATCAGTATTATTGATTTCTTTTATCTTACAATTTCTTACATGACATTGTCATCGTAAATTATTAGCGCTAAGAAGTAACGTATTATTATATTAATTTAATCCAATTTCTTTCACTTGCTTTTGGTAGCTACTGTGATTCATTGACGGTTGGAAAATCCAATATAATTAGTAATATTTCTAAATTTGATTAGTGAACCACTGCTTTTGAGTTTTCGTCGTTAAACAACCATGACTCTAGTTATAAGTGCTCCAAGATCATTCCCCACAAATTAAACAAAACAAAAACCATCCGTGACGAAAACTGAACGAAAACTATTGATTAATGTGTTTTTTGATTTAACTTTTACAGTTTCCTTACGATCAGTTAATGAGCCTTAAGTGATAGTTTACGATTTGACACAGCAGCTCGATTTTATGGTAGTTATAAAACAATATAAGTATTAGTTAAGAAATCTTTGTTAACCTATAATTTTATACTTATGTGATTGTGATGTGTTTTGTGCGCTTAAATAAATAAAATAAATAAAATTAGTTTCTTTGCAAACAGAGATTAGGACGGGCGTTGAGAACATCGTAACAGGTAATATTATAACGTTATGGTTTATTTTCTATATTTAATTTTAAAAAAAGACAAGTCTATATACATTCACATTTTATTCACAGCCAATATCAAAAACGCCTCATGAAGATTTTAACAGCGTTTGATAAAGAAGTGAACAGTTTACACAAAGAAAATAACCCGTCTGTGACGGTTTTCATTTGAATACGTTTGTCAAAAATATTTGCTCATAGATAAAATATCAAGCTAAAAAAGCCCAAAGCTATATTTTATACACTCGTAGGTTAGTTGGTAGGTACCAAAAACATTACATTAAATATCTGCTTTTTATGTAGAGTACTATTACTACGGCATTTATTTTATCGTTTATTACCTCATTTATCATTTAAATGATGAAATTGTAAAAATAGAAAAAAAAAAATTATATTTTTATACAAGGGCGTAAAGTTTGAAGGACCTACTATACAAGGCCTGTATGATGCAAAAGTTTCAAAACCTCTGTGACTACGGGAATTGGATTATAAATTGCATTACTACTCCGATGAGAAATCTATTTTTAATTAAACTTTATCTATAAAACTGTTTTTTTTCTCTCATTTCATATATAGATTTGAAATCATAAGGAAAAATGCATTTCTTGTCGTAAAGGCTAACGACCGTTATCGACCGCTAGTCTTACAACTTTTCTGAACTGGTGCCGATGCCACTTAACGGTTGCAATATTTAACATACCTGTAGCTTTGTGAGGCAAAACTAAAGCCACTTACTTATTTCTTTAGCAATTGTGCTTATTTCTCACATCCCTCTGGAATTATTGGTTGCTTTTAAACGTCGACACCGTGGCTTAGTTGGTAGTGACCCTGCCTACGAAGCTTGGTGTTCCGGGTTCGATCCCCGGCCGGGGCAAATATTTGTGTCGAACACAAATGTTTGTTCTCGGGTCTTGGATGTTGTGATGTGTTGTATGTGTCCATGCCACCTGCGACACAGGGAATCCTAGTGCAGGGGTGTGAGTGTGTGAATGTTTAAAAAAAAAAAAAAAAAAAAAAATAGAAGTAATATATAAATTTTAAGTAGAAATAGAGTTCAACTGTCAGTTCAGTACTTGGGTCAATGAAATACTTTTAGACGCTGCGCAAACGAGTGTTCTATGCCTGACTCTAGACACCGACACCGCAGAATTTAAGGCCCTGCGCAAACGAGTGTTCCGTATGTATCAGTGTGTTTTGCAAAAGGTTTCACGTCATAAGGAAAAGTGATTATTATTTCCGTAATAATTAAAATAACTATAAGGTTGAGCAGCGACAGCGAGTCTCCTCAGCCCTGTAATTTCGCTGTGAATAGTGCTTTTCGAAACTCTATCAGTAATTCACTATCTAATTGTGCATTGTGCGTGGTTAACACCACAATTATTATAGTTTCGAACCCGATTCGGAAAATTGGAACTCTAGTTTCTCTTTGGAGTTCGTCTATCAGTTTTTATGGGTTTTACACCGTGGCATAGACATAGAGCTAAATATTAAAAGTTGAAATTTAGTTTGAACAAAACAATGAATGTTATACCTAATGACTTCAACATACATCAAAAATACAAATAGGAAAGGGGGAAAAAAGGATTCGGTGTAAGCTTTGCACTTTTTGAATATACAATATACATAGGTACATAATATTAGTTGTTCAGTGGATAAGAAAGCATAATTATTGTATTTTTTATGTTTGTAACTTGGTACACCATGTAAACTCAGCCTAATGGCAACTTACTATTAGTATTCAGTAGATAAGAAGGCATAATTATTTTTAATTATTTTGTAATGTAGTAGCTTACAACCTACAACCTGTGGGTTATAACTTCATGAAGTAGAATTTCATGTAGGTAGGTAACCTGTCAGTTCAATAAGTACCAAACTCGCATTGATATTACTCTCTATAGATACTGGGTAATCTATAATTTGCATTGTTACTTATATTATATTTAAGATAATTTTCATAATATGTATGCTGTTGATTACCAATTAACAATAATCAATAATTTACATTATGTAGGAATATATGTTTTTTTTTTCATAATTTTATTAATAAGAATTTTATAAATAATATGGTTTTCATAACGTGACTTTAAATGAAATAAAATAAATAATAATTTTTCAGACTGTTTTCCGAAACGTTATTTCTTTATACGAACAAAGCCAATCCTGACACTCAAATGCATCAAATTTCAAACTGATATGTAACTGAAATAGCTCCCAATATAGCAGCAATTACTCTACCGCTATCCCGGTAGCTGAGAAAGAGATTTTACATACGAGCCTGCTGCTTACCCAACTTTGAATACCAATTTGATTCGGAACGTTTGTTGACACAACCTTCATGGGTGTAATAAAGTTGATCTATCTTTTAATAAATTAATTGATAACAAGTCATCGCATCGTGATGAAAGTAAAAAAGCCTCGGGGTGTTACTCGATAGGAAAAAAATCCGATCGAGTAACACTGTAACTCGTTAAAGTGTCACTCAATGGAAACCCATCGGTATAAATAATACCTATGATTTAAGACTCTTTGTGTTTATGGTTTTATAGTCCTCTGTGAAAATCCATACATTTATTGTAAAAGTATTAGGTACAAGAAAAAGTCATACAGCAAATACAAAGGAAAAGTCAGCTCGTTTGTAGCCCCATTAAGCCGTCAAGTGCTACAAAGGTCTGTTCATTTATCTAAGAGCTTGTCGAACTGGCGCCAGGCGAACACCTTTATAATTCAGAAGTACCTGATGTCGGGCTCTAGACGATATTTTTCTAACCTAACCTAACCAACTATTTTACACTGTCATAACTTTTCGATATAGTAATTTCTCTTCTGTTTCTTTGGTACAAAAATAGTGTACACAACTAAGTATTTCCTTTTTCATATCAAACTTTATCTGCTCTGTAAATATTTTGTAAGTACAAAACTCGTAATAGAGAGATACCTACACTACCTAGGCTACATCCTTCAACATTCATCTTGAAGTTATGACTTCAAAATGCTTGATGTTAAGGTTAGCACTCATTGCTATTTTGAAGTAGGTACCAAGATCATATTTTTTTCAACCGACTTAAAAAAGGAAGCGGTTTTTAAATGTTTGTTACCTCAGAACTATTAATGTTTGTTGTTTATGAACCGATTTAAAAATATTTTTTTGTTTGTGAGGATATACTTTCAGATTGGTCCCATACAAATTTCATCAAAATCCATTCAGTAGTTTGGTTTTTATATCCAAATAACTGAAAAAAAAATGTCGTCGAAGTAAACGAAATTGCGTATTTTGCTTCCCTGTGACTTTTCAGTGGTGTTTACGTTCACTAAAACAGTCCAATTGATGTCGGTTTTCTATGTTTTTGTAAAACCTCGATTATTTTAATTATTGAATCAAATTTTGGTAGGTAGAAAATTATATATTAGAGCTTTTAATTTTTTCCTGATTTAAAAAATATACTATAGTAAATATATATTTCACTTATATATACTTAGTATCTCAACAAATTATATAAATATATTTAGTAATAAATCCGCTTGATTTCTAAACAAAGGTTTTAATTAACTTAACTTTAGTTTAGAACTTTAGTACATATTACTATATTATAAACCAAAGAGTCAACGAACAGAAAACCAAAGTTCAAAGATACGACACGTGTTTCGCCTCTACACGAGGCATCATCAGGAGGTGTGGACTCGCCGAAGTTCGAAACGAGAGTCTCGTTTAGAAAACCTTTGTTTAGAAATCAAGCGGATTTATTACTAAATATATTTATATAATTTGTTGATATTTATGGATTTCCGCAAAGTAACGCCTGAATCAATCAATTACTTAGTATCTGTATACTTACATTAAAATTAATAATTGTTCGTATTAATAGTGAGTGTCTACTACAGAACAAACCACGGACGCTATGAAAGACAATAGGGTAATTTTACCTCGGATATTTGTAATGTACGATATTTTAGACACTCGGTCAAGGATTCTAGTATTTACGGATGTACGGAACATCGATCGATGTCCATAAATAGGCAGGTGGCATACGTGGACGTAATTAGAAATTTATGTTTTTGAGCTTTAGATTGTACTTAGATCAGGATTTTATTATAAAAGTACCTAAGTCATTTGCTATTGATTCGTAATCTTGTATCTGCATCTTATTACCCGACTGCCAAGGAAGTGTTATGTTTTTCGCGTGTATGTATGTATATGTATGTATGTTTTCTTTGTTACCTCATTTTTACTCCTACAAGGCTCGTCAAATGACTTTTTGTGTACCAAATTCGATTTGAAATATCGAAATATTAACTTATTTTAAGGGCTTTAGGCTGTTATTAATCCTAATCAGAAGTCTAATAACTTCAGTGGTTCGATCACAAACTTTCACATTAACGTTATCGTAGCGTATCTGTGACATAGAAGTTAACAGTTTTCATGATAATTTTAAAAACTTTGTACTAACTGTAGACTTCTCGGTGACGGATACGCTATGATAACGTTAACGCGAAAGTTTGTGATCGGGCCACTGTAGCCGTATCACGAAATTTTATTACAAGCACATTCATATTGATTCAAAAGATTTGTATATAATTTTGCAAAACGTCATACATAGGTACTAATGACTTCATTGTGACTGATTCGATAAGAATACGCTTGTCAAAAAGTTGGTCATACAACTACTGTATTTTTGTAGTTATCGAATAACAATTTATAACCTTTTAACTTATCCATCTGTTTTCACAAACTTTCTCATGATATTAGCTTACAACTCTCTTATAAGTTTGATGGTAAAATGACAAATATTACAAAAAGGCTTCTAGTAAATTATATTCATAGTTTTACTCATTTTCCATGCCTTGCAGGCATTACGGTACCACCATTGTTTATTTAATCATTTCAGGCCACTTTTCAAGATTGTAAAGATAATTGAAGATGATTACTATTTGCCGTTTAAGTACACAAACGCTTCTACATACTCGTATAATGGCATACGGTAAGGCAATTGTTGGCTTAATGTGGGTGAGAATGCTAAACGGGTATTTATTGATAGCAGTATGCAATAGATACTCAACACAATATTAAATCGATTTATACCTATGTTACAATTTTTTTATTTAACAAGCTTATTGATATAAATTGTTTTGTGCAAATAAATGCTTCGTCCTAAAAAAGGAACCTAAGTACTTATTCAGTTCCTGAAAAATTTTTGTTAAGCCTTCCGGTAATTGTATTTAATCCTAATTTCAAAAATAATTGTTGTGTTGTGTAAATAGAATAAGTAATTTATATTGCCTTATTTTTTGGGCAAAAAAACGAATACCTTTGTATGCTGCAAATAAGTTTCCTGCTTGCATCAGCTTTACAAATACCTTTGTATGCTGCAAATAAGTTTCCTGCATCAGCTTCACAGCTATGAACTTCATATATATAAATATATAATCATGTATATATACATATAAACGTGTGGGGTTGAAACTTGGGTCCGTGGGACTCGAACGCTTAGACCTCGAATTTTGGATGATATAACATTTTTTTCTTTTCTTTGTATACAAAATAATAAGGGTAAAAAAATCAATTGATCAAGTAGTGACTTACTTTTTACCTACTTAGAGATACCTGTGTTCCATAATAAATCATAGGTTATCGACACATTCTAGCAGTCAAAATATACGCCAAAGTGGCTAGAGTTAAATTTTATAACTAATATTAAAATCTATATCATCTTTGATAGGAATTAGCTTTTTGTAATATGATTACTCTTGTACAAGGTGTTTACGATCAAGAAATAAAAAGTTGCGTTCGTCAACACTGAACGAGTGGGTTTTACAGAACGGGAATGACCCTTAGATAAATCAGTAGGCTCCCACATTTACTTATTACATCCAGTTAAAGTTCTATCGTTATGTGAGATTTTAAAATGGATTGTCGCCGCTCTGTCCTTTCTCAAATGAAGGTGACCTCAATTACCTACTGTGACTAATACAGCCTGCGCTGTAATTCCTAGAAATATCTTGTCCTAGATTCAGCAGGTAAGGTCTAAATGTGAAGCTGGCCGCTGCAATGCTAGATGTCACTCAATTTTCATTAATAAAACTACCGGGCTAAGCGGTTTTCTGTGTTCTGATCTGAAAATAGCAAGCGCCGAAATGCATTTGAGCCGCTGTAAAATACCCCGACTCCATTAAAATAATTGGAACTTTAAAAGTCCATTTCGCGATACCATATGTTTGGAAAGTTTTGAATAATGTTTAAAGTCAGAATGAGAATAAAATCGCGTTATCGATTTTTGGTTTTTACAGACAAGGAATCCGCCGTTTTTTACCACATATGTATGTAAATACGTAGATAAATGTAGACCTCAAAATATTATCAATCAATCAAGATATAAGACTTGAACCTGACTGACTGACAGACAACGTACAGGCCATATCATTGAACAAAGAGTCTTGACACTTGGAGGATATGTTCGTCAAGAGCTAAAAATTAGTAATAAGAAAGGAATTTTGAAAATTGGCAACGCGATGTTGCGGGCGTCAGCTGGTATAAATATAATAAAAAAAATATTATAAGTGCTTGCTAATTGTTATTCTATAAGATATTGTTAGCATAACACACATATTTTATGACTTCTTCTTCCATTCGTCTCTATCAGCTGTAACTTCTGTATTTACACCTAATTTATTAAATCATTTTCGCACATCTTTTTTTGATTTAAACATCTAACCCTTCCCTTTTTATAACCTAAAAAATCCCACATCAAAAATGTACTTCCCCGACCCAAAAACCTGACCGCATCCCTAAACGTTGCATAATCGAATCAAAAAGGCCAATGGGTCTAAGGGTCACTCTACACTGTGACATTTCAGCACGTGCATAATTGGCCGTGGAACTGACGTGACCCCCCCGGAGAGGGGGGGTGTCGACGTGTCAAGTCTGAGCCTGAATTATATATGAGCTTCGTAGGCGGATGGCTCTGCCACTTAGCAGTGCCTGAATATTGTATGGTACAGCCATGATGCCATCCAAATGTTTGCTTGCATTTGGACTTCCTTTGTTTGTTTCATTGTGCATTTCTTGCTCCAGAAGAACTGCTGCAAGATTTTTTTTTAGTTAAGACTGGATTTATTAATAATTTATTTTTAATATAATATCAAGCTTTTGGAAGAAAATACGCAAATGTTTTATAAGTGAATTCAGAAAAAAATGGTTCGGTGTATAAATACTTCTTATCAGTTGAACTTTACATAATACGTTTGACGTACCTTTTAATTATATTGCTTTGTAGAGGTTGTTTTTATTAAATAATAAAAAATCTAATATTGATAGCATACAGAATTGTTAATTAATATAATTTAATTACATAACGCCCTGAATAATCTTTAACAAACAAACTGTCATAATGCTGTGACTCCTAACCGATTACTGGCTCATTTCTCAAGCTTTCATCACACTAAATTAAAAAGTCCATTATTGAAAGCGTAGAGAACTGCATTAAAATGCCATAACTCCGGCGCCCGCGCAGGTGTCGCGCCGGAAACGGCTGAAACACGTAAGTTAGAGGGAGAGGGGAGGATATCCGTGAGGGAGGGGAGAGAACCGGCAAAACAAAGAGGGTGAACGCGACGTCTCGAGATTTCATGCTACTTATTTTACTTTTTTCAGCTCGTGTAGAGCGACTTTATCATTTTATTATACAAGTAGAAGACTATGTAGCGAAAGTATTTTTTTATAACCTGAGTGCGAAGAAGGAGGGTTATGTTTTTCAAGTGTATGTTTATCTGACTCTATGCGCCGCCACCGTTAACGGCTGTACGGATTATGATGAACGAGATTTCTCCTACAATATTGTTAATATATAGTTTTATGTGCTATTTCTATTGACTTGTAATTATGGAATTATGAATAAATTATTGTATTGTATTGAGGTGTCGTAGGATTCATTTTCATCACAAATTTCATCGAAATCGAGTAATGTAGTTTTTAATTCAAAATGACTGAAAAAAATATCGTCCGTCGAAGCAAAATAGATAATATGGTCGAAATAAACGAAATTGCGAATTTTGCTTCCCTGTAAATTTTCATTGGTTTTTACAGCCACTAAATCAGTAGGTACAATTGAAGTCAGATGTAGTATATTTTTGTAAAACCTTCATTATAATAAATAGTATAGGTATTTATCTAACTAAGGATTAAAATTAGAAGCACCTACTTGTAATTATGATCTCCAAAGATAATATTATGTTGAACAATGAATAATCTTATTACAGGAATTTTTATTTCATTTGTGCTATAACAGGCGTTCTATGAATCAATTATAATAACAATTAACGGTGTCATTGTGGTGGAAATATAAATATTCTCGAACCAATTATGCCCTCCTATTAATTAAAGCAATTTAATTGTCGATATGAGAAACAACATCCTTACTTTCATTTCAATAAATAATGAAAACAATAAGAAAGTTCCTTTACAGTTAAAACTATTATTTACAAATAATAAATAAATTATGTTTGGACATTTTACACAGTGTCATCTAGCCCCAAACAAAGAACACTCTACCTTAGTAGAGCGTTCATTATGGGAAACAAATTACTGATAAAATACTCTATTATTACAACGATTGAAATGCTGAATTTTTTTAAACAAAATTGAAACAAATGAAAGTAAAATTAAAGTGCCATAAAAGAAAATTTAAAATTACGTGATGCATCTATAAAAAAAGGTGACGTAAAATCTTAAATAATTATTATTAATGCTTTTGAAAAAATAAATATAACTTATATGAAATAAACCATTGGAATTATTGAGGAATCAACATTTCGTAGGCCAAATTGGGGCGCACAGCGCGGCTTGCGGCGGCGATGAGAGAAAAATACAAAAACACGAGAAGAGTGGGCGCGGGCACGTTGACGCGGCAAGCAGCGGCGCGGCGGGCGACGCTACGGCGCGGCGGCGACTAGAGGCGTGTTACCGCTCTTTTGTTTTAGCCGCCAATCGCTACCGCTTGGCGCGCCTCTCCAACGTGGCCTACGCGTTAGGAGGATATGTGGAACTGTCAGAAATGACAGCAGCCGAATTGCAAGACAGTGATAAAGCAATTAAGCAGGGTTTAGACGAAGCCAGCGCTGGCTTGTTATTGGCTTTGTATAAACAGTTTTTCAAGACAAGCCAGCGCTGGCTGCCCGCACTGGCGGGAAAAACAACACGGGCCAGGCCAGCGCTGGCTTGTCTGAGGACTGGCGCTAGCGTTAATGGCTTCGTTAAAATCCAGTATTGAAATTATAAGAAAATCCTTTAATTAAAAAAAATGTATGGTCTGTGATTACTCACTCTATACTATTATAGTACCTATAAAAATTAACAGCAAATATTCTCTAAATTCGGAGGATGGATGTAAAACAGATTTTACGAGGCCCGATTTCTAAAAATAAATCTTTCGAGAAAAGTATTAGGTACCGTCTACTAATCGTCTTACATTTATTTAGATTGTATCCTCAAGTAATCACTGTATTTACATCAAGTTTGTAACCTGTACTGTTACTGAGTAAGAATGTAACGCAGCGACTCATAAACTACATATTATTTTCAGTCAGTATCTTTGTTCAGTGAGTTGTCTAACCAGTTTAGGGTAAGTTCTGCGAAAGCAACCTTACCTCGTTGCCTTTGTGTGTTTTGAAATTATGCAAAACTATTTGACGCAACAAGAAAGATAACTGTGCTCATGATTTATTTGTGTATAAGTGAAAACTTCCTTAGGTGCGCTGAGCACTTTATTTCGTGGGTATTGAATGAGACTGAGCCGTCACATTTGGCTATGTAAATAGCCCGCGTGTCGGGTAAAGTCGGATCGAGTCGTCTTGATGAAGTTTTCACTTCGCACACACCATTTTTTTTTTTGGATTTTTATTTGGATTATTCTAGACAAGCATGCTACGTCTTCGAACGCATAACGAGCCTATAGCCTAGAGTGTTAGACTGCCACGCCAGTATCGCGGGTTCGATTTCTGATGAACATAGGTGTTTGTCCTGAGTCTGGGTGTTTTCTAAATAATCTATACCTATATGTATTTACAAAAAAGAAGTATTTAAGTATTTTATCAGTTATCTGGTACCCTTATTACAAGCTGTGCTTAGTTTGGGGCTAGATGGCGTTGTGTGAAATTTCCAAAATATTTATTGACTTAATTATTAATTGCTTATCAGTGATCATCTCAATATTAATAGTATCTTCATTTTCAGATGTTGGGCTCTTGGGTCAACGACCGCCGGTTTTTTTTCTCGTTCACCGGCTGCGCACGCTTCCTGTCACAATTTGTCTGTTTATTTTTTTGTTGTAACACCGTTACAGGATGGTTTATGTTACATCCGTTGAGAGAAGATTTCGAGAATAATTTAGTTTGATAACGCAATAATTTATGCAACTTAAATCAGCATCTGAAAAACCCTTTTCGGCCTTATATGGACATAATGTTACATGTTATACACCACCAATTTATAATTATCAAAAAAAAAAATGGGCAATGTAGACTGATTTAATGACCATTTAACTACTGAAAGGTCGAATACTAGTGTTAAAGGGGCAATTTTTTTTTCGTTATATGCATAATAATATACATTGGTTACCTGGAAGAAATCGCTCTCAGCGATAAGGCTGCCAATTATAGCACTCATTAGTTTTAGCCTTGTATTTGTTATGTTCCATGTGTACAATAAAAAAATATCTATCTTTTGATCCATCTAAGCTAATGTACCTCATTGAAACACAAAATGAGTAGCAAAAAAAATTACAAATATACAGAGTCAACGACAGACTCTCGTTTCGAACTTCGGCGAGTCCACACCTCCTGATGATGCCTCGTGTAGAGGCGAAACACGTGTCGTATCTTTAAACTTTGGTTTTCTGTTCGTTGACTCTTTGGTTTATAATATAGTAATATGTACTAAAGTTCTAAACTAAAGTTAAGTTAATTAAAACCTTTGTTTAGAAATTAAGCGGATTTATTACTAAATATATTTATATAATTTGTTGATATTTATGGATTTCCGCAAAGTAACGCCTGAATCAATCAATTATCATAAATGTACAGAGCGCTAGCACATTTAAAGTAAGTCTCAACCAATGAGCTTTTACATTAATTACTGCTCTAGGCTAAACTCCAAGCTCCGACCTACCGCACTATTCCAAAATTATCGTGAAACTTCTCAATTATCCATGCGGATACTGCAATTGCTAATTCATATTGACACATCAGGGCAGACGAAAATACCGTGCGGCTGCCGACCGTCTGCGCGGAGTTGGGGGCAGGTGTACACCCCCCTTAAATTTTAGCTGTCTGAATGCAGTATGCTTTTGTTATAATGGTTTTTGACAGTGTGAAACTATCCATCAGATGAGCAGTAAGGTATTTATTTTTCATATCGTTCAGCCGGCTGGATTGGATTAGATAGATAGATAGATAGATAACTCTTTATTGTAAACCCCGGAGAAACATACACATTGAAACAAAAACTTATGCTAAACAACCAAAAATAAAAGAGGTTACAATGGGCGGCCTTATCGCGGATTAGATGGATTAGATTTAGCGATTTCAAAGTATGTACTTCTTCTTCATATTATCGTATCACTAGTCTCACGTCAGTCACATCTTTCGAACCAGTGTGGTGAAAGGATTTCAAGTGCGCCTCAGAGAGGCTCCTTTCGTGCACTTGACAAATGTTTTCGAACTTTTTAGGTTCTATGACATGCCGGTGGCATGTTTTCGTTCACCGTTAAGCACGGATTTTATTGCACATATAGATTTTTTGAACTGAAAAATACATTGGTGACCGGGCTTGAACTCACGACCTTCGGATCGAAAGTCGAGGCACATTCCACTCGGCCAACACGGCTTTATATTATTAGAACCTTTTTTTTGCTTATCTGAATGGTACGTACCTTATAAAATAACTTTGGCTGGCTTAACTTAAGTGCTACGACCTGCTACGAGATTTCGTAGCAGTTCTTAGTATGCGATTTATATAAGTTTTATAATGTTTTTTTTTTAATTTTTTTGCATCATAATGTTGCAATCTGTTGCAAAACAAAAAATATATCTCAAAATATTTCAAATTCTTAAAACATAAAACAAAAGAAATCTTAAATAAATAACATTGCACAAACCCATGCAATTCATAATAATAAAGCTAATTATAATAGTTTAGTTCATCAGAAAACGTGAAAAAAAATTGTAAATTTCAAGAGTCATGGTGTGCAGTCAGGTCCTGCGCTAGCCACGCGCTACGGACATAGCGCGAGCGCCGGCGCTGCACTGGCTCCCACTCGGAAACCCTCGCAATCAATGTATAAATAATCGTTTACCAATGCGTCCGAAAACACGCAAACCACCAGCAGTAGTAAGATATTTCAGGAAGGTATTCCCCCGTCCGTCAGACGCAACTTCAGCACATCCTATTTATAAGCGGCTATGTATAAATTCACTAAAAGTTAACACCACAACACACGTAACGAATATAAACTCGGAAAAGCCTCTATTAATAATCGACCGACTGACTTTGCTACCAAAAATAATAGTCTAATTGTGAAAAGTTTATGCGCGATGGGTCGTGGACCGGGGCTATCTTGGGGCGGCTAAACTTAGTGGTGCGTGCGAGCCAGAAGGTAAAATTAGTGTTGAGACGCCGTCTGCTGCGCTGTTTCTCATGACGCCACCTCGGCTTGTCCATTCACTCACCTCGTACCAGCGCAGCGCCCAGCCACGTAACTGCCAAACTTATGACATTCCATTTTCAAATTGGCCGCCATGTTGCCAGGTGACAGCGTTCGACGCCATCTTGGATTTTCTTGATTTATCGGCGCATCATTCACTTGTCGATTCGCGGTTCCATATGATTTAGAAACCATACGATATTTAGGTAGAATGAACACACTGTCGGTAGAGTCGACAACATAAAAAAATATGATTATAGAAATAAAGAAATAACTTTAGAGAGATTCATGACCTTAAAAGTCTAGGTTGGAATCGGTGGGAAGCAAGGCCAATAGATTGAAAAGGATACGTGTGTCAAGGATAAAAATGCTAGGATAAAAGAGTAAGTTTTTCTATCTCAGAAGGTAAAGCTTTTAATGAGAAGATGTCTTCAAAACCTTTTCGAATTGAATTAAAGCTAGCCACTTTTTCACAGTGGGTTGCATTTTTCCATCATCGATTGAAAGCATAACCTCTCTAATTTCAGGCTTTATTGGATTTTGAAGGCTCTGACCCGGGTAAGAGAGGTGGAGCGGCAAATCAAAGGGTTTTTCAGGGCCTTTTGTTTTCAGTGGTCCATTAATAAGAGGATAATGATCTGAAATGTCCACCTGACGTTACCTGGGGTTATCAACCTGGAGTTTTTAATCATTAACCTGGACTTTGGAGTGAGTTTTAATCTCAGAACGCTGTGATAGTAATAATGCGGGAAACGTGTAGTGGAATTTACATCGGGTAGTCGTGTCTCTCCGTCCTTCCTCTTTTTCTGGTCTTTTAAATTTTCAATCAACAGAACAAAGACATTGCTTGTCTCGTTCAATAAAATACCAATTCTCGCTTGTATTGTAAAATAAATTATGAACTGTAAAGAACATAAGTTAATAAATGTTGGTAAGTATTTTCCTATTTTATCTAACCATAACCGTAAATATATTATAATGAGTTTAATACTGATCTGTTATATTTTTTAAAAACTTTGTTACCTGGTTAAGAGTGGAAGTAGTAGATACATTTGTGCCGTCCTGATTACCATGTACCTACATATTAACTACTACATAAAGTACATTAGTTGGTATAATAACGTCGACGATAAAAAATATATAATTTAAGTTCAATAAAAAACTGCACCTAGTAAGGCATACTTAAGAAAAAAATAGGTAATAACGATTAAATTCAAATTAATTAATACCTCTTAATTTACCCATTAATAAATAACCGAAATAAATGATTCAAATTATATATTTCGGTTATTTCACCATAAGCTGTTAGTGTACTTAGTGATTAAGAATATGATTTTTATTAAGTTATTGTTTCTCTCGTTTCAGCGTCGTGACCGATATTTGTTGAATATAGGGTCGAAACATTGTTTAAGAAAAAAATAAGTATTGAACATTAATATACCTACTCGAAAATTGGAGACTAGTCACATTATTGCTAAATGTACCACACAATTCCATGGAGCAGTTGGTAAAGTATCTAATATTAATTTATTTTAAAAGCCGTGGAGGCGTTGGTAATTTAAGTATGAATCTAGCATTTTTAAGAACAATGGACTCGTGGAGGTCCTGGAAATTATTTATATTTATACCAGCGCTGCAGCATCAACTGTGAAGCTGCAGCACATGCTGAGTGGCGTCCAATTTTAGAGATACCTGTTAATTTTAAGTTTTATTTAATTGTCAATGTGTCGTGACTCAAAATAAATATGTTTCTATTTTATATATATTTTCTATTCTATTCTATTTCCCCCCTAACCCTACTTAACATCATTTTCATACAACCAAGCACAAGCACAAGAATTAGAAAATATTAAGTTAGCAGGGTCAATTTTAAAACACGTATAAAATCTAAATTAAAGTATGAAACCTTTCACTTTTTTGTTCACTAATTCAAAAAAACATAGAGGAAACGAATAATGTGTAGAAATTACCATAATATACGGCGTACTTTTTGAGTATTTGTCCGAAACATTTTTGTATGGAATTCGGATTTGAGGATGCCCCTTAAGAGCAAAAAATAACAATGTTGAAAGCTACATTAATTTTCACCAGATTCAACAAGTCGGGACTGAAAGAATTACAATCGATGATGTTTGGTTTGGAGTTCTGACTATGGTCCTTGAGATTGCTCTAAAAATAATTCTGGCGCGCATCCAACCACTGGACGATGATAATAAAATGCCAAAGATTGAGGCGAACGGTCAGCTAGCTATGTTGTTTCATGTACTTGTGTAATGTGTGTTACTATCTAAATGAATTCTTGGATGTTAGCATACGTGGTTTTAGAACCACGTTTCTCTTGATACTTTGTTTTGTGATTAACACAAGTGAATAATCAAATTGATTGAATTGAATACAACCAAAAAATTACTAAATGGCACTCTTGATTGACTCACTTATACATATTTTTGAATATCTGTATATAATCTGAAAATTTAAAATCACCAGAAAAAAATACGTATAAGCAGTTGCCGTTACTAAACACAGATACGGCAAAAAAACTTGTAAAAATCTAAGACGATTTTTTGCATAATAAATATGATAAGAATTGGAAAAATGTAACCGTTAGTCGTTTTTTTATGGCCTTTCATCAATCGGTACCATTCATTGATACCTAGGAACCTAGCTCGAGCCAGCTCGCAAAAGCTCGGTTCGGGCGCCGCACTCGCCCCGCTGTCAATCTTATCATTTTGTAGAAACTCAAAATTCTGACTGCACAAATAAACGCTGTATTGCCCGTTAAAGCCATTTGTTTATTTGCCCATTAAATATTTTTGGCAATTAAACATTTGTGGTGTAGGTACCTATATTTCCATATAAACAGTTAATAATGATTACGCCTTTATTATCCTGAAACCTGTGAGAACCATATTACAGATGTAAAGGAAACATCATTCACAGTTAAAGTAAAAACTAAGAAAACATTGAGGAAATGGCAGCTTTTTGTATGCCAACATACGGGTGCCATTCACATAACAAATAACAAATTCATGTAAACAACAAAACATGAAGCCGGAAAACACGCAGCGGCAACTGTTACAGTCGGAAAGTTCTCCAATCACTTCCCTCCAAACTTGATCTCGAAGACATACAATATGCACTCGGCGGAGTCACGGCTGACACTTGTTCAGACCAACGGCACTCGCGGCCTGCTGAATAAATAACATGTTCGATCCACCTACTTGCGCTTTGTCTGGAAACAAGGATTTAAGAAAATGCGATAGTCCTATATAGAACGCCATAGCGGTGTCATAGCAGCAGGGTTTAGTGAGGAACTCTAACCACATAGGTCCAAGTGGCGAGCACAATAGAACGACAACAGAGGCAGTTTCACCAAAGCCGCAAATCAATAATATATAAAAATTGTACCACGTCGCCTGACTGAAATGGGAATGTGCTAGGGTCATGTTTTTGCGATGAGCTGTGAGCTGAGAGAACCAGTAAATGGTTACCAGGGATAGCTTAAAGATGTTGTAGCAGACTAAGGATTTGATGACGGGATCGAGCCAATCCAGCATAAGAGTAAAAATAAGAAATTGGTTGTCTGTAAAGTTGGTTTGCGGACGATAGTTATAGTGACTACCAGCGTAACGGGACAAAGAACGTTACCGGATAATGACGTCAACGTTTTTGTGCATGCAGCCGGCGCGGCGGCGTTCATCGATTTATTAGACGTAGTTACCTCAAAAAAATAAAAAAGTAGTTTTTGGCTTCGGAGATTGTTTCTACTCTTTTTGGTGTCTTTTGTGTCGGGTCTTGTGCTCGATTGGTCCAATTCAATGGGGGCCTAATTTTTTATTAATGGTTTCCAAATCAAAATTTTCTTGTATTAGATACTATCAGCATCTGCAGACGTCAAGGCAATATCTTTAATAGAACACCATTACTAATGATCACGCGCCGCTTCCATTTACCAACCGCAATTATTTCATAGGCTGGTCCATCTTATTGCATAATTTTTTACTTATGAACATTTTCTAACTTCTTTTAAGAATCTGTAGATCGAAACAGATTGTATTCGATTTCATCACTAAGTATGCTGAATGAATAAATATTATTGGCAATCCCATAAAAAAAAATGATTTTGTTCTGCTTCTGCCAGTATCTTGACCAATTTGTAGACTGTGCCTATGATTTCTGTATTTTTGGCTCCTTAGCACAAAAGACCTAACGACTTTTGGCTGTTTCAGATTTTCTACCTGTTTCTATTCGTAACTCCATGTATTAGTGATTGAAATGTAACCTCGTGATAGTTCGTGAGAAGCTCTACCTTTTTATTCGATTTGAACTATTTTTCGTGATTGAATTATGTTCCAAGAAGTGCTTCAATCAAATTTTGAACGTTGAACTCAACAGTTTATGTATTCGAAAATCGATTATAATTAATTTCATAATTATTTATGCAGACTTAGAAATATTTTTTATTAATTTGATACAGATGGAAACATAGTTTGAGATACATTTATTGTTTTTTACGCGGGCCAAGCTTTGAAAAACCGGGATTTGAATAAACCTATACACTTCTTTATATACTACACTCGTACCTATTTAAGAAGTGTAGTCTGTATTCAGAGACTTCAAGCAAAATAATGTTTTGAGCTAGCTCAAACCTTTTTATTAAATAAGTCTCAAAAAAATAAACAAAATCCTAGAATGTTATGTAACATTTATCTGGCACATACACCCGTGTTAATATACATAATATACATCCTAGCCTAAGTGGTAACTGTAACCAACTCTGTGGCAATATAAACGGGTCATTAAAAACCGCCATCAACCATCAAGACGGATGTATGATAATGTCGGGGACCGCTGTAGGTAAACTGGCAAAGACTTTTAAGATAGTAGAAGAGACTGGAATATTTTCAGTACTTTTGGTTTGCATGGTGTGGAATTGTGGAATTTTGAATTCTCAGTAAAAAAACTCGCAGAGTTTAATTTACTTGGTTAAGAGGTACCTATTTAAGGAAGAAATTCAGTGGCTTAAGGCCTGTAACACACGTAAATGTTGATTGATCTACATGAATACTTAATAATAAATCTTCATGATGATTTTTAGAGATAGCTTTGGGAACTAACTTAGTGACAGTCAGGCAAAAAAATAAATAATACCTATCCGATAAATAACAAACTCATAATTTAACTCCTTTAGGTTCTTACATACTCTCGTCTATCGATATACTTTTATTTTCTACTGAATTATGTATACCTGCGTCATTTATCGCACATTAAGAATGAAAAATTCATGATCAACGCACCCTATAAGCACGTTACGGGCACTTTTTCGTGAATGCTTGGCATTTTCAATTTTCAACGATCGCAATACAACAGCGATAATTAAAGAATTTCTTCTCAGTATTTTATTATTTTCTTTGACAAACACCAAGAAAAAAGGTTAAAAAATCAAAACCCAGTCTACATCTCAGTCGCTCCGGCAGGGGCGGGCGGCGCCGCCCAAAATAGCCCGCACGTGCCACCGCCGCGCATGCCTACGCGCCGACAAGATGGCCGCCCTGCATGTGTGCGTCACTCAATGCACAGCGCCTGCGCACGTACAGATTACACATAGATACGTTTACGTATATAGCAGGATTCTATGTATTGCGATGTACCTAATTGCAAATAATAAGTAAACAGGTAGGTATAGCTAGGACTTTTAATTATTAGGTATTAGCTGCTGTCCACGACTTCGATTGCGTGCTATGCAAGGGCTACTTTTTATCTCGTTAAAAAGTACCAGGCGATAGCTACCCACCCAGCGATAATTTAGTAGTTTTGGCATGATTGTATTCAATAGATTTGAACAAAAATCTATTTAATACATCCTCTTAAACTTACGCATTTATAATATTAGTTGGTAAATTGATATGAAGAATAAGAATAGATATAAAAAAAACATAATCCTACTCCTACTAATATTATAAACGCGAAAATTTGTAAAGATGGATGGATGGATGGATGTTTGTTCCTCTTTCACGTAAAAACAACGAAATGGATTTTAATGAAACTTTACAATAATATAGCTTATACATCACAATAACACATAGACTACAATTTTATAAAGATACCTGCGCAGACGAATTCGCGGGCACCAGGTAGTAGATAATATATGTAAAAAAGTTTAATTGTTTTTTAGTGGGCGTATGATGGACATAATCATCCACCTGTTTCATTTTTATGTATGTACCTTGTTAGCGAAACTACCAAGTCAAGGTAGCAGAAATGAATACAAATATTATTTGTTTAGCAGATTAATGGTTTTTAGAGGATTCCATGGATTTCGTAGTCCATGGCGCCACTAACCCAGACTCGAAACCACTAGCCAATACCAATAAATAGTTTCAACTCAAAAATGCTCGTAAATAACACATAAAAATCAAAGATAAACTATTTGTTAATGCGCTAGATTTTATCACGTATGAAATTGAGAAAGGTCTTGTTTTCAGATCTATTGAGTGAGTGAGTGAGTTTCAGGAGTGACTATTTAAATCCATTGAACTATTTTTATTTACACAAAAAAATCTATGTTTAATTGCTTTAAAAAAGTATTAATCTGCAAATAATAATACTTTCGTGATTAATAATGGATTTAGTAAATCTGATGTGATATATAATACCAAGTGGTTCTAAGACTCTTAACAAATTTGACTAGTCTCCTAGTCAAATTCGAAATCCAAGACATACCGCATAGTATAGAAAGAAAGAACCAGACAGTGCTAAAACGTCGGCAACACATTTTAATAAACTGTCATGAGATGATTCAACTTACATCCTGAAGAATTCGCACCTTACCCCACACATGCGTAACAGACACGATCAAGAGCTTTGTGAATCACCACCGCATATTGATTAAAACAGTAGGTATGGAGAGAAGATGGTCATTTTTGAAAGCACTGTCTGAATGCGTCACTAATTTTGTAGAACGGAAATCAAGATATATTTTGTGACGTTCTTGGACCTGAGCAATTGTATTGAATAGCTAAAGTATTCAGTGGAATTAAAACTACAAATTTTGTTAATTATAACAATATTGATGTTCAACTCAATGATTTCTACTACGGAAAACTGTGCTGAAACTAATTTCGACTAAAAATTATAATAAAGGAAAGTTTCACCTGAAACTTATCTAAGAAGGTACGAATACCTATCTCTGCAAAATATTAGGTACAAAAAAATTATACTGTTGTTGGTTTCGCGAATTATGTCGTGAATGATTGAAAGGACTTTTCAGCAAATAATGTCGTACGAAACCTGGCACCTCGTCTAACCCAGCTTACGGCGAAGTTCATCGATCCCAGGTGGATACATACCTACATAAGTACCAGGCTGCCATACTTCATGAGGAGCTCACACACACTGCTTCCGAATGAGAGCGAGAGACAGACATAGTAAACTAACAAGTAGAAGCGCAATTCCGCCATAGAGGACTCAAATCTGATACCTGAGCTGGCTATGATCATTTGTATCTTCATGCAAATCAGGAGTAATTTCGTGTTTACTATTAGGTTAGCAGCTCTGCACAAATACATGAATAATCATATTTAGACTTCAAACTTTTGCTCTACGACGACGACATAATAAAGTAATTATTGTCATTTGTTCCATACAGTCGAATAATTTCACCCTTCTATTTTGCTGTCAGGTAGAGAAAATAAAAGTGAACGACATGAATATAATGTAAAACATTACCATTAAAAAAAAACTTAATTGTTTTAACTCAAAAATTTCCAGTAAATATTAAATAACATCTAAGATCAATCACTGCTTAAACAATACCATGTTCTAACGCGCCTGCGTAAGCGAGCACGCGTCGTCGCAGCGCGGGCGCATCTAAATATAGCTACGCCTCCCGTAGAGCCGTCCCTTGCTGGAGATTCCAGGATTCCTTCATAATCGTTTTTGTTTTTTACACGGCACGCACTGACTGGTTTATAGTTTTCTTGTAAAACAACGGCATGTCTTACGCCTATTTGTCTGGCAATATCAAATATTATTTCGTAGCTCTACTTTTGAAAAAAAAATATGGTATGTAATAAATACCAACATTTTGTCAGACCTCTCATTGAAAACGTTCAACTTAATTCAATATTAATTATACGGCTTTGAAAGTTTTGGATTTCCATATTTTTGTACTCAAACTTCCACTTTACCTAAGTTGTAATACTGTAACTAAGTGTTTATGTTTTCTTAAACAAAAAAAAAATATAATTCTTTCTTTCTTTTGTAAGTTTATCTAGATAAAATAATCACATTCTTGTGATGAAACCATTGTTATTCATTTCTCGCCAACTTTGTATGTACCTGTATTTGTTTGAAATTCACTTACACTTCATTTCAAATAGTTTACATGATGTATCCGGCAATTAAAAATAAGTGCTTATATAAATCCACCAATCAGCATTGGGTCCGCGTAGCAGGTAGATTAAGGCTATTCATTTCAATAGCCGAGAGTAAACCTAAGGCTCGGCAGAGGGATTATAAAAAACCGATAATGATGTGCAATTCTGATTGTATTAGATAGATAGATAAATTATTTTTTATTCCACACAATCACAAAATGAATCAAATATATACAGAAACTAGAAAACAATGGTAAAAATAGTGGACAATGGGCTGTTTTATTGCTAAAAAGCGATCTCTTCGAGATTTATTTTAATGAACCTAAAAAGTCGTTTTTCTGTATCATTTTTCCCTCAGGGAGTGTGATTATAAGGCGTTGGGCAGCTGAAGGCAACAGCTGCGTACACGCATACTGCTCGTAAATTTACTCCAAGTGAAGCAACTGAGGGCGACAAAATAAGTAATTTGATTTTAGTGAACTCAACAGTGTTTTAAAATATTTGAAAGACTAAAATTCAACAGTATGAAGTAAGTTCGTATACTTAGTTTGAATATTGATACAGGTGTTGCGTTTATTGTAGTAGTTCGATATCAAAATCATCAAAATGTTTCGGACAAATACTCAAAAAGTACGCCGTATTATAGTAATTTCTCCACACTAATCGTTTTGTCCATGTTTTTTGATTTCGTGAACAAAAAAAGTGAAAGGTTTCATACTTTAATTAAGATTTTATACGTGTTTTTAAGTTAGTAGGGTTAATTTTAAAACACGTATAAAATCTAAATGACGAAACGAATAGTGTGAAGAAATTACTATAATACGGCGTACTTTTTGAGTATTTGTCCAAAAAAAATTGTATGGAATTCAGATTTGATTTAAGCACATTTTAGTAATTACTAAATTATTTCTACTTGAGACCATTGATAATTCAGAAAGATTTTCTGTAGAGATAAGTAAAACATCCTGTCAACATTTTTAGACATATACTTAGTCGTACATAATAAGTATTATTAAATTCAATATTTAAAATATGTAGGTACTCATTTCATTTTAAAAACGGTCATTGTGACTCTATGGTTTTAAATAAGTTTCAAATTAAGCATGATATTTTTACATTTACTTAGCAATAATAAATTTTACACGCTGTCACACGGTGGAGAATGTGAAACAAATTATTATAATTTAGAACTTGTACCCCATACTTTATGCAATGCAGTTTCATTTTATTTAAATACTTATTTAATTGCAAAACCAAATACCCTATAATATAACGGTTATTTCCCCGTGTTTTTGCCAAGTGATTTATGATGTTTTTGATAATGAGAGAGTTTATGCGACACGTGCACCGTGCGCAAAGTAAGCTGAGAACCTTTGGCAGCTGTGTGATTGCGACGATTGCGTGACTCAGAAACGAGTCGTGAGTTTGAGAAGTTCTTTATTATTCAGTTGAAAAACTTATATAAAAGGGAAATCAAGTTTTTTCTAAAAATAAAATTCATAACTTTTGTGGGAATGTAGTGTAAAACAGGGTTAGATGCCCCATTTCCTAAAACTAACTTTCGAAAATCAAAGGGAAGTATTAATAGGTTAAGGCTTTAGCAAATGTTTTGTCTTCTTTACTTTTATTCCATTTTTGAAAGAAAGGTGAAAAAAGAAAGCGAAAAAGTGGCACCTTTATTACATTAGGCGAAGAGGGTATGTCAGACTCTTACCGACTAAACCTCATGGTGGCCGACCTCTGCGCATTAGAGGGACCCTAGAATATCCAAAGAACTCGTGCTGCTCACGCACGTTCCTGTGCGGCCCATCCCAGGGAAGACTTGCGCCGACCCCGAGTTCTGCTTGCAAGGAAAAGGGGCACCTTTCCTTTTTTTATACATGGGGAAATCCTCATGGATGCCCACCGCACTTGGGGGAGGGCGGAGGGGTATGTCGGACTCATACCGACTAAAACCCCATGGTGGCTGACCTCTGCGCATTAGAGGGACCCCGGGATATCTTAAAGAACACGTACCGGTGTCCCTCACGCACTTTGCTGTGCGGCCCATCCCAGGGAAGGCTTGCGCCGACCCCGAGTTCTGCTTGGAAGAAAAAGGGGCACATATCTAACCCTGTTTTACCCTATACTTTTAAAAGGCGATTGACGTAGTTGTATTTGTTACGGGGTATAAACTTGTAAATTGAAATAAAGTTTAAAGTTCATGGACCGCCAACGTGATACGTCGTTATCCTCGTGTTTATTTGTATCTCCAAACTCGTGTTAGCCTCAACTTGTAAAGGCAATCTGAAGTTAGAAAGGGCCCTTTTTGATGTTATGTTGATTGATAGTGCTGCGATGTCGTTTATCAATTTAAAGAAAAGGCCACAGACACTCAAAGGACCTTCAGAAGTCCAAGTACGGAAAAGAGACCCTATGTAGTGTAGGTATTTACTGTACAATGATAAAAACAACGATTCCACATTTCTGCAAAGTCTGGTAAAATGAGTAGGTAATTTACGAGTTACATCTTGTAAATTATCTTCGACCACACCATCACTTACCACCAGGTGAGGAAGTGGTTAAACGCTTGTCTATACTTAATAAAAAAAATAGAATATGATTATCAAATGTTATGACGATGGGTATAATATAGTAGTTTCAATTTAAATACTTGTTCTGACAAGAACTTCAAATTGTAGAGCTGACGCAAATTGTAAATTATGAATCACGTAAGTTTTTATACTAGGTACTTTACCAAAAAAATTGCATTTTTATTTTTAACTAATGAGTTAAACCAAGAGCAGAAGTTACACACCTGTTAATTAAATTAAATAAAAAAATAAAGTTTGCTTTTTATTTTGTCGTAGGTAAGATGCTTGACAATCGGAACATCACTACATATATTGAAATCTCGATTAGTCTGATTGAAGGTCTACCCACTCACTATTAGCCACTCTAGGGGACTTCGAGCGTAATACACAAGTTTCCTATGTACTTACGAATAGTTTCAAAATGAGTGAGATACAGACATAAGACTGGAATAGCTGCCTTATGTTGGTTCTTTTTTTTATACGTATAAAATGAACTCTGAATAGTATTAGCGCGAATTAAATTGATAATTTTTTAATAGTTATCTTAATTAATATGAGTAAAAGTAAAATCGGCGTATAAAGAAAAAAAATATTGTCTAAAAATAAATAAAAAATAATCTAAACTATTTACATTACATAATTATATTATTCTAGCTAGACAATAACGCCTATCTCAGCGTAATTATAATGTTCAGGACTCAGAATCTCAAGGACTCAGATTTACTCTCAACCCAATGCAATAAAAACTTATATATGTATTGTATAAAATGTAAAGCCGAGTATTGTAAGTAGTTCGAGTCGTAACTCGGCACCAATAAGCTAGGAATGCGTTTCAACGACCACTGTGTCCTTAGTTCGTTGATCGAGCAATGTTCGCTCGGGAGCTTATTCTGAGCAATGTATAAATCTATTTCAGAATATTCAAAGTTTTGGTACCAAAAACAATCCAACTAGAGTGTATTATGTACATTGTACATGTACAATCTAAAATTTTATTTTATTTATTCATCACCAACACAGAGTACACTAATACATTTTTTCAGGAATGATGTTATATGTATCATTGCCTGTTATGATAGGCCAAATGCCACTGTAATTACAGTATTCCATCCAATAATGAGAAATATATTTAGCGAATACAATATTTGCGCTCCAGTCTTTGGATGTTGTTAACAAAGTAAAACATAATAAAAAAGAATATAAAAAGAATAGAATGCAACACAGGGATTGCTGGTTAAGGGATTGTGAATGCGTGAATATTTGCTAAGACCTTTGTTAGGTGTATCAGTTTTCATAATAAAAAATGTTCTTTCTCGAACTCTTTATGAGTTCGCTTTCAATTCGAGTACCAGAGTCGGTTAACCCAGGGGTGATTTGGTCGCTGGCATTGCGCCAGGCGGCGTCTTTGGCGCGCGTCCAACTCGAGAGCTCAGAGAAAAAAATGAAGTCGTGATTCTCTGATATGCGTCAGTGCGCGTACGCACGCATGAAAGGTTAGTCGGCCTGTAATTTAGAGTTTTTGTTTCGCCTTTTGGGCCTGAAACATGTTTTAGAAACATGTTTTGTTTAGGAAAAACGTTGTCAGCGATATTTTTTTCTCTTTTTATAGTTAAGGCATAATAAAACATTGAGTTAGATAACATGTGTGAATTGTTTTCATTGCAAAAATCTTTAAAACCCACATTCATTTTCCCACAAATCAGTTTTTATTTAAATGTGTATTTTTATATCTTATTTAAGTAGGTACTTTCTTTCTTGATCTTGTTTAGCTAGCCAACACCTCTACTGTAAGGTTGGCCGGTAGAAAATGCTATAGCATTAAGCCCACCTCTTGTATAATGTTTTTGTTTGGTGCAATTAAGTATTAAATAAATAAAACCCGTAACATAAAAAGTGGCAAAATATAGTTTTCTATCACAGCTCACGGCCTTTTTACACTAATGTCAATCATTCGGCTTGGTTATTACAATGACAGATGGACAGGGCCATCGTTCGACACTTTTTTCTAGGTATTAAAACTGGCACACAAGCATTTTCACTTGTATAGTCGATATACGTGACATTATCTAGCACTAGTACTCAATACTAGCAAAGACGACGCGTTTTTGGCATCCAGCCAGAGCAACAGGCGGCTCGTCCGTCTGTAATGGGTAATTTATGAAAAAATACAATAATGTTTCTACTTACTGTAATATACACGGTCAAATTTTAATCACCATAAATACGCATTGTCAGTTGCCGTTACTAAACACATGTACGGCAAAAAAACTTGAAACAATTAAGTCTAATTTTTGTCAAAATAAATTTGATTAAAATTGGATTACTGTAACCGTTAGTCGTTTTCCCATGGATTTGCGTCAGGCGGTACGTTTAATTGATAATAATTCAATTTTTATTCATTGTTTGGCAAACCAGGGTACCTAGATCGAGCCAACTCGCAAAACCTCGACTCGGGCGCCGCACTCACTCCGCTGTCACTGCCATTTTATAGAAATCCAAAATTCTGACTGCACAGATGCAACGTAGTTCCCCGTCTGCATTGCCCATTTTTTTTTTGGTAATTAAAATTGATGGTATAGTATGAATGTGCGCAGGATTTTAAGGGCACGTAGTATAAAAAATACCCTCATACTATCAAAAATGCTACAGAAGTCCTCATAATTGTATAAAAACCAAATGTGCCATTTAATTCAATCTTGATACTTCAATTTAGATTTCAAATAAAAAAGTTACGAACGGTGTCCAAATTTCTTCAAACAATATAATTACCTTCTGTTATTCCATTTATACCATCATTTTTCAGACCCCAAACTATTCCATAATATTTCTTGAAAACGGCCCTATAAACATAATAATGTCACTGTACGGTTTTAAACCAAACCTTTTGAGATTAATTATGCTGGCGATTTTAGAGTATGTGTTTTGAGATTTGAAGTTCAGTGTCTAGGGCTGAAAACGTTTCTACTGATTTTCGAAGGCAATTGAACACCACCTACCTTTGAACTGCTGCTCTTGGCTTGTTGGTTTGGTGGCTGGCAAGGTCCTGTGGACTCCCACGGCGAGTCCAGGTACGAAAAGTCTTTGGAAAAAGCACCAACAAGGCTATGAACCCGCGACACTTCACTAGTATCAAAATGTTGAGATGCAGATTGGGCACGGCCAAAAATGGAGAGAAAATCGACGGATTTTGAGTACAACGTCCACACGCATCCGTTCACAATGACTCCCGGCAATGCACTCATGAGCCTCGAGCTCTTCACGTTCGGACGTTACCAAACTACCCTCAAAATAACAATAGAAACGTAACAGTCACACATAAACCATGTAAGCTAAATGATTAGAACATTAACAATTTACAATAGTATTGTTTAGTCCTTATTTTTGAAAAAAAATAACAAAAATTATATGTAATCTTATGAATAGTAATGTAACATGTAACTGCTCATTTTTATCTTCTCGTACAACCTTCGTAGAGGTGCTACGAAGGCTGTACAAGTGTCGTTATATTATCGATAAACCAAGTTATCCATAATTAATATGAAACTCAGCAGCACGTATGTGTGTGTATATAATTGCTTATTTTGATGCAAAAACCCAGAGTGAAGTTCCAGTTCCCAAAATGACTGCAAATTAAACAAAATTTATTAAAAATATCGATTCAATAAAAAAAATTATATAAGCAAGGTTTACATTTTATCTATACGTACAAAGACATATTAAACTATTCAATATATTAATTATTGAAATATTAAGAGCGCATCAGCAGTGGGTTGGCGCAGAGCCAGAGGCGGCCAGTAGTGTTGATAATGCTATGTGTGAGTAACTAAGTACAATCGAATTCAAAATTTAGTGGATGAATCACGGTAAACAAGTTGAAATAATGCTGAATGTTTTATTATCACTGCAACCTTGAGGAAAATACCAAAATATATGAGATTGATACATGTTTACCTTTATCAAAATATTGGTTACATAATGAACCTACCTCCTCCATAATTCTAATATCTTCAAGTACGAAGCCAATATAAACAAATTTAGTAAACTTAGATGTTTAATTAAAATTAATGAAAAATAAGTAGCTAAGGTAACTACAGTAAAATGTTGTAAGTATGAATGAATGAATGAAAATGCTTTATTGTACACCATAAGACAAATAACAATAACAAAGAGAAGGAAACATTACAAAATATTTCGTACAATGGGCGGTCTTATCGCTATTAAGCGATCTCTTTCAGACAACCAGTATGGAGACGGTTACGATAATACAAGATGGTACCTACATCCGAAACGCACAAAACTGTTTTGTTACAAAATTTTATAAAATAACATCTT
The DNA here is from genome assembly GCA_932526365.1 of Lobophora halterata. Classification (NCBI taxonomy): domain Eukaryota; kingdom Metazoa; phylum Arthropoda; class Insecta; order Lepidoptera; family Geometridae; genus Lobophora; species Lobophora halterata. Next base: position 9,910,305 of record OW052002.1, read on the forward strand.
TTGTAATATTTGTCACATTAATAAACAATTCTTTTTATACTAAAATTTCATAATTATTAGTTTTCAAATACGTTATTCTGATTTCAAAATGGCTAAAAAAATGAGCTTTTTTATTTTGCAACTAACTAGTGCCCGAAACTTCGTTTGCGTTGCGAAGTAATTAATAAATTTCAGGTTTTCCTACGCGCCCATGCCCACGAATATGTTGCATAGGCGTATGCCCTCCAAATTTCAAGTCTCTACGTTCAGAAGATTAGCCTGCCTGTGCGTTGCCTGTTAGTCAGTAAGTCAGGTAAGTCAAAAAAGTCAGGTAAAGCCGTGTTGGCCGAGTGGGAGATGCCTCGACTTTTGATCCAAAGGTCTAGAGTTCGAACCCGGTAGTAAACCAATGAATTGTTCTGTTCCAAAAATCCATGTGAGCATTAAAAACACGTGCTTAACGGTGAAGAAAAACATTGTGAGGAAACCGGCATGTCATAGAACCTAAAAACTTCGAAAACATGTGTCAAGTGCACGAAAGGTGCACGAGGCGCACTTGAAATCCTTTCACCACACTAGTTTGAAAGAACTAGTGACAAGATAAGAAGAAGAAGAAGAAGTAAGTCAGGACTAATGCCTACTTGCACCAAACTGTCAAGGTTCTTAAGCAATTACTTTACTCGCTTGGCAGTTCTTAACCGTCAAAATCTGGACTGTTAAGAACTACCAAGCGAGTAAAGTAATTGCTTAGGAACCTTGACAGTTTGGTGCAAGTAGGCATAAGCACCTAAATGTAGTTTGTAATTTTGCAATGAGTACATAAATTAAAATCATTTGCATTTTCGAGTGAAACTGTACATAAGAAGAGACGATGACCTCGAATCGACGTCTAGCCAAATGTCGGCGTGCCGATCTTGCGTTACGTCTCTTAATGATAAACAACCCGAATGCCATGTACATACAACTGTACCTACAACTATTGATGTTATGTTTTTAGGTATTACGTACCTATGTGATTCAAAGGTTACATAATAATAATATTTAGACATTACTTACACAACGCTATCTAGCCCCAATCAAGTCTACTAAGTGGTTCAAGGCAGAATGGAGGGCAAGAGATCCCGTGGTCGCTCTCCAACTAGATGGTCAGACTTATCAAATCTTTCACAAACACAACCATGAGAAGATCATTAAGACATTTTGACGGTCGAAAGCCCAGTAATTTTACTAGCTCCAGTGTCTTTCAAACCGGAACACAGTAATGGACATACATTTACTGCTTTAAAGCAGAATATCTGACACTGGGTACTCATCTAGACGATATCCTGCAGGGAATGCCTCCCAATGGATTGAGGAACAAATATCCATCCATCCATCCATATTTCCATACGAACTTTTTATTATTTTTTTAGGAGGATAAAATGTCAGAAAAAAACGACGGAGAATTTTGTGCTGAATTTTACCATCAAATAATGAGAAATTCAGTTCCTGAGCCTGAGTTAATAATTCTGGTAAAGAAACGGTAAGATAATGAAATTTGACTGAAGAGAAACAACATTAATTTCAATAATAAAGATCATTTTAAATTTTTGTTATAAGGAAAATTTGTCCTTGTTTGCTTGAACTTTACATTTTTCCTAGTTAATTTATATATTAATTTATTAAAATACCTACATATATGCCAATGCTATGGTATCGTGGGTATATGAATTGCAATGGACAGGTTAATTAAAAAAAATATAATTAATTAAAAAGTAAGAAATGTCCTATTGGACACTTTCTTGATATATTTATTTATAAAACTAAGTAAGAGTTAAATTACTCATTGGCCCTACTTTGGCTAGATTGTAATAGTATTAGAGTATTAGTTAACAAAAAAAATATATATTATAATGATGACTTTAATTTATTGTATGTAAATGATAATCAAAATCAACTCCGACACACCTATGCAATATTTATATTTTCCGTGCCAAGTGTGAGACGGTAGGCGGTGAAGTGGCCAATAAGAAAAGAGATAATGGGAAAGTGTTTTTTACGTAACAAAAAATAATCGAAAACAAAAAGAAAATGGTGACTCAACCCATTCCTATTTTTATTATACTACTAGTTGACACCCGCAACTTTGTATGCGTTGCAAATTAACAAAATTCCTTTCGCTTCTTGACGAACTCACCCTCGAAATTTTTTGTTGATTATAAACATACCTTTGTTGTTAATAAACCGATATTTAATAAAATAATAAATCGGTTCTGTACTTTCGGTTTTAAATCAAAATAACTGTTCGTTGCAGTGAACAAAATTGCGAATTTTCGGTCATTAAAGTCCGATTGAAGTCGGTTGTTGTATGCTTTTGTAAAACCTTGATAATTTTAAGTCTATTGAAAAGTCGGTTATGATGCGTAATGCTAATGACCTAAAACATTGAGTTAATTTAATCACTGTCTTCTTTCTAATGAATGTAATGCAAATACCGATCTATGTGTAAACATAATGGTAAATTTTTACCAACGCGGAAAGCATAAACTGACGACAGATGAGCTGCAGGTACAATGAAAGATAGTTCTTCAACGTTGAGTTGGTCCCCCTGTTCCACGACTAAACACTAAAATAAGATTTTTTTTTCGAAAAGTACGCCATCCGGTAAGAATTATTTTAAAAAATCAAGAAGAGTCAATAACGTTTTATATAATTAGGTCTATTTATTACATGAAGAGGTAAGTAAGTCAATCTACTTATTTATTTTCCTTTCTCGTGTAAAATAATGTATGTACGAGGATGAGTGATGAAACGCGAGCTATGATTGTTGAAAATCTCTATTTTTCATTTGCCCTCATTATGCTGCCTCGTGAACCACGCGGGAGGGCAATTCATAAATCAATGAAATTCAGAAAGTTAGCTGAACTTATGTGTGTAACTGAAAATTATGTGTCTCAGAAAGGAAAACAGTATTTGTTAATTTTGTTATAGTTACAAGCCGCTGCCCGTGAAAAAAGTAGCATAATTGAGACACAAACATCCTAAACCTAAACCTATCTTTAAAAACCTTAGAAAATCTCACTCAATCTCTTTAGAATCTTAAATCCTTAGAAACCTATCCTTAAAAACTTTCACCATTTCATTACCACGTTTTTATTAAGTAATATTCTTGTATGTCTGCCTGTCTATCGTTCCGAGTGGAATCTTGCAACTCAAATTTCGAGCACCTCCCGATTAGCCATCCACCTGAAAGCTCACAACTCAATGGACAATGCATTAAACATCCATTTAAATAATAGAATAAAAATTAATCATAAAAAAATCGAATCAACCTTAAAAAAACATGTAGAGCAAGAGCATAAAAACTTTGTTTTTAGATTTTTTATTCTAAATATTGCTTGTAATAGTACTGTGATCTGATTGATAGACTAATAAAAATGTTAGGTAACTTCGTTGCATTTATCTGTGGTAATAAACTGACTGAAGATAAATTCATGAACAAACTCGTGAACTTTTCTCTATATATGGGTATGTTAATACCCTTGCTAATTTTCTTCTAGTAGACTTATCGTCTCCCTCATTTCCCAGTGCACGAAAGGAGCCTCTTCGAGGCGCACTTGAAATCCTTCCCTGGTTCGAAAGAACTAGTAACACGATAAGAATGAATGAAAGAATCATCACCCTGCCTTTATCCCACTAAGGTGGGAGTCAGCGCAAGATACGTCTTGCTGATTCGTCTCTATCAGCCGTCATCTCTGTTCTAACATCCGTTTTGTTCAATCATTTCTCGCACAATCCATCCATATTTTCTTTGGCCTTTTTGCAGACTGTTTTTTATTGACTTTTGGTGACCAATCCTCGTTGTTGCTTAAGTATAGTAGACTGTTGATGAGTGCCACATGGAAACCAATGACTACACGTAACCTTTGAGCGTCACGCGGTGACTAACTCTGGCAGTCGTCCAGTTGCCCGACCTATATACCGTTCTTCCTAGATGCGCACTAATTAGGTTTTGTTTTATCACATTTATGGGCCGTGCGGTAAATAATTAAATACATAGGTAATGAAAATGAGGTTTGAAGTGGTGGTTAAGTGCATGATACCCTTGCCTTGCAATTTGATGGTCGCGGGATAGAATCATGGTGGATGTTATATGAATGTTTACAATTGATGTGTATTGTATATGTATATCACTCTCTCACAACGGTACATCACACTCTCACAATATCGTGAGGGAATCCGCCGCAGCAAGTCAAAAAACAGAATATTTTTTTCTGTTTTTTGACTTGCTGCGGCGGATTCCCTCACGATATTGCAAGGCAAGGGTATCATGCACTTAACCACCACTTCAAACCTCATTTTCATTACCTATGTATTTAATTATTTACCGCACGGCCCATAAATGTGATAAAAAAAAACCTAATTAGTGCGCATATTCTTAAGCATGTGATATCTACCAATCTGTATAGGTACTATAATATTTTGTTAAAACACTATTCAAATATTTATTAGGTGATAAGAGTTTCATAAATAGTTTTTTTTTTTTTTTTTTTTTTATTTATTAACACAACAAAAAAAGGGCTTTGTCGCTATGCGACCACATCGCCCAATTGGAAAAAAAACAACAGTTATCTTTAACTAAAAAACAAAAACATGACTAACCTACCTTAAGAAAAATTTTGCTAAAAGACCATAAAGTTTTTTGGCTTCTTGTGACAAAGGTTTTGACAAAATGCTGTTGCATTGGCCCACATTGTAAATTTTTGTTGTACCAAAAATACTTTGTCTTTCATCAGCGTTCCGCACACATTCCATCAATGCGTGTTGAACGTCATCGATTTTATTACATATGTCGCAATTTGGAGATATTACTTTTTTCATTAAAAATGCAAATTTATTGGATGGAATGTGTCCGGAACGCAGCCTGAGAGCAGTAACTAATACATTCCTTGTAAAATCTGATTGATCGATCCAGGGGTATGACGTAATTCGAGGTTGTATAGTTCGGTACCAGATACCTTTCTCAACAGACCTTTTATCAAAATATTCCTGCCACAGATCTCTACAGTGTGATTTAAAAAAAAATACGTATTCGGAATATAACGGATCAACTATCAAATCAACACCGTCAGTGATAGCTTGTTTCGCCAAAACGTCGACTACATCATTTTCATCTATTTGAACATGTGATGGAATCCACTGTAGGATAATAGTTTTATTTTTAGATTGTAATTTAAGAACTGATTCCAAAATAATGTATGCGATCGGAGTGCCTCGCGCGGGCGAGGTACACCGAGCGATGTGTTGCAGCGCACTCTTACAATCACTCAGAATTACAAACTTGTCGTGTTCCAAAGAATCTGCATAAGATATGGCTTCCGATATTGCAATTAACTCAAGGTGCATTATTGAAATATTTTCATAAATAGTGTATTTCTTATTGAGGTTAAATAGAGTTTCAGAATTTCTTTGCGAAAAGTAAAAACAGGAAGTCATAAATTGTAAGACGTAACATGGATCATACAAAATAGAGAGATGAAGTAGAAGATAATGAAGGAACGCTATGGCCCCGCTCAACACAAAATAAAACTCCGTGGAAAAAGAAATAAGAGAGGCCTTTGCCCAGCAGTGAGATGAACTATGACAATGATAACTGCTTCTTAATAACTACTGTAACAGACTTATATTAAATGACGAAATAAACATGGATCGTACAGTATTTAAGAGCAAGCGCAGGCCTTATACGGGCGCGCTCCTCCACCGCCGCGCCCGCCCGCCCTCCGCAGTCCATGCTATTGGCTCACGTTTCTCCACAGATAAGATAGCACAGATGCAGCTTATTTCTGCAATATGATACCAGTTTCTTTTTCTAGTTCTCGGGACTTGGATGTTGTGATGTCTTGTATGTGTGCATGCCACATGTGACACAGGGAATCCTAGTGCAGGGGTGTAAGTGTGTGAATGTTTATGTTATAAACGACAAGAAAACAGTGTTATAGGTAAAAAATAATACTCTTCAATATGTTATCTATCTTATATGTTTTAAAAATATATAATTTATGGATGCGAGTTGGAAACTGTGCAATTGATACAAAACAAATATTTATAAATCTACATAGCTAATAAAGAATTAAATATTAAATATGCTTTATGGCTGTCAGATCAATTTCGTCATAGACTTTTAATTAACTATCTTCTTAGATTCTATCTATCTTTTATAGACTGCCCCTAATTTTTATTTTCCGTCTCAGTACTTCTCCTGTTTTACACTGTGTACTAGTTACATTCGGTGTAGTGCAAGTAGTCCTATGCAATGTAACTACGACTTACGTTACTTCAATGACATATGTCAGTCAGTGCTCCGACGCGACGTTTCTCGCATAACGATGTAGGCAAATACCTTTTTGTTTTCTTTTCGGTGGTGTCTCATCTGTGCTGTTTCTTCTTTGGCGGTAACAGTAGAAGTTTGTTTACTCACGGCTGCAGTACATTTGTTTTTCTCAGCCGACTTGGCTCGCGCCGTAATGAGGTTTTGACAACTGTAAGGAAGGACAAAAAGCTTTAAGGCCCATTTACACGATGTTATTTTCTTGTACATACAACGGCAATAATTGAATGCATACATGAAGCGCAATAATTGATCTTCAAGAATTGTAAGTAACTGTTTACACGCTGCTATAAGTAAAAAAATGGAATGCAATTATTGTATGGACGTCTTGACATAAAATAATTGCTGATGCCTTTTGTTTACACCAATACAATTATGTTTAGGCGATTATTGCTGACAAGTTTTGACTTGTCTAAACACAGACTTGTATGTGCGTGTACCATTTTTTAGCGGGTTGCTTCAAGTATTGCACGTTTTTGCGCTGGCAAATTTTCTTTCAAGTGTTGAACTTTTTTTTTTAAATATTTGTCAAGTTTTTTTAAAATTTGGTTATGCTGATTTAATAAAGTTCATTGAGAATATACACCACCAATTTTTTATTACCAAAACAGCTTAAAAAAATATTTCGAAAAAAAAAAACATTTTTTTTTCCATATCTGTGTTGAGAAACGGCAACTGATTAGGTCAGCGTATTTATTTCTGGTGATAGAGTCACAAAAAAGCAAAATACGCAATTTTGTTTACTTCGACGACATAGTTTTCAGTTAATTTGATCTCAAAACTAAACTTCTTTGATGAAATTTCTAAGGGACCAATCTGAAAATTAACCCTGTCAAACAAAAAATAACAACCGAATTGAGAACTTCTCTTTTTTTGAAGTCAGTTGAAAAGAGCCTCGCGTGTTTCGTAAGCGTTATTATTATTACACATACAAGACTTTTTTTTTTCTTTCGAAGAACCTAAGTTCTTCGGTTTGGCTTCACATCAAAGGTATATATTAGGGCCTCCAGTACCGGTTCCTTTTTCCAGTACCGGGATTTCGGTACCGGCACACGGCCGGAACCGGGAGTACCGGGATTTTCGGTATTCCCGAAAATAATTAGTAGCCTATTATTAAGTCAAACAGAAAACTCGTCAGAAAACGATAAAATAAAGAAAAGTCGAGCGAAATATAACGAAAAGTTATAAGTTATATTTTTATATTTATATAAATTACTGCAAGCATGATTTGTAAGAGAGAAAATTCGCGTAACTAATTGAATATTGCATTAACAATACAGTCCCAATTTTTAAGTTATATATCAAGTATAAATGGCTTATAACGAAAGTTTTGAAGTGGATATTTGTTTGTTTGCATGTTTGTATAGGATTACAGTTCAAAAGTTAGTACGTCACATGCGTAACAACACTTCTAAACGAAGGTTGATTTGATTTCTGATAAAATAATAGTTTTTAATCGTACTTTATTTGTTATTAATCGTCACAAGCCAATGCTCAATGATCATGTCAATGTCAATGATCGGCCTCATAACTATGTTAAAATAAGAAAGTGCCAATTTTATTAATTTTCTCTGTGATAAACTATCGATAAGTATATGTGTCAGTTTAAATTTTTTGTCAAAGACGTTACGTCTTTATAAATAAGTATCCACTTATAATTTACGGTTGTATCTTCGACACAACCCGTTGCTTTTTAACCAGTGCGTCCTACCCATAATGAAATACTCAACCAAGGCGTGAACACTCACTGTTCTGCTAGATATCTATTTAGATAAACGACGCAATAATACACTATGAAACGAGCTACGCTTGGAGTTTGAGATACTTGAAGGGAACTAATGTCATTAACAAAGCTTATAAACTCGTATATCTATAGTCAGCTGGTTTTAATGAACATAAAGCAACAGTCGCATTGCAGAAAACGGAATCATTATTCATTATTTCTTATTAATAGTAGGCTAATAAACTGTTGATGACAACATCGGAGAAGATGGAAAGACGAGCTAGACTCCTACTTGGAAGACTGGAAGACAGTTGCCCTTGGAAAGAAGGAAGGGAGGCCTTTGCCTTGCAGTGGGACGATTCAGGCTCATAATAAAATAATAATAAGAAATAAAAATAATACGTTCAGTGGCTTAGGTTGTGGAAAGACCGTCACGTCAGTACAAACAACCCCAAAGCCCATGTCATTCTTTAAATAAATGCATTGAGACGACGATACCAACAATAAGCTGATATTGCAACATTTCCTAAGTTCTGAACATCAACAGCACCTTTGAAAGTTAGTAAGATGGGCGGGTAGGATCTAGTGGGTAGAGGAGTTACTGTCTTGCCTTCTTTGTACTAACAGAATGCACTATTTAGCTATGGTTTTAAAGATTAAAACCCTAAAAAAGCTCTTATACACTAAATTTTAAGTAATCCCGAAAGTACCGAAAATCCCGGTTCTGGATTTTTCTAGTACCGGTGCTGGAGACAGCCGAGAATCCCGGGATTTCCCGGGATTTTCGGTTCCGGGATTTCCCGGTACTATGCCCTAGTATATATAGCCAGTGTCAAGTAATTGGAGAGATCATTTTGTCATAAGTCAGAGTCGATAAGTCAAGTCATGCCCCTGTAAAGTAGTGGTGGTTGCGACTTTGCTAGAGGCTTCTATGGAGTTTTGGAGGCAACACGAAAAGTCACGTTTTACAGCATTACACTATTCACCAACACTCATACACGTTCACGAGCACTTAATGGATAAAAAACCACAGTTTTTACACTTAAACACTCAAAGTTATACAAGTTTTGTCAATTAATTTAATGCCGCCAATGCGCCATTTTTCATGTTCCCGCCAAAACTCCATACAAGACTTGTTAACAAAACAATTATAATGACAGATTTTAATTTTAGAAATGTTTAAATATGCCTGTAAAATTATATTCGAAATTCAATTAAATTCTAGTGTTGTGCTTAATTACAAGTAATCGTAATTTCCAGGGCAACATTGTTTGGCGTGAAACCAATGTTTGTTTTATAATTCTGTTGTTGCTTCCGTCCAATGCACAGATTGTTTATTTATGAATGGTAACGTTGAAACAGGGTTGGATCTAGGACTTGAAGAACCCGCTGTAAATCGGCAATGTAATAGTAGTAATATGTGGAATTCAGTTGACAGTTGACACAAATGACACAAACAGGGAAGTTGTTATGTGTTAAATTTCTCATGGAACAAAGATTTCTATTGGTTGTTGAAATTAAATTAATAGTTTATTGCTTGAACTCTGGTGTACAAGTTCTAATTTATAATAATTGGTTTCACATACTCCCCCGTGTGACGGCGTGCTAGATTTATTGCTAGCGATTTTTACTTAATAATGCATAATATTTTTGCTACCATGCCTATCATAAAAAAAATAAAACATAGATTCACAATTTTATAGTTCATACAAGAAAATGACCCGTTATATCGGTCATTCCGTTGACGCAACTAGATCTATTAATTGTACCTAATTTTCCTTTTAATTTATGCACCTATTTTATTTATATACTCTATCGCACTGCTCACTTATTGTTTTTTTCGGTTGTTGCTCGCCATTAGCAAAGACCGAGAAAAACAAGGATCATGGTCGATCCTAAATACGTCTCTGTGCAATCTCTGGTCTCTGGGTTAACGTTGCTTTGTTATGGCGTTATAAAATGCGCCGACGCCTGATGCAAACGGCTGGCACAATAATTCACTAATTAGCTGTTTCTTACAAGTTTCTAACCGTTTATTTAAAAAAACATAACAATTATATTGTTAGGCCTTTCAGTAAGAATACTTGTTATGTTATAAACAATGTTTTTATTCATGGATTGGAACAGACATCAATGTAGTATACACGTAAAAATGCTTTTCTTAGATATTGCCTCAAAATTAGTTTTCTAAGTACAATAACAGGCTGTGATATTGATTAAAAAATACCACTTCAACTAATTATATTGTACTCGTAAAGGCAAAACTGTGTGAGAAAAGATCGTTAGATGGATGTTTGCTCTTCCTTCACACTGAAACTACTGAACAAATCGGACCAAAATTCATGAGTTGGATTTAGGCTATATTTTGATACCACGCGGATAATGCCAGGCAGGGGCGGAAGCTTACAGGTAAATAACATAATACTAGAATTATAATTACTAGGTACAGTCAGCTACATAGAGATGTATACAGATACACCCCAAGCTTTCACATTTATATTATACGTACTCTTAATAATAATTTTGCAAAGACATTCTTCTTCTGACAAGAATTTTGACGAGTAAGATGACTACATAAATTTGAAAATGCTTGAGTGCACTTTCCTTAGCAAAATTGAGAGTTATAGAATAAATAAATAAATAAATAATAAATAATAATTTATTGACACAAAAACTTAAAGGTAACTAGTAGGTACTTATATTATATTATATCACTATTAAACTAATGCTAATGCTTAGAATTAGAATTAGTGATAGGTATAAAATAGTGATTTGTTTTTAGGAATACATTGTTATGTTCATACTAGGTACCTACTTCTAGACAGATGCGCTAAGAACCGGACAAGTTTTTACTGTATCCCGGTTCAAAGCGTCTTCCGACGGACAGTAATAAATTGACACAGTCAATGAGTGATAGGGTAGGTTGGGTGCGCAATATCAGCAATTAGCATGCATGCATAGCTATCTAAAGATTACGGAAAGAAATAGTAGCATGCCAACATACCTATCAATCCCATTTGAGGTTCGTAACACATTTTGTTATCAAACTGAGTAGGTAGATATTTTAAATTACTGTAATTATTTTACATAAGTTTGTTAGGTAATAATAGATAGGTATTGTAGATTTATAATTTAGAAATTAGGTAGTATGTTTATTCGTAGGTAGGTAAAATGTATTTATTCATAAGAGAATTATGAACAAGGCAAGCTGATATTCCTGTCTGAAATCTTATATAAAAAAATAAAAATAAAAATAAAATAAAAAACACGTAGGGACAAAAGATGAGGAAAGAACAATGAGTTTTGCGTGCACACTTGATTGGTTTGTTTCGGTAGAAGTGATAAGAGTGTGATTATGTAGATAAGTGTGTGTATTAGGAATATAGTACAACATGAGTGATACTTTTATAGATAGTAGGTATGAGTGATACTTTTATAGATATAGGGCTGATGAGTACCTAAGTGAGAGTTAACGAATAAGTGAATGTATTAAAAATAAAATAAAATAAGGAATGGCATTGGATGCAATAGTATAGAAATGTGAAAGCTTGGAAGTGTACCATGTCTGTGCAGCTGACTGTTCCTACTATCAGAGTAGAGCGTGCGGTCTCGTTCGATAGTAACGTGATATGCGCGTGCGCAGCCCATATACGGCCGTAATGGTCGCCGCTGACCAATCGCATGCGTTCATTTCCCGCCCAGAATTCAATACTCACAAGTTTATGTGTCATAAGTTCATAACATAACTCATTCCATAGGCATTACCGATAGGTACTGATTTCTATTTGAAGTTTTAGGAAATCGTTGTGAATATTGCTACATAAAAAAGTTGTTTTATAAGTGATTATAAAAAAGGTAGCCCTCGAAATTTCGCTCGTAGACGATTCTTAGAAAACTCAACCAAAGATTTTTAAGTGTTTCACCAATACACTCATTTTTATATTACAGTATTTGTTTGTATTGGTAGAAGACCGAAATATGCAAAAAAAAAAATATTATTTAAATGCAGTTCTTATTTTCATCTAAATCGTGCCCGTGACTCTTAACAAGATTGTTTCATATAGCCGAGTAGGTTTTATTCAACCTATCGAAACAATATGTAGGTAGGTATTTCTAGGCTGATTATTTCAGCAATGATCTACCAAAGAGTTCCAGTTAATTTCCTACGACGTTTATCCTTTATCTTTAACATTGTATTATACACACTTAATCAATACTGGCCTCGAGGCTGTCTCAGCTGTTTTCTTATTTTCCCGGCATTTTCAGATCAACAAGTGCAAAAACCATCATTGAAATTTGAATCTTAATCTCAAATAATAAATGTTCAATTTCTAAATACAATAGACACTTCCATTTGTAGCGACATGGAACTCTTCCTGCAGATCCACAACAATACAAAATCAACCTCAAAATTAATAAAATACAGCTCATATTTGTTTGTGATGATACTCCCGGGTTGAAGATTTTGAAATAAACTGATTTTCAGCTTTATTTCTTAGAAATAGAGTTGAGAATTGCGGTTGATTGGTGTATGCTGCCCGGATAGAGGCTTGAAGCCGTCGCTACGCAACTGAGCTCCTTACTTGTCTTGCCCTTGATAATGGATGCTCTATTGAGCCGTGACGAGGAATAAACAGGATACCTTCCTTCGGAACACAAGTAAAGTGCTTTTAATAAAGAGAAATGATTAGAAAATTTCCTATAGTTAATTTAATCACAATAGGAGTTTGCTAGAAGTTTGTAGCGCTGGAACATGTTTTCTTGTGTGAAGTGATGAAACAAACCCGGTTATGACCAATGCTGCTGAAACTGGACGATTACGGTAGGTAATTGATTGATTCAGGCGTTACTTTGCGGAAATCCATAAATATTAAATAGTATAAATATATTTAGTAATAAATCCGCTTAATTTATAAACAAAGGTCTTATTAACTCAACTCTAGTTTATAATTTTAGTATCTAAACTAAAGCGCCGAAAAAAGAAAACCCAAGTTAGAACTCGATAGGTACGTGTTTCGCCTCTACACGAGGCATCCTCAGGAGATGTTGACTCAAGAGTAATATAAGAGTTGTAGAGTTAAGTTAATTAAGACCTTTGTTTAGAAATTAGCGGATTTATAACAAATAAATATTATACTATTTATTAAGAATTACGGTAGGGCTGGTCCACAAATTGAAGGCCGCTCTACGACTACTAACTGTAATATGATTCCTCGATCAAGAACCTTCTTCAAATAACACTTGAAAGTGCGCCCACACACAAACCCAACTCCTAACTTTGACCACCAGGCGTAATGAACTCATGTAGATCTAATGATAAATGGATAGATATATAGATATTGGTGTCAATTAAGATATCCTTAAAACAGCACTAAAAAATGTTATAATGTATATGTTAATGTTGATATTTTTCAGTACTGTCAAATTAGTACCTACTTATACTTAGTTTTGTTTTGGCGACATCTGAATTGACACTATTTTCTTTATTATGCACGCACACCATAAAAAATGACGATATTATTATGTGAAAAGCAAAGAATTTGTATACTATGTATCTAGAATGCCGACTCACACGAAAACCGCGAGCCGAAAGAGCTAGAACTAGTAAGGAGTGTGTCTCGTTCTGTAGGGCGACCATAATTTTTGAACTTTGAATGTTTCATTGAGACATAAACAAGCAACCAAGGGTAAATTCAATCTGCTCAATAAGATAGCAATGTTATATACATACGTTATTAAACATTAAAATATCAACATAAAAGAGGGCGGTGCGCCGCATTCTAGTGAGGTATATCTGAATCAATGGTTTAATACTGTTTCTTTCGAACAATAATTATTTTTCTCGGCAGTTAGGTACCTAACCTACATGACAGCGACTATACTAAACCTTTCAAATGAATCTGAATAATATTTAGAGCAAATCGTCTAATTTCGAAAATTGTCCCACTTATTTAAAAATTAATGGCCATGTTAATTTTAATTGTATGCTGGCAACTGTGTGAACGAGACACACTCCTTAACGAGGGGGTCTCTATCAAGGATTATGAATCCTTGTATTTAGATTTAATTAAAAAAGAACTTTATTTCCAAATAATTAGGTTCAGAATTCTTAATCCTTAAATAAAGCAAAATGGCGATTGAGTTCTCTAGATACATAGTATAGAAGCTCTTTGGTGAAAAGAAAAAATGCTACAGAAAAAGTGGTACTAATATAGCTTTATGGTATTATCGCTAAAAGCGATATTTTCTAGATGAATGATGTTAGACTAGGTATGTCGTAATCGTAGCCTTGTTCTTTTTCAGCTAATAAACTTTACCATCAACAAATTTCAACTCCCTTCTTCTTAAATTTAATTTCATTTTGCGTTACATGTAGTTTGTCATGTATATCGACTAAAAAATTTAATCAAATAGTGCTAAAATTAATATATTTTCCCAAAAGTTATTTAGCTTATTGTAATAATACTTTTAGCTTTAATTAAAAAAAGCTGTATTAACAAAAATTGTACAAACATTTCTAACGGATATCCGGTTTCCTGTTTTTGCCCGGTTCTCCCATCCGGCTAATAAGGGGAATCCGGATCGGATGTCCGCCATCGCACGGAAAAGGTCTTTGATAATGGCGGAATCTTCAGTATCATTCATGAAAATATTAAATGAAATGAATACCTTTTGTAAAGTTTTATGAGAAGAATATATAAAGGTGTATCTTTTTGAATACTGGACTCTGATAGCCAATCGAAAAATGCTCAAGGTAGTATCAGGATCGATATCATAAAAAATAAAACTACCTACATACTTACTACATACTCAAATATAATATTTTTTCTAACTGGAAATCGAACCCGTTGATTTTGAAACGCTTCCGTTCAAATTTTCTGAAATAATTGCAAACCTAAGAAAGAGTGAATTTTTTAAGAAAATCAAAGACTAGCACTTTTCCAAATACTATATATACCCTAAATCCACCTATGTTTTGAAAAAAAATAGCTATATTAGGTATTTTTTTGTATTTTATATTTATATATTTACTAAAAAGTTAACAATATTTTCTATTCTAAGGGCGCCTTAAAACCTTAGGTACCAGGTTTGTCAAGGACTCATAAATAACCTAAAACAGGTAGCAACAAATTATATAAATATATTTAGTAATAAATCCGCTTAATTTCTTAACAAAGGTTTTAATTAACTTAACTTTAGTTCAACTAAACCAAAGAGTCAACGAACAGAAAACCAAAGTTTAAAGATACGACACGTGTTTCGCCTCTACACGAGGCATCATTAGGAGGTGTGGACTCGCCGAAGTTTGAAACAAGAGTGAATAAACATTTTTTTTTTTTTTTTTTTTTTTTTTCGGATGGACGTTTAATGCAGTTAGCCGCAGATGGCTGTTACTGCGTCACCGGACTCTGTGAATAAACAACGATGCCCGGCCCGTATTTATACCCGTTGTGGAGATGAGTCGCCCGTCGTATGATCCGACGTCAAAAAAATCCTCAACAAAGGAGACCTTGGAATACTCGTATTTAAATCATTCAACAGCGTAATATTTGTTGTAACGCTTGTGTTTTAAAATTTCTAAACACTCCAAAATATTCAACCTAAAACCTTTTTCACATGTATGTAATATATTAAAAGTATTGTTATCGTTTAAAGAATGACCAGTGTCATTGTGATTTTTCTGGACAGTTATTTCTATACGCTGAAACATGTTCTTTGTATCTTGTCTGAAAACTACGACCCGTTTGACCTACATAAACAGCATTACAATCATCACAAGTTAATTTATAGACACCAGCTTTTTTATGATTCTCTAATTTATCTTTCCCGTTTTTCCGTTGGGTACCCTTGTGCTGTTTGCCCCAATCTAAATTTTAAGGTAGAGCGCCATCTGCGCTCACCGAGAGTTCGGTGACGCAGTAACAGCCATCTGCGGCTAACTGCATTAAACGTCCATCCGAAAAAAAAAAAAAAATGTTTATTCACTCTCGTTTCAAACTTCAGCGAGTTCACACCTCCTGATGATGCCTCGTGTAGAGGCGAAACACGTGTCGTATCTTTAAACTTTGGTTTTCTGTTTGTTGACTCTTTGGTTTAGTTGAACTAAAGTTAAGTTAATTAAAACCTTTGTTTAGAAATTAAGCGGATTTATTACTAAATATATTTATATAATTTGTTGATATTTATGGATTTCCGCAAAGTAACGCCTGAATCAATCAATTATCTTAAAACAGGTAGAGTTCGTGTATATATTTTGTACGTACCTACTCAACGAGTACCTACGTAACCTAAGTAGATTCTTGATAGATACAGAAGCATTCAACGTCGAGTGGTTCAGGTGCGTAGGCGCCTACGAGCGCTTTGTCGGCCGCCTGGAGATTAGATAGAAGTGTAAGTGAATGGGTACATGACCTGCTATTGAAACATTGTAAGGATAATAATCATTTCTTCGGGATTGCGTACGATTGTACTAAATGATAATAATCGGTCTTCAGGATTGCGTTCATATAAATAAATAACTAGTTGACGGTCCCAACTTTGTTTGCGTTGCGACTTATCATGAAAATAATATTATGAAACAAGATTCTCATCTGTGGCTCGATCATGAAATTTTGCGTTAACGTTATGTTATCGTTTTCGTCATCGAGAAGTTTGTATAACGTTTTAAAAAACATCATCCAAACTGTTAACTTCTCGGTGTCTGTTGCGATACGGTAACGTTAATGCGGCAGCTCGTGATCGAGCCTCTGAAATTGTTATGTGCCGTGGTCGCCGTTACCAACTTGTTTAATTTATTCATGACACTAATTAAGTACCTACCTACTTGTTTTTCATTATCGTCAAAAAACCTTGCTACTAACTTATTAAAAAGACAGAATACCCGTGAAAAGTAAGTAAGACGTCTGTTCGACAAATATAAAATCCACTTAACACGATTGCTGTTAAAAAATTCAAAGATTTCACGCCAAAGGCCGACACGATAGACATTTCTTTTGGCTCCCATACCTTGATTTTTTATTCAACTTATTTAATCCCTAATGGTCTATCTATACCTACTATAGTTTTAAAAACATAGCTTGTGGTGCAAACTCGAGAACTTAGAATGCTTTGATTTTTATGACTGAGTAAGGTAAGTCTTGGAATATCTAGGTAATACTAGAACCTAGAAATGTTTTATTCAAAATATCTCTGACAACGGAAAAAAAGGACAAACTGAAATACTCTAGGATAAAAAAAAGCGACAAATTAAGTGAGCTAACTCTTTTAGCGTTTGCAGAAACAATACTTAAAAGAGTACTTACGCACTATAAAAGACAGAACGATTATGGTTTTCTTAAAAATGAGACATTGGCCATTAGACATAACTTTCTAGAATTTGATCCAAATAAACGACACTTATATTCTATGATAGCGCTATGATAATGATATTCTATTCTATAATACAGAGTGTATTTTTGTTAAAGTCAACTGGTTCGAATCCCAGCTAAGATTATATTTTATAAAATCTGAGTAAGTATGCAGTTTCAGTTTTCATTGAAATCGCCCCCGAAGGAATCTCTGAGCGTTTTTCGACATTTCCCATACTTTAGGATTTGGCCATCCCACCACCAGAGAAAAAAAAATAGCTCTGTTTACCTGCTTATAGGGTAAAACCGGGTTAAATGCCAAGAAAGATATGTGACCTTACTTTCAAAAATCAAGTGAAAGTTATTAGCATATTTTATAAGCTTCTTACCTCTGAAGAAAAAGGGGGAGAAAAAGGGGCTCCTATGCTTATGTACCTATAGATAGAGATATATTCTTCAGCTTCACAGGCATGAGAGTAGGTACCGGCGCGGCGTGAAGAGTCTCACGGTTGAGCGCGTATGCTCCCTACGTCATCCGTGCGAAGGAACCCTTGTAGGCGCTGTCCTACTTAATTGGCTAATGATCGTACCAAACGATGCATCTTCCAAATTTTCCGTGTGAATGTACTAAAGATTGTGCTACGCAAATATTTAGTACATTCACACGGAATATGGGCATTTTAGGAACACGATGCACAATTACGGCACGATAGCTCTTTGAAGTTGAACATGAACAGGGTGGTTTTCAATGATCAACAGATCGTACTATTCTCGCCATTTTCTCACAACTATGCGTTGCGTTCGAATTAACAAAATTCCTTTTTTAGTACATATACCTACGCGCCTACTCTACTCGACGAATATACACCCAAATTTCAAGTCTCTAAATTCAGTGGTTTTACCTATGTGTTGTCTGTCAGTCAGTCAGGACCAAGTCTTTTATATAATGCATCGTTACTGTAGCAAATGTCCTCTCACGCGGTAATTAATGGACTACCTGCCGTGGGCGGGCGGGCGTGGGCCGGTTGCCATGGCAACGCCCACGCCTCCCCCCACTCCCTGCCAGCACCCCCTCCAGCATTGACCCGGGAAACCTTGACCTCACAGCTGATCGAAGGATCGCACGCCGCTTCTGCGTACCGCTGTCTGGGGTAGCGGAGATTATAGCCCGAAGTCTAGGAATGACACCTACGTATTTTGCTCGGATTATGACCGAAACCGTTCTCTCAACG
This sequence comes from Lobophora halterata, assembly GCA_932526365.1. Lineage (NCBI taxonomy): Eukaryota > Metazoa > Arthropoda > Insecta > Lepidoptera > Geometridae > Lobophora > Lobophora halterata. Next base: position 9,928,953 of record OW052002.1, read on the forward strand.
CTGAAGGAAAACATCGTGAGGAAACCGGCATGTCAAAGGACAAGAGACACACTGCTGACACCAGCAGAATAAAGGCTCATTCAGTCATTTATTTTGCTGTCAAGAATTTCCGTGGTCTTTTTTTATCTCGTCTCGTCTATAGGTACGTCGTTTGTAATATACGAAGTCAAAGTATGTCAAGGGTTACAACCAACTGGAAGATTGTCGGCTGGACTTTGTTTGTACTGTAGATAGATAGCTTAATCCCGATTTTCTACTGGCATATCTGGTAAAAAATATTCGCAATAATCTGGTCAAACTGTATTCTTGAAATACCTACCTACCATAAAATAACTAGCTGTTAAAATATATTATTTACATTATATTTTTTGTAACAATTTATCAGTTCCTACCTACACTAGTATTTCTTCTGTGCCTACACCTATTCTGAATTTTCATAATTTTATCTCCTGCCACCCTTCGAATAAGGGGGAACACACATGAGGCGTGACGTCACAGCGCCCTACGAACCTGCGTCAGCATGAAATACCTAAGTACCTATATACCTCCTGGCGATCAACCCGGACTGTGATCTGTTTGCGGATGGATGGAAGAAGATTTTATTTATGTGTCTACAGTTTTGCGAGGACGTATAAGAAACTTTAATAAGTTAATTTTGAACTTTTAATATTTATTGATTATTTTTAATGACTTTTATGTTTTGAATAATGTAATGTTCTGACAAATGTATAATCTTTAATTAGTATAATTGGTGTAAGCCGTTCTAGTTAAAGTAAAATAAATAAATACAAATACAAATACAAAATAGGACACTATCGAAATGTCTCAAAGTGGACGCGTGCTATAGCAGTGTTGCACTGGTTAATCATAGTCCTGTGTACTACTGTTCTGGTCATGGGCAAGCGTGAAATCTTAACATCCAGCTAGTTCATCTAGTCACTTCTTAAAACTGGCTGATATTTTCTCAGAATATTTTGGCATTATGACAGATTTACTAACAAATAAGAACATGATATTTTTTGTCTAAATCCGACTTCAACTAAGCAAAATACGCAATTTCGTTTATTTGGGTGTTAATTTTTTTCAGTTTATTTGAGTCAAATACTAAATTTCTAAAGCAATTTTGAAAAACAATCTGAAAGTAGGTATATTATTTCAAACAAATATTTTTTATTCCAAATCGGTTGACAAAATTATGACGAAGTCATTAGGTTATGAAGAACTTTTAAAAAACACTACTGATTTGCCTTTTTCTCCTTTTTTTTAAGCCGGTTGAAAAGTATATACAACAATATAGCCATTTGACTCTATCCTCTGTGGCAATATATCTGGTTTCAGTTAAAAAGGATTTCCCAATTTTCATGAAATAATTGCTGGGCACGTTTTAGTTAAAGTTTCTAAAACAACGTTGAAATGAAACCTTGTAATATTTCAGAGTATCGAAAAAGTGCTGAACCGTTTTGCGTAAAGAGTTCAAAAAGTATATAGACGGCAAATGTATTTTTACAACGAAAACATACAGATTTTAAGTTTTTATTATTAGATTTTTATTTATTCTCTTTGCGTTACGACAAAATTTGTACAGACTTGCGTGTCAAAATATTAAAAAAAGCTTTTTTAAAAAAAACATGTGTGGCAATTTCTCACAACGAAATCTAGTCTAGATTATTATAGGTATTGCGTATTTGTTTTAATATTACTTAGTGGGTAAATGATATCAGGATTAAAACAAAAAAAATACCTAGAGATGAAAAGGACAATCCTAATTTTCAATGCATTTAAAATCGGGTAAAAAGAAGTTGAATTCTTATACAAAATAAATAGATATTTGAAGACATTATTACCTAAATAAGTTCCTAGATCTTAAAACAATGTGTTGGAAACATGTTATTATATTGTCATTTCAAACAACCCTTTTGATTAAAGATTCTTGTGTTAAAGAGTTGGATCTATAAATTATTCCGATACCCTGATTACATGCAGGGCAGGGGGGGTGCTCTAAGTCAAAGGAGAAGAGCGATTTTATAATAATAAATAAATAAATAAATCAAATTTTATTTCAGATTGCGATCCATAAAATACAATACAATTAAATTAAAATTAAAATATCACACAGAAAATTAACACAAACAATTTAAATGAAAACAAAGAATACCTCATGACAAAAAGAAAGAAAACCAAAAACCAAAAACAACACATTTTACACTCTAGGCATTTAGTATGTGGTACACCTTAGGTATGTGGGCAACTTTATTCAATTATAATTTCTATTGAAAATCTATTTATTTATTGTGTTACCAGTTTATTAATAGGTTTAATAATCGCCATCCAGTGCCACCTTTTATGAGTCTTCGTTTTTTATTAGTTAGTGTTCCAGAAGATTCAGGCCAGCAATAAGCTCTATTCAATTAAAGAGCACAACGATGGAACATTCTTACCTCCTCTGCTACGAATCTATCTACCGCTATCGTACACCTACTCGTCACTCGAATATCAATTCCAATTAGGTATTAGGGCTTGCTCAAATGTTCCTTCACGTGCAAAATACGTAGAGTCACATCGTAAAGTAGGCCATTTTTGTAAAAATACTATTTTTTCTCACCCTTCTTATCTTTTAACTTATACCAAATGAGATTTACTAATTGACGTCATACCTACCTGCGTCAAGTTTCTGCCATAAACGGTTGGTAAGTGTATGCGTGTAAGTATTAATTGCTGGTGTGATTGCATCGATAAACGGCTGCAGAAATGACGAGTCCAAGAAACAACACGAAGACCTATCAATTTAATATTCTGACTGATACCATGGTAAGATTTATCGTTATCCTTTGTAGAATACAGTTTTTTTTTTAATTTAGCGAATTACGTTTATTCTTCGAGTTTAACTCCACATATATTAGTGTATTTAGCCAGTGTCTTTGTTCCTCCATGCCAGTGTCAAGTAAATTATCGCAACGTGGTCAAGTTATTGAATAAACATGTATTATTGAATTACTGTAAAAATTATAAAAATAATTATTCAGTCAAATGTCAAACGTCCTAGTCAAGTCCTACATGGATTTTATATAATTAAACACTGAGGATTGATGGGCTTTCTTCTTTCTCGAGAAAGGCAGTGGTAAGGTAAGCTCCAAAGAGTATAGTAGATAGGTAGATACTATTTCTACAAGGTGTACCTACTTAAATTAATGAGTAGGTACCTACAACAATTTTATTTTTTCGGCCTAGTCCGTTTTTCTGTTTGAGCGTGCCAAGGCATATTTTTATTTTGCATTTGCTTTTTTATAGACACATAGTAGGTATCTTTACAGGTTTGACGTATTTGATTGACTTGTAGGCTATAATTTACATGCCTACAGTGCCTGTCGCGAATCACCTACTTACTAGTGGTCGCGAAGCTATAAGTACCTATCTACTTTGTAGGTATTCAATACCATGTAACACATAGATAAGTATTCCAATAAATGTAATGTTTACCAATATGCTGATGTATTGAAACATTCAATGAATCCAGAACCAAATCAGTGGGTAGGTACTTTAAAAATAAATAGAAAATTATGTTACCTTGGTATGTGTACCAATGTCACGGTGCGTGACGTCTCGTATGACTCAGCAACGTCCAGCACGATGCGAGGATGAGGACATCGACACGACGACCATGTCTCGATGTGGTGATGGTTATGAAGATGAGCACACGTAGACCCGGTGTGATGCTTTGTAGATTGTATCATTGTACCTAGATATGTTTCTGAGCATAGTCTCGGTGAGAACTATGTAACTTCCATAAATAACTGAGTACCTTAAAGTAAGGACACACTGAGCATATCATCACACACTGAGAATATCATCACAGATTGAGAATAGGTTAGGGGTTAAAACCCCACGAATGACCTCCTCCTCCATCCCCATTAGCCATTCCCTCAACCTCACAACTTATAACGTAAAATGTTAATTTACCAACGCTCCGTAGGTACACCTAAAGTGTCACATGAGAACAGTCACACAACAGACCGATATCGCAACTGACTGTGTAACATGGTTGAGTAACGCATAATCCTGTGTAACGTAGTTCACATGAAGATATGAGTATAAAATACGCTTATAATATTGCCACGTAATACATCCGAGAAACGTAGGTAGGTACACACTTATACTATAAGACACAATGCACATAGTTATTACACATTAGGTAATCATAAATACAGTGATCTTCATGGCCTTAACTCTAAAGTGAGAATATCTTCATGATTGAGTAGGTACGACTTAGTTTCTGAGCGTTTACCTACACGTTGAAGTCTAGAATATTCCGGTAAACACATGAAAAACAAGTTTATGAGGAAAGTTATAATACCTGTGTAGAAACTGATATGTAGGTACTATTATCTAGCACTCACCAAATATCCTGAGCTGAATCACTGAGCTGAAGCTAGAACACTGAGTTAAGCTGATAATCTAGATCTATCTATCTTACGCATCGAACCCATCAAAATCGAACGATCACGCATTCGTTAGTGGGTAGATCGCGCGGGACTGATCACGGTAGACTGTCACCAATGTTTTGCGGCTTGCGACAGACCGGTGCCAAAACCTGTTTTCACTCAAGGCGATCGATCCAGTGTTGCTATGTTATATCTATAACTACAATTCTACCCGTGCATACTTGCATAAAAATAATGCCTTATGAAATTTCTCGCTATAAAAATGATTAACGCGATTAAGTTTCGCGACAGTGCCAATTCATAATTTTTAAGCGTCTTGACATCTACGGATCGACAAAAATGAAGGCACAAATCTTGGTTATTCCGATTTCTACCACTCCGAACCAAAACCTAAAGGTAGCGTATTTCGGTAACCTATTAATTGTACCTTACGTAGGTGTAATGTGAACAATTATTGGTTCATGTCGTTCCTTTGAAATGGGAATGTATTCGGATATACGTGAAATTACTTCGCGTGAGTCTGACAGGTCTTTGAAATCAAACAAACAGATTACTAGGCTGTGATGGAATCCGGTCCCGTTTAGGTAGGTGGGAATAGGAAACGATGAAGTTTTAATTTGGTTTCGAAATTTGTTTCAAGGCAAATTTGGCCCTTTCACAATGTAGGTAGGTACATAAATGCGTCACGCGTTTTATAAAGTTTGTTCCTATGATTAACTCGGAGTAAAGTTACTGAACTTGACATTCTGCTCGTAATATTTTATCTACGTAAATCTATAGGAATAGGTAGGTTAGGTAAGTACCTACTCAAAAAGTTAACTAGTGTAACAGTGGCTTGATTACGTGAAAAAAAGAGAGCAAGCTATTTTTCAAAAACAGAGTTAGTATTTTTAATAAATACTTAGGAAGTTAAATTGAAAATACGTAAGTTTAAATAGAAATAATTATCATTAAGTGCCTATTCTGTGATATTTTTTCTGCGTATATTATTAATAGTACCTATGTTGTTGTTTAATTTTGCAGGGGAAATGCTTTCTGTTTCTGACCAAAATAATATTAGTAGGTACTTCTTGAAAATTTCTAAAGTACCGACAATATAACGTAAGTACATAATTATTGTACCTAGTAAGTACTAGGTACAATAATTATACCTATAAGTAGGTTAGGTAGGTACCTATGCAGAGTAAATATTAGGTGTTTAGTAAAAGTCTTGTGTTTCGGGCGACCTGAAAACAGTAGGTAGAAAACCAAGCAACATAATCAAGTCAAAACTTTAAATATAGGCCAAGTACAAGTTTAATAACATACACCCCCAATTAACATCCACTCAGGGTCAGAGTTCAAATCCCTTACCTTCACATGGTGACGTAAGTGTAAAATCGCCTTTCAGACAACACTTTCGCAATAATCCGCCCTAAGCCAATTACGAAGCGTGAGGCACGCGGGTCGTCACGCAACCTCACGCGATGTCTTGGAGATAGGCAGTTCAGATCATCAGAAGTGGGAAATAGTGAAGATGGTATTTATTCGAGATGTCAGAAAATTGGACTGTAACATAACGAATGGGTAAAAACCATACTTAGAATTAATATACAAATAATCAGAGTTTAGTACAACACAAAGTCGCCAAAGTGGCGCAATTATTTCAAACGGTGGTTCAGTGTCAATGATTGTTTTGCGGCGGGAAATACGCAACAGATTTTTGGCGAAAATGGTTTGTTGTTTGTTGAACGGGTACTAAACTACACGGCAAAAAGACAAAAAAAAACGATAATAATAATCTTCTATCGGTTAAACTTACCTACCTGTTAATTCTTATTGACTTGTAAAACTTCCACTAAATCACCAATTTTTTATTGCCGCCATGACGTAAAAGTACGTACCTACGTATTACAAAAAAGTAAAAAAATATATTTTAAAGTAGATACGTATGTGAGAAAGGTAGAGCCTTTTCTTTCTAGGCCTCTACTGAAAAGACACAACAAAAATAGGTTTGGTTATATCACATAACTAGGCATTTACCTAAGTGCTACCTTGGGCGTGTCTACTCCTACTTAACTTACGTGACTATTAAACTATTTTACGTTACGTTCACGTAACAATCATATACTTAACTCGCGTTACATGGAGCTTACTGTTGTTGGAGGCTATTTTTAAACCTGTTAGTAAACCTACTTACCCATAGCTTAGGAAGGTGGTATAATAGTAAGTAGGTAGGTATTTTACGGAAGGGTTTCATAATTGTGTACTATGAGTACCTAACCTACTTAAGTGCCTATCTATTTTTAAATTTGAATTACATTGTCAACTATAGGTATTATTCAAGCATTACCTTTCGAAAATCCATACGAAATTACATTTAAGTATGTACTTCGCAAACTTGAAAGTTTCTTGATGGATGTTTGTCTACTCTTGGAAAACCATCACCGAATAGGAAAGTAGAGTCGTTAGTCATCTCGAATCGTTTCATCCGATTCGAAAAAAATGAGACATCCAAAATATGTTAAGTAGGTAGGTACCTAAGTATATGCCGAAACTCCTGAAAGCCAAAATTTGGAATAAGTAGGTAGATATATATTATACAGTTTATGGATAGAAGCTAGTTTTATCTCTGAAAACAAAAAGACAATTGGGTACCTACTACCTACCTACTGATGCATTTGATTTCTGTGATATTAAGATACGATTCATTATGATTATAATCAAATAGGCAGGCACTTACAAAGTTAGGAGGCATAGACATGGTACCTACCTCAATGGGTTAGGGTAATTTTAATTAAAAAAAGTACTTTCTATCAGCCAAAAAGAGCGCTAAAAATTAATCAAAACTACCTACTAGAGTGCAACAAGATAATACCTACCTATACATTAGCGTAGGTTTAATTCTCATTATCGGCCAAACGCAGCGCCTTCGAAACCAATCAGTGCGTGTAATCCCGCTGAAATGCCCCACGCGATCCGCGCGGGGGATGGCAGCTGTTGGGACGTGCGACCCCCCGACCTTACCCCCCCCCCCCCCCCCCCAGCCTTCGGTAGAAATGACGCGAATATTACCAAAGAGGCTGAATATACTCACCTTTTTTAAATTTTAAATCAAATTATTTTGCGGATTGATAAATAAAATTACAAATATAAAGACATTATTATTCATTCAACCTCTGCTTCGTCGTATTATTTTTCTTTCTTTCAAAATTAAATATCGAACAGTACATACCTACACCTACCTATACGATCTCGGTCGTGTGGTGAAATAACATTTAAAAATCGAACCCTAGTAATAGCATCGCGCTTGGCCAAAATAATCCTATTCAACCAAAAAGGTGTACTTAGTTACTTAGACACCTGTTTAACAAAGTTAAGACTTGTATGATTTCAAATATATTCTATATATTCAGCTAACCTTATTGTTACTAAACTAGGTACTTAAATTGTTCTAAATAAATCCTGAAAACAAATTGGGTTCATTATATGAAAAATCGTATTAAAATATAATAGTTTTATATTTTACTTTTCTGATTAAATATATTCTAATTGGAGGTTCACAATTAATAGGAATAATACTTAATAATATGTTCAAAAGTCAATTTCCAAAGTCATTTTTCGAAATTCCATCAACTTCTTTTTATACGTATGAAGTAGGTACGATCTAAGGTACGGAATAATGGATATAAGGAATAAACTAAATAATCAGTAATCTAGATTTTATAAATTGGATCTAAATTTGGAACCATCAGAATTAATTTAGAATACTTCTAACATCTTGATTTAAAATTTCTAGACTCGCAGAAATATTTACCTACTATGTTTCTACAATTTGCTTATTCTATTACTCGTCGGTTCTTTGTCTTACGGTCACCGCAAACGTGTCACCGACCACAGCGACCGTCAGTTTTCATACAGTTTGTTGGTGTAGCGCGTCGCCACCGGCGACACGACACGTGTTCCTGCGAAGCTTTAGTGTCAAAATAGTATGTTATCTGACGATCGACCGCCACCGGTTGCTGTGGGAGGTGGCTCGTTTGCTGCTGGCCTTAATAAAGTAAAATTTTAATGATGATTTAGTTTCTTACTGGATTTATATTTTAGATTAGAATGATTAGATATAAATACTGCCTAGAAGTCAAGATAAATTAAAACGTGTCATGCGTATTCTTCTACTTAGATATAAGTATAGATAGGTACTACAAAATAATACGCTTTGAGCTTCTATATTATTTAGATATGATTATAGTAAGTACATCAATAATTATATGGTAATTACATTTATAACACCCAGATATTTCCTAAATTCACATTTAAGGGATATTTTAGTGTCGAACACTTAATTATTTAGTGCATTACAACAATTATGCAAGTTATTAAACAACAGGCACTAATTTATTTAAAAAAAATACCTGATTATTATATTTTTATACATAAAAAAAACAATATACAATAGGAAACGTACTATTCCAACTACTGTAGCAAAAGAAGATCATAAAGCTGCGTCTCCACTGAAGTAGAGGAGAAGAATGGAATGGATTTATTCCACTTTATCCTATTTTTATTTATTTTAAGTTAAAGTGGACAGAATGATTTGGATTTTTTTTGATGAATTTGGATTTTGCGGATTTTTATTAGCAGTATATTCCCAAACTTAATTAAAATATAGGTAAGTATGTAAACCACATATGTAAATTTGTCTAAAATTAATTACAATTTTGCTTTGAGTTACAAGGTATTTGATAAATGAAATAAAACTAGATACTTTGTTTTAATACACAGAAATCCTTGCAGGATTTGTTATAGGTACTTATTACTAATTTATGCATTGAAGAAATAAATAAATTATTATAATTTTGTTATTACTAATGTGTGCATTAGTATTTGGCACTGTTTAAATTATAAATATTACACAAAATCCAGAACTAAGAAGAATTAATTAGATAATAGGATTTCTACAATAAAAATATTTACAAATTCGGAGTCCAAAAACAAGCCGAGGTCTGCTTACTCTAGATAAATATTAAATATCTAAATATTCGATTGGACCTTATCACCAAGATATAAGATCGGAATTGGAATGAATAAGTACTATTATAAAGTTTTATAACTAGGTATTTTGTTAAACTAAGCTGTTTCTAATACATAAGAACAGATACCTATTATTATATTTTTCTGATAAATAATTTTAATTATATATTAATACAATTATTTACTATTGGAATGTATTTCAAGGGTTTTCTTTCAGTTTCAGATCTTGCTTATATATTTTATTGATGCTTAAAATCTAATCACATCGTTATTATAATAATAAATTAGTTTATGTTATAGAATAAATAGATTTCAGATTGTCTTTTATACTGTTTTGACTAGAAACATTATACGAAACACAACTTTTTTACTTTGTATATAAAGTAATCATTATAAATAATAAAATTATAATTAATTAATGCATTAAAAACATATATTTTAGTCTTTTTCAGGAATGTAAAGTATTTCAGTCGACGGAACATTTTTTTTATTAAAAAAATCAATAATAAATGGACCAAAAGTGTGTAATATAAGTGAATGTGAATGGTTACATTTGAAGTTGCATAGCAAATATCAAAATTATACGTACTTATAGTCTATTTAGAAATAGGATATAGATTGATAGGTTATATTATTTAATAATACGATTATATAAGTAGTGTTTTTAACTACTACTGAATATTTCATGGCCAGCACAATATGTTGCTTATTACTTACTTTTTATTTATCTCATATTCGTGCATAATAAATAAAGGTTGTTTTAATATATGGTTGCTCAAAAAAAAATCTTCACTAGATCTATAAATTAACCACTAACAAAAAACAGTGTGTGCCACCACACGACAGAAGTAAAAACTTTATCAAAGCAACTCGAGCCGACTTTGCCCGAACGAGCGTTACATAGACGAGCGTGACGACTCTGTCAAAATACAAACAAAATAAAGTGCTGAGCGCGCGTAAAGAAATTTTCACTTTATCTAATAAAACAAAAAAAACAATATATTTTAGATTTTTTAGAAAGGAACGAGTTCAGTTGTTTCAGATCTAACTATACTTTGTAATTTTTATGGTAATCAACGAATTAAAAAAACGAAAAAAGAAAAAAAAACTTTGTAGCTGTTTTTTTAGCAAAATACAGAGCGCTTGATACTTGCTTGGATTGAAGTACACATGTTTATGCCAATGTGTGCTTGTGTGTACATTGTAGAGAAAAATATGTTATTAAGTATAAAATTTTGTAGTACTTACGCACGATTGTTGATGCTACTTTGAAAGTCATACAAATTATTATTACGGTAAGCATTAAGAAATTGTTAGCAACTTTTTTCTATTGTTTCTTTTAATTTACAAAGTGCTGGCATCTTTTTCTATTCTTTCTTTCCATTTACAAAGTGCTGGCATCTTTTTCTACTGTATCTTGTTATTTTCATAGTGCTGGCATCTTTTTCTATTGTTTCTTTTCATTTACATAGTACTGGCCCATTTTTTGTATCTTTTCATTTATAAAGTGCTGGCATATTTTTCTATTATTTCTTTTCATTTACAAAGTGCTGGCATCTTTATCTGGGATTCGGTTGAAGTTTTCTTGAGCTCGTGACCAATAGTACTGAGGCGGGCCGAGCGAGAAACAGTACTTTTGATCCAAAGGAGTGTCATTTTCAACCCAGTACATGAGGTAGAAGTTGCACATCTCATCCAAGTTTGTTGCTCTGTAAATAAAATACCACATTTAATTCTACTATTCTTCTAGTATCCTACTATTCTACGTGTATGTAGTATTTTAGCTAGGTATGTATTTGTATAACCTATTTTATTTATGTGTATTAGTATGTACTTTATCTTATTTGTAGCTAAGTATATATTTATTTTATTTATATACCTAGTTATAGCGGCTAACACGTCTCCTTTGCGGATGGGTCTCTTTGGGGATCTAGTCCTCAGCCGAGTAGAACATTTGAGGCAGTTGAGGGTTCTTCTTAACGAGGAATAACCATATAGGAGAGTTTCTAGCTTGTTACTTGCTTTTGGATACATACACGATCCTGACTGATCATAGTGCATCGAGCGGCTAACACGTCTCCTCTACGAATAGGACTTTGTACTCAACCGGATAGATCATCTGAGGCAGTTGAGGGTTCTTCTTGCCGAGGAATGATCATATAAAAGAGTTTCTAGCTTGTAACTTGCTTATAAATAGGTACATACCCGATCCTGATGGTATGTGATTGTGTATTGTTCATAGTGCATCGAGCGGCTAACATGTCCCCTCTACGAATGGGACTTTGTCCTCAACCGGGTAGAAGATCTAAGGCTGTTGAGTGTTCTTCTTGCCGAGGAGTGACCATATTGGAGAGTATCTAGCTTGTCACTTGCTTATGGATACCTATCCGATCCTGATGGTGTGTGAATGTGTATTGTTCATGGTGCATCGAGCGGCTAACACATCCCTTTGCGAATGGGGCTCTGGTCTTCAACCGGGTAGAACATCTAAGGCAATTGGAGGAGGAGTGACCATATAGGAGTATCTAGAGTCACTCGTTGATTCATATCCAATCCTGACGGTGTGTGAATATGTATTGTTCATGGTGCATCAAGCGGCCAACACGTTGCCTTTGCGGATGGGTATTTGGACCTCAACCGGGTAGAACATCTGAGGCAGTTGAGGGTTCTTCTTGCCAAGGAATAACTATATAAGAGAGTGCCTAGCTTGTTACTTGCTTATGGATATATACCCGATCCTGATGGTGTGTAAATGTGTATTGTTCATGGTGCATCGAGCGGCTAACACGTCCCCTTTGCGAATGGGGCTCTGGTCCTCAACACGGTAGAACATCTGAGGCAGTTGGGGACCTTCTTGCCAAGGAATAACCGTATTGGAGTTTCTAGCTTGTAACTTGCTTGTGAATACATACCCGATGCTTCTCAAGCGGGTAGAACATTGGAGGCAGTTGGGGACTTTCTTGCCAAGGAATGACCATATAGGAGTTTATAGCTAGTTACTTGCTTATGGATACATACCCGATGCTCCTCGTGCAGTTGGGGACATCTTGGCGAGGAGCGACCGTAGAGGAGAGTGTCTAGCTTGTCACTTGTTTATGGATACATTGGGGGATAAAGAGGGGATAAATACATTACAGTTAGGGGTTTTTCTAGCCAAGGAACGACCTAGGAGAATATCTATCGTGTCACTCGTGAATACATACCCGATCCTGATAGTGTGTGAATGTGTATTGTTCATGGTGCATCGAGCGGCTAACACGTCTCCTTTGCGAATGGGGCTCTGGTCCTCAACAGGGTAGAACATCTGAGGCAGTTGAGGGTTCTTCTTGCCGAGGAGAGTCCATTCGTCGCCGTTAGTTTGTTGGTGGACTACGTAACCGGAGACCAGTTTGCCTGGAAATTAATGTTCGTAATGAAAATTGATATCATGTTCAAAGTATTTACAATACTATTTTAAATGTAAATGTTTGTGAGGTTGGATGCATATTTTGTTATACAATTACTTTTACAAAAGGCGGTCCTATCGTAAAATACGATTTCATACAGACTTGTATATATAATACGTGTATATATCATATAGATGTTTGTTGCTCAGTCAAGCTAAATTAAAAACTTGCAACGAATTGTTTATCAATACAATTTAATAACAATGATGAGTAGCCGGAAACGTCAACAGTGATCTTTTTTTTTTATTGATGAGTATGAACTCAAGAGCAAGTTAGGTACCTATCTTAGTGGTAAGAGTTCGCGCCTGCCCATTACTAAAAACAAGTTTACTAATAAGGACTAAGGAGTATAATGTCGAGCAAGGTGCCTCTTTTAATTCAGTATTCAGTATTTATTTTCAATATTGGGCAGGTTACATTTTAGGTCTTAGTAGGTCAAATAAATAAAGTACAGCTACACAATATTACCCGGATAGGGTGTTGCAAATGATAGAGACGGGCCGATATTTTTAACTATATTGTTAAGTCACTAAATGAATCGTTTATAAAATCTTGCAACTGGTAATAGCATTTTTTTAAAAGCATTTCTTTTAAATTAATTTCAAATATGTGATCATTTTCTTGGATTTTTATTTTATCTGGAAGTTTATTGTAAATTTTTACCGCCATTGCATTTGGACCCGAACCGTATATTTTAAGTTTAGATGTAGGTATGACCAAGTTATATTTGTATCTGATTTGATAGCGGCGTGGTTAGTCAATGTTTTTTTTTTAAATAAATTGGGTATTTTCTTACGAACTTACAAATTTCTAAAATGTAGATGGATGTCAGCGTTAGGATTTTAAGGCCAATAAAATATGGTTGGCAACTTTCAGGTATTTTTATGTTAGCTAAGATTCGCACGCACTTCTTTTGTAAGATGAAGAGGTCTTAAACGTCTACACTGTTACCATACTGTTATAATGGTAAGAGATCGCGCCTGCCCTGAAAACAGTCGTACGAAAGATATAAAATACGTCTCGCACAGAACTGTTTTCGTTGTCAACTTCGCGAGTCTCCTCAGCCTAGCATTATTTATTATTTCTTTAATTTTACTAATTAGGAGTAAGAAGTATGAAGTCCAGCAAGGCGCATATCTTAGCGCATATCAAGAAACCGCACCTATGACCAAAACAGTCGTACGTAAGAAATAAAATACGTCTCGCGCCGAAATGTTTTCTTTTTCACCTTCGCGAGTCTCCTCAGCCTAGGATTTAGCCTAGCCTAGGAGCCTTAGGATTTTTTAAATTTAACTAATGAGGTACTAGACTTACCGAGGGAGTGTGTGTGGGGACGGAACGCGAATGGATGGATGACCTTGTCTTCCAGCAAGGTGCAAGCCGTCTCCATGTGCTCCACCGTGTTGGCGGGGATCATGCCGCTGGTGCCCAGCAGAATTACGCCGGCTTGGCGGGGCATGCTGGAATAACAATATTTTTAAGATCATATTTCAGATTTCATTTATTTGAATAACATAACAAAGACCGTTAGAAAAAAGGCAAGTCAAAAATACATGATACAGCTTGATAATAAAATAACTATTTTTTTTTTATTTAACGATTTAAGGAACGTTTATTCTTCGCGTTAGGCTCCACACATATTAGTATATTTAGCCAGTGTCAAGTAATTGATCGCATTTGCGGTCAAGTTATTTATTATACATGTTTTATTGAATTATTGTAAATATTATAAAAAATATTCAGTCGTTCTACGTAATTACTATGGAACTTTGCCAATGTCCAAAAAAGTTAATAAATAATATCTAAAGCGTCGATGAAACACGTGGATTTTTTACACGCTACAAGCCAGCGTTTACGCTTGTAGCGTGTTAAGTGGCCCAGTGTCATCGGCGTTTTTACAATCTGCTTGTAAAAAAGCTGTGAAAAAATAGAAAGCCGGGCCAATATACACGTCACTATGTCGCTGGCGTGTAAGCTTGTAGCTTGTAGCGAGTATCTTTGCGTATGATAAACACGCTAGTTCGCTTCTGAGCGTGTAGAAAGTTTGGTGTGTCATAGACAAACGCTAACACGCTCACACGATAGCTTTAAACTCGCCAACAATCAGCTTGTAAAAAAGCTTGTGTGTAATCGATGCTTTACGAAAGCTGGATTTTGCGTGATACCAGTAGAATAGTAAACAAAGTAATAATTATGTTTTATGTAACTACGTTTTATTTTATCATCACTGCTTATAGCGACACCTACAATGCGCAATCTGTACTAAATTTGATATTAGGTATTGAGATTGACCAGACATAGTAGATACGTAGGTAGGTTAGGTACAAAGTAAAGGTTGAAAAGGTACACTAAAACAAAAATGCATAAGCACTAAAATCATAATGATTTGTTACGGTCGGTTGGTATGTAAGTAAATTCTTAATAAATTACGCAAGCAGGTGATCGTTTGTACAGATAAAAAATAGCAAATTAATTTTAAATTCAAATAAACTTGAAATCAATGAAGTGTAACAATGAATATTGAATATGTATTTAAATAGTACTAATTTTATAAAAAAAAATGTTTTGTAATGTTGGTTTACGGACGATAGTTTAACATGACAACGGCATCAGCGTAACGGGACAATGAGCGTTACCGGACAATGACGTCAACGTTTTCGTACATGCAGCCGGCGTTCATCGATTTATTAGACGAAGTCACGTCAAAAATATTCATGGAAAAAGGGTTATAATTACCGACGCTTTGTGTATTTCAGGTAAACACCAGAGTGGTCGGTCTTGCCCTCTGAAAAAAAATAAACACATGTTTTTAACCGATTTATCACGTGGTTGTAACTAAAGTTACAGAAATAATTATTATCACCTGAACTAATGAATTACAAATAAATAAAGTTAGCACGCCAACATTCACCTATACCTACATATTATTTACATATGAGGCAGTGTCCTAATAAAACCCGATGACGCGACCATCGCAAGTTCGCGCGACCGTCGATCGCGCGATCACGCGTTCAAACGTACTAACGTAAATAGGCGTCCCGATTGGCAATCGCGTTATCGCGCGACGCGACGCGATGCCAATTGGGACGCCTATTTACGTTAGTACGTTTGATCGCGGATTCGCGCGACGGTCGCATCGCTTGCTCGCGCGACGATCGCGTGATCGCGTTCTATAAGGACAACGCCTTATAAGGTTGGCCGGTAGAAAATGCTTGCTCACCTTTTATACATTTTATTTTGTATTTTGTGCAATAAATAATATAATCATAAATAATAATTATTACAAAGTACATTACATACGTTTAAATTTCTAAATTAGTTCATTAAAGAAAAAAAAAAAGCTTTTAAATAGTGTTGGAAAACTTCCAAGGAAGGCCAGTCGCAAACGAGACAGACCGCATCGACCGGTGAAGAAGTCACACGAGTCGCCGGTGTCTCGTTTGCGGTGACCGTAATGGCATTGATAAGGGGTCTTTCCCCAGCAGTAGGAAAAGATAGAACTGTATATAAAAAAAAACTTGTAAACTAACGATAATCGTAAAGTAGTATAAATATTTGAACAATACTTATTTTGTTTAAACTGAGTAGCTATTGTCATCTCGATAAAATTTTCTGGTAAGATTAATGATGTTTACAAAGTTACCAACGAATTCAACAACATTAACTACTATAAATAAATAAACAACTTCGGACACATCACACAACGCCATTTAGCTCCAAACTACACCCCCATTTAAGTTTGCTGAACATTATCATATAATATTAACCCAAAGCGACTGACGTCTGTGAAATTATATTCGCATAATAATTCAACTGTTTTAATTATAAATAAGTGTTTGGTACCTTTTGGCTGCTCTACTTAGTACCTACAATTTAATTGTTGTTGATTATGTTAGGGAGTGTTTGAAAATTAAGTATCTCATTAAAATGCAAATTCAAATTCATATTACTTTGATGGATTTTGAAATAGGGTTTCTAATGGATTCCTTTATCATAGTAGTGTCGGATAGAATCAAAGTTTTGAAATCTAAAATGGCGACAGAATTATTAAAAGCTTATAGAAATATATTAGGATTATATTTTCATAAGCTTTTTGGTGCACCATTTATCCACTCTAATTTATCTATTAATAATACGACACGATTGGTGGAATAGGAAGTGTGTCGGACTGCCACGCCGGTGTCGCGGGTTCGATTCCCGCTTGTGCAATGAGCATTGATGTTAGTTCTGGGTGTTTTCTATGTATAATATGTATTTATTAACTCTGCCTGTGTGGGGGGGGGGGGGGGGAAACTTTCTGCACTGCCGGTCCCAAGCCCGGGTAAAAGAGGAGGGTTCGTCGCAGGGCTAACCACCCAGTATGATAAAAAAAACCGGTTACGAAGACTGCAACAAAGGAAAATACCGGACCGCTTAATAACTAACGACCTCGGCTTAGGAAAAAGGACAAACGATATAGCATGCGAATTGGAACTTGGAAGCCGCAGCAGAAAAGACCGCGAGGAAGGCCGAAGAAGAGATGGTGCGACTGCATTTGACGAAGATCTCAAAGCCATAGGGAAGTTTACCGCCTGGAGAAGGAAGGCCAAAGTTCGCAGCGAGTGGCAGTCCATTGTGGAAGTGGCCAAGACCGATAAAGGGTTGTAGCGCCGAAGAAAGTAAAGTAAGTAAGTAATATGTATTTATTACCCAATAAAGCGATATGCGTATTCCATCAGTTATCTTCCCATAGTACAGCTCTGCTTATTTTGAGGCTACATAGCGTTGCATGAAATGTCCAAAATATTTACAATAAAAAAATGTGATGTTTACCTGGAAAGCCATGCATGTAGTGCACTTGGAGTACGAGGTACTTGATAGGAGAGTCCTTCCCAATGAGGAAGCCGACGTCTTGGGGCAAATGAAGACTCGGAGCGTCGCGGGCCCACGCGTATACTATCTGTACACAAATTACCATCAAGTGCTTACTTATTATAATGTTGGTCATTACCGATCGATAACACCCCGTCGTCAACACTGTGGACGATTGGAAAAAAGTCCCACTTTGTTCACAGTGTTGACGAACGCAACTTTTTATTTCCCGATCGTACCTAGTACAAGTACAACCTTCGATTTGCAGACGATCTAGTGCTACTTTCAGAAACAGCCGAAGAACTAGAGTTCATGGTACAGTCGCTAAGTTCACGCAGTAGAGCTGTCGGACAAGAGATAAATCAAAGCAAAACAAAAGTCATGACGAATCAACACAAAACTCCAATCACAGCAGACGCAAGCACTCTAGAGTATGTGTCAGAATATGTCTTCCAAGCTATTACAATATACAATTACTAAAATTAAAACGCGAAGACCTTCGTTTGATGGTGGGAGTCATCACAGGTCACTGTGATCTCAACCACCATCTAGTTAAGACAGGAGCTACAGACATCGACATCTGTAGAGGCTGCTTACAAAATCAAGAGACCGTGAAGCATGTGATCATCCACTGTCAGGCTACAGAGGAGAGTAGGGTTAAGACAGGCTTACGTAGGCTGCTAGACTCCTCTCCATCAAATGTGTCGGCCAGCACTTTACTGGAACGGTGCTGTCAACAACCCAGCATCCTGCTCCGTTACTTTAAGGAGCTGGGATGGCTGGGACAGGGTTAACACATTTTTTCGGGGGGCAATGCACAATGCACCCTTCAACGGGACGCCAGTGCAGACCGCTGTACCCCCTACTTAGAATTAGAATTAGAATTAGATGTCTTCCAAGCATGTACCGAAAAAGAAATCAACAGAAGAATAAAAAATACGTGGAATAAATATTGGGCTCTAAAAGATTTTTTTAAAGGGAACATACCAGTACAACTAAGACCAAGGCAATGAACATCTGCTTGACACCGTGCCTTACATATGCCTGCCAGACTTGGCCCCTGACGAGAAAACTGTAGGAGAACCTAAGAGTGTGCCAACGAGGAATGGAGCGAATCTACATCGGGGTGAAGTTAAAACACCGTATCAATAAAACTATAAGAGGCAAAACAAAGGCACAGGATGTGGTTCAACGGATCCTAGGTCTTAAATGGAACTGGGCAGGGCATATACAGAGGCTAAAAAAGAATAGATGGAGCCAAATTATTACTAACTGGACTCTCCGTGACACGAAGCGGAGAAGAGGAAGACCGCTGGAGCGACGACATAGTAAAGGTGGCTGGAAAACTATAGTCTAGAACAGCTTTTTTTTTTTTTTACTAAATATAGGCTTGCGTTTGACCACCATCTCACCTGATGGTAAGTGACGATGTGGTCGACGATGTAGCACGCTTACCTAGAATAATCCTATTCACTCTTGCCTTGAAGACACCCAAATTATAGTGATCGGGAAACACTGACGCCGGCAGAGCATTCCATTCCTTGGCGGTTCGCATAATGAAAGTGGAAGCAAAGCTAGAAGGCTAGAGACAGGCAAAAATGGAAAACCCTGGAGGCTTTCACCACCATAGGCGGTCCCTACACATAATTAATATAATCCTTATGTTATTTGTGTAAAGGAAATAAAAGCCTTTTTTATTTTATTTTATTTACCTAGTACAAGACACCTAGCACATAATATAAAAAGTGGATTTCAATGAGATATCAAATAAACTGAGCTATAACGTATCACACCTATATTGAAGTCCGCTTTTTATCATGACTCTTGTACTAGGCGGGTACAATCGGTAAATAAAAAGTTGCGTTCACTGTGAACGGGACTTTTTTTTTCTCGATCGTCCACAGTTTTGACGACGGGGTGTTACCGATCGGGAATGACCCATAATTTTTCAGCTATTGAATAGTAAGTATAAATCACTAGTAGAGACACGCAATTTTGTTTAAAATAAAAATTGAGTCCAATAACTATTACCAGACTCCTGAAAATTCACGTTCTACGACTATTATCTACTATATTCTATCGACCACGGACCATGGCACATAACAATTTCAGATGAGAATATTTTCTGGTGTCATACTTTTTAGAGTGATTTTTCGGTTTTAGATTTGAATTTAATCTTTATACCTCTAATAATATGAGGTATTACATACTCGTATGTGGTAAATCAATGTTTTTCTTCTTATCGTGTCACTAGTTCTTTCAAACCAGTGTGGTGAAAGGATTTCAAGTGCATCTCGAAGAGGCTCCTTTCGTGCACCAAATCAATGTTTATCTATGTCTACATATGTAAACTAAGCTTTGTTTAGTGCAAGGTCAATGCGTGTTAGAAGCCAGTCAACGATAGACTATCGATTGGTCCCGCATGTTCCCCATGTTTACTTACTTTGAACCCTGGCTAGTTTGTGATAAGAGCGAAATCACAATGTTTAAATGATATGGTAGATTGTCCAGTTCTTCCCCTGACAGTTTATATGGCAAAGGTTATCAAAGAAGTGTTCAATTTGTAATTAATAAGTTATAGCACGTAAGGTAGTAATGAAGGGAATCCCTATTATCTATAAACTTATGTACATTTTGAGTCATATATTTTTTATTATAATAATTATTTCATAGATATCCTTATTGTTAATAAGATACTTAGGAATTGAATTTAAAAATTCACAAGACAGGCGCTCACCTGTTAGTATGCGATCACGCCTGCCAATGACCAGAATAGTGCTACACAATTGATTTACATAAGCCGGTGCAACACTATAGCGTTCATTCGCTTTTAGAGATTTTTTTAATCAGTCTTAAAGCCTAGTAATTTAACTAGCTACGATACCCATTCAACCGGAATACAGTAATGCTTACACATAACTGCTTTGCGGCAGAATATATAGCACTGTGTCGGTACCCATCTAGACGGCATCCTGCAGGGGATAGATACCTCCCAACGGTAAAGTTGTGTTTTTTATAGAGGTTAGAAGGCGATTAGATAACACCCTAGTTCTAACCGTATAGTGCACGAAAAGGAGCCTTTTCGCTTTTAGGCCCACTTGAAATTCTTTCACCAACCTGGTTCGAAAGAACTAGTGACATGATAAGACGAAGAAGTTGTGCATTGTAGTGTGGAACCCTAAATTATAGGTACTTGCCTGGGATCCAGATCGACAGGGACTGCCAGTGTTATACAGATCATCAACTTCATTGCTTTGCATCTCGCCACAGGCCCTAAAACACAACAATTTATAAGGTGGTTCAAATGCAAATAAAGGTAGAACTAAAGGTTGCAGGTTCATATCCTGTGATATGATTTTAATTTTGTCAGTCAGTCAATTTCTTCAAAAATATACAGTCGGCTCTGTAGTTGTCTTTACATCTAGCTAACGCCCCGGTGTTCTCCTGTGATTAAACCACTAACACAAACACATCAGTGTTTGCGTAAAATACTGATGAGACTATACCAATAATATATAAACTACAAATGCTTTAATCATAGGAGGACACCGACGTAAGCTGGGTGTAAAGACAGTTACAGAGCTGACTGTAGTTTGACCACCATTTCTCCTGATGGTAAGTGACGATGTAGGATGCTTACCTACTTAAGCCTACTTGCACCAAACTGTCAAAGTCCCTAAGCAATTACTTTATTCGCTTGGTAGTTCTTAACAGTCCAGATTCTGACCGTTAAGAACTGACAAGCGAGTAAAGTAATTGCTAAGCAACTTTGAAAGTTTTGTGCATGTCGGCGTTAGTCCTATTCACTCTTGCCTTGAAGACGCCCAAATTATAGATAGCGGCGCGGCGAATTCTGCGCCATAAGCGAGTAAAGTACCTAATTGCTCAGGACCTTTGTCAGTTTGGTGCAAATATGTATAAATAAAGTATTAGTAAAGGTGTCACATACCACACAGGGTCGTTGGATCCTGGTTCAGAGCATCCATACAGTAGCATGTGGTGTGCAGTGTGCATCGAAGCATTTGGTTCAAAACCCACTGAAATATTAATTAAATTTAGTTACCTTTAACCAACCCCGATCCATACAGGATGATACAATAAACTTAATCACCAAAAGGAGTAGGTATCAATATTTATCAAGGAAATGTAAAATTTATTTCAGAAAGAAAAAAAAACAGAATGCGGCAGGACATTGAAAATTAAAATTTGTATTTAGTAGAGATCTTCAATGAGCCACATTTATGAGTATTAAGGATTATATTATTAGTTGCTATCCTTCATAATCTTAATAAATCACTTCTATTAATAGGTGCTATCCTTAATAATCTTAATATTATCACTTTTATGTATTAGTTGATATCCTTATAATCTTGTCTTTTTAGTTAAATGTTGGCATACAGCTTCATTGTAGAAGTGACAAGGACAGGGATCTACAAAGGGTTGTAGAACCAAGAAAATAAGTACAATAACTTAGCTCTTAATTATAGTTAAGTATTTTGATTTCACCAATACCCTTAAATCATTTGAAATAACTGTTAACAATATCAATAAGTACAATTAGGATCATTACGTACCTATGTAGAAGTTGTCACGGGGTGATATCCGGATTGGTGTGCACAGATACAGCTCATCCTAGAACAAACAACATTTTTTTTAGGACGGATTAATGGATATTTGTAGCTGAATCACACTAAAAGTACACAACTGGGCTGAAATTTTGTACAAATAAAAAAAAGGATATCTTTAGGCTTATTTTTATCTAAATGTTCTAAAAAGACAGAAGACAGAAGCTCTAAGAAGAACTATAAATTTATTTTTTGATTGAAGATTATACACATTTTTTTTCTTATTAAGTATTTTTACTTATTATTATTTGCTGTTGTCTGTCACTTTTTGTCTGGCAATTTTGTGCAAGACTGTAATAGGTTTACATTTTAGAATTTAATTTTGTATGATTTTATAAGAATGTAAATCATGCCTATTATATAAATAAAAAATAAATATATAAATAACTGTTTGCTAATCTTGCTAAAACTAACAAATAGCTTGACCAATTTCCTTTTTTTGTTTTGTTAGGAATATACAGGTATGGAATGGTTTAAAAAGAGAAATATTTCTTCAACAACGGATGAAGTAGCACGCGGGTCAGCTATAGAATGGGCAATCAAAGCAATAAAGTTTAATCTTATCAGTTTATGAACGCCCGTGAAATAACAGTGGCTACAAGAGAGATAAAAAAAATCAATACTTTCTTTAGGTGTTTAGATTTGAAGATAAAAGATACAATGCCAGGTATTTTGCCACCTAGCAGTAGGCAAGCATAACTGTGTTTTGGGGTCGAGAGTTTAAAGTTGGCCTCAAGGACAAGCCTCAAGACTGACTTCAAAAAGTTTTAAGTGGATATGTAACAGTGCTGTACCAGCTTGAGTAGTGCAGCACTGTTTTGATCGTGGGCAGGTATGATCCCTTACCACCTAGGAGAGAACCCGGCTCACTTGTTTTTAAATCAACTTACAACGATAACACATTACATTTGAACTTTATTTTATCAGTTTCGAAGGCTCTAATTAGGTAAGCAAATTAGGTAAGTACTTGAGAAGAGAATAATAAATTATGTATGACATTCTAACATGGAAATACTGACCCTGTTAGGCCAAACATTAGGCATGAGGAACTCGTATGAATCCACTTCGTGAGCCAGCCCATAATAGCTAGTCGTAGCGAGTACAACAAAGAATAAAAATGCTGATTTATACATTTTATTTGAATGCAAATTCACTTTGAATAGAGCTGACACCACCACCACACACCACTACTTTATGTTGTGGAATGATATAATTATGAAGCAAATTAGCACTAATAAGCGGTAAAATAAGTTTCCACGTAGATATTAACTCATCAACTGGGTATTTTGTTTGAGCGACAAGTGGTTTTGTAATTATTTTCGCAAACACTGGCGTCGAGCGATCAATAGTTTGAAACTCGAACGTCATAGCTGGGTTGCCAGAAATTAAATTATCCGCAGATCGCGGGTAATTTTGTATAAGTTTAGAGGAATATATATATGTAGTAGTAGGAATATATATGTGTATGTATATTCAGTATTGAATTTTTTTTTGTTTAATGAAGATACTTGCTCAGAAAATTCCCTTTAACTTACCTGACACAATTTCAGTTATCAGTTGGACTATTTTTTCTCCTCTAGTGGTATCACTAAATAATTTCGTGCAAAATCTGCTTAAATTATAATTTCGTTCAAGATTTGCTTTCAAAATCTGGGTTCAAAATTATCAGTAATTTGGTACACCTACCTAGTCTATTAAAATATATAAAAAAATATGTTTTAATTAGCAAAATTTATTTATTTAATAATTTATTGATAAACATATTTTTTAAACAAAAAGAGATTAGTGTGCCATCTAGCGAACAGCACTACCTACCGCTAAAAATAATATTAAAATAAAATGTTAGTTGTAGCATAGATGTCGCTGTTCAGCTATCACCAGCGGTAGGCTGGTTAGTTACTGTTTTGTCGGAAACTCTTTACCGAAATACGGAGTCTACGTCATCATCGCAATAAATAGGTAGGCTGTAGTTATAGGTACCAACCGATGCCTGATATCCATTTTATTGATTTTAAAAGTAATTTTGGTTATCGGTGGAGGGTTGCATTGCAGTTCGGTGGTAGGTATTTTGTTTATTTTCGCTCGATTTCGGTGGGGAGGGTGTCGTCTGGTGGAAGTGTAGAGTTTGGAGAGGTCAATAGTCAACAGGATCAAAAGACTTACCGATACCCAATCAACGACATGTTTTCTACTTATCGTGAGTACGGCGGAAGGAGTTTTGGCGGGAACATGAAAAATGGCGCATTGGCGGCATTAAATTAATTGACAAAACTTGTTTAGCTTTGAGTGTTTAAGTGTAAAAACGGTGGTATTTTATCCATTAAGTGCTCGTGAACGTGTATGAGTGTTGGTGAATGGTGTAATGCTGTAAAACGTGACTTTTCGTGTTGCCTCCAAAACTCCATAGAAGCCAGCTATGGACTTTCACGGTAGACAGTAGCCATTTACCAAATTAGGCCTCGAACATTCTAGTCTGATTCCATAAATATTATACACCACAAATTAAAAACTCAAATGGGCAATGCAGAAAATACTACGTTGTACCTGTCTGTATGTCTGTGCAGTCAGAAATTTGGATTTCTACAAATGTCAGAGTGAGAGCGGGGCGAGTGCGGCGCCCGAGCCGAGCTTTTGCGAGCTGTCTTGAGCTGGGTGAGTTGACTCTGGTTCGCCAAACGATGAATAAAACCAATGACGGGTACCTACCGCCTGACGCAAATCCATAGGAAAACGACTAACGGTAACAGTTATCCAATTTCTATCAAAGTAATTTTGACATAAAATCGACTTGATTTCTTCAAGTTTTTTCGCCTTATCTGTGTTCAGTAACGGCAATTGATTGTGTATTATTTTCCTGGTGATCAAAAATTTGCGGTGTATAACATAATAGTCCATCGTCCATCTATATTACCTTCAACCATACAAACAAGCCACATATTCACATCGCAAGGAAACAGTAGAAATTAGCCAGTTAACTGAACCACATAATATACATATACTCTAAGACTGAAAGAAACTTACTGAGAAGAGTGTAAATTAATGTAGTTACCTACTATTAGCAATCTTTAGTTTATGAGTAAACAACTACTCTACCATAATTCTAGGTTCATCATCTCCGCGAGGCACACTTGAAATCCATTCACCACACTGGTTCGAAAGAACTAGACACGATAAGAAGGTTCATCATATAGGTAGGAACATAGATATCTTCCAGTTTAAAAATGCACACCACTCCACTCGTTCTGTCTAAGTAATTGCGTTTTTGAATGAAAGATCTCTACCAAGCTGAAAAGAAATAAGTTTTGACTATTTTTGTGCCAACTTCCAAGGACTCGAAACAATTGAAACAGTGGCTTACAAACGAGGAAATAAAGTGGTATCTTTAAATTAATTGGGCTGTTTTCGAGACTGGTTTCAATACTCTTTTATCACGCAAGGCCGTTCCCACGTTGACAATTTACTACTGAAAAGTTTACCTATTTGGTTTAAGAACAATTTTATAAAGTTTGTAAGCCATTTCATAAGTGGGTGGTACCTTTAGATACCTTATCCACGCATACAGTAAAAAAGTCTTAGTGATTTAAGTGGTTTTGAACCCTTGACTTTCCGTGTCTCTCCATCAGCGCTCTTTTATCACAACATCAGCAGTTTTCTGCTGATGTGATGATGTGATGTGTGCTTTTGCACAGAAACTTTATTTATTTACTAATCTGACATGACCATATTAATCGTTCCTAGTAAAGCAACGCTAGAGTCTAATTCATAAGCCATGATATTAATGAAAGAATCAATGAATGCGGAAGAAAGATTAATTTACACATACTCTGCCAAAAACACTTTCTACGAAAAGTTACAAAAGATAACAGCTCAACAAAATATACATACTCTACCAAATTTAAAAACATAACTACCAATCCTCCTATTGTCGAAATAAGGGCAGTAGTGAACTAAGTAGAGTACAAAAAAGTAGAGTACTGTCTGAAAAGAGAGTAGAAAGAGAGTCTATTGTCTCTTTTTCTACTCATCTATTTATATAGGGCGTCTTAGATAGTCTTAGCCGTTTTAAACCAAATTATAGATCTCAATGAGAAATACAAGAAAAAAAGAGACGAGTTGAACGTGGTAATCTGGTGATTATGAGAAGTTCTCATAATCGCCAGATTGCCGCATTCACCCCGTCTCCTTTTTTCTTGTATTCCCTATACCTTACCTTTCCAACAATATTAAAACTGTACCCCGAGTGACTCCTTCCTACCCATAAACTTGTAATTTTAATGCGTTTTTGACATTTCATGGCGTTTTTGCGTGTGGCGTGACGCGCGGTAGTTTTCGCGGCCGTACATCTGTCACTCGCTAACTGACCACCCGTCAGTTTGGAGGAGGTCACTAGGGCAATGGGCTTAGGAATGTCCTACATGAAATTTTTGGAAGCTAAATGAAAGTTGAAGGCCTTTTTTTTTGGCGGGAACGTGAAAAATGGCACATTGGCGGCAAATTAAT
The DNA here is from genome assembly GCA_932526365.1 of Lobophora halterata. Classification (NCBI taxonomy): domain Eukaryota; kingdom Metazoa; phylum Arthropoda; class Insecta; order Lepidoptera; family Geometridae; genus Lobophora; species Lobophora halterata. Next base: position 9,955,827 of record OW052002.1, read on the forward strand.
TGACAAAACTTGTATAACTTTGAGTGTTTATGTGTAAAAACGGTGGTATTTTATCCAATAAGTGCTCGTGAACGTGTATGAGTGTTGGTGAATAGTGTAATGCTGTAAAACGTAACTTTTCGTGTTGCCTCCTAAACTCCATAGAAGCCTCTAGTAAAGTCGCAACCACCACTACTTTACAGGGGCATGACTTGACTTATCGACTCTGACTTATGACAAAATAATCTCCAATTACTTGACACTGGCTATATACCTTTGATGTGAAGCCAAACTGATGAACTTAGGTTCTTCGAAAAAAAAAAAAATAAAAAAAAGTTGAAGGCCTGTAAAAGAGCAGGTTGAATCAGTTGGAGGAATGGTAACGCTTGTTCTTACGTATTTTATTTCTCATAATAACCCTCGAAGGTATCTTCGGTACCTTCTTATAAGTTATGTCTATTGAATGGTATAGGTACATAATATTAAAACTAGAATAGAGATCATATAGCGTACTTTAATTCTGACTTTTTACGCTTACTTCTTCTTTTATTGCATTAAATTACGTGAGGTGATCGTGGCGATTCTCTTAGAGAGATGTCGTAAGTTTTTAAAAATGCGTATTTTTGATGTAATAAAAGGTTATTTTGTGCTTGATTGCGTTGGCTATAAATAAAAAAATATTAAAAAAAAAAACTTAAAAAAACATTAAATGAAAATATTATTTTAATAATTATTATGATTTAGCCATATTTTACGGAGAAACATTTTTTACATAATTTAACTCAGTGTTCCGTATTTTTACACTGTTTCTTGCAGAAAAAAAAACATGCTATTTGCCGAGACTTTTTCTCCCACGTGGGAATGGGTGAGTTTTGGCTTGACGTTTTCCCCCCACTAAACGCCTCTCGTTACCCTATCATGTCGGCAAAGCGAAGTTGCGCGCAAAAGCTAGTTTATATATTAAATAAACTTACACTAATAGTACAGTTTTAGTAGAGTTGCACCAGTATAACAGTTAATTTCAGCGTTTTGTTTATACTGCGTTTCAGGGACATTCCGGCCCCCAGCGCGAGTTAATTGCATAGGAATGCAGATAACTGCCTTATTTATGACCTCGAGGCCTTGATTAGCAGGAAAAGTCTCTGTTTCAGTCCGAATTTGGTTAAAATTATTTCGTGCGACTGGCTCACAACTAGCTTAGTAGGTTTAGAAATGAACCATCTACATAATATACGTGTTCGAGATATAACAAAAAACACAGATTAAAGTACCTAGGTGCTTACATGTACAGACAGCGTCATAGATAAGTATCCCCCTTGTATTATAAGACCCAGCTTCAAATCCCTTTAAATCACCGTCGCGGCGAATGGAGAAGTATTACCTTTAAAAAATTGATTATATTTGTATAACCGTATGTAAGCCTAAAAATAATTTTAAATATTAAAATTTTTTGATAGTATTTATAGCTGGGTGTCTTGTGTAAGGGGGATACTTATCTCTGACGCTGTCTGTACCTAATGTAGGTATGTAGTATGTAGTTACCTACTTACTTAATTTTTATTATTTTTTATTTTTGTATTTTTAAAATTCATTTTGGTTTTACCATTAATAGATGTAGAAGTAGAGGTGACAAAGGTAAGATAGATTTAATTTTAAATTATCCTGAGTAATGAAATAAATAATAAAAAGTGAGCGGGTTAAAAAGTACCTACCTATACCTACCTAATGTACAAATATGAAAATTAATTAATTAAAAAGTATTTTCCATAGATCTGAAGAAACTTTTATCCCTTTCAGTGAAGCGGTAACACAAACAAACTCAAAATACCGATTTGGTCACAATACGGAAAACTTACGGAACCGGAAGGGACTAATATTTCAGTTCTGTGTTCAAATTGTTTATTTTTTGACTTACCGCAGATAATAGTATATTCTAGATACCTATAACTTAAGTTCAATTTATTTTTTATATTGTAGAAAACGCTGTATGCAAACTTTTTTAGTAAATATATTAGAAAACCCGCACGGCCTGCTTTGACCACGAAATGTCTATAAGAACTTCGTAGCCCACGGAGTTCCTTTAGAACAATTTTGGTTCTATTCATCTTAGATGAATAAACCAAACCTAGATGGAGTCGTACAGAAGGACACAAATTTTATATTCCCTGTTAGTATTTAAAACTAGAGGATACCTGTCTCTCTATTTTATTGAAGCTACTTTATTTACTTGATGATTATAGTAAGTAAGGTAAGTGAAACTAATATTGTATTGAATTAAAAACAATGAAAAATGATCTATCGATATAGATTGCTCATCGAGACGTTATTAATATAAAAGCAAATCATGCTAAAGAGAATTTATAACAATTCCCACTCATCTAATAATACAATACTTATTTAGAAACATCCACAAAGTAAACACAATATAAACAATTTTCATTACTCTTAAGACAATGTAAATAAATCTGAAAGGATAAACACAAAAGAATGTCCTCTGATTCATTGTCGCGCGTTAGGTTAATGGCGGAACAACGAAAAACTTTTTGTAGGTTCATCTCCGAACTTCTGTGAGTACAATCATTTATTTTGATGAATTTGTACACTTACGTAAATTATAGTTTCTCTTCTTCTTAATCGGGCACTGTTGACAGAGTGGTCGTGGTTATAATTGGGTCCTTATGAATGGCAGCCATGCGCCTCCACCTGGCTCTGTTCGACGCATTGTGGGAGCATTTGACTATGATCAAATCATAGTCTATTCACAATAAACTCTAGCTGACACCTTCGTTTGCGTTATAAAGTAATCAAAATCGTTTCATACTTAAGGCCCAGAATCCCGCGTGCCGTTATCTCCCGCACATATTGTAAATTTTCAAAGATAAAGGTAGGTATTCGTAAATTGACTGAGAAATGTTTTTGTAAAAAATGAATTTAACATTGATGTTTGAGTCTGGATGTCAATTGTATGTAGCTATTTACAAAAAAAATATAATATACTTTTAAAATTCTATAAGTTATATCTGGATCCCATAATTTATACAAGCTTGCTTATTTTCCGGCTAGATGGCGTTGTGTGAAATGTCCAAACATAATTTATTTATTTATAAGGAACCTTTTAAACGTTAAATTAATTACCCCTTTGAAACGCGATAGGCTTGCAGAAACTACGCAACTCAGTAACTCATTTAGCGTCGCTGGATGTTACGAAAACGAAAGTAATGATGTTATAAACGGGCTTTTAGCTGCCCGGGTCGTGTAATTGTATTAGCGAGGGAAAGCTATGAAACTGCATTAATGAAAATTATATTCACAATTTAAAAAATCATGATTTTATTCATGTACCTATAAGATTATATTAAGATTTTTTTGTACGAAACATGGCAGTTTAGTTTCATTATAAAATATGATTTATATACCTATTATTTATTTATAATATAATCAAAAATAATTGCCAAAATAATCGTACTATAGTTGCATTGCAAAAAAAGTTCATATTTTGAATTACCAACACAACCATAACTGGATGTACCTACATAAGTGTGCTGCATAGGGTTTTGTATCGTGCGTGATTATTGTATTATTATAATGATTTAAAAATATATAATAATATAAATAATATATTTCATCTGAAATTTATTTTGACAATTACATACTGTTTAATTATTACCTCCGCTCAAAACATAACTCACAAAATAGCATTGGTCAGTTCTAATGAAATAAACTCATCTTATCCTATAAGCTCTACCATGAACTAAACCGGAAGTAAGTAAGTACTAGGCACCGGAAGTGCATATTGGATCGTAGACAGCTTGCGTCCAAGTGTAATTAGCACCCGCCATGCCACCCTGCTTCCCTTGGATTCGATATTTGAATAATGCGCAGTGCACTGAGTGAGGAACTAAAGCTAGGATACATTGGAATCCAATGAGATTTTGGTGGTAAATTGGGAGTTGACCAAAACTAAACTTCCGTCATTGACAAAAGATGCACCCTTCAGATTAATTTATGCTACTTATCCATAAAATGTAAATACATAGGTATCTGAATTCGGTAATCTATTAGTTTAGCATTTAAAATGTACGCCAATATATTTCTATCCTACCATCAATTGGTTAACTGGTAGAAAATACTCTATCAATAAGTCCTCTATTTAACTATATTTTTTTTATCAAGTGTGTGCACAATAAATTCTTAAATAATGTGACAAATGCGTTTTTTTGAGGTGGATATTTGTGACAGGTCAAAACCGCTAAACCAATTTTTAAGATACGTATAATTTAAGAGCTTCAAACGGACATAGGCTTCTCTTTGTTTCGATACCACGAAGGCAAAGCCGCAGGCAGTAGCTTATCTATATCATCATATGCAGCAAACGCTTATTTGTTTATTTTTTAATTGAAAATATACAAGCGTTTGCCCAACGCTATGAGACGTTATACGTCATGAGAAAGAAACTCTATTGACGCATCTCTTCATACAACTTACTCAGGTCGAAAGGTTTGACGGTGTTAGAGCGGTCTCATACCCCATTCAGCAGCAGTGTAAACACGGCCTTAGGCGAGGCGTGTAGGGTGTTGCCGCTCCTCTGCACACGTTAATTGAAACTGGATTGGAGGTGACAGTGTAGAACGGGCCTTATTTATTTTTACACAGCTCGCAAGCAAGCACTGTTTGATTCGTCTGCATTGGGGTTAAACTGATTGAACTTTTTGCATATCTCGTTTTTTACAAAATGCAGAGTGGTTTACGAGGTTTTGACGCACTAACACAGCTGTAGATATGACACTCCAAATAGGCAAAGATTTCAAGTCACGGGCAAATTAGACAGTAAGTTATCAAAAAAATTATATTAAGTTTAGTTTAAAAAATATTTACGTAATAAGGGTTTTTTCATGTAGCCAACGTTTCGTGTAGCCAACTTACATCTACCACTTGGATATTGTTGAAAAATCTACGAAACTACCAATAGTTTATTTCTAAAGATAGGTAGGGTCGGATCTGTTATTGTCTTTACAACCACGCTAGTGTTCTCATGTGATTAAACCACTTGAAGTTTATATTATTATATGGTTGGTTAAAACACAGGAGAACACCGGTGTAAGCTAGGTGTAAATACCATTACAGAGCCGACTGTACCTACATATTAGATTATTCATTTTCATTTCATTTATTCTCAAACAATTTTTACATTGTGTCGGAATACAAACAATAACATAACATAAATTGTGAATAGTATAGTGTTACCAGCTCATATAAGAAAAGTTACTACCAAAAAATAAAAATATAGTCAAATTCAGATAATTTAAGAAAATTTAGACTGTACAAAGTCTAAATTATAAATACTATTCTAGTCTAAATACTATTATCAGAGCCTGTACAAAGCCTACAAAAACTTGAAATGTGTAGTAATACAAGATTCAATGGTCGACGCGAAAAGATCGCATCCTGAGGAGACATCACAAAATGGTTCTCAAGTGACAAGAGACGGCAGAGTATTTAAATTTTTAGTCGATTTCCACATACATTTTGTAGGTAATGTAAAAGCATGTACTGTAAAAGAAGTTAAAATGAAAATAAAAAAATAATATCAATAATTATGAAAGAATTCAAATTTAAATTGAAAAGTTCTGTAATTCTGTAATTCTTTATTGTACACATAAACACATTAGAGTATAAGTCATAAAAGAAAAGACATGTACAAAGGCGAGCTTAACCCTTATAAGAGTTTTCTTCCAGCAAACCAAAGCAAAGTTCGTGAGTTTTGATGGATGAAAATTTGTTGCTCAATTTAATTTAATAATTTAGTACACGAAAGGAGCCTCTTTGAGGCGTACTTGAAATCCTTTCACCACACTGGTTCGAAATAACTACTGATTGAGAGATTGAGTTACTTATATTAATTGAGCATTTTGGTAAATATAGTTTATGAGCAAAGGAAATATGCTTTAAAACCAGGCGAGCCGCAGACAACAGCTAGTCAACCATAAAGTCTCTGGTTTCTCCTAGATTCCTATACCTACGTAAATTGACCCTTCTTATAAGGTGATTGCTTCAATCCCGCAAGTTGTTTACAGGAAGTCACTCATGACTTCCACCACATCTTTTGCCCAAGACCGCTATCCATTCTGCCTCTATTCGCGGCAAAATGAGATATCAGTGGATATTGAATGACGTTTGAACGCGACGTTATCCTTCTCCATTTTGCGGGTAAACGCACCCTTATTGGGGTTGGGTTTGGAGATTCTTAGCAAAACTAGAAGAACAATCCAAATGATTCATATTTTCTTCTTTTTCATATGTAAAAAAAGTGCCGAGGCGAGCTATTCGCTCTCCTTTTATTTTCCCTGATGGTAAGATAATTTTGCATGCCGATGACTAGAAAAGTATTTCACGGGATATTCTTTTTGAAAAGATAAGATGAGACAGCGCAAATTTTAATTCGTAGTAATATCACGGTGCCACTACTACGGTGCTCTTCCAAATGCACCTTAGCGACAAAATATCTGGCCTGTCTAATAAATATTCGTTACCCATCTAATAAAACATCGCTACCGAAACACTTAACTAACATAGATCGTTTGCAACGGTCTATGGGTGGCCCAATTGTTTCATTTTGTAAATTTTGTAATATATCTATATATAGATTGTAGTTATTATATATTATATTATGACTCTTAACTAACTTATATAATAATAACGTAAATAAAAAAAAAAATACGTAAAATATAACGTAGGTATAATGATTTTTAGCTTATTCTAACCTTACACCATCGATACATTTTTAATTACTTACTTTGAAATTTCAATATCATGTATTATTTAATAATAATACATGTTACAGTGTACAGTTTTACAACGAATGAATATAATTATTCATTCGTTGTAAAACTCACACACCATAACAATTAATGGTAGAACATATACTATTTTTTAACAACATAATTCCAAATATGTTCTGGCAATTAAAATCAATAAATCTTCATCAAATCAATATCAATAAACATTTTTCAATACCTATAAGGTTGGCCGGTAGAAAATACTTTAGCATTAAGCCCACCTTTTGTACATCTTATCTTGTATTTTGTGCAATAAAGAATATAATAAAATCTTGAATAACTTAGCAGGCATGATCAGTCTGAAATAATTTATCCCAGTGCTAGTACTCAGGTCCAGTCTCGCCTAAAAGAGCAAAACCTTATTCGTTCGTATAACGTACGTATATCGTACATACCTACGCTTTAACGTTGGTCGTATCAGAAGCCACCAGTTTTTGCCATCCGACACTGGGGGACACGGGAGCTGTCAGCAACAGCTTCCATTGACGAGGGTAGCTTGTTAGTACACGATTATTTGGTTGACCTCTCGAGCACTTGATCCGGTAACTCAGCTAAGGCTTCATAGCGGAAAATCTGTTTGATGGAGTGTATGTAAAACAGGCGTGTGGTTTGAATTGCGTATAGAATATTTTGCTAAAAATTGCTTACACCGCGCAGAAATGCTGTGCTAAATTATAAACAAGAAAAATGAAGTACAGTTAGCTATGTAATGATATTTACACGCAGGTGTTCTCCTCTGTGAATCCACTCACACAAATACATCATTTGTATGTGTGAGTAAACTGCTGATGTGATTAAACAACCCATAATATAAACCACCAGAGGTTTAATCAGGAGAATACCGGCGTAAGCTGGGTGTAAAGACAATTACAGAGTCGACTAGAAATTTATTTGCGAACAAATAAATATTTTTTAAATGAATTGTTAGTATTTTGAAACCTACCCATTACTTAGCTCCATAAATGCAACTCTTTCATAGGTGTACGACTACACAATTACAAGTTTTTTAATTATTAATTTGACTTATTGAGGAATAAAATTAACGAAACAAAAAACTATTCATTTGATTAAGTATGTATTATGTATCAAATTCAATAAAGATGTTTTGTGTATGACTGTATTCTCTATTTATAAGCATTACGTAAACAAGTTTTAATACATAAAACAACGGGCGTAGAATATCAATTTAAGAGCAAATTCTTCAGATAGATATTGGCTCTCACGTGCAGGTAAGATGAACACGCCGTGACATCTCAGACGGTGAAATGTTTATTGAGAAAATGTTGAGGTCCTAGAATATAAGATATCTGCAGTATTCTTTCGCCTAAAGTTGAGATACTGTGTTATTGCAGATATGAAAAGTCAAAGACTCATTCGAGGCTCAAAAATAATAAATATCTTGGACATTTTCACACAAGCAGAGCTTGTACAGTAACTGAAAAAAATTAATATAAGTACGTAGTCTACGTACTTATATTAATTTTTTTTTGAAAAGAGATCCTACTTATATATTTTTAAGTATGGATGGATGGATGTTTGTTACTCTTTCACGTAAAAACTACGGAATGTTTTTTTATGAAACTTTACAATAATATAGCATACACATCAGAATAACACATCTATAGACTACAATTTATAAAGATACCTGCGCGACTTCGTCTGCGGACGAGGTCGCTAGTACATACCTACATAAAATACGAGTACATAGAAAATACCCAGAATCAGGACAAACATTGATGTTCATATTGTTCATCACACAAATTGTCCTAAAGCGAGATTCGAACCCGCGACAGTCCAACACATTTGTCACTCGACCATTCATGTCGTTAAAATAAGGAAACATACCTATTCTAGGCTTTCTAATAATGGATAACAGCCTATAATATTTTAACTGCTGATCCTATTTTCGGCTAGAAGAGCGAAGTAGCGTAGAAGCTGTTATATTTAATGCCGGTAGTGTGCCGGTTGTACTTAGGTATTAAAAGTATTACCGCTTAAAGTAGCGGAAGTATAGCATAAGAAGAATTCAATAAAATAAGGAGTATCAAAGGGAAAACATAATCAAACCCTTCTTGCTACTTTCAAACTAAAAATCCCGAATAAGAAGGAAGTGGAAGCCGGAAGCAGCAGTCGCAGGGGCGCGCTTCAGGACTCAGCACTTCCGGTGTGCTAGTGAGATAGAGCCAGGAAATGAATACGTCTGCGTATTTAAAGATTATTATTGAGCTGTTCGAAAAGCTCTAAATCATCGCTTTAGACAATTCTTCGTTAAAATCCTTCTAGAAACTGCTAAGTACTAGTCCATATAAAATAGTTAGTTCAAAATAAATAAAAAAATATAGTTTAACGCACTGTGATTGAAATTTTCAGGTTGTAAAAGTGACCGAGAAGAAGAGGGTGCAGAATGGATTTAATAACAGCCATAACTATAACAAATTTATTATACTTCAAATATTTATTGCGATTATGGTGCTTAGGAATTTATAGGTGTTAAAATTTTACGAGACTATATATGCGAAAAATATATTGTTCATAAATTAATCGCATTATATGAGTGCAACGTTAGCTTTTCGCAAACACCTATCAAAGCATGGGATGTGCTAAAATCACTTGTGCTTGTTAAATTAATTCTTGATTTCGTTCAGCGGAGTCATTTGGATGGGTGACCGTAAGTGGCAGTAGGGTTTATTTATCTGAGCACTTTCGTGCTGTAGAAGACATGTTTTACTGTCGGTCCCGGTTATAACAATAAGATTAAAAGTTTTTTTTTACTATGTTGAAAACTTCCATGTATTTTATTTCAATAACGACTAGGTACACCACAACCTGGCTGGCAGAAGCTGGTTCTTACGAGACAAGACAAGGTATTCTGGTATGAACCTCTGGATTGAACGTAACAACAAAATTCAGTCAATCGAAGATTTACGGTATCGGCGATGATTTTATGATTAACTAGCTGACGCCTACAACATGTTTGCTTTGAGAATTTACAAAAGTCTTTTTTTTACACGCCTTCACTTTTTGACGAACGTACCCTCCAAATTTCAAGACTACGTTCATAGATTTGGCCCGTACCTTTTCTGTCAATCAGTCAGTCCAAAACCTCTATAATATTGATTGATGTAACATCATTACAAAGTTTTATGTCAATCTCAAAGGTTTTTTTTGGTGAAAATAACCAATCAATGTCTTGTAAAATCAAAACCCCACCCGGGTTTTGATTTCCCCAGTTCCACCGACCCCATTTTTTCCGTATTGGCAAAGTACACGGTATCACTTGCCATTACGGATAAAAGCTTCCGTAGCGAGCGATATCCTGTAATCATGTTACAATATGATCTAGTTACGATCCCGATTCGCGGCTGATTCGAGAAAAAGGTCCGCTGAGAGTAGGCTTGCCTACGCGACGAACGAAAGTAAAACTCTTTTGATGACTCTTATTTAGTTATAGGTCAATTTTGAAGGTTATTCTTTGGGCTACAAGTATTTTCATGGTCAATTTGTGGAGATAACTCTACTGAGCAAAGACTATACCAATGTGAATAAATTTTACTTATATTAATTTAATTTATTTTATTTATTATTCATCACATTTTGACATTTGTTTGTAGTTTTTTAATTCCTTTTTTGCATTTACTAGGTAAATACTAAAGAGTATTTTACGTGTACTATGGATATTTGTCTGAAAATAAATGAATTATTAAGAAATAATAATAAATGCCCTACCCTGCACCACATAGCTTACACGAAAATATTAATCAGGATGAGAAGAGAAATAAACTAAGGTTTAAGCCATAAAAGTACATACAACATTAAAAATCCTCAAAACTTTATAGATCGACTTAGGTATCGTTTTAACAGAGTCTTACTAATAATTATCTCTAAGGATCCTAATAGTCCGAATAGTCCAGTCTTTAATAAGTATTTCTTAAACTATTTAATTTAAATGAAAAATTACTCGTTCGCTCGTTGCTTGTAACACAACGTTTCGTAGACCTAGCAACAATAATACCTGATTCCATCTAAAATGTGATTTTCTTGTATATTGAGAACGGTATCGAGCTATAAAATCCATTCACTTTTCCATAAACAAGTTTGCATGGATTTACTCATGTTTTAGAACAAGAATAAACATTTAAAAATGTACAAGATTATTCAACGTACTGATAGTATATGAACGTACTGATTACTTGGAGTACATAAATGATATTCATTATTTATGAAATACATGTTAATGAAAAAATTACATACTAAACACCTGGTATTCTACTTAGCATACACTGTACTAGCTAGAGTCTAAAATTGTTTACCTTGTACCGGAAAAAATAACCTCGTTATAGTTACTAAAATTCTGGTTGAATTTGTGACAGCGAGAATAATAAAATTTAGTAACGAAAACAATAATAATAATCATGCTAACGATAATAATAATCCTGCTAACGATAATATATCTCCTATCTTTATTAGGGTTTTTGCTCTCAATACTCTGTACTATAGCCGAATCAACAACATAATGACTTTGCCGATGGTATACAGCCGTGCTGGTGTTGAAGGTGGACATCGGCCTCTGAGATACAGTCTCCGACTAGTTCGGAGGGAGATGTCCAACTGACATACTAATCACTGCGCTGGGCCAACGGCAAAGTCGTTACATTTAGTATTAGGTTAGGTTAGTTTTAGTTTTAGGTTGGTAGTCTGTAAGAGATCGTATTAAACGATAAGACCGCCTTTTGTGAAACAATAATTGTTCATTGTTACATGTGTTTTTACAATAAAGATTTTTTATTATTATTATTATTTAATAATAATCCTGCTAACGTTAGTAACGATTACAATATAAAAGTTCTAGCTAACAAAAGTTTTTTATTGGTACAAGAAAATATATTAAAGGTTACTATTTTGTCTTGCTATCCCATTTTTTTTCTCCTTGCATAATCGTATATAAAACATAGTACATATACAAACAAGTTGGATTCTGAATCCCATGGTGAATCTGTAATTCAAAAGTTTAGATTGTAAAATTTAAATTGATTATGTACCCACTCCCAAAAATTTTTGACATGCCTAGCCTTCGGGCTTTTTGCCATTCATTTTCGCCATAGGTACACGTCCAAAAACCAATGTACAATTTTTCAACCATCATCCCTTAGCACCTTGTCACTCCCAGGTTCGGTAACGAGGGTGAGCATAAATTTAAGTAGTCGGACGGACGCCTCGCAACTTGACAAATCCGCTTAAATTTCTCAAATATGAGGGCTTTGAGATAGGGGTAGGAAAATTTTCAAAATAATCACATTACGCCCTGATATTTCAAGTTATGCTGGCGTATTTTGTGAAATATACGAGTACCTATTGTCTACGCGGGACTTACAAAAAAAATTCCTTGCTAGTGGTTTCTATTAAGATAACTAAGACAGTAATTTGTATCTACAATCAACGGATCGCTGCCGTGTGGTGTCGTCTGCGTCCGAAAGGCAAGAGGAGGACCGCGGCGCGCGTCGCTCGCTCGCAGCATCACCCACCCTGGCCCCCGCGGGGTAGGTGTAGAATTGTGCACGCGCAGTGCCGGCGTGGACACCTATCCTATATGAAGACAAAAATGAACGCCCCTCCACTCGCGCGATCGGTAAGTGCTGTTTCCGGATTCGTGTTTTGTTTTTTTGCAGCGCGTGTACGCACCACAAGCCGCGACGAACGCCTCATGCTACTGACACTCGCTAGAAAAAACCGAGCGTAAACGTTGGTATACGCGCGTTTGAAGTTTCGCGAAGACCAATCCACCCGTATACGCGCGACAAAAATACGATAGTCTGAAACTGCACTAAAGTAAGGGCGTTGTTATGGTAGCAATGCAAATAGGGCGTGCATTTATAGACTGAAATATCTCCAATCTATAATTAATAATTGTAGTGACATAGAAATGGACACGTCGATGTTGCTACTTACAATGTTTTTACACAGTTGAACCAAATGGATATTAGTTTAAAAATAAGTTATGATACTCCATTTTACTCGAGTTGACGCATCTGTTAGTTAATCAGATTATTGTCTCCAAGATTGATTGCATTGTAATCAATCAAAAGTTTTTTGACGGAAAATCTTCTGCGGAAGATGCAATATTTGCAAGCAAAGTTAGCACTGACGCTATATTAAATTTACTTATTTATGTTTCGTAGCTGCTGCCTTGATACTTTGGTAGATAATTTTAATTTTTTTGACTACGGCTAATAAACGATGAACGCCACCGCGCCCGGCTGCATGCACGAAAACGTTAACGTCATTGTCCGGTAACGCTCATTGTCCCGTTACGCTGGTTATAACTTTATACTGGTTATGACTACTAAGTCACGTTAAACTATCGGCCGTAATAACAATTTTTTTTTTATTAGAAATTAGGAACATGTACATACATAAGTCAAAATGTAGATGTTGAGTTCAAATAAATTGAGCGAAAGTTTATGCGAATGGTTTATTGGATGTTTATTGCTCAATCAGACTAGAACTATGAACCGATTACCTAATCTTGTCTAGGTAGAGAAAATTACATACGCTCCTATTTAACCCAACACTACGGGTATTAATTCGCAGGCACCAATAGTCCTGTACATAACCCTGTACCTAAATCATCAAGTCTGTTGATTTGATCGCGTCAGTTAATTCAAAGCAAATTCAAAGGCAAATGGCAGACAAACACGCCAAAGTGTTGGCTCGCGGTCGCGCCGTGTGTTGCCAACTTTAATTAGCAGGCTAGGGCGTCACTGGCGGTTGGGTTAAGGGTAGGGTCTTACGCAGATACTTAATACTTATGTTATTATTTTTATAACGTTAAATAAAAACTAAAATATAAAATATATAAAAAATAAATAAAATATGCTAGTTTATTGAATTATTTGTCACAGCCTTATGCTCACTTTTTGCAACTGCAACAAAATTGCAACTTTGAGTTACTACTAGTTGCAATATTGTAAAAATATCAAGTTTGGTACATTTCAAACACCTTTTTGGATTGAACCAAAACCAATCTAATACTCAAACAGATCTAAAAAGTATGTTTTTAGTTTTATTTTCAATACGAATATAAAAACATAGGAACCATTTTATGTTAGTAAGTAGGTATTAAAAAATATAGTACTTATTTTTAGTAGGCATTCATATCAGATAGATAAGTTCTAGAGTACAAGCTTTGCTTGGTTTGGGATAGTACATACATAAAATATTCTTTGGTTTGGGCGTCTTGAATTCTAAACATAATTGATTTATTCCAATAGCCTCGGTGTATATCCTCCCCTTAACTCCTAACCAACCCTGGAGTGTCGAACTGGTGACGTCGGTAAAGTTTCATTCGCGTCGCTTTCAGCCAGTGGAGCTTCCACTTCACGCAACAATATCTCAAATATCACAATTATCATCTTGTATTTTACTTTCACATAACCTTAAGGCCCAGAATTCCGATCGCCGTTATCTCGCTCTAGATATAAATTGACTGAATATATATTTTTTTAAATGGAGCGGTTAATTTGTTACAAATATAATAAAATAATATGTATTTCGCGAGTTTAATTTTTTTTTGTTTTGTTATGTTTTTAACTTAGGCGGAGAAGAGTGGAAAAAACAGTTTTGCCTTATTATTAAAAAAATACAAATGTGCGAGCGAGATAGCGGTGCGCGGTATTCTGGGTCTTAACATAACCTTAACCTGCGCTTCCTAGTATAGCGGCATGAAAATACTTTATTTGGTCTAGAATATTTGCATGATTATTTCAAAAACCGCCTTCGGTTAAAACTTGTTTTGAATACTCATAAATGAAAACTCTTAATTGTACCAAAAAACAATTAACAAGAAATAATCTCAAAAGGAATATTATGTTTATTCTGTAATAAAGTTAATAACGATGGGTTAATATTGTTCAAAATGTTTTTTAACCCGCAGATCAATATAATTGGGGCACGATATTAACTCAAAACCTTTTTTCTTTCCCACACAGATTATTATTTTCATTCTGATCCCAAAAATGCTCATCTATTTAGCGAAATAGCGGGAAAAAACACCGCTCTACATGGGTAATTCCAGCTTCCGTCGGGAAACGACGCTGTTTTCGGAAATTGTCGAGTTCCAGGCGGTAATGTTTTGCCGCCAACAATTTCATAACATTTCTTGCGGCAGTGCTGTGATTTATAGTGAATTTTGACCGTAATAGAGCGAGCTTGTTACTCTGGCTCTCTTGTTATGAATTTTGGGATAATTTAGAGAGAAAATTGTCCTTTCTATATCTTCTTGCTAGTTGACATCCGCCACTTTATTTGCATTGCGAAATTACAAAATTCCTTTTTTTAGTACGTGCCTACACTTCTTGACGGACACATCCCCGAAATTTCAAGTCTCCACGTCAAGTTGTTTGGCCTCTGCGTGGTCTGTCAGTCATTCAATCAGTCAGGAGCTTTTTATAAATAAGTTTTGATATCTGCATATGTATCAAAAAGTGAAAGCGAATTTGGTCTTATCCTTGAAAGTTTAATCTAATCTGTGTATCATAACGTATAAAATTGAGAAAGGGGTTGTAACCCTGCCCCAAAAATAAAGAAAAATAGCTTCTTTGGACTTGAATACTATATTTTAAAGCGGAGTATAATTTTCAGTAAGATAAAAAAAACTAATTTTTCTACGATACCTCATTCAATAGTGCTTAGTTGCTTGGTGTTAAAAAACATTTATTTTCGTGTATACTCCTAAAATGAGCGGTAAATGTTTATTTGCGTCATTGAATTATTTTATGTTCATGAATCGTCGTTATTTTCGCGACTTTATGGCTATGTTAAACGAGCCGCAGTAAAATGTTAGTTACTAGACCATAAATGAAATAATATTCACATTTTGTTGTAATTTTAGCCAATGGAATGGTAATACAAGTATAATAATTATACATTAGTTTTATTACAGCAAGGTCACTATTATAGTCCCAATTACAAATTATTTACAAAATTTACAAAAGGAAACAATTGGGTTACCCATAGATTGTTGCAAACGATGTATAGGTAGCTAAACTGCTCCATCTCGATACCCGATGGCAGCGTACCGAGGATACTAGCTGCATTGCCTCTTTGTATAGTAATAGGCTTATGTAGATTTTATTTTAGCCATACTTATTTACCTACGAGTATTTATTTAAATACCTAATCGTTTAAAGTTTATTATTTTTGACATAGCTCCATAATTAACATAATAAAAATAAATTCAAAAATCGTCCACTTGTAATTTTAGCTTTTTTTAAAGTATCCTTATTGCTTTATGTTAAGAATATTCTTTCTATCAATACATATAAATATACCTAACATACTACCTATTATTGTTTATCAGACAAAATCATTCGCCCGAGCTTGTAACATCCCACCCTTGTACTAAATATCCCTGTACCATTAATTACACTGCATGACGTATGTTTTCTCAAAATGCACCAATAACCCTATTCATCTGCTCTTCTCATCCAGTTTTTTAAGCCTAATTATAGAGCAATCGGCTCTTTTCATCCAGTTTCTGCTTCTCAAATCTCCTCTCGATCTGGATGAGCAAACATGAACGTTTTAAATCACACTGTTTTATTTATTCTGAGTCCAATTACAACCCTAAACAGCAGTTCTCACTCCGGTCGATCAGCATCAGCTCAAGGATCCTTCAACTGCCCTTCAAAGCCTTCCAAGTAGTTAAACAGATTTTAGGGGTGCTTTTTTTTCGTTGTCACTCTATTTTTTTTGTGAAGCTCTTCGACAACGATCCTATATTTTGTCATCTTGGGGTTTTTTTGTTGCCTTGCCTTTGCAATCCTGATAACAACTTCAAAGTGCCAATACTTAGGTCTAAAGTTAGCCTCTATCAACTTTAGGTTAGGTATTTTAAGCGATGATCTGTTTATAAAAAAATATTATTTTTAAGATTAAATATAGGTTTTTTGTGGAAAGATAATTATGAATGTTTCCGACGATATCTACGACATTTATTCCGAATTAGTTTCAACAAGTAATTTCTATTATTTAGCCATATTCTTGCTTTTTTTTTTGTAGAACTTAAGTTCTTCGGTTTTCGGTTTTGGCTCACATCAAAGGTATATAAACAGTGTCAAGTAATTGGAGAGAATTTTGTCATCAGTCAGAGTCGATAAGTCAAGTCATGCCCCTGTCAAGTAGTGGTGGTTGCGACTTTACTAGAGGCTTCTATGAAGTTTTGGAGGCAACACGAAAAGTCACGTTTTACAGCATTACACTATTCACTAACACTCATACACGTTCACGAGCACAACCACAACCACCGTTTTTACACTTAAACACTCAAATTAATGCAAGTTTGTAAATTAATTTTCGTCAAAACTCGATTCTAGACTTTATATGTGTGAGGTTCATAGTTTTGAACAATAAAGTGTTTTATACATGTATGTATGTATTTAAGGAGGAACAGTTAGGTTAGTAATAACACAATTTGGTAACATTAGCGGTACTCATAACTCCGCGGTGTCATCAGGGGGTCCATTAGTCTACATTTCGTCGTCTCCTGTTATTACTTCGCTTTCATGTGTTGTGTCGTTTTGATAATCCATTTGGATTAATGATATTGATTGCATACTCTATTTGATGATGTTTGAGAACATTAAGTTTTTAATCAAAATATTAAAAACCTTTGTCCTTTTAAGGCCATTAAATGTTTTATCTTTGAGTTATTTCAGTAAATTCTTAAGTGCTTGTGAGCTTTTGATATGTGCCTGTTCATTATTTAAATAAAGAAAATTAATTATTTCTCTCAAGTATTTAGTAACATTTTAGTATTAGCCCTAGTAACCAAACTAAGCTTGAAAAACTTTTACTTTGATAAATAGTGCCTTCTAATAATGAGATATAAAAAGCTAGAACAGACTTTAAAAAAACACTAATTAGAATTTTTGGACATATTCAAATAAAAACCTACTTTATTATGCAAAGGTGTTCAATCAAAATTAACTACCTACTCTGTGTATTCTTAGAACTTTATGATACATATTTCAATATACTGTACTTCACACATAGCTATTGCGTGCATAATCCATGTTCACACAAGTATAATAAATCACTTCTATCAGCACATCACAAAAAAGTAACACTTATGTCACAGAATAGTAAGTAGTATCTACTATCACCACAGATTAGACAGTAGGTATCTAAACGATGTGATGCATGGTTTCACGCGACCTCACGTCAGTCCCTGTCCCAATTTCTTCATTCGGACTCGAACAAAAAATTGGGGTACGGGACGTGCCAGATGCGTGACTGAATAGATGTACGACAAATCGAGGACATTGAGCTGTTCTCGTTTAGCAATAAGCTAAGCTTTAATTTATAATTATTTATAATTTATAATTAATTTAGCAAAAAGCTAAGCTTTAATTTATAAAAATTGAAAAATTTAAGATGATTGAATTTTTGCATTTTAACAATCTTGTTTTATTCTTTGATATTCCCATGACTAAAACAATTTATGAAATCCATGTTTTTTTACTCTTTTTAACACATTTTGTTGGCTTACTTTATTTCATTTATGAGCTTATTATTATTATTATCTTGATGCAAAAGATTATATGGCTGGGCAAGCAATATGTACGCCTATATAGTTGTCTAGAAGAGCTATCTACCTAGCCATCACACAGCCTTTAGGCAGTGTCCTAATAGAACGCGATGACGCGACCATCGCAAGTTCGCGCGACCGTCGATCGCGCGATCACGCGATCAAACGTACTAACGTCAAATAGGCGTCCCAATTGGCATCGCGTCGCGTCGCGCGATCGCGTGAATGCCAATCGGGACGCCTATTTGACGTTAGTACGTTTGATCGCGGATTCGCGCGACGGTCGCATCGCTTGCTCACGAGACGATCGCGTGATCGCGTTCTATTAGGACAACGCCTTATAACACAATTTTTTATACAAGAATGTAGAATGCCGAGATATCTCGCTGAAATGTAGAACTTATACAGCGACAACTAATAAACTAACTTCATTAAATAACGCACTAGAAACTTGTCCAATGAGAATGAGGACACGGAGAGGAAAAATAACAATTAATGGATGTGGCAAAGATCATCCATCACAATATTATTATTATTAATACGAGTTTTTGTATGGATGTAAAGATGTTTGTTAATGAATCATTCCGGTATGGGAAAGGATCAAAGTTACCTACTTAACACGAGTAGAGAACTATAGCTATAGGTACTAAATATACAAGGTTTGATGCTATTATCGTAAAGGTCGATATTATAAAAAATAAAAATACCTGATTAAAAAAAAATGCTGTAATATTTATACGCTGCTTTAATTTTAAATAGGTAGTTTATTTTTAATTATATAGTAAAAATGTATATGAAAGAGTTCAAAAGAAAAAAAAAATATTCTATTAAAAATAAAATATAGAGCACTCTTGCCTGAGGGCCATACGTAGAATCTAACTGACCATGCAATTCTAGCATAAAAAGTAATTTTCCTGTCTTCAAATCAGGAATAATGCTTTATAATAGCAGGGAATAAAAAGACAATTGATGGCACTCCATCAATTTTATTCAGTCTTTTTCTTTCTTATGACAACCTTTCCACTTACGGTCACTTACTCGTTTCTAAACGCCGACAACAAAATGAGACAGCTAGACAAAGGTACCTAATTAATATAGGTACGGCATGTGCCTTATCCACAATAATTGCGTTTAATGGACTCTTATACAGGATGGGCTACTAACGAACAAGGTAGAAAACAAGCGGAAAAGTAACACTGTTACTTGAAAGCAAACTGAACAACCAATAAACTCGTTTAGCTAATTCAGAGAGCGAACCCGTCGAATTAAGCAATGAGGCAATTTCCTAAAAACATACCCAGTTTCAAAATTCTACTCGACTTTTTATTGGTACTAAAATTTCATAAATATAATTGAGTTTCTGCTCGTTTTTAGAATATTTTTTAAGAAGAAAAAATGTATGGCAAAGGTATTTTAGAAATTATTATGAATATGCTATTTAGGTAACTTAATTCTAACTTTATCACTTCCTGGAAACCGCACCAGAAAAGACCGCGAGGGAGGCCGAGGAAAAGATGTTGCGACTGCGTCGACGAAGATCTCAAGACCATAGGGAAGTTTACCACCTGGAGAAGGAAGGCTTGGTTTGGTTCGCAGCGAGTGGCAGTCCATTGTAGAAGTGGCCAGGACCTATAAAGGGTTGTTGCGCCGAAGAAAGTAAGTAAGTAAAGTAAGTATATGTAACTTAACACAATACTTACAAAAAGGAAAAGTAAAGCGATTCAGATACGACAGGTCATGTCATCGTATCTATCGTTTTTTTTCTCTGTGTTGATATTTTTCCGTGTTATCAATAATATTTTTTAATAACAAATATCATCCTGTATCTCTGTGTCGTGTTATGTGGGAACAGTCACCTGAATGCTAAAGTTTCGGAGCTACGAGCTAACTTGTATGGAAATTGAATTTTATGAATATTTTCATTAAATTCAAGTTTTAGCATGAGTGACTATTATTTATAAATTATGAACTATGAACACAATAGTTTTAAGTAATGTATAATAAAATAAGCGATGCTATGTTGGGTCGGCAAAATTTAAAGAACTTGTAAAAATATATCGTAAAATTTTAAAGGTGTGGGAGTTTTGAATGACGCTAGTCAAAGCAAGATATTTGAAATTTGCTAATTTAATTCTAAAATTTAAGAGCATGTTTGTTTTATTATTATGCCTTTTTTTAATAAAATATATAATTACCACAAATATAAGCTACCTCGGCCATAGAATAAGCCTTGCAATACAAAGAGGCAATGCAGCCAGTATCCTCGGCACGCTGCCATCGGGTATCGAGTTGGAGCAGTTGAGCTACCTATAGATCGTTTGCAACGGTCTATGGGTGGCCCAATTGTTTCCTTTTGTAAATTTTGTAATATAGTTTGTAGTGGCTAGCTTATGCTGTAATAAATTCTAAACTAGATAATAATTACCACATAAGAATAACTTAATAACACAAACCTTATGTGGTAATTATATTATGTTATGACGTTTGTCTATGTCTATGTCTGATATTTTATTTGTGTCTGATATAATTTCTTATATTATTCACGTTTATCAAAAAAGGTGAATTCACCTGTACCTAAATGCAATATTTGCATCTATTCAACACAATTATATGGCTCTACGTTCAACGCGGCAAAGGAAAACATTTGCACACAACACACCCTGGGAACTTGCTGCAAAAATTATGTTCATAGGTTAATTGAACCCAATGCAACCAAATACAATGAAAACAAAAATACATTTTTGTTACCAGTTTATGGTTGGGTTTTTTCGTATTTTTTCGTATTACCAATGTGTTTTGCTAGGAAAATAAAGTTCATTTGTTTTTATCATATATCAAACACTTAATTCATATCGAATTTCGTTTATAATATTAGAAAATCGAAGGATAGGTATGTCACTGTTAAGCGTCGATGACACACAGCTAGTTTACACGCTACAAGCCGGCGAGTTAAAAAGCTAGCGAGTGAGCAAGTTAGCTTTCGGGAAGGATTGTCAACAAGCTGATTGTATAAAGACCGATGACACTGGGCGAGTTTACAAGAGTCGAACTCGCTGTCTTGTAGCGTGTGAAAAAGCCGTGTGTCATCGACGCTTTATTCTCAAAAAATAAGAACCCTGACTCCGAAAAAGAAACCCCTTTGAACCAGAAATAAAAATATGCTAAAGAGATATTGTATGGATTTGCAAATACAATTTTCTACACAGTGAATTCGCGAATAGAGATCAACCGCGTGAGCTCTGCGGATTTATTTGACAGTGACATTTGAAATGGAAATACAATTGATTCGATTGGATGAAGTTCTGACAGAGTGTGGGTTTTAGCTACTGGTTTTATTATACTGTGTGTTATAGACATTGGTATGTATTGAATCAGGTCAATTATCAACTGGGCTTGGATGGGACAGGGTTTTAGATTTTTTTATGCCTGTATAATAGGTATAAGTGTAGCTTATAATATGAATCAGTTTCGGGGATAAGTAAGTCTGGGGTCCGTGGTCTGGGCAATTCTGAGTCTGGGAAATCTTGTAAATGATTAATTGAAAATTTGTTAAAATATTTATTATTTAGATTCACTGCTCAATATATTTTTAGTTTAAATTGTGTTTATTGAACCAAAAACCGCTAGTTTTATCTGCGTTTTACAGAACAGTCGACATGCAACAGTGGAAATCAAATCAACGAGATGTTCAAGCACAGTACAAATGCAAAACAGTAAGTAAAGTAGGTATGTATATTACATTCAGATTATCAAGCTCTTTCATACCACCTGCCTGACATTATAAGTAAAATTTGACTCATAAAAAACCCATAAAAAAGATACGGTGTGTCACATGACAGAAGTAAAAACTTCATGAAGGCGACTCGAGCCGACTTTACCCAAACTAGCTAATTGTATGTAACAAGCTCGTTGTATGTAACCATAGCCGAGCGTGAAGGCTCAATCTCATTCAATACCCATTAAATAAAGTACTGAGCGCATGTGACACCCAGTTTTTACTTCCAAAAAAAGTAATAGTAGAGAAGACTTTATTTAGTTCATAGCTTCTGCTTAAAATACTGTTTGTAGAAATCGGCAGCCAATCTTATATTAATTACCCTTACTGTTTCTTATTGTACTTTACACTATTCAACTGAATGGAGGGAAATTCCGCTGAAAATTCCACAGGAAAAGTTCCGTGAATTGTTGACGTAGAAAGTTATGATTTAGTGTTAATATTAATGTTTTCATTCATTCCCGATTTCTAGGGAACTGAAATTCTCTGGCAGTTTTTATTAGTTTCTGTGAAGTTTTCTGATTGCAATATTTGCATAATTTATAACTAACGTCATCAATTTCTGAGTTCATTAAGTGCGGTATCATTTAGCGGATTAGCCGAGCGGATTTGCCACTCTCGTGTTTTGTTTTTTTAGAGCGTATACGTGCCACAAGCCCCCAGAGACGCCTCATGCTGACACTCGCTAGAAAAAACCGAGCGTAATGGCTAGAACACACGTATCAAGCAAACGGGCGAGACAGTAAAATGTTTCTGGACCGAGACAGTGATACAAGCTTACATAACTCGCTCAGCCGAGCACTCGGCGCTATGTTTATACGTACCGAGTACTCGGCCGAGAGCACTGTCTCGGCCGTTTGCTAATTGCATGTGATCAAGGCATAAACGTCGGTATACGCGCGTTCGGCTTTTAAAGTTTCGCGAGTGCCAATCCGCCCGTATACGCGCGACAAAAATACTCTAGTCTGAAACCACACTTATCGTTTAAAAAGGACAGCGCACTTTTTAACGTTATAATACGCGGGCTAAGCCATTGGCAGAAGTCAGTCTACATAACTAAGCTTATTTGATTCAGAACAGCACGAGCTAACTTGAGTTTTTCCTTTTCTAACCCTAAATAATTTTTTGCTAGTCGGAAAAAGAGCAGGTTACCTTTTTGCAAGAAAATATATTCAAGTAAATTCAAGTACGGTCACATGCTTTTACAATCGATTACAAATTGCTTGTTTACATCAAAAACATGCATGATATAGGTAACACGACGAGAAAACTGCCAACTTGGGTATAAAACATTTTTGATTATGTAGTAGGTATCTACTTTTTATTGACTAAGTAATTTACTATGACACATGCTAAGATTGTTACGAAACTGCTACGAGAATACCAAGATAATGCCACGAGGTTGCTATGAGACTGCTACGAGATTATTAAGGTTTAAAAACTGCTACGAGAATACCATGACACTGCTACGCGGTTGCTATGAGACTGCTATGAGATTTCTATTAGGCTTAATGACTGCTACGAGAATACCAAGACACTGCTACGCGGTTACTACGGAACTGCTACGAGATTTCCATAATGCTTAAAGACTGCTACGAGACTGGCATTAGACTGTTACAATACAGCTTCTACCACTATGAATTCAAATTTCCAAAACAATAAAAAATATATAGATAAAATGAAAATAATGATGCCCTGCATAAAAAATTGGTTTTCAAAAAAATATTAAATCATTATTAGTAGCCTTAAAATTTCACTGGTGGCCCTGTGGTGAAATGCACGCTTTAAGCTTAAAGGACTTTTGTACCATGAATAAATAAATAAATAAAAAATTGGGTAAATTCGTAGAGGCTTGTCGTATTTGAAGCTAGGCTAGCACTCGATATTGTAGGTACAATTTAGTTTGATCGTTTAAGGGCCGCCAAGGGGACGGCAGAATGCAATTTCCCTGATAAAATGCCCCAGGGCATTTGGCCCTCAAACTGCTTGACCGTCTCAAGAGCTTTAGTTGAAAATTGAATCGAAATGTTTCACTTGCAAACGAAATCTGCTTATGGCAATTTTATAAGGTAAATGTTCGTAAGAAAAAATGCAATGAAACCTATTTTAATAGGATTTTTTTAAATAACCGTTTTAAAGGTTTACATCAACAGTAATGATATATTTTGTATTGTTTTAAAATATTTTAAAAATGATTTAGATGGGAAATATACGAGGCTAATATAAAAATAATAACTCAATTCAACTATTTTAAAAATCTAATCCCAACAGAGTAACTTTATTGAAAAACTGCTTAAAGTAATCTGAAGTTAAAATATTGCTGAGACATCCAGGTCCAAACGTAGCAGAACTTGTATTATGAAACTAAATAATGAAAAAAAAAAATGGTGTGCCGGCGTCTGTTTTTCCGACACACTATAATTATGTAATAATATTATTTATTCTTTGCTATAATCTCGGAGCCTTCAAATCAAGAGTGAAAAAGTTCTTACTAGGCAAGCGTGCTACATCCTCGACCACACCGTCACTTACCATCAAGTGAGGTTGTGGTCAAATGCTGGCCAATTCCATTTAAAAAAAAGTGTTAGATATTAGTTTGTATATAATTTTAAATATCGTCCTACAAACACTTGAATTATCTGCTGTCGATGCGAAAAGACTTGTCAAATTGTTGGTGATAAAGCGTTTTGAAAGCGCCCTTAGTGCTACTATCCAATTCTGAACAGTCTATCGAACTGAATTTATGACATCATTTCCGTTACATTGTGTACAACTATAGTTATGCATATTGATTTGCATCCGACACCTTCCCGTCCGTCAATGAAGGCAATCAGCGGTCAACGACCCCAACTGATCAATATTTCGACAATTTAGGCTTTTCATTCCAACTCCAAAACCATTATGCTACTAATGTATACATTCATGTAAGATACGACGTAGAAATTATGAAGTACTAGCGCACAGTTTTTTGGCTATGTATGTAATGTACCACACGGAGAAAAAAAACTTGTTAAATTATATTGAATTTATGACAGCGAAATAATTTAGTAACTATAACAATAATAATAATTCCTACAAACGAAATTTAGTAACGATTACAATGTAATAGTTCTAGCAAACAAAAGTTATTTAATGGAACAAGAAAATATTATGGGTACTATTTTAGTCTTCCTATCTTATTTATTTTCTCCGTGCAGTGAGTTTTGAAAATACTACAAAAGTCTGGTATGAAATATATCAATCACAATACTGTTCACAAATTAACGGTTTTAAAAATCGTAAATTTGTAAACGATTGCCCAATAGAAAGTGGTCAAACCTTTGGACGTAGGGACTTGACTTTTCGATGGTATATTTGCCAAGTGTTGTAGGCAATACATACTAACAAAGGAATTTTGTTAATTCGCAACGCAAACGAAGTTGCTTTCGTCAGCTAGTGATAATGTTTAACACTTATAAGCTACGCCGGGCATTTAACAGTATAGTTGTAGGAATCTTTTTCCAAAATATTTAGCAATTTTCACTCTTATCAACATGACTTGAGCAGATTTTTTAATTTTATTTATTTTACCTTAAACATTAATTCAACTTTATACAAAAAGAGAAAACTAACACAAAATCAGACAGTCAGTCCTATTTCCTAGTATCACCATCAAACGAAACAACTTTCATTCCCCGAGGCATGCGTAGCGACGCGTGACGTCACTGCCCTATCTACGGGGCACACGCCCTGTGATGGTGCTTTAATTAAATACTGGACCGATCAGAGGATTTCAAAATGAATCTGGTTTTAGCTCTCGTTTTGGTTAAAATTGCTGCTCACGGCTTTTTTGGTTTCATCATGGCATCGGAGTAAAAATTATTCTATATTACGTATTTTTCTAGTTTATAAAACATCCATACCAAATTTCAGCTTATTCAATTCGATAAATTGATATTTGCCTAAATAATTATGTATTCATTAATTTATCCATCCATCCATCGGTCCACTATTTATTTATCCGACCAACTTTCCATCCATCTAATATGTACCAATCGGATAGTAGGATAATATTAATACTTTACCTTCCGTATATACGTTCGGCACAGCACAGTGAGCGCTGGGTGCAAACTCAGGAGTGCAAAAAATCAAGGCTGAAAATCATTGTAGGACGAGTACGGGCCACTGATAAATAAACATTTGCATAAATAAGGGTAGCACACGGACAGCCCACTAGTGTCTTGTAGAGACTACCTAACCGAGAAAACGGCCACC
Source organism: Lobophora halterata (assembly GCA_932526365.1). NCBI lineage: Eukaryota > Metazoa > Arthropoda > Insecta > Lepidoptera > Geometridae > Lobophora > Lobophora halterata. The sequence continues at coordinate 9,982,255 of OW052002.1, forward strand.
CACGTAATCCTGGAGTGCGTGGGAGTGGCGAATCGTAAAGAAAGCTTCAATAACCCGAGGTTGCTTTGAGAAGCCTGTGAAGAACCCAGGAAACATCTGTGCTTCTGAGCGGAACTAGGCAAGCTAGACTACTAGGCAGGAATCCCAACGCACAAAGGACTAACAAGAGTTCAATAGCGGAAAAGCGAGTATCTTTACTTTGTTTACTTAGTTGTCTTTCGACGAATAAATCCCAGCAAAAACAATTTTAATGTAAAAATAAAGCCAAAACGAGCTCTTACTGCTGCAAAAATAGATGAGATCTTGTAATATTGAGCCTTAATTGGAACTCTATTTAGCGTTATACAATCATTCATTGTAAGTTTGTAACAACTGAATTCGGCTTTGTTTTATTCATTAACACCATAATAGCATACTCCTCATCACCAATCTGCATTCGGTTTGCGTGGTGGATTAAGATTATTTCGCTCTTCTAGCCTAGATTAGGCCTGAAGCCTAGCAGTGGATTAATATAAGTATCGAACATCAATATTAAACAGCTTATTTATAACCAAAGTCATCATATTCCTGAATGATGATAGCCAAGTAAGGAAACGTTAATGAATAAACAAAGCCGAATTCAGTTGTTACAAACTTACAATGAATGATTGTATAAAATAAGGGTTAACGATAAATAGAGTTCCAATTAAGGCTCAATATTACAAGATCTCATCTATTTTTGCAGCAATAAGAGCTCGTTTTGGCTTTATTCTTACATTAAAATTGTTTTTGCTGGGATCTCACTTCTATTTGTAGGTTTTGTTTTTTGTTTTAATATATTTGATGTTCAATGACTACTTTCTTGAATAAAAAAACGATGATTCTACTCATCGATAGATGGCGCTTATCCTGCGCCAATTTCAGCGCCATCATGGCGCTATTTAGAACTAAAGTTACTAATTTTATTAATTTATTTAAATAACTAGATAACGAGATAATCTTCTAACACAGGTGTAGCAAACTTACTGGAAGAGCCTCCATACCTTATAAATAACTTTCATGTAAAATTTGGAATAAAAAATAATTTTGAGTATATTATAATTTTATAATTTTTATGTGGTTTGCTTCATTAACACTAACTTCATTCCAAATTTCAAGTTTCTAGCTCTTCTAGTTTTGGCTCCGACTTTTGATTATCTATACCTACGTGAGTGAGTCTGTGTGTGACAATACAGTGGAACTTTGGAGATGGATATCTCGGAAAGTTTTATAGCTAGAAACTTCTTTTTTGAATGTTTACCTGTTTATACAAAGTTTATTTGTAACATAATTTTCAAGCTTATACCACAATCATTAACATAGATTTTAGAGGCTGAAAAGTGGCTCGAGATGCTTCGAGAAAAGGTAGTTACGGTCGTGCTGCTCGTTTCCGCTTCGGAGGCACTACCGTGCCTCCAGATAATTCAGAAGTGGGTCACTCAAAACTTTCAACTCACCGGAAATTCACTGCTTTTGAAAGTATAATCATTTAATTACTTAATAGCTGCTACGTTAATAACCAGTTATTATTGGAGTTTGTTAATCAAAATTAATTATAATTATTATCGGAGCAACTTGGAATTATTTTTTGATTAATGGCAGCTACACAACTAGGAAAATTTATTGAAGATCTAAGCCAAGACTATATCAATAAGACATCAAAAAACAGAAGGGTAAAAACCAAAAAAGTAGATGTTTGCATTTCTTTACATATCGTGACAAAAATATAAAGGCGCATTTAAAGTCAAGTACAAAATGTATATGAAATCAAGAAAAGTGAAGCTTGAATCGAATTTATGTGAATAACATAGACTGACGCTGATGTCATCAGACTAAGAGGATCCACAAATATTGCTTCAGCACATACTTTTCTTCGATATCAAACAGTCTAGACACCAACCACTGTCTTTGGCATTTTATATCGTCTGATATAGCAAGAAGCGTGGTTCACGTTAGGATGGACTTTTTAGATAAGGGTGCATCCAGATTAACAGGGAGATCGACAAAGAAATGCAATTAAATGTAAAATAGGGGATGTTCACACGATTGTTGACATGGTGTGACGAATTGGAGGGAAAGGCCCAGATTTTTCAGTCTGTTTATTTGCTTTCTTTGATTTAATGTTAAGAACGAAAACGAGATTTTTTTCTGCATACGTTTTGATGAGTTGAATAAATGATGTTTATTTTGGAGAGAAAATATTTTTACAAAATTAATGGTTGGAGTTCTTAAGCTAAAAAAAGTCATGTGAAAGGCAGAAATTACATACGAATTAGAGCCTCATTTTGGTCTCTGATATTGTCAAATACTGTGTCCCACACTTAGACCAGTATTTTATTTGTAAATATGCATATTTCTAATCTAAAAATATATCCTTCAAATCATGCAGATATCGTATAGCAACGATTACCTATTCATAAAACGGAAAGTTTAACTCGAGGGAATCTAGTTTGCGCATCGACTGAGCCGAAGAGATTTATGCATTTTAAATTACTCCTGAAACACCCATCCCTCTTTATAGTTTACGATACGATTCCATATCACTTGCATATTTATTTTTAAAAAAAACAGCTTGTGTCAAAAACTTCTATCATTTAGATAAAATTGAAAGATTCTTGATTTTAAATATATCATCGCCACGTCGTTTATAATTTGAAGTGTAAGTTATTTTGGGTCTGTCGTTTCAATGTGCGGTGCTGGTAGAAAAATCACAAGAAAATTTTGTTTACTATCATCGATTTAACGTACAAAAGACTTTACTACTCTCTAGCAAATTCTTCGAAAGCCTGAGACCTAGCAGATGTTGTTTATGATTTATAATATTTTTATCTGTTGTAATTTTAAAGAATAGAAAAAGCTAGTTCGTAAAAAAATAGTGTAAGAGCTTGAGTTGTTAATTTTAATCGTATCGTTGCTAGATCGAAGGCTGTAAATGTTCTCGTGTTCGGGGTCAAAAGCACAAACTTAATGGGATAACGATTAAACTTTGATTTGATGTTATGAAGCTCTAGATAAAGTTCAAAGATGAAAGATCTCATTTAGTAGAAGCTTACTCTGAAATTTATTTAGAATGTATCCAAAAAGACTAAGTAGGTAAGCCTGTTTTTACCATTAGCTTTAGCTTCTTTCCTCTGTGCATTAGCTAAGGCTTTTTCTTTGTTAAGTTTTCTTCATTTTAATATTGCTGCAAAAATTAACTAAATAATAGTAGGTACGTTATACAAATTTTAATTTGCATCGGTCTGACATTTTTTCTCACTTCGTGTTCTGTCGTTGACCTAAGAGACATTTTTGATATCAGTCTTGAAATTACAGTAATTTTAAAAGTTACTTTAATTTTCAAAATAACACACATTAATTCATACAGTTCGGAAAAAAATACGCAACCAGTATTATAAAGGTACCTACCGAAATATGCTTGCTGCGAATCGAACATGACACCGATAACACCGGTAATTTTACCGAACGGCGTAACGAACCATTTTTGGTGTAATGTAACGGTGTAAAAATTGATATCCAAAATATCTCTAAAGTCAAAAATAGAATAAGAAGTGAGAAAAAATGTTGAACAGATGCAAATTAAAATTTACCGAACGGCGTAACGTAGCATTTTTGTTGTAATGTAACGGTGTAAAATACCATTCGCAGCGAATATTTTGGTCAGTATCCCTTAGATTCAGCAATAAGCTAATGCGTCTGATTGAGGAGTTCGGAGTCAGGTCAAGGAGACCGGTTGCATCAGTCTTGGCCAGATCATCAATCACTGTACGACCAGAGTAAGGAACCTTGGACCAATCCAATTATATCAATGTGTATCTACTGAAAAAATGCGTGGTACTGTAAAATAATATTTTCAGATATTCGCTAATATTTCTTTATTGAATGCGAAAGTTTGAGATGTTTGATGGATTGATTGTTTATCTTATTATGAAAATTGCAAAGTTCCGTGTTTTAAAACAAAATTTTGAGTTATATTATAAGCTCAATAAAATGAAGTAGGTCAGTAGAATCTCTTTGAATATAATTATAAGAAGATATATTTTTTGTATCGAGAACTGTCAAAATACTTTTTTTTGAGTGCAAATCAGAAAACGAGCTTTTAAGTTCTATATTTCTATTTCTAACTTTTTAAGATATATTGTTAAATTTTTAACGACTAAAATACTTTAAACTTTTTTAAAGACTAAAATAGTTTTCAATGTTGTCTCGAGTCACGTCTCGATATAATACCATTGACGAGACTCTAGACTTTACAAAGAAGAATCTTGGCAACCTCTACGCCTCAAAGTAAAATCGAATAAAAACAATTTTAAGCTCAGCTTTATTTTAAAAAGAAACTCATTTTCATGGCTATTAACACAAGAATATCCCTTACATTTTCTCAACGAAAGCAATTATGAAAGAAAAAATTAAGGTGTATTTCACAGTGAAAGTGATTTCGCTTGTATAAAGAGGCGGGAGGGTCGTAAAGGTGCACCCTTCGTCTGCAAGGGATGATATTAAGCAAAAAGTAAGCACGAGTTGTCAACGAGCGAAAGGTTTGTATGGAGGAGACAACATAACTCTGTATAATCAGACTACTTAATAAAATTAAACAGCTTTAATAATAATAATGTTTGGACATTTCACACAATGCCATTCTAGCCCCAAACTAAGTGAGTTGGTATGAGAACCATCAGTTAGCTGATATTATACGTTTACTTTTTTTTTTGCAAATTCTACATAGGATACATACAAAACATCCAGACTCAGGAGAAACACCGATGTTCATCACACAAATGTTTGTCCTGAAGCGGGTATCAAACCCTCAACACTCGTAGTGGCAGTCCAACTCACTTGCCACTCGACCATATGTGTCGTTCGTTAGACGCATACTCTACCATAGTATTATTATTTTAAATGAGGTACTGTTTAAAAGATAATTAAACATATATATTTTTTTAATTATTATGCTCCTGATACTACTACTAATAAAGAACACATTAACGACGTGTCTTCCCCTTAATTAGAGACTGTAACAAATGTGCTATTGGACACTTTCTTGATATATTTATGTATAAAACTAAGCTAGAGTTAAATTACTCATTGGTCTACTTTGACTAGATTGTAATAGTATTAGAGTACATTACAAAGTAATATTAATGTGCACTAAACAAAAAAGAAAAAAAATATTATGCTACGAATTCGTTTTTATTTATTTATCCCGACCAATGACCATCTCTGAATTTAAGCGGAGCATTATTATAAAAACATATTAATATGTTTAATTATCTTTCTAACAGTACCTCATTCAAAAGAAAAAGACACATCTGAAAATATATCAAAATCAAACAAGTTTTAATAACTAGCTAATATTTTTTTTTATTTTATATCTTTATATAGTAGTAGCTTATGTCTTTCTGATGATCTCATCCATACCCATCACACCATTTCTGTTGCTACGTAATGCGGACAGAATGACAGTTTGATTCACTTAGCTCGTGTTACACAGTATAAACGCGCCATCTACCGTGGGGTGAACTCAGGGGTGGGACTTTGTTCAATGTTTTTTTGAACGGATGTTTTTCACACCGCAGATTTTGAACGCACAAAGAGAATACCATATTTTTTTCTTATCCAGGTTTTAAGCTGTCTTAAACATTCACCAATAGGCAGATTTAAACAAAATAAAATCGTATTTTTATATCACTAGGGTAACAGAAGGACTTAGGTATTGAATGAAGTAAGTGGGTTTACCTACTTGAACATAGTACTTATGTCCTACAACTCTTCTTATATTCATGTCATAAATAAACTTATAACACAGAAATGTCCTGAAAAACGAACCGTTTCAATTTTGTAAAGAGACTGAAGACTATAAACTTAAAATATATGTTTTTAAAATTCGAGAAACAGTGGAACAAAGTACCTACAGTAAGAATGCTCTTTTGCTCAGACACCGTTCACACTAAACACTTCAAAAAATATACAGAATGAAGTGAAAACACTCTTTTCTTCTCCTCTCCTCCATAAATAATCCTAAAATAAAATATAGAAACACGTATATATTTCAATACAAGCTTTGTTTAAATGGTAGGTATGTAGTATTGCCTTGAATTGCTTAATATTAGATAGATTTTAGCATCTCGAATATTGGCACCAACAGTGTCGAGCGCATTCAGACCGCAACGCGGTTTCGCAATTTCGGGAGAACAGTCCGCGCTGTCCGCAAGTGAGAATGAGGGGTGCTTATTACGTAACGTACTCGTAAATATAATTTACATTAATTAAACATTTTACACATAATTCTGAAAAGAAAAAGAATTTCACCTTTAATAGAATATAATTTTAGTCTGTTCATTTTATACTTCATTCAATTCATACTTTTAGTCTGTTCATTTTATACTTAAAATTTTTACCTATTATAATATTATACGTACTGTAAGACCTACAAGAATTAAATGTTTTTTTTAATCTTTTATCTTTATCTTTTATTATTCTCAAAGCGGGGGGCGGAATAGAATTACCCCTTTTCTGGATGGTACATATAATCTGATCTACTTTTATGTTCTTAACTTGTAATTTGTGAAAACTTTATTGGAAGACATGAATACGTTTCCTTGGCATTTTAAAGAGTTATTAATAAATTTTCTAATTGTCTAAAGGTTATATTGGGATACATTTCTGACGAGCACCGGCTTATGCGGCATTCTATGTTGAGTTGTATGTTCGCTGACAAGATCAAATTTGGCGTAAAATATTCTCTATAGATGTATCTCAGAATCATGGTGATCATGACAAGAAGTCTATTGCCATCAACACACGCATCAACGTCCAGTGTGCTTGTCCGCAGGCGTGGATCTGAAATCTGTCGGCCGTGAAATCCTTTGGCTTAAATCGCTTAAAGCGCTAAGCATTGCCTCATCACACGAGTTTTACTGCATTTTAAAGCACTTTTTGCAGCTTGTGTGATATTAAACATTCAACCGCACAATCGTTGGTTAGTAAACAAAATTGTTAGCTTCGTTTGTGGGTTTATTTATTGGTCAGTGCGCAATGAGTTGCAAATGGGTGGTTCGATTATCAAATTAATATGAGGTTCGGTTTGCCAAAATTATGCAATTATAGTTTCAAATTTCAAATTTATTTATTTGCATCAGACACAATCTTAGGTGCTAAAATCGTTACATTGCAGATGATATGTAAAAATATATTTAACCTAGCGGGGTCGGTTTCGTTATATACTCCAAACTAGTTTGTACAACTGTTTAATTTATAAGAAGAAAAAAAAATATTAAACATTAGGTAGGTATGTATCGGTTTTGTATTTAATATGTAAACTAATTCTTTGTTTGAACAAGTAAAATGATATGAAATTTTACTAAAGAATGGTGAAATGAAATTTCACAGACTATATTCTAAGGTCTGTGCCCCGCTGGGGGATGCAATTTAAAACCCATCAATAATGCTACTAATACTCCTAAAACTGTGCACTGCAATAACGCTAATATGATTAGCTGTAATCTTATTCAGAATACATACAGCCCGTATAGTACAGACAACTTTTTTTTTATATTTTGTCTAGAGATATTATTATGTATTTAGTGATATCAAAATAAAATAATTCTTACTTTTTGTATCTTAAATTTTTGGTTTTAGTTGACTACGAGCTATCTTACAGAAGCAAAACGAATTTCCCAAATACAAATTTTCAAATAAAGCAACCTTATTTGTATCTGACGTCGATATGCCAGATTACATGTTTATTTTTTGAATAATTGTACTATGAGATATGAACCAATTGGTAGGTACTTTTTATTTTTAATAAATAACCTCAACAAAGCGTCATTTTTCGAATGAAAATAATTAATAAGCAGGAGCGAATAGTACCTACATTTTTATAATTAGGTACATTTTCATTTCATCATGATTTAAATGGTATGATTGTGTGACACGAGGCTCAACAATACGTATAGAATGCTATATGTTTTGTTCATATAGCATCCTACGTTTAGTTGAGCAGCTATACGTTTTGTTGAGCCGTGTGTCACACAATCATACCACCCTCTGTGGTTGCGGTTATGATGCACGAGACACGAGACACTCGACTAAATGGAAAAGTTTCCAGTCGGGTAATCAGCTCGTGTTGCCGAATTTGGAAACTTAAATTGAGATTGATGACTCGATTGTAGAACATACCTAACTGACTGTCGCCTGCGAATTCACCCGTGTATTTTTTTACCAATATTGTCAAACTTCGGTGTTTATACACAATATTAAGTGCTTGTTGTAATTAAAAAGGATACTACACGGACTTCAATTGGACTGTTCTAGTGAGTAACACCACTGAATAGTCACAGGAAGCAAAATACGCAATTTCGTTTAGTTGCATGACGGCATTTTTTCAGTTATTTTGATTTCAAAACCAAAGTTCTGAACTTATTTTTATGAAATTTCTATAGCTCCAATCTGGAAGTACATCCTCACAAACAAAAAATATTTTTCAAATCAGTTAACAAACAAAAAAAGTCTTAAGTAACAAACATAAAAATGTAGTTATTTGATTATAATAGGTCTTTATCGCGCTCACCTCGTATGTTTTTGTGTCCCGACTGTATTGCAACAGTCGTGGTCACGGGTGACTGAAAAAACATACTGACTAAACATAAAAAAAACCCGAATTGATAACCTCTTCCCTTTAGTCGGTTGAAAATATATTTAAATTGAAGTTATGTTTTTGATCATCTTCTCTAATCGATCGTTTTGACTTGTTATTGGCGTCGCTGAGTTTTCTTCCCTGTAATCAAAACTTCACGCTCCAGCAACCAAGAACAAAACCCTTAGATTGGCGCTATTTGAATAGACCCCTTCCGCTCTTTGCGATGGAGAGATGATTGATTTCTGTTTGCTCTCCGGTCCGGGTCGCAATTTAATATCTTATTGTTAATCGGGGAAGGGTAGTAAGGTTGCTCGCAAACGGGCGAAAAAAGTCGCTTTGATTGTCCCAAATGCAGTTATTTTTGTATGTTTGGGGAACAACAAACAATCAATTTATAAATGTAGGTCTTATGAGAATGACGTATGAATAGTTTAGTTTTGTCGAATAATTGTTACAAAATCGAAAATACTAGGACGAAGTATTATAACGGACGAAGAAGCGTAATTGGTCGGCTCCCCACGTTATGAACCGATGAAATCGTTGTGGTCGCGGAAAGTGGGTGGATGAAGGAGGCTCTTAAGCGTCGTCGTGGCGTCTTAAATGAGAAGCTATGTACAGCAGTTGGGCGTCCAAAGGTTAACATGTTGATAATAATGATTATACTGCGCGCTGAATAAGGCAACAGAGAAGGGAAAATTATCACATTCAGATAATTTTTTTTAGTTTGTGTAGGGCTTTTTCATTATACGATTGATGAAGAGGCACCGATTTGAAACATTGTATAGTCGACACCGAGTCGGCTAAGTTGGTTGGTCTTTGTAAAGCTTTTTTTTGGCGTCTTGCGACTTACTCAGTAGAGTCTACTAAGTCGCAATTGTGCGCTTATCATTACAATCGCTGAATCGTGCTGATGTTGACTTAGACGCGCGCGTTTACGTTCCGGCTCCACTGTTAATTATTGTAAACGTTATTGTTATGTAATTATGATTAAAATTCATATTGTAATAAGCGATGAGGAAAATTTGCGATGGCGGTTTGTTTTAGAGTTGTTTAGATAGGCTTAGCTTAGAAAGTGGTTTATAATTTAATCGAGCATGAGTTGAAAGTTCCTTTACACTTTCGTAAATTACTAGTAGTATAATAAAAAAAATATATCTCAAATTAAGTTTTATTATGTTGTTGGAAAAGAATTATCGACAATACCTACCATTATGTAGTTATACAGGGTGTGGCGTAATGAGTGGATAATCCTTCAGCTGCCGGCGGGGGACTTCAGGACTGATCAGATTTTTTTTACTGAGTACATAATATGTACTCAGTAAAAAAATATTTTCATTTTTTGATCAGTCCTGAAGTCCTCCACCCACAGCTGAAGGATTATCCACTCATTACGCTACCTCCTATATAAGTAATAAGTATAATAATATATATAGTAATAAGTAGTAGGTATTAAAGCACAAATACATATTAAATTTTTGTATGCAATATTTTTGATTATTATACTGGTAGCTGTTTATTTTTATTATATCGTTGAATTTTAATTAATAAACTTAGTTTGAACACAACTGTACTTTAATATCGCAAACAATTTCCCCGCACTTAAACCATCTCAGTCTTAATAAAGCACGAATTTCATAACATAAATTCACTAAGCTCCGTGCAACTTTAGAGGTCTTGAATTTCTTAACTACCCATAATTACTTAACGGAAGAAGTTCTAAGCTTCCGTGTACTTGCATCTTATGAGTTCAGAGTTGGACGGCTTCAGGCGTGATGCATGTACGGTCAAAGAGAAAATTTACTGAGCATTTTCAGAATCCCAACTCCATAATTACCTTTTTTTTCATAATTTTCTGTCACGCGATGTCTGAAGTTAAAAATTGAAAATGTTAAGCATATTTTGCTGGTGACTGTATCTTCTAATATTAATCACACATGCATGTACCTAATTACGTTAATCTGGAAATAGCTCTCTTCATCCAGAATCAGCGTATCCAAGAAAGAAAAAAGGTATTTATATTATTAACGAAAATTAGATGGTATTATTTGCGCTAGAGACAAAATAATAGCCCCGGTAGATATCGGTACCGATATCGATAATTGTGTAAGTAATGCGTCATCTCATCCGCTAAATAAACATAAACATAAACATTCACACACTCACACCCTTGCACTAGGATTCCCTGTGTCGCAGGTGGCATGGACACATACAACACATCACAACATCCAAGACCCGAGAACAAACATTTGTGTTCGACACAAATATTTGCCCCGGCCGGGGATCGAACCCGGAACACCAAGCTTCGTAGGCAGGGTCACTACCAACTAAGCCACGGTGTCGACAAATCTTAGTGCGGTTTCAGACTAGCGTATTGTTGTTGCGCGTATACGGGTGGATTGGTACTCATGAAACTTTAAAACCCCACAACGCACGTATACACGCTTATACGCGCGCATTTACGCTGTTTACCCTCGGTGTTTTCTAGCGAGTGTCACGTCTCGCGCAACTTGTCGCGCGTATACGCGCTATAAAAAACAAAACACGAAAGGCATATCTTAAGCCGCACTTAGGTACTTAAATTTGGATGAACCAATCGTTAACTTATCTTAAACTTTTTCTAAACAATTTTTACCATTATTTTCAATCAGTAACATATTGGGAATTCAGTACTTTTTCTGAGAGAAGACGAGATAGAGAGAGATACAAGTCTTTTTAAAAAAAAAAATTACAGTTTGGAAATATAATGAGGACTGAAAATCTGGCGCAGTGGTGTAACTAAGAGAGACCTACTAAGTACGTAAGTACAGTTGAAGTTGGAATGGCTCGGTATAACGTGTGGCCCTACATACTAAATTATTTGATATTAATTTGCTAATGTTGCTAGTAACCACATGTCTGCACGGGCGCTGCGGACAAATGCACGTCCGCTGCAGTTCCGCTGCGGTTGGTAGCTTGCCTATCTCTTGATGGAATTATTTTGATATAATGAACAGGTAAATGATTCATACCTAACACAAACCAATCATAATGTAATATTGATATATATATAAAAGGCCTGACTGACAGACAACGCACCGACTAAACCACTGAACCTACACACTTGAAATTTGAAGGGGAAGTGGAGGGTTTGTCAAGAGCTGAAAGAGCGTAGGTACTGTAGTGTTTACAATAAATACAGCATGCAACCTCCATGCTTATGTACTCTATGGAGATGTGATATTCTGTGGTGATCAGACTCGGGAGACACCAGCAAGGTGGATGCATTGTTGAATATCAATTTATGTGTTTCATTGGTATAAATCTAATCCAAGCGAGTACAACACCTACGGCACATAGGTGAATTGTACAGGTACCAACTAAGAAAGGAATTTCGAAAAATCGCAACGCAAAAAAGTTACGGGTGTCAGCTAGTCATCCTACTATATCCTATCCTACTAATATTATAAACGCAAAAGTTTGTAAGTATGGATGGATGGATGGATGTTTGTTACTCTTTCACGTAAAAACTACGGAATTTTTTTTATGAAACTTTACAATAATATAGCATACACATCAGAATAACACATAGACAACAATTTATAAAGATACATACGTAGACGAAGTCGCGGGCACCAGCTAGTAATATTATAAACGCGAAAGTTTTTAAGTATGGATGGATGGATGTTTGTTACTCTTTCACGTAAAAACTTCTGAATGAATTTTAATGAAACTTTACAATAATATAGCTTATACATCAGAGTAACACATAGGCTACAATTTATAAAGATACATACGCAGACGAAGTCGCGGGCACCACCTAGTATGTCATATGGAAGTGATGTACTGGCTTTTGTGAAACCAAGTCCCATGTAAAGCAGATCTTGTCATAAGCAGGCGCGATCTCTTACGATCATAGGAGCGCCCTTATTTTTTTTTTTTGTACAAGTGGATTCCTCAAGGATTCCTCACGCCCCTGGGAGGAGAGGGTATGTCAGACTCTTCCTGATTAAACCCCATGGTGGCTGACCTCCGTGGATCACATGAACCCCGGGATATTCCAAGAACTCGTTTATCCATATTATTTCTCAAAATTATACTCATTGTTGTAGGAAAAAATAAAATGGAAAACAAAAACATGAATCACTCTTGTTATTACAATACCAACCTATTCTCAGAGGCCATGAATAACTTGAATCAGAGAGAACAATGTTTGCATGATTCAGCAAAAAATAGTTTGGCGGCCTTCCTGCATAATTATTCTCGCTCACATCTTTTTGCTACGTTAAGCAAAGTTCCGAATAAAATCAAGACCAAAAGCCAAATTGTACTCAAACATTTTAAAACTTTGCCCATGTTTTACCTGGACAAAGTTAAAGGCCAGAAAAAATACGCTTCATCAGCCAGTAATAGACCAATTTGCAGGCCGATTTCCGTCGAGATGGTTGTTAGAGCCTACATTGACCCGAAAACTTGGCAGAATTTAGTTCCGATTCACAGAATTCGTAAGTTTATATCTTTTTAGTACACGACTGTGAAGAACGACGAATTTACATTAAAAGTGTATGTATGTTTGAGTCTGATGCTTAGTGGCGCTTAGTGGCTAAGCAGCTAGATTTTTGTAAATTCGATCTCTTAATGGGTGTCTCAAGTAAAGATAAAATATACGAGTCAAAAACCCATTATTGTTCTGATATTTTGACTAATTATCATTTTTTTCTGATTATCATCGTATTTTAGAAGTTTATATTATGTGTCTGTGGTTATGGAGCAGTTAAAGATCTTCATATTTAGATTCAGTTGTTAGTAATTTTTTTTTTCTCTCGGCACACAAATCAATACAATACAGAAGGTACTTATTTCTGTTTCTTCTGTCTGAATTGATATTTATTCCGCATCCAAGTTTCGTGGGTCAAAGGTCATAAGATAAGATGGGCAATTTGAACATTTAGCTCAAGTTTGTCACTTGCGTGTCGTATTTGGACTTTTGTACCAAAAATATAGGCTGGAACAAGCCTGATAACTCTGATAAGCGACCTTCCTTCGGTTAGGTAAGGTTTAAAGTAACTCTGGCAGAAAATTCACTTCTTTCTCATCCTGGCACATCTGATAGATGGACTTGGTCAATCTAGAAGAGATTGTAAAAAAAAAACAACCGTAGTAAAGCATTTTTAATTCAATATGATTGAGCTAGCTAATGGAAAACCTATGATAAAAATGTACAGATAATCTCTGAAAAGAGAGGAACAATTTTGATACCTCAAACCTGCGTTAGTTAACCCATAACCTAAAGAGCCATACTAAATAAAAGGAATGATGCAGGTTTTTTGACCTCTCCCAATATGCGCCATCTCCTTTCGCAACCATCAAAGGTCGAAAGAGCATTCAACACCATGTTTGTAGATTCGCATTCTCCACCCTAAAACTCGTTTATCTCAGCAGTTAGGTAATATTACAGTATTTTAGCTTTTATCAATTCCTGGATCATTTTCCCTTGTTTGACAGCAAATAGGTACCTTTCAAAAATGATTGTGACTCATTACTAATTCAAAATAGATTTCTAATTTGCATAAATCAAGCCATTGAAAACATTCATCGCATTTAGTGAATTCGAGCACGATTTTCATTCACAAATTCTATTTCTGAATAAATCCGGAGTGTGGCCGTGTCATTTAGAACAAGAACGAGATCTTTGACGACAAATATCACTATGCTACAAAAAAGGGTGTAGTTTTATGCTATGCTAGTTTCATATGCTTCGAGAATCCAGTAAAAGGAGGGGTTTTACGTCAGAATCTGCTAACATAATTTTCTGCCATTTTTGACGGGAGAGGAGGTAAACACGCATTGCACACGCGCCTAACAAATCTTATTCATGTAAACGCGATGAGATTGTGCTCAATCGAAGGTCTATCTCCAATAAAAAAAAACATGTATAAGAAAGCATGCTCCACGAGCTGCAGATCCATAGTAAGAAAAACTGATGCTGGCATTTTTGAATTTGAACCGCTGCCAAGCCCCGCAATCAGAGACGTATGTAGGCCAAGAGGCTGCAGCTTTCGGACTTTTTGTTCAGATCTTGGAATAAACAAGGCCTGATGGCGACCTAACAAGGCCTGCATAGCTGCATACATTGGCGAAACTTTTGTCGACCATATATCACGATGAGCGAAAAAAAGGGGTTTGAGTATCTATCTATTTTTCTAGAGTCATATTTAGTCACACTTGTGATGGGTTTATTTTAGAACTGTTCTTTTTTATGAAAAAAAAATGACGGGACGAGCTAGCCGCTGTCCTGATGGTAATGCCTAGGTCACACGTACCAAGTACTCGGCCGAGACAGTAAAATGTTACTCGGCCGAGACATTGAAAGCTTACGTCACTCGATCAGCCGAGGCCGAGAGGCCGAGAGCACTGTCTTGGCCGTGTAATCTAGGCATAAGAGGACCCATTGTCCATGATTAAGCATTCTATATATTTTCTTAAGTATGTATGTATTGACAAAAAAAGTATTTAAGTATTCTATCAGTTATCTGGTTCTATCTATCTATCTGGTTCCCATACAAAGTACAAGCTCTGCTTAGTTTGAGGCTAGATAGCGTTTAGTGAAATTTCCAAAAAATATATCCTACCAACATTATAAACGCGAAAGTTTGTAAGTATGGATGGATAGGCTACAATTTATAAAGATACCTGCGGGCACCAGCTAGTACCAAATATTTCCCTACGAGCTTCTCAAAATATTGTTTTTTATCTAGGAACGGGCTTTTCAAACGTTTTTACAGTTCTATTTGTACCCACTGATACCTTATAAA
The DNA here is from genome assembly GCA_932526365.1 of Lobophora halterata. Taxonomy (NCBI): domain Eukaryota; kingdom Metazoa; phylum Arthropoda; class Insecta; order Lepidoptera; family Geometridae; genus Lobophora; species Lobophora halterata. The sequence goes on from OW052002.1 coordinate 9,997,702, forward strand.
AGCCCTGTTATGACTAAGACAGTTGCTTTTCATTTACGTTTGATGCAAAATCACAAAAATATATCGCGACATTTTAACCCTTCACGACATTCGGATGGTATACGAAAGTGCTGTATCACCCCACATTTGTCGGTAAACATGTCTCGCCGATCAAACAACATATCAGACTTTATTTACCATCGGGATTCTTAGACATGGTGCAAGCATGGGAAATATTGAATCAATTTGGAAGAAACGAATGTAATGTCAACAATTGTAAAAGTGACCTAGATTTGTGATTACCAAGCAGTTCATTATCCTAAGACATGATTTGAAAAAAAAGGAAAATTCGCGTTCTGCAGATAATAAAATATTAGAAATAAGCAGTTATGGTGTCAATCTATTGAAAATATTCAATAATTTAGAAAATAAATACTATTTAGTTTCAGGGACACGGGTATCCCATTTACGTCAAAGGGTTAAAAAAAATTGTTAAAATTTTTTGGATATGGCTCGATATGCGTGAATAAAACTCCGCTAAAACCACGTAAGTTTTAACACTATCTTCATTCTTCTTTTTTCTTGTTGTTCTTCAGCAAGGAACTGATTCCCGTGGTTTTGCCTTTAGTAGCTTATGTATTTTTAATCATACCCAAATTTCAGCTTTAACTGTTGGGAGTCGTCCCCTGCAGGATGCCGTCTTGATACCAACACAGAATCAGATATTCTGCCGCAAAGCAGTAATGAGTAAGCATTACTGTGTCCTGGTTTGAAGGTTACTGTAGCTAGTGAAATTACTGGGCTTTCAGCACTGACCATCAAAATGTCTCCATTTGGACGAGCGCTTTAACAGTGTTGCCTATGTGAATCAATATTCTGTGTAGCTCTGTCGTGAATGTGATTGTTCTCTTACCATCAGAAGAACGCTTAGCGTGTCACGTCCCATTTTTACGAAAAAAAAACTAATCCAGTTCAGTAATTTTAGTGTGATTGAGCCTAATTCATCCATCCATCCACCTATCCTTAAAAACTAGCTTAAACTTATGTTAAGTGAGATAGTGTAAAGTATTCTTACAAAATAACCCAAGCATTTCTTCCACAGGGTATGAAGTACGGAAAGTCCCTCCTATAACTTGTGCGGAATAAGAGCGCCGATAGTGTCACTTTTCCGCACCGTTGAACTGCGAATATACGGAACTTGCAAAGTGGAAATCATTCTTTGCGTACTGTTTGAATTTAAATTGTTACTTATTTTTCTTTGCTTCTTCGAAATTATTGCAGCTAGAGTCTAGTTCTAGAGTTGAGCGGAACTCTGAGCAATTTAAAAATTTTATGGAAAAATGTTAAGTGCAACTTTTATCTGGAAGAAACTGCTGTCTGCAGCTTTGCTTATAAGTACCTAATAAAAATAATAAGTAGTAAGTCCTAAGTTGTCAATCCATTTATTTTCAAATATTTCGATTATCCAATATTAATGGTAGAGTTAATTTTTATATATTTTTATTCATTTTGTTTTCAACCAATTTCAAAAAGGAGGAGATTATCTCAGTTGTTTTTTTTATGTTTGTTACCGCATAAATTTGTTGTTTGTCAATCGATTTGTAAAAATATTTTTTTGTGAAGGATGATATACTTTGAGATTTCCATAGAAATTTCATACAATCAGTTTAGTTGTTTAGTTTTTAAATTAACTAATTTAATTAAAATATAAATTAAATTAATAAAATAGTTTAATTAAAATAACGAAGTAAAAAAGATTGAGTATATTGCTTCCCTGTGACTTGTTAGCGCGCTTACGGTCACCCTTTTAAATACGGTTTGTAATGGAACCCTCCGATTGAAGTCGGTTGTTGTATGTTTATGTAAAACCTTTTTAAATTAATATGGTTGTTTATGTGTAGCTAAATTCCTTGATATTCTATAAGATGAGCTCAACCTACTTTCCTCGACGTAAGTAACTAAAATTGTTCGGTTCAGAACAAAGCACTACTCTCTTCTGAAACAAAACGTTCCATTCCACTTAAGCAGCGTACGAAGTTCTGGATTCAAGAAGTTTTCCGTGTGTGCGAGTGAGAACTGCAATAATTGTTACCAACGGAACGCATCGGTGCGCTGTTAGCCTGTATATTACACCGAAATGTAAGGGAATTTGTAAGTCTCAGAGTGACCAGTGTTGGCCTCTCAAACAAAAAACAAGCTATATAAACGTTCTATATTCAAATTTCTGTACTTACTAGTAATCTCAGTGTTGCAAGTGGCATAGACACAATAGCTATAACCTGAAAACAAACATTTTGTTCTCGGAAAAACAGCTTCACAGTTGTGGTAGAAACACAGTATCTATTTGGATATGATTATCTGGAACAATCTGCAAGGTTTGTGACTTTGCCTCTCCATGTTAGTGGACCCGTTTTGTAACTTAACAGTAATCATAGTTTTTCGAAGTCTTTCGACTTTTAACAGTAATCGTTAGATGGGCTCAAATTACAGAATGTTAAAATTATTACAATTATCTAATATTAATACCTAATTTTACTCGGTCGTTTCGGTGTGATCTAATAATCCTTACAAATATTTGCATTTATGATATTAATATGAAGCACGTGGCAGGTTATTTTCTCAATACCTATAGGTTCATTACACAGAGGTGTGAATGCGTCCGAAAGTACGCAGAAATTTTAAAACAGTACAAAGGGAAAGGGGAGTAAGTGGCCGGAATAGAGAGCAACTACCCTTTATGTGCGGAACGGCAGCCCCTTTGTTCCATAATTGGAAACTGAGAATTGGCCCGTGAGCATACTGTCCGTACCTTTGAAGTGCAAATAAGTAATGCATTTTTGTTGACAATTGATATTATTATCTAAACCAAAGCGCCGAAAACAGAAAACCCAAGTTAGAACTTAACACGTGTTTCGCCTCTACACGAGGCATCCTCAGGAGATGTTGACTCGTCGAGATCATCGTTCGTTTCAGATTTCGGCGAGTCAACATCTCCTGAGGATGCCTCGTGTAGGGGCAAAACACGTGTCGAGTTCTGACTTGGGTTTTCTGTTTTCGGCGCTTTGGTTTAGATACTTTCTGAACTAGAGTTAAGTTAATTGGGACCTTTGTTTAGAAATTAAGCGGATTTATTACTGAATTGATATTATATGAGTATTACCTATTATACAGTATTAAAACTTAAAAACCTGTTACCTTTTACCTATTACCTTTTTGACGTAATTAATCGATGAACACATAAATCATGCACAAAAACGTTGACGTCATTGTCCCGTTATGCTGTCAAAAGTATGCAACCATTTCATCAATGTTTTGTTATGACGTTACGTTAAACTATCGTCCATAAACCAATTTTACAGACAACCATTTTTTTTTTCTCATTTGATTCTCAAAAAAGCTTCCCAGAATTAAAAGCGTTTTATATATCGATTTTTTTAAGTTCAAATTAAAAAAATCGAAAAACTGTGTCAAGTGCACGAAAGAAGCCTCTTCGAGGCGCACTTTGAAAATCTTTCACCAAACTGGTTCTAAAGAACTAGTGACACGATAAGAATAAGAAGAAGAACACTTAGCTCTTATACACGAGGAAGAAATCAGATTTGCAGTTTCATGGTTAAATTGTTCGTTGCCTTACGAAAAATTACGCAAATAAAATAGGTAGGTGTACATAAGCATAAAAGTTTAAAATGGCTAAGTTTATCCGCCTGGCGGTAACCGCTTTATGTCGTCACGTCATGCTACCAAGTGACCATTGGCATGACTGACACCCATTTGATACAATACAGGTTGTGGTTTAGGTGATAAGCTTAAGCGTTTTAGTAGATCTGATACTGAAGTATCAGCAGTTGTAGAATAAAATGATAGTTAAGGTAAATAGAAAAAGGCAACCTATCCTCTAAAATAGCTTTAAAGCCCAAGTCAGAACTCGACACGTATCTGCTCAGGACATCCTCAGGAGATGTTGACTCGCCGAATCTGAAACGAGAGACTATCGTTTCAGATTTCGGCGAGCATCTCTTGAGATGTCTCGTGTAGAGGCGAGATACGTATCGAGTTCTGACTTGGGTTTTCTGTTTTCGGGGCTTTGGTTTAGATACGAAAAGGCTAAACTAGAGTTAAGTTAATTTAGCTTTAAAGCGTCGATAACACACGGCTTCTTTACACGCTGCTTGTTGTCGAGTTTAAAAGCTAGCGTGTGAGCGAGTTAGCTTTCGGGAAGGATTTTCAACAAGAAGATTGTAAAACAAGCCGACGACACTGGGCGATTATACAAGCGAACTCGCTGGCTTGTAGCCTGTAAAAAAGCCGTGTGTCATCGACGCTTTATACAACAAGATGCAGTCTTTTCGTTCCTTATCGAATTCGCTATAAACTCTTCAGTTGGACCTTTAAATGACCCGAAAGGACTAGTTTCTAGGTTTACGACTTTATAACGACGCGTTAAACGGTGAAATATTGTGTTAAGTCTCATGATTATTTTAATTTTAATTTCTGCTGTTATTATGCAAGCTAATATAGTAGCTAAATTCTTATTCTTACTATTTTTGCTTGCTTTAATACTTGTTATATTTTCTAATAAGAGAAATCTGAAACCTAGAAACTTGCAAATGATAATCAGATTTTTCGTTTAAAAAATTCATGTTAATAATCAAGGTTTTACAAAAACATACTTTAGCCGAATTGAGAACCTCCTCCTTTTTTTGAAGGCAGCTAAAAAAAAATCGGTAACAATAGCTGTCAAATATTTCAGTGTAGTATGCTATTTAGTATCTACTTTAACGTTAGTGTGTATTAATTTTATATAACGGTACCTACAAGGCAATAATATTAGGGAATAAATTTAAAAAAAGAGTACAACTCCTTCTGATCATGTCACTAATTCTGCTCTGTTCTGTTCTTTCGAACCAGTGTGGTGAAAGGATTTCAAGTGCGCCTCCAAGAGGCTCCTTCCGTGCACTTCAGTCCAACTGATTACACCTCAAGTTAGGTTTCACACCTTACTTGAGGTGTTGTGAAAATGGTAGAGTTGTAAAGTTCCAAGTACCGCGGTTTCTACTGTTCTAGATTAATCCAAGTTCGGTAATTTCGGCGAAGTTCGGTAAACTTCGGCGTCACAGCGAAGGAATAGAAACTACCGAACAGCCTTGGAAAATGGGAGTTTTGGTTATGTAATCATAAATTTTACCTACTCAATTTTATCTTTCTTAATTATACCCAGTACCTACTACCTGCCTTAGGGCCGTTTCATTTATTTTAATTTTATTTTTCCTTGTGTACAAAAAGATGTATCTATATCCTATTATTCTACGAGTATTCTGAATAAAAATACCGAAACAATGTTAGTTTATCTAAAACATTACATTACGTTACAAAATGAAATTAAAAATCACATAAATTTTTATCGCCATCTTGTTTTTCCTCTACAATGGTGTGATAACTTATTTTTGAATTTCGTGAAAAAAATATGAAAGACTTCATTAAAACTTCCCTCCAAATGTATGAAATAAAGATTAATAAAAATATATGCATAGCACAAATTAAAATACTTTACAACAAGCAATTTATTCTTCAAAACAATTTTCAGAATAATCACATACACACGTAATTTTCCAATTTCCCTGTACAGGACAAGAGACGGTGGTCGCGGTAAACACCGTCAGGTGCAGAAGAGGCACAGCTTAATACTAAATAGCTCTTTAAGTTACTTGTATAAGTCTATATCTATCTATATATGTATAACTTGCTCAATTCACAACAACATTATGCGCGGTACCCACTTTCAATTTTAATTTTTTTTTTGCATTATATACTCATACAGCCCTACATTTGCAAGACCATTGACAGGCTGTCCTGAAAAACAAATCTTTAAAAATAAATAAGTAGATATAGTTTAAACTATCTTACAATGAAAGTGCTCGCCGCACCGCTGGAGTGGAGTCTTCTTGGAGTGAATTAAGCCTGAATGGTTTTCAAAATGCTCTGCTTAGTTACTCTTATTATTATATTAACACTGATACATTCGTGGTCAAATAGGTACTTGTTAACTCATTATGTCCTAGCTATTTTCATCAGGCTGTAAGTATCCCCTAATTCAGATTGCATTTTGCGGTAGCTCTGAAACTAAACGGAATTCCGAATCAGTTCCATAATGATTTCTGTTTCGTTTGCAGCATAATTATGGACATGAACTTAAATTCAGTTGTAATTGTAATTTTGGAAATTTTGGATAGTAGGTTCGAGGATCTTCTTTGTTGTAAAGTAATTTGAAGGTGATGTAAGGCATAATAAGCAACACTGTCATATATCGGCTTCTACAATGTATATTCTTTCCTTTCTTCATTTTTAATTGATAAAAGTAAAATTTGGGTCAGTTTAGATAATAGTAAAACGGGAAAATTACACCTCAAATAATTAGGTATAAGAATTTGCGATACCTGGTATCATCATCAACCAACATCAACATAGGATCTTCGGCTTTTGTGAGCCATTTTCACATCGTTCATCAAAAGAGGTTGCTCTACCAATAGTCCAAACACGTCCAAACAGCCTTACAGTGTTATTTAGAAACGAGTTTTACGCAGACCAGGATATATCATTGTTGTTCCAATATGTTAGTCCTCGTTTCTAAATAAAGTTCAGTTTCAGTTTCTAAAGTAGTTCAAACAGGTTCAAATTATATTATTTTCCGTTATACACTTCACAATTCTTCAACACAAATCGCCGATGTAGCTTCAAAAGCCGCCAAGCTCAAGTGGGACTGGGCAGGTCACGTTTGCCGCATGTCGAGCGATCTTTGGGCTAAGGTAGCCACTGAGTGGAGTCCCGAAGCAGCGCGGCGTCGACGCGGCAGACCGAGGAGAAGATGGCGGGACGAGCTCATCGCGTTCCGTCCAGACTGAAATGAATTGGCCCAAGACAGAGGGAAGTGGAGAGAATGGGGGGAGGCCTTTGCCCAGCAGTGGGACAGTGAGGGCTCATAAATAAATAAATAAATAAATACACACTTCACGATGTTTGTCCTGACCCGAGCACCAGATATAGATTTAAGGCTTCGATGGTCACAAAGATTTTGTTTGTTTAACGATTTATTTCAGCCCAAAAGTAGGGCTCTACGTGGGAAGGAGGCAGCTATTTATTAAGGCTTGCGTCCATAGGCCGGCATCGGACGTATCGGACGCATCGCACGTAACGAATTTTAGGTTGCCTTGTATAAAAACTCATACAACAGCGTCCACTGATCGGCATTCCGTATGACGTCATCGGCAATGCCTACATGCGATGCGTACCGATGTGATACCGACCAGTGGACGCGCCCCGCGCGCTAGCTCCGCATTGTCGGCCATTTGTCGCGAAACGTAATCGCGATTATCATTTTATAGCGAGAAATTTCATAAGGCATTACAAAAATCCGTATGAAGGTGACATCGGCAATTCAATTGCTAATACTCGCGTCGGCAATCCGATCGCTGCCGATACAGTGGTCGCAGTCTAATTAATCCGTTACGTACGATGCGTCCGATACGTCCGACGTCGGTCTGTGGACGCTTAGCTTTACTAGCCCATGCCCGCAATGTTACTCGTGTGATATCGGAATAAAAAGTATTATATTATTTTTCCAGGTAGGTAATTTAAAGGCTTAGTCTCACCTGACTATCTGGCTGACTTACTGACAGCCTACAGGCTTAACCCATGGACGTAGAGACTTGAAACTTGGAGGATGTGTTCGTCAGGAGCTGAAAGTGTGTACTAAGGAATTTTGGAAATTCGTAACGCAAACGAAGTCGCGTTAGCTAGTAAACTATACCCATACCGAACCAAATTGGCTTAGTGATTTTTGCGTGATTGAGTAACAACATCCATTTAACTATCTTCTTTCTTTTAAGGTATCTACTTGTATTGTTGATATCTTCTTCTTCTTCTTATTGTCTCACTAGTTCTTTCGAACCAGTGTGGTGAAAGGATTTCAAGTGCGCCCCGAAGAGGCTGCTTTCGTGCACTTGACACATGTTTTCGAACTTTTTAGGTCCTATGCCGGTTTCCTCACGGTTTTCGGTTTTCGTTTGATATCTTTGATTTATGTATAGTGAGAAATTCAAATATATTCCGAACTTACCCGCAAGTCCCTAGATTATCATAAAACATGGCGAACTTCGATATTGTGAGAAGTATCAACGGTAGTTGGTTTTGGCATAAGAAGTACTGTTCTATAGACTAGGAGCTGGCACGTCTTTGCTTTTTCTTATGTCTTAGGCAACATTTTGTGACGTCAGATATTAAATTGCATACTTTTCAAGCTGTATCCATCGAAAAATCATGAAAAACTATTAATTGACAAATATAATAATTAATGTATTATGAATGTGATCAAAAAATTCAAACGTTGAATAACGTTTATTATAGATATATTTTTTGGCTAAATTTATCTTGTTTGGTAACAAGTTATATTTTTAGGTTGGTTTTTTTATTAGAATTTTGGCCAATGTGTCAGGATTATTTAGAAAACATTGTTACTAAAAATGGTATTCATAACTCGGACGAATTAACATGACACCTGGCTTCGAACTCAATGCTTCCGCAGCTGCCCCGCGCGGCGCCCTCAGCGTATTTTATTCCTCATATTGCCAAGCCTTATCATCACCAAGTATTCTTCGTCCTGTTCTCTACCAAGATTATCCAAATCACACTCTACTTTGCACAAACTTCGTTCGCGCCAGGTGCCATGTTAATTCGCCCCAGTTGTAGTAGCTTTCTCATAACAGAAAACATTAAATTATTTCATTATTCCGATTAACAGCTCTCAGTCTAATAAAATGTGATTCGAGAGCAAAGTAAACTTTCCTCAACTGGAGTAACAACATTGGATCAATTATGAATCAGTTTAATAAACCCATTAGTCAGTTACTAAGTTATTTGGTTGCTAACCTATCCTACTTAAGGTACTTTGAGCTTCTATTGTAGGTTCTTCTTCTTATCATGTCACTAGTTCCTTCAAACCAGTGTGGTGAAAGGATTTCAAGTGCGCCTCGAAGAGGCTCCTTTTGTGCACTCGACACACGTTTTCGAAATTGTATTGTTTTCGCTATTGTAGGTAAATAAATAGTAAAATAATATCGCTATATTGTATTTCCAATCAACTTTATCAACAAGCCCTAATACCTCATCTCTTTGTCTACTCATTACATTCCATGAAACGGTTGCCTGGAAGAGATCGCTTTTAGCGATAAGGCCGCCCTTTCTATTGCCTTTAATTAGATTAAGAATATTCAATTGTTATTTCCTAGTGGTAAACAATCTATCTAAAATTAAAAAAAAAAATGGTTATAAAACAAGACCTAAGTATACCTACTTCTTCTTATCGAGTCACTAGTTCTTTCGAACCAGTGGCAGTGTGGTGAATGGATTTCAAGTGCGAGATGATACTAACACTGGGATACCAGCTCTTTTATTTACAGCGCCTTGTTATCGGCTTAAAAATAAAAATAAACGTTTTCAGCATGCTGGTTTCATGCTACTGTGAGTTTCTGGTATTTTCCGACAGAGTGCGCTTTGAGAACGTGAGTGCACGTCTCATAATACTCTACCGGATATTCTTGGTGGAAAATAGTGCAGCTTTTTCGCAAATTCAGTTCAATAAATAAATAATCACATATTTATGGACATTCCACCATAACTGATAGAATACTAAATTATTATTTTTTTGTTAATACATACCGTTTATGGATTTTACACACGTTGTGTAAGTCGCACTTTTTTCCTAGAGAAGTGACTTAAATTGGAAAGATACTTGGTACTAGTAGCTAGTTCCTTTTATCAGTACTAGTATTGTTACTGAAAAAAATGCGGACCAAAGATAATTTAGAAAAGACTTATTCTTATAAGTGTTAAGACTCGTTTAATTAGTCTTAACTTCCTTTAGCCCCAATCGCCACGACACGTTCTTCTTTTTTCAAAAGTTATTTTGCTTTGATTGCCTCTTTTTCAATCACCCAAAATGTTTCTTACCAATTATTTCTCACTATAACAATAAAAAAAAAAAGTAATTGCTACCTTTTCTAGATGTTCCTTTACCGTGTTTCATCCATCAGTGCCAACACAACCTATTACTTATACATTCTGCCGGTTAATCTATCCGACTGAGAAACTGCGCTGTTTTGATGTATCGCTATTTCCAGAATCGTGTGGGTAAAGGTGTTTGTGATGTTGAAAAGAATGATGCCCATATTGTCCACACTAACTTCAAAGGGAATGTTTGTCCTTGACGGGAAATTCACGTAACGTAAATAAAATGTTTGAATGTTTCACGTAAGTTTTTTATTATAATAAAATAACTAAAAAGACTATTTCTATCTAAGTATATCGGGAGGAGATCTTAAGTGAAAATGGGCTGGCCACGTCGCACGTCTCCAAGACCAGAGGTGGACCAAAGAGGTGTCGTCTTGGAAGGGTCCGCAAGGAGAGCGGGGAAGAGGAAGACCTAACGCACGCTGGGAAAACGAGATCAGGAACGTAGCGGGCCCACACTGGATGCAGACAGTTCAGGATCGGGAAAAATGGCATTCCTTGCAAACTGAAACTATTATATTGCTAAAAGTGTTCTGGTTACAAGGCCTAAGGAGTGACGCACCGGATTTTCAGCTTCAAACCCCTGCGTAGCACTACCTTTCGTCATAGGTAAGCACGATTTCTTATCATCAGTAGAAAAACTTTTTGTACCTATAAATCATGCTGTTGATTCTGTCTGAGTCTGGAAAAAAGTAGGTTTTTGCGTCAATCAAAATTAGACAGACAGTTATTACTTATATATATATTGGCCAAAGAATAAGGCTTGCTATACAAAGAGGCAATGCAGCCAGTATCCTCGACACGCTGCCATCGGGTATCGAGTTGGAGCAGTTGAGCTACCTATACCGATCGTTTGCAACGGTCTATGGGTGGCCCAATTGTTTCCTTTTGTAAATTTTGTAATATACCTATATATAGATTGTAGTAGTTAGCTTATGCTGTAATAAATAATTTTAGTATTAATTTTATATATATATATACTTATATACGTGGTTTTCTTATTTATTAGTTCATACTTAAACTAACGACGATAGTGTTAAGGTGTTACAAAATTAGTAATATATAAGATAATATAGGTTAATTAAAACACACTTATGTTTAGGAAGCAGTCAGAAATAAAGGCTTTTTTTTATTATATTTTATTTTACTACCTAAACTAAACTAACCGATAATTACTCAATGAGGAAAAAATGCGAAACTCACTCAGCCTTTTTAAACTTAACTTTCTTTTCACTTTCAATTTTATTTCAAGTTACGTTTATTGAATCGGAACATTGGGCCTAGAAAGAGCTACAGAGCAAAAGACCGGATAATTTCATTACCAACTCCACAAGAGGGCTTAATGCAAAACGGAAATACCCTCCCTTGAGACAAACTCAATTAATACCCTCTAAAACACGACCCTTCGATGGCTTTTAAAATTTAAAACACAATTTCGATACTACCTGGTAGGTAATGCATGTTTGTAATGAGATTATTTAGTGTTTCAGCATGTGAAAGCTTTGGTAATTTGATAGAGAGGTTTAAATTTTGCAATTAAATTGGTATGAATGTTGCTAGTAACGATATCTAGCTTAAAACTGTTACATTGCCAAATACCTTATAGCCATAGATGAATAACGGGTGTTCTTATAAATCACCAAGATAGACAGTATCAAACCAAAATGTATTCGGAATATATGATATAGGACAGAATATATTCAGACCTATCAATAAAAATGAAATATCTCCATTTTTATATAATGTTTTTTACTTCTTACATTTTAGTTTTATTAACAATGAAAATACTAGTAGTTTTAACATATAAAATTTATCTAGCCCTGTTACTTCTCTTTTTCGAAAATTCGCACTGGACCTAAATGTACCTACTTGAAGTTAGCTAATGTGGCTCCTTTTTCTTGTTCACATTTTTAATGTACTACATTGTGATTCTATACTTTAGTACTTCTATGGTTTTAATAGAATAAAGGTCACGTACTCGTAAAATTATGAACTTTTGTTTTCCCGAAACATTATCTTGATACCAAAAGTATTTTTTTTACCCAAAACTTTTTATGGCTTCATGAAGTCAAGGGACGGAACATAAAAATTAATCACCGCAAGGCCAAACACGGGCCATAAATAAAACTGGAAAGTACGAGTTCAAAGCTATCAAGTGTAGTCCCGGAGTGCGCATGTCAGTATCGTCAACTTGTTGGCTGGAGTTACCGTCGGCAGTGCTGCGGGATACCGCGGAGCGATCCCGCGTGCGACGTCACGTCCGTTTCCGCACGACTGCCTTTTGAATTTCGAACGAAAACGTTGTTTGAATTTCCGCTTTTCTTTTTCAAGGCTTGTATTCTCGGCACCCATACTTTAGTTTCGTTTGAATTCGGACTGCTTTGTATTATATATTCCAGTTTAAAAAAGTTTTAGTTAGATATTTTTATTCAACCTTGTTTTGTTAAATCTTTTTGAGTCGAATTTATAAACTTTTGAGATATTCTTCTTCTGTTTTTTTTCTATCGTTACGATACTCCATTTAAAATTATTTCTCGATATTGTTTTGTTTTATTTCCTTTTTATTTTCAAAATGTAACATATTTTCATAATTAATTTCTCTCGACGATTTTAAACTAGAGACGACCTCAATTCAAACAATGGATACGACATAAAAACCCCCCCAACAAAAGTGTCAAAATGTACTCAAAAGTGAAATTGAAAACTGTTAAGTGAAGTGGGCGAGATGGGTAGCAGACTGCTAGTGATCGCTTGGGCGGTCTTCGCGTTGCCATTGGCAACCGGCCATCTGAACGTGCTCATCAGCCAAGCGGAAGTAATGAAGTTGCTGGGTAAGTTTGATTGGAAATTGTTTTGAAATAGTGGTTTGCTGACATCTATGATAAATACTTACAAGATGTTCACTATAGGTTCACTCTCAGGATATGATATCTGTTCTGTGGTTCACTTCAACTGAGGTAAATGCGTCAATGGGGAGCGACTATAGGCACTCAATTTTTAAATCTATACTAAGAATCGTCTTGATGACATGAACCTATAATTTATTTATTCACACCTAACCATGACCAGAACAGTGCTGAAGCGCTCGTCCACTTTAAGACCATGGACCACAGTACTACGATTTCATAAGAGAATATATTCTTGTTTCATACTTTTTAGAGCGTTAATTTTCAGTATTTTTTTATTTTATTTTATATTCAGTCCAGTTTTAGTTTTAGAACTAATTTTTTTTCCAATAATAAAACATTTCCCAAGCTGTACCCACAACCACAATCTACGAACTATAGTACATAAATAAATACCTAAAACAATGTCGTTGGAAGCATGTATTGTACCAAGTTAGCATAGATGAATGACACACAATATCAAAGCAAAATGAATGCGGAGTACACAGGACTAACAGAAGATTTTCAGACACCCTGTCAATAAAAATGGATTTTCAGACACCCTGTCAATAAAAATGGATTTTCAGACACCCTGTCAATAAAAATGGATTTTCAGACACCCTGTCAATAAAAATGGATTTTCAGACACCCTGTCAATAAAAATGGATTTTCAAATAATTTTTGTTACTTATTACGATGTTAATAGCAGTGAAAAAGCGTTGTAGTTTTAACATTATGATATTTATCTACCCCTGTTACTTATTTTTTTTGAAATTTTAATTGCCATGCAATGCCAATTTAGATTCTTTTTTTTGGTGCATTTTATTTATTGCAGTGTATTGACACTACATTGTGATTCTGTACTTTAATACTTCTATGCTAGTAAGTTATTGAATTCGCCAACTATCGACCGGTGTTCGGTGTCGGTTCAACATGTAGTTTTGCAGACTGCAGAGTTTAATCATTTTAACTTTGATTGAGTCGGAACTTGACTCTTGTTAATTAAAGTTCTCAATATTTCCAGCAACGAGGTCGTAGTTTAAAATTCTTAAGTAGGTTTATTACATTTTCCCTCGTATTTCATCAATTGTATTTTTTCGCGTTTGACTCTTTTTTGACATTTTGTATTATTAATTTTCCGACGAGAATGTGATGCTCTACCATATAATTCATACATATTATGTAGGTACGTAAAAAAAACATTTAGGTATACATTGTATTTTTATTGTCTTACCCAAAATTTAGTCAAAAAAACCTGACACCAGCAAAAATACTTCGGCATTTTTTTTTTAATTAAAATAACCAGTATATTTATTGCTGGAAATACACGTGTACAAAGTTGTCAAAAAATGAATACTGACAGTATCAATGTTTCCTGCCATCTCTAGCATGTACTTTAGTTTACAAACAAATAAACATTTCACAAAATAATTTATAACAAAATCATTATAATTATGTCAGAAAGTATTAAATATTTGTAAATTTACTCTACATAGCTGCTTTACGATATCATCCATACCTTCTTGTATGGATGATATCGTAAAACAGCTATCAAACAGTGAGATTTAGATAAGTCACCCCAACTATTACCAAGATTAAGCACAATATAACCAGCCGACCCTAATACAAGTTGCAATTTCATTGCATCCAAATAAAACTTATTCTACCATTATTTACACAATGTTCATATCTTTGACACTATCAAAACAGGTCTAGCACAAAGACTACGCGTCAACGTCAACCCCAGTTTCCGAAGATCAAAAAATGTAATTATCTACCCTCGATCTACCCTCAAATATTTATTTGTTCTACAAATTCGACGTATTCTGTACGCAATTGGGTGCGGTTCCATTGTTATATCCGGTAAGATGAAAATGCAAGGGCATTGTAGCTCTTAGATTTAATATATTAGTTTAAAGTTCTCAATTAGTTACCTGCGGTTGTTAGTTGATTATATTTTATGTAGTTAAAGGTACATTTGTCAAAAAAAAAAAAATGTAAATGTGATTTTTTATTCAGCTATCTAATTTTGTACATTATATAGCTCTGATTAGTTTGGAGGTAAATGGCGTCTTGAGATTGTGATGTTTCAAAACATACATTTATTCAATTAATGTTTACTTATAATTAAAAAAAAAATAGTTGTCTGTAAAGTTGGTTTACGGACGATAGTTTAACATGACTACCAGCGTAACGGGACAATGAGCGTTACCGGACAATCACGTCAACGTATTCGCGCAAGCAGCCGGCGTTATTCGATTTATTAGACGTAGCCACGTCAAAATAACTTGAAAATTATTTCAACTCTATGATAACTCTAGTTAGAGTTTATCTAGAGGCGTAGGTTACGTCATTCGTAAGTTTTGCCTATATTTACAATGGAAACCAACTCTCCACCAAACACAACTACTGGTTTATTACTTTGGGGAGCTCCACAGACTGAATTGGAATCTTGTTATAGATAAAAGAACTTCCATCTAATGCATACACAAACTATAATGTGACATAGAATTGACTCGTAAACTAACATGTCACGAGATAATGGAAAAAGAAAGAATATATTTCAAATGGAAAATAAAATGCAAGAATGGAAATACCTAATACCAGTCCTCACTGAAATAAATTGAGATATAAATTTCTGATTATATAACTCACAAAAAGTATAGTTAACCCTTTTTTTTTTTTTTTTTACAATGGGAAAATGCTTTACGCATGCCCTTTAGCCAGGGAGGGCTAAAGGGGTATGTCGGGCTCACCACCAGACTACTAGAGGAGTGCTAGTGGTCGGTGGCATACCGACTAAAAACCCATTGATATTCCTTCAATCACCTCAGAGCCAATGCGTCGTCAAACCACTCATCATCAGACGAGAGGTTTGACGGCGCATCAGCACTATATCAAGTATAGTTAACCCTACATGAAGCGATGACGCGACGTCTCAATTAGGTATGTATGTCAGTTTTTTGACGTGACCACGTCTAATAAATCGATGAGCGGCTGCATGCACGAAAACGTTGACGTCATTGTCCGGTAACGCTGTCCCGCTACGCTGGCGTCCGTAAACCAACTTTACAGACTACCAATTTATTTATTGAAATATCGGTTTCTAAAAATATTGAACTTAGTTATTTTAGAATTTAGATTTTGAATCTATATCACGTTAATTTTTTAGTGCCATGCCTTTCACAATTTTTTAACATCTGCTACTCCGTTAGTTTCTTTTTATGATTTGTTATATTTATATTTCATTTATTTACCTACTCACATAAATCATTTTATTTACATAGGTACTTCAAGATTTTTTTTATTTAAATCATCTACACTTATATTGTAATAGCCGCCGACTTATATCTAAATCATCACTCATTCGATTAGATCTAATAAATTATTCTAAAGACAAATGACAGTTGAATGTGTCTAAAATAATAGAGTGCATTGGCATCTGTCAGGCGGGAATTAATGACAGTTCAAACATCAATTTGGGCCCAGTCTTATCGGGTGAGACACACGATGGGGTGCCGACTACTTACATAGAGGCGACTTAGACATAGACAATGGAAAAGAGCTCGTTTATTTTGTTTGTCACAATATTTTTACCAACTTTTGGAAACTTTATTGAAGTAGAGATGAGCTTAGCAGGTATATTTAAAAACTTTATATCTTACAAAATGCCTTACAAAGATATTTAACTTTTTAATGTAAGTAAGTACATAATTCTTATTTTTTTGTACCTCCTAATTTGTTGGTTTATTAACCAAAATCATATTAGTTAAGTACTTGATTTAGATTAAACTATATTGCTCTTATTTTATACATGTTAATTGTATAGTTCTTGTTAGAAAAAAAACATACCTTGTGAAAATGATATTATATATAGATGAACACCGGCTGCATGCAAGAAAACGTTGACGTAATTTTCCGGTAACGTTAATTGTAACGTTGTCCGTAAACCAACTTTACAGACAACCAATTTTTTTTTATACCGAAAATTTGTCAAAGTATACCTGCTGTGCTGCTGCTACATGTTGGCTGTGACATAACTCCCGCCTGCATACGTTGGGCGGGTGAGATAATTGGACGCTTTTTGTGTGAAAATCTGTGAGTGGGTGTGAATAAGACTTCTGTATCAACTTATGTTTTTGAAAGTTATTGAGCAATCTCTTTAATTATTATGTTTAATAATTAATATGTTTGGTCTTTAGGCAAAAAAAGATACTCTAGCTTGGCTAGTAGATAAAAATACCTTGGATTGTAGGATATGCAGTTAGCACCACGGCAAATTTGCAACCTAGACAAATGTTAAATTTTTTGACAACGATTATAACTGTTATTTTCAATGAATCTAATTTATTAGTTTTTTGTAAAATTTCAGGACTTATTTTTTGCTAGAATCATGCCATTTCATTGCAACTTCTGTAAATTTTTCAACATATATAGTCAGTCTAATGGGAATAAATACACTTATTAGGTTGATTCCGGCCCTAAAAACTACGATTACTCATCTGCTGTCAATAAAACGCTCATATATCTCGTTGCTCTCGGTCAGTGGTCAATATAAGGTCAGTAGTTAACCCACCAAATTCGTTTGACCCATGTCAGTAGAAAATAATGTGATTTATGTCTGACACGTAGTGGTGCTCGCTCGATAAAGATTGTACCTAATAATTTTGTTGAGAAAACACAAGTCCGGAAGTAAAATATTATTTTATACGAATGAAAACATACTTAGTTGCAGGTTAAAACGGAACGGGTTGTATTTTTTATAAAAAAATATTAAAATATCTGAGATTGAAAACAGGATCGAACAGAAAACAGCTTAATTTATCTCCGAGTTAGTCGAGATATACTTAATCAAAATCCAAATATGAAATTACTAATATCCCGTCATTTAGACAGTGTCCCGTTTCATTTTAATTGGCAGGATTTCGTTTCTGTCATTTTTCACAGGACGTTGCGGGATTGGAAGCCGTCATACCTCGTATGATGAAATGGATGTATTATGTACAAATTGGTCTGGCTTGGTAGGAAATTAGTGTGACATAATGTAGGTAGGAAGGCAATTTGTTTTTACTAATTAGGTTGATGGTATACAATCCAGAGTCAAATTAATGTTTTCCAAGCATTGATCAATTTATGAGTCAATAATTATAGCATTTAGAAATTAATTTACGCTAGTAAACTAAATATTTTATCATTTTGTTTGCATTTTAAAAACTATGTATGCTAATTATAATTGGCCAGTTTCTGGAAATGTTCCAAACAAAAGAATTTATTAGGTCTTTATGAATGAAATATCTTATTTAAACCTCGTTCCTGAAGCTCATTTTACTCTAGAATTAAATATCGGCCCTCGTTTTTAGCTCAATAATAGCAGCAAACTAAAAAAAAATCCATAATGAGAAAAATTACTCATTTTTGTGAGTAAATCATTTCAACCGGAAAATTATTCATAAATTCTCACCATAATTGCGACTGAAATTTTGCAAAACTTACTGCAGACACAATAAAACGGCAAACGTATTTCACACTGGCAACGCATCTGATAATACTTCCCAATGGTCCATAAACTAGACCGGGAAAGTGACTTTGTTAAGTACAATGAGACCAATATTTCAACGGTTATCATTTTTGGCCGGAAATTTGCGTTTTCGTTCCACTGGGAGCCGTTTGATTGGACGTACGAATTGTGGCACTTTATTGCTGACCATCAACTTTGAATCTTGATTTTGTGAAAATTAATGGACTGTGGTGATTTTCACGAATTAAAATATTTTATAGTTAACCCTTAGTTACTCGCAAGAAGGAAATCACATAACTGCTCGCATGGGGTCCTCACAGACCCCAACTTATTAGGAAGATATCTAATGCTAATAATGGTATTGAATAAAAGACTCTATATAAAAGAAATACTATGATTATTATTATAACTTAAAAAAGCTCAACTCTAATAAGAACTATTCCAAACTAAAAAAAAAATTGCTAAAAAATCTTCTCTAAAATTACACTTCGATGCAAGATGAGATCAAATTCGAAATAATTATTATTTCATACAACTAATTATAATTTCACTCATCACAATTTTGACAATAGACCTAAGAGTGGCTATTACAAACAAATTTAGTGCAATTTTGTATTTGGTAGGCACTTTTCGATAAAACGAAAAAAGTTTCGTAACTACTCGCACGGGGTCACGCGCTAAGAGTGTAGCGACGCTTGCGTACGCTTCGACGTCCTGTTTGCCACTAAAATTTCATATTTGCTGCGAATTAGGAAGCTACTGTTAGCGAGAGTGTATTCCGACGGACCAAAGTATAGTTTTTTTAACGCGTAAACATGAGTTGACCCCATGCGAGCATGTTGGTTTCTCATACATCGGGTAAAAAATTGACATTTGACACTTGACTGCATAGAAGGGAAAACTTTTTTAGTTTTACTACTTAGCAATGATAACAAATACGTAGTCTACGTAATAGCTATGGTAATAGCGTTCTCTCACATACGTAATAGCTTTCTTTGATTCAAAAACCGGAAAGCGCTAGCACGTACGAAAACCAAATCCAGCACTTCATATATAAACCTCACTATAAATAAACAGACGGTGGGAAGCTTCTACTGTCTTGACACACGGAACCGTTTGTCAACCCCTGTGCAATTACTGTTTACCGTCCGTCCGCGGAACCCTGAAAATTAAATGTAGTTTCAGGTAATGGGCGCCGATTATATATGCATTTTATATGCATTATCATATTTTTTATGAATAGAAAAATATTCTTAGAACAACAATGTATACATGATTATTTTGTAATGTAATCGTAAAGGCAAGGTACTGTTTGGAGTTACGGGGCGAATATGAACGGTGTAATATACTTACATACCTACACAATTCCCAGGGATAATTATTATACATGTTTATGAATAAAATTTTTTTTGAGGGTCTGTAGAAATCTGTTTGAAATAAAAATAAATCCTTTCGAGCCTCCACCATGCTTGAGCCATGATAAATTTATTTATTTTTATTCGTAAAAATATATGGATTTTAAGTTATTTCCAGCTAGAAGTTGAAATCTTTCTAACATTAGCTTTTAATAAAATACTTTTAATAACAAACATTCATTAGAAGTCCTCAATAAATTAAGGCCTATATCCGTATCCTAAACAATCCAAAGTGTACACTTAAGGCTTAAGTAAACGATCCGTAGAGTGTTTACCTTTCGTGCGCCTCGGGTGTTTAAAGCGTGAAGTGAGCTCTTTAGGTTAACCTTAAAAGTACCGCATGATAGAAATTTTACTTGATTTAAATGTTCCCAAATTTGTTGAAAAATACCATATCGTATTATTTTCATAGTATATATGAATTAATAAATAAATATTTTGGACGTTTCACACAACACCATCTAGCCCCAAAATAAGCAGAGCTTGTTCACT
The DNA here is from genome assembly GCA_932526365.1 of Lobophora halterata. NCBI lineage: Eukaryota > Metazoa > Arthropoda > Insecta > Lepidoptera > Geometridae > Lobophora > Lobophora halterata. The sequence continues at coordinate 10,018,053 of OW052002.1, forward strand.
ATGGGAACTATGGGAACCAGATGGCTGATAGAATACTTAAGTACTCACACACTTTTATTTTTTTAAATACATAGAATAGAAAAGTTTATAAGAATAGTTAAAACTGTTTTAGTACCGAGTTAAATATTAAAATATAGGAGCATGGTCAGAAAAATTAAACATCATTAAACAAAAACGAAATGAACTGGTCCAAACTGTATCAACAAGTAAAAGGAACTTCTGTATAACATAAATAATTCTAACAGCCCGCCCTTCGACTGAACTCGCAACGATAACAGAACTTTACGGGAAAATAAACGCTTATCCGGTATTTCAAAAAAACATTTCCATCATAAACGATTCTTGAACGGACCATAGGTTACGTAAAATTTACCGGCTGAAAATAGCTAAACAAAATTAAATATAACTAAAAACTTTTGGAAAACATAAGATTACCTACGTGGTCGAGGCGCGCGATTATGTTGTCACTAGTTCTTTCGAACCAGTGTTGTGTAAGGATTTCAAGTGCGCCTCGAAGAGGCTCCTTTCGTACACTCGACACATGTTTTCGAATTTTAGGTTCTATGACAAACCGGTTTCCTCATGATGTTTTCCTTCACCGTTAAGCACGTGTTTTAAATGCACTCATAGATATTTTTTGAACAGAAAAATCCATTGGTGTACGTACGACCGGGTTTGAACTCACAACTATCGGATCGGAAGTGCAGGCACCTCCCACTCGGCCAACACGGCTTTTTAGAGAGAATACAATCTAACAGATCATAATTTCCTCCATCGTTCAACACCCTATCGAAAAACAACCCCCACTAATGCAATAATCATTCCCTAAAGATGTCGTCGCTCTCCGCAAGAAATGCAATAACTGAGAAATTGACTATTTTCGGCCACTTGTTGCGATGTCCGTGCGTGCAGAATTCACTTAACCCTGAAGTAATGCTATTGTTATCCCCAAAACGGTTCACGACCTTTGTCGGGAAATTAACCGGAAATCCGATACTGTATCGATATTGACCGGTCGTTTCGTATCTAATAATGAAATGTAACGGACTGCGATATTATTTTGCGATACATATATGAGTCGTAGCTTAGATCAGACTAGACTACTGAAGTGGCAGTCAGCCGGGTATATTAGTCACAGCACTGACGAGCAATAGAGAAAAGCAAATTGTACCACCTACGGTTAGAGGGAGTGAATGACGATTTGCACACTGTTAAGTATTTAGCATTCAGCACCTTTTTCCTTTTCGTAGTTAGGACATGTTTGATTTTGTCACTAGTTGGCCACTGTAGGCTGCGGGAGGCTTTTGTTTGTTCAGACCAAAGGAAAAATGCCTTTCTGTCATATAAATTTTGACTTTGATAATATTAACATTTTGTTTATTTTTTATTTTATTTTATTTTTTTTATCTATTCTAGAACAATAATTACATAATAACTTTATCACGTCGTATCCGCCTAACCATTCTTATGAAATATGTATTTTATCTCTTGTTTATACATTACTTATATTATCTATGCAATGGCTCAGCGACCGCTCCCGGCTGGTCGTGTCTTCATTCACACTGGGATCAACTGAAAATCAGCGCTGGATCGATGGGGTCATAGAACCTCATGCTCCAGCACAACGCTGAGTTGAGCCCAAATTTGCCAATAAATTTTTAGACTTCTGACTAAGTAGGTTAACTAAGTAGGCTTACTGTATTCATTAAGTGAGTAATTTGTTTGTATTTTTTTTTGGCAAATAAAAACCATTTTCTTTCTTTCTTTCTTTCTATTTAGTAAAGTACGTAAAGACGAGAGCCGAATAAAGGGGTCGGATGGGTTTCCATCGAGTACCACCTTAACGGGTAACACTTCGTTCGTTCGTGGAGGGTTCGATTGCCGCTTAAGGACAAACATCTGTGTGATAAATATCGGTGTTTGTCTGTTTCTATGTATTCTATGTAGGTATGTATTTACAAAAAAAGTATTTCAGTATTATATGAGTTATCTGGTTTTTATAGTACAAGCTTTGTTTGGGGCTAGATGATAGTTGTGTGACATGTCCAAAAATATTTTCCCAACGAGTTACACCCAGTATCATGGTAATTCTTGTTGGAAAGGAAATATTAGATTTATCTAATTGTGTAGTAGAAAATGCAATAAAGTAAGATAATTGATTGATTCAGGCGTTACTTTGCGGAAGGAAATCCATAAATATCATCCGAATCCAGAGAGAATCTCGTTTCGGACTTCGGCGAGTCCACACCTCCTGATGATGCCTCGTGTAGAGGCGAAACACGTGTCGTATCTTGAAACTTTGAAATTAAGCGGAATTATTTCTAAATATATTTATATAATTTGTTGCAATAAAGTAAGCCTGCGGACATGTTATAACTATATGCGTGCCTTGGGAGAATCCCAGTAGACTATTTGATTAGTGATGGTGATGATTAACCAATTATTTGGAAAATTCAAAACTCCAATTGATCGAATGTTTCGATTCCATCTTCGATGAAAGATACTATGTTTATTTTAAAGCGACTTTCTTACCTCGAATCCTACTCTAACGTATGGTAATGTATGCAGTATGCAAGATCTCAACCATCAAACTTTCATATGCCACTAGACTATTCATGCTCTCAGCATTTTAGGTCACCTTACAAAGTTTTGAGAGACAAAGTTCAGACTTAGTTTCTTCCTACGTTAGCAATTTCGCTATTCGTTACGTGTATGTAAACTGCACACGTGACCCGCTTTCAGTTTCTGACAATTGTTTAAAATTTATCAAAGTTTTTGGGTTCATTGGGATTTGAGTTTTCTGGATACCAGCCAAAATTTTGGTTGATTGGTGGTTGCTTTTCAACCGACTTCAAAGAGGAGGTTATTAATTCTGTTGAATATATTTTTCTTGTTTTTTATCTTGGAAATTTGTTGTTTTGAACTTTTTTTGTTTGAAAGGATAAAGGTACTTTCAAATTGGTCCCATAGAAATTTCATTAAAATCTATTCAGTAGTTTAGTTTGTATATCTAAATAACTAAAAAAATATGTCGTCGGAGTAAATGAAATTGCGTATTTTGCTTCCTAGTCACTTTTCAGTGGTGTTTACGGTCACTAAAGCAGTCCAATTGAAGTCGGTTGTAATATGATTTTGAAAAATCTTGATTATTAGCATAACTTAATATAAAAAAAAAAAATCACAACTGTAGTACTACATAATGTAGTTATTGTTCCTAATCTAATTTTGGGAAATTAATGAAGTTTTGTGCTAGTAGTAGTCAGTAAAATTCTGTTGAAGTACAGTGACTAGCATGAATTTCAAAGACGTTTTGTTGGCCCTAACAAAGCAACTTACATAACGGTTTTTGTTTTACAATGATTTGACTAATGGTGCTTGTCGCTCACACCCGCTTATTTCTCACTCCCACTGGTGCTTTCACAACTTGTTAAAATATGTGAAGCAGTGTTAGCCGAGCGGGAGGTGCCTCGACTTTTTATCCGAAGGTACTTTTTAAGGTACTTTTTTTAGGTTCGAACCCGGTCGTACACCAATGGATTTTTCTATTCAAAAAAATCTATGTGTGCATTAAAAACACGTGCTTAACGATGAAGGAAAACATCGTGAGGAAACCGGCATGTCATAGAACCTAAAAAGTTCGAAAGCATGTGTCAAGTGCATGAATGGAGCCTCTTCGAGCCGCACTTGAAATCCTTTCACCAGTTCGAAAGAACTAGTGAAGGGAAGAACTATAAGAAGATGACATGTGGTTTGTACCCGATCAAATCTAAAATTATCAGATATAATGATGTGCTCAAAACAGTCGTAATTTGGAATGTAACTTTTATGAAAAGGCGAGATTCCCGTATATTTCCTTGAATGAGGTTTTCGCAATAACGGAAACTAATTACGCCGAAAATTTAATTTTTTGAGAAAATATTATGTACTAAGGCTTATCATAAAGATATAAATAATGTTAAATAATAATTTAAATTCCAATCACGGTTTTACAAAAACATAGACAACCGACTTCAATTGGACTGTGTTTAAGTTACCGTATACACCACTAAAAAATCACAGGGAAGCAATATACAAAATTTCGTTTACTTCGACGACATATTTTTTCAGTTATTTGGATATAAAAACTTACTACTGAATCGATTTTGATGAAATTTGTATGGGACCGATCTGAAAGTATATCCTCTCAAACAATAAAAGATTTTTTTAAATCGGTTAATACATAACCAAGTTCAAAAGTTACCAACATTAACAAAAAAAAAAAACAAACATTCAACCGAATTGATTACCTCCTTTTGAAGTCAGTTGATAAAGCCGATGATGACGATCAACGCCCTTTCAGTGTTGGGTCAGCTCTTACTACCTACCTAAATAATTTTAGTGACGGGAATGGGACTAAATATTAACATTTGTGCTAAATATAAAAGGCGGTGTAAATAAGAAACGCTACTACGTTATTTGTAGTTTTAAAGTGTTCTTATAAGTTTTCTTATCGTTTCCAAAACATGCCCGGACACAACTATGATGTTAAAATAATGGGAATTTTGTTCTTAGTACAATGGCGCACCAAATTTATGCCTCCTTTTCGAAGTTACGTTATCTTCGCAATAAATTTCAGTTTGTTAGATGGTTGATTTGGGGCGCGCAAAATTTTGCGAAATTTCCACATTTTCTTGTTTCTGATGGTAATTCAAAGTGACTTCTGACTGGTTCTCTTTTGTTTTATTATCGTAACTTTTTGTACTGGAATTTGCTGCCAGTTGATATTGATGAAGTGAACTTATAACGAAATAGTACCTACAGTATTTTCGGGTTAAAAAAACTTTATAAACGTTATACGACCTACATAAAAAATCTACATAAAAGTCACGTGGATGAAATATGTCGTAATTTTTAGAAAAACCTATTACTCATTGCACTTAGTACGAGTACCTATCTTAGAACTCAATCAATCAATTAATATTTATTTCTATACTCTACATAGCGCGGTGCTCTATCTCATATCGTGTCAAGTCAGCTTTACCCACAAAAAGCCAAAGGCTCGCGTGCCCGCCAAACTCGGAGACAATAAATAAGCCTTTATCGCCATTTTAATAAATGTGTACGGAACCAACACAGAATAAATAAACGCGGCAAAAGCAATAAAGGACGCTATCTTAAGGAGTTTCCGTAGTGCGCGACGAACAGACAGGAAACTTTATGATTGGTCGTATGAATACGAGTCAAATAAAATATTATGTACTTACTACGTAGCTATTACGTGGTTCGTAAATATCACTCGTTATGCTCGTGATGGAGATTGAATTCAGAAAATTGGAGTAAGCAGTTTTATTGCTCAATGTACGTGTTTTTATTGAAATAACATTCCTATTATTGAAATAACATTTCATTTGTTTTTTTTACTCGAGTAGTACTCCTTTTTTCCCAACAATATGTATTTTGTATTTACTATGAGTTACTAGTTTAGAGTTAGATCTGCTGCAGCTCTACATTATAAACTGTCCCGTGTGTTGTGTGACATCATCAAGTGTAAGTGGTGTAAAACCGTTCTAATTAATTAAATAAATAATAAAATAAAATAATAAATAATCAACATACTTAAATTTTCAATAAAATACCTACTTTGTTTCCTTCAGTGTCAACGTGACGACACGGATGGTCCAATGGCAAATGTGAATGGACTGACACGCCCCGGTACGACACCGGCGCACAGTGGGTGAATTTTTGAGCTGAGTTTGGGTTCGATTCCCGCTTCAGGACAAACATTTGTGTGTTGATCATCGGTGTTTATCCTGAGTTTGGGTGTATTCTATGTAAAAAAAAAAGTATTTAAGTATTCTATCAGTCACCTGGTTCTCATAGTTAATATAGTATAAGCTCTTCTTAGCTATGCGCTAGATGGCGTTGTGTTAAATGTGCAAAATATTTATTTATATATGACGACGAATGACGGAAAATAAATCGTTTCACCACCTCTAAGCAGGTTGTACATAAATGTAAATGTGTGTTTATTTTAACCCTAAAAAGGCAACACAAATCACGCCCTACATTCCGCGGTCAGGGCGGACGGACGACGTTGGTAATTTTAAACTGGAATCGCCCACCAGTGTAGTATCATCAAGCAATTTGGTTCTGTAATGGTTCATTAAAGCCTGAAACCGGAGTGCCAACTGTAACTCCGTCTGTTTACGGGTATCATTGTGGAGTGGGTAAACAGTTGGGTCACTTTGTTTCATGGGTAAGCTAAGCTGGTTTGCTTAGGCAATGTAAAATGCTGGCATCTTGTAAATCTATGATAAGTTTGAAAAAAAAGTTTTTTGAAGTGAAAACTTGATTTAGGCGAGCTGAGCATTTTACTTTGCGCGTCAATACCCAATTACCCACTCATTCAATAATGAGACTGAGGCGTCATGCTCGGCTAAGTAACGCTTGTTCAGGTAAAGTTGGAAAAAAAAATTGATGATACACACCCTTTTCATACATATATATTTTTTTACTTTTTTATATTTATTGGTTTACCAACAGTTATTACACAAAACTTATATTTAGCTTAAAATAAACAGTCTTATGCTGCGTGCATATCCTATTATGGGTAAACATTGATTATTTTTTTTCTGATAGACCACAATCTCACCTGATGTTAATTGATGATATGGCCGACGATGGATCTTGAAGGTCTAGAAGACACCTATTCACTCGTTTTTTGAAGAAACCAAGGTCGTAATTATCAGGGAAGACAGAAGCATGTAGCGAGTTATCTCTAATCAACTGAAACCAATGAAAATGATGAACGTGCGACTTATATATTTATATTTAATATGTATTAGTTTATTATAGGTTATTTACGTATTAGGATTTTATAAAACATAGTATTCTTTATTAATTTGGAAACAGTTGTACGCCCTGCCCCGCTACTTATATTTAAATCATCTCCAATGCCTGTTGGTTGCCTGGAAGAAATCGCTCTCAGCGATAAGGCCGCCAATTGTACCACTCATTTGTTTTAAGTCTTGTATTTGTTATTTTCCATGTGTACAATAAAGAATTATCTATATATCTATCTATCTTATTTCATCTAAAATAACCATGTTCATCCATTTTTTGCAAGTACCTGATAACAATGTACGAGTGATCTAGCTTTTTGCTCAAGGCTTGTCTCTATTTACAAACATTACCTTCGTTTACGCAGCTAATGGGAAGTAACGGTGGTATTAGCCTTATTAACTATGGTTAGGTCGAATTGAAAATGCTTGTTTGGTTATAAGAAAAACATTACCTTAGTTTTATAAGTTTTGCAATTATGATCCATAATGTGTTTTTTTGAAAATTAGATTACTTATTAGTTTCCACCAGTCTTCTTCTTATTATTGTGTCACCAATTATTTCGAACCAGTGTGGTGAAAGGATTTCAAGTGCGCCTCGAAGAGGCTCCACCAGTGACTTTACTCATGTCGCATCATATAGATATTATAGTCTAGGAACTAAGCCTAGATTTAACTTAAAAAAAAACAAAACAATGAAAACCAACTAAATTTTTGAACCTTGAAAATTAACAATCAACAAATTAACTTAGAATTCAACTTCAAACAATAATTAGGCGGCAAAATATTAGCAAAATGTCAGACTGACAAACACCAGGAAGGTGTTGCCTCGTTGAAAGCTGGCGATTGAATGGGGCCGGCGTTTGCAGCGCGGCGCCTTTAATACTTTTCCGTGCCACTCATCGTGATATCGTCTACACGGCCTCTCCTGACTGGAGTTCGTCCTCGAACTCCCTTAACTCCTTTAACGGGGATCCAGTAGTGGCATAGGTATCTCCGGTCTGGTCTCAAGAGACTCTTGCTCCTGAACCGCTTGGTGATCCTGACTTCTCTCGTAGAAGCTTCTGCTTCTGGCTGGTCTTCTTCATGTGGTGCAACGCTGGTAGGTACGTCGGTCGTCGGTGACGCTTGCGGCACCGTCGAATGGTAGCTCAGCGTGCCTGTGTGCTCCCGATGTGCTTGTTTGTTGCCCGTCGCTCGTAGACGGCTGGGTGGTTCCGGTCGGCAGCTCGCCGACTGTTGCAGGCTGATCAGTGGTCGTGGTAGACTCCTCTATCAGCGTCTGCTATTTAAACAGAACATCAAAAACACAAACATGTATGCCAGCAAGCATACAAATCAGTCTTCAAAGCTGATCAATGGTTGCGGTGGACTCCTCACTACCAGCATCTGCTTTTTAAACAGAACATCAAAAACACAAACATGTATGCCAGCAAGCATACAAATTAGTCTTCTAAGCTCCTCAATGGTTGCGGTGGACTCCTCACTACCAGCATCTGCTTTTTAAACAGAACATCAAAAACACAAACATGTATGCCAGCAAGCATACAAATTATTAGTCTTCAAATCTGATCTATGGTCGCGGTGGACTCTTCATTATCAGCATCTGCTTTTTAAACAGAACATCAAGAACACACACATGTATGCAAACATACAATTTAGTCATTTAAGCAGAAATAGAAATCAGGTAAGAGACACTACGTGAATCATCTCTTAGTTTTGATTTGGACAGATTCAGTTAAGAGGCGGGACAAGATCTACTCTGCCAAGAAAGGAGGTCTACGTGAGGCACTTTCTTAAGCATCGGCTTTGTCAGGACTACCACACAGTAGGTAGCCTGACCTCTGCCGCAAATCAACATAAAAAAAGACAAGGTCCACTCTGCCAAGAAAGGAGGTCTACGTGAGGCACTTTCTTTAGCATCGGCTTTGTCAGGACTACAACACAGCATCCTGACCTCTGTCACAACTCATCATTAAATAAAAAGCAAAGATCCACTTTACCAAGAAAGGAGGTCTACGTGAGACACTTTCTTTAGCACCGGCAACGGCAACACGCGCAAGCAAGCGTCGATGCCAAACGCTCCTCAGCAGACAGCGGCAGTGGCGACGAACACGCTCCTCAGCAGACGGCGGCAGTGGCGACGAACACGCTCCTCAGCAGACAGCGGCAGTGGCGACGAACACGCTCCTCAGCAAACAGCGGCAGTGGCGATGCAAACGCCCGTAGACGCGCTGGCGGCGACGGCAACGCGCGCATCCAAGCACGCGTCGATGCAGAGTGCTCCCCAGCAGGAAGCGGCGACGGCGACGGCCCGGTGACGGCCCGGCGACGGCCCGGCGACGGCCACGGTGACGCGCGCACCCGCGCACGCGTCGATGCAGAGCACTCCCCAGCGGGAAGCGGCGACGGCGACGGCGACGCGCGCACCCGCGCACGCGTTGATGCAGAGCACTCCCCAGCAGGAAGCGGCGACGGCGACGGCCCAGCGACGGCCCGGCGACGGCCTGGCGACGGCCTGGCGATGGCCCGGCGATGGCCCGGCGACGGCCATGGCGACGCGCGCACCCGCGCACGCGTCGATGCGGAGCACTTCCCAGCGGGAAGCGGCGACGGCCCGGCGACGGCCCGGCGACGGCCCGGCGACAGCCACGGCGAGGCGCGCACCCGCGCACGCGTCGATGCAGAGCGCTCCCCAGCAGGAAGCGGCGACGGCCTGGCGACGGCCTGGCGACGGCCCGGCGACGGCCACGGCGACGCGCGCACCCGCGCACGCGTCGATGCAGAGCACTCCCCAGCAGGAAGCGGCGACGGCGACGGCCCAGCGACGGCCCGGCGACGGCCTGGCGACGGCCTGGCGACGGCCTGGCGACGGCCACGGCGACGCGCGCACCCGCGCACGCGTCGATGCGGAGCACTTCCCAGCGGGAAGCGGCGACGGCCCGGCGACAGCCACGGCGAGGCGCGCACCCGCGCAAGCGTCGATGCAGAGCGCTCCCCAGCAGGAAGCGGCGACGGCGACGGCCCAGCGACGGCCCGGCGACGGCCTGGCGACGGCCTGGCGACGGCCTGGCGACGGCCACGGCGACGCGCGCACCCGCGCACGCGTCGATGCGGAGCACTTCCCAGCGGGAAGCGGCGACGGCCCGGCGACAGCCACGGCGAGGCGCGCACCCGCGCAAGCGTCGATGCAGAGCACTCCCCAGCAGGAAGCGGCGACGGCCTGGCGACGGCCACGCCGACGCGCGCACCCACGCACGCGTCGATGCAGAGCGCTCCCCAGCAGGAAGCGGCAACGGCGACGGCCCAGCGACGCCCGGCGACGGCCTGGCGACGGCCCGGCGACGGCCACGGCGACGCGCGCACCCGTGCACTCGTCGATGCAGAGCACTCCCCAGCAGGAAGCGGCGACGGCCTGGCGACGGCCTGGCGACGGCCTGGCGACGGCCCGGCGACGGCCACGGCGACGCGCGCACCTGCGCACGCGTCGATGCAGAGCGCTCCCCAACAGGAAGCGGCGACGGAGACGGCCCGGCAACGGCCCGGCGACGGCCTGGCGACGGCCTGGCGACGGCCTGGCGACGGCCCGGCGACGGCCATGGCGACGCGCGCACCCGCGGCAAGCACGCGTCGATGCAGAGTGCTCCCCAGCAGGAAGCGGCGACGGCGACGGCCCGGTGACGGCCCGGCGACGGCCCGGCGACGGCCACGGTGACGCGCGCACCCGCGCACGCGTCGATGCAGAGCACTCCCCAGCGGGAAGCGGCGACGGCGACGGCGACGCGCGCACCCGCGCACGCGTTGATGCAGAGCACTCCCCAGCAGGAAGCGGCGACGGCGACGGCCCAGCGACGGCCCGGCGACGGCCTGGCGACGGCCTGGCGATGGCCCGGCGATGGCCCGGCGACGGCCATGGCGACGCGCGCACCCGCGCACGCGTCGATGCGGAGCACTTCCCAGCGGGAAGCGGCGACGGCCCGGCGACGGCCCGGCGACGGCCCGGCGACAGCCACGGCGAGGCGCGCACCCGCGCACGCGTCGATGCAGAGCGCTCCCCAGCAGGAAGCGGCGACGGCCTGGCGACGGCCTGGCGACGGCCCGGCGACGGCCACGGCGACGCGCGCACCCGCGCACGCGTCGATGCAGAGCACTCCCCAGCAGGAAGCGGCGACGGCGACGGCCCAGCGACGGCCCGGCGACGGCCTGGCGACGGCCTGGCGACGGCCTGGCGACGGCCACGGCGACGCGCGCACCCGCGCACGCGTCGATGCGGAGCACTTCCCAGCGGGAAGCGGCGACGGCCCGGCGACAGCCACGGCGAGGCGCGCACCCGCGCAAGCGTCGATGCAGAGCGCTCCCCAGCAGGAAGCGGCGACGGCGACGGCCCAGCGACGGCCCGGCGACGGCCTGGCGACGGCCTGGCGACGGCCTGGCGACGGCCACGGCGACGCGCGCACCCGCGCACGCGTCGATGCGGAGCACTTCCCAGCGGGAAGCGGCGACGGCCCGGCGACAGCCACGGCGAGGCGCGCACCCGCGCAAGCGTCGATGCAGAGCACTCCCCAGCAGGAAGCGGCGACGGCCTGGCGACGGCCACGCCGACGCGCGCACCCACGCACGCGTCGATGCAGAGCGCTCCCCAGCAGGAAGCGGCAACGGCGACGGCCCAGCGACGCCCGGCGACGGCCTGGCGACGGCCCGGCGACGGCCACGGCGACGCGCGCACCCGTGCACTCGTCGATGCAGAGCACTCCCCAGCAGGAAGCGGCGACGGCCTGGCGACGGCCTGGCGACGGCCTGGCGACGGCCCGGCGACGGCCACGGCGACGCGCGCACCTGCGCACGCGTCGATGCAGAGCGCTCCCCAACAGGAAGCGGCGACGGAGACGGCCCGGCAACGGCCCGGCGACGGCCTGGCGACGGCCTGGCGACGGCCTGGCGACGGCCCGGCGACGGCCATGGCGACGCGCGCACCCGCGGCGCACGCGTCGATGCGGAGCACTCCCCAGCGGGAAGCAGCGACGGTGACGCGCGCACCCGCGGCGCACGCGTCGACGCGGAGCACTCCCCAGCGGGAAGCAGCGACGGTGACGCGCACACCCGCGGCGCACGCGTCGATGCGGAGCACTCCCCAGCGGGAAGCAGCGACGGTGACGCGCGCACCCGCGGCGCACGCGTCGATGCGGAGTGCTTCCCAGCAAGCAGTAAGGGCAATAACACGCGCACACGCTCCTCGGTAGGCAGCGGCGGCGACGACACGCGCACCTGAGCACGCACTGTTGCAGCACGCTCCTCTGCAGGCAGCGGCAGCGATGACACGCGCACCTGTATACGCGCTGATCCAGCGAGCAATTCCAGCTCATACCGGAGGTGTGAAATTACGTGGGTGACCTTTTAGGAACCACGCATGCCAATCTGAGAACTCAAAGATTCACGGTTAGAGGGCGAGCCGTCGTCGGCTCCCAATGACACATCACGGATCAGTGACCAAATGATTGGAGTAGGTGCATCTAAAACCACCACAGGCTGTAAAGGCGCTTCAACACATCAGCATCCTGTCTATAGATTAGGTACACCACAAGATTCGTGTACAGCCATTGGATATCGGTCAAGGTCGGAGAACATCCGTGTAAAGCACAGTGAACGGAACATCTGGTTATCAGCAAAACATACTAGACAGTGACTCACATACTTTTTTCTTTACAAAACTAAGTCCTGATAACCAAAAATCTCGCAAAATTAGATCCATTGTTTTATAACAGCACTAACATAATCATGGTCATCATGAAACATCCTCAATAACCACGAACAGAACAGAAGCTATGGTCGACGTTGCGAGGACATAGTGATCTAAACTCTATTTTGAAGTCACTCTATGACCTTGTTGCTTGTAACCCAATCGTTCAACCATGACTTTGCATTACCACGCAAAAATTTACCTATCTGCCAGAGGCATTCACAATTACCCCATTTGCTCAAAACGCATCAAAATTATGGATACTCGAATCAAAGAGGCGTTATGTCGAAGTTGCAAGATTTCTATTTCAACAGCGTAGCTGAAACTACGACAATACTACTCACATTTTTATTCTAAACATGGCTACTTGCCTATGGTACACGCGAAATGTTTTCAACAATCACTACCTCGGTCACGACAGAGTTCAGCTCACTAACAGACGTCGGCATAACCGGCGTCGACAGACACGTCGCTTCAACATGATGGTTCATCATTCGATAAGAACCTACCCTCAATTACTTCAAGGCGATTCAAAATTCTATCTAAGGCGACATAATGAGGCTCACAAGATCTATAACGATGATTAGACAAACGATCGTGATGCCTGTGCAACCTACAACTAAAATCACGTGAATCCTCACGCGACGGTCGTTAATTAGCGTATGACGACTATTAGACACCAAATATCGATGATCGCGGCTTCTACCATGTACGTGTTCGATCTCTTCTACGAACACGATAACGATCCATTGTCTTCGACGAACGTCCCAACATGCTTACAAAAAGAGGGTACTTACGATTTTTTTTTCAACGACACAAAATCACACAATACTTCACAAAAACTACAAAACTCTTGTCAAGATGATAGAGGGAAAGGCCTGAAGCACAGGATGATCCCACACTTCTGATCTAGGAACTAAGCCTAGATTTAACTTAAAAAAAAACAAAACAATGAAAACCAACTAAATTTTTGAACCTTGAAAATTAACAATCAACAAATTAACTTAGAATTCAACTTCAAACAATAATTAGGCGGCAAAATATTAGCAAAATGTCAGACTGACAAACACCAGGAAGGTGTTGCCTCGTTGAAAGCTGGCGATTGAATGGGGCCGGCGTTTGCAGCGCGGCGCCTTTAATACTTTTCCGTGCCACTCATCGTGATATCGTCTACAATAGATAATAGAAATGTCCTTATTTTATCTTGAAACTTACCTAAGTTTTTATTTCTTTATAGGTTTATGTATATTATATATATTTAATATGTACCTATGTAAGTAGGTATATATTTAGTAGGTACTTAATATATTGTAATATACATACATAGAAATCACTAAGAATCAGAACAAACACCGATCTCGACTCGACATACATCGACACAAATGTTTATCATAATACGAGATCGAACCTACAATCAAAACAGCCTGATCACACACTTACCACTAAACCATTCGTGTCGTTAAAATCCGTCACCAATTTATCCCAAGACTGAACATAACAGAGTCCTTTATGATACACTAGCCCGTAGCCCGTCTCATTAGTCAGCAGGGTTCCGCATTACCGCCTTTGAGTAATTAATACAAAGAGGTCGCCGCGGGGTTCTGCATATTGTTCTGACGTGACAATGTTTTATTATTTATAGTAGGTACCTATAGATAGTCTATACATTATACACGATTTTTTTTACCCTATAAGAGTTTACATTTGTAGATATGTAATTATGTATATTATTGTCGATTGAGGACCAAGATTAGTGATTAGATTAGTGCTCGAAAGGAGCCTCTTCGAGGCGCACTTAAAATCCTTTCAGCACACCGGTTCGAAAGAACTAGTGACACGATAAGAAGAAGATTCTATACCGAAGAAATATCGCGTATCAATACACATACTTACTGGCTGACTGACAGACAACCCACAGTCTAGACACTGAACGTAGAGACTTGAAATTAAGAGAATAAATGTTGATCATGAAGTGTAAGCGTACAAAGAAAGAAAACAACGCAATCGAAATGACGGGCGTCAGCTAGTTACACATAAAACTGTATCTGATCATTTTCTGAAAACATTATCATATACTTTATAAGATAATATGATTAACTCTTTCAGGCTTGGTGGTAAGTGTAGTGTAGCAGTATTAGTATTCCGCCCAATGTGATTAAATAGTAGCTCTTTTCGGGCCATGGCCAGGCGTGATCACTCACACAACACAAGCGCACGTGAAATGAATTGAAATGGTATTTATTTGCTGATACAATACAATGACGGTCAAATAGAGAAACTTATAACTAATCTAAATAATTCTAACTTAAAAATAATTATTCTAACCTATAAGTATTTATGAAGTGTATGTATTTGTATGGCAAAAAAGGACTCAACTCAGCGTTAAGCTGGATAGATGGGGTTTCCCACCAATCCAGCGCTGGTTTTTAGTTGAGCCACGTGTGAATGGGTTGTTCACGCCAGCTTTTGTTAGTATACCATTAATACTTACTTAAATTATTTCCTTTCAACAAAACGTTTCCTACATAAACATGAATTAAAATCCAGTATCTTACCTCCATAATTAATTCTAAGCGATGTCTCCAGGGTATCGTATCCATCATTAAGCTATAATTATTCAAGTAAAACGTCCTCAAAGGGCGTGTGTGAATACTAGAATAATTCTGGACTAATAAATAGGTTTAATTGTTCTAGACGGAGTACAAAGCTGGGAGCTCCTTTGACTGGATTAGTTAGTAATTCTCTGTGGCGGGTTGGGTGAAGTGAAGTTGACCGGGAGTCTAATTATTTGCTTCATTGAAGAACTAGATAGAATTAGTTTCAATATTTAATAGCACACCGCTTCTTGGTATCGAGTTTGATGAGTTGAGCTACATAAGCAGGGTGTAGCGTAATGAGATAATCCTTAATATATCAGCAGTAAAAATCCCACAGATTTCAAGGTACTGGACGATATTATTATAATTTCGACCTTACCTCTAAAAGAACCATTGAAACCGATATATCTCGTAAAGATAGTGAGACAGAGCAAAAGCTTTTTGGTGAGCTACCGGCCTTTCTGTACTGGGTGGGGGTTTTCAAAGAAAACACCCATGAACTTTAGTAGCTATTTTTATTATCAAAACTCCTTATTGTACATCGGCGACTGAAATGCACCGTTTGCGCGATGCAACATGACAGTGGCGCCATCTAGTTTCAATATCGGAACTAATTTTAATTATTCTAAAACTTATGTTATTTGACCTGAACATACCGCCCGCGAAGGACATATTGCTATGTCCTTAAACATACATAACTATAGTTGGGCTTGTAAAATTTTAACTAACTTAACTTATACATAACTTTTCGAACTGACTGAACTTATACATGAACTCCTTGAACTAACTGTACTTATACATGAACTCTTTGAACTGACTGTACTTATACAGGAACTTTTTGAACTAATCGAACTTATACTTTTACAACTACATTCACATTTGTACTACTGAACTAACATCTGAACTTATTATAACATTTTACTTTGAACTCCATTTGACATCATTAATACATACATGTCTTTAAACTTATATTGAACTGAAATTACACTACAATTATTTACTGAACTAAACTTACACAAAATATACTAAATTTAAGCAAACTTAAGTCTAAACATTACTCATTTACTGGCAAAATACAAAGTTTGGAAGTTGGCCTTCTAACTAAAGTCTTTTTGGTTTGTAATGTAACCACACGGGTGACATTATCATGCCCTGGATGTTTCTTAACAACTCGACCTAGTAACCACCGACCTGGGGGCAGATCGTCTTCTTTTATGAGAACTACATCTCCAATGTTGGGCTCTGGTACCTTAATAGTCCATTTATAGCGGTGTAACATATTGGTGAGGTAGTCCTGCGACCAACGACGCCAAAACCCTTGGACCATTTTCTGAATGGCTTGCCATCTGGACAACGAACTGATATTGGCACTTTCAAAATTTTGATCTGATACGCTTAGAAGTGGTTCTCCTATCAAAAAGTGACCTGGAGTCAATGGAAGTGGCTCTGAAGGATCTGAACTATTGACAACGGTTATTGGGCGAGAATTCAAGCAAGCTTCGACCTGGCTAAGGAGCGTACTCATCTCTTCAAAGGTAAGTGTTGATTCACCAATGACGCGCTTGAGATGGAATTTCGTGGATTTCACTCCAGACTCCCACAAACCGCCAAAGTTAGGGGCGTGGGGTGGAATGAAGTGCCACTTAGTTCCCTGTATCTCTAAATGCTCCGCAGCTGCTTCTTGGATTTCTTTTAACTCTCGAAGTTCTTTCGAGGCACCTACAAAATATGTGCCGTTGTCGCTCCAGATTTCAGCACAATGTCCACGTCGAGCAACTAGCCTCCGAAACGCTGCTATAAATGCCTGTGTACTCATATCGCTCACTAGTTCCAAATGCATCGCCCGAGTAGCCATACAGATGAACAAACATATATATCCTTTGTAAGAGTGATTTCCGCGACCTTTAGATGTCCTGATTTGTATAGGGCCGGCATAATCGACACCACAATTTTTAAATGGTCTTGCTGGCTTACAGCGAACTGAAGGGAGCGATCCCATTAGCTGTGTCTTTACTGAGGCAGTTTGACGCACACACGTGACACACTTGTGAATACGATGTTTTACTAGACTTTTTACTCCTATGATCCAGTAAGTAGTGCGTATGTGACTTAGCATCAACTGTACTCCGCCGTGCAGCGTAATCTGGTGGGCATCATCCACAATCAACTTTGAAAGGTGCGAATTATGAGGTAATATCACTGGGTTCTTGGTCTGATCAGGTAAATCTGAATTCTGGAGTCTTCCGAGTGCTCTTATTATACCTTTTTCATCTGTGTATGGACTCAGTGACTTAATCTGACTATTCTTGGACTGTACACTTCCTTTGCTCTTTAACTCCTTTAATTCTTCAGTAAATTCTTCCTCTTGTGTTCTCTTGATACAGCACTCTAACGTATCATCTATCTCTTCTTTCTTAATACTTCCTTTCTTTTTGGTCAAAAATCTTCTACTATAAGAAAGGACTCTCAACATTCTCTGTAAAGAAGAAAATCTTTCAAATTCTGAAGTACTAACAGGGACTGCAACAATATGCACCCTGACATTTTCTTCTAAATGAACATTCAAGTTCTTCGGTCTGGTATAGTCAATATTTTGATCTCTTAGGAACTGAGGACCTGATATCCATATATTAGTGTCTGACAATAATGATGGAGATACTCCTCTCGACGCACAATCTGCTGGATTGAACTCCGATACTACGTGACACCATTGTGTCGAATCCAATGTACTCAAGATCTCCGAAACTCGGTTTGCAACGAAGGTCTTCCATCTGCTGGGATGACTATTGAGCCACGCAAGTACTATGGTGGAATCAGTCCACGCTCTTACTTTCTCTTTGCTTATGCTCAGCACTTCCATTGCTTCTTTAATGAGCTTGGCCAACAATACAGCTCCGCATAACTCTAATCTTGGTATGCTTATTTGCTTTATAGGTGCTACTCGGGTTTTTGCTACCAACAACGATGTATGAACTTCTCCTGATGACCTGACTACTCGAATGTACACAACTGCTGCGTATGCTAACTTGGAGGCATCACAGAAACCATGAAGCTCCACTTCAACATCGCGAACCTGCATGCCTAGCCATCTCGGAATTCTTACTTCAGTAAGTTGTGGCAGTTCCTTTCGGTAAGTTTCCCATTCATTCAATAGTTCTATTGGCACTTCTTCATCCCAACCTATGCCTGTCAGCCATAGCTTTTGAATAATCATCTTCGCTATAATTACTGTAGGAGCTATCCATCCTAATGGATCGAACAATCTAGCTATATCTGATATAATCATTCTTTTTGTTACAGGTCTTCGTGTTTCTGCCGGAAGCTGTACTGTATATCGGAAGTCATCTTCTCTTCGGTTCCAGGTAAGTCCTAATATTTTTATTGTCGAATCTAATTTAAATTCAACTTCCTTTTCATTTTCTTGTATTGTTTTGTCATTTACGTTCTTGTTCTTTTCTTTGTTCTCATATTCATTGATCTGTTCTAATAGTTCTTTATTATTGCTGTTCCACTTTTGTAATTTGAATCCTCCTTTGTCTAATAACTTTACCATTTCTTTGTACAGGTCTAAGCCTTCTTCTACGAAGGAGCAGCCGGACATAAGATCATCCATATAATACTTATTAAGCACGTTGTCTGCAGCCAGCGGAAACTCCTTTCCATCATCATACGCCAGTTGCTGCATCGCTCTTACAGCTAAATAAGGTGCTGGTGCAGTCCCGAAAGTTACTGTTCTCAACTCGTAATCTTTTATTTCTGTTTCAGGACTATCACGCCAGACGATCCTCTGGAATACTGCATCTTCATCGGCGACACGGACTTGACGATACATTTTGACAATGTCAGCCACAATTGCTATCTCATGTACTCTCCAGCGAAGGATGATGTGACGCAGATCTGCCTGTAAAGTAGGTCCTACCATGAGTGTATCATTGAGTGAGACACCTTTCTCATTCGGACTGGAGGCGTTGAAGACTACTCGCACTTTCGTGGTCTCTTTATCATTTCTCACAACTGCGTGGTGCGGTAAGTATACAGCCTCTTCTCTCTTCTCATCATCTTCTTCTACTGGCGTCATATGACCTAAACGTAAGTACTCGTGTATTACTTCTTTATACTGTTCTTTCAATGTATTATCTTTTGCTAATCGTCGTTCTAATGACTTCAATCTGTTCACAGCTATGCTTCGTGAGTTCCCGTTCTTGCAGAGAGGTTCTTCATCTCTAAATGGAAGCTTCACCACATACCTTCCTTCCTCAGTTCTCTTCGTGGTCTTAGAAAAAAAGACTTCACATTTTCGCTCTTCTTCAGTTAGCATTGATGCACTTGGACTCTGTTCTTCGATCTCCCAGAACTTTTTTAGAAGATCGTTATCGTTCTTGCACTGTACATGGAATGAAAGTGTAATCTTATCTTTTGTTCTTTTTTCAGGATTCACTGGTTGGACTACTCCGGACAAGATCCATCCTAAGCTGGTATTCTGCGCAATCAAGTTTCCCGCTGGACTCCTCTTCACTCCTTCGTTTAAAATGCAGCTGTAAACTTCCGCGCCCAATAGCATATCTATTCTTTGAGGCTTATGGTACTGGGGATCTGCTAGTTCTAAATTCAGTTCTATCCAATTCCAAGGTTCTATCTGGCGTTCTGGTAAGTAAGACGTAATACTCTTTAATACGTATGCTTTAACTTTAATTTCGAATTGTGGGTTGGTTCGTGACTTAATTGTCGTCTGTACTATGTGCGTGACCTTTACGTTCGTCTGGTTTCCTAATCCCGATATTTTTCCTTCAATAGGTATTCTCTTCAACTTCAATAGCTGAGCTGCGGCTTCCGTAATGAAACAAGCTTGCGACCCTTGATCGAGTAATGCTCGTACCATCTGATATTCCCCAGTATGTGCCTCGACTTTTATTAGCGCAGTGGCTAATAAAACCTGGTTATTTATGGCTGTAGAGAGGCAAGATACTATTTGAGCTGAGCTAGTCGATGAATTAGCTGATTCAACAGTAGGCTTTGCATCTACTCTTTGAGCATTCTGGGTCGATGTAACATGCAGTAACGTATTGTGTCGTCGTTTGCAAATGCGACAGGTCGTGGGTTTTCTGCATTGATAGACGCTATGGTTTCCACCCAAACAGTTAAAGCACATCTTGTTCTTAAACACGAAGTCACGTCTACTATCAACGTCCTGCTCCGCGAACTTCTTGCAGAAGGTAAGCTTGTGGTTTTCTTCAGCGCAGTACTCGCAAGCTATCGGTGATGCTGCCGACACGTTTGATGTCGCGACGAATGATTTCGGTGCTAACTGATTATTGGAACCACTTCCACGAACTGGACCTCTTTTGGTAGGCTCTACAAACTCTAACGCTCGAAACCGGTTTCTCAAAAAGGATTTGAATTGGGTTAAAGTTGGCAACTCATTTGGATCAACGTCTAGGCTAGCTGGGCTTGTCGCCGCCGACAGTTCCCACTGTTTACGTGTTTCTGGATCTAATTTAGAACTCACTATGTATATCACCATAGGATCCCATGTGGTTACATCAATACCAAGACTATTTAATGCACAAAGACAATCAGTAGTTGTATCTAACAACTCTTTGATAGCTGAAGCCGACTCAACATTCATCACTCGCTGTTTGAACAATTTATTTAAAATAGAATTGGACAGAAACTTTTTATTATTATAGCGATTATCTAGAAGTTCCCAACAACGCGTATAATTGGACTCAGCGATCGGTGTGTGACGTATCAACTGTTCTGCTTCACCCGTGAGGTGAGCTTTCAAATAATGAAGTTTCTGGACTTTATCGAGTGAACTATTGTTATGAACTAGTGACGAGAAAAGATCTCGAAAAGTTGTCCATTCTTCATAACGGCCTGAGAACTGAGGAATCGATATTTTAGGTAGCTTTGCTAGTGATGAACTCTTTGACGTACTAGTTTCACTTGGACTTGGTATTGACTTTTCAATCAACCTTTTCCATACATTTCTCATGTGACCTTTACCTAAAGCATAGCTTTCCTCAGTTCTCTCGTAGATCTCTTCCGTTTCATATGAACTTTTTGCCAAATCCACAGCTGAACAAGTCTGGTACAGTTCCGCGTGGTACTTTTTAAAAAGACACCAATCATTTTCAATTATTTCCAACTTTGTTTCGACGTATTCAGCTGTGAGCTTCTCTTTCGAACATTTTTTGAAATTTATTAATGTTTTTTCTATAGTTTTACTCAGATTCATTTGAACTTTAGTTAAGGACTCCATTTTAATTCTCAATTTTTAACTTTAAATGACACAAAAATAATCAAGTAAAACTTAAGGTAATACTAAAAAAAAACAAACAAATAAACACAAACTTCTTGAACTCAACACATAGATAACCCGTAACAACGCAACTTAAATACACACAAAAATAACCAAGAGAAAAAAAACACAACTCAGTAAACTTCATAGACCCGAAGTAATCAAGTAAAACGCAACTTAAAATAACCAAGAAAAATGAACTTATTTTAACACACTTATTGTTTATCATAAAGTTCTCAAAATTTCATAAAAACCAAATTAATTTTCACTCAAAAAATGAACTGTAGAACTTCACTTAAAAATGTACTGTACTTTAAAAATCTTCACTCAAAATGAACTGTACTGGAATGATGTAAAAGCACTTACAGTTTTTCCTGACACAGTCACCTCTCAGCCTGGGCGTGCTGACCGGGGTCCTCCCGGCGGCCAGCTCTAGTCTCTTTCAGGCCGCGGTGGATCTGAGAGGAGGCCTCGTCGAACTCCTCTTCTAGCGCTGGGGGGAGGGGGGTAGTACTGTCCCACCCTCACCGGTACTGATCTCCTCCTCTTCTGGGACACGCTTGATGCGTGTCTGAACTCAGTGGGAACCCAGTTCCCACCAACTCTGAACTGTAGATACTGCACTGGTTCGCGCGGGGGAATATGATATTTCCACCCGCGGTGAACTGCACAATTGGTTGAGCACTGCACTTCACTTAGGTGCGCATGCTTTACACTTTAAGAGATACGGTGGCATAGTTTCACCGCCCGCACTCTCCACACCGTGCCTTATCCACTGCGATCCACAGTGAGCACAGTGGCACTCTTACCAAAAATGCCGATCTGGCTTACGAAAGGACCAAAATGGTGAGCTACCGGCCTTTCTGTACTGGGTGGGGGTTTTCAAAGAAAACACCCATGAACTTTAGTAGCTATTTTTATTATCAAAACTCCTTATTGTACATCGGCGACTGAAATGCACCGTTTGCGCGATGCAACATGACAGTGGCGCCATCTAGTTTCAATATCGGAACTAATTTTAATTATTCTAAAACTTATGTTATTTGACCTGAACACTTTTCGATTTTTAATCTACATGATATGATTGTCTAAATTTATTATAATTTATTAATGCTATGAAGTAATTAATTATATTTATTATATTCATTATATTCATAGTACCAAATTTAAATTTTTGATCTTTATGGAATGAATATGACGTGCGTCTATTTGCGCCAATCCATCAAATATTTAGTGAATATACCAACCGAAATTTCACTTTCACTTTAAAAAAATAAGTTGGACTAAATTTGTCACTAACTAACCATAAGTTAGTGAAAAATTTAGTCCAACTTATTTATTTTTTTCAACGCTATGTGAAAAGCAAGTATTTTCATTTGCAAGGACATTTATCATTTGAAAAATTTTCGTCCTCATTTTCTAACGCCACCCCTCTCACTGAGCAAATAGAGTTAGTTGGATAATTCGTGCATGCCCCCGGGAATCGAACTCGCATCTGTTCGCGACGCGTCCGACCGTGATGTGGTACAGTCAGCCGTGAAGATGTTTTATTATTTTTTAGGATTAAAAATAACAATTTCATTGCTACGATAAACAGCAGAAAAAATGTAGGGTTTGTTTTATCATAAATTTTCAAACATTATTCGTTATTGTATTGAAATAAATATTGCTTTGATACTTTTAGGACTCAAATAAGTTTTTATTGTATCTTTATAGATAAACAGTACAAAAACGACTTTGCTTTGTGATTTCTTGGTTTTTGTCTTATTTGAAAAAGAAATTTATTTTTTTCATAAATGTGTATCGTAATATTGATTTACTTAGTTACCAAGCTTTAAGGCTTTTGAAATACCGTAAGGTTATCAATTAAACCTGTTTTTCTCTGTGACTACGTTATATCACGCTAAAAAAGCTATCATTTTTGTGTCCGACTGTACCGAACAATCACTCGAAAGTACGAATTAGAATAATACAATTCTTCTTCAATACGCACGTTACGTGAATTTTTCATGAGTCACTTTGCACTTGCACTCCGCAGTGCATTTTTATGTACCAAAAAAAAAACACTTCCAAATTGAAAAACGTATTAGGCAAAAGGATTGGAAAATGGTATGTATGGTGTTAAAATAAGAATTGGAAGTTCGGAAAGGTCATAACCGTGTATGTTGTTACGAAAATGCTTTAGCCTGCGATTTTATATGCATAAGCAAAGCATAGAACAAACAGCTTTCAATGTTCCCAATGTGTACGAGAGCGAATGCTTACAGTTGTTTTAAAAGTACTAAAAACAGACAAACAGGCCACCTGAGAGTTAATGGTCACCGTCGCCTATTGACACCTGGAAAGCCGGCAGTCGAATATAATAACTAGCCAGGCTTGCACGTTCGGAACTCAACCATAGTGTCTAAAATAGCTTATTTCTTTGTTACAGGCCTCGATGCAGAACTCTACTATGTCCGAGAAGGCGTTGTGAACACCTATGCTACGGGTTTCATAGTCCCCGTGCCTGCACATATAGCGGACCTGGAATTCATGTGGCAGGCGCTGGGAAAACGACCTGTGAGTTTCTATGTTCTTTATTATTTACTGACTGACCGCCTCCCTTGGCATCCATTGCCTATGCCCAGCAGTGGGCTGATAAGAGCTGTAGATGGTGATGATGATTATGATTACCCACCTGCGACTTTGTCCACTCGTGGATCTTAAGTTTTTCCCTTATTTTTTTAAATGTAATTGATTGATTCAGGCGTTACTTTGCGGAAATCCATAAATATCAACAAATTGTATAAATATATTTAGTAATAAATCCGCTTGATTTCTAAACAAAGCTCAACATAATTTATTACACAGCACAAAATAACGGGTATAATAAAAACATGGTTGATAATTTGATCAAAAATAAACGTCGAAACATTGTTCGTTCATTATTGTATGCATTGCCACCGGATAGGTCTGAGAAATATGTAGGTAGTCTTACTTATATGGGAACAATTACTGAAAAGATTTCAAAAACATTATTTAAAAATAAGGTGAGGGTAGCTTTTAAAACAAACAATACATTGCGTTCAATTTGTAACGGGAAAGATATATTAGAGAATCATAAAAAATCTGGTGTCTATAAATTAACTTGTGATGATTGTAATGCTGTTTATGTAGGTCAAACGGGTCGTAGTTTTCAGACAAGATACAAAGAACATGTTTCAGCGTATAGAAATAGGTAACTGTCCAGAAAAATCACATTTTGCAAAGCACTTAATAGACACTGGTCATTCTTTAAACGATAACAATACTTTTAATATATTACATACATGTGAAAAAGGTTTTAGGTTAAATATTTTGGAGTGTTTAGAAATTTTAAAACACAATACAACAAATATTACGCTGTTGAATGATTTAAATACGAGTATTCCAAGGTCTCTTTTGTTGAGGATTTTTGTGACGTCGGGTCATACAGGCGACTCATCGCCATAACGGGTATAAATACGGGCCGGGCAACGTTGTTTATTCACTCTCGTTTCGAACTTCGGCGAGTCCACACCTCCTGATGATGCCTCGTGTAGAGGCGAAACACGTGTCGTATCTTTAAACTTTGGTTTTCTGTTCGTTGACTCTTTGGTTTATAATATAGTAATATGTACTAAAGTTCTAAACTAAAGTTAAGTTAATTAAAACCTTTGTTTAGAAATCAAGCGGATTTATTACTAAATATATTTATATAATTTGTTGATTTTTAAATGTATACTAAAAATAGTTACTCTGCTATTCGGGGTGAGTTTCTATGTTCTTTATTTTTTATTAGCTGACCCGCCTGCGACTTTGTCCACTCGTGGGTCTGTAATTTTCATTTAATGTTTGATTGTTGTTCTGCTATCATGAGCGGAGACAAATTCAACAAATCAAAAATCACGGAAATCGGTCAAGCCGTTCTTGAGTCATAAATATGGTGTTACTATCCCGACTTTGATGTAAAATTTAAGATTTTTGTATTTTACACAAATAGTGACGTACAAACTATAGGTACAAGGCGTTATACAGTGTAGCTAGGCAATTCCCGTAGCGTTAACCTTGCCCACTATATCGTAATATATATATCGATAAAGTGAAATAGTCTAATAAGACTATTACAATTTTTTTTTAGGATTTGGTCATTCTATAGGTACCATTTATATTTTTGGCAAAGTTTTCCTCTTGCAACAGGGCTTTTCGCCAAGTGTAAAAAAGAAAAACTGTAGTAAAATCCAAACTGGGAACAATCCAAATTCGATTAGAAACAACGAACATTTCTTACAAATTGGCACCCTAAATTGTTTGGAAGTAAGCGAACGTTTCCAAATAGAATTACTTAATTCAACAGTATTCGCTATATAACAATTGTTAATTCTGCTACGCGATTTGTATAATAATTATTTCAGTTCATTGAGACTTGTTGCGAATTGGCGACAACGTGCCAGTTTCTTTGTTTCGAACTAGTACACTGGTTTGAACAAAACTATGCTTTTAGAGAATAGGAGTTGAGCTAGAAACTCGGCCTCTACCTACATAATAATAAATTGTATTTTATTAATTATATTTTATATAGTTTTTTATATATTTATTTATTTATATTTTATAAAAATAAATAAACCTTGCTGGCCTGGGTAGGACCTGATTAACTGACTGACTGCTAGTCAATGTACAGGCCAAACCGCAGAATGTGGAGACTTGAAATTATGAAGGGATGTTTAACTAACAAGTAGTGTAAGCGCGTACTAAGAAAGGATTTTAGTTAATTCGAAAAGCAAACTAATTTGCAGGCGTCAGCTAGTTTATAAATAAATAGTATGTTCCCAAACCGCAACTTCATTTGCATAGCGAAAATTATTTTCTAAGTGCAGTAGCGCACTTTCGGCCAAGCCGTGGCCAAAATCGTCAGTCACAAATTACAGCGCGACATTATATAGACAACACGTTTTTTGTAAGTATTCCCTACAAAGAGTCTCTATGTTCAATGGTTATGGTTATCTATAAGTTAATCGGTAGTTTGGGAGACCTTTACTCAGCAATTCAAATTCAAATAGTTTATTCATTCACTTAATCTATAGTTACAGTACATGGGTTAGAGATTCCCTTTTAAGTAAAAAGATACCTGTGTTAGGGAACCTCGCTCTTCCGTTACAATATCTAGCTATTTGATTAAGTTTGAAAGTTTAAAAGGTTAATAATATTGAAAACAAAGTAGATTTAAGATTGTTAAAGTTAAGTTATTTAGTAGTGTTTGTTAATATTATAATGTAGGTGTAAAGGTAAGTGGTAGATTAGCAATCCGAAGAAGAATGTTATTAATACATAAATTAATATTTGTATGTATACATAAGGTGTTTTACGTTCGTTTATTACAACACTCACTACAAGAGACACAAGCTACGATATTTTGTGGCTTTTCTAAAGTAGACCGTTCTTTTATAGACTCTAGTCTATAGTCGCTAGTCAATCAGCAGCCGCACGATCCAATTTGGCTTGAAAGCGAATTAATTTACTAAAACAAAAGACCAGATTAAGTCTTCGTTTTTCACTGTACTCGGAATATTTGTAGCTTAGTGAAATTGAATGCCGAATCAAAGAGGCTTTAGCGTGAAAAGTCCTCAAAAGCCGTTTGTATTTGCGCCAATTCTGTTAATATATGGTAATTAACTATTTTTGGAACCAATTATCTAGATTGTTTTACTAAACTTCAGTTAAGTTTTCAATTCATTGTTGTTTATGTGTTAGGTGGCAAGGCGCTCTTATGATTGTAAGAGATCACACCTGCTCACGACCAAAACAGTATGCCACAGGTATTAAAATGGTCAGTCTTCTTCTTATCATGTCACAAGTTCTTTTGAACCAGTGTGGTGAAAGGATTTCAAGTGCGCCTCGAAGTGGCTCCTTTCGTGCACTCGACACATGTTCTCGAACTTTTCGTTTGGTTTGGTTTCGTTCTACGACATGCCGGTTTCCTCACGATGTTTTCCTTCACCGTTGCGAGAACTTGGGATGCATACATAGATTTTTACGACCGAAAAAACCCATTTAAGCATGACTGTCACCGGGATTCGAACCCACGACCATCAGATCGCAAGGCAAGGGCCTCATCCACTCGGCCACCACGTCCTCAAATGGCAGCACTGATATACAACGCTCGTCCACTTATAACCATTTCGATGGCCAGTCTCGAAAGCCTAGTAATTCGGCTCACGTACAAATTAACACGGCTATAAATTCCACTGGTGTATTAATTCATGGTTTAATGTCCACAGCTGCCATACGTCATCGGGATAGACTACGAGAGCCGGGGCGCCATGCTGCCGCCACAGGTCAATATATCAGAGAGAGGGCTCGTGCCCACCTCGCTGCAGACTTTTAGGTGAGGTTCAAATTTAAAGCGGTTTCAGACTAGCGTAAAAATGGATTCGCTGCTTGTGTTTTGTTTTTTATAGCGCGTGTTTGTGGGCGTTATCGCACTTACGAGCCCGAGAACCCGCGTCGATTTGACACTCGCTATCTAAATACCGAGTGTAAACGCCATAAAACCTCGCAAAAAAACGCTAGTCTGAAACCGCTCTATGATCTAATAATGCATGTTCTAATATGATACCTTGATCAAAATTTATCGGGCCGTTTAGTCTACACGATAAGTCAATGGTACAGACTTATCTACCCAACCAATTGGTTGTCTGTTAAGTTGGTTTACGGACGATAGTTTAACGTGACTACCAGTGTAACGAGACAATGAGCGTTACCGGACAAAGACGTCAACGTTTTCGTGCATGCAGCCGGCGCGGCGGCGTACATCAATTAATTAGACGTAGTCACGTCAAAATATAACTCAACTTTGTTGCAATTGGTTAATAAACCTAACAGATACACGCTTTCTATTAAGGCCAATCCGAATTCCATACAAAATGATTCGGACAAATACTCAAAAAGTACGCCGTATTATAGTATATATAACTCAACTTTGTTGCAATTGGTTAATAAACCTAACAGATACACGCTTTCTATTAAGGCCAATCCTCAAATCCGAATTCCATACAAAATGATTCGGACAAATACTCAAAAAGAACGCCGTATTATAGTAATTTCTTCACACTATTTGTTTCGTCCATGTTTTTTGATTTCTTCAACAAAAAAAGTAAAAGGTTTCGTACTTTAATTTAGATTTTATACGTGTTTTTTAAGTTAGTAGGGTTAATTTTAGAACACGTATAAAATCTAAATTAAAGTATGAAACCTTTCACTTTTTTTTAAACTACTTTATTTGTCCGTAAAATTTTGTATTGAATTCGGATTTGAGGATACCCCTTAAATCACACTTCACAATAACGTTAGTGTTATGTGATGTGTAAGTTTTTGAAGATAATAAAAAAAAAAAAAATAATAATAACATTTCAACAAAACTTATAAGCCGATTAAGCTGAATATCTATGATATTGGCTCGGCTAGCGGTCTCAGCTCACTGTTATCAAGGCTAAGTAAAGAATAAAGCTCGTATCATGAAACAATACATTTGTGGGCATCTAATTAAATTATTATATTTGTAGTTCAGCAGATTTATGTCTATAGACAATCATCGTGATTGTTTGATCGTGACGCCTACTCTTACGTCTACACACTTTTTAATAAATTTGATAATATTTCGAAATTGTGAATGTACGGCTAGCATGATTTGTAGAAAAGGATAAAGCCTATATTTTTTAATAAGAATGTAGATTAAATTAAAAAACGTTTTTATTCATTAGCTCTATTTCGATTTTATGGTTTTAGAATGCATTGACATCAAGCTATGAGCTATCATGAAAGTTTTAGCCGTTAGCTTAACGGGAAATGCTCGAAATTTGAGTTGCATAATTCCACAAGTAACGGACCTAATATCACACACACACAAACAGATACACGAGCAGCCTGTGGTTCACATACACTCAAAAAGCTGTTAATGCTCTTCGCGTCCAATACAACAATGCATTTAGGATGTTGTTGGGACTGCCACGGTTCTTCAGCGCGTCCGGCATGTTCGCCGAGGCGCGCACAGACGGGTTCACAACCTGTATGATGAAAAAAGCAGCCTCACTGCTGACTAGAGTCCCTGGAGCAACAATATCCTGCGAATGATAGCGGACAAGATTGATGGTCCGCTATACATACACTGCATTGCTGTACTTATTAAGTAACACAACCATAATAACTAACATAGATTTAAGATTTTAATCATAAGTCATCATCATTTCCTGGTCTCTTTCCCACTTACGTGGGGTCGGCACAACATGTCTTCTTCTTCCATTCGTCTCTATCAGCCGTCATCTCTGTACTTACACCTGTTTTATTCATATCATCTTCACACAGTCCATCCATCTTTCCTTCGGCCTTCCTCTACTCTTATATCCATCCACTTCCATATTCAGCACTCTCCTAGTCACATGACATTCTTCCCTTCGTATCACGTGTCCATACCAAGCTCGCCTGTTACCAAGATTTTAATCATAAGTAAATTAACCCAATTATGGATCTCTACTGTACTTATACTATGTGTTAAATGAAAATAAAATATTATTATTTTTAATAATAAGAACGTGAAAAAAATATTTTACTTAACGTTGATCAATCTTTCTTTGTACAGAGTTCGGTTGCCATGCACGGGGTCTCGAAGTGCGGAGATTCTTGTTACCATGCAGCTGAACATATCTGCACCGGACCGAGTACACAAGGACATCAGACTTACTTTCAAAAGGAACAAAATCTGTCTTAAAGGTATTAGTATTAAATTAAAACGGTTATACCAATTACATTAATTTAAATTAAATAAATTTGCGACACAAAAAATATAAACAAGTATTGTGTCAGTTATCTGGTTACCATAAAACAAGATTGCTTATAGTTTGGGGCTAGATGCTGTTGTGTGAAATATCCAAAAATATATTCTCTTTATTCAACCAACCTAACTTTCCAAACCTTCACTAAACTTCTCAAGTTATATTATTACCCCTTATATTATTTTCTATGCAAAACCAACTATTTGAAAAATAGGCAAACTTTCACCATCAACCCAGACAAATCACTTTATGGCCAATGGGTGCACTAAAACACATAAACTAAAGTTGTTCCTCCCCTGAGCTATAATAATAACCATAAATTCCACCCCATACCGTAGTAGTTAGAATAAGTGCGTAAATAATAATGTGTCTCCGAAGTGTTTTGTTGTTTCCGAGTACACATCATCCGGAACCGGAAATGACACTTTAATAAGTTTGTGTGTAGAAAAAATCATTCAAATTGAAACCATTTAATAAAAGCATCAATAGTTTCAAAAATATTGAAACTATTGATGCCTACATGAGATTCATGCTCTTTGAATTTCTACATGTTATTTTTTTTATGTACTTAACTGTAAATTTATACGTGTAACATCATATTTTTAGAAAATTGGACAAGAAATTTCCACACGATCTACGTTGATAACAAACCGTTCAAGTGATCTTTAGATTGCACATTTTTTTACATTACGCCCATGGTTTAGGTTAGAAACCACTTTTCTAGATAGTGCTTCTCCTTGTAAAAAACACTTTTTTTTATTTTCCAAAGTTACTATGAAAAAGAAAAAAAACTTTTAAAGCACACAAATAATAAACATCAATAAAATCACTTTACGAACTGTACACAAAAACTCGAAATTACGTCTTTATTCGTCTTCATCCCGAAATCACTCCCCTTCTTTATTAGCATGTAGACGGTTCCGCAGACGCAACAGGATATTCTAAGGGATTTAGAACACAGCTTAACAAAGAATAGCTGGTTTTGTTCATGCGAGAAGATAAAGCTTTTTTTTGTACCTTCTTGTAGAAAAGGGGCCAAGAGGATTACAGAGAAACGAAATACATAATACGAACATGTTATCATTTGTCTTTTTAAAAAAATTGCTTGTTTTTCAGCTCTCTTTATAATAAAAACAAGTTACGAGATTATAAGTAAGGCACTTTTCCATAAATTGAAGCTGTATTGAATTGTAATTTTTTTATCTAAGATATAAATTGCAAGAAATGGAGAGGTGAATTTGTTACTAAACCTCGCGAAATATTTTAGTATATTTTTGGTTGGTGGTTTTTAATATTTATAAACGAAAGACAAGAAAAAACACTTATTTTGGTTAACGTTATAAAAATAACCCAAAAAGTGTAAGAATATCCCTTTTTTTTATATATATTTTTAAGAGATAGAAGAGGTGTTTTGCTACGCCATCGTAGACTTATCGCTTCGTGCTACGCTGAACCTGTTTGATATTACGCTACGCCGTAGAATTTATACTTCAACATGCGATCTGCGCTACGACGTAGTATTAACGCTTAGACGAAACAGTATGGCGTATTGTCTATAATAGTGTATACTATAGTGTGCCAGCTCCTATCACTGGCTGTGATAAAGACGTATTAAGAGGGTGCCTTGGGCAATACTGGCCCTCTTTTAATGTGTTTACAGGAGTATCGATTGTTCCGCTGCGTGCTATTTGACTTGGAAATTCACTTGTTCTTTACGCTGATCGCTACTTTTTGTGTGAACAAGGTTGTTTGTTGTTTTGTGATAGGTTCTAAAATTGATTCGTTGAGAATTAGGGGACGAGATTGAAGGTTGAGTTTTTGTATAAATGTTGAACTTTCTGAAATTACTTTTTTGATGGTGACTCAGACAAATAAAATATTTTTAATGAAAAAAGTTTCTACTTTCTAATAAACACATAAAAATATTATTTTTGCATAGTTTGTAGGTTTGAAATTTAATTATATCCAATTTTTTACTTATAATTTGATTTGGCACCTGAATGTGGTTTTATATTGTTTCATACTCGTAAAATAAAACTAAACTTTGTCTTCATTTTCAAACCCAAACAAGAACAGTTTATCAAAGTATGAGTAACAGCCGCAAAGCATTTTTCACAACATAAAAATCCTTCTTACCTAATGATTTAAGATGATACCTCTAAATGAAATATTTGGGGTAATAGAAAAAACTTCAGCGTTTCATAAGGGGAGGAAGAAAGATTGTTTAGGTAATGGCGATATAAAAAGGCAGGTACGCACTTCGGAACTTTATTAAATACCACCCATAATTTAATGTTCTAATAGGAAAAATTTCGAAGTGGATATTGGGTCTGTTCGGAAATTATTTAATGATGAAAGTTTAAAATAAGGACTTAGTAGACAAACATGACTTGTATTAACAATCTTCCACTTTAAAAGACTGGCTATTAAAAACTCATTTGGTGGCGATTACAGCCAAATGGACTGCTAGTTTTTGTGAGAAAAAAAACTTCTCAAGTACACATTCTCGTTATTTAACAAATACAATACAATACAAGATCTAATACAATTTTTTTTTGCAAAGAAATAACGGGATGAGCTCGGCACTCTCCTGATGGTAAGCGATCATCCCCATGACTAGAAGAGTGCTACAAAGCACTTTGAATCATACAGACCGGTGCTACACAGTTTCACCGGCCTTTTTCCTGCTGAGAGTTTTTGACATTTTCTAAGTTTCATCAATTATTAAATAAATATTTTGAAAACAAAGTAAATAAAACGAATTAAAAATTAATAATTAGATTCAGATATTTAGAGATGAGCATTGAGCACCTCCAATTGAATCGAAATCGAAAATCGGTCTAATCCAATAGCGGAGCAGCTGAATGAATTATGAAGCGCTTTTAAACTTGCATTTAGGTCAATAGTTAAACGCTTTTCTTATCTACTCGTATAATATTATATTCTATTTAAGAACTTCAATATTAATATTCTTAAAAACATCAATGTGAAGCATGGCCATGCTTCACATTGATGTTTTTAGTGGAGTTTATATTTGTTCTCTCCAACAGGCCTCTCAACAGTAGTAACTCACAATGAAACAGCGCGACTTGCCGGTGACGTGTCCCGCAGTTCCAATGGTGTGCTGTTTGCTGCGGGAGGCTGCGCAGCTGCAGCTTTAGCGCTGTTGGCTGCTGCCGCGGCTGCTGGCACACTGTATAAACGAGGCAGTAAAGCAAGGCATCATGATTCTATACAGTAAGTTATTTTAGCAATTGTCAGAGATTCATCGAAGATGTTTTCTTACAACTGATGTATCAGTAGGTATCATTATTTGAGTGACGTGGTGGCCGAGTGGATGAGGCCCTTACCTTGCGTTATGATGGTCGCGGATTCGAATCCCGGTGGCGATCGTGTGTAAATGGGTTTTTTCGGTCGAAAAAATCTATATAGTATAGTAGTATGATTAGACACAAGTTTAATACGTGAAGTTCATCTTGTGTTTATTTTTTTATTTTTTTTTTATAATAATAGTCAAGCGTTTGACCACGACTTCACCTGATGGTAAGTGACGGTGTATTCGAGAATAGATAGACGCCGGTAAGGAATTCCACTCCTTGCTCATACCTATAAGAAAGGCCATAATTTCTTTACAATTAAAAAAATCTGAAGTTTGTCATACTTATGGCTTTGGCATGGCTCATTCATTAGAGAAAAAAAACATGTTTCCAGCTAACTGTACAAAAAATACGTAAAATAAAAATACTATCATTTTGAATTTCAATATTTTGCGTATAAAAACTTTTTTTTAAATATTATATATTATAGCCACCAACATTCTAGCTAGACAGTGTTATCTAAAAATAGTATCTCAAACTTGAGCATTTTCTTACACATCATAAGATATGGTGAAGTGGTTTGTTTGTAAACCATGTTCTCGAGACGAGCAAAGTGGCCTTAGTGGAGCTCGGGTGCGCGGAAAACTCGACATGTTCCAACTTGGAATATAATACGAGAAGAATATTCTTTAACTTGGAGTTAGCAAAACTTTTACACATTATTGTAGAGCTAGTTTATTCTTACGTCTTCACTTGTGAGAGCTTTATGATAATTTTATCTGTGTGAAAAAAAATGGGGATTAAAATTAATAAATAATACACAACTTCCTAGTAATAATGAAATCTAACACCGGTTCGAAATTAAGAGTGGTTCCAAAGGAGGAAAATCCAGTTTTAATCCATCATTCAGAAACAAATTAAAGAGTTTCAAGGACTTCTTATTCAATTCATTTTCAATAATTCCTTCGATTATAAGGAAAACAAATAATTTTGGATCGAAAGAGAACTTTACGATTGAGTTTCAACGAGTCTTTAAAAGTTTTTGTAAAGACGGAAAATGGAGTTTTTTAAAATAAAAAAGTGAATTTGGCAAAGTGCTAAATATAACGTAGAATCGTATAAAAGCTACCAAATACGTAAAATAACAGAATACCTAAATAACCTTAATGTTTAGAAAAAATAACAGAAGTTTCTTTGAAATAAGTATAACAAAAGAAGATACCTTATTAAAGTCTGTAATTTGAAAATAAGTGAAGCGCGAAACCTTTTATTCCTTCAAAGGTCTGGAAGGCGTTGCACCCTCGGAGATGTTCATACATTTTTCAATAAGGTATTTCAGACATAATATCAAGTTTGACTTGACCTTTAGTGAATAGCTTGCGGTGGAAACGATAAGCTTTCAGCGCAAGATACTGTCAGAACTGAATGAATTCATCAGATGAAAACAACCAAAAATTGGTATTAACCATTTTCAGCGTGGTTGTATTGGCATATAATTTAGAAATTATTAAACAATTTTTGTATATAAAAGAAAATTTCAGAACTTTGGTGCTCTATTTTAACCTATTTTAAACTTTAAACAAAAGTTAAAAAGGCCAACACAAGAATAAGGATGACTTTTAGTCTCGAATAGCGACAAAAACTCAAATCAGGAAGGATTTCTCTAATACTTTTTTATTTTGGAAAAATTATAAGTTGCTAATAATGTGGTCGAAGATGCACGTCGAAGAGCGCATTTACTCAGGAAAAGCGTGGATTCACTCTTTTACATATTTTTTTTAAGTTACTAAGTTAATTTGATGAGAATTGACATATTTTTTGTGTTTCTTTTTATAAGTAATATATGTTATAATTGATTATCATAAGACGTGTATAGGTACATTTTACAGCGAAGTTCTTAAGTTTTGACTTGAAATCATTTTTATTAGGTACTAATAAATACTATTGATCTCTTCACTTACAAAAGTCTTGAGCTTGTGTTTTGGACCAAACCCTAGAATAACACGAGGGCACCGAACCCTCATTCTGTCGCGTTTGATGGATGATGTGGTAGGAAGGTTTTAACGATGGACAAGAAAAATATTGTTCTAGTTATACGATATCGGTCTATTTCTGGACGGTTGATGGGTTTTGGGTATAGTGCGTTTTTATGGGGTCAGAGCGGTTGCGTCAGCGCGCAACTTTGTAGGTGCGAATTTTCTTTGTGAAGCTTAAATTTTACTTTGCACAGCGTATAAATATTGCCATTCAACGTGGCAATGCCACCAGCATTCTGGGCATGTTGCCTTCTGGTGGAGACAATGACCGACTGGGTTATTTACTATTTTACGTTTATTTATCCATACAAACATTTATTTTTGTATACAAAGTTATTGTGAGTATTTAGGTATATAAATAGTATTAAAATTAGTTTAATCCCGTTTACACTAATTAATGGACAAAAAAACCCTCAAGTGCTAAGAATATTTTGGTTACTTACCCTCTTAGAAAAATTATAATAAATCTAATGTCCCGGTGATATTTTAAAAAATTACCACCTTTGGTAACTTAAAAAACAAAATACATTGAGTGTTATTATTTACCACACCCTTTATTAATGCAGTTTTTTTCCAGCACATCATACACGACGGCGGCGTACGGGAGTCACCAGAACGTTCTTCTTCGGCTAGACACTCTTGGGAGGCCTCCAAGCTCTACAGGCTCCTATGCCACAATAGCTAGTCTACACAAATTTCCTTTTGGTGAGCTTATATTTCCTCCCCATTTAAAATAAAAACGAAATATCTGTTCATATTTATTTTTTGGGGTAATAGTTTAGCTTAAAAATTAATTAAATAACATAAACATGTTCTAAGTTCCTATTTATTTTTGTTTAAATGTTTCAAATATAAGTTTGCATAGCACAATTATCATGATTTATATAAAGTAAGAACAAAACCAGAAGTAAAAAAAAATAATTACAAATATTGTTTGAGATATTCTAAATTTTGGTATAACACTTAGGTTTCGATGTAAGAACCGACTAACTTTAATAATCCAGCCTGCTCACCGCAACGATCACGTGAGTACCGATAAAAAATCATAGCAAATTTGCTCGGCTATAAAATTTTGCGGCCGATTATTGTCTCTTTACAAGTATTTTTTGAGACCCAAAAATACGATAAGGAACTTTATTTCTTCCTTTTGTCCTTTTAAAAGGTAGCCGAAGGTCACCATCGCCGTACGCGACCACTCACATAGGAGAACACGTGTACGCGAAACCAGAATCGAGAGTCTCCTACTACGCCGCTTCTAACCTGACGCATGTTTCACAGGTACGTGTCTCAATGTTGATTTATTTGACTGTCAGCATTGAAATTACTGTAATTAGTCTCAAAGTTGATTGATTTGATTTTCAGCACAGTTGCACCTATATATAGTTCTCCTCATCGATTCCCTAACTTTGCACCTAAACTGTGGTATTGGTTTGACTCCCATATTAACGAGGGTAAAATTTAAAAGGGAACAATATTTTGCGTAGGTACCTATTATTAAAATTTCACGCCATACTTCTACCATGTACATACCTATGTGCAAGACACGCGCGACAAACAAAACCCTTCCTTGGCAGTCGGGTAAAAAAGAACAATATTTTGCAATTTAGTTAAGTCTATCTATTATTTTAAATATTGCCTTTTTACTTTGTACTTTGTGCTCCTTTCGTAACTCCCCTTGAGTGTGTGCAGTGAGCATCTTTGAGGCGCACTTGAAATCCTTTCAACACCCTGGTTCGAAAGAACTATTGACAAGATAATAAGAAGACCCTTGAGTTAATTTGGAGCTCCAACCTGACAAAGTATAGTTTATACCTGTTTAGTGGTGTTTTAGATTAGCAGCCAAACTATCAAAATTCAGGCACATAACAGACTCTAAATAGGAGCTCATCTTTATAAAATGAAGAGAGTACTAATAGTACTCATATTGTAGGTACCAGTATATTTATTTTGACACATACTCGTACGTATATCCTAAGAACCGAAAATCAATAATGCGTTAATCAACCAAAATAAAAAAAAAAAACCATTTTACATTATGTTATTGGAGGCTTGGCGGCTCTTCTGGTAAGTTTGATAAACCTGTGTTAGAAGAGACTAGTAAACTAGAGGTAATAATACCTCATAACTTCGGAAACACACTCTTTCGTTTCGCGTTCTATACATACAATGCATAAGTTTTTCTATACGAGTACATAGAACCAGAAAACTTTAGGCATTGCATACCTGGCATGTTCCTATCTCTATCCAAAGCATACTTCCTGAGTTGATCTAGCCGCGTTTGGCAGAGTGCCCTGAATATGGGCGGTGGCAGCCTCGCGTGGATATAACTTATTGCCAAAGGTGACTTCAGAACTCATTTATCATTGCACATTCAAAATAATTGATACAAAATCCGCTTTGGAAGAGGCTATTCGAAAAATTGTGCCCAGTCCAGAACATTATGTATCGACATCACGTCATACACGTAGTATTACGAGAATTCGAGTTCTATTCGAGTATGAGTAGAAGTGTAACATTTTTCAAATTCTTTTAGTCATAATCATCAACCTTTTGACGTCCATAGCTGGCTTCGAGAATTCAGCAAAAGGAGGGGTTATACGTCAAAATCTGCTAACATAATTTTCTGCCATTGTTGCGGGGGACGAGGTAAACACGCATTGCACACGCGCCTAGCAAAACTTATTCATGTAAACGCACGTATAATAATCTCCCACACCATCTTAAAATATGCACACAGTTTTCAAATTCAGCATATAGCTTTATTTAACGTGAATGGCCAAGAAGGTTATATGGTGTTCTATGAGTATATTCTGTGTAACTTTGTAAACAATTAAAACTAAGACTTATTGACTGCAATAAAAATACTGAATACTGTATACTGAATACTGGTCAGCAGAGGGGTTCACCTTGCGTTAACTTTTGCTGGATTCTCGAAGATAGCTGGACTATTATAATATTGTCTCAAATTATTTTACTTGTTGATTTTATGATGAATTGTACTTTCCTGTCCTGTAAAATAGCCTGTATGTAGAATAGTTGTTCTATCTAGTGCTTGTAAGCTAAAGCTCCATTTGATTACAATCTCCCAACAATTCTGACACATCTAATGTTATAACATTGATTTTATTAATTCGACTCAAGGGAAATCGTCTTACAACTCCCTCAGCTTACACCAATCAAACTAAACTGCTTTGTAATTGCTCACCATCGTACCATGATTGCTTAATAATTCAAGTGTTACGTGCGGAAATGTACCTACTGGTTCAATTAGATGAACTGTTTAGAATGAAGATGCGAGAGTGAATATTACTGTGGCTTATCTAGTTACTTGATAATTATGATAGGAACGGTGAAGTCGTTTAGGTCTTACTATATTATTACGGAATTGGCACATAAAGTCTACCAAAAAGATACAAGTTTGAGTTCCATAGTGTAAATGTTGATCACAAAATCCTTCCCACTAATGGTATACGAATGCAAAGTTTTCAGTCGCAATTATCAGCCAGCTCATAATCTCTGGCAAATAAATAAATATTATTTTGTATTTATTTGTATTTTTAATATAGAAATGTAATAAAGAAATAAGAAAAACAGCTGCATATTGTTATTGCAAAAACAGCTTGCTTGCTTTTTATTCTTCAGTTCTGAGCGAAATTCTCGCTCTCGTAAACGAAAAACTTTTCCTGAAATAAAACACACTCTCATAAATATCGTTACTTTTTCACAAGCGAGAGGCCAAATACTCTTGTTTTACGAGTGCAGTTCGGTCAGCCAGCAATATCGTAGGCCTAGGCTTAGGCCCTCTAAAACTTATCTGCCTCGCTCGCTCGTATGTTGTGAGCTCTACCAATAAAGACATTTGGCACTGCGCAGTGTTTCGCTTTATTTGTCAGCTCGTAAATTCGACCAGTTTACTATCCAACTATGTTTTGGTTTTAGTACAGTACGGTAGCAAATGGACAGTTTGTGGATTTGGTAAAATTAGTGGGATTGTATGTAGTTTTAAATTACTCTGTAGTTTTGTAAAACGAGTTTATTCTGCGTCATTCATTAGTACTTAGATCTCTCTTCTTCATTATTCATATGTTTTTTTTTACCGGTAAAACTCTCCATATGTTTTTCGTTTTACTAGCTACTGTCCGTGGCTTAGCACAGGTTGTATTGAACATAAGTTTGCCTTTGACAGCTCTTAAACTATGTCTATACCGAATTTCAACTAATCCGGCTCAGCAGTTTCAGCGTGGGCAAAAAACATCTATTTACTTATTCATACATTCTCGTCAACTTTTATTATAATAAATTATTTATTCAGACATCAAGGTCCACAAGTGTTAGTAATACTTACTTACTATCTAATCTTAGAACTTCTTATCATGTCACTAGTTATAACGAACCAGTGTGGTGAAAGGATTTCAAGTGCGCCTCAAAGAGGCTCCTTTCGTGCACTAAAACTAGGTGTATTTAAAACTAAGAGAGACTTACACCCATATTCTGAGTCGATACTTACGTGAATGGTGAAATGGCCGCCGCTTTACTAAAGGTTCAGTTGTCACTTGTCAAATTTCAAATGTAAGTATTCACTTGAGTGAAAAAATCGACTTAGAGTATGGGTAAGTCCACTGAATGATTAATATTACACTAAAAAAAGTACGATTTAAAAAAACTCTATGCTAATATCACATTATTTTACGATAATTCATTAAGTTCCGATAAACACAGCATGTTACTGTGATTTTAATTCAATCGCACAACCATGCGGATTCGCTTTATTTTCCACCTTGATTCATTTGGCTGCGGCAGATAAATTAACCCACATTACGCGGCTTCCGCTGATCTTTGGTTAAGCAATCCCGCAAAGTAGTTTTAATGGGATTGTTCAAGGTATGTGGTGGAAATCTCGCAATGAATTGCTCTGCTGGTTTAAACGTTGGGCTATTAATATTGTGAGGGGAAAACCACAGCTTGTAATTTTTGTTTAACACAATAAACGGTTTGGTTTTGGTTCATGCTTTATAAATAATGAGTAGGTAATTAATTTCAAAAAAAAAATTCAAGAAAAAGTCGCTAGACTTAAGTCAGACTGGGCTGGCCACAGCGCGCAGGCGTCGCGGTAGACCACGCAGACGATGGCACGACGAACTGGATGCGTTCGACGGGGAATGGAGATTAGTAGCACAAGATCGAGACCGTTGGCGAAAATGGGGGGAGGCCTTTGCCCTAGAATGGGACATCTCAGGCTGATAAAAATAATAATAATAATTAATTTAGTACCCACCAAACCAGCTTTCAAAGGATTAGTCCATGAACACTATTTAAAATCCACGAAATAATATACACATGTATGTATTATATTATAATATATGTAAATATATTATTTATTTAGTAACTTCATATAAAATGTATTTTTGTTATAAAAATATATTTATCATGTAAAGATTATAAGCCTGATTTAGGTAATTAGCATTTAATTTGTACGCCATTTTTTCTTTTTCTACCATCAACTGATTGACTGGTAGAAAATGTTCTAGCATTAAGTCCTCCATTTGTACTACATTGAAATGTGTGCAATAAAGTATTAAATAAATAAATAATTATGCGACTTAAGATAAACTTAGTAGTTTATACTTACAAACTACTCCGTTTGTGCTGTCTTTCTTAGTACGCGCTTACACTTCTTGACGAATTAACCCTCTAAATCAAGTCTCTACGTTCAGTGGTTAGGCCTTTACGTTGTTTGTCAGTCAGTTAGCCAGTCAAGTCCAAGCCTTTTATCTATATGATGATAAATTTTCCCACCAATGAATGTGAAAAAAGGTATAATCCTTTTCGATTCGTAGTCGTAATTTACGACAAATCCTTAAGGGTAGATTTTATACCTGTTTTAAAATTAACCCTACTAACTTAAAAAAAACGTATAAAATCTAATTTAAAGTATGAAACCTTTCAATTTTTTGTTCACGAAATCAAAAAAAATAGAGGAAACGAATAGTGTGTAGAAATCACTATAATACGGAGTACTTTTTGAGTATTTGTCCGAAATATTTTTGTATGGAATTCTG
Organism: Lobophora halterata; assembly: GCA_932526365.1. Lineage (NCBI taxonomy): Eukaryota > Metazoa > Arthropoda > Insecta > Lepidoptera > Geometridae > Lobophora > Lobophora halterata. The sequence continues at coordinate 10,059,743 of OW052002.1, forward strand.
ATTTGAGGATGCCCCTTAATTTTAAGCATCCTCGAAATTTACACGCTGAAGTGATATATAGGATAACCTGAAGTGATATAAGGAGAAAATGAGTAATTTTAAGTATCCTTGAGTCTAAGTGATAGATAAGAGATATATGTATAGGACAACAAAACAAAATACAAACAAAAGAGTTCAGCCATGGTTCAACTGCTACGAAGAAAAATAGACTGATGAGCGAAAACTTTAACCCAACACCGCCTTTCTTGTCAGCGCCTCGTTAGAGCAAAATAATGTAACTTGTACTGTAAATAAAAGCTTTTCTTTCGAACTAAAACGTTCCCGTGAATAAATAAAGGCTTTTAAAATTGTCACGGTTTGTTCCCTTTGAAATTCTTCCACAATCTGAGGGGTGAGTGAATTGTGCATAAAATGTGGCCTTTCATCAGGAATCCAATTTAGGACGAGTTACCGTCTCCCTGTAGGTGATACAGACGCAATGCAATTAGCGTTCTTCTACAAAGTATTGAAAAGAGAGATAAAGTTAAAACTGGAAGAGGCTTTATTGTAAAGTGAATATAGGAATGATTACACTATCCCAATAAAATTATTCCTAGATTATAAATGTTTATGAGTGTATTGTGGCTTATGAGTCACTAGCTGACGCTCGCAACTTCATTTACGTTGTGTTTTTTAAAAATTCCTTTCTTAGTAATCACTTTAATCCTACAAGTTTCAAGCCTCTTCTTCAGTTTTCAAGACTTCAAATAACACTGTCAATTTTGAATCAGTCATAAAAAAGGACCTTTTGTCATTCATAGCCTGATAACCACTTTTTCAGTTCAAAATCACCGATGCAATGAGCAACAAGTACCCACGTCTTTGACTTTTGCATTTGTACCTGGCACTTCCAGTTAATCATAGGTCCAATCATTATTGGGCTCGGCAAGGAACCGAGTTTTTAATTTGCACCTCCCTTTGTCTGTAAATTTATCGCCCTGCTGGAGGTCTTTGGTAGGTGAAACTCGGAAATATGAATTAGTATCCTTGGGGTAGAAGGTGTTAATGAGGGTTGTAGTAAATTAGCTGGTTTCGTACTGGATTCGTTCTCGTTACACAGGCTACGCTCAATGTTTGGTTGGGTGTAGCAAATGGGGCACTGAGGCAAAATGTTTTGAAATTTTTCGACGAAATATTTGCGTCCTCATATTAAAATCTACTTTTTATACTGATGGTACCAGAGAGACGGTGGCGTAAAGAGAAACTTTAGTTAAGGCCATTGACCTCTGAGGTCAACGACATGAGCTAGAGGTCAAAATCTACTAGTCAGAAGCTTGATGACAGTAGGATATGGTTTATTTTTCGCGTACACACGTAAGCAAAATGATCGTGTATAGCCTTACGGTAATAATTAAAACTTAAAACCAAAGGGGGTCAGTGTGTCAGTGTCGCAAACGGGGCACATAAGAATTAAAAAACGTATTTCTTATGTGCCCCGTTTGCGACACTGACCCAATATTTTGTTGAAAATGTTAGGTAATTTACGAAGAGGACTCAAAAGCTTTGATTCTGGAAGGTATGTTGAAAAGTAGTGTTCGTAGGTGGCATAAATTAGATACTACGTCAAGAAGTACCTATCTTATTTAGATGCTATTCAACTCTCTGCAAGATGAATAGGTGTACAAACTTTTTGTATTCTCTTCTTAGTCACTATTGCCTTTTATCTATTTATAACACTTCGAATTACTTTTGTTGTAGTATACTTTTTATTCCCTAAAGCTTTTTACTAAAAGCTTTTTAATCCAACTGCAATGAAGTTCAAATCGTCCGAATCGTAACGAAAGCGATCGAACCCAACTCGATTAGCGATATCGTCCGTTGCTTCGATCGGATCGCAATGCAATTATGTGTCGGCGCACCTGCATTTCCCTGCGATATAGTTGGGTCATCTGGTTATCTCTATTTCGCCATCAGCCAGAATTCAAAGTGCTAGAAAGGAGTGGATTAGGTTTTGTACGAGTTTTCTGCTTTTTCACAAATTAATATCACATTTCTTTGGAAGTTTATGCTTCACTGTTAGAATAATAAACTTCCAAAGAAGTGAAAATTGGCTGCAGACTGTAGTCAATGATCCTAACGGTAAAATATAAATAAGGGGAAAACAAAACTACTAGAAATTAAAGAAATAGCGGTCCATAACGAAATATAATCAAATATTCAAAAAAATGTAAATGGATTTTTTTTATGTTGAAAACCCGTTAACCTCTCTTATCTGCTAGAGCTTTCTACTTTGTCGTATGAAAGAAGTTTGATGCCAATTGTAATTACACAGCAAACCATACCCAAAGACCGGATAACGGATCCAGCAGAACAGCTACGACTACTCACGACAGCTCGCGTCAACATCCGTCTGGAGATCCTCGTCCATGAAGGCACCTTCGGAAGGATCTACAAGGGCATCTTCAAGAGGGGTGACATTTATGAAGAAGTTGTTGTGAAAACTGTTACAGGTATTAACGTGGTTTTGAGCTTCTTTTTTATGTTTCTAGGAAAGCGTTTCCCTAATTGTGAAAGATCCACCCACGACTATAACAGCGCTGCACAGGTTTTCGTAGATTATCATACATAGTTATTAGATTGTAAATTTAGTTCTGCACAGGTCCTTGAATTGAATAGGTCTTTGCAACACTTTTATAGCGCCGGTCCACTTTTACGGATTTTGATAGTCAGCTTCCTAGTCATTTCACTTGCAACAATTAACTTTTTAATCACAATAATGACTGAATGAATTATTGACGACACGGGTGGTCGACTGGTGTGTTAGACTGCAACGCCCGGTGACGTGGGTTCGATTCCCGCTTCAGGACAAACATTTGTGTGATGAACATCAGTGTTTGTCCTGTGAGTCCCGGTGTTTTCTATGTATTCTGTGTACGAAAAAAGAAGTATTTAAGTATTCTATCAGCCATATACTCGTAGTTCCCATAGTACTAGCTCTGCTTAGTTTGGGACTAGATGGCGTTGTGTGAAATGTCCTAAGTATTAATAAAAAAATATTAAAAAATACTTAGACGCTACTGCTTGATGGCAAATACCTAAGGATGATACACTGTGTTGAAACCGATCTCGACGAAATCCTGCAGAAGGCACTTCCGGTAAAGAGGAATATTGTTTTCTACTAGATGCTGCTTCAGCAATGCAAGCAGCATTACTGGTAGCCGAAGGTCTAAGGCTCCATGGGCTAGTTCATGCTAATGTCCTGGCGCCCATTGCAGCCTGTGCTGAGGAGGCACGAAAGCCGCTTCTAGTCTACTGCTGTGCTTCTCATTCTTCTAATTTAAAGAGGTAAGAAGTTACTAAGAAGTAACAGTTGAGTTATAATAGAATACCGCTAGTTGAGTGAAAAATTACAGCTGGGGAGCCATGTCGTAATATGGAGTTGAGTAGTTTTCTTCTTGCAGTTTTGTATCGAGTGGCCATTTGACCAGCTGCTTAAGCTTGTAAGAACTGAAAATAACAGAAAAAACATACGCTAATCATCTTGTTACAGGGCTGGCAAAGCTACGATAGAAGCAACTAGTAATTTATATTCCTTGTTTTTGCGCAATGTTTCAAATCACAAATCACAAATGTTTATCGGGGCTAATATTTGTGTGACGAACACAAATGTTTATCCTCGGGTCTTGGATGTTGTGATGTCTTGTATGTGTCCATACTACCTGCGACACAGGTAGTGCAGGGGTGTGAGTGTTTAATGTTTAATATAATTTTCAGTTTTTCTCACCAGGTTTCTGACCGTCTGGATCACCGAACGGCTTTTTACTCAGAAGTGTTATTGTCTCCCCAAATGCTATTTGCAGACTATACTGCCATTATTATTTTAAGCCGGGTACTAACTAGCGAGCCGTTAGCTAGCGAACGGGCTCGCATACCACGTACACACTATATTTTTTGCTAAAAGTACATGCAACGGGTACATTAGCCTACAATTCGCTAGAGAGTACCCGGCTTAACATAATAATATCATAACATAAGAATACGCGTACTGAAGTATATGCTACTGAAGTATATAAGAATATGCGTACCGTAACTTGCATTATAGAGTAACGAGATTTTGTTACTGTATGATGCAAGTTACGGTTACAACTCGCTAATGAGTACCCGGCTTTACCGTCCAGATTTTTGACCTCATGTCGCCTGGGGCATCAGGCGGCCCCTGCGACCCGGGAGCTGGTGGAACTGGGTGCGCAGGCAGCCTGCGGCCTGGCATACCTGCACGTCCAGCGATTCATCCACGCTGATGTCGCAGCCAGGAACTGTGTGTAAGTATCTTCTATTCCTTCTCGATTGGTTCTTTTTTTCTGAGGATTGTTATTTGTGATGTTATGCAATGTAAAACAAAGAGAGAAAGAAAGAAAGACAGAAAGAAAGAAAGAAATATAGAAAGAAGGAAAGAAAGATAGAAAGAAAGAAAGAAAGACAGAAATAAAGAAAGAGAGAAAGAAAGAAAGACAGAAACACAGAAAGACCGAAAGACAGAAAGAAAGAGAGAAATATATGAAAATTCGCCTAATCGACACATACAAATAACCTACCACCTACTAAAAATGTACTAGGTTGTAAAAAAAATCATCTACAATCTTACAGGGTGACTTGGAGAAACTTTGTAGCTGCCCTTTGCCCCGACGTAAGGGACAAAGGATTTAAAGAAGATCCTGTGTATTCGCTTAATTTTGTGTAATATTCTCTAGCAAGTAAATGAAAATCATTTGATTCTCACTGAAACGTTTACACTAGACAAGCGGAAGCGGACCAAATTCAATGCCTTGTTGTTTTTTGACGTGACTACGTCTAATAAATCGATAAACACCGGCTGAACGTTGACGTCATTGCCCGGTAACGCTGTCATTGTACGGTAACGCTCATTGTCCCGTTACGCTGGTAGTCACGTTAAACTATCGTCCGTAAACCAACTTTGCAGACAACCGTTTTTTTTTCGGTGGTTTCTATTTACGTTCCTTTTGTCCGTGACGTATAACATTATGTATTACAAGTAGCGGCACGTAACTTTAGCGCTGACCGTTATTGCGCAGAAGTAAGGTAACTGAGGGAAACTACACGTACACATACAATAAACATGCGCAGTAACGCCCCCCGCGTATCGTTCAGCGCTAGACTTATGTGCCGCTACTAATACGTGGTTTAGATAAGTTTATTTTTAATTTTTCATCTAGGGTTGACGAAAAATTGAGACTGAAAGTGACTGATAACGGGCTGTCACGGGATCTGTTTCCCGATGACTACCACTGTCTTGGGGACAACGAGAATAGGCCCGTCAAGTGGATGGCACCCGAGACACTGCTGCAGAACCAGTATACGACGGCATCTGATGTGGTAAGTTTGAAAAGAAAAAAATTGTGACAGTTTTTTTATAATTTGGTAGTTTTTTTCCATGTGCAAATTCAAGAAAAAATAAAACTACAAGATTTCAGTATTTATAAAATGCTAAGTCCTGAATGATGAACGAAACTGACAGACAACGCCTAGTCCAAATCGACAGGCTTTTTAGATGTTTTTCTTTTATCTTTATGTACTAATTTGTATACAATAGATACTTTATATAATAAAAATAACCACTAGACATAGAGGCTTGAAATTTCGAGGGTAGGTATATTTGTCAAGAATTATAGATGAGCAGAGACTAAGCAAGGAATTTTGTTAATTCGCAACGCAAAAAGTTTTGGATGGCAACTAGTTTAATTTATTATTTAAATTCTTTGAGGCTTGTTTAAATAAGTGTAGAGCAGTATTAAAACTCTATATTCAATCGTTTATTGTGTTCTACATTTGAATAAATGTTATGTTTTGTACCTTGCATTGAATTTATCTTCAAATCGACTTATCTTTTCTCGTTGTTTCGCTTAAAAGTCGGTAGGTATAAAAACTTTTATTACTGTACTTATTTATGTTTTTTTTTCGACAGTGGTCTTTAGGTGTGTGTCTGTGGGAGTTAGCAACTCTAGGAGCATCTCCGCTTTCCGAACTTGACGCGGCTGATGTCGGCGCTTTCCTCAGCGGAGGCTACCGACCGTCACAGCCTCACAACTGTCCTGATGAACTGTAAGTAGTTTTAAGTAAGTTTTAGTATTTTTTAGTTGGTATTCTTCAATATTTTTTAAAATGTTTTGGTTTCAAGATTAAACAACCACTCTAAAATCACAAAAACGGCAATATACACGAAAATCCTATTCAGTCCAAGTTTCAGAAGTCAATTTACACTTGAATGTCCCCTGGACTGAACGGAACACTATCTAACCAATCCACTAAGAGACTGCGATCTGCCGTAGATATAGTTTCTAGCAGTAGTGATACTTAGACTAACGACATGCTTTAGTTATTATGTATATCGTCGGTGCGCTTGCCAAAAGCGTTATGTGTTTTTTATCAAGTTTTCAGGAGAGACAAAAAACTGATTTAAAAAATCAGTATATGCTCAATTATTTGAGGGCTTTTATTTATTCAAACTTGTGCTACGTTCAGTATTTAAAATTGGGTAACCAAGTTATAATTTTGTTTCGTCCTTTTTGGTCTAGGTTACATTTTATGAAGTTATTTCAGTTTTATATCATCTATGCTCAAGTCTTTACACCCAGCTTACGCCGGTTTTCTCCTGTGATTAAACCACTCACACAAACACATCATGTTTGGTTGTGAATAAAATACTGATGTGATTAAACCACTTAAGATATACCCCTAATATGTGAAATATTATTATATTTAACCACAAGTTCATAATTAAACCACCAGTAGTTTAATTATGTACGTACGAAGTCAAACGACCATTAAAAATTGCAAAATTGATTTAAATTTTCGTATAGGTAAGTTCATACTGGTTGTAATACTTATTCTGGTTTCAACAACTTCAATTCAAAATTTAATCATATTCTCGAATCTTAGACAATGTTCATTTTACTACTGCTTATATAAGTGCACGTCTCTTCTGTTGCCTCCGCAAATGGTTTGAGAGAAAAAAACATTATAAGCTTTAAAGAAAATATATGAAACCTTTTAAGAACTTTGGAAAAAAATTAACACTATACAAATTTCACCATTGTTCTTTGAAATCAGTTCGGTTTTTATTCCAATTCTCGGTATAAAATGGAAAATAATGAAGCAGTTTATGTTGAAAGTATGAATTTAATGCAAATGAATTTGACAAAGACGTCGATTACGCTATGTTCCTTTCTCGAGTTTAAAAAAAGTTTGCTTTAGAGGATTGGCATTTGATTAACTGCTCAATACAGATATTTTAACGCATAGAAAAAAAAACAGAAAAGAGGAAGAAAAGGCAAAGAAAGAGAAAAGTCCTAAATAATGTTGTTCAGAAAATTCATCTCTATTCCGATTAAAATGAAATTAAAATTAAGAGATTTTTTTAAACTAACCCAAGAAAATGTTGACTTCTTAGATATGAATATGTTAGTAAAAAATAGAGATAGAAATGTTTTATTTAATAAGATCTTAGAGTGTGCTCGTAAAATAACAATATAATAAATAAACAAATATAAATAAATGCGAGGAAACATTAAAAAAAAGAGCACAAAAGTGGGTAAATACTAACCATAGCCTTAAAAGTTTGCTGGAAGAAAACTCTTGTTAGGGTTAAGCTCGCCTTAGTACGTATGTACTATTATGTTTTACCTATATCGTGTTTTTTGAGTACAATAGAGAAATATAAGAGTACAAGTTGGTGTTGGAGATACTGTACACGTATACGGAGATATGATTATCAAAAATCTTCAAGATACAGCTACTGAACATTGTTTTCCCTTAGGTATGGACTTATGTCGTGGTGTTGGACGCTTCCGCCCGCCTCGCGACCCACCGCGCCGCAGCTTCTCGCCGCCCTACACGACTTCAGGCAAGCTCTCACCACCTACATCTGAACTTTTAGTCAATTTCTTTACCTTTTAACTAACTATGTCAATAACTCACTTGATTTGAGTAAATTTTACATAAATTTTAATTTGACAATCAAGAAGTGGAACACGCTACCGGCGCGGCGTCTGTATTTCCGGACCACTATAATCTTTGAATCTTCATGACTAGAGTGAATAAGTTCATACTAGCCAAGCGTTCTCCATCTTCGACCACACCATCACTTACCATCAGGTGAGGTAGAGGTCAAACGCTTGTCTATCCTAAAAAAAAAAAAACTATACCTGCAAACAAAGCTTAACTTTACATAATGCCTAGATCACACGTATTGAGTACTCGGCCGAGACAGTAAAATGTTACTCAGCCGAGACAGTGAAAGCTTACCTCATTCGCTCAGCCCAGCACTCGGCGCTATGTTTGTACCAGATACTCGGCTGAGAGCACTGTCTCGGCCGAGTACTCGGTACGTGTGATCTAGGTATAAGTTCTTACTAAGTTTAGATTTTTTTTCTTCTGTATAGGTATAGGTTTATTGAATGGTATATTATCTGTAATATCAACAGATAGAATTGGTCAAATAGAACTTGCTTTATCACTCTATTATCTGACAAAATTGATTCTGATTCAAGACATTTATCACGCCGTCCCTTCCGGTTTTTGTCTTAAACTTTACTTCCTGCTGTTACAGACATATAAAAATTCTCTAAATCATTTCATTTTCTATTGTCTGTGAATTGGTGATTATAAAGGACTTATCTTGCATAGTCTTTATATATCTTGGCACTCAAATTTCCCATTTCTTTGAATACCAAAGTGCCTGCCAAAGATTAATATAATTATTTTTGTAAATACCTATTATTTTTATTATAATGCCACGCTGATTATACTATTAATAAATAAAATAATAACACTTTTTTAATAAAGGGCAATTGCAAAGTTGATTCCTGCACTTTTTACGAGATGTTTGACTAGAATAATAAGTAAATAATGTAAATTTCACACTTTTCGATGCAAAGGAATTTAAAATAATTAAGGTTATTATGCTGAAAAGCTAAGATATACTTTTTATAAGTAACTTAACTAAATACTAATTAATATTAATCCAAGTGTATTATTAAAGAATCTCTCTGGAATTTAGTAAATGTATTTTAATATTCGTATCAAGCATGTATGTATAGTTATTTGATAAATAAAATGGAATACGTTAGTCAAAATAAATTTATTTGAATTAGAAACAAAACATATATTAACGAAATGGCATCAAATGCTATCTTTTTCTAAATCCTCGTCGAACATAATAAATATATTAATATTTTAAACAGTTATGTTTATTTTTTTGTGAATATTAGATAAACATGTTTTTGAACGAATAATTGATTGACAGTTGGATACAAAATCATTTTTGACATGATTACGTCTAATAAATCAGTGAACGCCTTCGCGCCGGCTACATGCACGAAAATGTTGACCTCATTGTCCGGTAACGCTCATTGTCCCGTTCGATGGTAGTCATGTTAAACTATAGTCCGTAAACCAACTTTACAGACAACTATTTTTTTTAAATTATTTATTGGGATTAACTAAGCGACAAATTTATGATAAGAATGTGTAGGTCATAAAGTTAGTTAAGGGTTCCTGTGGACTTATTAGTCCGTCCAGGCCAGAAACACTAAAAGGATCAAACACCAACACAGTAGTTAGTCATCGAAGCTGCGATAGCTGTAATAAAATTGAACTATAATTTACTTTTTATCTAAGGCATATTAAAACTTGGCGTGCCACTGCCGAGCCCTCAAATGGATACCCAAATGGTTTCGTGTTTTTTTTAGATCTTGTTAGTAATGTACCATCAAAATGTTGCTCTCGTTTTTTTCAACCGATTTCAAAAAAGGAGGTTATCAACTCGGTTAAATATAATATCCTCATACCTTTAAGGCTAGAGTCAAAGAGTTCTATCTAAGACAAACATCATCGACTAGTAAGTAATATTTCAGGTCTTATACTTCTCACATTCATCAAGCATTATCTATACGTACATATATTTATATTTAATATGTATAAGTTTATTATAGGTTATTTATGTATTAGGATTTTATAAAACATAGTATTCTTTATTTGTTTTGAATCAGTTGTACGCCCTGCCCCGCTACTTATATTTAAATCATCTCCGATGCCCGTTGGTTGCCTGGAAGAAATCGCTCTCAGCGATAAGGCCGCCAATTGTACCACTCATTAGTTTTAAGTCTTGTATTTGTTATTTTCTATGTGTAAAATAAAGAATTATCTATCTATCTATAATAAACAGATTTGAAAAAAACTTTTTTTTGTTGTAGAGTTTATACTCTCAGATTGGTCTCATAGAAATTTTAATAAATCAGTTCAGTAGTAAAAAACAAGTCAGTGAAGGAACAAAATTGCGTATTTTGCTTCCGTGTGACTTTTTAGTGGTGCCTACGGTCACTAGAACATTCCGATGGAAGTCGTTTTTTTTTATTTTTATAAAACTTTGAATGTTATTAGCGTAGATTTTTACATATGGTTTTTATTGAACATTATTACAAAATTCTTATAAATATTCTTATTAGAAATGATTAACGGTAATTTTAATTTAAATAGTTGGTTATAGTTCTTTTTCTTTAAGCAATATATCGTGGCTTCTTTGAAAATAAATGTCTATTATCACTACAAATTAACAATTATAATAAAACAATGTATCGGTGTACTGTGTCTATAAATGTTATCAAAATATTTAGAATACATATAAATACTGTCAAATAGGTGTAAGTACGTAGTATAATTCGTCCATTTTCTATACTTTCATACATTCTCCATATTTGTCTAGATGTTTCTGTCTGTAAGAAATTGCTTTAGAATTTTAAAACATATTAATCATTTCCATGTCAATACTTTTTGTAAAGTTTATTTTTATTTTACTTTATACATCATGTTAACATTTTTAAATTAGTTTTTATAGTTTTAATATTGTTATTCAATAATTATAGCTTCACCAATATTGTTGATTTTTTGATCCTAATTTAAGGATTTTATGTTCCTATTCACTCATATTCTATTATACTTTATTCGTCGTATCATCTGTTCTAAATAATACCCTCTTTTCTATTCTCATCGTATAAGATTAAATCAATATCAACGAAATTGAAAAAAAAAATTTAAATGGAAAATTACATACAACATGTTGTCTTAATAAAACGTTTAGAGTATAAAAATGTATGCTATGTATGAATTTAACAAAGTACTGGCTCAAACAGGGTGATGTACTAGGCGCTGTGGCGTGCAATTCTCGGTTTCGCTACTTATGCCCGCGCTACACGAGTCTAGTATTTCAAGCCAGGATAATAAGATAGTGATAGTAAGCAAGCAAGCTAGCAGCTCTGGTTTCGTGTGAACTAGCTTACTCTTTCACCAGCGTACTAGCCTATAAATGAAACTAGTTCTATTTACACGAAGCCAGAGCTTGCTAGCGAACTATCAGTATCTTGCTATCCTAGCTTGAAAAATTAGCTTCGTGTATCTCAGACATAAGTCCTGGTGGATTGTGTCTTTTTTGAGTATGAACTTATAGTTACTTTACAAGTCAAGAACTCAAAGAATCGTTACTTTACTCACAATAAATATGTGACTTAGTAAAGTTTACTCACAAAATATGTGAGTGAGTAGAGTTTAGGTTCTTTGATTTTTTTGAAGTCAATTAGTCGAAAAAGCTTAACTTTACTCACAAAATATGTATGTGAGTAATGTTTTGCTTCTTTGACTTCTTCACCAACTGTTCTTAGGTGAACTTTTATAATAAATATCTGAATTAACCGGGACAATTTCTTAGATAAAAATCTTGATGTTTTCTAGTCCGTGAGATCGATGTTGTATTTTAAAATTATTATGTAAATGTGTAGGAGTTATTAAAATTCTTGTGAATGATTTTACATTTTGTAACGTAATAGATTCAGAATATTCTTATCGTAACTAACTTTTTAATAAAACTTATAACTTTATTAAATTAATCTCATCCATTAATTACTACTAAAGTATTTTAATAAAGTTTGTAAATAAATTCATCGTTACAATATTTTTCACACTTACACATAAGATCCCATAACTTAATTTTTTCACGAGTATGTAGGTTAATTATTTTTGTGATCAAAAATACCAATAAAAATTAAGGTAAGTTTAATGTCAAAATGTGATTGAAAAGTAGCAACGTGAATTGTATTTGAATTTGTGTGAAAATGTGAGTATTTATTTGAAAATTGTGTGTATAATGGAAATCTTACTGACATTGTGTGCCAGACGATTGTGATTGTATAGTTTTTATTACCTACCCATAAATATGTTAGTACCTACTCGTATTCATATATGGTATGTTATATTTAATCGATATGGCTTCAATGATTATGAAGTAATGAAAATAAAACGTTATTTTACAATAAAATCGACTTTGACTACACATATGAACTTTGAAACTTACATATTTATAACCCCTATAGACAGGGCGCAGGGAGCAATTTAGGCAAGTAAAAGGATTTTATGAAGAAAATAACTTACAGTAGCATACAGAAGTATTAAAGAATAGAAACACAATATAGTACATTGAAAAAGCGTCGCAAAAAAGGGAGAGCCACATTGGGTAACTTCTAGTATAGCTACATTTTGGTCCGAGGCTAAATTTCAAAAAAAGAACAACTTAAAACTACTAGACTTTTTCATTGTTAATAAAGTTCCTTCGTAAAAAATAACAAACATTAAAGGAAATAGAGATATTTAATTTTTATTGACAGGGTGTCTGAAAATGTTTGGTCTTATACAGGGTGTGTCGTAATGAGTGGATAATCCTTCAGGTGCGGGTGGGGGACTTCAGGACTGATCAGAAAATGAAATTATGTAGCCAGTAAAAATCCCACGGATTTCGAGTTACTGGACGTTTTAGAAACTTCCATTTTTTTTTACCTTTGTCCATTGTTTTTGCTGCCAAGATTACAAATCTTAGAATTTTCTTATTTTTTTTTTGCTAGAGTATTTCTGGATAACTGTGCTATCGATTGGTATTTTCTGTTTATGTGCCACAGGTACAGTTTTTTTAGTACAGCATCATTTAGCACAGAAAATGTGTTTTGCTAATTTTTTTCCAAAAGTTTGATCCCCTGTGGTCCAGACAAAATGTATGGTGACCCTAGTGACCAATTTGTGAAATATTTGCTTCTTTTATTGGCTTTCCGAAATGGTACAGCATTTGGTGTTTCCACCTACCAATTCCGAGAAGATTCCTGTTAAGACGGGAAAAGGTCGTTTTTTCGTATAAAAAGTTCGGTAAAAATTTTCTTGGTGAATTAGAGTTTTGTAAACAAAATTCATGTTCTAATTTTATTTTTATTTTATTTTATTTTATTTCATACACAAATGAGCTTACAGCCTAGGCCAAAGCGCCCAAGTGTTAAATTGCAGATTACATTACACATTAATTACATAACAATAACACATGATTATACATTACAATAACATATGAGTTAAAAAACAGGAAAGCAAAAAATAAAAATCATTAAGAAAATACATTAGAAATTAATAATATCAAAAATAAAAAGGACCGTGTCAAAGAAAATTTAAAAATAATAAAGTCAGTCTATACAATTTGGCAACACTGTCAGCGAATACGTCGGCATTATCAAAACGGGTAAGAAACTGGTTAAGGAGAGATAGCGCCCGCGGTGTTGGAGCGGCAGCACCGGCGCGCGTGCGCACCCCGGGCAGCTGTGCGAACAGCGCCGGGCGGCGACGCGGCCCGACTGCGCCTTCCGCACCCACCATATACCGCCGCGGTACCGCTAGGCCCATACGTTGGAGAGTTGCTGGGTTGTCCACCTCACCGTGCAGAAGCAAGATGTAGTGCTTTAGTAGCAGCAGTCTCCGACGTAACTGTAGTGTGTTAAGCCCGACCATGCCTGATACGAACAAGGAGGGATACAGATACGGGTAGTAACCGTGTACCCTTCTGTACATGTAACGGGCAAACTTCCGCTGTACCCTCTCCAACATCAATGTATATTTTTCCTCGTGCGGATCCCAGACTGCTGCCCCAAACTCGAGGCGGCTACGCACGTAAGCTTTGTAAAGCATCAATGCCGCTCGTACGTCAGTAAAATCCCACGTGACGCGCATTATGAAACCGAGGGTTTTACACGCCTGTTTACATATCGACGTTATATGAACATTAAAGTCAAGCCTCGAATCAAGTGTAAGCCCTAAATCACGTATTGTATCCACTCGCTCTATTTGAGAACCTGACAGATGATAATAAACTAATTTACTAAAACAAGAAAATTAAATAAATTAGATACCTAAACCACATTTATTGCATGAGTTTTATGAGTGTTTCCTGCAGAAAGAGCTCAAAATGATAACCCTAGCTGTAATGCACGCTATGCATCTTCTTTCTTCTTGTCAATAAGTGACGAGACGAGCTTAGCATGATCTCTTACTATCAAGTGAGCACTTGATAGTAAGATCATGCTTACCTATGACCAAAACAATTCTTCACATACGACTACCACTACTACTACTACTAGATGGAATTCTGCAGGGGATGCCTCCCTTATACCCTGATTTATGGATAACAAGACAGAATTTTACAAAATTTTTAAAAGTTTTGATTTAAAATCTTATACAAACTAAACCTCGTTTAACAGATTTTTTCTGTTCTGTTTCTGACAGCACTTTCTGAGGAAACACTCATAAAACTTATGCAATAAATGTATTTTAGGTATCTAATCTGTTTCATTTTCTTGTTTTAGTAAATTAGTTTGTTAGAACACGCATTTTGTTTACAAAACTCTAATTCACCAAGTAAATTTTTACCGAACTTTTTATACGAAAAAACTACCTTTTCCCGTCTTAACAAGAATCTTCTCGGAATTGGTAGCTGGAAACACCAAGTGCTTTACTATTTCGGAAAGCCAATAAAGTAGGCAAGTTTTTCACAAATTGGTCACTAGGGCCACGATACATTTTTTTTGCACCACAGGGAATTAAACTTTTGGAAAAAAAATGAGCAAAACACATTTTCTTTGTTAAATGATGCTGTACCAAAAAAACTGTACCTGTGGCACATAAACAGGAAATACCATTCGATAGCACAGTAATCCAGAAATATTTAAGCAAAAAAAAATTAAGAAATGTCTAAGATTTGTAATCTTGGCAGCAAAAACAATGGACAAAGGTAAAAAAAATGGAAGTTTCGAAAACGTCCAGTAACTCGAAATCCGTGGGATTTTTACTGGGTACATAATTTCATTTTCTGATCAGTCCTGAAGTCCCCCACCCGCACCTGAAGGATTATCCACTCATTACGACTCACCCTGTATTCCTCATCCACTTTGGTTTGATATGTCCATCTTGGTGTTCCATAGGAACACCGTTATTCATCTATGCAGTAGCAAAAAAGACGATCAACTGAAAAAAAAATCTAAACAATGATGAAAACTCATTGCTGAAAACAGCCATAATATAAATCTGTTGAAACAAGGTCGGCACACACGTGAAAACTTTAAGGTAAGGTACACGGTCTGTAAATCAAGTGGTAATGGCAACACTCCCTTGAATTTATTAGAAATAAATTGGGCTAATTTGTCTCCTTTTAACAATGCGTTTAAAGCTAATTTTACTAACAGCTTTGGTTTTTGTAAAACAATAGAAAATTGCCAGCATTTTCAGTATTAAAAGTAGACCTAACTGCAAGACAAAAGGAAGGTAATTTGTACCGTTCCGTTTTGTTCGATTTCGATTTTGTTCAGTCATCGTAACTGAAAAACTTGAAAAGGGTTTCATTTACAAGTAAGTTTATGAAGTAAATTTCAAGTAGATATTTCTGAGAAATGCTAATAAAGTCAAACAACTTTGTAAATTAAGTACAAATTTTCACCTTTTAACGAGGCGCCAATCCCAGGAAATATTAATAAACTGAAATTGTTTCGTTCAGAAGTACGAATAACAAAAACATCTATTTTGTTAATTAATTAATTTTCTCACTTCAAAATATTTTTATAATTATTACTTTTTTAATACTAGATAGATACTCAATAATATATCAACATAATACACAATATGTATGAGAGTAAGAGTAGTACAAAAGCCGTGTTGGCTGAGTGCGGGTAGCCTCTTCGAGGCGCACTTGAAATCCTTTCACCACACTGGTTCAAAAGAACAAGTGACACGATAAAAAGAAGAATTAAGTGTAGTAACGGTACCTACTAAAAACCGATGTTCCCTTTCACAGACGATTTTACTATGTGCTACTAACTAAGACTTCAGGCAGCTTAAAAACTCCGACACCAGAGCTAGCCCCTGCTAACCTTAAGGGGAATCCTCAATTCCGAATTTCGGAATTTTTAGGAATTCGGATTTGAGGATTGGCCTTAACGCTATACAGACAACAAGCATTTGTGAACATTGGTAATATCTACAGACCGCACCAATATTCTCAAAACGTCCATAGCTTAACGATATCGCTCGCTTTGAATATCGGGAATGGCAGGATGTTAGCGGGAAATAAAATTATACGTTTGGGGCTTTGCCAGCATCGCGCATCCGGAAGCTGCATGCTGAATAATATTAAAGGTGTTATAAGGTAAGTAAAGCTACTTTCAAATACTTTTTGTAAGTAGGTATCGAGTGAAAGCAGAAAAAATAAAAGCATCTAGAGGTAATTATGCAAAAGTAATGGATTGGCTGTATCGTGAGATATATTTTCACTATATTTTCTCATGCTCATAAAGTTTAATTGTAGGCTAGATATAAGAGGAAGTAAAGTGCATTTTAAGGCCTAGGGCAAAAAGTAAATAATTGCTTATAAAATCTGTTCAGAGGTCCAGTTTGTGATAGGTTGCATGCCGGAAGTAGGTAATTTTTTCGAATTTCCAACGTCTGTCCTTCATAATACTCATATATCAGGGTGTTATCAGGGACCTACAAATAACTATTTTCGAATATCGAATAGCGTAGATGGCTGTCTGTTTTTGAATACGATATTACGATTAAACGACAATTTACAAATATCGCCGTATACTCGACAATATTCGCCCTCGCCTTTAGCTCGGGCTGATCAGTCTCGTAGAAAATGGCTTGCTTTAGGCCCTTGGTGTACAAAATAACTATTTTTTATGCATATTTTTTGAAAAAGTTTTTGGGCTCACTATTTTAAAATTTTCAATATTTTCCTGTGTTCGTCGGAAAAATTGCAATTTCTGTGTATAAACAGCCCGCGGGAGGCTGGCGCGACAAAGTGGCAATATTCCTTCTCGACGGGGCTTCTCGCTTCTCAAACAAGGGGACACGACCAAGACACCTTCATGCAGCTTCACCCAGGTGCGAGAGAGATGAAGTCAAGTTATTAATTGGAGGGAATTGACGGAAGGGCACGCAATGCCGTGTTTTTGACAAATTCTGCTTTGATACAGCGATTACTTTCACATCAACGGTACAAAGGGTCGACTTCTAAAAGCAACTCGGGTCTCTGGTAAAAAGGTAAATGAAGATGTTTACGCACGTTCGTTTTATTTTAAAGATAACTTTGATGAAGATGGTATAAGATAATCTATCATAATCGCTTTCAAACAAATAAGAAGGCATTCCTCTTACTGAAAATGAGCCAAAAAACTACACATAGTGCACAAAATGGTTTTTATAATTTATAAAAGCGCATGTAGATCAAGTAGGTTTCAACAGAAAAACTGTTTTCTTTCTTGGTAATTGATTGATTCAGGCGTTACTTTGAGTTCGTTTCAAACTTCGGCGAGTCCACACCTCCTGATGATGCCTCGTGTAGAGGCGAAACACGTGTCGTATCTTTAAACTTTGGTTTTCTGTTCGTTGACTCTTTGGTTTAGTTGAACTAAACTTAAGTTAATTAAAACCTTTGTTTAGAAATTAAGCGGATTTATTACTAAATATATTTGTATAATTTGTTGATATTCTTTCTTGGTTCTGCTCTTATGCTTGCTCGTTTATGATTCATAATTAGGTATGTAAGCACTTAGTTAGGTAGATGGATGAAAAAGGCTCGAGAGAGACCGGTCGCCGTGGTGTCTTAAGGTGGAGGCATATATTAAGCAATGGAAATCCAGAGGCTAACAGGATAAAATGATGATGTTGTCTGAAAGGAAAATAAAAACAAGAATTAAATAAAATTAACCGATCTGTCGAACCGTGCAATGGTTTCGCAATAATTGAATTAATTCACAAAGCCATTTTTCACTGCGACATCACTCAACCGGCGCAGATCTGATTATTTTGATTGCATGGAAAATATTCACGTTATTGAATTAAAACATGCAAATAAAACTGATTGGATTGTTTTCTATGAAACTAGTATAATATTTGTAAGGAGTATTTAGTTTATGTAGTGATAAATATTAATTTAAATAATTTATGTATAATTTTAGTTTAGGTATATAAACGTTTGCGTTTTTGGAAAGTTTTGTTTGTAATAATAATTTTAATCGTTATTGTATGAGTTACAATAGTTCATCAGATTTAATGCTAAATATATTTATACTTACTACTTGTTAATATTCACAACACCAACTAGTTCCTTTAAAAAAGAATAAATAACACTTAGTAAGGTATAAAACGAAGGTAACCAACCAACCATCTCTTTCAATAAAGACGCGTCAAGAAATCGTAAAAGTGGTCTCCGTAACTTCGTCGTTCGAATAAGTGCGAACGAACTATCGTATAAAGAACCCCATGAAATAGAACATACACCTATTTAAGCTTAACACACGTAGTAAAATGTGGAGTTCCAGTATTAAGAAATAATTTACTCTTGTTAACTTATTTTAACTTCGAAAAAATGTGCCTTTTCGAAAATTGTATACCATTGCGTTCAAGCTTTGAAGTACACAAAGCGACAATCATAGCTGTAAAAACCATGTTGGGGCGCCTATGAAACTGGAATTTAAATGAAAAAAAACCTGATCCTAGAGATAAAATGAAATAGATTACTTATTTATTATTTTATTATTTATTATTTATTGACTTATTTATTTAGATAATCTAACGATGTATTTATTATTCCTACAACTACGCTTTTAACAATACTAACATAAGAACAGTTCATTAAGAAATAAGTTAGAACTGTATTCCTTTTCATTCTGAGGCTGGAAATTAGGTAGAGCTGTATCTAATATAAAGTACTCCATTTTGAGTCTGTTTCTGGTAGAGTTCACTATACGTCGAATAAAATAGTTCATCTCTAAGCACCCACCAAAAACCGAGTGGCCAGGTCCTATTGCATATAATACATCACTCGCACACCCCACAATTTATTGCTCTTCATTACCTACAATCTCAGCCCATCTCCAAACAATCTTAGCGTTACTTCTCTCACCTTTGTACCATGTGTCCTTAATGCTACCTTACATTCTTGAAACAACACTTAAACTCCACACCTCCACCATTGAATTCTCAACTTTAAACCATTGAGATAAAGTAGCATCTTCTTTGGCAGATAGGTGTGACATAGAGGATGTGAAAAACAGAACATTGGGTTTTTGTGTTCTAGCCAAGTCATCCATTCTACGAGTTCATTGACCAAAGTTGACCCACTGTTATCGCTGTCGTTATGTAGATAGAGGCGCTAAACTTTTAGAGCATTGTTTAGCGATTGTGTAGTCCGTGCTTTATGCTTTAAAACAAGCTGGGGTGAAATGTTTGCACTTACTTTGATAAGCAAAACGTAGAAGCTGATGGCTGTAAGTAACGCAAATTGTCCCACCATACTAGCACAAAATTATGGAATGATAATATTATTGAAAAAAAAATCTTGATTAAGGTCCGTTTTAAGATTTGCATTCTAATAAAAAAATTACAATCACTATCATACTCTTTTACGATGAAAAATTCTGAAAATAAAGTATTTAAATGATATGTTAAATACTATATTTTCAGAATTTTAGAATTCAAATAAAAACGTATTTCAAATCCAATCCGTTTTTCGTTTGAAACTGGATATGAAAGCGCTGGGTTTCAGTGCTCAAACAGTGCTCACTTCCGGCCCGGATAGACTAGAACCTCTCAAAAGGCATCACGTACGCTTTTTGTTCTTTTGTACTTTTAAATTTAGGAATAGTGCTTTTTCCTTTCAGGTTTTTCCTATTGACCCACTAAAGCCTATTGTCTAAATAACCAATAAAGGAAACTATATGCATTGGTTAAACATACTTTAATTGTTCGTGCTTATGTACGTGCCTAAATATGTTATAATGAACTTGTCTTGTCTACTGCTTACTGTTGTAGGCATCTCCAAATATAATCCACGGATCTATTTTTTGGCTCTTTGCATGATTTTTATACATCACCAATTTTTAATTACCAAAATACTTAAATGGGCAATGCAGAAGGGGTACTACATTACATTGTGCCTGCACAGTCATAATTTTGGGTTTGTACAAAATGCCTGAGTGACAGCGGGGCGAGTGCGGCGCCCGAGCCGAGCTTTTGCGAGCTGGCTCGAGCTAGGATGGCCAAAGGATGAATAAAACTGAAATTATTATCAGTGATGGGTACCACCTGACGCAAATCCACGGGAAAACGACTAACGGTAACAGTTGTCCAATTTTAATCCAATTTATTTTGACAGAAACACTTTTTTTTTTCAAGTTTTTTTGCCATATCTGTGGTCAGTATGTAACGGCAACTGATTTTGCGTATTTTTTATGGTGATTAAAAATTTGCAGTAGGTATACCTAATACAACTAAAAATAAATCACCACTAAAATCTAGCGTTGATGAAAAATGGCACGTCAAAAAATGTCATCTACTCGCACAATAACTAAAATATCTCGTTAACTTCCAAACATCGATATTCATAAAACAGCTAATAGCCTTGACAAATAGCTGATGCTCCACCATTAGGTGGTAAACGAGATTGATGGACTTCACAGTGGTTGCCTTCATAAATTTTACTTCCCACCCTCAGAACAGTGACCTCAGAAATGTACCTAAGATAAAATGGGAGATGCTAACTTCGTAAAAACTTTCAACGTAGGTGCAAGCTACACACTGTTTTTCTTCTATATTTTTAACCTGTTTTGTATTATGTGAGCAAGTGTCGAGACGAGATAGTACTCCATCTGATCATACCTTTTGTTTTACATGGGGAATCCTATTAAATAAATAAATAAATATTTTGGACGTTACATACAACGCCATCTAGCCTCAAAATAAGCAGAGCTCGTACTATGGGAACCAGATGACTGATAGAATACTTAAATACTTTTTTTTAGAATAAATACAAAATACCCAGACTCAGAAACATCGATGTTCGTCAGACAAATGTCTGTCCCGAAGCGGGAATCGAACCCGCGACACTCGGTGTAGCAGTCCAATGCACTTGCCACTCGACAATCCGTGTCGTCACTCCTCATGGATGCCTTCCGCCCCTGGGGGGAGGCGGAGAAGTTATGTCAGACTCTTACCGACTAAACCCCATGGTGGCCGACCTCTGCGCATTAGAGGAACCCCGGGACATCCAAAGAACTTACGGTATCCCTCACGCACGTTGCGCATTGCTGAGAGGCCCATCCCAGGGAAGGCTTACGCCGACCCCGAGCTCCGCTTGCACTGCATGTCTCCCCGTGCACTGCAGGCCGTCTCGGGTCCAAGTATAGTGCAGCCAGAGCCCCCACTCCGACCGCTTTTGAACCCATCTGATCACACCCACCATGAACAGATTTTTCAATTCAAATCGTTTATTTCGGTACTACTACACCATATTTTGTTAGTACATAAGGCTTATTCAGATCATACTGTTACAAAGGACTTTTATAAACATAAGCTGCGGCTACGATACTGTTATAAAACTTTTGTAAGCAATTGTACTGAATTTGAAGGAAAAAAGTAATCGGATGAGTTAAGTTTGTGTTGGATGAGTTGACAAACGACTCTAGGGTTCATCCACTTTGATATATTTTTATGGTCGGTCTCAAAAAGATTTCTATATTTATTTCATGTACCTTATCTCTCATTCAATTTGTTCACCGGAATACAATTTCTATAGTTCAGAATTCAGGTCACATTGTTGCCCCATAGGAATCA
Source organism: Lobophora halterata (assembly GCA_932526365.1). Taxonomy (NCBI): domain Eukaryota; kingdom Metazoa; phylum Arthropoda; class Insecta; order Lepidoptera; family Geometridae; genus Lobophora; species Lobophora halterata. Next base: position 10,081,760 of record OW052002.1, read on the forward strand.
CCAGTAAAGTGTACATTAAGCTCAGAAGTGTGTACACGGATCGTAAATCCTACTATCCCTGATCATAAACACTGGACTTTTCAGCCACAGTTTAAAACACAATGGCTTGATCAATGGCACTGAGAGTGATTATAATTGTTGTAGAGTTTCAATTATTATTTATTTATTTTTATTTTATGAGCCTTCCTGTCCCACGAGGCGAAGGCCTCTTCCTATTTTCTCCATTTCCCTCTGTCTTGGGCCAATTCAGTCCAGACTGGACGGAACGCGGTGATCTCTTTTTTTATTATTGTATAAAAAAAACGTAAAGTTTTGTCCAATGAAGCAAAACGTTAGCATGGAGCGTTGCACCTCGCACTGATCATAGTAAAAAATAGATACGGAATGTTATTTGATCCATTTTGAACCGTTCCATAAAAAAACGGAACGAATTTTTTTTCGTGTATTTAAAAAAGATCATACTTTCGATTGTTGAATCACGATCTTCTAAAAATAAAAAAATAAAAATGACGAAATAAGAAAAAGTTATGATAGAACCTCTATCATTTGTGTAGCCAGCTGTTATTTTACTGTCCATGTAGTGTAGTATCCATTGTGCCCACTGTACCGTGGCACTAAATTCAAATCTGAACAAACCATGCAATGTACATGGTACAGTTTACGAGGTATGCCGCATTCGATACTATAATTTACGATTCCCACATGGGAAAAAAATGCTGCAGTGGACAATCAAATAAACGGTATCCAATTACAAAGCTAAAAAATGACGTCATAAAGTTCGGAAATTTCCGAGGTTTTCTATTGGTTCAATGAAATTTTAACCGAATGCATCGGTGATATATCATATGTTTACGATAAGAATATCATATCTGTGATAGGTGAGAATTTCTTATGTAACTTAATCGTGTACTTACTACGAGTAAAATAATGTAAGAGCACTGACTGAGAGTGTTACTACTAAATATTTTTTTTTTTTATTATACCTAATACTACGCGGAATTGAAGAGCAAATACTACTAAACTCCGCCCAGAAATTGAAAGTCAAACGCCATGATTTAGTATAAGAGAAGTCCATTCTTTACCTTTGACACAAAAAACTGAGAAATTTTAATCAGCAGTCCAATTTAGCTGACTCATAAGCCTTGTAGAATTTTCTTTTTCCTGGAGCCGACTCAGCACTATTTTCCCTTGTTTTCGACGCAGATGTACAAAGCGTGCTGTCATAAAAACCAGTAGACTTGACAAATTGGTATGTTACGTCACAAAGGTAAACGATGCGTCAAAGGGAGGTGAAACAAGGGATCATACGCATAGGCGTGAGCTGGCTTGGAATCGTAGGGCCAGGAAGTTAGAGCATTGGAGGAAATCATCTACCATAATGTGGGTGTCTAAAGCGTCGATGACACAAGGCTTTTATATACGCTACAACCCAGCGAGTTCGCTTGTAGCTTGTAAAATCGCCTTGTGTCATCGGCTTTTTTACAATCTGCTTTTTGACAATCCTTCCCGAAAGCTAACACGCTCACACGCTAGCTTTTAAACAACAAGCAGCTTGTAAAAAAGCCGTGTGTCATCGACGCTTTAGATATTTGACGACACGGATGGTCGAGTGGCAAGTGCGTTGGACTGCTAAGCCGAGTGTCGCGGGTTCGATTCCCGCTTCGGGACAAACATTTGTGTGACGGACATCGATGTTTGTCCTGAGTCTGGATGTTTTCTATTTATTCTATGTTTATATAACAAAAAAAAAGTATTTAAGTATTCTATCAGTTTATCTGGTTCCCATAGTACAAGCTCTGCTTAGTTTGGGGCTAGATGGCGTGAAATGTCCAAATATTTATTTATTTATTATAAAAAAAAAAAAAAAATACAGAGTGAATTTTACGACTAGGCTGGGTATTGTTAGTAAAATCATTGGTTTATCGTTTATTCTCAAAATACACAAAGTCTAGTACTTGAGAACAATAGTTTGCATAAAATATTTACAGTTGTCGTTTTTTAGTTTATAAATTAAACCCCATCTAACGCATTCTTATCAAGAAGTAAGTGGTTGTTCAGTTTGTATCTTGCAAGTTTAGTTTTAAATGCGTGTTACAAATGATGCGTGAAAATCTGTAGATAGAGCCTGTGAATTGATTGTAATTGATTAAAATAATTTTGTCACATAAAGGTCTGGTTTAATCAGATTGATTTTAGGCATATCATATTTGGCAGGTCATGCATGATAGTTATGCTTACTTGATGTAAAAAGTCATAGATTTCAAGCTGATTTCCTGCTGTAGTCAAAATATTTCTAGCACAAAAATATATATATCTATATAAAGAAAGTGTTATAAAATTGCGAGTTTCGAAGCCACAACGGGCTGGAGAAGTTAGTACTCGTCTACGATCAAACGTTGCTGACTATTATCTAACGGATATTAAGTATCAAACAGTTTTGATATTTGATATTCATTCATTTCACAAGGATATAAAATTCGTTCAAGTGTCAAAAATAATTAAAATAAGTTCTTGATTATAAACAAACATACATTGGTTTCTTGTGTAGAGTCGGTAAAAATTTCGAAATCCAACATTTAAATACCCATAGTAGAATAACATAAAAAAATTCTGTAAAGTTGGTTTACGGACGATAGGTTAACGTGACTACCAGCGTAACGGGACAATGACGTCAACGTTTTCGTGTATGCAGCCGGGCGCGGCAGCATTCATCGATTTATTAGACGTAGTCACGTCAAAAACAAAATTCATCAATAGTTTTGGCTCCAGGGTTAAAACTTTTTTCCTAAATAAAACTAAATCTTTTATATATACCTAATTATAGATAGATAGATAATTATTTATTAGTATTGTTTCTTCATGTATTTTTATTTTAAGGTGTGCAATAAAGATTACATCTATCTATCTATTTATTATACACATGGAAAATAACAAATACAAGACTTAAAACCAATAATTGGTACAATTGGCGGCCTTATCGCTGAGAGCAACCAACAGGCATCGGAGATGATTTAAATATAAGTAGCGGGGCAGGGCGTACAACTGATTCAAACAAATAAAGAATACTATGTTTTATAAAATTCTAATACTTAAATAACCTATAATATATATATATATATTTTCAGAGATATTATGCAAAAAATTGTGTATATGAATGAAATGCTAGCGGATTACATACATTAAGTCAAACAATAATTTAGAGATCAACAAATTATATAAATATATTTAGTAATAAATCCGCTTAATTTCTAAACAAAGGTTTTAATTAACTTAACTTTAGTTCAACTAAACCAAAGAGTCAAAGAACAGAAAACCAAAATTTTAAGATACGACACGTGTTTCGCCTCTACACGAGGCATCATCAGGAGGTGTGGATCTTTAAACTTTGGTTTTCTGTTCTTTGACTCTTTGGTTTAGTTGAACTAAAGTTAAGTTAATTACCTTACTTTTAACCTTTGTTTAGAAATTAAGCGGTTTTATTACTAAATATATTTATATAATTTGTTGATATTTATGGATTTCCGCAAAGTAACGCCTGAATCAATCAATTAATAATTTAGAGTTTTATTAATTAAGTAGGTATTCATGCTTTAGTGCTGAAAACGAAAAATCAACCACTTATATTTCCCCCGTCTAAGAAAAATAAGAGGCGATAACAAATTCACACCAAATATCATGCTCAACAACAGAATCATTTCAATAATTGACATCATCGAATCTCCAGGCTAATTTGCACTGAATCAGCAGACAATAGAGTCGGGATTGGATTGTCCTATAATAATTGTGTTGTTTACGAGAAGTTGGTTAAAGTTTAATTGAATCGTGGCTATGGGCAGAGTATAGTTGACAGACAACAGCTAACCCATTCTTAAAAAAATGTTCAGAAGTTTTTTTACAACTACGATCGAATTGACGATTTGCTATACGTTTACCTACATTGTTTAATGTAAACAAGTAATAAGCCAAGCATGATATTCTCCTTAATATTAAGAGACACTTGAGAGCTTGTACTTAGGGAACCAGATAGCTGATACAATACTGAAATACTTTTTTTTTGTAAATACATAGAATATACAAAAAACACCCAGACTCAGGACAAACACCGATGTTCATCACACAAATGTGTGACCTGAAGCGGGCATCGAATCCGCGACACCGGGCGGCGTAGCAATCCAACACACTTGCCACTCGACCATCCGTGTCGTCAAAGTCAAAGTGAACTAGCTGCGTAGGTCTTAAAGGCTCTATTGGGAGTTCATTTCGAAATAACGATTTGGCGATAGGGATACTTGTTTGTACGTCTCGGAGTTTCATTATCTTTGTGTGTTTACAATTAAAATGCAATAAAATTATTTAATTTGTCTCTGAACTTTGCTTTTCAAGAATTATGTTTGTCGGAATTCAAATGTCGAGATTTTGAAGGGCCCTAAAAATGAAATGCTTTGAGTAAATAAGCAGCTGTGCTTCATGCTATTTTTCTTGTTTTGGCTGAGATCCTTTCGCCAAAATTTATTAAAAAATATATAAATACTTAGGTATAGGTAACATTTGAGTTAAGTTAAAGTAGCCATCAGAATTACTAAGAGAAACACAAATTTTAAAGTTTGTTTTAAATGAGTACAATCCTATGCCTACAAATTCTGATAACTTAGTCTAACCGCGGAGACTATTATAAACGCGAAACAGAACCAGGTAGGTAAGGCTAAGGATCTTAAGGTATCAGCCATGCAAATACCTCTATTACCAAATTACTTTCCACCCACTATCACGGAATTAACGGAATAACATGCAAATTGTGCCCCGATCGAGAATCAAGTCTCTCAATGATGGATAAAAGCGGATAAAACTGGCTCAAGCTGGATTAAACCGGCTTACACCGCTTCGAGGCGGAGGCGTTCATTTATTATGTAAATACGCGACAAATTAAATCCAATGGGAATTTCACTTGACATTTATATTTGTAAATTATATCGTGTTTACTAGAAATTTTTAGAAAATAACCCATTTAGTAACCAAAACTTTTTCATAGATTTTTGTAAATACATAATTTGGATTTTAATCAGGGACAGTTTAACAAATTAGAAAAAAGAAGTTCCTGATTGACTTAGAAAGAACATAGTTTGGTGTGTTGAAGTAGAGGCAAAGATGAGAAAAGAAAACTCTACTATTACACTTTTACGTCTTTAAGACCACTTATTAAATAGCAAAAAAAACTCTCACTTAAATAATATTTGTAAGCAACCAGAAACCGGGCAATAAAAAAAAATTTGACATTTCACACAACGCCATCTAGCCCCAAACTAAGCAGAGCAATGTGAACCAGATGGCTGATACAATACTTAAATTATTTTTTTTGTAAATACGTTTTAAGAAGCGGGAATCGAACCCGCGACACCGAGCGTGACAGTCCAATACACTTGCCATTCGACCATCCGTATCGTCAATACCAATCAAACTTTAGTTTACCAAATAATTACCTAAACTTCTAAAACAATGTCAGATCCCAATAGCTTAATTTACTTGAAGCGTTTACTCCAACAACCGCTAAATCTCGACAACTTTACAAGTCCATTTAAGTTTAGGTTTGTGACATGGAAACATGATTAGTTATGGGGTGATTGCTATTGACAGCTCGTTGAGAGCATCCTGAAGTTTTGGGGCTCTTCAGTTCATGAAACTATTTTGCCTTGTGTAGCCTTGGGCTTCTTAAGACAAGGTGTCAAGTAACTTACCTTCATAATGGGTACAAAATTGGCAAGCGCAGCGAGGAAAAATGATACCAACACATACTGTATAATTTCGATGCTAATATAATTCGTAATTACTTGTGGTTATTAGTGATTAGTGCCCCCTCATTGATTTTTGCAAAAATATACCGGGCTAACATTTAAAGTGCACTGACAAAAAAATAATCAAGATATACATATTAATAATTTCTGTTTTTCGGCTCTGTAGCTAGTGAAAATCGGTTGATAATGTGACGAAGTTCTGAGGTAACAAATAATGAAAAAAATATACACAAGAATTGAAAACATACTTCCTTTATGAAGTCAGTTGAAAAATTAATGTTAAAAGATATATTTTTCTCAAAAGTTTTCATACATTTAAAATAAAGGACAATGAATGTTTTAATTTGATAAAATGGAAAGAGTGTGTGGGCTTAGCTATAAGCTATAAACTTGTGTAGACCAGCCTATTACGCCTCTCTCTCGTACTTCCTATCCAATTAGGATTAAAGGTTGGTCCCAAGTGCCAGCGGTTAAAATATATTATAATCATACCTACATACCAACATAACATTATTTAAAAAAAAATATGCCCTTGCAGTTTGATGAGTTATTCTTAATTCATCTTTTGAAAACTAATTACATATTTTTTTTAACAAAAAGTGTTTGCTTTGTTATTATAATTCGAATCTAAATGATGTAACAAAAATCTTTTACGACACAAAAAAAAGTTGTTTGTGAAAAAAAAATTGGTTGTCTGTAAAGTTGGTTTACGGAGGATAGTTTAACGTGACTACCAGCGTAACGGTGTCTTGTTTCAGTGACAATGACCGTTACCGGACAATGAGCGTTACTGGACAATGACGTCAACGTTTTCGTGCATGCAGCTGGATGGCGCGGCGGCGTTCATCGATTTATTAGACGTAGTCACGTTAAAATAATAAGAATAATTATATTATTATAAATTTCATATATATTATATAAAATATTCATAGTTCTAAAAAAGATGGAATTTGGTATAAATTTATACGTCAATTATATTTTGTAAAATCGCGTAAACTTAGACCAAGTGTTTTTATACGTTCTGATCATGGCGGCCTTACTGGATTAAAGACCGGCTTTTTGAAACATGCCTTTGATTGGTTTATAATGATTGAGTCTATTTATTTGATTAGTGTTGTAGTTGGACATCCTTATCTAAATGAAAGAGTGAGGTCACCCTTTATGGTATGACACTATAATAATAAATGCTTCTTTTTAATGTGATACACTAAACTCACGCAGCGAGAACTCTACAAGCAACTAAAGCACATAAATCACATTACAAACTATGCGTGGGTAACACTGGACCTGTATAGTCACGATTCTAATCGCACCAATGTTTTTTTATGGAGGACGTCCTTTCAAGTTTTAGCGAAAAACCATGGAAATTTGTATTTGTATTGCAGACTTTTTTCTTTCCACCAGACATTAAAACACCCAACTTGGACAATTGCTGTCAATTTTCTGCAAAAAGTCTTGAACTGTTCAAGCGTTCGATTTCTAGATAGTTTTATTCATTTCAGTAGATTTCACGGGTAGAGGCATCGCAAATTGCGCCGCTCGCTCGGAGCTGGCGTAATCGATTGTGCTGCCATCTGTTGGCAAAATAATGACTCTCGTCTGGTATGCTTCTCCTTTAAACTGTGATAGTACATGCTAGGAACTTGCACTAGCATCGCGAGGTATCTCTTTTTGGTCGATAGACTCACTCACGTGAGCGTAATGTAAAGTTTGTAGAGTAAATATAGATACTATCGGTTAATTTATATGATAATATATGGTCAATAACTTATATGATAATATACGGTCAATATATGGTCAATAAAGTGCGGGCTCTTAATTATTTTTAGTACCTAGCTAGTCATGAAACACATGTTTAGAATCAAACATATTTGATTCTAAATTTGAAGAGAGCCTATCCCATACTAAGCTATACTTGCCAAATTCCAATCCGAATTCCGATTTTGTATATGTGCAATAGGTACCTACATCATACACGTTTTTATTTTTCACACGGAATATTTTCTCCACTTTTCGTACTTTGATTAATTTGTAGATAATTAAAGTCTTTTGTGTTTAAAAAGTTCACAACTGAAAAAAAATCAGAATATTCTATCAACATCTAAAAAAGTTGCGTTAAGCTCAGAGTTACATAACTCATTTTTTTTGTAGCATAACTGATTTTTTTTTAATCTTAACGGAGGTTAGAGAATAGCATTTGGATATTTTCGACCCAGAAGGTGCCTGGTTTTCAAGTGTTTTTATTAGCTGATCCATCTGCAAAACTTCAGAGTACTGAGCAAAGCTTCGCGGAAGACCAAAAGCCGGTCATAATGAAACTATTTATCTTTCGAACGCACTGATCGCCCCTTTATAGCCCGATACAATGTTGAACAGCTATCAGCTATTTGCCACCTCGGTGTTGCCCTATCAAGGAGGCGGGGCAGATGCGGCAAATTGAGGAATTCTTGATTACTTGTTGAAATTGAGTCTGTGTTTGGTTTGTTTACATAAATATTTTTTATTTATTTCTAGTACCTACTTTATATTAACAAATTGTATAAATATATTTAGTTATAAATCCGCTCAATTTCTAATGAGCCGCTTGTCGTACGATCTGACGTCACTAAAATCCGCAACAATGGAGACGACAAGCGGCCCATCGCCACAACGGGTATAAATACGGGCCGGGCGACGTTGTTTATTCACCAGAGTCCGGTGACGCAGTAACAGCCATCTGCGGCTAACTGCATTAAACGTACATCCGAAAAAAGAAAAAAATAAATGTTTATTCTCTGGTAGAGTCCAGTGACGCAGTAACAGCCATCTGCGGCTAACTGCATTAAATGTCCAACTGAAAAAAAAAAAATGTTTATTCACTCTCGTTTCAGACTTCGGCGAGTCAACATCTCCTGAGGATGCCTCGTGTAGACGCGAAACACGTGTCAAAATATAAACTTGGGTTTACTATTTTTTGACACTTTGGTTTAGATAAAAATTACATATAATATAAAATAATATTTAAATATAATACATAAGTAGTGTATGTAATACATATAATACTATATATTATGATATATACTAAAGTTTTAAACTAGAGTTGGATTAATTAAAACCTTTGTTTAGAAATTAAACGGATTTTTTACGAAATATATTTATACTATTTGTTAATATTTATGGATTTCCGCAAAGTAACGCCTGAATCAATCAATTATAACCTACTTTATACATTATTTATTTTCTAGTAGTCTATGGCACGTGATTAAGGGCGCCTTCAAATAAAAGGCGTGAGGAAGCGCCACTGTAGCACCACTGTAGCGCGATGGCCGCGCTTCTACTACTTCTCATACAATATCTAGACGCGCAGGTACAATAAATAAATAAATAATAAATATTTTGGACGTTTCACACAACGCCATATAGCCCCAAACTAAGCAGAGCTTAAACTATGAGAACCAGATGGCTGATAGAATACTTAATTTGTTTTTTTTTTGTAAAAACATACATAGAATACATAGAAAACACCCAGACTCAGGACAAACATCAATGTTCAACACACAAATGTTTGTCCTGAAGCGGGATACAACCCGCGACACCGGGCGTGGCAGTCCAATACACTTGCCTTGACCATCCGTGTTTTCGTTATACAGCACCACTATCGTAACATAGTGGCGCGTCTTGATATTGTATAAAAACTAGTACCAAGAAGCGCGGCTAGTGTGTACACACTCATGAAGATGAGATGAGAAGAGAAGAACTACGTACGATGGTAGGAATTATAACCGGCCACTGTGACCTGAATCACCATCTGTTTAAGATGGGTGCGACGGACAGCGTAATCTGTCGCGGTTGCTTCGCAGAGGAGGAAACCGTAGAACACGTGGTTGTACACTGCACAGCTACAGAAGAGGCCAGGAAGAAGACTGGACTGAGGAAAATCCTGGATACGGGCCCAGATGACCCTACCGGGAAACTGGAACACACCATCCATCAACCCAGGGTCCTGCTCCGCTATTTTGGGGAGCTAGGCTGGCTGGGGTAGAGTTAGTACAAAAAAGGGGTCAATGCACAATACACCCCACAGCGGGACGTCAGTGCAGACCACATGTAACCCCTTCCCCAAATTAGAATTAGAATTAGAATTAGAAGCGCGGCTAGCGCGCCACAGAGGTGCCACAGATGCGCTTCCTCATGCCTCTAATTTGAAGGCGCCTTTAAGGGCTTGCGAGAATGATCACCATCAGTGTCTCAAAGTAGACGAGTGCCATAGCAACACCGGCCATCGTGATTCAAAGTAGGTAGTAGGTGTTATCAGGAGAGCGTCTAGCTCGTTACATCACTTCTTTATTCAAAAGAGTGAGTAATAAGGTATGTATGTTTTATAAAAGGAGCCTTCAAATAGTATCCTCGTCATCGTTATGACGTCATTTCCCGTGAAGCTATTTGCTTAGGGTCATTGAACCGCACCACCCCCCAACCGTTTGGCAAACGACCCTCGTAATTAGTGATAATCAGGAAAAGAAAATTCACAATTATTTTCAAAGAGAAAGGTACGATTTTCATTTACAAGTCACAATTTTCATGTCGTTAAAATTGTAATTTTGTCGGGGCTAAATGATGATTTTACTTTTATTGCAATTTCTAGAGAGTAATCTAAAAGTTCAGATTAAAATCAAAACGGGTCACTTCGTTAAATTGTTTGTCTTATATTGTTTCTATAGAGGTAAAACAAGGTCGGGCCACAAGACTCCGAGTCTTAAATTCTTGTTACCATTTACCTAAAACAACTCAAAAGCAAAATACAAAAGCCAGAAATGGTAAAATGTTTCTTTATTATGACCTAATAGGATTTGCTGACTAGCAATACTTTTTTATACTTATGTACCTACTACTTCTATTGTGTTAACTGGGTTTTTTATGGTTTAAAATTAAATTATTCTTTTTCAAAAACTTAACAATTTTTTTTATTTTTTTATTACTTATGTATATACAATACATAAAATACATGTTATTTATGCAGATGCACATAAGAAATAAGTAGGTTAATTGATTGATACAGGCGTTACTTTGAGGAAATCCATAAATATCAACAAATTACATAAATATATCTAGTAATAAATCCGCTTGATTTCTAAACAAAGGTTTTAATTAACTTAACTTTAGTTTAGAACTTTAGTACATATTAATATATTATAAACCAAACAAAAACAAATGTATTATAAAGTTCTAAACTAAAGTTAAGTTAATTAAAACCTTTGTTTAGAAATCAAGCGGATTTATTACTAGATATATTTATGTAATTTGTTGATAAATAAGTAGGTATTTATCATCATCATAAACCCATAGCACTACATAGCTTTTTTTGCTTACGTCTGTCCCAAGATGCACCATTGAGTGCATTGAGAGCACCAATAGTGAATCACCTAAACATAATGTACTCGTACACAACCAATATTTGTATTTTTAACTACATATAAGTATTACTATTTGTAACTAGGTATAAGGATTAGGTAAGTTTTTATCCACTTTCTGATTAGTTATTTATTAATGCGCAGATTGTCGTGTTTATCAACTGGAGGTTTTTCTTAACTACGATTTCCTAACCAACATCATATTTAATTAAATTAAAAATTCTATGGTAGGTACTTGTTACAACCAATGTTAAAAAAGAGTTGATAAATAGTTTCTCACCTCACCTCTGTTGAAATCCGGTCGTATGTGATCTTCACCTAGTTTATTGCTGGAGCAAGCGAAGTGAAAACAGGGACGGAGACACACTTAAATTGTATCCTTGGCATTAAATTGTCATTAAGTAAAAGCTAAAGGGAAGGAATTACTTAATTAGGGCACACCGCAAATTAAGATGTATGTTTGCGCAAAGCACTCTTTAAATGCTGCAACAAATCTGCTGGTAGAGCAAGATGAATGAACGCACATCTTAATAGATTTTTAGTATTGTATGGTTTTTTACTTTAGAAGGGATGACGGCAGATGGACCAGAGCAACAACGGAGTGGTGGCCGTGGGGTGCTCGCCGAACTAGACGCAGACCGCCAAATGGTCGGACGACATCATTAAAACATTAAAACCGCCGGAGGCCAGTGGATCAGGCTAGCCCAGGACCGCAAAAAGTGGCGTATTGAAGAGAAGACCTATACCCAACAGTAGGTGCAAGAGGCTGGGTAGATAGATAGATTGTATTTTTTTGGGTCGATTGAGAAAGGGACAATAGATACGTTCGAGAAGGAGGTGGTGGGAATCTGCTGATCGTTAGCTATTTGCCAAAATTCGCGACAAATTTTATTTATAAAATGAGTTTTATTTTACATACATATGAACTTACAGCCTAGGTCAAAGCGCCCGAGTGATAGATTGCAGATTACAATGATTAAATATAAATAATTGTCAATGCTTTGTCATTACTGTTTTACAGCAGAATATCTAGCAGTGTGGTGGTACCCATCTAGACAGAATCCTTAAGGGGATGTTAATATTTCAGATTAGCGGATTAGCCAAGCGGATTTGCCGCTCGTATTTTGTTTTTTGCAGCGCGCGTACGTGCATCCGCGAGAAACACCTCATGCTATTCACAGTCGCTTGAAAAAACCTAGCGTAAACGCCGTTATACGCGTTTTGGGCTTTTGAAGTTTCGCGAGCATCAACCCGCTCGTTACGCGCGACGAAAATATGCTACTCTGAAACCAAATTACTACTCTAAATGTAACTTCAAGGTTATCTTCAGTTCACTCGTAGCTTCACGCTGAGGTGATTTCGGAGGGAGAGGAAGGAGTAATTTGAAATGGATTGAACCGACGAAGACATTTGGAATATTCCAATAACCAGTTCCTTTGACAATTGTAAGTAGATGTTTAATTAACTCATTGATTTGTCGAAGATCAAAGCTTTGGAGGCGTTTTGTTCACGCTCCAGTGACATTTGAGAAATTACTTCATAATTTCGCTGAAATCATTGATATAATATTAGGTAGGTAGGTACTTAGTTATGTAAGTGCGCAGGTATTGGAAATTTCTACTTCTATCTCATCGTCACATGGTGATATTATTAAATTGTATAACAGCTCTCATCAGCTCGGTTAGTAAAGCTAGTTCGGGTAAACTCGGCTCGAGTCGACTAAGGTGACACTTTTTTCACTTTTCAATTGTAAACGACAGTTATAGATCTGCATTTAAAACTACAGTCCAGTTTATCTTTTTATCTAATTTGGAACCCCATTTATATGTAGGTACCCACATATATATAATTTAAAATATTGCGAAAGGCTGCAGGCCGAAGATGGATGCGGCAAGCCAAAGATAGGGCGCGATGGCGCTCATTGGGAGGAGCAGTGGACTGCGATAGCCTGATGAAGTAGCAATTACTCAAAGGTAAGTGTAACAAATTACAGCATAAACCACCTACTACAATCTACTATATTACAAAATATACAAAGCGAAACACTTGGGCCACCCATAGACCGTTGCACAGATCTATAGGTAGCTTAACTGCTCCAACTCGATACCCGATGTCAGTGTGCTGAAGATACTGACTGCATTGCCTCTTTGTGTTACAAGGATTATTCTTTGTACCAGATAGTCCATTCCATATTATAAAATTAAAACGTCGATGGAAATCCGTATTCATGTCAACCTCCTCATAGCTCGGGTTTTCTTTAAAAATGTTGCGTGAAAGCATTTCAATGGAATGACGCTGCATTTTCAAACGGTTTTTGCTGGTCTGTTCCCAACCTAACCTGAAATATATATTTATAAGTATTTTATTATTGAACATAACTATATTATGTTCAATCTGATTATATCCTTGGTTTTTTCAAAGTTAAAGTTGAAAGAAAATTATAAAAATTGCTTTTTTATCGTAAAGACCTTGTTTTGAGCTAAATATTTAAATGTATCTGATTAATTAATGAACCCTTATTATAATATTCATGTACAGAATGTGCCAGTCGCATAATATACCTATAATAATACCTATCTTATTATCCTTCGAGGTTAAAACGAAGGTGAATAATCAAGGTCTGGTTGGGACTAATTGAGCGTATTTTTGTCGTGTTATTTATGGAAATGAACCCTTTATACGAAAGTGAAAAAAAGAAAATTGCTTTCCATTTTTGTGTGGTGGAATGGTGACCTACATACCGAATGCCATCACAAACATTGATCTATCTTGACACAGACTGGCTTATCTACTACCTATACGCAAAATCATAGACAGTTTTTCTATATTAGACCATTTTGTTAACCCTTAGTAAAATTCATTTTGTTTTCGTCCAATAGGGACGTGAATTCTTTTTTTTGATGAAGGAATTATGGACACACACAATACACTAGAACAACCATTATGTACCTATTCATCACACGAATTTTCACTCCGGCCAAAAATCGAACCCGGTTTCCGGAGCCTGTAGAGTTATTTATTTTTATTTTTAAGAGTAGGTAACTGATAAAAACTTTAATACATTTTACTCATGTCACTTTTTTATTTATAACAGTTGTAATGAGTACATACAAGACTATTGGAATGACCACATTAAATATTATTGAGTCATTCAGCGTTCACAAAAAACCTATTTTATGTAAACAAGTGTGAATAGGAGCTAAGCGCTCTCCAGATGGTAAAAAATCACGCCTAAACAAAACAGTGTTACACAGGACTTCAATTCACATATCCTGGTGTAACCCAGCAAATACGCTCCTCGTAAGCGATTTGCAATCAAAAACATGCAATTTTCTCAAGTGCAACGTATAACACCTCAGTATCGAGTATCAGTAAACAACGACCCCCCGGCAGAAAGGGAGGGAGGGGTGCCAGTGATTCATCAATGACTCCTGTTTGATGATGTCACTGTCTTAGGGTGAAATGCTTGATATTGGATATGGGCTGTGGGGTACTTCATTAGAGTGAGAATGTTTGTTTTATGAACAGCGAACGCATTTGCAAATGTTTAGATATCTTAGAGGCGGTAACTGAATATTGTTTAAATGGTATTAATACGCCACTGTTAAAAGGGTTTATAATACATCTGTGATTTCTATAAATAAAAGTGTATACGTGCAGGGTTTATAATACATCGATGATTTTTTTTTAATAAATAAAAGTGTAAAACGTCTCAAAATTATGGTATGTTTACCGTTGGGAGGCGGCCCTGCAGGATTTCGTCTAGACGTACACAGTTCCACATGTTTTGCCGCAGAGCAGAATTATTGTGTAAGCATTTCTGTGTTCGGGTTCAAAAGACACTGTAGCTCGTGAAATGACTGGGTTTTTGCGATTGACCATAGCGGTTTTTATGGTTATAGATTTTTTTTTAGTTGTGAGCTCCTCTAAAAGTTATAGCCGGATAGCGCTCGAAAATTGCAAAAATCCACCCGAAATGACAATAAGAAAGACAAACAAGGAAGCGATTTAATCAAAATATGAAAAAAAAAAATTATCTAGATGCACTCCAATTTTGCAAGAACTCTACATACCTTAATCTCTATAAGGTTTTACAAAAACTTACAACAACCGAATTCAATTGGACCGTTCTAGTGACCGTTAGCACCACTGTAAAGTCACAGGGTTTTCAATAATTTTGATATAAAAACTAAAATACTGAACCGATTTTCATGAAATTTGTATGGGACCAATCTGATTCTTAATTCTTATTTTTAAAATCAACTGAGTTCTGAGGTAACAAACATAAAAAAATAAAAACATTGAACACCGAATTGAAAACCTCCTCATTTTTTGAAGTTGGTTGACAAACGTAGAATACGCTTATTACTTTGTTATAGTACGATGACACACGGCTTTTTTACACGCTACACGCCAGCGACTTCGCTTGTAGCGTGTCATAGCCAGGCAAGTCGCCAGTGTCATCGGCGTTTTTACAATCTGCTTGTTGACAATCCTTCCCAAAGCTAACACGCTCACACGCTAGCGTTTCAAAACGCCAACAATCAGCTTGTAAAAAAGCTTGTATGTAATCGCACATTTCCTGATTCAGGATTACGCGTTTTACAGGAGTCCATGATGTCGGAAATCATCATATTAATCTAGCTTTGCATTCATAATCCGCTGATTCTCGCATGAGTTATTGATTATTGCGGCCATGCTATTTGTTTGATGGTATTAGTTTTGCTCTTCCGATATAAACATTATTTCGTAGTTTCACTTAATAATAATAATGTTTGGATATTACACACAACGCCATTTAGCCCCAAAATAAGCTGAGTTTGTAATATGGGAACCAGATAACTGATAGAATACTCAGATACTTTTATTTATTTTAGTCTATTGTATTATTCTAATTTTTATTTGTATCCTGATTTGTACCTTAGATTTTTATTTTGTATAATAAATAAGTTTCAACATTTTATTGATAAAACATGTAATCGAGACATTTGATTTCTTTAAATTTCTTAAAGCCTTTGTCACTCTGCCTGTGGCCGAATCGTAGTCAAAAACCATTTATCCGTCAGCCGTCCGGGGCAAAAAGATTCAGACTCATAAACATATACTCGTACATATTATGTACGTTGTACATACACTTAACATTATTTTTAAATTAAAATCATTGTCTTTTCTATTTCCACTGTTTCCAAACGTAGCAAACTAACTAGACTTATATTTAGTTAGACTTATTCTTCGTACGAGTAAGTATGGCTAAGAGGATATCTAAACCACAGGCGTAGAGCAGTTGTGGACGCTACATAATGATATTTACTCGGAATTCTCCAATCAGGTACCAAAGGCTATATAGTAATCAGTTGTCAATGCTAATTTGAATTCTGTACTCCAATAAATAAGGATCAAAGTCGTTGAAATGGAGCAAAAGATAGTCTAGGTCATCGCTGTACCACTTCGCACTTTAAAGATTTCTTCCAATTTTGTTTGAAATTCATTCTAAAGTTTGTTTTTCAAGGTAAATAAAGTTTTAATACTTTAGATTGGCGTTGAAAATGTAGATGAAAAGCTTTTAGTTGTGATGTCGTCTGTCGCTTTGAGTTTTGGATTGTTATATGACTTTGAAAAGTTAATTTACGGAAAGTTATTATATAAATTTATTTTCTTTACAAATGACGATGATGAACGAGTACATTTTTTTAACTCCATGGCTAATCGATCACCTTTTCCCAACTCCTATTTAGCTTTTTTGGATTTATTAAATTGTCGCGGCTGCATCACGTACCCAAAACGTCAACGTCAAAATATTGTGCTCTCAAAACTGTCATTACTGTCACCCTATGTGTCAGGGCATTACGATGCAATTTTTGCCGCGATAACCGCTTACTCTCTACGAACAAGAACACCCCTTTTGAAAATTGTAAATAAAATCATCGTCTGAATAAACGAAAATATTTGATAAAACTTGAAGATCTCGTCATTTTGAACACCCCTGAGGAACCCCGTGAATGCCGCAACATAAATTGGACCTTCGAGCCGAACTACAAGGAACCGAAGCGCGCATGACCTTTGCGAGACCTCAAGGACGCACGGTGTCTTTGACGATTTTCGAAGACTACAGTGGATCGCAGCCTGAAAACACCATTTGCCGAAGAAACGCTACGGCCGCCATCCATTCTATCCAACGAACCCGTCCTGTGCCTGTGTTAATTCCGTGGAAACTTTACATTTCAGTGATTGAGACGCAAGGAGCTACCGTTACGTTTGCCAAATGTCTAGCAGCGTGCCATTGCCAGCATCAGCTGCCGCTTCAAACTGTGAGTACTTCACCTTTCACTGAATCTCCAAAATGAGCACAGAACCGCTAGCCAGGGCTAAATCGCCGGTCAGATTGACCGTTACGGGCGATGATAATACGAATTCTTTGTTACGTGAACTTACCAAAAAACGTCAAAAAACTAAATTTGCTAATCATATAAATTTAGTAAAAAGTGATGAAATTTTGCCCAATGAAACTCACATTGACCTAAAGTTACGCATTGAGAGCGCCGCTAGCATCTTCTCCGAATTTAATAGCGTTCAAAGTAAAATCGAAGAAACCGCTTTAGAAGTAGACCTCGATGAGCTACTAAACTATAGGCAGCTGATCGAGGATAGTTACTATGAATGTGTAGCTCGCGCCCAATGTTTGCTTAGTGATAGTGAAGTCGCTTCTAGGTCTAAGAAAGCGCCAAGTGAGTCAGTTAGGTTACCTATGGTGTCTATACCTGCCTACGAAGGTTCATACGAGAACTGGCTACATTTTAGGGACACCTTTCAGTCGTTGATACACAACTCTGATATACCCGATATCCAGAAGTTTCACTACCTAAAGTCGTCGCTCAAAGGTAGTGCAGCGTTGGTAATCGACTCGCTGGAGTTCTCAGCTGCAAACTATGCGGTAGCATGGGAACTACTTCTCACTAGGTATAATAATAGTAGGCTATTGGTGCATAATCACGTCAAGTCACTTTTCAACATCCAAACATTGACGAAAGAATCACCAGATTCGCTGCGTAATTTAGTAGACACTATCTTGAAAAAATTACGGGCTTTGAAGTTATTAGGAGAACCCGTAGATAGCTGGGATACGCTCGTGATATACATGATTGTCACTAAGTTAGATAAAATCACAGAACGCGAGTGGGAACAATATAAAACCACATCACTAAAACAATCTGGTGATTCCAAGTCGAAGCTAAAGGTAGAAGACTTTCTGACGTTCCTTAGAGATAGGGCCGACATGCTGGAAACATTGCAAGTATCGCATAATATCACTAACACGAAAAAGGTAAACACAAACACGCAAAATCCTTTTAAAGTACACTGCAATGTTTCCACCAATAGGCCACAAACGCACAATAAAAAGAGTTGTTTACTTTGTAGCTACAATCATTCACTTTACGCATGCCAAAGATTACTCGACTTGAATTTAGAATCTAGATTAAAACTGGTAAAAGATAACAGTTTATGCGAGAACTGTTTGCGCTCAGGTCATAACGTAAATGACTGTAGGTTCGGGCCGTGTCGGAAGTGCGAGCGAAAACACAACTCATTGATTCACAATGACAATGAAGTTAGCAATAGCGAAGCACCTACATCCCCGAGTGATATTAGCCAACCGGTTTTGGCGATGCACTCATCCCTCTTTGCTCCGCAACCGCAGTTGAGCTGCATAGATAACACACACACAACCGTCAGTGACGTTCTATGCGCGCGTTATCCCTGTGTGCGACCCGTTTTGTTATCAACGGCATTAGTGGAAGTCAGAGATAAGCATGACACCTTTCATTCAGCGCGCGCGCTTCTTGATTCGGGAAGCGAAAGGTGTAATATCACGAGATCATTATGCGAACTATTAGACGCGCCAACAGTACAGTCCACTCAAGAAATACGAGGTGTAGGTAATTCTATTACGCAATCTACGCAAATATGCAATTTAGAAATAAAATCTCACACCAGCCAATATACGATGCGAATTTCATGTTTTGTGTTACCGCACATAACATCCACGTTACCAGCGATATCCAAAGAAGACGCGCAGTTTGGAATCCCTGATAACATTCAGTTAGCCGATCCCGATTTTCATGAAACCCAAGAGATAGATATCCTACTAGGCGCAGATATATTTTGGGATTTATTATGCGAGGGAAGAATGCGTTTACCTAACGGTCCGTACCTACAAAACACGCAGCTAGGATGCATCATTTCGGGTCCCGTTAATATAAAGCGTAAGGCGGGTCCGAATCACTGCAATTTTACTCAAGCGATAGATACTCGCTAGTTCAGGGAACTTGAGGAACCTAAACTTTGTGATACGCGCACGGAGGAGGAACGTGAATGCAAAAATAACTTCGTCAAAACAACGATGCGTGACGGACGATTTTGTGTTCACATTCCCCTCAAATCATCACCACAAAGCTTAGGTGAAGCGCACTCTCAAGCCTCGAACCGATTTATATCGTTAGATAAACGAACACAATGCGATACTACACACAACAACATTACCCTCCTTGTCCCTCGTAGACGGGCAAGCGGGTACACAGATTTCATGCACGATTATGTAGCCTTACGTTACGTGACGCGCATAGAATCCTACGCGACCACTATTTTTTTCATGCCGCGTCACGGTATCCTACGTGAGGAGCACAGCACCACCACCGAGCTAAGTGTGGTGGTCAACGCTAGTGCTACGAGCACCGGAATACAAAACGCGCCTGAAAAAATTATCAATAAAATGGCATCCATAAATAGTAGCATAACAGAGTGCATACAACCGTCTTACGTGTCTCAAATATTCGACCCGTCCGATTTATTGAGTCCCACCATAAGAATCGCGAAAGTTTCAATGCAAATATTGGATTGGGACATTCCACTGCCGCGCGACAATATTGAGACACGGAACGGGTTTGCTACGAGCCTAACCACAATCGACGCCACCCGAGTATCTCGTCATGTTATAGGTACTGACCATAGGTATATCGAGCT
Source organism: Lobophora halterata (assembly GCA_932526365.1). Classification (NCBI taxonomy): domain Eukaryota; kingdom Metazoa; phylum Arthropoda; class Insecta; order Lepidoptera; family Geometridae; genus Lobophora; species Lobophora halterata. The sequence goes on from OW052002.1 coordinate 10,101,957, forward strand.
GCTTATCTTTACCGATGCATTTCAAACGGCATACGGCGCCTGCGCTTACATTTGCACGGTAACTGATAGCGATCTAACGGGATCTGTTATGTTATTACTGTGTGTCATAGGAAATGTCGCGCCTATAAAACTTGTAAGTTTACTTATATTTCAAGTATGCGGTGCTTTGCTATACGCGCAGTTTTATTTCAAAATACGTGAAGCACTTCATTATCACTTTGAAAAATTAGTTTTTGGAATTAAATGCATAACTTTTTTAAGTTGGTTCCGTATATCAAATAATTTATCAAGAACGTTTGATTTTGCCGATTTAACTTTGGATTTGAACTCAAATACGATGCGGGAGGACTTACCTTCAGTTAAATCAAGCGCCAATGTTTTACTTTCGGATCAATGCGAAGAATTTTTGCCTTTTTCGAGATTTTCTCAATTCAAAAGCATGAAACGCGCGTATGCCTATGTGCTGCGATTTAAAAATAATACACGCTTTAAATTAACTCAACATACAGACGAGCTCACTGCTAATAAATTAAGAATATCCGAAAAAGGTATTTCGAAATCATCACTAATCGATTCATTTAGCGAAAAATACCATTTAATTTATTCGATTAAGTTTAGAATAATACCAAGCTATACTGCTCATTTTGGAGATTTATGGCAAGTTGGAGTAAAGACCTGCAGGTACCACTTGGCACGCATAATTGGTAATGCTCATCTAACATTTGAAGAGTTTACCACGGTGTTACCTGAGGTAGAATCCATCCACATCTCTCACCCTATGTCCGCACTGTCTTCCGATCCTAAGAATTTCCTTCCTCTCAGTTCCGGTCATTTCCTGGTTGGTCGTCCGTTGACTTCACCGATGTACCAGGACATGCGAGGCTACGCTGGAGGAATGCTAAATCGAAACCAGAGGATGGAGCAGATTCGCCATTACTTCTGGACACGCTGGGCGAAGGAAGACGTATCCGAGCCACAGGCCAGATGCAAGTGGAAGGAGAACCTGGGTAGCCTACAATCCAATACGAGGGTCGTTATCAAAGACGACAACCTGCCGCCTTTGAGATGGAGACTCGGTCGCATTATCAGCACCGTTACCGATAAGCAATGTGTCTCAAGGGTGGCTAACATCCGCATGTCTTCGGGAATCGTGAGGCGCGCCTACTCGAAGATCTGTCCCCCCCTGTTTCATGAAGAGGATACACGCAGCACTCTTTGAAGCTGGAGCTTCCAAGGCCGGGGGCATGTCGCGGCCGCATCACGTACCCAAAACGTCAACGTCAAAATATTGTGCTCTCAAAACTGTCATTACTGTCACCCTATGTGTCAGGGCATTACGATGCAATTTTTGCCGCGATAACCGCTTACTCTCTACGAACACAACACCCCTTTTGAAAATTGTAAATAAAATCATCGTCTGAATAAACGAAAATATTTGATAAAACTTGAAGATCTCGTCATTTTGAACACCCCTGAGGAACCCCGTGAATGCCGCAACAAAATCCTTTCAAAGTTAAGTTTTCTTATATTTGTTTTAGTGTACCTACTGTACACTGTACAATAAAGAATTACATACATATATTCTATAATCATTTCAGTGATCAAATAAAAATATTTCTTTCTTCTGATTATTACATTATATTTTCAACTATAGTTTATTGTGAGCGAAGACATGGTAATAAACAAGTTTCATGATAAATTATAAATCAAATATATTCCACCAGTCTAGCCAGCGAAACCTATAAGCGGACCATATAATGTCATTATTTATTAAAAAGAAATAACAGTGGCTATTACCACGCCACCGGAAGTGACCGTTGTGACGCCCTCTAACTACTTCCGGTGACAGTAAATGACATGAGGCGGTGAAACGGGGTGAAAAATTAGATGTTAAAGCCAATCCTTAAATCCGAATTCCATACAAAATGATTCGGGCAAATACTCAAAAAGGTTTATGTTATACGACTGTATACCTACCTACATATTGTATCGTAGCTTATAAATTTTTCTCTGATTCACCAGGGTAAGGACGTAGGTAGAATAAGGACTAAAAATGATTTAAAAATTTGATTTACAATAGGTATATTATAAAATTGTTTTTCTACTTATTTCAGAGTATGCAAGATGGCAGTATCAATGGTAAGTTTTACTAGAGAACCCATTACTATAATTATGTAGCCATCTTGTAGTGAAAACTCGTCTATCTTTAAACATCTGACGCGACATTTAACCCTGAGCGGAAAATCACTAGGTACAGTTACCAGTCAGTTCCCAATGGGTTGTAGCCTGGTTATTTATATATACCAACGTACCTATATCTTAAAACTTGACTAAAATCGTATCACATATTTTTTTCTGTGAAACCATCAAAAGCTTTTTTTGTTTTTTTTACATTTTTACTATTGTAACTTTTATGGCGAAGTATTAAAGAATTTAAATAAACATTATATTTATTTTCGATTTTTTTTACTCTTGCGTTTAGGTCTTCTTCTTATCGTGTCACTAGTTCTTTCGAACCAGTGTGGTAAAAGGATTTCGAGTGCGCCTCAAAGAGGCTCCTTTCGTGCACTTGACACATGTCTTCGAACTTTTTCAGCTTTATTTAGAAACGAGTTTTACGCCAACCAGGATTTATCATTGTTGTTCCAATATGCGCAAAATTATATCGTCGTAGTTATAGGAAGGTGATATGAATTTAAATGACATTTATTTATATTTCATCTATGGTAACGTATGTAGTTTACTAAGGAGCAAACGGAACGTAAGTAAAAAATACGCTCAAAAAGATTTTGTTATGCTGATGGCCGTGTTGCCTAGCAACTGTCAGATAACATGTCAAAAATCTGCCATAGATAGTCCTTGCCCAAACTAGGGGGCCGCTAGGTTTAGAGAAATAAGCAGATTTTTCCCATAAGTCATGAATAAAGATGCTCGTTTGGTTAGTCCCTGCTAGTCCTCCTTGTGAAATTTCTTAATTGTAAGAGGAAAACTAGTCTAGAACTGGGAAAGTCAGAGGGTGACCTCGAGTTTAGTCTTCGTTTCTAAATAAAGCTGTTTAGGTTCTACGACATGCCGGTTTTCACTATGTTTACCTTCACCGTTAAGCACGTGTTTAAGTGCACGCATAGATTGAACAGAAAAATCCATTGGTGTACGGACGGGTTCGAACCCACGACCTTCGAATCGAAAGTCGAGGCTCCTCCCACTCAGCCAACACGTCTTTTTTACGTTTAGGTAAGAAATATTATTTCCATAATCAATAAAAAGTTATCCTATATCACCTTCCCATTAAGTATTCTTGGTTTACCCACACATCAGAATCTTTTTCCCATCTTAACTCATAAAAAAGCACACACAAGTTTTCTTGAAAAATCCCTTCAAACTTCCCCCATGCTAATGTTGGGATAAGCCAACGGGTATAAGTTTGTTGCCAACTATTTTGTTGTTAAACCAGGATTTATCTGGAACATGAGAATAATATTACATGGAACACATAATATATACAAACTTTCACGGTGTATGTATATGTATTGGGATCATCATCATCATTTCCTGGTCCTTTTCCCACTTAAGTGGGGTCGGCACAACATGTCTTCTTCTTCCATTCCAAGACGACACGGATGTTCGAATGGCAAGTGTATTGGACTGCCACGCCCGGTGTCGCGGGTTCGATTCCCACTTCAGGACAAACATTTGTGTGATGTCCTGAGTCTGGGTGTTTTCTATGTATTCTATGTATGTATTTAAAAAAAGTATTTAAGTATTCTATCAGCCATCTGGTTCCCATAGTACAAGCTCTGCTTAGTTTCGGGCTAGATGGCGTTGTGTGAAATGTCCAAAATATTTGTTATTATTATTTATTTATTCTCTATCAGCCGTCATCTCTGTACTTACGCCTGTTTTATTAATATCATCTTTCACACAGTCCATCCATCTTTTCTTCGGCCTTCCTCTACTCTTACATCCATCTACTTCCATATTCAGCACTCTTCTAGTCACATGACATTCTTCCCTTCGCATCACGTGTCCATACCAAGCAAGCCTGTTACCTCTTAATTTTTTAATTTATGTATTGGGATCATACATCCTGCTAATATAGTTAATGCGAATATATACATTTTCACTGTTTAATATATACAAAAGGTTTTTAAATAAATCTGGTTTTTCATTATACATTGACAATCCCACAATTATTATAAATGTCAATGTTTGTCAGAATGGGTGGATGTTCTTGTTCCTTAATCACGCCGAACCTACAAAACAGATTAGGCTGAAATTTGGTATGAGTGAGGTCACGGATGTCAGCTTAGTCAGTTGATTAATGTTATTAAAATAACTAGACTAGAGCGTCGAGTTAATTAAAAAACATGAGTTTATACTACGGAATAAAATCAGTTCTTTCGAACCAGTGTGTTGAAAGGGTTTCAAGTGCGCCTCGAAGAGGCTCCTTTCGTGCACTCGACACATGTTTTCGAACTTTAGGTTCTACGACATGCCAGTTTCCTCACGATGTTTTCCTTCACCGTTGCGAGAACGTGGGATGCAGATTTTTTCGACGGAAAAAACCCATTTATGCATGACTGCCACCGGGATTCGAACCCGCGACCATCAGATCGCAAGGCAAGGGCCTCATCCACTCAGCCACCACTTTTTTTTACTACAAACTCAGGTTATGTTACTACAAACTCAAAATGGTTTTCATTTAAAATTATTCGGACGGGACGCTGCAAACCAACAACGTAACTAAAGAGATTCAATATTTAGTAAATAACTCTCTAACTACGTAAAGACCACTTAATACTTGAACTTAAGCCCAAATTGAAATTTTGCGCTAATTTTCATTTTTCTTCTTCTGTAGTCGGTACTTCATTACTGAAGATCGTGATCACCCATTTTGTAAGTGCAGACGGCCTGTCTGCAGCGGTTCCGGTCTTTGGCTGCCTGCACCACATTGTAGAATGACTCATTATCTTTAACCTGGTCAGACCATTTGATCGGGGGGTATTAATTTTTTTTCTTCTACTATAAAACAGTTAAAACATAAAATCTGATCGTCACAGTAGAAGTTTGCAAATAGGTTTTGATGTACTTAGATATTAACTAACAAAAGCGCAAAAGCGAGTCAATGATGTTGAAGTTCAAAGTGTTAGCTGTTTTATAATAAACAGGATTTCCTATTGCGGTCTCTTTTTAACGCAATATCGAGTATTCAAGTTGGATCTTTTGATATTTTTTCAAGTGTGAAATTCGCTTTCGTTCCATTTACTTTTTGCTTAATTAAATTCCCAATACTGTTCAAGTTGGGTTTATGCGGTGCGTACTGATGCGATCGTGGGATATTGGAAAAAAATATTTAATATCGTTAATTTATTCAACCATCTAAATTATAATAAAAGAATTGGTCCTTCGAAACGGCCGGCGTTGGAAATCAAACCCAAAATTGACAGTTAATTAAAGTTATAATAAAAAGCTTGTGATTAATGAGAGTGAATATTTAATTTAAGTACCAAGAAGTTATATCCCTAAAATTACAGAAAAATCTACATTCGCCACTGTACGTTCATGTACATTGTACGTACAAGTCACCATTACTGCCTTTACTATTACTGCATTACTTTTACATTTTATATATTTTATATTTTACATTACTGCATTTATTATGTTTGCATAATTATTATTCACAACTGGCTGACACCCAAAACATCATTTGAGTTTGTAATCAACATAAACACATTCTTGACAAACTTACCCTCATTTCCAATCTCTACGTCCACTTCTTCTTCTTAGCGTGTCACTAGTTAAACCAATATTATGTCCACTGGATAAAACTGTAGTGCCTACTTGCACCAAACTGTCAAAGTTCCTAAGCAATTACTTCAATTGCTTGGCAGTTCTTAATAGTCCAGATTCTGACTATTAAGAACTGCCAAGCGAGTAAAGTAATTGCGTAGGAACTTTGAAAGTTAGGTGTTATTATAATTTTTTTTTTACGCTTATTAATAAGGACATTATTATAGTAAGGACTTAAACTTCGATAGATATTGATAATATTATTACAAACCTTATCGATATTGATAATGATAATTGTAATTACTTTACATACATAATACATAATATTTATTTTCATTTATTGTGACAACATATAATACAATTATAGTTCCATAGTTTATTGTTTTATTTGCATACAGATGATATATAACTTAAGTGTAAGTATTAGCTTAGATCTCATTTATATGTTATGTGTCTTGCGTCTATTTCAAACAGATTTTAGTTATTGCGGAAAAATAAAGAAAATTTAGAATATATTTTAATAATTTTTATTTCTTTAAAATATTTATAGGCTTTCGTTTGACCACCATCTCACTTGATGGTAATATTGAAATGTTGTGAAATTAGTATGAGTAGTATGTAATTTCTCTGGCATGCCTTATCAACACCATACACAAAGCAGATAATCTTCCTCTCTCCATAATCCACCTTAAAACCAGCTCATTTCTACTCCTTACCGTCTACAGCCTTAGGCCAGCCATTCATTTATTAAAAACGGGGGTGACCTACCCCACACCCCATTGTAATCTTGACAATGCCTTCAGGCCATCGATTTCCTCACAGATTGAAATGGAAAACAAAGATATTGCCATTCATGTCATATCTGAAGGACTTGGATTATTTGATTTCCTGCTTGAAATAATTCGATATTATTTACTACTAGCTACTGCCTGAGGCTTTACTTCGAGTGCAAAAAGTAACAGTGTTTTCAATACAGACGTTTCGTGTCGGTACGAACGATTGAACGACGCCGCACAGTTGCCGCACCGTGCGCTTTGTATGAAAACAAATGACCGTCCGTGTACCTTACTACAAACGCACCGCTTCGGCACTGCAAAGCGGTCCGACACGAAACGTCTAAATTGAAAGAGCCCTTATTGTTCATATTCAGCTAATAAGCTGTACTTTCTTCTTCTTATCGTGTCACTAGTTCTTTTGAACCAATGTGGTGAAAGAATTTCAAGTGCGCCTCGAAAAGGCTCTTTTCGTGCACGTGACACACGTTTTCTAACTTTTTAGCTTCTATAACATGCCGGTTTCCTCACGATGTTTTCCTTCATTGCTAAGCACCTGTATAAATGCACACATTGATTTTCTTAACATAAAAATCCATTGGTGTACGACCGAGCTTGAACCCACGACCTTCGGATCAAAAGACGAGGCTCCAACATGGCTGTTTTACCTCTACCCATATTGTTTTTAACTTGTACCCATACCGACAAACATCCATCTTTACCCATCCATCCTCCAATTTATTTATTTTTTATATTAATCAGTACGGTCACAGACCTAATTAATTGATACAGGCTCGTGTCATCTAGAAAATAACCATTTTATTAAAAAAATTATTGGATGTTATCAAAAGCATGCTATATCGTCAACCCCATGATCACAATCATACCATTTTCTTTTTATAATTGAGTATGACCGTAAATTAAGTTCAAAAACAAAACAGTCGATGACATAGCATGCCTTTGAAGACAAGACAAAATAGGATGATAATCCTAGCAATCAAAAGAGACTATTGAAGTAGAGGGTGTTAATCCGCTCTTTGAAAAGCCAACGTGTGAACAATTATTTGTAAACATAGAAAACAGGTAATTCCATATCCAATTATGTTCTCCGTCAAATGAGGAGCTGGAATGAGGAGCAATCCGGGACTAAACAGCGGAACCAATTCTAAGCTCATCCGTGTTTGTCAAAGTGCTTCCTGTGTCCTACTCACGGTCTTCGAATGTAACTCGATCTAATATTTTATTTTGCCATCGCACTACACCACCAATTTTTAATTACCAAAAAAAATTAAATAGGCAATGCAGACGGGGTACTCGTACTACGTTTCACCTGTGCAGTCAGAATTTTGGATTTCTACAAAATGGCAGAGTGACAGCGCCGCGAGTGCGGTGCCAAAGCCGAGGTTTTGCGAGCTGACTCGAGCTAGGTACCCGTGTTTGCCAAACGCTGAATAAAGCTTATATTATTATGAATTAAAGGTACCGCCTGGCGCAAATTCATAGGAAAATGACTAACGGTAACAGTTATCCAATCTTAATCAAATTTATTTTTACAAAAATTCGACTAATTTTTTTCAAGTTTTTTATGGTGATTAAAATTTGACCGTGTATAAGAATCAAAAATCCAAAATAAGAGGTCTATAAACAGTAGTGTATTTTCCTACAAAATTAATAATTGTTAATTTTTAAAACAAAGTTCGTTTAGGTTCGCTCCTTTTTTAATATTTTGAGTTCGAATTTCTCATAAATATTAAACTCACAATAAATTCACTATCTGTAACAACCTAAGTCACTGACTATTCTGCCCTCCTAATATTAAAAATAAAAATTCCTCAATCACGATTTTTATCTCTATATAGGATGAAACCACAGGCAGACAGTTCTTAGTAAACCCTAACTAACAAAATACTGCTTCGAGAGCCCATAGTATAGGTACTAACTAGAAGCAAGCCAAGGCAAGGTAAAGCGCCGCGGCTCTTTGAAACTAAAAACCGGAAATTGCGTCGTGTTGTCTTCCCTCAATGCCTAGGCGAGGCATCTTCATTAGTGGCGCAAATTAAATGCTTTACAGATAAGCTTTGAGGGATACGACGGGAAATGTAATCAAATTTTCATTTTGTTGTCGAGTTATAAACATTTGCGATATTGTTTTGCAAAGTGGACTGTACGTACACCGAGGTAAAAGTTTTATGCAATAATCGCAACTTTTTGGAATTTACTGCAATGTTGCTAGTGAAAACAAATTTAAAATATATTTTACATTAGTTACCTACTTGATTTTATTCTTGGAATTAGAAAATATATAGGTAATGTAGTACGCATGTCTGATTCAATTACTTATTTGATATTTTTTCGATCTTACTGACCGTCTTACCGTACTTTTTACATTTAACTAAGTAGATCTTTTAAATTGAGTGTAAGTTATAGCTAAGTAAAAAAAATGGAGAATGTATGGTAAGTACTACATTTATCTTAGCATAAAATATGAGTGTTCCGTTCTTAAAACAAACACCAGAGAATGGAATGGAATTAAAATTTCCATCAGACTTGTTTGTTTTGAGTCAGCGAACTCGAGTCGAGCGATTTCTGCTGTGATGAAGATTTTCATTTGAAAAACTGCTTTACAGCCATTTTCAAAATAATTGAGAAAATGTTTTTAAAAACATTAAGTTGTAAAATATTGAATAAGCGGCACTTCACTTCGAATCATATTTGCGTACAAAAACAATGTAACGTACCTACCTATTCTTCTTAAATTTAATTAATTACCATTATTAAGAAATGGTATTATTAAACTAAAAAGAAACCCGCAAAACTTTTAAAAAATAAAATAAGATTATTAAAATATTTTAGGTTATAAAAACTTATTTCTATCTTCGCGGATTTCAATTAGTTCATAGCGTAAAATAATGCAGCGGACAAACTCGTAAAACAGACTTTTAAATCAACCGCAGGAACATTTACATACATTATTTGCATTGCAGTTTTAAAGAACAATGAAGCTTTTGTTTCTCCCTGAACTGAGGAAGAAATGGTAATAGTTTGAAGAAAATTATTAGTCTAAAGTAATTAGAATTTAAATTTTCAAACTGCATCTTAAAAACCATCATTTTTTTGCGTAGGATGAAAATCAAAGGCTATTTTTAAAAACAAATACAATAAGTATATTATGTATAAACATACCTAGATAAATAACGATATTCGTATCGTATAAGATAAGATAAAGATGAAAGATAAAAAAACATCTAATGCTTGTAGGTCTTATGGACCCGAATTAGAAGAATCTTTGAGTACCTCGTTCTAAGTAATCTAAGTCTAAGTATACTTGTAAGTAGAGACGAGAGATTTTATTAAAATTGAAAAAGCCTAGTAGTTTAGCAATATTTATATAGCCCTGTTACTTCTCTTTTACGAAATTTAGCCTCAGATTAAAATGTACTAGAAGTTAGCCGATTTAGATCCCTTTTTTTAGCGCATTTTCAATTTACTACATTGTGATTTCATACTCTAATACTTCTGTGTGTATCATCATCATCAATATAAATAACAGAAATCCGTGTTATTTACACAATTTATAACTCCAAATTGGTGGGGAGGTAGCTTAGAACCAGGAGACGGACATAGGACTTTTATCCCGATGTTGAAAATTCCCAACGTAAACTAAGTTGCGTTAGCTAGTAAACTATAAACAGCGATGTTTCAATAACCAAATTGAAAAAACAATTTTGAATATACTTACACACAATTCCTATTCATTATGTACCTAGGTATATTTTTATTTTAAACCTCAACCAATTTGTATCAATCAACCCTAATTTCAATCAATATGTTAATTTGACAACCATAACAAGATATCAAATACCTAATTACATATGCGCATACCTATTGTAATTTAGCGGATTTCGATCAGTTGACACCTGCAGTGATATGTCGATAGGAATGACAGGTACGGACAGAAAAAAATATTTTAAATAATACAGTCCCAAAGTAGCAACTATTTTGATATAACATCTTTCCCCTCGCTTTCTGTCAATTTGTGGCTGTGATTTCGTGAAATGCAATGCATGAAAGTGTGTAACAGGAATTTAGCTTACAGCTGGCTCAGAAAAATGAAGTACCTAACTAGAATCCTTCCTAATTAGTTTTTAAATTAATCTGTAAGTCTAGCTCGTTTTTATTTTTGCATGGCTGGAATTTCAAATAGTAGATTAAAAAGTGTTGAAATAAAAAGCCTGTGAAAAGATAAACCCACATTTTAGTTAAATTTGCGACTATTAAGCTGTAGGTTTTAGTTATTTTTTAAATAACATCACCATTTGAAAAATCACGACCACGAGAATTCACCAGCAGAGTACAAAATTTAACATATCTACCACTATTGCAGTGTGCGCTAATTTAGAATATTCAAGTAGAACTTTGCTACTTAAGCCTTTTTACTTTAACATGCGTAATTATGTTATAATAATAATACAATTGGTTGTCTGTAAAGTTGGTTTACGGACGATAGTTTAACGTGACAGCGTCATAACCAGCGTAACGGGACAATGAGCGTTACCGGACAATGACGTCAACGTTTTCGTGCATGCAAACGGCGTTCATCGATTTATTAGATGTAGTCACGTCAAAAACTATAACTTAGAAGGATGAATCTTTATTATTTTGCGTCGTCTCCGTCTCTACGACCAAAATAATTTGATCGGTTATTAAATTGCAGTCAAAATTCTAGTAGGTACATTTATATACTTTAACCCTAGCGCTTATTATACACTTACCGCTTAATACGAAACAGTAGATACACATGCATTGTCTTCTCTTACACAATAAATGCACTATATTAACACATTCATATCAATTCAACTCTTTGCCTTAGAAACATGAAAATCACCTTTTATACGTGTATTACTGCGATCATACTATACACCAATATATTATCATACCTAGTGAGTGTAATTGGATAGAGCGCGCATAACAAGCAAGCGAGGGAATAATAACATTACTTTTGTTTTCTTAATGTAAGCAAAGTTGGTTTAGGTTAGCGCGAGCGTTCCCTGAAATTATGAAAATTCTCGTAGCTCATGTTTTTACCGTATAAATGGATTGAAAGTGGGTTTAAACTACGGTTCTGTGCATAAAATTCACTTAAATAGTATGATAAAACTCACAATATAATAATCTTTATTAGAATTAATATAAACAATATGATATGCACTTTATTGAAACTAAAAACAGGTCCAGCTTAAAATAATATATTTGATTTGCTTTTTAATAGTAGATTATGCACTAAGGGGATAAAGCAGTGTCTTATGTCACGGGTGGCATATTGAACCCTGAGCTAACGAGGGAGTTATGTAGAGTCCTGAGTGACTAGAGGGGTTCAAGCTACCCAAGACGGAGACAGGCTTTATCCCAGAGGAGCATACTCTACTTTTCACACCTTCTGCGAGGCAATAATAATCCAGGGCTCCGAACTCAGCAGCCAACACCGTCTTTTGTTTCACAATCTTTGAAGTCGCGCCTTTTTTCTTTTTTTTATGAGTGGCCAGTTCGATTTTAGAACATACCTTTTTACAATGCCATATGGGCGTTCTTTTATTTAGAGTTTTCCACGAGGTTCCATACGAATTTGACGTTCCAAATTCAAATCACATTACTACCCTAGGGAGTTTCATACAACATTACTTCCCTAGGTAGGTAATGCTTTGCTTTACCTTGATGATAGCATGATAATGTAATTGGATATTGTCGAGCAGGTGGTGGGAAAAGGTCTTTAGTTACTTAGTCATCAGTTACTGTGTTATTTTTGTCATCAGTTTTTTAAACATACAATCCACATTCGAAATTTTAACAAAAAAAGGCTTATTAAGATCAAATGTAAGCAAATAATAATGATCCCGTGATTGCAAACTTGCACTTTGCAAAAAACACACACGGAAAATTGCTAGTTGCAATTTCAGTAAAAATCCTGTTACCCACGACTTTGTATGCAATTTCAGTAAAATGCTTATGGCACAAAAACTCAAATTGAAAGTATGTCAAGAGGCTTCTTTCCTAAGGGCCCGTTCACATGATCAAGAATATAACTAACGTAATAAACACGGTGTATTTTTTGTAAACTACTTGAAATAAATGTAAGCACGCAATATAAGTCGAAAAATAGGGTAAGAGATCACCTTTGCTCATGAACAAGACAGTGCTACAGAGTTTTTAAACAACATAGATAAATAAATAATGTTTAGACATTTCACATAACGCCATCTAGCCCCAAACTAAGCAAGCTTGTACTATGGGAACCAAACAACTGATAGAATACTTATGTAGGTTTTTTTTGTAAAAACATACATTAGATACATATTAAAGTAGTATGATCAATTATCATTTATGTTCCTATATTACGGTACCAGCACGTTAACTCTGCCCATGATAAAAACAGTGACACACAGGACATAGAACTTTAAATAACTTAGAGCATAACCAATTTTACGACGTGACTACGTCTAATAAATCGATCAACGCCAGCTGCATGCACGAAAAAGTTGACGTCATTGTCCGGGTAACGTTGTCTTTTTTTTTTTTTTTGTTTCACACACTCACACCCCTGCACTAGGATTCCCTGTGTTGCAGGTGGCATGGACACATACAAGACATCACAACATCCAAGACCCGAGAACAAAAATTTGTTTGTAAGTCACAAGTATTTGCCCCGGCCGGGAATCGAATCCGGAACACCAAGCTTCGTAGGCAGGGGCACTACCAACTAAGCCACGGTCATTGTCCGGTAACGCGCATTGTCCGGTAACACTCATTGTCCGGTAATGCTGGTAGTCACGTTAAACTATAGTCCGTAAATCAACTTTGCAGACAACCATTTTTTTGCATTGCAGCGTCAACACGCCACTTTTGCCCATTTAGATTACAGAAGACATAGAAGTTGTATGTATGGCCACGATTGGCAAAGGATTGCCGGGTGTGGTGTGGTAATTACGAGGTAATCTGTGCCAAGACTCAGCCTCTGTGAGGTGAGGTGAAATGAGGACGGAATTAAGTGGTTAGCTTATATATATAAGTGTTTAAAGACTAGTTTTGGCAACCCCATGTTCCCCCTTTATAAAATGACCATGTTCATTTTATAAAGGGTTTTGGTAAGGTTATAGAGTGCGAAATAAATTTAAATGTTAATTTTATAGAAAGAAGTTAATTACAAAAAATCTATCAAGAATCAATGAGTAAAAAGAAAACTCATAAATTACCGTTCTTAATACACTGTACTGAATTATATTTCCTCGCAATATTTAATGTATTCGTGACTCTAGATAGAATAATCCAAGAGGATCCAAGAACGGAAGCAAGTTTGTAACAAAATATTTATTCATTCCATCAAATATTAATAACTATCGATTTTCTTCTCGACCTTAATTAGGTAATTAGGTACTCTTAAAAAAATACTTAACGGTCGCCGCGAACTAGTCACCAAACACAATGTCGCCGGTACAGTTGTGGCGGCGACGCGCTGCAGCAACAAAATGTATGCAAACTGATGGTCGCTGGCTACCAGTTGCTGTTATCAGTGGTTCGTTTGCAACTGGCTTTATACATCAGGCTATAATAACCCTCCATAAGTTAAAGATTTTAATTAAAATTTAGTCCCACATGGACAAAATTTAATGATTACTCCTAAGATAATGAGGTGGATGATATCTACATACCTAAGTGGGAGGCGTATCGTCGCGTCGCCCGCCGAGCATAATGTAGTAAACTCATAATTAACTTTTAATTCGTACCAGTGGCGCCGTATTTCTCCCATCTCAGTTACACCAGTCTTTTTTAGGCATGGAAATTATTGTTATCTATTTGTCACAAAATGATATGATTTCACTTTATAACAGCTAAATCACCGGTGATTTTGTAACAGACTGTTATTTTTCATCAGTGGTTAAATGCGACTTATGTCATATTATAATTCACGCATGACACGACGTCACGCAATCACTCCGACTCACATGCATCATACACTCTGTAACTGACTGACTGTTATTATTATTTGCGTTACGATACAAATGAAATTGTGAATGGCGACAAGCATTATTACTTGAATCAATCACAGCGACCGCTGGCGTACTTTTGTACGCCGGCGATTTTTCGCCTGCCCTGGGATACGCCGGGTGAGTATTACCGGTAATTTTGTAACAGACTAAACCTCAGAAAGTAACAAGTGTTATGTGTGATAAGTTTTATACCATGATAAATAACATGTTACTTGGTATAATTTCCATGCTTAGTCCTTTTACTAAGTTCAACTTCGCTCCACATCTCGTTGTTACTAATAAAAGTCAGACGTGACTCGAAGGTTACGGCCTTCTACATAATTTGCATTCTTGAACATTTTTTCGCCGGTTTTTTCTGGAATCTTGCGAGTTTTTCGCATTCTGACAATTTGTAGGAGTAATTTCAAGAAAATGGAACGAAAGTGTGTATCAGAAAGTTGGCCGTCAGATGGTACCATTTTCAAAAAAATGAAGATAATAGAATAATTCCAAATTTAAACGTTGCTTATTACCAAGGTGAGATATCGGATGTTACACATCATATCCGACTACTGTAAGGCTCGCTCGTTTTTTTTTCGCTGCTCGCTGTTTCACTCGCAGTACACTATTGATGTAAAAAGTATTTTTTTTAATTATTTAAATTAATTTAAGTTATAAACCTTTACCGCAAATCAGAGAAGGTAGGTATCTGATTTTATCAGCTCACGTAAATAATTTTACCGAGCAAACCAATTTAAAAATATACTGATACATCTAATCGCACAAAATAAATTTAACTATGTGTTTAAAACAGAGCGTTTCATGAAGTACATACCATCAAGGAAAATGGCATTATATAAACATAATTAATAGCTCTACGTACGTCTCTCAAATTATAATTAAGAACAAATGTAATCAAACTCGCGTTGTCATAGCAACGACGCTCTTTTATGTAAAGGTAGGGTGTGATTATAAGCGGCAACTGATACAGGCTTCAGGTCTAGAGCGTAGCACTCGTAGCATAGTGCTCAAAAATCAAATAAAAAAAAAACAATATATTGGAACTATTGTTCTAGTTTTAAATAAAAAAATAATAATAAAACCATTTTTTTTAAATCGGTTTAATCTATTAGTGTTTTTAGTCTCGCTTCTTATTTTCGTTTAAAACTTGTTTAATTTAGTTTAGTAAATTATTTTTACTGCTCACAAAAGCGCTAATAAACGCAAAAGCCAACACAATACAATCTCTGAAACTACAGTATTTTATTAGCAATTTATACAAACACTATCATCCCATCGTTTTGTATAAAATAATATTCAAGCTCGTGAGGCACAGAATGAAATATAATCACAAATCTAGCTGTTCTGGTAAAAAGAAAAAAAACTTAGTATACAGAAGATATACTGCATAGAAAAGGTATAGGTTTTTTGTAAATTTCACGCCATGACATTTCTTAAAAATCACTATGGCTTTTCAACTGAACCACTACGACTTTTCTACTGAACCATTATGATATTTCTACTGAACCACAATTATTTTTATACTGAACTACCATGATTTTTTTACTGAACCACTATGACTTTTCTACTGAACCACTATGGCTTTTCTACTGGGCCACCACGGCTCATTCTAACCATCCTTACTGGTTATAAATATAGAATTTGGTTCTAGCTAATAAAACTGGGAGGTCTATTCTGAATCCACTCGTAATACTGAACAGTGTTACACTTTATTTGCAGTGCACTCTGAACAAAACGAAGCCCTTGAACGCAGGATTCGGAATTATATATATATAATTCCGAGTAAGTTGAGTTATTGTAATTTTTTCCCGAAAGTACTTGTTGGGAGTTGGTACTCGTACGGTTTTTTTATCAGATGAACTTTAAAGTCATCTAATAGGTATAAAAAAAAATCAGAAACAGTTTAGCTCTGTCATCAAATAGGTATAAAAAAAAACAGAAATAGTTTAGTTCGATCATTTACCATCATAGAATGATAACTTAAATAAAAAACCTATTTATCAACATTTTTTTTAACGTTGTTTCCTCGGAACTTTGTTGTTTATAAACCGATTTGAAAAACTCTTTTTTATTTGAAAGGTTGGGCCAACAGAAATTTAATGAAAATCGGTTCAGTACTTTGATTTTGTAACCAAATAACTGAAAGAAGTCGTTGAAGTGAACAAAATTGCTTATTTTACTTCCTTGTGACTTTTCAGTGGTGTTTACTACCACTAAACCAGTCAGTCATAAGTAAGTATATCAGTTACAATACAAGTCGGTTGTCTATGTTTTTGTAAAACCTTCATTATTTTAAGCTAATAACTCTTTATCCTACGGAAAAAAAAACTCAAATCTCTTATAGTGTGCAATTAGAGGATCATCTACTTTTGAAATAACCGCTCCAACCCTAAAACTCAGTCTCCTAAGTGTATTTTCAGTTTTATTTGAGGATAAAGCCATTTGGACGGTCTCCAAATTAACTCTTAAGCCGGGAGCCGCAATGATATGCGTAATGTCTATTGCAATGTTTAATACAACTTGAATGTAAGTTATTTTTAAGCTAGTTGTAAACGAACTGTTTTAATTGATTTTTTTACATGATACAAGAAGAGATTAGTAGTACTACTCGGGCGAATCAACATGACACCTGGCTGACACTCTCGCTCGGAACTTGATGCGTCCCCGCGTGCTACCCCGCGCGGCGGCCTCCATGTTTCTTCTTCCTCTAATTGCTCAGCCTTATCATTACTTATCTTACCAAGTATTACAGGACCTGCACTCTGTCAAAATTATCCAATTCCACGCTGTACATCTTTGTACAGTACAATAACCGTTTGGCGAAGTTATGAGTATGACCTAAGTGATAAAAAACGCCATATTCCCATTAATCGTCAATTCTGACGATGTCCACATAACCGATATCATTTTTGCGACTTGACGGAAAAAAAATCTAATTATATAATAAATTAAAAAATATAAAATAAAGTACTCGTAAAAACAAGTTTTCATTCCTAGGTGGTTGCTTCTGCCCCGAAATTTTATAACAAAAATAAAAACGCACGTTTATACATACATAAATATATTTAATTCATAATTCATTTATTTTCAATTTCAAGCATTTACATTCAATTTAAGTATCTAACATTATTTTTACTTATTGGCTTGCTTGAGACATAGTATGGGTTTCAGCACCTACACTAAGCTGTTAAGCTTGTGCCGTATTTTCGTGATCGCAGCCTAAGTGTTTTTTACTAATTTAAGGATGGATAGATAGATAGATGATTTGGTCCTCAATAACGTCAAAACTACTGAACCGACTTGGCTAGTTTCGATATGGGTATAGTTTAAGTGTGTTTTTTTAATGTGTGTATATAGTTTAAGAGCTGGAAAATGTCGTGTACAAAGCCGCAGGCAGTAGCTAGTCAATCCAAAAATAAATGGAAGATGTTATAGGTTTTATTAATCCATGCTTATTTCCGGAACACAATGATTGCAACATCAATATTGTTGATTGCAAACCTAATTCCAATATCGCGTGATACAATAGTGGTTTGATCTTTGATGAAACAATATTCGTTGTTCATCGCTCGCATTGTTCAACAAACAGGGTAATAAATCAATCAAACTAGCATTGAACAACGTAATTAGGAATTAAGTCATAAGCTCATAGTACTAGGTACTAGATATTCAATTTCTGTACACAAGACTATTCTTACCTAGCGATATTTATGTAGATGCGTTCTAATTTCTATGAACGTGTGTAATATGTTATTACACACTGTAATTATGTAGTTATGGCAAAGAATAAGTAATATTAGTTATGTTTCAACATTGAGTGGAAATAAAAATAAGTGTCTATGATCTCTTGTGTGGCATGAACATATTATACCGGACATCACAACATCTAACACCCATATTTTAAGTAGATTTTTTTCACTCAAGTGAATACTTACATTTGAAATTTGACAGGCGACAGCCGTACCTTTAGAAAAGCGGCGGCCATCTTACCACTCACGTAAGTATTCACTTGAGTGAAAAAATCTACTTATAATATGGGTGTAAGACTCAAAAACAATCATTTTTTATAACACAATGATTCTTCTTCTTCTTATCGTGTAACTAGTACCTACTTTCGAACCGGTGGCGTGGTGAAAGGATTTCAAGTGCGCCTCGAAGAGGCTGATAAATGATTTGCTTTGTAGGACGTCTCCCCACGCGATAGACCGACGAAATTTTTGCAATCGTGGGCAGTCAGTGGATAGAGGAGGTTCGAGACTGTTGGTCATGGCGCCTTTAGTACCTATTTTCAAAGATTTCAAAAATTTCAAAGGTTTTTATTGACATTAGACTATAACATTACAGTAACTATTGCACCAAATCGTTATATCTATACGTAATAGAACAAAAAACACAACACAAAAAACACAAATACGCACAAAATATAGTACAAATACAAGACAAGTTAAAAAAAAAAAATTGTACAAATAAAGAAAACAAACACAAAAAATATAACATAAAACAACAACAAAAATAATATAGAGACTATAAAATTATGAATATTAACTTAACATATAAAACGTTATATTCATCTATGTCCCACTGTGTCTAAGGCAGGCTTTAGCTACTTTAAGCATTCCGTCGTGGAATAAATCTACCTCAGGGTTATTCTTAGCGAGTGCAATGAGATGTCGTTGAGCGCGGCAGATGGGAGACTGTTGTCGCGCAGCAGCTATACTATGTCAAGAGGGTGAGGAGGTTGACATATTGATGATGGTGATGATGATTCGCATCAGAAGATCAGATAGGAAGCATCAAGCTTCACAATCAGGTTTCTGAGAAACCAAAAATAACATTTCTTTCGTCAACTTTTTACCTTCTCAAATCGTGATTCAAGTTCTTTATCTGCTCATAACTTGCACCAAGGTGTATCGTCACGCGTCCTGTAATCCAGGCATGGCACTGCCACCATTGACAGGATTACTGCGCAATGTACCGATGTTGGACTACGATAGACGGAGTAAGCTTCTAATTCAACATACTATGCATAATTATATCCAAAATAAACGTTCACTGTAAAATAAAATTCAAGTTAACGCAGCACTAGATGGTCCTATACATGCACCAGGAATACCGCCAGGATTGTGAAGCGTGTCACAGCGCGCACCATGACAACCACGACCACTCTGCCAAGAATGTAACGACCAAGAAGAAGAAAATAGTATTTGATTTCCTTCTCGTAATAGATAACCTTCAGACTTAATATTCACGCCACGTCCACGAACTGGATGACGTAGGACAGCCAATACGACGGACCAACGGCGTGGTTGTGGTTGCTGGAAGTCAGTGGATGGAAAAGGCTCGAGACCACCCGTTGGCGTAGAAGGTAGCGTCGGAATACCGCGCGTCACTATCTCGCTCGCATTTTAAAAGGGCGAGCGAGTAGATTGTAGATAGTACGGAGATTGGGAACTGTTTTTCCCACTCTCTTGTGCTTATGTTAATTATATCAAGCAAAAAATATATTAAAAAATTACGTAAAGATGTAGTAGCAAATTCACCGATCTACTTTTTTAAAATTTATACTCAACTATTCATTATATATTTATATTCAAAAATGTACAAATGTGCGAGCGAGATAACGGTGCACGGGATTCTGGACTTAATCTCTAGGGAGGAATATGTCCAGCAAAATATTCTCTCTCAATAAGTAAGGGCAATTGTATGGTAGCGATAGTGGAGGAGCGTGCATTCTTAAACTGTTAGATCTCTACCAAGACTATCTTGATCAATTCGTAGAAGTGCTACGCCGAAGCAGATGCGCTATGCTCTGTAACGTAGTAACGGTACCTACTGAGTTAGACATATTTTGTAACGATGTTAAAAGTACATTTCATATATTCCTCCTTTTTATCAGGTTGGATATATTAAATTTATGTCGAACAGTTTCGACGCATAGAGTTATTTCAAATTCCTATCACATTCAATTTAAACCCCAATAAATAAGAATTTTGAACTGGCAATATAAAATGCGGGATTCTTAATCCTTTCCGCCAATTTTCCGTAATCCGAGCGAGCAGACGTATGATATCCCACAATATTTTCTGAGCGAGAAATCTCTTCGAGACTCAAATCCCGCCTGTCCAGTCCAGTCCGTATTGGATTATAAGAAAGTCCGAACGAATGCGATGACATGAACGGAGCCTCACAAGTAAAAGGGACAAAACATGTGAGCTATTAAGCCCTACAACGTAAAATTCCATGACATCGTAAACAGGTTTTTAAAACAAGAATATTGTTTTACTTTGCCACACAATTTTCAGTTTTGTAGCCCTTGTCTTAAGCGATAGTTTTGGATGGACGGTACGAAAGAAAAGGCTTAATTTTGAAGGCGTGCCTAGTTGGTTGTCCGTGGGATTTTCAGATTGTCGCTGGTTTTTTATAGCATTTGCGGGATTGTCGCTGCAGGCGGCGAACAAATAGTTTTTTTTTACTCCCGGCAGTTGATGGAAACTGCGTTTATGGGTTTTATGAAGGGACATTGTTTCGTATGAGATAAAATCATGCGAAATACTTATTGGTTTTCCTGGTATGGGCTCGGCAAAGTTTTTTAATACATGATTCTATCTTGCTACTTCTCCCTAACGGATTCATATTAAAAACCCAAAAATTGTGTTTGTAGTAAGTTCTTTAAACAAATGGAGGAAGATGAGACCTTCGTTGAACATTGAACAGCTATAGGTTTTATTTTATTAAGTAAAGACAATCAAACAGTTACAGTATACTATAATGGCATAAAATGTAAAAGTTAAAATATTAAATGATGAAAAAAAATATATTTGAAAAATTATTATAAATAAAAATTTGCAAAATAGTGTGCTACATTCTTATCATATAACTAAAGAAAGCCGTGTTGGCCGAGTGGGAGGTTGTCGTCGGTTCGAATCCGGACGTTAACCAATGGTTTTTTCTGTTCAAAAAATGCTTAATGGTGAAGAAAACATCGGTAGGGAACCGCATGTCATAGAACCTAAAAAGTTCAAAAACATGTGTCAAGTGCACGAAAGGAGCCTCTTCGAGGCGCACTTGAAATCCTTTCACCATGCTGGTACGAAAAAAAAATTAGAAATTATATTATGTACCTACCATTACTGACAGTTCCTTAGATTCACGAGGAGGATGTATGTACGAGCGTTGTTGCATTGATTCTCATAATACGGCTTTTTTGGCAAAATTAAAATGTAACCATCCTGAAAAGGGTTACATTTCCCACATTACAATATTCTTTACCTCGACATCGTCCATCATGTCTGGCATGAAAACGTCTCCTTTTGAAAAGTGGGGACACATTTCAATAGAAGTCCCGTGTCAGGGGTAGGGGGTTCGAACCCGCGACGGGTATTAGCACCAATTCAGAAGGGTGAATAAATGTGAATAAATGGGAGCTTAATTTGCTTACGAAATATGTGTGAATATGGCGCCTTTTTGGATTATAATTTGTAATATCCCGTACGATCAAAATCATGTCATGGTTTTCATTACCTACTTTTTTTTTATTTTAGTCCATAAACTAAACCTCTAAACTGTCCTTGCGGTAAAATTAATTTTGCCTAGAATTTTGCAACATCACCCATGCACGGCAGGATTAATGCCTTCTAGGCAACTGCTTTACTCGCTTGGAAGAACTTAACGGTCTCGTGGTGGCCGAGTGGATGAGGCCCTTACCTTGCGATCTGATGGTCGCGGGTTCGAAACCCGGTGGCAGTCATGCATAAATGGGTTTTTTCGGTCGAAAAAATCTATGTATGCATCCCACGTTCTCGCAACGGTGAAGGAAAACATCGTGAGGAAACCGGCATGTCGTAGAACTTAAAAGTTCGAAAACATGTGTCGAGTGCACGAGTGGAGCCTCTTCGAGGCGCACTTGAAATCCTTTCACCACACTGGTTCGAAAGAACTGGTGACACGAAGAAGAAGAACGGTCTGACTGGATCTTCCTATATTTGCTTATTAGGAACTTTGACAGTTTGTTGCAGGTAGGCATAAATATGTGACATGATTTATTGAGAAACATTCAGACTGTTGTCCACAGGCACCATTGCTCGCTAGAAAGGTCGTAGCGATCTGAATCTGGAGGGTTAACATTTACCGAGCGAGTAAAGTAATTGCTTAGGAACAACATAAGTGTAAGTTACATCAGCGGTAAATATGAATTCTACGTTTTTTTTTTCATGGAGTTTCACCTACTACGTTACGATTCTATCTCACTTAAAACATTTTTTTTTTTAAAGTCAAGGAAGAATAACGAGAACAAAGTGAGTTATTTTGAATAACAAACGACAATAAACAAGTCGCAAATCATTCCCATCAACAAACACAAAACTTTGTTTGCCGTTCTTCGACACGGGTCCAAATAAGGTGCCTCGCTGTTTCAATTATAACGAATTCTCTCCGTTACAACACAAAACTTTTCTCTTCGTTATAACTTTGCATTAAATATTATGAATATGATTTATTCAAAGCGTTTTAATTCTCTCAGTTATAATATTCCCAGGGTTTATGTTGATCCTTGATGTATAAAATGATTTGAATTATGACTGTATTTAGATAATTAATCGTACCTACGCTATTTTAAATTTTAAAACCAATGTATTGTAATATGTTATTCATTTATTTGCATGTACCCTATAATATATCATATAACATTGTACTTTGGGGTATAGTGTAATACTGTTTTTTTTTCTTTTGAGTGATGTTTTTTTTTTATGTAAACAAGAACCAAGGTGAGCTATGCTCTCTCCTAATAGTAAGAGATCACGCCTGCTCATTACCAGAATAATGCTACACAGTGGCTACACAGGACTTTGATTCACATAGGCCGGTGCAACACTTCTAAAGCGCTCGTCCACATTGAGATATTTTGATGGCAGTTTCGAGCCCAGTAATTACACTAGCTACAGTGCCCTTCAAACCGGAATACAGTAACGCTTACACATTACTGTTTTGTGGCAGAATATCTTACACTGTTGGTATCCATAGACTTAATACATAGATCAGCCTGCCCATTGAACTAAATTTTGTAATAGTTTCCTTCTCTATGTTTATTTTTTGTCTTATACAATTAAGCATTTTTATTAATTCATTCATTCATTCATAGCTAGACGACATTCTGCAGGGGACTCCTTTCAACGATTACTCCATACAAATCCAATTATTAGGGTAAACACACCAGTAGTTGGCACGTCCCGTTGGCATCTCGACAACGGTGGCAGTTAAAACACAGTGATCGGCAATTTGGCATCTTGGATAGACTATTAGCCGAATGCTGATGCAGTGCGTAAACAGCGTGAATGCTTATAACCGACGGAAATAAAAAAGGTGGAGTTTCACTTCGACTTATTTATGATGCTGTATAATTTGTGTACGAATTAACTGCTCAGGGTCAATTAAATTTAATAATACCTCATTGGTATTGGCCCTCAGCATTTATTTTCTTAACTATTCTTCATAAATAAGCAGTAAACGTTTGTAAAATTAAAAACAAAATCTTGTTTTTTTCAGAATGATTAACTCCCAGCAAACATGCGTGCTCATAACCACTTATGTCAATAAAATTGGTTGTGTTAGTGCAGGTGAGCAAAGTCCTGAGGCACCGTTCAGGTCATAGGCGTGATCTCCTACCATTAGGAGAACGCCTAGCTCGACTCTTATCTATCGTCTCATATGTATCTATCACTTGTTTACGTATAAAGGGTCAAATCGATGGCAGTGAAGTAAAGGAGAACATCTGCATTTTGCGTATTTTTTTTAAATAATGAGCTTTAAAATCAATCCTCTACAAATATGTATAAAAAATATTTCACTTTGCAAAATATTGAGGGAAATTTGGCGTGTAATAGTACATTATGATATAAGTGCGGTAAGTTGAGAATTACAGCCGAGGCGATATTGCTACACAAGAAAGCAGAGGCTGTAATTATCAAAGCGCACGTATGTCATACGACGTTTTATAACACATTTGCGAGGAAATAAATTAAGCTCGGACTTGACGACATTTTCAAATAAAAACAATACAGCGAAAAGAAACAGCGCGCGTAAAAATTTTTACTGGTTGTCAATAGCGATGCGCGCGCATCAGCGCTTTTTTTTAAAGGCAAAGGCACAAAACAGCCAGTAGTTTATTAAAGTAAATTAATATTTTTGTGTTTAGTTACATTTAAATGGTAGTCATTTATGGTCAATATAATTTAAATTAAAGAATTAAATGTTTATTTATTATATTTTATCTCCCAAAGTTAATTTTATTCATCAAATGTTGACCACTTTTCTGACATAAAAACTCTTTGCTAAGATTTAAAAAAGTATCGTTCGTTTTAAACGGAGAACCTTGAAAAACCTTCCTCCTTTTTTTAATTACACTACCGCACTCGTGCGTTTTACATTACATTACCGCACTAGTGTGGAAATGAGATACAATACGATATTGAAATTGGTGCAATAATAGACCCTTTACGAGCAAATGTGTTATAAAAAGACTTACACAACCGAATTTTCAAAAATCGTCGCAGTAGAAACGGACATCTGCCTTCACTCACCTATTTCCTAATGATACCTTAAACGAATATCTGGCAGATGTCTTCTTCTATGTCTAGAGTAAATAATAAAACTCTATTATTTCAGTAAAAAAACAATTTACCAAAAAAACTATTATACAATAAATAAAGAAGGTTATTTTAATGCATTATGGATAATTTCATGTTAATCGGTGCATAAATCTTAAAATGATCACTATTTTTACTAAAATGAGCTCTCCTGTAAACTAGCGGTTTTGTAGATGTCCGTTTCTACTTTGCCGCCATCGAAATAATTTGCCAAATAAGTGATATTTGGTATAATTAACTATGAATTAAACTAAATACTACCCCAGATTATCCTTTTGTCAAACAACACGCTCGTGTATTGTCTCCGTAATTCAGATAACACCCCCTTAAACGCCCCTTATC
Source organism: Lobophora halterata (assembly GCA_932526365.1). Taxonomy (NCBI): domain Eukaryota; kingdom Metazoa; phylum Arthropoda; class Insecta; order Lepidoptera; family Geometridae; genus Lobophora; species Lobophora halterata. The sequence goes on from OW052002.1 coordinate 10,127,544, forward strand.
TTAATCTTTACGATTCAACCCTTAAGAGGGACTAAACGGTAGATTAAAGGAATTAACATATCTAAATTTCTAATATTCTTTAACGTACTACGGTTCCAGTTTACAAATCTAGGTACTCATTTTTTTTTCCTTATATTACCTTATTATACGTACTTTATAATGTCGTGACCGACTTTAAGAGCATTCCCTGCCTACCCATTTATTTTAAAAATATCTGAAAATCTTGAATTTTTATTTTATCGCCTAACAAAACCTTATTTATGTAAACGCACACTACTATACCTAATAATCTCGCACACCATCTTAAAATATGCACACAGTTATCAAATACAGCGTACCTATAGTTTTATTTAACGTGAATGGCCAAGAACGTTATATTGCCTACAGAGGGGGTACGCCTTACATTAACATCTCCTTTGGCTAGATTCTCGAAGCTTTGGACTGTCGTTACACAAACAGATCGCCAAGAAGCAGGATAGGAAAAAAACAGATTATGTATACGTTACAACAAGTGATAAATATCCTTTTCAACACGCATCCAAAACTTGTTGATAGATACGACGTATATTTCAATAGATTAGCTCACGTACGCGCACGTGACCCGACGTAATATTGGTTTACGGTTTCTGATACGGGATAGAGCTGAAACTTTCCTACAGCTGAAAGGTTTTAAAGGAAAATCTGAGGAAAGAAACGAGGTGAAAATACGATGAACTTTACGCACTTCCAAAGATAAGTAGCATTCCAGGAGAATGATTTACGATGTGGAAACCAGAGATACCTAGACAGACCACCTACCAGAGTTCTTATGTATTTTTATGTAACATTTACTTTTGAAAATAAATATTTTTGTTTTAGCAAGAAGTATCTATCTTGAGTATGAAAATAATTTATGGAAATATTTTTGAGGCAAGTTTAGTCCATAAGTTGTCAAAAATAAATTAGTCATCGTTAAAGGTAAAACAAAGGTTGGTGATAAATCAACCTGTAAATAGAAATTTGAACTCAATTACGAATTATTCCCATCTGTCACCCTGCTCTGTCCCCCTAGGGTGACAGATGAGACAAAAAAGTTCTATCTGTCTCACCGTTGCTAAAAGGCGGACAGATTGAACTATTATAATACCTACATAATCACGAAATGATCTTTAAAATATTAGGGTTATACCACCCATTCATCACTCCATAATATAGCGTATGCCATCTTGTAAACTCCAAACGAAAATCACGCTGTAGCAACTGAAAAAAAAACTTAAAAGCAAAAAAAAGGCTGACAATATTTTTCAGTTTCACCCCCACATAAACGTATACAGATTTTTTACAATCTGCGTTGCCAAAATTATCGCCATGACGACGCCTGCGCCATCTCTCGTCAGTTCATTAACTTTTTTGCGGGGACTTATTGGTGGACGCAAGGCAAAAGCTGTATGAAAGTTCAGTACCCAAAAAAATTGTGAGAACTCCTCTATTTTAAGTTTATTAATTTATTTCGTTTTAGATTTATGTAAAAAATCAGGTGGGGCTGTATCAGGGCACATGGCCATTGGTTTAAACCAACCAGCAACCAGCGCCTAAGCGAATTGTTTAAAAAAAAACGCTCAGGCGCTGGTTGATTCTGCGCGGTGCTCCACCCCCTCCACCCTGCTTGACCCCGACGCAAGCTATAATTACAAAGAACTTGTATACTATGTATCTAGAATGCCGACTCATACGAAAACTGCGAGCCGAAAGAGCTAGAACCAGTAAGGAGTGTGTCTCGTTCTGTAGGGCGACCATAATTTTTGAACTTTGAATATTTCATTGCGACATAAACAAGCAACCAAGAGAAAATTCAATCTGCTCAATAAGCTATCAATGTTATATACATACGTTACTTTGCATTATTGTTTTAAAATTATATTATATATAGGTGCATTAAAATATCAACAAAAAAGAGGGCGGTGCGCCGCATTCTAGTGAGGTATATCTGATTCAATGGTTTTAATACTGTTTCTTTCGAACAGTAATTATTATTCTCGGCAGTTAGGTACCTAACCTACATGACAGCGACTGTACTAAACCTTTCAAATGAATCTGAATAACATTTAGAGCAAATCGTCTAATTTCGAAAATTGTCCCACTTATTTCAAAAATTATGGCCATGTTAATTTTTATTGTATGCTGGCAACTGTGTGAACGAAACACACTCCTTAACGAGGGGGTCTCTATCAAGCATTAAAATCCTTATATTTAGATTTAATTAAAAAAGAACTTTATTTCCAAGGCATAAGGTTCAGAATTCTTAATCCTTAAATAAAACAAAATGGCGTGTTAGCTCTCTAGATACATAGTATAAAAGCTATTTGATAAATAGTCACATCAAGCTTATTTTGTAAGCTAAATAATGACACTAGAGATATTACTATGATTTCTCATATTTTTTTAATTTATAAGTGAGACGATAAAGAACAATTCGTAACGTTTACGTTACGCTACGTTACGGTCCAATTTTTGACTTAATACCCGTATGTAGTACCTGTGTGATTTTAAAGACGTTTAAGAAATGATTGTACATGGTGCCTACATAGATTATTTATTCTTTGTCTTAACGAGTAATGTTTGCGTCACGCTTAGCGGTTTTAACTTAAACCTTAGTAAAACTCTGTAAAAAATCTCAGCAATAAATCTTTATTGCCGTGTTGTTTGTGCCGCGTTATTTGTGCCATTGAGCAATTTTCGTTTACTTTGACGACTTCATGTTCAGTCGTTATGAGTAATTGCTCGTATGTGACTCTGTTTGCGCAATAAAATTGTATTACTCCATTTTTTCAGTTACTTATATCAAGTTATATTTATTACTGTTACAATGGCCCCTTTTTACTATCAACAAATTATATAAATATATTTAGTAATAAATCCGCTTGATTTCTAAACAAAGGTTTTAATTAACTTAACTTTAGTTTAGAACTTTAGTACATATTACTATATTATAAACCAAAGAGTCAACGAACAGAAAACCAAAGTTCAAAGATACGACACGTGTTTCGCCTCTACACGAGGCATCATCAGGAGGTGTGGACACACCTCCTGATGTGTTACTAAAGTTAAGTTAATTAAAACCTTTGTTTAGAAATCAAGCGGATTTATTACTAAATATATTTATATAATTTGTTGATATTTATGGATTTCCGCAAAGTAACGCCTGAATCAATCAATTACCCTTTTTACTAGCCTACATTTATTTTAATGATATAGAAAAACATCCATTATGCGCACCAATTTATTTATGAATGAACGTATAAGCTACTTGTACTATCGACACCAAAACTAAATTTGTTCTGTAAAATCTATATAATAATGATGTGCTACTATGTGCTAAATAAATGTGTGTCTATGTCTGTGTCTATGTCTATGTCTTTTTGCTTTTTGAATAGACAAAAGTCCTTTAATTCTTAAACTATATAGGTAACTAAGGTTAGTTAAGGTGTGAACTAAGGTTCACACTCAAACTTCTTGACGAACTTTCCTAAGAAAAAATTTCAAGTTTCTACTTTCAGTGGTTTGGCGTGTCGGTTGGGTTTCAGTCAGCCAATGAACAGGCCAAACAGGCAGAGTGAAATAATCATCAATTAAAAATATATTTTAGTAACAGAAATCATATTATCGTCGAAATTTTCCAGAGTGAAACTTGAGTGCGAAATAAATCAAAATAAACGCAAACACGACAAGGAAAATAAATTTAATTGCAATTCGATAGTGAAACTCGCCGGTGACACAGACGTAATTAGAAAAGTTCAATTCGCATTTTAAAACTGCCGTCTCGATACGAGGAAAAATTTAATTGGATACACAACACTGAGACTGAGCGGCCACATGAGTATACCAGGGTTTTTTAAATCAAGTTTTCTAGAATTTAGACTCAAATAATCTCACGCGCCCTTGTCACTTAAACCCCTGCAACGATTTGTCTGTTAAGTTTTATAAATATCGGACAAACATACATTCGTACATATACATTAAAAGTATTAAAAAGTATTTATTTTACTATTTATTTGTTTAATTTCTACTTGGTGGTATTCATTTCAGCTTTTAAGGTAAACCTCAACTGGATATCTTGTCACAATAGAATAGTGCGTCGATGATACAGGGCTAGTTTATGCAGACGCAGCTTTGCTTTACAAGCTACAAGCCGCCGAGTTTAAAGCTAGCGAGTGAGCGAATTAGCTTTCGGGAACGATTGTCAACTAGCAGATTGTAAAAATGCCGACAACACGGGACGAGTTTACAAGCTACAAGCGAACTGGCTGGCTTGTAGCTTGTACACTAGCCCTGTGTCAACGACGAAAGGTAGTAATTTATAAATTTTAAAGTTTAAAAAAATTACAAAACTTACAGTATGCATTAGATGTGTAACAACTGACATCTAATTTAAATTTGGAAGGATTCTACATAGTTATTTTTTTAAGGTTGGTACGATCTGACGGCTAACTGCCTGTAACACACCTCTATAACATTTCATGAAATCACTGCCACAAATCGTCTGATACGAAAGGAAAGATGGTTCACATCAAAAACTCTCGATACTTCCGATTCACAACTCACCTTCTTTCAATTCTCTATAGAGCTTCCTGGTCTAGACATCATACTCATGTCGACGCAGCGCGTTACCCGGTTAGAGTTAAATTGGATGGGTTACCATGCGTGCTACCTGATACTTTACGTTATTTTGGTAACGAGAATTTTATACGCTGCTAAATAGAAGGGTTGTATTTTTGATGTGTTAATTAGGTTATGCTAAGCAGAGAACGTTGATTAACGAGCAAATAAATTTACAAGAAACCTTCAAAAGTAAGTTTTTACCTAAAGAAATTTTCATGTAATCATTTTTATTCCCGTAAGAATTATACATCACCAATTTTCAACTAACGGTAACAGTTGTCCAATTTTAACCAAATTTATTTTGACAAAAATTCGACTTAATTTTTTCAAGTTTTTTTGCCGTATATGTGTTCAGTAACGGCAACTGACTATGGGTATTTTTTTTTTCTGGTGATTAAAAATTGACCGTGTATTATCTTCAAACTCGAATTTTTGTAGGTACCTATACGAATAAGTAATATCAGTAATCAGTACCTTCTTAAATTTAACGAAACGAATAAGTAATATCAGTAATCAGTACCTTCTTAAATTTAACGGATCCAAAAATAATTGTCAAATTTCTACTCAAATCTAGAACACCTTGCCTATTTCTTCCACTGTCATCGCTCGGAAATGTCCTAAAGTCTCGATGACACAAAGCTTTTTTACACGCTACAAGCCAGCGAGTTCGCTTGTAGCCATGTGTCATCAGCATTTTTACAATCTGCTTGTTGACAATCCTTCCCGAAAGGTAAAGCGTCGACGATACACAAGCTTTTTTACAAGCTGATTGTTGACGAGTTTAAACGCTTGCGTGTGTGTGAGCGTGTTACCTTTTGGGAAGGATTGTCAACAGCAGATTGTAAAAAAGCCGATGACACTGGGTGACTGTACACGCTACAAGCGAAGTCACTGGCATGTAGCGTATAATAAAGCCATGTATCATCGTCCTATTACTCGCTGACATGCTTGCTTTTAAACACGCTAACAAAAAAAGCCATGTGTCATCGACGCTTAACACTCTGCTATCCAAGCTCAAGTTTTTGAACAACCCGATACCTCCAAACTCAATAAATGAAACTGAAAAGCTCTCAGGAATCCAATAAAGGTACCTGCGATGTCTTCGCATGGCGGAATGCTCGGTATGCCGTTCATTACGGCCTGCACATCCAACTGTTACCTCCACCAGCCTCCAGTCTTCAGACCTATCCAATTTATACGGGTTCGGACTGTTACCCTATTTCTAGGAATGTTCCGGCGATTTATATGAAATTTCTTTGGTTGGTTGGTTCCGATAATTGGCGGGCCTTAAATTGGTGATTTTTATGAGGATATTTGTTTGATACCACTTGTGTTTTTTACGAGGATACATTGGTTATACGAGAAAGGACGGACCTATGTATATGGCTCTAGTAGAGCTATATCAAGATGAAAGATCATAGAGATGAAAAAATTACTGACTATGTCACTATAATTACACAATTTAATGGTTTTAAACAGACAATAGAAATAGTTTATTCATAAAACCTTTTGATTAGTCTTTAAAATATCATTGTTTGTGTTATATAAGTTAGCACGCCAACAATTATCAACACCTATAAGTTTGGTCGGTAGAAAATGCTTTAGCATTAAGCCAACCTTTTGTATATTTTATCTTATATTAGTGCAATATTGAATATAATAATAATAAAACCATGTTACCAGCCAGTTAGTTGACCAGTACACAGACCAGACACTAAACTTAAATTGTGGCGAAAAAATAAATTAAATTTTTAATTCTGCACTTCATAGAATAGATTTCCTAAAATAAATCGAAAAGTGACAAATGCAAGTGTGAAACCCATACAGCTCCCCTGTGTGTATTTTCTAAAAGGTAACTTTTAGTTAACGCTATAACGAGCACCTGGAGAGGTTACTAGGGGTTTTCAAAATCCCTTCTTTATCAAAAAAGTTCACTTTTTATGAGACACTAGTTGACGCCCGCAACTTCGTACACCCTACGATTTAAATAAATTCTTAGAACGGTTACACTTCCTGATGAACTTGCCCTCCAAATTTCAAGTCTCTGCGTTCAGTAATGTAGCTTGTGCGTTGTCTGTCAGTCAGTCAAGACTATACCTTTTATAGATTGTTTCATGGAATAATACTAAGTGTTACTTGCTGTCCGCAGCTTCGCCCGTGTGGTATCGGGATAAAGAGTAGCATATGCGATTTTTTCAGCCCACAAACTTTTTTTTTATAAGCCTATGTTGTCTCATTGTTGGGCAAAGGCCTCCCCCAAATCTTTCCACCTTTCACGGTCTCTAGTAGTTTCCCACCATTCCCCATCGAAGGCCATTAGATCGTCCCGCCAACGTTTGCGCGGCCGACCCCGACAAATTTTATACATTAAAAAAATCAGTACAATCAGTTCAGTAGTTTTGGCATGATTTAATGCAAACAAGTATTCATCTAGCCATCCTTCTTTACACTTTCGCCTTAATAAAAAAAACTGATATAAAATTTCAGTAAAATACACTCTAAAACTACGCTGAAATGTGAAACACACAGACTCCAAATCGACTAGCAGACTTTGAAAAATCTCTGTACAAAAGAGCGTGGCGACGACACGACACCTGCAACTTTGTCTAAAACGCATTTAATCATGGTTTAATCTACTAGATTGCGGTTTAAGGACTGTTCCGCTTACACCCCATTTCAAATTCCTAAAGTTCAGTGGTAAAATCAAAAGTTTACATTAATTTATTCGATCATTATTCACTCATTCATTCATTTTTTTAATGTATTAACCATCACAGGATATATCTACCTAGATAGTAACACTGTATTGTACTGTACAATCTAAGGAAACGTACAAATAAAAGGAAGCTACAAATACAATGGGTGGCCTTATCGCTAAAAGCCATTTCTTCCAGACAGACGTTGGACTTTTTAACGTAAGTATTTGATAATTGTTTCGGTTCTTTGCACAATGGGTGCTAAAATGACTAATAAAAAAAGATGATTATGTTATGAGTTCTGTTAGGAATCTAAAGTTTTATATAAAAATATTGGAATAAGCATAATTGTAATAAAATAATTAATAGTGCCATGTCAATAATTCAAAACTTTTAAATAGAAATAGGTAAACAATTGTCACTTCAGAAAGTAAAATAAATTATATTATGCTAGGTTAAGAAAATACTATAAAAACTACAAAAGAAATAACAGGGCCAAGTGGAACACACCTAATGCATTCTTAACCCTCAAGGGTACGAGATAAGTCTTCCGTACCACCAAGTAACAGATATACGGAAGTAGTACTTTGCTAAATTATGTTTTAGCTAAATCAGGATTATCGAAATGAATATCTGAAATCTTGGCAAAATTAAGTTTTTTTTTGTCTGATTTTATCAAATACTTCGTTTATTAATATAAAATATATGATCATTTAATTTAATGATAAACCACAAGATATAATAATATAATTAATAATAAAATTATGTTGATAAAAAATAAATAAAGGCTTTTTTAAAATTTATAAATGATTGAATGATTTATTTGTCTCAAGTATAAGTATTAGTTACAGACAGGTTCTTTTTTTATTACAGCATAAGCTAACTACTACAATCTATAAATAACTATATTATAAAATTTACAAAAGGAAACAATTGGGCCACCCATAGACCGTTGCAAACGATCTATAGGTAGCTCAACTGCTCCAACTCGATACCCGATGGCAGCGTGCCGAGGATATTGGCTGTATTGCCTCTTTGACAGGTTCTTATAAAGTAGAGTCACTTATTTACTAAAGAATTCAGTTTAGAGTTTTATTATGTTTTAGCATTTATTTTATTATATATTTTATAATTTTAGTAATTAGTTGTGTAAATAAAGGGATAATTGTTACTTACAAGTAAAAAAAATAATTCAGTATACAACTTCTCTCTTCTCTCTTTTTTAATAGATACCTATGCCAGAGTTTTCAGCTCAAAATTCAGAAATTCTAAACTACAAATTACTGAAACAGAACCATCAGGTAAGTATTTTTTTAAAAATCAATTTTAATTTTAAACCCAGCTTGTAATTCCCAAAGTCAAAACATCCGACTCTGCTCCCGCCACCTTTGTTTATGACGCCTGTATCCTGAGTTTTAATTCACTGTTGAGCCACGAACCGCTGCGAGTCTGTGTACGAACACAATTTAACTTGTGAATCTATACAATTGTTTCCGAACAAATCTCTCGTCTATTGTCCTATGCCTCTACCAAATAACCACACTTGTTTTGACCTCTGTGGTAGAGTAAACAGAGTTTAAAATTGAGTATTGTGGTCACGGGACGCGAAATACACAATGCACTTGAAATTTGCATACAGACTGTTTTGTAGTAAATGTATGTAGATAGCACCTATGCTTTGTCGCATCAGACTTTATTATACAAACTCTTCTATAAGCTATTGAGAAGTATTTTGAAAGTGGAACATGAAAACTGGATTCCATAGAACTTGAACTGAAAACTGAAATGTTCAGATAGTTCAGTTTCCTTCACGTTAAAACATTTATGTTTGTAGATTCTAATCGTTATAGGTTTATCTTTCGCATTTTCGATACAGTCTCTGACTAGTTCGGAGAAGATGTCCTCCCGATGCACTAAACACTTTGCTGAGACCAACGGCAAAGTCATTACACATAGGTTGTTTGGAAGAGATCTTTATTAATGATAAGATTGTTGCATGTTTTTACAATTAATTATTTTTATTATTATTTAAGCGTTTTATATATTATTCGTTTGTCAATAAAGTCGGAATAAGTATAATATATTTTAAATTTAGAAATACATTTGGGTTTCATCCATGCTGTTACGTCACCAGTATTGAATTTATTAAAACTATTAAAATCTTGTGAGGGATATTTTACAGGTAAATAAAACTTGATGCCTGTTCCAACCCACTCGATTCACCCTAGAAGAGATCCATCAAATCTTCACTGTATTCAAGCTAGAAGAGTTTTCTCAGATCTTCACAATATACATACATACTATTACCTAGAAGCACCCCGTAGCTGAAATTGGAATAGTTAATGCATAGACTTGAATATTCCGAGCTGTGTACGCACCACAAAAGGACAGGTCCATCTCTGAGTTAGACGTTATAAATTGCACAGACGTCTGAGTTTTCAGGGTCTGGACAAGTCATAAGAGAAATGTAAAACAAAATACAAATGTATGTATGTACCTATATCTTCATCTCCCGAGATAAAATCTTTTGCTTTCGAACAGGATTTCTTCGAATTCTTTCCCTTACTACTTTGACCACCTTTTTCGTACGAACACTACGTGGACGGCCAGATTTTTTTCTGTCATAAACAGAGGAGGTCTCATTGTACCTATTAAAAGCCCGTTACACAAACATTTTACTAATACCAAGCGTATGGAGAGTTTTAAAAATTGCATTTGGCTCCATACATTCTTTGTGTAACGCAATCACAGCGATTCGGTTCTATTTATCACCCTAATCCATTTTAATATCGCAAAATATTGTACAATGTATTGGCGCCAAAATGAGAAAACTCAATGAACAATCATATAAAAATGACAGATTCCAAATTAAAATGTAATATTTTGTTTATTTTTAATTGTAACAGTATTTATGGCCAGAAGTATAATCTGAATTTCCTACCCTGCCCTATGTCAAGTCTGTTATTTTAATAATATTAAAATAAAAACAATATATGAAGGTATATATTTTTTTCGCTTTCCCTTTTTTTCCTTTTTACTTCATTTTTTTCCAATTTTTGTTTTACCATACCATATTGTTGTATTAAAGTATGTCTCGTTCTTCATTCCCTGTCTCCTAACGTGCAGCGTAGAGGTTACTCGTAAATATGCAACAATTCGTGCAATTTTTTTAACCCTAATATTATTGATGATAATCAACTAATGCCGCTTCATCTTTTGCCTCATTCCTCATTCTCTGTTTCATAACGTGCAGCGTAGAGGTGAATAAAGTAATTTAGTAGTCAAAAAGATGAGCGTTTGTCAAGCGCAGCTTTCATCTCGCGTATCACAGTTTTCTTCAAATATTTGGACGGAAATATTACGTTTTAGTTTATTAAAACTCAGAATTCTTGCTGAGTTTTCCACGACAGGAAAAATCGACGCTGATTTCTTCTTTTCAAGCGTATTTTCTTTGAAGCATCATCAGGTTTGTAGAAAAATTCTAGATTCTACTCCGACGAAATATATTTGCTGTATTTTTTTAAATTCTTATTGTGGTATTTTTCAGATTTTATGTTATTTTCTTGGCCATGCTTAATAAAAGTTCATCATTCATTATTTCTGACCCTTTTCACACCCCATGTCCTCAGATTTTTTACTGTATGCAACTGCATAATGTAAAATCAGCTGCACATATTTTCTTTGTAAAATTAAGAGTACCTAATATAAATGTGAAAGATTGGGAGTGTATACATGTCTGCGCTACTGACTGTACTATACATAGTTGAGAACGACCTGTAACAGAAACTATGAACTATGATAAATGCCACTATTGTTCATCAAATGTATATCACGTAGAATGTTCCTAGCAGTTCAGAAAGGAGCGAGCAAAGCCACGATTGCCCAAACCAATCTATCCCCAACTAATAAACAAACATAATTTCGCATGCACCGCGTCCCTATTCTGTAAACGGCAAACCACTTTCGCGCGGGTGAGCGACTTAACGCCAATCACGACTTTGCGACACCCAATACAGACTGGCGGGTGGATTAATTGAATAAATTTGCATCCCATCCTGCTAACATTTCTTTATTTTTATAACCAAATTATGTACGTGGTCATAGTAATAGATACAAAATTAAAGAAAAAACAGAAAAATAATGTAAAATACCTACTCATCACATTTTGTAAGCGACAACTTTTTTTAACCAAGTATCTGTGCCATTGATAAAATATTTAAATTTTACCTAATTTGTCGCTTAATTTTAAGAACCTATCATTAAAAAATGTGAGAACGATGTCTTAATAACTATATTATCTCCCTATGCTCATCACTATAACCGAATGTGACACGAGCGATGCCGAACTTTGAGAAACTTAGATATAGCGAGTTCCAATTTGAACGTGATTATGAATTCAATTTACTCAAACATGCTCAAACTGAATCGTTAACAGATCGTAATAAAATAGTTAAAAACATTAAGAATATCGCCTGAAAACTTTGCTTATAATTTTTACGTTACGCGCGGTTACGTGTTTTTTTTTTTAATTTTGCCAATGAAATTACTATTTATTTTTTATATTAAAATGCGATTTTTCCTTCAGTAAAATTCATTTTATTATTTATAACTTATCCTACTACTGAAGGTATTTCCACAGTGCCGAGTGCCGTAACAAAGCCTTCAAGAGAGCTCATTAAGGCACTAGTAAATAAACGAGATAGAATTACCGAGAAGAGGCAAAATATTATAAGAGATTTATATCACTGCCGTGGAAAAGTGTCTGCCAGATATTGTATTATACTATATACAATATTCATCCTTCCTAACTAGCTCGAAGCTTCTTTATATTTTAAAACTCTAGAATGACTCTATATGTTGTACTACTTTGGGACACGTTTATGAAGGGACATGTTCCTAGGTACAGGATTACACGCACTCGTTGCTAACCGCGACATCATGGCTTGAAACTCTGACTGGATGATTGACAGACAACGTACAGGCAAACCACTGAACATAGAGACTTGAAACTCAGAGGGTGTGTTTGTCAAGAAGTGCAGGCGCGTACTGTAAAAGGCATTTTTTTTTGTTGCGGGCGTCAGCTAGTATACTATCACAATCGCTACTATCAGTTAGTAGCTATATACATACAGGGCGTCCCACGGCTATGCCACATGGAGGGAAAGTACCTTGAATATTGTAGATGGAACATTTTACTGAAAGGAATTTTTTTTTTTTACAATAATGTTAAAATTCATGGTCTTTCTTTTATTTGAGACACTATGGTTTTTAGCAAAAAATAATCCTTATGATGGAGCCTTTCGATCGGTATGATAAAGCTACAGGGTGATCATTTTTCTCGTGTAACGGGTTCGATTTCCGGTTCAACCATGTAATTATTTAAATATCTATGAATGCAGTTTAAATTGTTCTTTGAATTCAAATTATGTCTTCTTTCAGTAAAATGATCCATCTACAATATTCAAGGTACTTTCCCTCCATGTGGCATAGCCGTGGGACGCCCTGTATAGTAGCTGTATACTATACAATCTTACTCTAACAGAATTCCAGCTATATCAGTTAAGTTATTTTGGCATTATTGAGAAACCAACATCCACCTTATGAGGTCATGAATACGTAATATCTAGCGGTCTTAAAAAACTGATATTTATTTTTCCTAATAAGCAACGCCTTCCGGTATTAGGTACATTTTGGTATACCGTAACACAGCGTTTTCTTAGGTGTCGGTTGTAATTTCCTCGTATACAAAGAGCGGGTATTGTGAGGTGCAAAGTGATTTGCTTGCCAAATTGCGAGGCCGGCGGTAATCGGCTTATAGGCGCTTGTGTCTTAATCTGTGGCCATAGGAAACTCGTATTAGGGCTTAAGTTAGATTAGGTTTTAGGTAAAGTGAAACTCTGTGCCCGTATTATTTGTACAGTATTCCCATACATTATAGATATAGTGAACAGCAGATAGCTAGAGTGTTTATACATATTATGATACATATTAAAAGTAACTTCAAAAATTGTATAGGTACGTAAAAAAAAACTCTAACAAATGTATCAAATAATTTTGAAAATCCACAATTTTACCTAAACGACATATTAATAATGTTAAGAAATTTGTAATGCAAATCCATCAAAAAACAACAAAAATAGTTAATTTACATAACTAATATATTAAAAATACATAAGATAAAAAAAAACAAATGTTTTTTTTATCTTTTTGTATCGAACATCTCTTACAATATTTGTGAGTAACACCGACCTTAAATTGCTAATTAAAACAAATATTTTTTTTAAATATTATTTTAGCCTAGATCCTACATTCATACATAATAGTTACAACATATTTAATCATTGTATTAATCTACCTACATAAAGGTATCGCTTATTTTTTTAAAGGTTTTTACAATGCAAATAAAAAAAATGTATTCAATAATGCCTTGAATGTCGAGTTTGTCCTCAGGTCTCGCGATCCGATTACGATGAGCCAAATTGAATGTGGCTACTCCTGAAGCCAGAGGCGATAATTTCAGTAGAGTGCCCAATAGCGAGCCGGTAACGGAACGTAACGATAAACCGTTACGGAAATAAGTTTGGATTTTGCTTCAATACTTTCGAGGTGCAGGATGATAGAAAATAATATTAAAAACTATTTATTGTAAAAAGGCCGTACCTAGAGAAACGTGATTTAGGTTCTTTATGAATTTAAGTGATACAAATATAATTTATATTATATGTATAGATAATACAAGACTGATAAACATACACATATTTCTAAATTTGAATAATTTGTAGCCCTTAATAGTCCTGAAAGGCCTCCTAATCGAAGTTTGAAATTATTCTTAAGGGGAATCCTCAAATCCGAATTCCATACAAAATGTTTCGGACAAATACTCAAAAAGTACGCCATATTATAGTAATTTCTACATACTATTCGTTTCGTCCATGTTTTTTGATTTGGTCAACAAAAAAAGTTAAAGGTTTCATACTTTAATTTAGATTTTATACGTGTTTTAAAATTAACCCTACTAACTTAAATAAAAAACGTATGGAATTCGGATTTGAGGATTACTCTTAATAAAGAACAGCTAATATTACACTTTAGCAAAGTAAAGTGAAGTAAAATATCGCTTATTTGTGACAACTAGACTCAATATTAAACGCTAATATGCTACCTATATTATACACTAGACACTAGTCTTAGGACTAACTTAACTACACAAACTGGCGTGCAACTCAGCATTTGTTATGAAATATTTTACTGGCTACAACACAAAAAATTTAGGTACTTATCAAAAATAATGGTCTATGAAAATCCCGAAACCATCCCATCCCAAAAGAAGCCAATCAATATTAGTCCCCCTATTTCAATTAGTAGAGCAAATGCACCTTTAATGCTCGGCCTGCGGGAAAAATCCCGTTATATTACCTTAAGCGTTTTAGGGTGAATCAGCAACGTGGATTCAAGAGGTTTATACCTTCTTGGATGTGACCAGTTTTTGTAGATGTAGTGTGGAGCAGGATTAAAAATGTGTGTATTATGTTGCATTGCTTTATTTTGCTGTTGCCCATATTGAATACTTTTTCTTTTACGATAATTTACGTTTTCCAATATTTTATTGTCTGTTTTCTGAAATGTACTTATTTTGCTATTCGTCACTGAAATCCAAATAATATTTTTAATGTTACGTAATTTTAGTCATATTGAACGTCTATGGTTGGGTGAACGGTCAGACAGACGGTAAGACTTGGAGATACCATGAAGGTTTCTTGTTAACATGGAACCGTAGGCGTCAATCATTATAGGTACAGACAGCGTCATGGATAAGTATTCCCTATGCACAAGACACCCGGCTTCAAATCTCATAAAAAATAATATAAAATTATTATTAGGTTTTTATTATGGTTTTAAAAATATAATTTATTTATGAAGGCAAAACATATCCGTTTGTCGTGCCCCGCGGAGGCGGCGTTTTGAAGGGATTTGAAGCTGTTTGTCCAGTGCATTGGGGATACTTATCTATGACGCTGTCTGTACTTAGTATGAAACTTTTATCCATCATTTAGCCTGTGAAATCCAATGACATATCCAAAGTTATTGAATCTGTGGTTAAACCGAAACCTGCAGGATTCCCCGGGACCCTGGGGAATCCCTAATACGTTTTAATAAATCGCTCTTCAGGTGGATTTAGGTTTGCATTTACTTACTTACCTGCTACTTCTAATTACTTACTTTCATACAATTTAGGAACATTATATCTTGTGAGTAGGTTATACTTATACTTATTTTTCACCTCTACATAAATTATTATGAACAATAGATTTTCAGAGCTTTTTCCTTTTTTCTATGCAAAATTATAAATTAGGAAGGTAGCGAACTATCAGTCTAAACTCTAAAGCGTCGAAGACAAAAGGGCTTTTTTACACGCTATTTGTTGGCGTTTTTAAAAGCTTGCGTGTGAGCGTAAGCTTTTGGAAAGGAATGTCAAGAAGCAGATTGTAAAAACGCCGATGACACCGGGCTACTTTACACGCTACAAGCGTAAAAGCTGGTTTGAAGCGTTTAAAAAGCCGTGTGTCATCATACTATTAGAATGCACATCCCTCTATTATCGCTGCCATCCATACTTAAACATGTAGGTAACCTACGTATGTATATTTATTACTCTGTGCTTAAACTGATGCGCGAGTGGAAGGGTTCATTTTAGAAAAAATATGTACGTATTTTGTATTTTGAAAAATATGTACGAGTATGTATTTTGAATTATAAATCGAAACAACACAATATATCTCATATATTTTCCTTAACTTTTATACTTTCCTCAACCAATGTATTAAGTAAGAATAATAATTGTCAATACCTTATGAAAATCGAAGAGCCATTTATGAAAAAAGAAACGGCCAATTTGGTCATTATTTATCAATTCACTTTAATTGCTCCTAAATTTTACCTTGGTCGCCATTATAATAGCAGAGTTCAATATTTCAGGCTATAATTTCAGTATCCTCTTTTACAGTAATAGTCATAATCACTTTAAAAAGTTCATAGCTAGAGTTCTTCCACTTCTTATGGTAATTACAGCTAAAGTGATAATTTACCTGAAAAAGTTTCAGGCAGAGTAGTTTTACGAGCTTAACTTAACTTATAAAACTGGTGGGAACCACCAGTAGCTAGGGATAGCTGGATATTCAAATATGTATATTATCATAAAATATAACATTAGAATTTTAAATAAGTGTAATTAATAAATGTTTTCTTATCAATTCTAGCCAAAAGTAATGAACCAATTGATCTGAAATTCAATATGAGTCGGTATAGTTTACAGTTAAAAATTATACACTACTTTTTAATCTAATACCATGAAAAAAAACATATACCCACTTTTATAATTTCACCAAGCAAAAATCCACTCAGATTTCAATCAGTAAAGAATATACATAATACATTCACATTACCATTAGTGTAATTAAAACTAGAAAATAAACGATATGAGATCTCTAATTAACTGCTAGCTTCGGTTAATGCACCCGAATGAACCTAATTAACATAATTTTGAAAAGTTAATTTGTAAACATAGTGTTTCAGTTGCAAACAGCGCAGCAAAATTTTATATGTACGTATTTTAATGATTAAGCTGTTTGCGGTTCGGTAATTGGAGGAAAAACTAGTTAGTTAGTAATAAAGACCACTTTAGAAATTTATTCCTTTTTATTTATTAGGAAACCGGCATGTCATAGAACCTTCGAAAGAAAGAAAGAAGAAAGTTCGAAAACATGTGTCAAATTCACGAAAGGAGCCTCTTCGAGGTGCACTTGAAATCCTTTCACCACGCTGGTTCGAAAGAACTAGTGACACGATAAGAAGAAGACTTCTAACTGATGCATGACTTTTTGGATCAAAGTGTCCAATCTATGTAGGTTATACTTCCGATGAAACGTGTAGGTACCCATTGGTAGACTGACTGATTCATCACAGCCGGGCCAAAACCGCTAAGCGTAGAGACTTGAAATAGGAAGAAAGATTATTTCAATTAATTTTTTTTTAAATAAGATGTGTCGCACTCTATTGTCTTAGAAAAAATACGATGTTCAAATAAATACAAATATATAAGCTTGTTCAAAAGTGACCTTTAGTAACGGAGCTTAATATTGTTAGAATTATAATTTATTACTAATCTCTCATTCAGATATATCACTGCCAAAGTCAATTTGACAGCTGACGTACCGATGTATCCTTTAGCTTGCTCGGTGAAATATCTCTCGGAGTTTTGGCGGGAACATGAAAAATGGCGCATTGGCGGCATTAAATTAATTGACAAAACTTGTATAACTTTGAGTGTTTAAGGGTAAAAACGGTGGTTTTTTATCCATTAAGTGCTCGTGAACGTGTATGAGTGTTGGTGAATAGTGTAATGCTGTAAAACGTGACTTTTCGTGTTGCCTCCAAAACTCCATAGAAGCCTCTAGTAAAGTCGCAACCACCACTACTTTACAGGGGCATGACTTGACTTAACGACTCTGACTTATGACAAAATAATCTCTCCAATTACTTGACACTGGCTATATACTTTTGATGTGAAGCCAAAACCTTAGAACCTTAGAAGAACTTAGGTTCTTTGAAAGAAAAAAAAAAAAAGAAATATCTCTCTCTCTCTCTCTCTCTCCGTGCTACCATCCATGTTGTGTTGTCTTATAACTATTTTATTCAATCAATTTAAATCCATGTAATCCACTGTGATAATTTAATTATAAAAACTAGAGAAACAATACACATTTATGAAGACTCAAATGATCGTTTCTATTTGTCGTGTGATGATGTGTCTCCGTACTCACGCGACTCCACTGCCACCTCGCTCAGCTTATCAAAAATCAAGAGAGTATCACCTTTTTTTTCGGCAAAGTTTTTATTTTGACATTCCCAGACAAGTGGACGATACGAATTAATTCAGATCCACGCACGCACGATGAACCATACTCCAGCTTCGTTGCCATACCAATGGCTAGGTGGAATGGTAACCGTTATCGAACGGCACTCCAAGCTCTAGTGCCAAACCCAGTGCTGTGAAGTGCCGTTATCGATAATATTCGATAGGGATCCTAGTTCAGGGCCCGATTCAGGATTGGAAATATATATAAGAGAAACACGAAGCCCCAAAAATGAGATGAGCAATTGAACATCTTCCAAATCCATTTTTATTAATATTCTTACTACGGTATTATTCTATACTATAGTGCCTACTTCTATGAGTTCAGCCCTGTACCTCTCGATGTTACTCAGCAGCGTATCGATGCGTGATGCCTCTTCATTTGTATTCGGATACGTTTGCGCCGTTACACAGTATCCTTGATTAGGGGCCGTCCGTGCTTCGTTGAACACTGAATTTCAGTTATTCGGTCAACTGGATTTATTATACGCGAGGAACTGTGCATAGAAGTTCAAGGATACCTAGTTATCTATTTGTGTTTAGGAGTTTTTGTTGGAAATTGATAGGTATATTTAAATGTGTATAAATAAATAGTAATTTATGTTATAACCTTTTTACCTTTAGTAAGTACCTGAGTTTTGATTGTTATTTTTAAGTTTACCGCAGTAGTGTAATATTTGTAGCGCTTAAAAATTCACAATGTACCAACTTAAGCAAAATAGTTATATTTCTCATATGTATAAGTGAACTGTAATGTTATTTTGTTAATGATCTTTATAACCGAACTAATTATAGTTTTTAAAGTACATCTCAAACGCCATTCTAGCGTCTTGGGCTTTCCACATCAAGGTTTTTCCATGTTCCGTTTTTTCATTTCTGAGTAATATCTTGTTTTTTCTAATGTTAACAAGTGATAAGATGTTTAGGCACTCTCCTGATGGTAATACTCTTTACCAAAATAATGCTATAGGTACTGGACTTACACATTAGACCGATGAATAACCTCTTTAGCGTTCTTGATGGATAACTTAATAATCAGCCCATTGCATTGCTGGGACTCAAGCCCACTCTTGGCTGAGAGAGTGAAGAGACGTTTTTTTTTTTACTCAACACTGAGCCACTCCATAGTTAGCCACTTCACTCGTTTATCACCCGGATATCCAGACCGTATCCATTCCGCTGCTATTGCATAGTAAAAGAGTAATAAAATTGAAATATATTCGCGTAAATCATCAATGGATTAATTTTGCGATACAATAAATTGTTACAATTTAAAACTACACTTTCAGTAATGTTGCTAAAATAAAACTTGAACTCTATCTTATTACTATACTTAAAAGTTTTATATTATGGCGAATAGTATACGCCCTCTCGCTCGCGCGTAACAAAATTTTTGATGATTTAAAAATGACTACTTGTAATTACCAAAAAAATGACCTCCCCTCCATGCACTAGAAAATAACATTAGAAACGTGCAGCAGGAATTAAATTCAATGTAAACATGTTTTCATGTGTTTGCACAGAGAAAAAAATCTTTGTGCAAGGTTTTACAAATAATAATGTAGGTATGTGTAAAGATGTTTGTTTTTCAAATATTTAATTTTTAATATTTTATTCCTAATTTACTGGAAATATTGTTTCAATTTGGGTTTCAGGTATAAACGACCAATTTCACGGTTAATAGGTACTATTTCATCGGTGATAATACCAATATTTAGAGTGTTCCATACTCGTTTGTTGCCAATATTTAGTACGATTAACAAATATAAAATACGAATAATTTCATGGTAATTATTTACCAAACACGACTACGTTTTCCAAATAAATTATCATTTAAACTTATATAGACTTTGGTATTTCTTACTAACGACAAAGCAAATGACATTGGGCAAAAATGTATGAAGCCCAGGCAAAGAATAAATAATATTATTACATAGCCCAGGTCCCGATTTTTTTTTACAAAGCATGCATGAAACTTTTTCGTGACACTGTACTAACAGCGTAGATTAAAAATATATGCTTTTTATGTTCCAAAGCAGCGGGGATAATAAGTAATTGGCTTTATAAAAATGAAAACCATGGCAAAAAATGTTGAAAAAACTGTGATAAATCTAAAGATTTGTCAGAAAGAAGTCAGAATTTCCCACAAAATGCCAGAGTGACAGCGAGGCGAGTGCGGCGCCCGAGCCGAACTGTTGCGAGCTGGCTCGAGCTTGGTACCCGAGTTTACCAAACGATGAATGAAACTCAAATTATCATCAATGATGGGTACCTATTGACATAAAGCCAAAAGCAAACGACTAACGAGAACAGTTTGTAATTATTTTTTTGTAAAAAAACTACTTTTAAAGTTTTTTTTACTTATCTGTGTTCAGTAACGACAACTGATTATATTTTATTTTCTAATGATATTTTTTGTGGAAATTAAAAATTTGCAGTGTACCTATATTAATTATAGCAGGGTAGGGTAGGAAACTGGTTACGTCCCTCAGTAAGTAAGTAGTTGGAACAATAACTGCGAGTTCATTCCCCGGAAGAGTAACCATTGCGGACACTGATCGAACTACGCTCCAGGCATCCCTGAATATTCATGCTGTTGTCAGACATAACAAGGTGTGGTGAGCTCTGACTATCTGTCTACTGTTAACTAACTTGTATAGCTATAGGCGGTACTTGTTCCATGCTAAGCAGAGCAGTAACATACAATAACCATGTTATTCTATACCCAATGACGGTCAGTGAGTATAGTATAATAATAGTTCTAAATAATTATTGCAGTGAAAACTTTAGGCGCGCTAAGTAAAATATTTTGTGGGTATTTAATGTGACTGGGCTTGTAACGCTCCTTCGGGTAAAGTCGGCTCGAGTTGACAGTTTTGACACAGCTGCCAGTATTTCATGAAAAATTAAAATGAGTGATATATGCGTTATTAGAGTGAAAACTTATATGTATGTGCGCTGATCTTTTTTTTTTATGTGGGTATTGAATGAGACTGAGCGGCCATGCTTGGCTATATTAGGCTCGTTCGGGTAAAGTCGGCTCGAGTTGCCTTGATGTAGTTTTCACTTCTGTCGTGTGGTCTTGGCACACACCATTTTTATTTATCAGGCATTATTTATTAGGCAGGTAGGAATTTAAAAGCCAAATCTAGTAAGGTCTCTAATACACTCGTTATATGATATGGTGAGTTTTGACTGTCTGTGTATTGTAAACTTGGATAACTGAGAACGGTACTAGTTCAATGGTAAGCTGAGCAGTCGTAACAATAACCATGTACTCTATATACCTAAATATAAATAATGGTATCTGAATACAGAACGACTATATAGGTTCGACTAATTGTCAACATGACGAGGTGAGCACCGATATCGACATTCATATAGCCAAGAAGCACCACTCGTGTATGTTAGTGTCTTGTCTTGACGGGAAAAATCATAGATACATTGTTGTACCTTACCTGGATATAAGTTATGGATAAACAAACGTTCCTTCGCTTGTAACGATATAAAATATTAGCTAAAAATGTTATGTCCGTTTTAAACGCCAAACATATACATAAACAAAACAACTCAATCGATTCTGTAAAGTTTCAGCGTGATTTTGAAACAAAAAAGGATTTAAGGAGTCTATTAATGACTAAATACATAGCTTGGTAGGTCTAATGTGACGAATCTTTAGATTTATCACAGTTTTTTCAACTTTTATTGCCATTGTTTACATTTTTATAAAGCCAATTTCTTATTATTCCCGCTGCTTTGAAACATAAATAGCATACATTTGTAATCTACGCTATCAGTACAATGTCACAAATAAGTTTCATGCATGCAGATTGAAAAAAAATCGGGACCTGGGCTCCATACATTTTTGCCCATTGTCATTTTCGCATATAACATATTAGTATGATAAAACGTCTTGCTTATCACTTTTTTACACATAAAACAATAAGGAACCTGTTGATCTCTGGCCACCAGAGAAGCGCCATTAATCCTCGTTATGCCAGAATTTTGCTTGAATGTAAGGTCTAAGCCGTGCTGACATGTTTGTAGCACCAATTTGATACTGTGTGACATGGGTGGGCAATTTTCCATTATTTATTGCTTGGCACAATTTATGAACGCACCCTGAACCTTTATTAGTGGTGTATGCGAGTACAGTTTCAATAGATGATACTATCATCTATGATAATAAATCACCTTTGCCTATTGCGAAGGGCATAATTATCTAGTGCATTTTAATTGCTATATCCAGATATACCCAGCTATATGAGAAGGGCATAATTATCATGGCAGACCAGTGTTGCTATATGCACTTATAAATTTGCACTTTTGCTATGATTATTGCAAAAGCCATAAGAATAGGAAAAGGGATTTCTACAGACTTTGTCAAACTTGTATATAGGTACTGTACGTACTTGATGTATTTGTTTTTGAGTCAATGAACATATTATTAATTTTTTTTTATTGTTTTATTTTCTCATTGACACTTTAGAAAAGTCTCATTTGAGAACTGTTGATAGTAGCAATAATGGTGGAAATGACGTCCGCCGGTGTCATACGTAACTCTTTTTCTGGAGTAACTTACCTTCTGTGCTAGTACCTATACCACGCTGAAAAGAGGAAAGACCATTTGAATAACATTTACCTTTGAAAATAACTGTGAGTATTTCCGTAATTGAACATTGGATTTCACGAGGTCCCTAGATAGTGCGACCTATTACCCCGCTCTGGAACTAAAGGCTGAGTGGGGCATTACCATTTTTATAGCAAAGTCTGCGTATTATGCAGATTGCGACTCACTGTTAGGCTGTTTGGTTTGATCGTCAGGAGGTCGCGTTGCAATACTCAACACTCAATGCATTAATTGTCTTCACATGGTAAAAATGCTAACAAATGCACGATAAAGTGGTGGAATCGCATGTGAGCCCCTTTGAGGCACTACAGTATCAATAGATATTGTAGTGCCTCAAGGGGCAAGGTAGACCGAGGCTTTTGTTAAAAATATTATGTAGGCTAACCAAACAAACGTTTGCAGCGGTAACCTCACCAACAGTTTATTAGGCAATTAGGTTATCATTAGGATAATAATATGATGAACCAGCTGATTCCCGTGGCTTCGCCTGCGTAACGTAACGAGGTAAAACATTACTCTCCTTCGTCGTAGTCAATTAAAAAAACAGTTTTTCCCTCATAGAATTTGAGCCAAATCGGTTTGAAGGTGATATGGAAGCAAACATCTATTTACCTGTCCTTCCTCACAAACTGACTTTGTAAAATTAGAAAGTTATTACCTATGTAGCTATTGTAATGTCAGCCAAAATGTGTTCTGTGCTTCGGTGTGATTGAACAAAAAATATCTTCGTATATCTTCATTCGCCCAAACCCGTTGTTAACAAATTTAGTGAGAACTTTAACTTTGTACCACATCCCAAATGTGTTCAGAAAGCAAGCGCCTTAATCTATGCAAACTCGGTTTAAGATTGACTTGTTTGTAGGGCGCACTTTGCTTGTGATTACTGAAGCACTTGTGGGAACCAATCTATGCGGGATTGTGTCAGGATTCTGCAAGAAGAAGCTTAAAGTGCAATTTGTGGAGTATCCCACTTGCTGAGTTGGTTTAGAATGCTCTATACTGCTGTGACACAATCTTCTTGCTACTTAGGAAATGAAACCAATCCACGTGCTCTACCACCACGTAATAATATGCATAGATATGATATCCAATTTTCAATTATTCAAGATTAAAACATCGAATCGAAGAACGGATTGATTGCCTGACTATACGTAAATTGACGAAACGTAGTATTTTAAATCAGTTGGCGACTAAAATATTTAGAGTTAGAGTTTTCTTGGAAGCCGTGCATCTCTACTATCAAATTCAACTTGACGAAACCATTGTCATCAAGTTGAGAAAGTGTGCAAAATACCAATTCGTTGCGATAAGTTGAAGTGTGTGTAAAAAAAAATGCTAAAAGAACCATAGCTATTCGTAAATACTATCTACATACAAAGTCTGAACTAAGACTCAAATTTATGATTTTCCTAATACCAACAAGGGATTTGAACCCGTCAACTGCAATAAAATGAATTTTAATGCTTAAAGAAAGGCTAATAAACAATAAAGCAAGCGTTCAGTGCCCACTAGAGTCGGTAGAGCGCGCAAAGGAAGCAATAATCGTAAAGTGCGGGTCGTATTCGCGTATCTGCTGTATCGCTCTAGTTACTAGAGAGTAGAGTCTAGTCTAGTGTATGGCTTCAGCAATGCTTTGTGTAGGTTTTGAATCTAGTCCAAATGATTTTAATAATGCTGAATGTAAATCTAAGAATTTATTATTGTACAAAGAATCATATTATTGTATGAGCAAACCCACACTACTCCGTCGTGTTGCGTTGCGTCGCAGTTTTATACTGGCATTTGCGTGAAAGCGCTAGATTTGGGCGCATTCAGTGCCATTTGCGTCGAAGCGCTAGATTTTGTCGGATTCAGTGCCATTTGCGTCGCAGCGTTAGATTTGGTCGCATTTAGTGTCATTTGCGTCGCAGCGCTAGTGGCTTCGCTGTCGGCCAGTGGCTCTGTCTGAAAACCAACCTTATACCTAGGTGCATTGCATATTATACAATTGGCGTCAGAGTTCTCTCTAGCCATTTTGAGAACGATCTAGGAAACAATGCTAGATAATTTTTATTTTTAAAAAAATATAACAAGGAAAAAGGACGTAGTAGCAGTAGTAAGGTAGGTAGTACAATAATTAAATTTATATAAAGGCAAAAAATAAGGTATATAAATAGAGACGAAATAACAAAAAATATAGGTAAGTATAAAAAATATATATTTGATTGGTTCGATTGTAAAATACCACCTCGAATTTCATGGTCTGATTAGCCTATTTAAACCCGAATTATCTAATTTATAATGGATAATCAGCCGATTACCGGCTTATGTTCCATAAATCGTCAACAATAAACAATCGTCACTACAGACAAAGATAAAATAATTGTAGATATAACGAAACAAAACGCAGCAATACAATCGAGAATAATTAATTGGCAGTGATAATTACCATATTTTAAGCGATATTGTTTTATCTTGAAATGTATTCAGATGTTTAATTTAATTGGATGTTCTTTGAATTATTTATGTTTTATTAATAGGCATATTTATATTTAACAGATGTCATAGAGTATGGTGAGCTATTGCAATCCTGTCCTGTCCTCGGCTTGCCGCATTCACCTTCTACCTGCAGCCTTTCGCAGATCGTCACCCCACCTTAACTATATTATATATTATAACTCATTGT
The DNA here is from genome assembly GCA_932526365.1 of Lobophora halterata. Classification (NCBI taxonomy): domain Eukaryota; kingdom Metazoa; phylum Arthropoda; class Insecta; order Lepidoptera; family Geometridae; genus Lobophora; species Lobophora halterata. The sequence goes on from OW052002.1 coordinate 10,153,085, forward strand.
AGTTAGATAACCCCCTACTATTATTATAGTTATAAAGTAAATAATCAGTATGTAGCTTTGGACCGTTATGTATTGATTTCGTAAGATAAATTTTAAGTAAAATTTAATTTTGTTTGTAGTCATGAAGTTTCCGTGGTGTAGCGGTTATCACATCTGCCTAACACGCAGAAGGCCCCCGGTTCGATCCCGGGCGGAAACATAGTTTTTGCTTTTTTTATTTTATTTTTTTTTTCTACTCGTACAGTAGAGTAGGTACTTAAACTAAGTGTTTTTCTGGAGTTAGCCCCAAGAAGTGTGCGGTAGAAATCTAATTCCATTTTGTATTTTGAATTTGTATGTGTCCATTACTGTCCAAGTGTCCATGCCACTTGCGACACAGGGAATCCTAGTGCAGGGGTGTGAGTGTGTGAATGTTTATCAATATTATTATAAAAAAAACGAAAATCAGTATCGTACTTCACATACATAGGTACCACAAAAGTGAGAAAAAACACACTGAGGCTATTTTTGTGACCAAGATAAGCGAAGGGAATATGGCAAAACTGTTTTTCCCTATTTCCTTCGCTTAGACTAAACATATCAAAACAAAAAATATACTGAAACATTTCGTGAGGTTGTAATAACAAAATGACGAATCCACTTTTTTTTTAAATATAAATTAAAAAGAAGTGGATCAGTCAATTTATATTTTCAAAATGTACAAATGCGCGAGCGAGATAGCAGCGTGCCAGATTCTGTGCCTTAATGCCATAGTATCTTAAAATTTCCTTTAGTAAAATTTTTTTTTTAACATTATTTGTTCGTCCAGTTGGTAGAGCAAGCAAAAGTTGTTATGAAAAATGATAAAAATAATGAGTGAATCCGAACCCGTGCCGTCAATGCGCTGTAACGAGCGCTCGTCAGCTCCGAACAGCCTGTATTATCATTGCCCCTTGTTCACACAGGCAAAGGGTTCGGCCACAGTGAAAGAGGGCAAAACTATTTTCGCTCTTTGCTGAAAACTGTTATTTGGTAAAGGTGAAAAAACGTTTTGAACATTTAATTTATGGTAACATTATTTGACGAAAACACACCTAATTACCTGTATTGACATTACTAATTACAACACAGGTACTTGGTATAAAGATATGGACTAAGCCTTTTCATAATCAATCAATTATCAATCATCAAATAATATATTGTGATTGATAACTAATAATTAAATAAAAGATAATTTAATAGTGCACAAAAGGAGCCTCTTCGAGGCGCACTTGAAATCCTTTCACCACACTGATTCGAAAAAACTAGTGACACGTCAAGCTAAAAAGAACGGAAAAAAACATTCAACCGAATTGATCACTTCCTTTATTTTTGAAGTCGGTTGAAAAAAAGAGATAACTATTTCGAGAAAATCGCTATAAATACGACTCCAACCCAACTCTACAAAGCCTTTTCCCGCGACACGGAACCTCCTTCACCATAAAAACAACTAGCGCCCTACTAGAGTACACAAAATTATCACGACAAGTTAAACAAAACAGCCTTAATCAGCGGACATAAGGCTCACATTCCCCTGGCTCGGGTAAATGGGGTGAAACTAGATAATGATGTAGACGTAACACTTACTGTTTTGCTTTACTATCTGTGTAACGGGACTTGTACAAGTGTTTTTTTTATGTCATTTTGTGATGGTTTTCATAACGTTGGACAACTTATCATTGGAGCATATTTAAATCAAAATTTGTGTTTTTTTTATTTAATTCTTTAAGTAGAGTAAATTTTACTTACTATCTTACTGATGTAAGTTCATTAATACTAGCATGTAATAGAAAATTTAGATGATCAGACTCGAAAGCTAAAAATATATTTTTAGCTACAGTCCCTTATAAACTGCAAAACATATTATAGCTAAGTGGTTAAATATCTGGCTCTGTGCTGTTCCTCCCGTTCGCTATAGTAACCTAAAGGTATGTAATAAATATAACAATTTGATGGAGAAGTTAGTATAGCTGCACTGTACAAACAATTTGCATGCAAAATAACGGAATTAGCGACTGCTTTTGACAATCACAAGAGCATCAGGCATACATGTGACAATGACGTCACTAACGACGGCATCGTAGTGTAAGTGTGGATTCAGACTAGCGGATTTAGCGGGCGGATTCGCCGCTCGTCGTTTGTTTATTGCAGCGTTCGTACACGTGACAAGCTACTGACACTCGTTAGAAAAAACCGAGCGTAAACTCCGGTGTACACGCGAGACGTTTTTGAAGATTCGCGAGTAGGTAACAATCCGCCCCGCACGACACATCGATACTTAAACCCCACGGCCAACATACCATCGTCGCAGGACTTTTTTTTTAGTTCAAATCCGGTTGGAATAGTCATCGGTCATCTGCGCGTGAACTTATTTATAGTAGACTCACGGTTGCGCTGATACAAATCCACTCTCTCGCCCCGCCCTTTTTAGCCCGATGGACCGGAATCCGGTACGAGGGAAGAGGCTGTATACGCACGATAAAAATACGCAAGTCTGTAACCGCACTAAGCTTGTGCGGTTACAGACGCGGGGTGCATGCAAACAACCCCTCTGCTTTAAGCTTACACTAGCTTCCCACAGCTAGGATGTTGACATATCTAGTTATTAAACCTAGGAAGGTTTAGTATTATACTAGTAATTAGTATGTTGTAGGAACGATGTATAGAAGTAAAGTATAGAATCATAACGCAGTAAATTGAAAACTACATCTAAATATTGATTATTCTGATTCCATAAATAAAATATGACTGAGTTTACAATTGCTGCAACTCGAAGATATCAATTGAAAGATTTTATAAGATTTCCGTCGAACCACTGCAGAGTATGAAATAAAATTCAAAAGCTTTTACGGATAGAACGCACTGAGAAATAAAATCACGTCAAATAGTATAGAACATAATAACTATTCGTTAGCCTCGGACTTAGCTAGACTAGAATATAATATTTTGGACAATTCTCAAAATACAACTACAGAAGTCAAAAACTATAACATGAAAGTAATAATATAGAATAGAAGCATACCTCGGAGCATGGAAAAAACGTTTTTTTTAACTCTACCCTAATCATGAGTCAGATTTATCTACTTTACAAAAAAAAAAATTGATTCTTTCCCGCATTGCGTTTTCACTTTTCAGCTATTGTAAACGATTGGTTGAAGCCTTGAAAATAAAAACCGTGAAGAAAAGTTCTTTGGAACGTTCTATAAATGAAATTTCAATACAATTGAGAACTAAAGCTAAAACTTTATTGTTTGAATAGAAAAACAAGCCTTGTACCATTGATGTTATGTTTTTGAAAAAAAATACGAGATGAAGCAGTTTTTTGTTGTTAGGTTGACATTGCATGCAATGCATTTTCATGGAGTTGTGCTACCCTGAAAGTTTTCTAAGAAAACGCTGTTCGCTCAATTACCTCTTGCATGTCGTCTTCACCTATAATTGCAGTGGCACTTGACCTGAGATATGTATCATGTAACCAAAAAAATGTATTAGTGTATACTGTGTTGGTGATCAATATATAAAATAAAATAAAATAAAGAATTTTAGTTAAAAGATTTAGAAGTCACTCTCCTAAGTCACTTTAGCACCAAACAAAAAAGTGACTTAATAAAAACTTGGTAAAATAAAACTGTTTATAACGATAAAACATTGAATTTAAAAACCCTTACCTATTACCGATTAAAAATAAAGATAAGAGATCTTTCGACAGCATCATTCTCAGCAACTAATCTTAATTAGTAACCCGTGAACTCCTAATAATCAAACACTTTACCAACCTAGTAGCCAATGAAGACCCAATCAAACGAGGCATCGGACCAAACATGGTACATTCACCTAACCAGTCTGATCAGATCTCTTCCGTGCCAACGCTGACCCCTCTTCACATGCTCAAGAGGTGTCATAGCACACTGGTGGTCGATCACTTTGTAATTGGCTGCAGAAGCAAGATACCCGTGAAATGACGACTGCCCTCTGACAAGGGTTTGGATATGCCTTGAAGCTTTGGTTTGGACCGTAGCTATCTAAAATTGGTTTTATATGTAAGAAGGGTGCTTTTTTAAAGTGACAGAAAAGGGTTAAGCGTTTCTGTGAAAATTTTATTCAGGCATAATTAATGTTTTTATATATGTAAAAAAGTAATGGATCGAGGGAAGCACTATCAAGCAGTGGTATTTTGTAAGTTGAAGACCATTAGGGCGCCTTCAAATTAGAAGCGTGAAAAAGTGCCACTGTGGCGTTTCTACTAGTTTTCATACAATATCGAGACGCGCAGGTGGAATACTACTATCGTTACATAGTGGCGCGTCTAGATATTGTATAAAAATTAGTAGAATCGCCACAGTGGCGCTTCCTCACGCCTCTAATTTGAAGGCGCCGGCAATGAGAACGCGAATTAAATTTGGATACGTGATAGATCTTGTCGTTCATTGGTTGATCTTGCCGATGGTTAATCGTCTTCAAGTTATAAAATTAGGCGACAGGATAAATAAAGAGATCACACATGCCCATGACCACAACAGTGCAACACTGGACCTAGAATAACTTTAAGTCGGTGCTTCTTCTTCTTCTTATCGTGTCACTAGTTTTTTTGAAACAGTATGGTGAAAGGATTTCAAGTGCGCGAAGAGGCTCTTTTTGTGCACTTGACACAATCATCTTTTTCAAACTTTTTAAGTTCGAATGATGTGGTTCTATGTCATGCCGGTTTCCTCACGATGTTTTCCTTCACCGAAAAGCACGTGCACACATAGATTTTTGAACAGAAAATCCATTGGTGTACGACCGAATTCGAACCCACAACCTTCGGAACGAATGTTGTGGCGCTTCCCACTCGGCGAACACGCCTAGTTAGTGCTACTCTGTTGTAACACTAGTCCACTTTGTACTATTTGTTATTTAGATCAAGAAATAAAGTAGAGTTCTAATATTAACTGTTATTTTTTTCGAATACATTTGATAAGGGGCTAAATTTCAAACGAAAAACCACACAACATAATATCCTTTCAAGTGCCCCACTTCGTTTCTATCTTATGATTGAAATAACGATAAAAATCGGACGTGTCTCGTTACATTCATTTTCATTCGCATAAATTACATGGACGTTTGTGATTTCTCTTTTGAATAACTCACCCATTTATATAAAAGAGAGTTTCTTAATATTTTTTGTGTTCTTTTACACATGTAGCTTTAGAGCCCTTAACAATTTCCTACATTGCAAACGTTTTATCTTTTTGAATCTAAAAGGTTTTACCAAATAACCTAAAGATAAATCTTGAAATATAAAAGGGAAGGTTATTTAATGAAAGGAATACCTATGCAATGAAGCAATAGGGTAATTTAATTAATTTGGTATGAACATTACCTGATAATATTTTTCTTGGTTAAATGCGAGTAACTTAACATCAGATAAATATTTTTTTTATGCCCATAAAGATTTAAAACTGATGCTGATACTGTGAGTAAATATTGTTTTTTTAACAACAAATAGGCTCATTTATATACTATAATAAGTAATTTTAGATTTCTATAGTATTTCTTGGAATAATTATTATGTTATGTTTGGAGAAGATAAATAAATTATAAATATCGCCAAAAATACATAATGGTTTAGGAACGAACTCTACCTAGGAGTCTCTTACTACCTACAGTAGAACAGCATTATTAACTGTCTAATACACTTACCTACTCATAACTACTTACCTACACCTATAGGTATAAATAGATCCATACCATACGCCCCTCCAAAATGAAGTTATCCCCTTGCTGTCTGTTTGGGAAACAATTAGGTATTATTATAGACCCTAATGGGGGCGCTACCACCCAGTCTGTGGGGTAAATACCTCGTTATGTTATGTTGCCGAGCTAATGAAGAAGTCACATAGATGACTAGTTGACGCCCGCAACATCATTTGCTTTGCGAATAAACAAAATTCTCACATTTGAAATACCCAAAAAACTTAAATGGACAATGCCGAAAATGTTAAAGTAAAAAGTAAAAAATCTTCTATTTGTGACAACTGTTAAACAAAATTTACTATGTTACTTATATATAGGTATATCCGAAGATGTACTACGATGTAACTGTGCAGCCAGACAATTTTAGACAGACTGAAAACAGTGCGAGTGCGGCGCCCGAGCCGAGCTTTTGCGAGCTGGCTCGAGCTAGGTATTTGGGTTTGCCAAACGATGAATAAAACTCAAATTATAATCAAAGATGGGTACTGCCTAACGCAAATACATAGGGAAACGGCTAAAGGTAACAATTATCCAATTTTTAACAAATTTATTTTTGCAACAGACAACATTAAGCAATGTATTTAGTACATATTTGTTTTGCCTTTAGAATACAAGGATCTTGACAAAGATAATGTAAACATTGGACGCAGGGATTCCGAAATCGGATTGAGCTTGACAATGCACCCAATCACACTGAAGCGTCTTCAGGCGAATTGGTATGCGGTGGCTACCTAAATATAGGTGTGTTTAGCTACTATATAGGATGAGAAAATTATTTTAATCCATGCTGAAAGCTTAAGGTTCCCTAATAAAATAAATATGTAATTAAGAGGATATGTGAAAATGGAAGATATGACCGGCCGAATTGCAAGACAGTGATAGCGCAATTACACACCTTACCCCGAGGGAAGAGGTTAGATATAGATTTTTGTCGCTCAAAAGTAACTGACGTAAGCGACAAATGATAAAACGTTTATTTAGATTATATCCTCAAGTAATCACTGTATTAACATCAAGATTGTAACCTGTACCGTTACTGAGAAAGAATTTAACGCAGCGACTCCAAATTTTTACATATACTCTTAATATTTAGTCCCTTGCGGCTCGCGGTTTTCGTATAAGTTAGCCTTTTTTTGCTCTGTTAGTGTCACAGAAAAAAATAAAAACAGTTGATTGGCTTAGAAACTGCCGATATAATTACTTTAGATAGCGCAGTCCTCGATCACGAAACTTCTAGCAGCCGATCGGTCATTGTGGCGAACCTCATATTTACGCACTTGAGGTTATGAAGAAAAGTAATGAGAAAAGTATGAGCATATTTTGACGTGACTACGTCTAATAAATCGATGAACGCCGGTTGTATGCATGAAAAAGTTGACGTCATTGTCCCGTTACGCTGTCAATTTCTTTTTATGGCGTTGTCACATTAAAATATCGTTCGTAAACCAAAACAGACAACCAATTATTTTCTCATAACTCCTCTTCATCTATTTTAAAACTTTCTTCAGCTTTAGTTTTGGCAGTGACTTGCATACTAATTATGCTCACTTACACCTAACCTAGTTAAAGTTAGTAGTAAGTTGTAGTTTAAAAAACATAATTTTTTAAGTTTATTTTTTTACTCTTTCATGAAATATGGGTACCTACCGTCTTCACAAAAAAATAGAAGTTAACTCTGTATTGGTAAAAAAAAATGTATTACCACGCTGGCGAAAATCTAAGTAGCTTCTAGTATCAATAGTATACATAAAAAGCTTTGCCCTGACTGACTGTCTAACTAACAAACAACGCATAGGCCAAACCACTTAACACAGAGACTTGAAATTACGAGAATGTGTTCTTCAAGAAGTGTAAGTGCGTACTAAAGAAAGGAATTTCGTTTATTTGCAACGCAAACAAAGTGGCGGGCGTCAGCTAGTAGGTACAATATATCTGCTATAAATATTAAATGATATGGGTTTTGATTATAGAAGTTAAGGCAATAAATTTCACTCGATTTTCTTCAAACGCGATTTCTTAAGAGGAACTTTCTTCTTCAAGATTTTTTCAACACGATGTCTGAGTCGTCGTCTCCATAATAAATGTTGAATAAAATATCCTGAAGAAAATGACATTTTTTAAGAACAGGATCTTCCATCGCCGTCAGGATGCATCGTTTGCTTCCGCTGTTTGCTTCATACTTCCGGTTTGTGTTCCCGGAATATGTGGTGTTGTAAAATAGACTTTATTGTTACGTAATAGAGTGGTAAGTGGTTTGGTTTTTAATTCATCGAGTTGTGAAAAGTACTTTCAGGGAAAACTGAATTTACGTACGAAAATTTAAGTATATTAGGCATATTTTTTTAGATCAATTTTGAAAATTATTATTTGACTAATCAAATCGTAATAGGTTAGGTACTTTATCATATGGAAACACTTAAAACTATAGTATTACTGTATTCTTTAATATTTTGGAAGAGCTGTGTTGCGTCTTCACAAAAGTGTCCACGCTAAGTCTGCGTTTTGCTCATTAACGAATGATGTGTACTAATAGACGGTATAAAAAAGCCTGTTGACGGCGAAATGTTATGCGTTATTTACCAAGCCTATTTTCAATTTTCAATTTCCCTTACAGTACCTGTTCGGAAGCAAGATGTTTTCTATTACATCGTGTTTGAACAACGATATTGGGAGGCGCTTCCTTTCGATTCGCAAACACCGGTTTTTTTATTATTCCTTTAAAATTTACAGTGAATTTCTATAAAACGTGATACGTGGAGTACTAAAATTTTTAAATTTATTGATTCTGTTGAGCTCTGTATACGAAATTTAAGTGCTTTCTTCCTGAATATATAATTATTTGAAATTTACGGAAATTAACTCAATGAACTGATGACTCAGAAAAAAATCCTATATAACATTAAAAATATAAATGTAGCCAAATTTCAGCGCGGATTGGTTCAATGGTTCTCACAAATCTTCTTCTTCTTATCATGTCACTAGTCTTTTCGAACCAGTGCGGTGAAAGAATTTAAAATGCGGCTTCTGTCGTGCACTTGACACATGTTTTCGAACTTTTTAGGTTCTATAAGGTATGCCGGTTTCCTCGCGATGTTTTCCTTTACCGCTAAGCACGTGCTTTACATGCATATATGTATACATTTTTTGAACAGAAAAATCCTTTGGTGTACGACTTGGTTCGAGCCCACAACCTTGGGATCGAATATCGAAGCAACGCACAGGGCGTTGCCTGTCAGAATTAAGCCTTTGCAACCGACTTAAAAAAATGAGAAGATTATAGATTCGGTTGAAATTTTTTTTTAGTCATTGATTGGGATTTGCATTTACTCCCTCAGTCGAGAGTAGCCTAGAGTCCTAGCAGTGGGAACATTATAAGCTGATTATTAGATATGCTATGTAGGTACTTTCATTAGAATTAAATTATCTAGAAGGCAAGGCACGTATATTATTGGCACGCGGTACTATACGAGGTAACTATATTATTGTTTGTGTATCCTACATGAACAGTGGTTGGAAACAGTTTCCGAAGCTTGTGGTAACTGGCTTTGTGTGACGCACTCGCGGTGTTGACAATGAATTAGGAGCAACAATAGTCCATGGTACCGTATTATATGGTTACATTGAAGGTATTCCTGTGTATCACTTGTTTGTATAATAACAAGTATTCGTTACAGTCATTTTCCTTCATATATCATCAATAAACAGGAACCTAGTGTCTTTTTTCGCGTGTGTTACATGCCATGTGAAGCCTGTTACCAAAATAATTAACTCAATTTAATAGTTAATTTATTTTTGATGTGTTTTCGTTTCATTTGTTAAATCCTCAGCATAGTGATTGGAGTGAAGTGTCATAAAAGGTTAGCAGATAATATTCGATCTCTTTACAATTTTAAGTTGTGTTAAGTGCTGTTTTAGAACCACGTCCAAAGTTACTAAAGTATCAAATGCTCTAGTATTAACACAAATTCCTCACTAAGATAATAAGTTTAGGTGTGTACACAGTTTCTCCATTCGTTTTGACTCTAGATAACAGTCTTTTTCAACGAGGCGTGAACTTAAACTTACTTAGAGAGCCGTCTAATGGTTGGCTTCAACTGTAGTTCCAAGCCAATTCAGCGCAATCTGGTTGGAAGCAAACTTTAGAGTGGAATATGGAAACTGTACTATCTAGAGAATGACGGTAGAGTTAAACTCTAGATTCACTAGAAACTCGTAGAGTACTAGACCTACCTAGTAGAATGTTTGACTGTTTAATTATTTTTAAAATAAAAAGTAACTAAGGTAGATTTGTGACGGACAGGTAGAGTCAGGAACTAGGTTTTAGTTTGAAATACTATTATTTTGTTTCCGTTCTGACTTATTCTCTTTATTATTATTGAAGAAGATCACAACGTTGACTTGGTGGGTCGTTCCCATCCGCTGCAAAATTATTTCATAATTGCATCTGATTCCATCGGCGATGAAAATTGATGCCAACCCCTGTGTATGAAAATGTGTTTGTGAAGCACTTTTTAACCGCACGGTTGTAAGGCAGCGTGGCCGAGTGGTCTAAGGCGCTGGTTTTAGGCACCAGTCCGAAAGGGCGTGGGTTCGAATCCCACCGCTGTCAAACTGTTTTTTATCCTGATTTATGTGTTATTTTGCCGCTCAATAATTTTAACCAAGCGTTAATTTGATTATTGGATTTTTTTAAACCCAAATTATATTTTAATCTAGTTTATTTAGACTGTTCCTTGATTGTTAGTCGTTGGAGTTTTTAAGCTACTAGAAAGTCTTTATAACTATATTGTCAAATGGGACCGGTACTTTAAGAAATATAATGAACAAGCAATTGAGAAAATTATGATATTATTCCAATTTAAAATTAAATGCACTGGACACAAATTGGGCACGGCGAAAATTGATCAGTTTGATCCTGAAAATGATTGGATTTGTCTGCATTCCGATTCAACCGAATCCAGAATTGTGATGGAACTGCCAGCAATTGTGTCATTCGCATAATTACTCAATCTCACGCTCTCTTAAATATAACACAGATATTATCTATAATAGTTAAAATGTGAGTTACACTGGTTACACTTTGTTTGCGTTACGAATTAACTAAATTCCTCTTTCTGAAGGGTAGGTACAGCTGTAAGCTAGTGAAATTACTAAGCTTTCGAGATTGACCATCTAAATGTCTCAAGGTAGCGTATCAAATACATATCAAAGAAGGTAGCACTCTTATGGTTATGGGCAGGTTTGATCTCTTACTACCAGAGAGCGCCTAAAGGGGGTTAGGCGTAAATAATTCCGGGAATTTTGAAAATGGGTAGGTTTATGTGTTTCGAGGTGCTCTATCAGAATTTCAACTCTGCGACCACTTTTTTTAATGTCGAAACTAATGTCGAAATGTCGAAATTCTATAATTTAATGGGAGTGAAAACCGTAAAATTAAAATTAAACAGACGATTCTTACAACATTACATGACATAGGTATCATAAATTAAATCCGTGAAAAATACTTCAGTACTTATTGGCGAGACGTAGAAGCCTTCCATTCCACTGCGTATAATAAATGGTATCACTAACCCCTACAGAGGGGATATATTTTTGAAAGACTCCGCAAGTCTATTTTTCATGGAAAATATTAGTATGAAAATATTCAGTGGGTAAATAAAAAGAAGGGTTTATCACAAACTTTTCCCACAAATAAACCAATTGACAAATACGGATGAGTTGTTTTTTTTGGCATCATTCACAATCGTACGGATCGCGAAAGTATTCCTGTTTACAATGCCAAGAGAACTTTCTCTGGTTTGGTCCAAGTTTAGAAGAACTAGCGGGTTAATATAATTTGTTATACCACTAATATTATAAATGCGAAAGTTGTGGCTGTGATGGCTTGTGGTGAGTGAATACATGGATGTTTGTTCTTTATAAAACCATCTTACAGTGTTTATTATTTTCCGTTACTTCTCAACCGATGGGACTAAAATTCAATTCACAATTAAATTAGTTACTTTTCAATTGCAGGCATCAGGTTGTATGGAAAAACGCATGTTGATACTCTGAATGAACAAATGCTGAGCGTGATTGAAAGGAACAAGGATAGTGAGAAGAATAGGAAATTGTGGACGCATTTGCATAGCATTGGAATACCCTTGGCTGATAAAAATAATTATGTTGTTTTTGTGTAAGTTTTCGATAAGCTTCTATAACTTGGATCAAACAACTCGCTCTCGCACCCCACCTCACAAAAGACGGCATTCACAAACCACGTCTGGGTACTTCGTAAGACCAATATTTTCCTCGGAAAGGGGATGGAACGACTATAAATTTCTACCCTATTGATAGTTAGTAGCGCATTAGTTCTCCTTTTGTACTTCTCAGGCCATTCAGTTGAGAAACTGGCTTATGGGGACGTCTACATTTATTGGGGAGATCATCTTTTATTAGAAAAATCCACTTGCAATGCTCTATAGCTAGTTTCTCGGTTATAACAGCAGGTTTACATATATACATTTTGATTATTTACTACACTTCTTGATGTGTAACATCTTTCCTCTCGATTTCTATCAATTTGTGGGAGTAATTTCGTGAAAATGGGACGGAAGTGTGTAACAGTAATTTGGCCGTCAGATGGTACCAACCTTAGAAAAATTAAATCTGAATCTGATAATAAGCAAATGTAAATTTTACTTATTATCAGACACTAGTAAAATTATTACCAATTTACACGATACCATTTTCTTGTACATACAACGGCAATATGTAATTGAATGCAATACATGACGCGCAATTATTGATCTTCAAGAATTGTAAGTAACTGTTTACACGCGGCAATAAGTAAAAAAATGGAATGCAATTATTGTATGAAAGTCTTGACATAAAATAATTGCTGATGCCTTTTGTTTACACCAATACAATTATGTTTAGGCGATTATTGCTCAAGTTTTGACTTGTCTAAACACAGACTTGTATGTGCGTGTACCATTTTTCAGCGGGTTGCTTCAAGTATTGCACGTTTTTGCGGTGGCAAATTTTCATTCAAGTGTTGAACGTTTAAGAAGCTACTATTTCAAAAAAATATGCTGATTTAATAAAGTTCATTGAGAATATACACCACCAATTTTTAATAACCAAAAAAACTTTAAAAAATATTTCTACAAAAAAAAATCATATTTTTTCCATATGTGTGTTCAGAAACGGCAACTGATTAGGTCTGCGTATTTTTATTTCTGGTGATGAAAATTTACGGTGTATATTAACATACCCTCACTCACTGCACTAATGTTTGCATATGAAGAGAGAATCCAGTTGAATACAAGAATTGCTTGAGATATTATAGCATGTGCTGTTTACACCAAGACAAGTTTTGAAACCAAACTTGTCTGACAGATAGATGACAGATCAAGAATGTTACGTGTTGTTTAGACCATGCAAGTCATTTATTGCTTCAATTTAATGGTATGCAACAGGCAAGAAACTTGCATCGTGTAAATGGGCCTTTACACATCAAATGCGACTATTGTAAGACTCGCTGGTTTTTTTTTTTTTTAACGCAAAAGCCCTTTTTGTAAACCGCAACTTAGCATAAATATTATACAATACCTACATAAAAAAGCCCACAAAGCTAATTAGCTTTCGATAATGAATGCTTTTGTAGTAAAAACTACGTCTAATTAAAAGTATCTTCAAACATGGTAATGACGTACTAATTATCTGTCTTTTTCTATAGCCTCCAGCAACCCTGATGGTTGATAGTGTAAACACGCAACATCGCTTTGATCCTATGAGAGCACTTATTTTATACGCAGACAAGTGTTTTCCTGATATGCTACCTAAACCCAGTCGAGAGATAAACCAAATTGTATGTATGTCCCATTTATTTATTACTAGCTGATGCCCGCAGCTTTGTTTGCATTGCAAATTTTCAAAAATAATTTCTAGTTTATTTTTATAGTACGCACTTTCGGCTCTTGAATTACATTCTCTGAGTTTCAAGTCTCTACGTCCACTTGATAAGCCTGTAGACTGTCTGGCAGTCAGTCAGGCAGGACTAAGCTCATTATGTGGATGTGCCTTTTTATTTCTTTTTTTTTAATTATTAAGATTGATAGGCAAAACCTAGAGAGGTTTGATGGATATTTGTAGCTCAGTCACGTCAAAGCTACTAAACACTGGTTAAGTCGCTGGCTTTAACGCTGAAATTCAGGATAATATTACGTCATTTAAGCTGGAAAAGTTATGTAGAAAATGTCGGTTTTGTCGATGCCTAGGAGAACATTATAACGAGTTGGTGTTGGGTAATTTTTTGAGTTAAGTATTTTATGTAATAATCATTCGACTTTGTTTCTATGTTTTATTTGCTCATACCCTTTAGTCTTCTTCTACATCCAAACTTTTAAAAAATACACCGCTTTAATTATATTAATGTGGGCAAAAAGCAAACTCTTACTTGCCAGTGTCTCTTTCAGTTGCAATACCCCTGTGTCCTATAAAAAGGCTCTGACCTTTCTATCGAAGTCAAATTAATATTGACTAGTCGTCCAAAAAAAATACATGATTCTAATTAAACAGCAGTGCTATTACGCACGTTTTCACAGATTCAACTACATAAATGAGATATGTTGACAGTCGTAGTTGCAGAGGAAGTGGTGGCCGAGTGGATGAGGCCCTTACCTTGCGATCTGATGGTCGCGGGTTCGAATCCCTGTGGCAGTTATGCGTAAATGGGTTTTTTCGGTCGAAAAATCTATGTATGCATCCTACGTTCTCGCAACGGTGAAGGAAAACATCGTGAGGAAACCGGCATGTCGTAGAACCAAAAGTTCGAAAACGAGTTCGAGTGCACGAAAGGAGTCTCTTCGAGGCGCACTTGAAATCCTTTCACCACACAGGTTCGAAGGAACTAGTGACACAATAAGAAGAAGAAGTCGTAGTTGCTAGTGTCAATATCAGTAGAAATACCGATGTGTCCCTGATAAGGCCCTGAGCTTTGTATCAAAGTCTATTCTTCAAAAATCAGTTCACATATGTCTAATTAAACAGCAGTGCAATTACGCACCATTGCTCAAAGGAGCACAAACACTGCAGTCTCAATCGTGCCAAATCAGTTTACCCAGGCTCTGTCGACACAAACAAACAAGCACGTTTGCACCAGATGCAAATAATTCGCCATAGAGCTGACCGAAGCCTCAGGAGGGTTGTGACGTGTGGACGCGAAACAGTGATTTTAACACTGATAAGTAGAGCTGTTCAACACATTAATGAATGTACAGTCGGCTCTGTAATTGTCTTTACACCCATCTTACGCCAGCAGTGTTCTCCTGTGATTAAACCATTTGTAGTTTATATTATGGGTATATGTTAAGTGGTTTACGACGACACCGACACCGTGGCTTAGTTGGTAGTGACCCTGCCTACGAAGCTTGGTGTTCCGGGTTCGATCCCCGGCTGGGGCAAATATTTGTGACGAACACAAATGTTTGTTCTCAGGTCTTGGATGTTGTGATGTCTTGTATGTGTCCATGCCACCTGCGACACAGGGAATCCTAGTGCAGGGGTGTGAGTGTGTGAATGTTATGTTATGTTATGTTTAATCACATCATAGTTTACCTACACACACATGATGTGTTTATGTGAGTGGTTACACAATTTATAAACGGTTGCAAAGGTAAAACAATAACTGTCTCCTTTATACTCATAAACTTGAGCGCGCGAGAGAGACATGCACTTTTTAAGAAGCGCTCGCAATCCTTTCACCACACTGGATCGAAAGAACTAGTGACACGATAAGAACGCGACGTCACGCCGCGCTCTTATTAATATTTTTTTGTACGATAAAAAACTACACTCATTTATAAACTATACGTAGTATTTATGGTATTTCTTGGAGTGTAATCAACCTCGATGTACACATATTACTAAAACTCTTAGATGGACATCTAGAGGTGTAGAGTCCAAGGTTACAAGCTGACCGAAACTCTTGCTGAAAATGTGTGAATACGGAGAAATGAACAATTTCGCTGTCCAAATGGGAGCAAAAAGAATTTCGCAATTTGCACCCATCTGGTTGTGCCTAACTTTTATTTCGAGCAAAATGCGATCATGGTTTGTATTTTTGTCTGTCGTACTTATTAAAATGCGTTTGAAATAAAGACCCCTGTATACTTAGCTACAACTTCAAATTAAACCTATCTTTTTTTATTTATTTTTTCTTCTTTAGTGTAGATTTACATTTTTTAAAATATACCTATAGTTACTATACCCTTATCTAATTCGTCTGACTCGTCAACAACATTGTGTACAAATTTATGTGGACAAGAAATTTATGCATGGTATTTTTTAGCATTAGATTTCTTCAGTGTAATAGAGATTTGTTTTCTGTTATTGTACCAAATAAATAATAAAATATATAAATAAAATACTGTCTATGTGTCATAGACTTTTATATAGTTTTTTTTTTAACTTTAATAATATGAATAATATTTCAATCAAATGTTACAGGTACTAGTACTTCAAGTACTGATGGGCTTATCGTTACTATCAACTTGTTCAATTAATTATTAATAATCTCTTTGTGCCTATTATTTAAATTATAATATAAAATAGATGTAAATCCATAATTAAAAAAACCTGTATTCAAAGGTTTATAAATTTTTCACTATTTCGGATCCCTTTTCATTTTACTGTATTTAAATTGGTAGTATGTCATCGACAAAGCTTTTACCACGCGGTTTGGCTTCGAATATGCTGAAAAATTCAATTTAACCAGCCGTTTAAACTTTAAAAGCTTTTATTACCAGCATAACTTATCGATATTGGAACCAAAATTGTAAAATTCACCCACTTCACGTATAAAATAAGTAAGGTCCATTATTTTACTTATTCTTTATAATATACTCTGCGTGAAAAATTTTCGTTCGTTTCAATCTATAATCAAATCTAAAAATAAGAATTTGAATTTATTTAAATCTCACAACTTTAATCAAAAGTTAACACAGGACTTTGTACTTCATTAATCAGAGCAACACTCAATATATTCTTTTAAAACAACAATTATTTTTTAAATCGGTTTATAAAAAAAATAATTTATAAAATAAATGAAGTTCTGATGTAACAAACATTAAAAAAAACATTCAACCGAATTGAAAACCTTCTTTTTGACTTTTTTTTGACGTCGGTTGAAAAGTAAAAATAATTATAACAATATTACAATAAAAATTAATAAAATGAGTCCCCCCTAGGCATACACGTACAGTACATTGTAGGTAGATGAAGTTTAGATAGAGTGTATGCAAACAAAACCGTGACATCAAAGCACCCCGAAAGCCTTAAACGTTTACGAATACTTTGACGAATTTAATGTTACTTTGTAAAAAAATTGTTTACACACGACTGAGGGCGAAGTAATTTACTTTCTCAAAGCGATCAAAGAACGCTAAGAAATCATACCGATGTGTTTTGAAGCCACGCCTTTGATGGCAGTTTTGAGTTTTTTGAGGTGCATGGACGTTATTTTATGAATAACCTTGTCACATTTCTACTAAATATTACTTTAAAATAATTATATTTCCAAAATAAATATCAGACTTAGTAAGCGTCGATGAAACACTTTCTGCTTATCAGAGTAGAAGTGGCAATGTTGCTAACCGCGCTCTTTATAGAGAATTTAATGAAATAAGCTTTCTTTGTAAGCTCAAATTCAAAGACTTTTAGTTTATTATCCTAGGTTATGAAACTATCCAGCGCCAGCTTAGTGCATAAAAGTTTCAGTCTAAGCTAAAAGCTAGAGCGTGTATCTTTATTAAGATTGTAATATCAAGGCGTAAGCTGCCTGGGAAGTTGTAAGAATCTTAAGTTACTTGTATAATATATTAATAAACATTTGAATCGAAATTAAATATATGCTCAATACTTCGATTTCGATACGATTTCAACAGGTATGGAACTAAAAATTAGGCCAATAAATTGTCTAATGGCGAATCAGTAACCCAGTCTAACGATGATAGAGTATGAATGAGACCTAAGTGTTGGATGGTGGGAGTGGTCCACGGTAAGCTTAAGAGAAATAAAACAAATCTGTAACCCCGCCTTAAGAGTCTTATGGAATTTGAGAATCTTATGCCTACTTGCACCAAACTGTCAAAGTCCCTAAGCAATTACTTTTCTCGCTTGATAGTTCTTAAAAGTCCAGATTCTGGCCGTTAAGAACTGCCAAGCGACTAAAGTAATTGCTTAGGTACTTGAAAGTTTGGTGCAAGTAGCCATTAGACATTTACGCTTGTAACTTGAGCCTTCACTACTAAACCTACTCATTCAAAGATTTACGAGCTACCTTCTACTAGGAGTTTTGTACGTACTGTTGTATTAACTCTACGTTAAATAAATAGTAACTATGTATTTACTAATATTTTACGGAAATACCTACCTAGTTATTCCCACTTACATTTTAATTTTCCGTAAATAGAGCAAAACAAATTACTGAACGACTCAAAGTAGATTAGGTTTCTAGGTAGTGTACGACATCATACCTACAGTTTTTGAGTAAGTATCTACATAATTTGACTACACGGATAGTCGAGTAGCAAGCGTGTTAGAGGCTGCCGTGCCGGTGTCGCGGGTTCGATTCCCGCTAAGGATAAATATTTGTGTGATGAACATCGATGTTTGTCTAGAGTCTGGGTAAACACCCAGACTCTAGACAAACATCGATATTCTGTTTGTTCTGTTCTATGATTTATATGTATGTATTTACAAAAAAATATGTAAGTATTCTATCGGTTATCTGGTTTCCATAATACAACAATACTTAGTTTGGGGCTAGACGGAGGCGTTTTGTGAGATATGTAAAAAAAATATCATAATGACTTCTTCCGTATTTATAGAGTGACTCTACTAGTATTGAATTAAAGTTCTCTAATAATTGAAATCATAAGTTTAATATGCATGTAGCTCCATCTGTTGTAGTAAGCTGGAACTTAAACAACGAGCTCTACGGTAACATCAACCATCTAGAGACAGAGAATGTAGAGTAGCCCGTCATGGTTGGAACTTTTACCATCCTTCAAGAGATGGCGCTTTTGCACCAAAACGCTAATTGCTAATATGCTAATTGAAAAACTTATGTAGGTTTTTGGCAACATTTCTAAAATAAAATATTTATACATACATAGAAAGTAAATTATTATAGCAGAAATTAAGGTTGGAAGATATTTCCACGACACATTTTTAAAAAGTTCCTTTACCTACCAACTTGCTTAAGTATATTTTCTTAGCACAGCTATTATTCTGTTGTATTTATCTTATTATCTTAAGATAACTTGTAAATTAATTACGTATAAATATCTATATTTTTAAATGGTAAATTATATAATCACCGTATTTTATTATTGGAATCTTGTATGAAAAGCTAACATTCTGATCTTGGAATTTAAAATAAAAAAATGTAAGGATAAGTAAATAATGTGGTTTTACTTTTAGCTTAGCTATGAGGAAATGGAAGCCTTCTAATTCTTTATCAAATCAAATCTCAGACATGCTTGCACTCAAGGTAAACCAGGTGTCTCTCTACTTATACATAACTTCTGTATACTGACATGTAGGTAGATAGTAAAGTCTGATTTATCATCATTCGAACTCACTGTTCTTCGAAAGGCAGCTAGAAAACTTCACCAGCTAAGCGGGCCACGATAGGTTTGCATTCTACATCATCTACTTATAGCAGTCCACTGCTGGACATAGGTCTGTCTCAAGGCGCGCCACTGAGCCCGATCTTCGGTTCTTCTCAACCAGCCACAGCCTTCTAGCCATAGGTCGTCCTACACTACGCTTGCTTAGACGGGATCTCCACTTGATAAGAAGTTTACCCCAACGGTTGTCGGTTCTTTAGCAGATATGGCCGGCCCATTGCCACTTCAGCTTGCTGATCCTCTGAGCTATGTGTCGATCACTAACTACGACTTTACGACAACTCCTTCTCCATGCGTCGATGTCCTCACTCCTGAGGGTCGTGACCTTTACGAAGGACTTTTGTGTAGGTAGATGATGTGTCTCCATAAGGATATGTCTTCTGCGGAGTGGAATAGCGTCGCACATACTGGAGTCCAGCGTAGAGCGGATTTGCATGGAATGCAGTGGGCTACGACACCTATAGGTACTTATGTGTATCTTAGTAAACTGTGCCTGTAATAAGACTGATCTAGAATACATACATATATAAGTAGGTAAGTATGGTTTTTGCAAAAAAAATACCGCAAAAACCATATAATTTTTAATATGTTACTAACCTTAGATTAGGCCTTATGCACCAACAAAATATTACAATTACTAGCTGGTGCCCGCGACTTCTTCTGCGCAGGTATCTTTATAAATTGTAGCCTATGTGTTATTTTGATGTAAAAGTTATATTATTGTAAAGTTTCATTATAATCCATTCAGTAGTTTTTACGTGAAAGAGTAACAAAGTTCCATCCATACTTATAAACTTTCGCGTTTAAAATATTAATAATATAAGTAGGATAGTGTTATTGAATAAATCGAAATATACATTTTTTTTATTTTTTTTTATTTGCCGACTATTACCAATTTATTGAAATTTGAATGAGCTTGTTCGTGACCTACAGCAGCATTTTCAAAATCTCTATCTCTGATCAACGTCGAGGTGAGATGTGTTCACACACTTGTAGTAAATCATTCAATCCAGGTTCTGATTGACGGTGTTGTGTGCAAGGTACTGACAAGATAGGATCGGAAGGGAAAGCGCGAAAATTTGGTGGCAAACTAGTGGCTTTAGAAAAAAAAATTAACCTCACACATGGAAGTTTTCCTATACAATCCCAATTTTTTTTCACAATATACAATAATTTGATTATAGCTTCCTCTTAGTAACCAAAAGATTGTACAAACTATACTTAGATTTAAAAAACCATTTGTGAGCAACGATATAATAACCGATACAATACAATAAATATAAAAATAAAATACACTAGGTAAACATAACCGACAGTAGATAGCAAAGGTAAAGTGTAAGTATGTAACTTAATTTACTTCTCAATTCAACTTATCTTATTGTATCAATATATTAATAAAAGGCTTGGATCTGACTGACTGACTGATAGACAACCTTCAGGCTGAACCGCTGAACGTAGAGTCTTGAAATTTGAAAGGTATGTTCGTCAAAAAATGCAGGCGCATGAAAATAATTTTATTGATTCGCAATGCAAACGAAGTTGCGGTCGCCGGCTAGAGCTCTATAGGAATTTATATAAGTTGAATTTGTATAAGTACATAAGATGTGTCTGTTCGATACGATGGCATCTGAAAACTAAGTGACCCCTCTGTTGTCTGTCAACAAACACCAAGTTTCCAATTGCAGTGGGTCAGTAAATTCTCTTGATTTATTCCAACTCAGGAGATAAGCATGACTTTCCACCAGAATAGGGCAGAATGTCAGCGCGGCTACATTCATTGATGGTAATGCTTGCTCAAGAACCAGCGATGTTAGGAAATTATGGGAGATTTGAAAGGGAAATGAGAATTTAGACAAATATAGTGAATGTTGATATCAAACTACCATGATGCCAATAAAAAAAATAATACATATAATTTAAATGGCAGAATAAAGGTTGTGGTTTACTTTTAAACTCAACGGGTTCGATTCCTGGCAAGAAAAATAGATTTAAAATGATTCGGGTTTCTTGTGAGCGTTTTTTGATATTTATTATACCTACTTAAGTTCGTCTAGGTCATAGGAGGTCATCAACAATATATAAAAGGCTTTGACCTGAATAACAGACTGACTGAATGACTGACAGACAGCCTACAGCCTAAACCAGTAGACATAAAACTTGAAATTTCAAGGGTATGTTCGTCAGGGCAAGAAGTGTAAGAGCGTACTAAGAGAGGAGTTTTCTTAATTCACAACGCAAATGAAGTTGCGGGTGTCAGCTAGTATTAAAAAAGTGTCAATCTTCTTCTTATCGTGTCACTAGTTCCTTGGAACCAGTGTGGTGAAAGGATTTCAAGTGCGCCTCGAAGAGGCTCCTTTCGTGCACTCGACACATGTTTCGAACTTTAGGTTCTACGACATGCCGGTTTCCTCACGATTTTTTCCTTCATCGTTGCGAGAACGTGGGATGCATATATAGATTTTTTCGACAGAAAAAACATATTTACGCACGACTGCCACCGGGATTAGAACCCGCGACCATCAGATCGCAAGGGAAGGGCCTCATCCACTCGGCCACCACGTCCTCTGTCAAAGTGTCAATAATCTAAATAGACAGCATAAATACTTATGCAGGCAATTTTTCTTATAAACCTTATTGAAATATTTTTAGATACCTACACAATGATGTAACTTGTGTAATGAGTAGTTTTCTTGCTTCAGCAATAACTTTGGTAATGGTAGGCTAATCAGAGCTCAAGGAACCGAGGCTTAACAGATCGGATCTCACACGAATGCATCGTGAGAAAAAGTCGGGCAAATGAAACAAAATTATTGTTCTATATAAGGAAGGTCAACATAAAGCTGCGATCAGACGTAGCGCAATAAACGCCACATCATAATTCTTGCAATTTTCTATGTTTTTGTGTGATGGAAAGTAAAGTTTACAAAGCTATTATATCTCATTAGTGCGGTTTCAGATTAGCGGATTAACTGAACGGATTCGCCGCTCGTGTTTTGTGTTTGCAGCGCGTGTACGTAACAACGCTCGTTGCCGTGCGTATACGACAGACGCCTCATGCTGGGACAGTCGCTAGAAAAAGCCGAGCGTAAACGCCAGTATACGCGCGTATGCGGCGATGGGCTTTAGAAGCTTCGCGAGTACCGCTCCACACGGGTGGACGTATACGGGTAAGTACGCCTGACAAAAATACTCTAGTCAAAAACTACACTTAATCAAGTAATGCGTTATACACGCACATGTAGGTAGCATTCGTCTATCTATAATATAAGTTACCTCTACCATACCTCTACAATACTACATTGTAACGTCTACGTGGTCTCAACTTCTGTGATTTTACGACTAGTCAACGTAAAGCGTAGGAGACCTGTTATAACTTCTATGTGTCTCACGTAGTATCTACGTTACCTCCAAAAACTCCAGTAGATATACCTCTACGCGAGACCTTAGCACTCTACGTAGCACCTTCATAGCCTCTACGTTGTATCTACGATATTTCTACATCTTCAAGGTCTTTACATACCCTCACCGTTTGATTAAAGGTGTCTGTATCAAAATCCACAGTCTCTACGCAGCATTTACGTTTACTGTAGGTATATATTTTAAAATAAGTTTAAAGTTTAAAAAAACTGAAAACCCGACTGAGATATAATTATTCATTTAATTAACCAAATTAAATTTAAACGTATAACTTTTATGATACATTTTTGCAATCTCCTTTAAAATACCTTCATTTTGATACTCTACTCGATGGGTTTGGTAAACAAAAAATTATTAAATAAAATACGCCATTTTGATTTTTTTTAAATCCATCTAAGAACACTCGGGTGATCGAGACGATTCTAACGATACCTTAATTATCAAAATCAATCCAGCAGTTTGGAAGATACGAGGTAACCCAGAAATTTACATACATACAATACAAGATACGCGCGAAAAACATAACCCTTCCTTGGCAGTCGGGTAAAAAAACGCGGCGGTTTCGCGTTCTTATAGACTCACCTAGAAGATAATGATCCGAATAAAAAGTCGGCTTCCACGATTGTCAAGAACAAATTGCGAAACTAGAGACAGATAAAAACGACACAGAATTACAATATTTTCACGTGTATTTGCGCAATTCTTTCATTGAGGCATATTGCCTTGTGAACTAGTGAGAAATGTGATCTTAAAGATATTATGGATTATTTACACTTTGTAACTTAAAATGATTTTATGAGTTTATTAATAAAACTTCATTAGAACAAACTATATGATCGAGCCAGAAATGTTTAAAATATATAAATGTAATTCACATAGGCCGGTGCAACACTGCTAGAGCGCTCTTCCACATTTTGATGGTCAGTTCCAAAAGTCAGTGCTCTTCAAATTGGAACACAGTTATGCTTACACATTACTGATTTGCGGCAGAATATCTGACACCCTGTTTGTACTCATCTAGACAACATCCTGCCTGCAGGATGCCCTGGGATGCCTCTCAACGGGATTTAAATCAATTGCATGTCATTTTTAGCTCTAAATTTATTATTATTATTAATTCATTTATTTCAGACAAAACATCCAGAGTACACGTAAAATATGTCAAAAGATAACTTAAAAACTACAAATAAATGTCAAAATTGAATAAATTATGAATAAAATTATGAATAACAGTTTAAAAAAAAAACTAATCTAAATAAAAATGATTTTAAAAATATTAATTTAATTAATTAAATAATTTATTCAATATTGGACTGCACCCAGCAATACTTGCATCCATCTGTTTTGGATGAATGATGAATTTTTAGCTCTAAATTTATACCCATACCAAATTTCTTTTAGTAGTTTTGGCGCGATTGGGACGCTTACATATATCTATCTATGCACTCAATCTTACAACATGTTTCCTATAAATAAATAAAAAAGATAAAAGGAAATAAGGAGACGGGTTAACTCCATCTACTACATAAGATCTAGCCACTTCATTCATGTTAAAAACAAACAAAAACATCTTAAACCAGCATATTTTGCAACATTTCTCAGCCATTCTAAGAATGATACAAAATTAATTAGGTAGAATTTAGGACGCCCAAATTACGCAACGCTTAGGAATCGATCCTTGGATCACTATCAAGCTAAAATTATGGCATCCTAAAACTCTGATACCGAGCTATAATTCGAACCTGGAATGCTTTACCTAAAACCTGCTAAGCACACCTTCGACGCAACTGTATCGTAAAACGTACAGTGAAAAAAACGCAGACATATACTAATAATGATTATTATCTGGTGCGGAAGTGTCCCCGCCGAGTTGTTTGATACATACTATACTTTTACATTTACATCGACCACATTGATTTTATGATCAGGTGAGTGAGATATTGGATTTTTTGTTAATAGGATTATAAATAAAAATAAAATAAAAAATATGAATATTTTATTTCCGACTACAAGATCCATATTTCACATACACATTATAAGATTACATATCATCATACTATTTAAATTACATAAAATTAAACTAAATTAAATTAAACTAAAACAAATTGAATTAAAATAAATTAAATTGAAATGAAATAAATAAAATTGATTAAAAATAAAATAAAATAAAATTAAATGGAATGAAATTGAAATAAAATGTATTGAACTAAATTGAGTTTAATTGAATTTATGTTTCCCTTTTAACCGGAGAGGGCTAAAGGGATATGTCGGGCTCACCACCAGACTAGTAGCGGAGTGCTAGGCCGATGGCATACCTGTTTTAAAATTAACCCTACTAACATAAAAAAAAACGTATAAAATCTAAATTAAAGTATGAAACCTTACACTTTTTTGTTCACGAAATAAAAAAACATAGAGGAAACGAATAGTGTGTAGAAATTACTATAATACGGCGTACTTTTTGAGTATTTGTCCGAAACATTTTTGTATGGAACTCGGATTTGAGGATTCCCCTTAAGTAAAAATTTAAATCCGTCGCGCGACTTTTTGACTTTATCATAATTATTCGAATGTTGTTACCAGTTTCTCGAAACGTGTCAAGTCAAAGCTGTGAATAGGTCGCCTAAGATTTAGGTTTGCCGTTCTTAGAAGCAGCTGCAAAAAGTTAGGTAAATTCACCGGACGCGTCGATTTTTTTTTCCGCTAAAAAGTCGTTCATCAAGCCGAAGGTCGTTGGCTAGACGTAACAAAGAATGCTTGTCGGAGTTTTTACTCGAGGAGTTTTTGCCAATGTCATACGTGTAGGTACTTTTGGAGTCACGCTAAGGTCGAATGTATTTGGGCATAGATTTGTTGATGGGTAAAAAACTGAGTGCAGTTTGATCGTTTTGCTTTTTGAATGAAAATAAAAGGTTCTGAATTCAACTCGTATATTTTGTTTTTACTTGATTTTACCATCTTGAATGAGACTTTTTATTATTTTAAAACCATAATATTTATCCATAATAATAACGTTACATAGTTGAATTAACGAAAAATTCTCGTAAACATTAAATTGGTTGGTATCTTAGTGGAAAATTTCTAGTAGTGTTAGTATAGATATTTCAGTCTATGCACGCTACTCCAATGTAGCCGTTAAGTATTTTGATGCCCTTTCTTAGGCTGATTGCGTGAGTGGGGGGGGGGGGGGGGGGGGGGGGGCATGCATTTTCAAACTGAAAGATCTCTCTCTACCCATCTTGACGGAATCCATTTGTCCCTTGCTGGATCCCAACGGTGAAAGATTAGGAGACACCTTCATATTTCATAGTTTTTATTGACAACTATTTGTTACAAGTCATTTACAAAAAAAAAATATAGCACATATGTATGCAGTTGCATAGATTAAAATAACAATATAAATTACTAAATAAGTGTAAATTATTGATAATTAATATTGGAATCAAGTGAATTTTATTCAATTTAATAACTTTCTAAGCCCTTAGTATCTAGATATATCATTAGAATGATAGAAAATCATCCTTTTACCTTTAAAGAATCTGTAATTCAGATTCTTCATTCACGAGCACATCGTAAAATCCTACCACAAAGCTAGACGATCACAGGGCCAATATATTCATAAATCACAACAAACATCGTTATCTTTAGATAATTAAAATAATCAATATTTCAAAATTTCTCACAAACCACCGACAAACTTCTGAAATTAAATCCCCACATGGCCTTTACAATTATAAAATTTTGTTTGTTTGTTCCCAAATTTACGTACGCTTTACGGTGTTGTCACCTGTGGAAACACACTGAGCTGATGGAAGGCTTAGATAACATCATAAAGAATACACTGTCGGTGGTTTTGAATATCGCGCTGGATGACAGGGCATGGTCGCAGGCCTCCCTTCCTATTAAAATGGGAGGCTTAGGTATACGCAAAATTTCAAGTGTTAGCCTACCAGCTTTCTTGTCCTCAGTCTATAGCACAAGTTCTTTGGTTGAAAAAATTTTAGCTCCGACGGTTTCAATTCAATCTGGCAACATTTTCAAAATTTCACATTTAGACGAGGCCAGGAACGCTTGGCAAATTGCTTGCCCAAATACTACTCCCCCCAAAACCCTTTCGTCTCAAAGGCAATGGGACGGGCCTATCTGTGAGCTAACACGGAACTGTCTGTTACAAACGTGCTCTAGCCCCTCAGATCGTGCTCGCCTCCTAGCCGTTTCCAAATGGGAGTCAGGACTTTGGCTGCAAGCATTGCCCTCACAAACGATTGGCACATTATTGGATCCTTTAACTTTCCGCGTTGCAACACGTCTGCGGTTGGGTGCTCCATGCTGCGCTCCACATAGATGCCGGTGTGGTACTGCGGTCGAACATCTTGGTCACCATGGATTATCGTGCACTAGGAGTGCTGGCAGAATTTCCCGCCACAGTAGTCTTAACGAAATCATTCGCCGGGCTTTTACCACCGCCAATGTGCCAGCCGTTCTCGAGCCGAACGGTCTAAGTCGTGACGATGGTAAGCGGCCTGACGGTATGACGCTTATCCCATGGAGAATGGGCAGGCCCTTGGTGTGGGACGCTACATGCGTAGACACTTTGGCACCTTCTCATTTGCCAGGGACGCAAGTTAGGGCTGGTGCGGCGGCAAACTCTGCTGAAGATCTCAAGCGGCGTAAATATGTAGGTCTTGATAGGTCGTACATGTTTGAGCCCTTTGGGGTCGAGACCCTAGGTCCATGGGGAATGGGAGCCTACCGCGTTTTTAAAATTTTGTCAGAGCGTCTGGTCGAAGCGACGCGTGATCAGAGGGCTGGCAGCTATCTGGGCCAAAGAATAAGCCTTGCTATACAAAGAGGCAATGCAGCCAGTATCCTCGGCACGCTGCCATCGGGTATCGAGTTGGAGCAGTTGAGCTACCTATAGATCGTTTGCAACGGTCTATGGGTGGCCCAATTGTTTCCTTTTGTAAATTTTGTAATATATCTATATATAGATTGTAGTAGTTAGCTTATGCTGTAATAAAATATCAACATCAAATAAGTTATTCAATTGCATTAAATTCACCCAATTCATGGAAAGATTGAACTTCCTTCAACGGTGAAAGAAGAACCAAAAGCTGAGCTTAGGTACTATCTAACTAAACATCAGCCCATTTTCAATATCTCAAGTCATGATTTGCTTGAATCATTAGCTCAATGTAAACACGCGGTACTCTTTCCGCGGCATCTCAAGGGCCGTCGTGAGTGATTAACCCATAAATCCAACAATGGATGTCTAATACGATACCATTAGCTGGTGGGTATTTTATCCTTGCCTCCTACTAGATGTATGGTTGCAGGGCTGCCAACGAAATGCGTACTTTACATAGCATTGCTATTACTGTGTTCCAGTATAAAAAATACTATAAGCTGGCAGAATTATCGATTAATATGGGCACCAATCAATATAGTGTAAGACATTCTGCCGCAAAGCATTACTGTGTTCCAATTTGAAGGGCACTGTAGCTAGTGAAATTACCTACTGGGATTTCGAGGCAGACCATCAAAATGTCTGAAAGTGGATGACTATTCAAAGTGATTCAAAGTCTTGTGTAGTATTGTTATGGTCATGGCTAAGCGTAATCCCCTTCATTACGCTCGTCTTATGCATTTTAACACAAAAAAAAATCATCTTGATTTTTTGACCAAAATAATTGCCAGAACTACAGCCACTATAAATCTAGCTACTTTTGAATGATGCCAAATCTTTGGTAAATATTTTCTCAGTAGGAATATTAAAAACCGTTTTGTGCCGAGGCTGAATTTGATTTGCCAGGTAGTAATTAGGATAAAACGGATAGAGTGCTAGAGGCATTCATCACCAATACATTTTATACCTAAAGCAATTTATAACAATGGATTATAGATAGGTATATCTAACTACTGACTAAACTGTTTAGTATAATAATTTTAAAATGAGGTAAGTGGAATGGGGGCACGATGATGATGATGTTATTCGTACTTTATTTGTAATTAAATTTGATTACAGATTAAGCAAACTTTTTTTTTAACGTGTCACAAGTTCTTTCGAACCGGAGTGTGGTGAAAGGATTTTAAGTGCTCTTCGAAGAGGCTTATTTCGTGCACTTGACAGATATCGATATCGATTCATAGACATTTTATTTATTATTTATTAGTGTATTTTGTATAATATCGTAGGTATTATGTTACTAAAAATAAGCTTTTTACTATTTTCTAGCACTACTACATCGACATAATACACAGAGGTTAGCTGGAAGAAAATGCTAACTAGCATTAAGTTCGCCTATGTACTTGTTTTTTACTTTGTGCAATAAAGCATTTTCTATCTATCTATCTATAGACCGTTGCAAACGATGGATAAGAACATAATGAACAATGATATTAATTAAACATCATTTTACTATTACCTATTTATTAAACTCAAAACAAATCATATAACGAGATAATTTATATTATCAGGGTATTTTTTTCAAGGAAGCGTTTTAAACTGTTAAAGAACGAAAGCTGAAACGAATTTATCAGGACTTTTTTCATATTATTTTTTTTGCATATTCTTTGAGATTAATAATAACGATTGCTATTGATGTATGCTAGTTACTGACAGTCGTGTCAGCGTTATGTGACTAAAGTGTAGAATTACTTACCTTCGATATATTTTGACAACTTATCAGCACTTCTAAAAGTTAACTAATCGCATTCTGATCTGTTAATTGGTGTAACCACTCCCAAAATGTTTTTAAACTTCGCCTCAGGGGACGTTACTTGAGCTGATTTATTCATTTCTTGTCGACACTAAACAGTTCCTACACTAACAGGTTGTGTGGAATACGCGTTGATTTAGAAAGGTACCCGGAAGACAATTTGATTGAACATTTTACCAAAAGCCTAGTCTTCCGGCATTTTATGAACCTCGATCCCAGCTTTGTTAACAATTGTTTTGTAATAAAGCCAAGTTTGAAGGCCATATCAAAAGCACTAAAAGCCTGAAAGGAAAAATGGACAGATATGAATATTCAGATTTCAGTCATTCTTTTGTAAGTCAGGACCTTGCACTATGAAGAAAAAAAATAATGTTTAAGTTTTCAACGAAAATGATATAGATAACAAAAGAAAATGTAGAATCCCTAAATCAACAAAGGTTTTGTTTTTTTCATATAATTGAATGAAAGCTGGAACAGATCCTATCGTTAAGAAAAATATAACATTTCTTGTTGAAAGAGAAAAGTCAAATAATTTTGGCCCCAAAAGTATATTAAATCTGATTAATATTTTGTTGTGAAAAATTCCAAATATTTGGTGTCAACCCTAAAAATGAACAAGGTGTGAAAACGACACACCAGTAGACCAAGATTGCAATTAATCGGGATTTCATAACGAGCACCATACATATTCAACTAATGCTCTGTCACTCAACTATTGTTCGTCTGACATAAATTACCTGGCGTAGGCACATTTGAGGCAAATTGCGGCGATTATGTGAGAAAATATTGAGGCAAGGTGAGCTTAGGTATGCACATAACAAACAAATTACTAGGATATTGATTGAATGCACGCACCTTTCAATATTTGACGGTCGTTGGTTAGTAACGGAAGAGTATATTTTTTCGATGGAAATGGCATGAATTCTTCATAAAATATTGGAACTGGCTACATATAAGTCGTCAAATCAACGTTAAATATAAAATCACCAATAAATATTGACAAAATTGAGCAGAGCTGAGCTAAATCGCTGAGCTTAATTTTGTCCTAAATACTAGAGATTTTGGAATAAAAATTAAGTCTTTTGTGTTTTTGAGTGTTTTTGAGTTTGTAACCACTGTGTGCTGTACAGTTTTTTTAAGCCAAAATAAATACTTATATTTTTTTTTCTAATGTTTATTTTCCTAATCGACCTTATAATCTCTCAGTTGCAAAGTAAACTAAGTAAGTACTTAATATGACGCGTTATCAGAAGGCTGGAAGCTATTTTCTACTTATAGATCATTTCCAACAGGCATTTCCAAGCTATAACCCATACGGCCACCATAGAGGCCGTATAGGTTATGGCTGATTGTTTCCTTTTGTACATTTTATAATATAGATTGTAGTAGCAAGCTTATGTAAAAAATAGTATTTATTTCAATTCCAGTTATTATAAACTAGCTAGTCAATAAAGGTTAGAAATTAAACCTACTTATTTTTATGAACCAAAACAGACAACATTGCCAGAACACCCTTAGAAATCACCCTTTATGGAATAAAAAGTAAATCTAAAGAGGTAGAGTTCTTAGGTTTGGTACTCTACCTCTTTACAAAGTACAATGCTAGGTTCAAGATGCACATGTAGTAATCACTGACCTTTACTCATAATACAGCTAATTACAAAATTACCTGCACTTTTCTCGTCTTATCACTTTCAATGTGCGGAAGCGGGGTTATTAAATTTGCATGTGATTAATGTAAATGAGTGCTGCCTTTGTTGTTGAACTATTCATAGACATAATAAAAATAGATGCAACATTCGATACAAAAGCAGAGACTCTTTTTGAAGTATGCCGGCTGATTCATAAATTACACACCACATGCACGCAGTTACGCTTGCAGTCGTAATAAATGAGTTTACTGATTGCAGATTTATCAGCAATTTTTGAAGTGAAAACTTCTTTAGGCTATGTCGGCTCTCCGATATGTAGGTAACTCTCGTTCGAGTAAAGATGGAAAAAATATATTTGATTAGTTTTCACTTTTGCCATGTGTCTGTTTTAGACACACCGTTTTTTTTTGGCTAGCTGCTTCCATGGCTTTGCCTGCGTAATATCAGGATAAAAATTATGGTTCCACGCACCTCAAAAACTATGTCTATTCCATATTACAGTTTAATTTGATCAGTCGTTTTGGCTTGATTTATGAATTAAAATTCATGTATCCATCCATCCTTAGAAACTTTCACGTTAATACTATATTTTTTTTTAAGTGATTTATTAATACTTATTAATTGCACATTGTGAGTTTGGTTGTGCTACAGACAATTTTTGTGGCGGATGCTGTATCCGTAGACAACATTTACATCCTATTTTTTATTAGTCTATGGAAGCAAGATAGAAATCTGCCAAGGCTGCCAACATTATAGTACTTAATAACATTAATTATTCCCTGTTACGCATAATAGTTGCGACCAAGTCTATGAGTGCGACTATCATTGGTATGAGATTATGCATTATGTAATAAATATATAAACTTATTTTTCAAAACTCGCAGTGATCGAAAAATGTAGCTAGGTACCTACATATTATTTCTCTTACCTCATTCATTAAAAGTTTTGGAACAAATGAAACTTATGACTAGATAATTTAGCAATAAGTATGACATATTTTTAACCGAGTGAGTGTCCTCAAATATTTAATATTGATAAAAAGTAGGTACTATTTGCATGCTTAGGACTTGTAACGAATTGAATCGTTTATGAAAGACTTACAAACGACCAATAATTAAAAATAATATATAATTATTAAAAGCCATTTTACAGAACCTTTTTAAAATAACTGTAAATTTCTTACACAAGGTAACATACTTATGAAATTCAATTGTCATTATCTAAACCTAATCAAATTAAAAGTTATTTTATTGCAAAAATATTCATATAAAAGGAATTTAGTATATCAATGACCTAAATAAATATCTACGCGGATTCATAAATTGAGTATATATTATTATTTATTTGATTTTACCTGTAGACTAGATTAATAAAAATAAAATTATCCAAGCCAATTACTATTCATACACTGACAACAATATCATTTACAGTTAATATATTAAATACTGGCATTTATCATTTTTCTTCTTTATTGAACAGACATGCGCCAGAGCTCATTAGGCGACATTTTTCATTCATAATTATGATTAACAAAAAGTTAAGCTTGTTGACAGATATAAATAAGTAAGATATTGCCATAAGTACCTACGTGAAACCTAGTTAAGAGATTTTGACGTGACTACGTCTAATAAATCGATGAACGCCGCGCCGGCTGCATGCACGAAAACGTTGACGTCATTTTCCGGTAACGCTCATTGTCCGGATCGCTTATTGTGCCGTTACGCTGGTAGTCACGTTAAGCTATCGTCCGTAAACCAACTTTACAGACAACCAAGTTTTATATATTTTTATTACTCACACTACAAGTTTTTACTAAACAGAATAAATATAGATTTAAATAGTCAGTGCCGTTTACTAGACATTTAATAAAATATATTATATTGGTTTAATTGCTATAAAATCACGTTGATAAGTGATGATGAAATTAAATGCATCTGTATAAAAAAAATATTACACCGAATTTCAGTAAAATCGGTTTAGTAGTTTTTGCTTGTACAGTCGGCTCTATAATTGTCTTTACACCCAGCTTACGCCGGTTTTCTCCTGTGATTAAACCACTCACACAAACACATCATCTTTGTGTGTGAATAAATTACTGATGTGAATAAACCACTTAAAATATACCTCTAATATAAACCACAACTAGTTTAATCACAAAATAACATCGGTGTAAGCTGGGTGTAAAGACAATTATAGAGCCGACTGTACTCCTCCAAAATGATCGAGGGGCTATCGCGATTTTTGCGTGTCTGCAAAAAATCTAATTTCCTACAAGGGTTACGAAATGACACGTTTTCCAAATGGGATGTAGCCAGAAGTTTCAAACGCGAGGCATTTTACAATATTGCAGATGTAGAACATACATCCAGCTTATCAAGTTCAAAACAGCTGACCGATATAAAAACTTTAATATTGCTACATATAATAATCATAAATTAAAAAAATAATACAGGATGAAGATAACGAATGCCGATAATTCCACCAGATAGGCTGAAATTGCTCGCGGAGAAAAATAAATAGAGAAAAGAGAACCCAATTAATGGAAGGCACTATTGCATCCGCTCAGGCTTTAATGCTTGTTTGCGTGACAAAATCTAGTTTTTGCCCTGGCTTTTAAAAATATGGTACAAGTTTTAAGAGTTTTCAGAGTGGGAACCAGAGGTTTATCTCTAGTTACGCCAGCAATTCGTAAGTTTTTTGTGAAAGCATTTTAGCTTGAGAGTGGAGTGTTTTAACTGCCTAATTTTACAGTTTTGCTTGAAACGTAACAGTAATTTTTCAATTACTATAATCGAAGAAACTTATAGAACCTACCATAATTTTTCATGGTTTCTTTAATGATCTGATTTATACAATTGAAGAATTTAATTTTTTAGCTGTCTTCATAGCTTTACTGCTAGGCAAATGCCCCAGTGCCATCCCGATGAATCTTCTGTGATTTCATTTTTCAGTATGATGAAAGGATTTCAAGTACGCCTTGGGAGGTCAAGGCCTCGAAGAGGCTCCTTTCGTGCACTAATCTAATTAAATTTTTAATGAACTGAATAAGTTCGTAACTTAGACCATATATCAAGGCTCTGCACGTCCCTGAGGTACCGTTACTGCAAGGGCGGCTACGCGGCGTACTGTACTTATAATTGCAGTCAATTCCGCGGCATCGGCTTGCTAGTGATACTAGGAATACGACAAAATGTAGTGCGAGATGTATTTTTTTTTTGTTTAGTGCACATTAATTATTTTTTAATGTACTCTAATACTATTACAATCTAGTCAAAGTAGACCAATGAGTAATTTAACTCTAGCTTAGTTCTATAAATAAAGTTATCAAGAAAGTGTCCAATAGCACATTTGTTACAGTCTCTAATTAAGGGGAAGACACGTCGTTAATGTGTTCTTTATAAGTAGCACTATCACTGTCACTACACTTCACTATTTATTAATATCAACAAATTATATAAATATATTTAGTAATAAATCCGCTTAATTTCAAAGTTTAAAGATACGACACGTGTTTCGCCTCTACACGAGGCATCATCAGGAGGTGTGGACTCGCCGAAGTCCGCAACGAGAGACTTCGGCGAGTCCACACCTCCTGATGATGATATGAGTATGTTCTGTGTAACTTGTAAACAATTAAAACAAAGACTTATTGACTGCAATAAAAATATTGAATACTGAATACTGAATACGGTGCCGAGACATGGACGCTCACGAAGGAGACTGTGTACAGGGTACGCGTTGCACAGAGAGCCATGGAGCGAGCCATGCTCAGTATCAATTTACAAGATCGAGTTCGCAATACCGAGATCCGGCGTCGGACAAAAGTCCATGATGTCGGAAATCGGGTTATGGAGCTAAAGTGGAACTGGGACGGACACTTGGCCAGGCGAAGTGATGGCAGGTGGAGTAAAGCTTTGAGCAAGTGGTGGCCGAAAATGGGATATCGAAGTCGTGGTCGTCCGTTGGCGCGGTGGGTCAACGACATTACGAAAGTCGCGGGCAACTTTTGGATGCGAAAAGCACAAGACCGGAGAGAATGGCGTGTACAGAAGGAGGCTTACACCCAGCAGTGGGTAGTTATGGGCTGCTGATGATGATCTTGGACTAGTATTTTAATTTCTATCTCTCGCACTATTATTTAGCGTTGCAGCTTCTCAAGGTACAGGTGGCCAGTTCGTGGGAAGCTCCTGTTGCTGACCACGATTGATCGGCTCTTGCACTTTTTATCTACATTTCTCCCAAGCTCGGCCATCCAGAGACATTTATAGTAATTACATTAAACTGGTCTGGAACTAAGTAAATTAAATTCGTACGAATATGGATGGATATTTTTTACGTGAATTGGAATGTAATATTGTATCAAATCAGGTATTTAATTTGAATAAACTGTGCCTTGCAAAGTTAATGCTTGCATGCGAACTATTCGCCGCCTTTAGTGTTGGAGTTAATGAGCCAGCATT
This sequence comes from Lobophora halterata, assembly GCA_932526365.1. Taxonomy (NCBI): domain Eukaryota; kingdom Metazoa; phylum Arthropoda; class Insecta; order Lepidoptera; family Geometridae; genus Lobophora; species Lobophora halterata. The sequence continues at coordinate 10,188,763 of OW052002.1, forward strand.
TTATGTAGCTAATTTTGTAGCGTTTAATATTTTTATTATTTATAACAAATTCTTATTTTATTATTCTGACATAAAAAAAATATTACGAAAAAAAAAACTCACTTTTTTATTTATTTATATTCTTACTTAGTTTATTCCAAAACCAACACACCTACACCTATTATTTACATACATATATATTTTCTTAACTTATGGATTATGAAATTCAGTCCCTAATTTCTACATGCCTTCTTCATTCGATTTGTCAAAAAAAGGTAAAATATAAATATTGTTTTACCAAATCTGTATTTAGGTACACAATTTTATAATACAACTAGATTGCATTCCGAATTTCCGAAATTCCTTTCTTAGTTCTTACTTTCAGCTCTTGACGAACACATCCTTCTAGTTTAAAGTCTCTACGTCCATTGGTTTGTCCTGTGCGGCTGTCAAAACTAAGCTCTTTATAAATATTGATTGATGTTTTAGAAAACGGATGTGCTCGCCCCCAGCATCACCTGGATCTTCCTGTCCATTAATCATTAAAAATAATTACCCAGTTCTTAGGTAATTCGATGTTTAAGATCATTTGACACCTCTTATTATGTTGATCGGAACCACTTTGTCTCTATGTAAAACCGCAAGTTGAGCGGGCTGGAACAACTTTTTTTTTTTTTCGTTATGCTGCAATTGGCATCCGGTAGGACCGTTATGTTTACATAGATGTGCAATGTCTGTTGGATAGAGAAGACAATTATTAGTAGGTAGATGGTTTAACCGGGGGAGAATATGCCATTTTGATAGGTACACGTCAATTTTGACGCCCGAATACAAAAAATAAGCTGAGAAATTTGATTTTAATGGATAAGTATCTCAGATTTACAGTTTGTTTGGTTTTTAGATCAACTGGGTACCTACAGCAAAATAATCACGTTCGATTTTTAAATATAATTTTAAAGCAAAATATTTACGTCACGAGGTTTCCAGAGACCTCAATATAATCCTCGGAATATCATCGTGATTTAATTGACACCATTAAAAACCAATCAATAACGGGTTTTTATATTTATTATATTATTTACTTCACAAACAAAACATTGTGTAATGTCTCGTATACTTGGTAAGGCTGAAAAAGGCTTTTTCACACAAAATCTGTAGGCGACGCGTCATGCAATTACATCTATATTATTTCACTTTATTATGCCGTTTCTGTATAATTCAGGAATACTTATGGAGGATGCCTAGCCTATGCCCAGAAGTGGGCGTCTATAGGCAGATATGGTGATATTGATTGATATTCGTAGTCCAAAATAAAGTGTCAATTTAAGCTTTTTTCAAAAGTATTCCCACAAAGAGAAGGTTGGCACCTCCGTCCTTCGTGGATCCGAGCAAGTTATCATCACTGAAAACCAGATTGCCAGGATCTTATCCACCGTTAATTGCATCTTGTGTTGCCAGTGCCCACCTGTCTAGACTTTTTCTATTTTCGTGGGAAAATACTGGCAACACCTGTTTATTAAAATTCTGCGTGTCATCAATGGAAATAATAATGTGCATTTCTTAGTTAGCGAAATGGTTTTTCTGTCTAATGATGTACCTACAAAGCATCTGCCCGACTGTTTTCAACCGACTTCAAAATAGAAGGAGGTTCTCAATTAAGTTGTTTTTTTTATGTTTGTTACTTCAAAACTTTGTAGTTTATAAACAGATTTGAAAAACCATATGTTTTATCAAAATGGGTTCAGTAGTTTAGTTTTTAAACAAAAATAACTGAAAAAAGTTCAACAAATTATATAAATACATTTAGTAATAAATCCGCTTGATTTCTAAACAAAGGTTTTAATTAACTTAACTTTAGTTTAGAACTTTAGTACATATTACTATATTATAAACCAAAGAGTCAACGAACAGAACGAAACGAGAATCTCGTTTCGGACTTCGGCGAGTCCACACCTCCTGATGATGCCTCGTGTAGAGGCGAAACACATGTCGTATCTTTAAACTTTGGTTTTCTGTTCGTTGACTCTTTGGTTTATAATATAGTAATATGTACTAAAGTTCTAAACTAAAGTTAAGTTAATTAAAACCTTTGTTTAGAAATCAAGCGGATTTATTACTAAATATATTTATATAATTTGTTGATATTTATGGATTTCCGCAAAGTAACGCCTGAATCAATCAATTATGAAAAAAGTTGTTGAAGTGAACAAAATTGCGTATTTTACTCCTCTGTGACTTTTCAGTGGTGCCTTCGGTCATAAGAACAGTCCAATTGAAGTCGGTTGTTGTATGTTTTTGTATAATCTTGATTATTATGGTCATAAGTGATGAGAAAAGGTAGGCGCTCTCCTGCTAGTAAAAGATCATGTCTTACCCATGACCAAAACAGTACTACACATGATTTCAATTCACATAGGCCAGTATAACATTGCTATAGCGCTCGTTCACTTGATATTTTGAAACAAAACATTAATAATAATTAATAATAAATGATGTAGAAATGTTTCTTAAAATTTATCTATTTACGAAATAGTAATAGGTACCTACTACTGCTGCTGGCAATATGCCTCCTATTCTTGCCACTTTTCATACTTCTATTAATTTAGGCAAAAGTTTTTAATGACGAAAGGATGTAATATAATGTATAGAGGTTTGTTCCCCAGTCACGCTTAAACCACTAAACCTAAAATTGAGTATGGGTATAGTTTATGAGCTACCACATGGTTAAAGTCGCGTCAAGCAGCTAGTATCATAAAGTATTACAAACTCTCAGTGCCACTTTCATGCATTTTATACACCAAAAATTTTTAATTACCAAAAAACATAAATGGGCAATTTAAGTATCTGCGCAGTCGGAATTTGGGGTTTCTACAAAATGACCGAGTGACAGCGGCGCGAATGCGCGCCCGAGCCGAGCTGTAGCGAGCTGGCTCGAGCTAGGTCTCGGGTTTGCCAAACGATGAATGAAACTTAAATTATAGATAGAGTAAATGGTACCGATTGACACAAAAAAATTACTTAATTTTTTCAAGTTTTTTTATGTAACGGCAACTGATTATGCGTACCTAGTTGTACTCGTTATACATCGTAATTTTTTTAAAACCAGAAAATGTTTTTAAAATTTTACGATAAATAATTTATTTACGAGTCAATTTTCTATTAATTTTATTATAAATTTATATAATTTGATTCGTTTTTCATATTAATTAAGTTAGCATGACTTTGAGCTGTTTCTCAAGAGTGAACGGATTATTTTAAGTATATCCTACCATTAGTCAAAGGATATGCAAATGTTGGGTATGTCCGTTCTACGCACGCAAATGTGACTATTAGTTAGCGATTATTTTAATATTGTCGTTTATAATAAGATAATCTATATTAAAGTAAAATAATTTTTATCTAAATAAGATATGTAAATATCAGTACATCATACACTAAATTCTAAATTACGTATCGCACAGGTATCGTGTTAATTAGTCCTAGCTTTACCAATGTTTTCATTAATTGTTTGTGATAGTTTTTTTTCTTTCAAAAGATATGGTTACAGTCGTTTGTAAAAACAAATTCAAAAGTATAGAATGTTTTATTATTTGTTTACAAGTGAAAGAAATATTCGAAGCAATTAATGTAACAATTTTATAAAATACCATTATTCAATGGAAGATAAATTAAACCAGAAATAGAACCATATGTTCGCATGTAATTTTATTCTGGTGTATGTCCGCACCATATATAGTGTACAATAAGAAATGGGAAGGTGTTGCGATGGTAAAGGTGGTCACACAAATGGTGTTTGTTTTAGAAATACTGGAAAAGACATACAACTTGCCAATTTACTGTTTTCATGATCATCAACCTATAGCAGTCCACTGCTGGACGTAGTTCTCTCCCAAGGCGCGCCACTAAGCCCGATCTTTGGATCTTCTCATCCGCCTTCTGCCAGCTATAGCGCGCAAATCATAGCTCCATCTGGCCAAAGGTCGTCCTACACTACGCTTGCCTAGACGCGGTCTTCACTCACAAACAATATTGGTAGAGTCAAAACATTTTGGTTGGGAATATGCAACATTCATACCAAAACTTAGTATTGCTTAAACTTACTGCTTGGCGCCAAAATAATCTTGCACTAAGATCCATTGAAATCAAAATGTTGCTACCACGTTATATTTCAAAATTCAATCAAACTGTGTACTTTTCCACATTTTATACATCTTTGTCCATGTTCATACCACTGTTCAAAGATCATGCGACTAGTAATAAACCATATTATTTTTAGTTGTTCCTAGACCGGAACTGCAGATGGCTAGGATGTGTCGCATCCGGTGGCTGCGCGATCGACAGCCTCCATTGATGATAAGGTAGAGAGCATGGAAAATCTTTCCAAGAAAATATAAATCAATAATAAGCTTAGCTTAGTCTTGGAAATATATTGAGCCCGTAAGCATGGCTTAGCATCCATCATCATCAACAATGAAGATATAAAAAATTAGGGCGTGACAGACAACGCATAGGCGAAACCACTGAACGTTAGAGGGTATGTTCGTGAAGAGCTGAAAGTTCGTACAAACGTACCAAAACATATGTCAGGCGTCAGCTAGTAGCTCATAAAAATAAAAGAAAAAAATATTAATCTAATACTTATCATATTAAATTAGGAGCTCTGAATTTTTTGATACAATGTACCTACGTTAGAATAAAAAGAAAGAAAATACAAAAAAGGGCAGGCCCATACCCAATAATATACATACCTACATGTACTCTCTCCAGTGCCTAGGTTATGCAGAGCTTTTAATAATTGTAAGCGCATTGATATATTTCATTTAAAATTAGATAATTTCCGCCGCCACCTGGTCGAGAATTTATCAAATTAGATCCTAAAATAATTATATATTATCGTGTTGTTTTTTTTTTCTGTAAATTTCTAAGTTAATTATCTCTAAATATTGTGTTTAAAAAAAAACTACTTATATATTTTATTCAAATTATGCTACTCTTTATATTCGTTTTTATACATGCTGTGTTTATCTTTAAGTGATTGTGCAATTAGCAAGAAAAATACTTTTGTAAAGCTAAAATTAGTCTATAAGTATCTATGTTTCATTGTAACAATTATTGGTAGACCAATAAAAAAAAATAAAAAAATATTCTACTGTGTAGTATCCATGCGTACCCGACGTATGGGTCGTAGAAATAAAATAGACGCTAACGAATGTATGAACAAAAATATAAGTACTTATCAAATTTCAACTAAATTGGTTTAGAACCTTTGCCGTAGTAAAGCAACAAACATTAATTTACCTTCACAAATAGTTACAGTTACAATATACCAACGCGTAAAAATCCTATCAGAAGTGGTAGCCGAAAATCAGGCTCCGTGGCGCATATTACCTATACCTAACGAGAATAGATCTATTGATAGAGTAAATAACCCGCTTCAGCTCATAATGTCGCTTTTCTCACTGTGCAACCGCCCCTACATCCTTTATCAATCGCCTAAGTTACAGTATTAACATAATGAAGTGCGTAAGTTAATTGCAGTCCTTAAGCACCTATTAATAAGGTAATACTGCATCTGTTTGTGCCTTTTCCTTTACTTTTCTGTGTCATGCTGTACTAATAAAAGGTTGGAGCTGGGTTGGTGTCATTCAAATAACTTTTGGCTCCGCTATTTCATAAAATAACTTTTAGCTTTTATTAATTATGGCATTAAATGTATTTATATAGTTATTAGATTGTAACGGGTATTCATCGCGCTCACCTTATCTATTTTAGTCCCGACGTTTCGACTGTATTGCAACAGCCGTGCAGTCATATCAAGTTATGTTACATTATTTACAAAGTTTCATTGAACATAATAACCCTATCTATTTTTATGGGGCACAGCAATATAGGACAATTTAGAGCAGGAGCGGGCCGAATTAGACGACATATTGCAGTGTTATCAAATGCTAATTATGTATGTATGTATATATGTGTTGTCCTAAAACATTCTTGTATATTAAACTTTTTTTAAAAGAATGTATTTTAGTTTACGTTCAAAAGTTACTTCTTTTCTCTTCGTCTTTAAATTGTCCAGGGATTTTGTTGTATATTTTTACTGCCATGCCATTTTTGTATTTCAACTTTGGCTATTTTAATTCCAGATATATGTGTATAAATTGCACAAGCCTATGTATGGATTTGAATGCAAAGTCCTGTGTAGCACTGTTCTGGTCATATGCATCTATTACCATCAGGAGAGCTCTTAGCTCGTCTCGTCACATAATTATATAAAAAATACCAACAAGAAAATGGTGAAAATTGTGCTTAGGGTTGTTGCCTCCTGGTTAGTACAGGAGCTTTTAGATAAATAAAACGCTAATTACCTCGGTAGGTCATTTTATGGGTACAAGACTAAATATTCCCTCAATGATGGTTATAAACTAAAACACAATCAAATAATGTTGCTTTAACTTTGCAGAATAATATACAGGTAAGTATCAACCTAGGCTTTACTTAGGTCCACAATGTTGAAACCATGATAGGTGCCCAACCCGTTTTTGCTACCCGTTCATTCCCACTTCAACCAAACTGACATTTTGCAAGCAGACTTTATGATTTTAGGGTTCGTTTACCCATTACTGAAGATAACGTTCTAAAATATGCAGTTTGAACCGGTAATAACTATCGTAATATCCTATACAATAAGTATATTATAACAAGAAATGTAGAGTAAAATCTAATAACCAAGTTTTCATACTTTTGCTATATTTCGCTTCCTTTACGAGATATATATAGCGGCGTTTATAGTTTTTTGAGGTAAGGTTTACATTGCATGCTAATAAATAAATTTTTCATGCAGTTGTGAGCTACCCTGTAAGTTTTAGCTGGATAGGTAATCGGGAAGTGCTCAAAATTTGAGTTGATTCTACCCAGAATACAGACAGAACTACTAAACCGATTGACCTTAAAATTGTCATAGGTACAGTTTATAAGCAGATAAAGAATATACTTTTAACTCAAAACCCCGCAAGCGAAACCGCGGGCACCTATTATTATTATTATAATTAAACCGTATTTTCCCGTTATTTTTCTTTAATTTATTTCTGATTATTTTCTTTGCGGCACCCATTTTTTATGAAATCCGTAGAAGAACGAAGGTCACCGACATAGCTTTCAGAATCAGCAAGCTGAAGTGGCAGTGGGCAGGCCATATAGCTCGATGAACTGATAACCGTTGGGGAAGAAAGGTTCTCGAATGGCGACCACGAACTGGACGACGCAGTGTGGGACGGCCTCCCACGCGATGGACTGACGACATAGTTGCGGTCGTTGGAAGTCGGTGGATGGAGAAGGCTCGAGACCGCTCATCGTGGCGAATCATGGGGGAGGCCTATGTCCAGCAGTGGACGTCCAAGGGCTGATATGATGATGATGATGACCCATTTTTGGGTAAAGGCCTCCTCCAACCCTTGCCATTTCTGCCATTTCTGCGGGCACCTATAGATTATATAAATACATAAAACTAAGTAGTATCACAGAGTACTAAGATATACACAAGTAGTATGTAAGATATCCCTGTGATATCTTCATTATTATTGTTATGAGAGAACCCGTGCACCAATTTAATGGTTCACCCTTCACATTTTCCGGAGAAATGATCTCGTTTCCTTACCGGTCGAGAAATGCAACCTTGAAGGGACACCGAACTTCGCTGGTTTACTTAGTCTACAAAATAAAAGGAATATTTTAAAGGACAAAGGTAGAGGGGGTACCTACTCTTTAACATTGACATTCGAGAAAACTGGATCAGATTTTTATCTGACCTGATTGACGTAAAAGCGCCAATCATAAAAGTCTCTTTACGTAGGTAGAGTCATTTCGAACTAAAAAATATTTTTGTTTGGTTATGAATTATGGGTTTAAATAATATTTATTTTAAAAGTATGGGTTTTTTTTCAAAATCGGTATTTTGTTTATTGATTAGCGTTATATTTTCATATTTTAATCTTCCGAAAATTCGAGTATTTATGGAATTTGAGCTAGCGATGAATAGCATATTTCTCACAGGACTGTGTAATAACCCTATTAGCTTGAGTATGGTTTTCAAAATCATCACCATATTACCTGAGTAGAGTCTTCTCTACAAGATTTACCACCATAGAAAACTAACAGAAACTGTCTCAAGATTTTTTAACCCCCTAACTTTTTGCGATTGCAATCCAAAGGTGGCTAATGACCGAAAAACTCTCGTGAGTCGTGATGAATGGTGTTGTAATGTACTATTCGCAGCGAATATGTTACGTTACGCCGTTCGCTAAAATTACCAGTGTTTTCGGTGTAATGTAAGGTATAATGTACCTACCATCTGACAGCGGGCGGAGCATTCACGAGGAGCAACGAGCCGCTCGTTGCTCGCGTGTTCGTGTTCGTTTCCACGTTTTCAGTGTTCTGAGATGAGCAATTAAAAAAAATTTAATCCTAGTAATAAACAATAACAGGTGCCGCGCACATACACCACATGTCATAACAAATGTTTAGAACTAAAAATAATCTTGCAGATGTGTGACTTCCAGCTTAAATAAAGGTCATACAATTTTTAAAAGCACTTAGAACCTAATCCATTCGACGCAACACGTTCGAGTCAAAGTCGAACCTTCTCACAAGCTAACTAGCTCAATTGAGAGGGCTGAACACTATCAAATTGGCTCTCAAAATCGCGCAAATTAAGCTGAATAAGTGTGATTAGTTCCTAAAACGTCTAGGCGAGTCTCGTATGGCCAGGCCACAACACTGCGTTGCGGGCGGCGTCGCATCTTCACGCAAGCAGAAGTAGAACACGTGCAGTTCGGTCCATGTCTCACTAGAAACTGAAACGTTGGTTAGGGTATTATCGTACGATGTCGTATCCGATACAAAATTTGCGTTGCGACATCGCATCACATTTCTGTACGATGTTGTTTTTGCGATACGACGACGCCGCAACGCAGTGTTGTGGGCTGGTCCATAGTTTGTAAAAATATGTACGTCCTTGTATTTTAAAAATATAACTATCGAACAGGATAAAGAACTCCACTTACCTATATTCATAGGTACTATTAATCCAATTCACCTAAGTTGATGGCTCATTTTATTTTTTCCTTGCATTGTTATTATTTAGGTTTTAGTTAGTAAATAAAATGTTCTATATTAGTCGGTGATAATTACCTTTTCAGTGAGTCAAGGTCGATTGACAACAATAGCAAACTAATGGGTAGAGAGAAGCCGAAAGCGTAGGTATTTTTTACTTTAGGTATGCGAAAAAACCATCAAAGCCACATTACATTTCGCTCGAAACACTCAAGGCTAAAGCCTATTATTACTTTTTTGCACTCTCTCACTTTTCGTACCGGCCTAAGTGAAAGTCCTGTGTATATGTAGTGTTGACAATAAATATAGCAAGCATATCCTCTATGTACTTTATGGAGATATGATATATTCTGTGGTAATCACACTCCTGCAGGCTTAGCATGGACTGGGGATACAAATTTTGTCCCCCGTTTTTATCCACCTTCAAGGGATAAAATTTACTGGAAGGTGGATAAAAACGGGGGACAAAATTTTTATCCCCAGTCCGTGCTATCGGTGCTGGGAAACGGTATGGTGGATGGATTGTTGAACATAAATTTATGTGTTTTATTGGTTATTGTGGTTATTGGTAAATATTTATAATCCAAGGGAGTACAACACCTACGGCACGTAGGCGAACTGAACACTATTCTACTTATCTTCTTCTTCTTATCGTGTCACTACCGCTGGTTCTTTCGAACCAGTGTGATGAAAGGATTTCAAGTGCACCTCAAAGAGGCTCCTTTTTTTATTCTGCTCATGGACAGGCGTGATCTCTTATCATTAGGAAAGCGACTAGCTCGTCGCCTCACTTGTGTTTATATAAATATATTACCTAATTGTCTATTATTATCCGCCACAAACATTCTCAAGCTAATATTCTCAGGCTCGCTTTCTTAATGTTTATTTCATTTATTTTCGTATATTAATATTTATAAAGGTGTACGACTTTACAATGTCCTATCTCTAATTAAGTTAGGTCTTTGGCCGCACAAGCAAACTGACTTTCAAATGTTCCTTATTCGAGAAATTATTTTGTGTTATAAAGTAACACTTTTTTTTCCTTTATAGAGAACACGAGTTTGATAATTCGTTTTGCTAAGTCGACGGTAAGGTCAATTTTTGCTTAGGGCGTTACACTCTGAATGTCAAGGAGAAAAAGAGAAAACAAATAAGTACCTACGTACATAAAATAAATATTAGGTACAACTTTTTCAGGTTTTTCTAGGCTTTTCCCGGGTTTTCTAGACTGACCATCAACATTTCCAAATGAGAATAGGTTCTATTAGACAAGCGAGAAAAGAAAGGGGGGTCACTTGAATTAATAAAAAAAATATTGCTGGAATCTGTTCAATGTAAAGAGAAACATAGATTGGGATTCTGTAACGCGAAACTTATAGCTCCCTAATTTACCAAAATGTTATGTCTGAACCACAGAAGTATTAAAGTATCGAAACACATTGAAAATGTCACAGAAAAATGGAATGTGCCTCCCATTTTTCTTCGTTGCTGATTTACTAAAATGAGAAGTAACAGGGCTAGATAAATAAATGTTAAAACGACTAGGCTTTTTCATTGTTAATAAAACTACATCGTAAAAGTAACAAACATTATTTGAAAATAGAGATATTTAATTTTTATTAACAGGGGTTAATTTTTTTTTTGTCTTGTATTCCGCATTCATTTTTCTATGATACTGTCTATCTTGGTGTTCTATAGGAAAACCCCTTATTCATCTATGGTCTGAAACAATTTTACTGCATGTGTCTTAAGTTTCAATGTTTGACGTGACTACGTCTATTAGATCGATGAACGTCGGCTGCATGCACGAAAATGTTTACTTCATTGTCCGGTAACGCTGTCATTGTCCCGTTTCGCTGGTAGTCACGTTAAACTTTTTTCCGTAAACCTACTTTATAGACAACCAATTTTTCTTTGATAATTTTCTTTGATCTTCTGTCTATATTGGTGTTCTATATGAAAACCCGTTCTATTTTATTTATTATTCATCTATGGTCTGAACTTACTTTACTGCATGTGTTAATATAAGTTGCAATTTTTTTAAAGTCAATATATTCCTAAAATATACCGTGTGAAAAACAGCATCAAAAAATTATTTTCTCACACTCAAAACTAAATGTAACACTAATAATGATGTCATAATCATACCTATCTAAAGTAAACAGCTAGCACACACTAAACGGCGTCCTTCGCTCTATTTACATTGGAGGGGAAGACATGCTGACCTATATCCTGTGGAGCATAGAGAACTACTGTCCTCGGCCAATGAACTACAAGCAATTGGACGCGAATCTAAATCGTTAATGGAAATCCCACCGGGAAATCAGAGATAGGAACCGGACAAAGATGATTAGTAAATTTTCGATCTCACTCACATTACATATTTAGTATGAATTTCTAAAACATAATTAAAAAAACCGCAAGGATTGGAAGGAGAGGAGGGAGGCCTTTGCCTTGCAGTGGGACACAGATGGCTGAATAATAATAATTATAAATAATAATAATAAAAAAACTTATTTACAGTCAAATCAAAAAAGTTGGGTTTTGCGTCCTATTTCGTTGTGTTATATACATAATATACAGTTCTTGCAAATTTTGCATACCAATTAAGTTGTTCTACAATTACATTTAGTCGTCTGCTTACAAACAAACTCTTATAATGAAAACAATAGATATTTTTGGGATCGAATTTTATATTCTGGACCCCAATGTTTCATATTGAACGAGTGATGATAAAAAGTTTTGTGTGTGCACTGTTCACAACCAAGCGTGATCTTTTACCAGCAGAGGAACAAATTTTTCGTCTCGTCACTAGTTTACCTATAAAACTACCTAGGTACCTACCTATATATAAATATATATAATTTATTATAAATTTAGCGTCCAGTAGTACATAACTCTTGCTTCCATTCACACAGATGGTCAAACACACACATTTGTACAACTTATACGAACATTATACTGTAGCAATTTGTTTGTGTGAACTTAAGTGTGCGTAAACACCACTGAAAAGTCACGGAAAAGTCAAAGACGCCTTTTTGTTGACTTGAATGATATATACAATAATAATATGATTTATTTTAATCTAATATTTATATTCTATAGTAAAAATTATATTAATAAAAATAGCATTGTTATAACTGATAAATACGTCAGTTTTATTTTACGAGTACGTAGAGCAGTCATTTTTGTTACGAATTTTCTTGATGCTACTTCACTACATATCTAGCTAGATTTTGAAAAAAATAACAATTTCTAATTAGATTAGATTTGAAAAATAAATTGGTCGTCAGTAAAGTTGGTTAACGGACGATAGTTGTGTACGTATATTTGTTGTACGTGACTCGTAACGGGACAATGAGCGTTACCTGACAATGACAGTGTTACCGGATAATGACGTCAATGTTTTCGTGAATGCAGCCGGCGTTCATCGATTATAGACGTAGTCACGTCAAATTCGAACAAGATGTTAAGTTTTTTTTCTAAAAATCATGATTTGGTATGTGTAACTATTTAATAATTATTATCTTACAATTTATTTCATTATTGTACCGTAAGTATGAGCCGAGCACAGTTTTAGAGCTTAGCTTCTAAAACTGTTAAATATGTCTTATAGGAAAAAAAAATCTTACTTTACTTATGTACAACTTTAAGAAGGTATTTATTTAAAATATATATGTAGTAAGTATTTAAAAAAAAATAAGCAGGTACTTAGAATCTTATTAGTACCTATACCTAAAATTGAATATTTATGAAAGGATGACAGTTTTTTTCTAAAACTATTAAATATGTCTTATAAGAAAAACACTTACATTACATTATGTAGGTACAATTTTAATAAGGTATCTATTAGCTTACAAAGAAATAGACAAATAAAGGACAATGGTCACTGACCGCCGAATTGCAAGGTGCATAATATCACTCACTCGACCTTTAGTTCATTGGTCAGAGCTCTGGTTATGGTAAATCGAGTTACATTTTTTTGCATTGGTAAGCCAATACGATGAATAATGTTTGTCGGTAATTCAATTCAGTAAATGCGAATTTCATTGATACACATTTAATTTAGAAATATGACAGACTAGCTGTTCGATAAATTGTTCCAACCGTGGAAGAAATGTCGCAACATAGTAAAGTGTCAGTATAAGAAAGTCAATCAATATTTGCACATTTTCAATCCCTCTTTTTACACACCAAAACATCGAAATTAGTAGAAAACTGAAATACATGCTGGTATATAGATGTCATAGGTGCCGAATAAAAGGTTAACTATCTATAAATTTATTAAAAAAATATGTTTTTTTTCTCAAGTACCTAAGCCAGCACTGGCCAGCGATGGCAGAGTGGTGGCAAATATTAATAAAAGGTTGCATTGCGAAAGATATGAACATAATATTTTTTATTCCTATTCATTATAACATATAAATAATAAAATAATAACAAACTCAACAATCTAGACTCAACGCACTGTTCATTTGTAATAATAATTGTAAATCATATAGGTATGCACTTGTTTTTCTCCAATAATAAATTGTACTTGTATTTGTTGCTAAATAAATAAATACGACGTCGGGGTCAGCCGCGAAAACGTTGGCGAGACGATCTCGACTCGACTTTCAGGGAGTCTCCCTGAAAGTCGAGTCGAGTCACCAGTCTGGTGGGCAATGGCTAGGGACCGAAAGACGTGGAGTGAGTTGGGGGAGACCTTTGCCCAGCAGTGGGACGAGATAGGTTAAATAAAAAAAAAAAAAAGGGTTGCTGTTCTCTCTTGAATAATTAAATAGTAATAATATGTTAGACAAGTTTTATATGGTAATTAATATGGCAATTTGTGATAATTATTAGTTATCCCGAAGGTCATACAGTGCCTACAACACCAGTACCATACTTAGTGTAGGCACACTGCACACCAATTTTAATGCAACGCAAGCCATCTAAATTAATTAATAATTATTAAGATTATTATAATGTTTTAATAACTATGCTTCTTTTTAATCGAAAAACTATCTTTATCGATCTTTATCTTTATTTTTTAGCGACGGGTTTACCCAAAAACCACACACACAAATGTAAAAATATGAAAAAGTATTTTTTTAATATTTTAACTCAAAAAAATATATAAAAAAATTGCATAGTCCGACCCACGTGTTGCGCAAACCATTATCCGTTTTGTCAGACTTATAAAAGGTTTTTTCACTACCAAAAAAGGGACATGAGAATGCTTTTACTTTCATTATTCGAAGCTTTGAAATCTTGTTTTTTATTACATTTGAATTATAAATATTAATTAGAGAAAAAACTTTTTAAAGACCTAGTTAGGTACCTTCATAGAAGTATTAAAATATAGAACCATGATGTTGAAAAGTCTGTTTGTCTATTTCGGTGTTCTATAGGAACACCGATATTCATCTACGGGTACCTTTACTTTGACTCTACCTTCACTAATCAGCCTATAATGTTCCCACTGCTGGGACTCAGGCCTACTCTCGCCAGGAGAGCGAATGGGTCTTAATCCAAATCGCGGACCCAATACGGATTGGTGGATGTCACATGCCATAGAACATTCTTCTTTTTCTGTCCTTTGACATGCCGGTTTCCTCAAGATGTTTTCCTTCACCGTTGCGAAAACGTGCGATGCATACATATCGACTCTACCTTGTCACCAATTAATTTTTAGTTATTTAATCCGCTAGCTTACAAAAAATGTATTCAATTGAACCAATACTCTTCAAATCCTCTGTTTCTTAAGTCAAAAGTAAACGGATAAATTGTAAGTATAAATCAATACAATTATCTACGTACATGCGTTATTGCATCTTTACCTGCACGCGTTCCCACACTACCTTCTTATCTCTATCTCTTTTACTCATCAAGTAAAGTATGCCTGTCTCTTTCGCACACTAATGAATCCACTTTCGACGTCATCTTTCACTCTCACTATCTACTGGAAGTAGTACACCCCAAATATGTAGAATCCGCGAGTTAAATCAATTTTTTTGTATCAATATTTTTTAGTAAGGCCCTTTCACTACAGTTTAGTGACAACACAACCTGTGTTTTTCTTTCTATAGCTTTGCCAATAATAAGTTATTTTAATACAATTGAAATATCAATTTCAGAAGCTTAATTGAGTAGGATAAAGTTATAAATGATAACCTAATAAAATAAATATTTTCCATAACCGACATCATCCACCATAACTAATGATATTATTAACATCTAATTTTAACCTTCTTTTCAATAAATCCGCTTACACAAAACTCTGACCTCATTAGCTTAGCTAACGTTGGACCGCGCTAATATCCATATTTTTTTTTCATTGTAAAGATTTGTCTGTAATTTTGTAACACACAGCATTTGTGACGTAAACACTCAGCTGGATGCACGCGTGCACTTTCTTCGATAGAGATAGCACTACTTTCCTTAGCGATAGACAAGGATGGGCGTACAAAACAATGATGCTCACTTTTTGTACCGAATACCTTTGTCGTAACATCACTTTCTTTCTGTTTTTATACTATGTCGTGTGCGATTCGATGACTCTTAATAAAGGTAATGTTTCACTGTAAGTCAATTAACACGGCCAGGATGAAAAGTTAGAAGTCCGAATTAGAATTAGGTCATTATTTGAATTGAAGTTTATGTGACATGAATAATTTGAAATCGACGAAGTGGCAGGTGCACTAACAACAGTAAGTTATGGAGTACCATCGAAATAAAATAATTTGAATTTTTAGAAAAATATTAGGTACCATTAATTGTCTGGCAGAAATAGTATAAAAAGAGTCTTCGAGAGAGAATTGTGTTCAGTTGTAACCTCTATTATGTTTGACGAGACTTAAAAAGGAATCTCAAACCCATGTTCTGTAACAATAGATTATGCGAATGAATGAAACTATTTGAATTTGAATTTCAGAGACTGAATAGAATCTAGTCACTCTAGTGAAACAGGAGTACATCTGATGTACTCCTGATGGTAAATGACTACACTTGCCCAATACCAGAACAGGGCTTCACACGACTGAATTATATAAGCCGGTAAAACCTACTATTATCACTCAATAAAATAACCATGAATCCGCTCCCGGGATTCTAACTCCTCGTCGATTACATATATAGAGGACTATTTTTTTTAATTGTTTAGTGAGTGCGCACCCTTACTAGTGAGTGAGAGTGAGCGTACGCGCAGCTTTCGACGCCAATGACTGATGAGCGACAGTTTTTCTCCATTTAAACTGTCATGCTTCAAATGATCCGAGTGAAAATTCGTCATTGTTCTAATAATAGATGCCTTTCTCGAGCAAATGAATTGGAATTTTATATTCGATACGGGTTACCTTTTAATTTTTAAAAAGTATATGTAAGGTTTAAAATCGTATTACTGGGCTTTTGACACTTACGGTCAACGGGCGGATTGGTACAGTCAGCATCAAAAGTCGATGACCACATTCAGATTTTCAAAATCACTTTACACTATTTAATAAACCTAAATCGCTCAACGTGACAAGGGCCAGTATTGAATGAACATCATTAAAGTTCTACATTAACTGTACACCACATTGTCAAAAGTATAAAATAGCATAGCTATTTTGAAATTCTGAATGTCGTCATCGCCTTTTGATGCTGACTGTACTCGCATAACTTTAAAAGCGTGTTACGCGTGTTCGCGTAAATCGGCGTTTACGCTCAGGTTTTTCAAGCTAGTGTCATTGGCATGACATTGAGGCGTCTCATGCGGCTTACCGCGCGTACACGCGCTGCAACAAACAAAACACGAGCGGCGAAAACGCCCGGTTAATCCGCTAATCTGAAACCGTACTAATTACTTATCCATCATCTTTATGCCTAGATCACACGTATCGAGTACTCGGGTACGTATAAAGTAAACATAGCGTCGAGTGCTCGGCTAAACGAATGACGTAAGCTTTCACTGTCTCGGCCGAGTAACATGTTACTATCTCGGCCGAGTATTCGGTACCTGTGATCTAGGCATAAATCTAATGTCATTCACTGATAGACATAGGCCTTTCCCAATGTGCGCCATCGCACCCTGTACCTCTCGCCTATATCTTATTTATCAAACCTCTATATTCTGCCTATAATATTTCGATAGTCGTCTTTCTACCTGGTCGGAGAGCATCCTACACCGCTTGCCAATTCTATAAAACAAGATAAAATTTTGCTAACAGTTCAAAAACACACATTGTGCAATTTCTAAAATTCTCTACCTACTCCACCTTTCAAAGAACACAATGCCATATACACACACGTGAACCTGCAATTTTATGAAAAAAACGCGATTCTTTGTTACGGACGTGTGCTCACAAAAAGTTGATCCAAATCGGAATTCTAAGGATCTTGTAAAAAAATTGATGGTGAAATCGTATTTTTTGTTCGTCTGTCTTTCACATGCTTTCCCCAAACACAATAGGCCAGGTAGCCAACCCTCGTATAGGATCCTGATTGTGTCATGTGACATTTTATATGAGGTCACGATTCTGACGTGTCTTGTAAACTACTAGATGAATACATTTTGTTAGATTTTGGCTAGCTTTTAGTATATTTATTACAGCATAAGTTAACTACTAAAATTTATAATACAAAATTTACAAAAAGAAACAATTGGGCCACCCATAGACCGTGGCCAACGATCTATAGGTAGCTTAACTGCTCCAAATCGATACCCGATGGCAGCGTGCCGAGGATACTGGTTGCATTGCCTCTTTGTATTGCAAGGCTTATTCTTTGGCCGAGATAGCTGCCAGCCCTCTAATCACGCGTCGTTTCGACCAGATGCTATTAGCAAAGGATAAATAATATTATTACATACTATTAGTTACTACTCGGGCGAATGAACATGACACCTGGCTGACACGTGGCTCGGAACGTGTTTCTTCTTCCTCTAATTGCGACGCCTTATCATTACTTATCATAACCAAGTATTACATGACCTCTTTTTTATCAAGATTATCCGATTCCACGCTGTAATTTGCACAAACGTCATTCGAGCCAGGTGTCATGTTCATTCGCCCGAGTAGCATCTTAAGCATCGATGACACAGCGCTTTTTAGCGTGTTAGAGCGAGTTAGCTTTCAGGAAGGATTGCCAACAAGCAGATTGTTAAAAAGCCGGGGCGATTTTACAAGCTACAAGCGAACTCGCTGGCTTGTAGCGTGTAAAAATGCCGTGTGCCATCGATGCTTTAGTCAATATTTCCACCAGATAAAGCTAGGTAATTCAAATGTTCCTGAGGTTATTTTCAAAGAATATTAGAATACTGCTTATCAAAATCTTAGTGGTTGTATTTATTAATCTGCGTCTTTTTTGAATATTACTGCTGTTTGTAAACTTGGCTTTTAATTTTTATTAAGGCCCCGAATCTCGCGCACCTTTACCTCGCTCATACATTATACTTGATATGTTTAACATAAGCGAAGGAGATATTTTTGAGAATCCTTTCACCACACTGGTTCGAAAAAACTAGCGACACAATAAGAAGAAGCGAAGTCACCTTCGCTTATATTAAACAAATAAAAAAAAATATATTCTGAAACATTTCGAGAGGTTGAAGTAAAAAATACTTTTCTGAAATTTATACTCAGTCAATTTAAGTCTTCAAAAATGTTCGAAAGAGATAGTAGCGCGCGGGATTCTGAGCCTTAATATTTTATACTCAAAAGGGATTCAATGAAACAATACGACTCTCATCTCCTTCTCTTGGCCTTGTCCCATTTATTTGAGGTCGACTTCTATTTGGCCCTTTAGTTTTTATTGCGTTCATAACGACTATCTACATAGTAAAATAATACTCGTAATATTAGTATTGTTATTATTTTACTATTCTATGTAATAAAATAATAACAATATAATTGTAATTATTTATTACTTTGTTGTTAATCTGTCAGGATTAAAATAATGTACAAAGTGACATAATATGTATAAAAGGGTTAAGCTAGGTTCATATTGCTGTGTCGGGGTGCGCCAGAATCGGTAACGTTAATTACCTATAACTAGATTCTTATAGAAGGTTGTTTTGTGTTCAACAGAAGGCGCCCCAACATAGTCCCGACAAAGCAATAATGAACCTAGCTTTAGTCCTAGCCGTCTGAAAGACAGCCTATAGGCTAAAGGACGTAGAGACTCTAAATTTCGAGGATATTTTCGTCAAGTAAGTGTGTAGCAAAGAAAGTAAGGAATTTTGGAAATTCGCTATGCAAACGTAGTTGCGGGTGTCAACTTGTTCACTGTAAAATTAAATACTTACGCTTATATAACATTAATAAATAAAATATTCACGGAATCCTAAAAAATATTAAAATACCTAATTGAATTTAAGTAAAGTCAGGTTGTCCCTTTACATAGGCCTCCCCCAGATATCCATTATGCGCCATCCATTGGGTAGATCCCACGTTCTCGTAACGGTGAAGGAAAACATCGTGAGGAAACCGGCATGTTGCAGAACCTAAAGTACGAAAACATGTGTCGAGTGCACGAAAGGAGCCTCTTCGAGGCACACTTGAAGTCCTTTCACCACACTGGTTCAAAGGAACTAGTGACACGATAAGAAGAAGATTGGGTAGATCATCTTCCCATCTTTTGGGTCGTTTCCCTCTGTCACATTTACCGTCTTTCGGGTACCAGACTGTTCTGGTACCAGAAAGATACAGACCACAGGGTCGTAGGATCATTTGTTTCTATTTGACTGCATCATATGTCCAGTCCATCGCCATTTTAGCCTTCGGATTTAATACTTACGCTTACTTTGTTGTAAATAATAAACGACAGATAAATAAAGCCAGTCTAGGCAATCATCAGAAATACTTGAAACTCAACTAAACCTTACTTAAAGACCCTACGGCGACCCTGATAGGACCTTCACACATTCTAATACAATATTTGAACATAATGTTTGCTCGTTCGAGTGTGTCAATAGCTAGTCTTCAATATGTATTAGGTATTGAAGTAAATAGGTAATATAAGCTTGCGGTGCCTTTTGTGACAAAATTATATGGGTAAACACAGATGTGCTGAAATATAAAATGTGAAAAGTGTATAACGGCATCGTTAGCTAAGTTTGTAATTAATGCAGACTTTTTCGTCCAATTTTACCTGGTTCCCATAGTTCAAACTCTGCATAGTTTGGGGCTAGATGGCATTATGTGAAATGTCAAACATTATCAGTATTTTATTATTTGAGTTAAACATAAATAAAATATTATTGTACGGTATTTGATGTAGAGATGTCTTGTACGCACATACATGTGTGTCTTAGTCCATATCACCTACAAAATAAGGTATTCAGTTTGAGTGATAGAGCGTTTGTATGTTTATTTTGAAGGATTATATTTTATATCGTAGCGCGAAAGTAGTGCGTGAAAAACTTTGCATTTTATGAGCCTTTTGTAATAATGCACATTACATGGCTACATGACTTTTTTGGCAGACACTAAAAGTTATCACCAATCTCTGTTTCATTTCATGACCTCGATTTCAACCTAATGGGGTCAAAATTATTAACGAAAGTCAAGCTGATGATGAAATCGTTCCGTGAAAGGGGACCTCTCATTATGCTGCGCCCTATTTGACTACGAGTATATTGTACTCTGTGGTTAGAGACGTTTTGTAAAGACATCAGAAAAGCCGGAGGAGGCAGAAGAGGCGATATTTAATCCTTGTGGATAACGTAATAAAATAAGTATGTGGAGTAGTAATTTTTTTATGCAGGTATATTTTTTTTATAATAAAAGTCAAGCGTTTGACCATCACCTCACCTGATGGAAAGTGACGGCGTGGTCGAGGATGGAGCACGCTTGGCTAAAGAAACTGATTCACTCTGGAATTGAAGACACCTAGATTATAGCAGTTATACCTATTCTTTGGTTATACGCAGCACACAGTAGATTAAGTTGTCTTATAATTTTATATAATATATTTATTATTAGCGTATATAATTTAAGTTTTATAATGTTTCAGCATTTACTTAGTACATAGTTTATTTTAAGGTATATACAAATTTAGTACTGTATAATAAAGTACTTATATTTATAACAGAGATTAATAATAAAAAACACAGAAATAAAAAAAATAAAATAATAAACTATAAATAACCTAGTCGGTCGTTGTCACCACCAGACGGCAACGTGCCCAGAACGCTGGCGGCATTGCCACGTTGAATGGCAATGCTTATACGCTGTGCAAAGTAGAAACCAGCATTCTGGTCACGTGTAGACTCTTAGCCTATCAGCCAGATCTTTGTAGATTTTGTGTGCCCCTGGTCCATAGTTGTTTAAATAAGTAAATAATCATTCTAAATTATTATGTGACTTTGGTATATCATAGTCTCTTCACCACCTTTTACCATGGCAAGTACTTACCACTTATTATATGAAGTGTTTCAATATTTTATTTTATTAAACAAAGCAAATCATTACTAATTCTAAGCATAAGTTAATTTAATTTAGTCAGTCATAATAGTGATGTAAGTACTAGTTATAAGTTATTATTATAATTATGTAGAGTCTTCTTCTAGAGGTTTTATTTATCTCACGAATAAGCCGAAGAAATTAGGCCGGTCACATCCCGACTCTACTTGTGGTTACAACCTTGAGAGTCCTGAATACGGTAACCAAGATAGTCTTGTTCCTTTATCTTCCTCACGTGTTCGCTGTTGCCTTTCTTTCCATCTACCCCTTTTTGTTGTAAGTGAGTCACGTGCAATGGAGGGTAAGCGGAAGGGAGGATCCATCGACAAATCCAAATAAGGTTGAATTTCGTATTCTAGTTCAGTAATTTAATGTATATATACGTACAACACACACACATCTTGTACAGAGCTTAGGAGCTAAAGGGACATACTACATATAGGGTATATGCATGTATGTTGGGTGCAATTAAACACTCTGATTTAGCTTAGTCTATGTAAATCGAATTTATTTTGTAAAAAATATTTTTAGTATTTAGGTACTATGTGATTCAACTTCAGGGGTCGCAGAATATCAGTGCTTCAGAAATATTATAGAGTTACAACATTGTTGTAATGAATAAACAATGCGGAAGTGATGCAACAATGATCTCTTCGCAAAATTGATATTTTACTAATATGACAGCTATTAATCGTTCTGTTTAACTGCGTGGGTTTCAAATATTAATCAAGATATTGTATGCATGACCTTTTCAAAATAGAAAACCTGTGTCATCATAAATATATTTTGTCATACACAAAGAAATTTTCTTCGTTATTTTGGCCAGCCTCTAGTAGAAACAATTCATTCGCACAAACACTTACTGATCACAAGTTTTTTAACAAATAGTATAAATATAATATTAGTAATAAATCCGGTTAATTACTAAACAAAGGTTTTAATTTAGAAATTAAGCGGATTTATTACTAAATATATTTATACTATTTGTTAATATTTATGCATTTCCGCAAAGTAACGCCTGATTTTTTTTTCTAAACAAATGATCATCTCACACGTCGTTATTAAGAATTTATTTGTGCTTTTAATATCTTATCTCTGTAATCATATATTAGTTATAGCTATGTCATCATCATCCCCAGCCAGCATCAGCCCACAGCTGGGCATAGGCCTCTTCCACATCTGGTCTATGCTGTGCGGATCTAATCCAGGTGTTGCCTGCAATATTGTTACGTAATTTATGTTGAGTAACAAAAACTTGAGTAGTTGTTACACTGAAGTGGAGGGTGAAGTAAATCTCTATTGACCGAGGGCGGAACTTGCCTAAAGGTAAGTAGGTATGTAGACCGAAATAGCTATGAACTTTCACAATCTTGAACGTTTATAAAGTATCTACCTAACGATTTAAGACATAACAGGTTTGAACTGTACCGCTACTTTGTTGTAGGTAGATTTTATGTCCGATAATACAGCATACATATTCAACATAGATATTAATACATAGTTTTTAGAGATTAAAAGATTTTTCGTCAAATTTTTAAGTCATTGCTAATAAAATATTGGGATTGTTTCATTTAGCTTAAGATAGGAAAAAGAAAAAGAGAATGGGGATTTATTTATATATAGAGAAGAAAATAATATTTATAGCAACATACATATAGCAATGAACAAATACTTAAAGCTTAAATTTCGAATTTATGCTTTAGGTAATTGCTCTTCAAAATAAGTAACAGATTACAGCCAAGGACCAAGAAGATGTGCGATGATTCACACGACTCGTAATCTTTATAATCAAAGTTGGTTCTGTGACCCAAATCCGCGCAACGAGTACTTTCATTGTGAACGCTCAACTACACCCACACATACAACTCACGAACGCAGTTAACGATATAGTCAAACAACTCACTAACACTACCGAAGACACGCACACAGATGCAGTTGTGAACGTTGATATGCAACACATGCAGGCTGATAGAGCACGTGAAAGACTTTTGCATAATGGACCTATTGAACAAAAAAGGAATGTCTTGTATAATTTCTTGCCTATTCAATTAATATACAGATCATAGGAACTGATCGGAAATAGTGAACGCACACATAGACACAGTGAATGCGCACAGGCCACTCTATTTGGTATACAACTATACATGTTCGCAAGTGACAGAACTGTATTGTGCTTTGGCATTAAAGCGAGAAGAGATGCGTATAGTATAACATTTAAGATCTAGGACACCATTCCCGCCTTGTTCTAATTAAACATTGGAATGTAAACTAAAATTAATGATATAAATGATGAACCACTGTACCTACTATTGCAGAATGTCAAATTTTATCAAGAACCGTTGTAGTTAAAGAGACAAGGGTAATTTTGAAAATTGTATTAACTGACCTTGGCACAAAACGAACCATAATGATTGCTAGGGAAGGTCAGGAAGGTAATGAATGTTCTTTTCAAACAGATTTTCGCACTGAAGTCAAAGGTCGATATGTGCTCAGTTTATATTTCTGTATCTATAGATAGAAAGCTGACTCTACATAGTACATAGTTACACGAAAAAAGGCATAACCTTGTGAAACATAGGAAGGAAATAATATTGCTAAGTAAATGTAGGTGATTTACATATTTCATGGTGTTTAAGAAAATATAATAGTGAAAGTAAAGACCGTGTAATTGAAGTCAAACTTAACATGACATCATAATATCACAATGGCAATCATCAAAAGACGATTAGGGAAATAGTAAAATAATAAACAAGATGAGTTGTAAGGTTTGTATAAACATATTCAGAGTATTTACGAAAGATTTATGAATCTTGCTTTATGGCTTTTCAATGGTGTTTCAAAATGATGAAGTAATAGATCTGGAGATTCGCATCATGTTGACATATTTATGGTTTTTAGTTTGCATAAGTGTTTTCGTATAATAGCTAGCGCAAATGTCAATTTATGCAAACAATTTACTCGTCGCTTATTATCTTAAATATATTAAGTGATGGACTTAGAATCTAAAATTTATTAATTTCTTGAAATATGAAACTTAGAATGTGTGTATTTATTTTGAACAGGGTAAATGAAAATTATTATGCAAACGAGTTTTCGGGGCTTTGCGTTGACATTACATACTAGCTATAGACGATAATTTCAATGTATGAAGGTATATTCTTTGATACTTATCACACCATCCTGAAAACGGGGCCTCGATATGATTAAAACCGTTGAGTCTAATGATTAGACAAATAAAAACCAACAACCAAGAATGCTTAAATTTGTTCCGCTGAAAATTTAAAATTATGTCACTTCAGTCTTGCAATCTTCACCGGAAGCAAACCCAAAAGAAATTGATTACTTCCAGCAATCATTCAAATCAGTGTCATACAGTCATAATCTCTTCACAACGAGGTTGCATAACCAACGTTGGCGCCTGACGTAACCGAAACAAGCTCAGCGAAAGTTGCCACGGCAATTTCACTCTCCTTCTTGTCTTTCTCTTCATCGTCTGTCCCTGTTAGGTCGGTTAGTTTCATATCTACATGTCTCACTTATTCACCAACTGGTTCTGCATCTTTATCGCTTACACAACTTTCTGTTATGTTGCTGTCTCTATCTATAGCTTCTTCACGGTTGGTGTAGAACTTTTTTTTTATTCGCACGCGCTGGAGGCGTTACTACGTAATCGATTGTTTTCATGCTTGTTTCATCTTGCCTCGGGAGATTTTCTTTTTCTTCATATGCTATTAAATATATCAATTACAATCGTAAGCACACTTATTTGAATGAGTGTTTATTCTGCGTTTCAATTTGAAGAGCTGTAATCTAGGCGGAGAACTCATGATTGTTCAATTAAGTGGCTATAAAGGTAGTTGTTTTATATTTTCACTTTAACGACTGGTTGGCAATAAATGCCAATTCACCTGTTACGACCTTTTTGCGATATGTTGTTACTTTCTAGAGCAGCGTTTAAATTTCAATTAGGTTCATTATAATTAAAACGCTGAGTTTTGGTTAAGTGTATAAATAATTAAAATTAAATTTTAGTGTTAGAGGAGGTTATCTATTCGGTTGAATGTATTTTTTTAAATGTTTTTACCACAGATTGTTGTTGTTTATGAACCGCTTTAAAAAGTCTTTTTTTGTTTGTAAGGATATACTTCCAGATTGGTCCCATACAAAATTCATCAAAATCAATTCAGTAGTTTAGTTTTTATATCCAAAGAACTGGGAAAATAAATGTCGTCGAAGTAAACGAAAGTGTTTCTTTAACTTATAAGTTTAGAGTCCAATTTACTATAAAATCAAGGTTTTACAAAAACATAGGCAACACACTTCAATTGGACTGTTATAGTGACCGTAAACAACACAGAAAAGTCACAGGGAAGTAAAATACGAATATGACAAAAATTACCATTTTGGTGATTTCACTTTAACCATTGAACATTATCACAGACTCGAGAAGGTCAACGACACATATTTCTCAAAGTTTTTTGATTGCTTAAATCATACTTACTTATGTAAATGATCCCGAGTTACCTCCAATATTCGCGCTTCATCTTCACGCCTGTTGACGTGCAAGGTTAATGTTGAAAGTAAACATGCAAAAACGACTACTTTTACAAACCTATTTCTTACACAGTACTATGCGCACACAGAAGTATTAAAGTATCGAAACACAATGTAGTACATTGAAAATGTGTCTCAAAAAAGGGAGCCACATTGGCTAACTTCTAGTACATTTTGGTCCGGCGCTAAATCCTCCTCCCTCACAGGATAAAGTCTGTGAGAGAAAAGGACCTGTACCAATAATAAAATTTCACAAAAACCAACTTCAATTGGACTTAATTTTAGTGAGGGTGAAAACTATTAGTAGGATTCAAATAACTACGAATCTGGTTCTACTAATAATTTCAATACAAACTAGCTGAATTCTAAGCCCACAATCTCCATACAAGAGGCATTTAGCGCGGCCTAGATAACCTACAGCCTAGAGTAGAGGGCCACTTCCACAGTTTCGGCCGAACTGCTAGCCAAGGTCGACGGAAAGTGAGTCGGCGAACATTCCGCCGAGCTCCGAGGTACGCACTTTCGCCCCACAAGGCTATATCTGTCTATCCTTATCTGTGATCAGCATATCCCGGTGTATTTCCTTTATTTGCTTACGTACGTCGTTATAAATAGATGGTTGCTGTGATGGTTCGTACGTGTTTGCAGTAACTTGATTTTCCGCATTTGATTTAACAGATATTTTGAAGATATACCCCTGAGGAGTTTTTGTTAATCGCTTGTATTTCGTTTTCATTTTATTTGCTTCACAAACGATTTTTACATAATGTCGGTTAATAAGGGTTTGAGTTGATAATTGGTACTTTAGTGCAAATATATAAATTATACAAGCAGGTAGAGATCTTACAGTTTAAAAATGCACGCCTTCCACTCGCGTGATCATCAATCTAATGCCTACATCACACGTACCGAGTATTCGGCCGAGAGCACTGTCTCGGCCGATGTGATCTAGGCATAAGTAAGGGCCGGCTAAGTAAAGTTAGTAAGTTTACTGAATGGCGGCTTTATTGCAGTCGCGTGCATTCTTAGACCGTAAGATGTACAGATCAACAATAAACCAATTTCCACAAATATATAAAATGAATTTATATTTTTATGGTGTTTTCAACCTTCGGAGGCATTGAGGATATAACAAATTTACTAAGGTTGTTGTTGTTTTAAATCAAAATAGTTATGGATGAAACAATCATTGCTTCCCAAGAACTGTTTTTATTCTAAATATAGTTTGATGTGATCATCATTAGGCGTAAATTTGAAATCACATAAAATACCATAAAGTTGAGTATCTTACCTTCCTCTACTTCGTTCCCTCTGAAACTATTCTGAATTCCCCATCAGTTTTATTTATAGGGAAAATCATAAATATTTTTATAGGTTTTTTTAGCAGTAGCAAGAGCAGAATTATCTACTGAGTTCCTAGTACCTATATAATAAACTACCTACAGATCCGCATTGGGTCCGCGTGGTGGATTAAGACTTATTCGCTCTCTAAACCTAGAGTATGCCTAAGTCCTAGCAACGGGAAAATTATCTTATTTTATCTTATTCTTTTTCTTCTTCTTATCGTGTCACTAGTTCCTTCGAACCAGTGTGGATTTCAAGTGCGCCTCGAAGAGGCTCCTTTCGTGCACTCGACACATGTTTTCGAACTTAAGGTTCTACGACATGCCGGTTTCCTTACGATGTTTTCCTTCACCGTTGCAAGAACGTGGGATGCAAACATAGATTTTTTCGACCAAAAAAAATCCCATTTACGCATGACTGCCATCGGAATTCGAACTCTCGACCATCAAATCGCAAGGTAAGGGCCTCATCCACTCGGCCACCACGTCCTCTTATCTTATTTATCTTTCTGATTATGAAGTGCTAGTACTAAAGACTTCCTCTTTTGCAATCTCTTTTACCATTAACAAAACGTCTTTTCTCTGAGTTTCAAAGGGACTTACTTCTTAAAAGACTCTTACCATTTCTAGAATACATCTTGTCATATCAATTGTCATACATAACACACTCAGTAGTTAACTTTTTACTTCAGAAACATCCGTTCTCGACAAAGTCACCTAAAAGACAATCTGAGTCACATGGTCATTGTGACCTTTCCATTTTATTTTAGGACTTAAATCATCGCCGGAAGTTACTAATCAGGATTCCGCGCCCTTTTAAAGTAATTTCGCTTGATGTTTTTCTCGATTTGTGAATTCGTGTTGGAGAATTCCAGGATTAACTCTAAAAATGCTATTAGTGCCACATTTGGATCTCACATGAGTAAAGTTATTTCTTCTTCTTTGCCTCTTTTTAGGTTTTTGGTGACATTCGGGTGGTCCCGAGAATTTTTCTAACTACCTATTTCTCATACAAACGGCTTCTCCTGTGAGGTATTTGAATTAAAAGTAGGTATGTGCCCCTTTCCATCAGATCATAAACAATATTCATAACGAAATTAAATCTATCGGTGCAGTGGTTTTGGCGGAAATGAGGAAAAAACATCAATCTATCCTCACAAAATATTTGCCTTTATAAAATAGTATTATTAAAGGTTATGAGTTATTAAAGTTATAGGATTCTTAATGGCTTCAGCAACGTTTTTTATTTCGTAACCGTTTTTGTTGAGCCAACAACGCAAAATAAAAAGAACATAATAATTTCACTGGATCCAATCGCTCTCGTTGGTTCTGAGAAATTTGATAGTTCAGAATACCTAGTAAACTTTTTCCTTCTCTGTTCATAATTTATAAATATATTCTTGTTTATTGAACATTGTTTTGATGGGATCTCTATAGCAATATCTAATATTTATGAGAACAGAAAATTCTTATATTAAAAAAAAATACACAGGATATTCAAAGATATTTACAACATTTCATAAGATTTTCGTCATATTGTCAGTATTTTGATCCACTTCTTTTAACACATTTGTATTAATTACTTTCTTGTTTGTCTGTTAGTAGTTTTGGGTGGAAACTTCAAATCAAATTTCGAGCACTTCCCGATTAACTATCCGGTTGAAACTTCCGGATAGCCTGCAACCTAATGAAAATGCATTCTAAATCCATAAAAATACAATAATTCTAATAAATAACCACAGATACCAAGATTTCAATCTAGACTTCTTGTTTACTTACTTTTACTAGGCCAATAACTACTCATTATTGCTG
The DNA here is from genome assembly GCA_932526365.1 of Lobophora halterata. Lineage (NCBI taxonomy): Eukaryota > Metazoa > Arthropoda > Insecta > Lepidoptera > Geometridae > Lobophora > Lobophora halterata. Next base: position 10,217,981 of record OW052002.1, read on the forward strand.
CTTTTATAGCCACAAATATTAAAAAAAATACCAACGAAATTCTTATCAAAATTAGCTCAACATGAAGTTATTGAAAAATCAAAATTAAAAACTTCGGCACATCCGAAAACCTTTGCAACTTTTCTCAACCACGTTTTGACAAAAATTTCCAAAACACGTGATCAAGCCATATTCTCACAAACGTGAAAATAGCAACAATGTGACAAAATTTCACAAGCATACATTTGCAACCATTGTGGTCCGTTGCAAAACTATGGGACCATAAGCCTCACCGGGCCATGGCTTTGCGAAATTCCACTCCGGCGTCGAATAACTTCCAATCCACCGGGCAGAGGTCACAGCTAGGTGCGGAATAAGGCAATTTTCCTTTGTACCTATATTATCTATGTAAATTAGCCTTTTAAGATTGATGATATTGAAATTGCTATAAAACAATTAAAGGTTAACCTTTGTTTGCCTTTTACTTTAGACGGTGATTGTTACTTCATTTTGTATGAAGAAAGGTGTCGCGTTGGGAGATCGTAGTATGAACTACGATTTACCATGTGGTAAAAGTAAAGCCTTCTAATGCCAGAGTTTCTAAGTCTGTTTTACAGCCGATACCACAATGTTAAATCTGCTCTACACGCCTAAACTTTTTTTTTATTACAGCATAAGCTAACTACTACAATCTATATATAGGTATATTACAAAATTTACAAAAGGAAACAATTGGGCCACCCATAGACCGTTGCAAACGATCTATAGGTAGCTCAACTGCTCCAACTCGATACCCGATGGCAGCGTGCCGAGGATACTGGCTGCATTGCCTCTTTGTATAGCAAGGCTTATTCTTTGGCCCAGATAGCTGCCAGCCCTCTGATCACGCGTCGCTTCGACCAGACGCTCTGACAAAATTTAAACACGCCTAAACAAGATAAGGATATGGTAGCTGAGTAAATAAGGCCCTTGCTTTGTGAGCTGATGTTCGCGGGTTCAAATCCCGGTGTTCATGCGCATATGTGTCGTCAAAATTATTTTTAGTTGATTCATGACACCAACGAAATTGTAGGAGTCAGAAAAGTTAGAAAATAAACAAAATTTACAAGCGTAGACAAAATGTACTTACGCCTAAATAAAAATATTTTTGTTGATTATATCAATTCATATTAATTTTAATGCTTTACAAAGGAATTTATGAATAACGTTGAACATTGATTTCGGTTCATTAGATAGTTGATTGGATTTCGAAGGCTATGAAACTGCTACGGCATCCACACTATGAACTTTGACTCTGATGCACCATACATCTAGGTCATCGGTAGGAGCCAGTTCGTCCCTTTATCTTAAGTTGTTTTGATGTTTGATTGTTATTTAGAGTTATTTTCTTGTCAGTTATTGAGAAGTGGTGATATGTGGGCATGTTGCTTTTGACTTGGCAAATTAACTATATAAGACCTTTGGAATACAGTTTCGAACTTTGGATCTTCAACTAGCTATTTTAGAAATAATTCGAGATATTCATCAAACTTTGTAAATGACATAAAAAACATTACCATTAATTTTATTATCATCATTCATTATGAATTATGATAATATATGACCAATCCTTAATAATTATTTAAATTATTATTATATAATGATTAATAAACGATATAGTTGTGCTAGTGACTGGTATACAGATTTAAAGAAATCTAGGTTAATTTAATTTAAGGGGCATCCTCAAATCCAAATTCCATACAAAAATGTTTCGGACAAATACTCAAAAAGTACGCCTTATATAGTAATTTCTACACACTATTCGTTTTTTCTATGTTTTTTGAGTTATTAGGATTATATTTAAAACACATATAAAATTTAAATTAATGTATGAAACCTTTCACATTTTTTGTTCACGAAATCAAAAAACATAGAAAAAACGAATAGTGTGTAGAAATTACTATAATACGGCGTACTTTTTGAGTATTTGTCCGAAACATTTTTGTATGGAATTCGGATTTGAGGATTACCCTTAAACAAAGAATCTCAAATACTTTCGCGTTAGATACGAACTATATTTAGTTTGAAGCAAAGACATTTTGCCTTGCCTACCTCGTTTTTATGTCTTTGTTTCGTAAACCAATTTCCCTTTACCCAATCAATGTTAATTTTAATCAATCTTCACAAAAATAGCGTAATTATTTTCCTCATTTCACGGTGACATTTCGATCAATTAAAAATCCATTAGATTTCGTTTACAGAAATAGATTAATTACCCTGTACTTTCGACACTTCATTTGTTTTTAAATGAGAGCATATTACGTCATCTCGGTAATGATCCGTGAACTGTCTTTTTATTGTTTTTGTAATTTGGACTAAAGATAATAGAGTGCATATAACTCTTATAAATGTAGCTACGAAATGTCAGAGTTTGACTGTAGGTTTTTATCATATAGCATAATTAAAATAAATTATTTAGCCTTTCGTACCTTTTGGTGAATTAATACTGGCAATGGTGCTCGCTCGTAAGCAATTTGACGTCTATTTATTAATGATTGCCTGTAATGCTCCGTACTCACATACGGTATTACTCGATAGTTTTACTCCAAAACGAGTAAATATTAACGTGTGGACTGCAAAACTTAAAGCTCAAAGGCTCGCATCGAGCCGGCTCGATGGAATTAAGGCTCGAACGGTTCGGTGAATACTGTACAGTGCGCGTCACTCGATAGATAATGCTGAATGTGTGGACGAAAGTCCATGCCATGGTTTTTACTCGACATGATAGCTCGATCGAGCAAAACCGTTTGTGAGTAGGTACGGACGGAGCTTGATAGTCACGTACGGACTCTGTCATAAAAAAAAATCAGTTTTCGTTTAGGATCCCGTTATTTTAGCATGTAACTTTCTAAGTAGCAAATTTGTTGTAACTTCTGTATGACTGACTTGTGTATGAAACGTATCTTCATTCGCTCGGAAGCGACCTCTTCCAAGTTCATATACTTTTCCTCTTTTCCCGAAGCAACCGTACTAAATTCCGCAATAAATTCAGCATGGCCTCCACACGAGGAACAAGGAAGCCGATCTAAAAATTCACAACGCAAACTACGCGTAATTTTCGGTAGATGTTTCGATCCTTCCTTGTAAGGCTGGAGGTACATTGAGCGCGCCGAATACGGTTGACAAGCTATTGAAGAAGCAATTTGTTTAGAATAAATGAGCTATTTGTCTGGCATTGTTTGCTGCTCATTAGAAAGCAACTAGGCATAATTTCTGACTCTCATTATATTTTTTGTAGTTAAGAGTTAACTGAAATAGAACGGTTTCAGATTAGCGGATTTACCGAGCGAATTCGCCGCTCGTGTTTTGATTTTTGCAGCGCGTTATCGTGCCACGAGAGACAGAGGATGAGGTCCTTGCCTTGCGATCTGATGGTCGCGGGTTCGAATCCCGGTGGCAGTCATGCATAGATGGGTTTTTTTCTGTCGTAAAAATCTATGTATGCATCCCACGTTCTCGCAACGGTGAAGGAAAACATCGTGAGGAAACCGGCATGTCGTAGAACCTAAAGTTCGTAAACATGTAGCAAGTGCACGAAAGGAGCCTTTTCGAGGTGCTCTTGAAATCCTTTCACAACACTGGTTCGAAAGAACTAGTGACACGATAAGAAGAAGATTGACAATTACTAGAAAAAACTATCGTAAACGCTGATATACGTGCGTTCGGATTTGAAGTTTTGCGAGTACCAATCCGCCCGTATACGAGCGACAAAAATACGCTAGTCTTAAGCCGCACTTATGGCTTTTTTTTTTTTGAATGGATGTCGAAATTTCAGCTTATTTATGACGATGAAACTATGAAAATTATCTCGATGCATGCGTGATCAGATCAAGTACTACAGGTGACAGCCTACAAATTTTATTACTAAAGTTTAACCAATCACACATTGCTTTGCAAGGTTTTTAGCTAGCTAGGTTTTAAGTTTCTGTATTTTGAAACATTCTCAATCCTTTTTCATACAAATATCAGAATGATTCTCATCTGTCACCCTGCTCTGTCCGCCTAGGGTGACAGATGGGACAAAAAAGTTCCATCTGTCCCACTGTTGCTGATAGGGGGACAGATGGAACTTTTATTAATTTTATTAGTTTTATATATATTACTATTTTATTCCCATTTGTCCTCCATTTTTAATGCATGTTAATGTTTTTTGTAGAGTCGTGGCTGTGAATTAGCCACATATAATTGCTTGTCAAACTGTCAGAGAAACCATCGAATATAGAATTGAAAATTTGAACAGATCTTAACACGGAATGACCTCTACGAGGTATATTCACACGCCATGACTTAAAGTAGTACTTAAATTATACGAGATATTTTCAGAACAATTATATATTTTTTACTTTTTGAAATAAAATACCGGATGGTCCAGTCATGCACAGCGATAAATGTTGATTGTTTGAAACAATAGGTACCTATCCAAAAAAAGCAAAATTGTTAAATAGGTAATATTTTGCCAGTTATTCTGCCTCAAAGCAATACTATTGTTGTGTGTGTTCCCGTTTAAAGGGCCATTGTAGCTAATGAAATTACTGGACTTCCGGGACAAACCATCAAAATGTTTCAAAGTGTACGAGCACAATAGCGATGTTACACCAGCCTATATGAATTAAAATCTTAGGTAGCACTTTTCTGGTCATGGGTAGGTATGATCTCTTACCATAACGAGAGCGCTCAGATAGTTTTGCCACTTGAATACTTAAAAAAAAAAATAGTTCTGTAAAGTTGGTATACGGACGATAGTTTAACGACTACCCGCGTAACGGGACAATGAGCGTTACCGGACAATGACAGCGTTACCGGACAATGACGTCAACGTTTTTGTGCATGCAGCGTTCATCGATCTATTATAGGTAGTCTTGTCAAAAAAACTTGATTTATTTTGTTATTTGTATCACCATGGAATTCGTATAGTCAGATTTTTCCTCAGTGTGTCACTGAAGAAAATCTTGGGCCTATTTTACTTGCGTGTGCGCAGGTTCAGTGCCTGCGTAGTCCAACTGAATGATAAATTTCATTGGACCTTGGTTCTTATTTTCCTCGTGCGTGCTTCAAATACATGAATTACCTTATTTTTTACTTGTTATGGTTTTGAGAACTGATTTACGTTAAACAATAGGCTATAATAACGTGATTTTCTTTGCATTATTATCGTAAATTCTTCTCACGTAGATTCAGTCATTTTAATACCTTTACTTAATCATATGACATCATCATTAATTTAGAAAATTATGGCCTTTATTATCCTTTTCTAGATAAAGTCTGGTAAATAATTAAGCTGTTTAAAAAAAATTGGATAAAACTTACTTTGACGACACGATCGATCAAGTAGCAAGTATTTCGGACTGCTGCCGCCCCGCACCGGTGTCGCGGGTTCGATTCCCGAGTCTGGGTGTTTCCTATATATGTATTAACAAAGTATATAAGTATTCTATCAGATATCTGGTTCCCATAGTACAAGCTTGCTTAATTTGAGGCTAGATGGCGTGGTGTGAAAAGTCTTAACATTATTTATTTATTATTGCCAAAATTGTTAAGATAACATTTTCATCTAAGAGAAAATTAGAACAAATTGGCGGTATATTTATAGAAATTTCTTTACGTACGTACGTACGTACTTTACTTTACGACAATGATTAAAATATTTACTTAAAAAGTGAAAGGTTTCATTTTAAAGCAAATTTTAAAACACGTATAAAATCTAAATTAAAGTATGAAACATTTCACTTTTTTTGTTTACGAAATCAAAAAACATAGAGGAAACGAATAGTGTGTAGAAATTACTATAATACGGCGTACTTTTTGAGTATTTTTCCGAAACATTTTTGTATGGAATTCGGATTTGAGGATTACCCTTAAACATTTTTCCATTTTACACCTACAACCTTTCAAAACTTCCTACGTAAACTATAAGCAAATGTCAATATAATTGAATAATGTGAGAATACCGAGTGTTACTGTAAATCACAATTGCAGTGTGAATTGCGTCGGCATCAGACAGATACGATCGCGAACCGATGTCACTGGATATCCAATTACCACTTCATAGAAGGTTTTGCGCATATATTCTGTATACAAAGCGTGAATACATTTATTTGATTAAGAAATAGTTGAAAAAATATTTATTTATGCATACGTTTCATATATTTTTGATACAATACTTAGTAGGTTCATTTTTAATCTCACTTTTGTTATGGTGCGTTATCCTGACTAAACTTAAATAGAAACCCTTAATACCCTATGATGCAAAAATAAACGAAATCATAAGAATCAATAAAAAAATTGGCTAGATAAGTTTATTTTTTAAAACGTTGTATATTTATTTGGATGTTTCTTTATAAGATTTTTTCATTTTTATTTAACATATAATTCTGCAAGTGTTTGAAACTGTTTAATACGAGAAAAAAAAAACTTACTAGGAATAATGTATCAGCTTTAAAAGCAGATAAAGTTAATCTTAGCATATAAGAAGAATGAGTTGAGAATAATAGGTAAGTTGGTACCATCTGACGGCTAACTTCCTTTTACACACTTCCGTTGCATTTCACGAAATCACAGCCACAAATTGACAGAAAACGAGAGGAAAGATGTTACACATCAATAAATAGATGATGTATAACTACACTAGTTCCTATATTAAAATGTAATCTAGAAATTAAATAACATTTAAGATTGCTTCTAAGACGACCATATTTGTATGAAGTAGAGCCATAGAGCGTCCTATTTTTATAAATAAATAATAATTTGACATCTCACACAATGCTAATGCGACCTTGATGCAAAGACCTAAAATCTCGATTGTGACTACTTGTGGGTTGACTACCGTAATTTTATAAAAGTGACTTAAATGAAAACAAATGAAGTGTCTGACTTCAAACGCCAGGGCCGGATCGGGGTGGGTGGACGATTACGGAGTACGCAAACATCTGTGCCCACCTCAGCCGCCAAGTAATTAATGAACAAAAACAATGTGCCAGCGCTTGAGGACTTGTCCTTCTTGAGGTGACCAAGTATTCTGAAAAGCTCAAGAAAATTAACAAAATAAAATATAAAATTTTATTTTATTTTGTTAATTTAATTATTTTTTTTTAACTAGAAACTAACAAGTAAAAATTGGCTGTGAACCATGATCTCACGAAGAAATCATCAGAACCTTTTTAAGATACCTTACCTTTTTTAATTATGAAGTTAACTGACGTGAAAACAATAAATTCACGATTTTTAAGTCCCGCAGAAGACATATTTTTTTTTATTGTGAAAAATAATTGAATTAATTTATTTAGCAACCAACAAAATTATGAGTAAAACTTAGCTTATTTTCTCACCTCCCTGATTGTAAGTGACAATGCGTTCGGACATGTAACATAGAATCTACCAGCTAGACATTTCGACATTGTCGCTTTTAAAAATGCTTGATCATCTCAAAAAACATTCTCTTGCACCACATCTTATTTTTTTTAAGGGCAAAGGGGTTTAGAGAAAAAATCCATTTGATAAATATATACGCGTATATGTAGTTAAATGTTTTATCTATAGTTATTGGAACACATTATTTTTATCAGTGTACAGTACAGGTTACTTTTCCAATCCTTTTAATTTTCAAAACGCTTGCCACCCTACCGTTTTGTACTCCGTGTAGCATACCGCTTTGTTGAGAGTACGTGGGCATTGAAATGATTAATCGACACGGCTCACAGTCGGTTAATTACTTGTTTAGTTAACACAATAGGATATTCATAGGCCTCACGCGCTAATGATTATTTGGATATAGGTTAATAGGACCCTTAGATTTAGTACCTTTGATGTGTGGTTTATTATATTGGAACCAAACTAGATGGTCCTACACACTAACAAACTGGAACCCAAGAGATAAGAAGCAAAACAGAGGACGACCATCATTTAGATGGAACGATGACATAAAAGAAGTGGCCGGAAAGCTCTGGCCAAGGAGAGCAACAAATAGAAGAGACTGGAATGAATTGGAAGAGGCTTTTACCGCAAGAGGCAGACCCTACATTAAAAAAGAAAACCCTTCATAAATATTACTTATTAAACTTTTATAAATGGAAGGAAAAGAAGTTTTTTTTATTTTTAATTTTATTTATTTATTTATATTATATTAGTAGTATAGGAAACGACAAACAAATTTTGTTTTAACGAACCACGTGACATTGATACAGAACGAATTCTTTGGTCAAATGGGTTCTGCGCATCTTTGTCACATGGTTCGCCAGAGGACAATTTGTTTGTCTTACTTTACCTCGTACTAATTCTTATAGTGGCTCTGGTTAGCCATCAGCTCAGTAATTTTTTTATGTTTTCAATTAACTTGATGAAGGAGGAAGTTGTCAATTTTCGTTGTATTTTGTCTAATAACTAGCTACAAACTTAAGCTTAATCTAACGCACTAGGATACAACATTCTCCAAAGTAATTCGTATTATCCTTATAGTCTAGTTATGCCAATATAACTTACTGTTATTACTTTTATAGTTTCCATAATTACAATCACTTAGGAACTCTAGAATTATACTCTAGAATTTGTAGAGCATTGAAAACAGCTGAGCTTTTTGATTATTGTATTTATTTTTCACACCACCTGCAATGTTCAATTAAATGTCATATTATCTCAATGTAAAGTAAAGCATTACCTCAGACGTATGGGAGGTAAAGTTGTATGAAATTCCCAAGGGAATAAAGTGATTTGAATACGGAACGTCAAATTCTTGTGGAAACTCATGGAAAACTCTTAGTAAAAAAATGCCCTTATGGTCATGCGAAGGTTTTTTTGAAAATGAAATCCATCCATCCATTATAAGCAGAAATAAAAAAAAAATGCGTCAATCAAAAAACGTGAAAGGAAAGACAGTGTTTTTTTGCTGGAGCCCTTTTTATTCTCTCGCAGAAAGTGTAAAAGTAGAGTACCTATGCTCCTCTGGGATAAAAGCCTGTTTTCATCTTGGGCAGCTTGAACCCCTATTTTCACTCAGGACTCTACATATTATTAATTCATACTACATATGTATATTATTTGAAAAAGGGTCCATACTTCTTGCATGAAACCTTTTACAAACTGAACCACTTTGAACAGATTATAAGCAATATATATATTTTATGCTCTTGATCCTTAAATTCAGTTTGACTTCCCTTGCACCGAGTTATATACTCGGTGCAAGGGGAGTCAAACTGAATTTTAGGATCTCGTATATAAATAAATTAATAGAATTTTGGGTTGATGAACATATTAGTCAAATTTAGTGAGCCAGTTGCTTTATGTAAGCTGTGATAATTTTATGTTTTCCGCGTCGTTATAGGCTATTTATTAACTGTACGAATACCTGACGTAAAGACTTACTAAGAAAATGCCTAACGTTATGCCCTATCGATGAAGACTTCGGAAATACCTAAATATTTTATATAATATTCTTTTTTTATTTTTTTTAGCGAACCGCGCGAAGGCTCAAAAGGTAGGAAGGAAGGAAGGTTCAAAGTGACGGCGTGAAGTTTGATAGCGTGAAGTCTGATGTGATGTGATTATTATGTTACCAACATAGATTTCTTTTAGGAATTCTAGACACCGCGTACCATATTAGAAGTACACACACCGATGATATACTATGACATAATATCTAGGAATACCTCAAGCACTGATGTAGTACCCACTAAGTGTCACCATGTTCAGTATGACACAACTGAGTGGCTCCTTTCGTATACTTTTGCCTATGCGTATGCAAGAAAAATTTGCGCACCTAATTGGTATAGGTTTTTAGAGACTGATCATCATAATGTCTCAAAGAAAACGAGCGTTAAAGCTGTATAGCACCGACCTATGAGATTCAAAGTCCTGTGTAGCACTATTGTGATCATGTGCATTGTGCAGGCGTGATTTGCATCGGGAGAGCTCATATTTTCACATCTAAACAAAAATAAAATGTTTTTCATAAAAACGACGAAATTAAATAAAGCTATCATACTATATTTCAATTATTTCTTACTTTCCAATTATAGTTATCGCGTAATCGCAGAAATTAAGGAACAAAAATCTTGTAACGAGATTACCTTTTTCAATTTTCCGTCAGTTTAGCAACATAGGTGGACTAGGACTAAATTGCTGGAGAGGTTGTCGTTATTGATAAGCAGATATTGATAAAGATATATATTGGAACATATTTTAAATTTGTAATCTGATTTGATCTTCCAATATGTGTTGTACTGTCTCATTCCATTGGATCGCTTTGTTTAACGAATTTGCATTCAATCGAATTGGTCGCATATTTGAATTTTTAAACAATGTATGGACTGACTTATTTGTTTCGCAGATCCACTTCTAGCACTTCGTGCAAGAGCATCAATTTATTTATGTCATAAATATTAACACCTTAGTTTACATACATACTAATATCAAAAATGATCGGAGTTTCAAAGGTGAATTGACGCTTACGAAAAATCTAAAGAGTGCAAATACAGGATTTATTCTAGGCTTTGCACACAGCTGATTTTTTTTTTACCTCTTTAAAAGAACTTTTATTCAGTGTTTTTATTTACTTTCGGTTTCGGTAGGGTTGGCGCACATACGGTGGAGTGCAGCGAAGAGCATTTTTCACTGTAAACTTATTATCGAGATTGTCCTCATGGAAATAATATCCCACATCAAATAACACAACAATTGAGCATCGAAGCGAGAAAAATGTTGTATTATTTCATAGTGAAAAATGCTCTGCGCTGCGCTCCGCCATATGTGCGCCTTAGAGTTTATAAGCTCTTCGCAATGTCAACTACCCATTGAACGAGATAATCAGATTTCTTCAAATCTCGTTACTGGCAACATGTAAGCTCTTTTGCACGTTTTCAAACCTCTACTTTTATCAAATAGGCCATCTTCTATTATCTGTTTAAATGGATACATAGTAACTACGTGACTTTTATTTATACTTTTATTTTATTTACGTATAAGTTTTGTATTTAGGTTTAATAATTCCATTAATAATAAATACATTGATAGCAAAGAAATATTAGGTTATAGGTATTTAGAAGAATATGGTAGAAATAGTTTTAACTTTTACTAAAAAAACACTTTTTTCGTTCCCATTACTAAATTATGAAATAAAATAACTTCTTCTTCTTATCGTGTCACTAGTTCCTTCGAACCAGTGTGGTGAAAGGATTTCAAGTGCGTCTCGAAGAGGCTCTTTTCGTGCACTAAATAAAATAACTAATAAATAAAGATTATGAACTTGAATAGGGTATTAAATCCCATACCAGAAAAGTTTATTAGTGTACAGGCTCTTGTCAACCTAATTATTCCTACTTATAATAAATAATAACTCAGTAATAATCACGTACCGAATCATTACCTAAGTGTTCACTAAGTAGGTACTTAAAACTTGCGTATTAACCCAGGGGCTTTTAAGTTTTATTACAATCGATTAACAGGTCAATAAAGCACGAATTCTAATTAGTAAAACAATAATCATTATTTTCCCGTGCATATTTTATCGTGATAGATTCATCACGCTAAGAGGTGATTAAAACCGATATTACCACTTAAAGGGCTACCGTCATTATAACTTGTCCCACGCACTTTATGCTAAGATAATTGAGATTTGATTGGAGTCTGTTTGAATTAGGTGCCGGTATTTTAATGAAACCTCTGAATATTGCTATTGTACTAACGAGAATACGCAGGTGTTTTAAATCATGTAGGTTGGTTTTACAAACGGCTGGAATGGAAACCATCCATTCGCACAAAAGTAGAGGTAGAAACAGGCCTTTAATCTTAACAATTAGGGATTTCCTTATATTTATAAAAACAAATATCGTTCCACCGCAAACGAGCGACCAAATGGCGAAAAAATTTATGTAAACTGACGGTTGTCCGCCACTAGTCACTGTGGTCGTACAGTGACTCGTTTGCTGCTAGTAAAATAAAAAAGGATTGTACGGGATTTGAACTTTAATCTGGCAACTACATATTTTCCAAAAGTAACTGGAATAAATAAAATTTCCTTCCCATCGAGTAACATCTTGAGTCTGGGTGTTACTCGCTGGGAAAGAACTTCCCACCAAGTAACACTGTTACTCGTTTAGGTGTTACTCGATGGGTAACATCAAGCTTATCGTCACTAAAATGATGAAAAAACAAAGTTTCATAAAAAAGATACAATTCCAAGATTTTTTGAGACATAATATATAGCCAGACCTCTCTACCTCCGTCTATTGCCATGGCCTCTTAAAGCCTTTTATGCCTACATGCACCAAACTGTCAAAACTCCTGAGCAATTACTTTCAGTTCTTAACGGTCCAAATTCAGACCGTTAAGAACTTTTAAGCGAGTTAAGTAATTGCTTAGGAACTTTGGTAGTTTGTAGCAAGTCGGCATTAAAGTCTCGGAGCCCGTTAAACAGAAACAATCAGACGCGTAGGATAATTATGGTGCATAAGTGTGCGCGCAAACACAGATGCACCCTCTTATCCACCCCTCCCTCAATCCAATGGAACACTGAACGCCTAAACACTGCATCCTACCTCCCTCCCATTGTAGCAGTTTTTTGAAACAAAGCCACTCGCACTTGTAGATTGTAGACGAACAATAAACAGTATGCTAATATTTAAAACCTATTAAAGTAATGCAATACAGTTGGCGCAGTTTACAAGCGAAAATAATTTACTTTTATAAATTATGAATGAATGAATGAATGAATGAATCTTTATTTGCGTAATACAGGTACATTGTGGTCTTACTTTAAATTAGAATCACTGCATCAACTTTTGTCGTGCAAATACTTAAAATTAGAGCTAAATAATTGTTGCATAATTCATACATAAATTGCTAATAAAAATAATTAATTAATAATGAACAGTATTCTTACATTAAAATTCGTTAAAAAAAACATTAAAATTCGTAAAGAGTAAACAAATTGAGTAGGTCATTTAATAATAGGGAAACTTAAAATTAAAATAATCATTTAATGAATAAAAGCATCTTCATCTTCATCATGTAGGTATATCTTCGACAAAGGCAGTAGGTATTCAATTTGAATTTACCACTGATCATATTTTTTTAACGTACTACCAAAGAATAAATAATATGTCTAATAAATAGATGAACGTCGCCGCGCCCGGCTGCATGCACGAAAACGTTGTCGTCATTGTCCGGTAACGCTCATTGTCCCATTACGCTCGTAGTCACAACTATTGTCCGTAAACCAACTTTACAGACAACCAATTTTTTTCAATGAGTTGCAATATCGTCGTATTTTTGACAATCATACCGTGACAATTTTGTGTCTTGATATGCTCAGAAATTTGACCTGTATAATGTCTATTAGTATTATCTTTCAGATAATGACTCTATCAATGCTCATCCCTATCAATCTGGAAAATGACTCCCTGTTGTCGTCGTTGAACGACTTGCTTTGTACTGGTAGAAAAATCGCTTCAGTTCGCTCTTCGCACTCTCGGCCACCCATAAAATGGATGGCAAAATGGCAATGTTGTCGGCGTTGAACGACTTGCTTTGTACTGGTAGAAAAATCACTTCAGTTCGCTCTTCGCACTCTCGGCCACCCATAAAATGGATGGCAAAATGGCAATGTTGTCGGCGTTGAACGACTTGCTTTGTACTGGTAGAAAAATCACTTCAGTTCGCTCTTCGCACTCTCGGCCACCCATAAAATGGATGGCAAAATGGCAATGTTGTCGGCGTTGAACGACTTGCTTTGTACTGGTAGAAAAATCACTTCAGTTCGCTCTTCGCACTCTCGGCCACCCATAAAATGGATGGCAATGTTGTCGTCGTTGAACGTCTTGCTTTGTACTGGTAGAAAAATCGCTTCAGTTCGCTCTTCGCACTCTCGGCCACCCATAAAATGGATGGCAAAATGGCAATGTTGTCGTCGTTGAACGACTTGCTTTGTACTGGTAGAAAAATCGCTTCAGTTCGCTCTTCGCACTCTCGGCCACCCATAAAATGGATGGCAACATCAGAGACAAAGCCTTGAATCAATTAATTAGATTCAAACCGACGCCATGCATAGCATACATCTACGAGAAAGGACTATCGGTGGATTGCGGTCTGCCCTTTTCAGTCCCAAAGCATCTTCTCCATTTCCTTACAAGCCTTATTTTTTATCCATGTGTACAAAGAACTGCAATGTATTTACTGGATCATGTTTTTGCATCAATGAATATTCATTTGGAGTGATTGATAGTTGGAACTTAGTTACATTTTTATGGTACAGCTATACCTGCTTGATATTGATAGGTATTACACCTACTTTAGTAATAATATATAAATGTTTACCGTAATGGAGAAAACATGCTTCATTTATTTTCAGATCTTCGAGCAATAGGCCCTCAATTCTTTGTTGAGCGCTGCTAAAGTCCGTGGCTCTATTCATTTTACAAAAGTAATTTTCTTTGGACAACACTACTGTAAATAACTAAAAAACATTACCATCTTTCGCAGTTGGGTTAAATAAGGCCAGTTATAAGATCTGTTTAGTTTTTGTGGTGGGCCACAAGTTTATTAGTCAAGTCATCAAAAGCCTACGAGAAACACAAAAAAAACAGATCTTACAACTGGCCTTATTTAAATTACAGATAACAAGTCAAACGGCATTTTTACCCGACTGCGAAAGATGGTATTGTTTTTTTAGGTATTTACAGTAGTGTTGTTTTAATCTACGTATTTGTATGCTCCTGATGCTACCAATACAGTACCTACTATGGTAATTAATATTCACCATTTTGCGGCGAGAACAGGTGTTATTTCTTTGATCTTTTGCCAAGACTCAAGATTTTTCTTGCTGGTTCTGCCTCTCGTAATAGTTGCCCTTATGATTTGCTCCTCGTGCAATCACTTAGACATACATTGTAGATACGAACTTTAGGAATATTCTTGTGTAGGTATTTAATAATCTGCCATCTAAGAAGTAGAATACTCAAAAGTACTTCGTTTGTGTACTCAAATGGGTAGGTACAAAAAAACTTTCTTTCTATTTTGAGGTTTTATTCCTGCGTTTACCGTGAATTCGCCACAGAGTCAACGGTATAAAAACCAAGCGACTTAAGAATAAAGTGTAACTGTGAGTCTAATGTTAAATAATAAAAAAAAAACAACATTAATTTAAATGTAAACGTAGAATCTACGATATAGGCACTTACAATGTATCATAACTAGCTAGCATCGTTATCTTTTCATCATCAACCGCAGTCTCCTGCTGGATATAAACTTTTTCAAAAGTGTGTTATAGCATCCTGTCTGCTTGCTGCGTCCATTCTGCCTGAAATATTTCACAGATAGTTACCCCACCTGGCCTGAGAGCGTTATTTTTCTCTTACGCTTGCCGAGTAGTTGTTTTTGACAAAGAAATATTATGTATTCGAGTCAGAGTACACAGCCTAAATTAAGACGAGCTGTTAAAACACTACAAGGCCTTCCTTTGTGTAGCTAACAGAGATGGTACAGCGGACGAACTCAGGAGGTATAATTAGGGCTTGGAAAACTACTACTTTTTTTTACAAGACCATCTAACGCACGTTACTTCGTTTGCGTTGCTTATTAACAAAATTCCTTTCTAATGCCTAAGGGCCTACCACACGCACAAGCTTCACGACAGTTTTGCCTGCACAGGCCAGTTTGTACACGGATCACCGTGCATGTGGTTGGTAATTTTACCGTGTTGTTCCGTTTACAAGCCGGCCTGTGCAGGCAAAATTGTGGTGAAGCTTTTGCGTGTAGTAGGCCCATTTTCTAGTACGCATTTTCAGCTCTTGAAGAACATATCCTCCCAGTTTCATCTCTCTATATTCATTTCATGTCTATACGTTGTCTGTCAGTCAGTCAGCCATTCAAGTCCAAGCCTTTTAAATATATTGATATAGGCTCGCGTTTGACCACTATCTCACTCACTAGATGGTAAAATAATGTCAACCATTTATTTTAGATATAGGTGATTAGTTTTGTTGTAGAATTTACGGGAAAAAAAATCAGGAATGCCTAAATCATACGTACCGAGTACTCGGCCGAGACAGTGCTCTCGGCCAAGTACTCGGTACGTATAAACATATCGCTGAGTACTCGGCTGAGCGAGTGACGGAAGCTTTCACTGTCTCGGCCGAGAAATATTTTTCTATCTCGGCCGAGTACTCGGTACGTGTGATCTAGGTATTAGTCATAAAAAAATTCTTCTTGTCTTTTTCGAATATAAATCGAAAATCGAAACATGACGTCGGCGTCGCACCCCTCATTCGCGTTTATATCGCCCCCTTGAAATTGATCCTTAACCCATCTAGAACTCTGTATCTAAACATTAATGATGTAGCCTAGCATTTGCAAGGGAATAATTAGCCACCTATTCATGTTTCAAATGTTTTATCGTATGTAAAGATAAGTTTCGCAAGACTATGAATGGGATATTGCAAGCATTGCAAATACCACAAAATATAGTTATAAACATTAAATTATTAATAATTTAAGCACAAACTATGAACATAAAGTGCTTTATTGTCCACTGCCAATTTGTACAAGGCTGTTGAATCCTGAAAATCAGTTATTGCTACAGCCAGTTTCATCGACTAAACTATCGTGTAATAAACTATTCGTCAAAAGGAATCTTTAAGATTTAATAACCTGATTTTACCTTAGCGTTAAAAAAGTTTAGTTTCAAAACCTTTCAGTGTTTTATTAAGGTTTGCACAAATCGACACTGGTCTTATGTTATCAAGAAGAGACTGACGTAATGTGCGTAGAAAAATATAGATAGAGGAAGTAGTCAGCAGCCAGACTACAAACTGCACCTGATTTTGAACAACAGATGGCGTCTAGGTACTCTCATCACGTTCCACGCATTCACAATTTAGCGCTTCCCAATTATAAATAGACTGTATGGTTAGAAGGGTAGAGTCTGGTGTTGTGTGTAATTATACTTTGTATAGGACTGCATAGAATCGGCCTTGGGCACACGAGGTACGGTAGCATATTAATAACGAATCAGGTATGCAATCGCCGTTCAAGAAGACATAGCCAGCAAGGTGGAAGAAAGGGCATGGAATGTCAGTCGACCTCAAGGCCACCTAGGTATAATCCAGCTGGTTACAAATGACTAAGATGTGAAGGAAGTAGAGTATGGTTCAGTGCGATTTAACTTGACGGGATTACCACATTAATTGCTGT
The DNA here is from genome assembly GCA_932526365.1 of Lobophora halterata. Taxonomy (NCBI): domain Eukaryota; kingdom Metazoa; phylum Arthropoda; class Insecta; order Lepidoptera; family Geometridae; genus Lobophora; species Lobophora halterata. The sequence goes on from OW052002.1 coordinate 10,235,174, forward strand.
GCGAAGACACAGAGCTGTGACTTCTAGAAGACAGCTACAACAGTTTGGACATGATGATATGCTGCGTCAAGGCGGCCATGGTCTTTCATGGTTGAGGCCTATTCCCTAAATAAAACGTCTTCACTGGCTAGATAGAGCTTATTTCGAAAATTTAAAAAAAAAAGTTGGTCTAAGACTGTCTTAAGAATACTTTTTTTTTATTTAAAAATAAAAACTTCATAGCACTAGTGGAAGTATCTCTAGTTTGTTTGAATAAATGATACTGAAAAATCTGTAAAGTATGCAAGCTGTTTTTCTATTTAGCTGTACTGAAGATAACTTCTCTTAGAAGGTAAATAGCTATGTTTAGGTACGCACGAGGCCACTGTGCTTCTTTTTGAAATGTCAAGGGTTTTCTGTTAAATCTTACTTATTACCAGTTTTACTCATTTGGGTAATATCTTCTCGTGATTTGAAAATCTGATACGCTTATAATTTTTCTGATATGCTTTTATCGTATAGACGTAAAATTAAATAATTGATTTTCATAATACAGGTACATCTAATATTGCATTTTTGGAAACTTACCTTTGTATATAAAAACAAAGTATTTTATTAAATTAACATAAAAATAATGATCTTTTTAAAGATACTCTTTTAAACTCTACAACCCTTCCCGGCTTCTTTTACCCCGACGGATATGAAGATTGTAATTACATCCCAAAAACAAGAACGAATAAATTATCATCGGGATTAATCTTGCGGATTTACTAACTTGACGATTTCAAGTTGCAAAGACTTAAACGCGCTTCAAAAGCAAACAAAAATTTTTGAGTACATAACCGAATATCCTACTTCATAAATCATCAATGTTTTTACCAAAATAATTGTTATATATTTTCATGAAAAAGCAAATTCTCAGATACTAGAAAATCTTCCAAGTTATTAAGGAAACCAGTAATAAACGTAATAAACGTTGACCATAATATTATTCAAAATAGGAACCTACATATATGTACATGAAAATAATAAATAATTTAGTATTAAAACAAAGTATGTAATAATTGGACTATCAACCATTTCAAAACTTACGAGTACCATTAGATAATAATTTTTCTAATGGTAAAAAAATATTTTTGAAACGGAAAAATCTATGTGTTATGAAGCTACAAAGTAACAAATAGAAAGGTATTTTAATTGAGGAAACTTATAGTAGGTATCTACTTAAAAGTGTGCGTGAATTAAATCGTGTGAGTTGTACTTATCACACTTTCGACTCGGAAAGATCTTATCTCATTCTTAGTCTCTCGACTTAAAGCTGTGGTTTACAGGTAGGTACGAAACACTTTTTACAGGTCATCATCATCACCATCAGCCCACTTTAGTCCACTGCAAAATGTAGGCCTCTCCAACGCACCGCTGAGCCCGGTCTTCGGCTCTCTGCATCCACTTTTTACCATCTGCCTTCCGTAGTTCGTCGCTTCACCTGGCCGGAGGGCGCCCTACACTACGTTTGCCGATACGCGGTCTCCATTCAAGAACCCGCCTGCTCCAACGGTTGTCGGTTCATCGGCATATATGACCAGCCAGCTAAATTTTACAGGTACTTAAACATAAAAACTTAGACATAACAACGTAGGTACAGTGTACATCCCATTTGTTTTTAATTTTAATTAGTTTATTTTTTCTTTTTGTTAGTCTTTCTTATTTACATTTACATTTACTTACATACTTACATGTGTCGTCCTTTCGATTTTATTTAATTTTATTGGCTTTGCGGAAGATGTCGTGTTGAAACTGTGCAAAGGATTCGAGTATGGTGCCTCTCTATGATAAATTATAAAATATTAGCCGTCGGTTTATTTTGTCAATCTTATAATAAGTCATAGCCTTGTGGGTTGATTTAAAGCTACCACTAGCAACAATATAAAGTCCATGTATATAATGATATTTAATATTTTTTTACTGTTGGCAATCAACTAAAAACTTTACTTTAAAAACTTTGTAAAACGAAGTTCTACACCAATACCTATACTAAGCAAATTCGATAACACAAGGAGCTATATAAAAAACAAAAATTGTAAAGAAAGTGATTCAAAGTCCTATGAAGCACTGTTTTGGTCATGAGAAAAAGTAATCGCTCATCATCAGGATGGTAACGAGTCATTTGTTTTAAAAAAAAATTGTGTGCTTGTTGTACACGACAGAAGTGAAGACTTCAATGGTAAACTTAATTAATGTCGTTTAGGTAAAAGAAAAGACAGTAGACACATTACCAACTTCACTTAGTAAGATGTAGTAGTATATACCCGACTTTACCAAAAAAGTTTTTCTGTTTTTCCACCAATGAGATATAATATTTTCTGAGGAAATCGGACTCCTCAAGAAAAGCATGGTATGGTAAGGTGCATTGTTGAATATCAAATCATATTTTTATTTGTACTTATCTAATAATTGTGTATATCTCAGTACTCTGTGCTAATAGTAACCGGAGGACGTGGTGGCCGAGTGGATTAGGCCCATGCCTTGCGAGGCGATGATTGTGGTTTCGCATCCCGATGGTAGCCATACGTAAATGGGTTTGTTCAGTTGAAAAAATCTATGAACGCATCCCGCGTATTCACGACGGTGAAGGAAAACATCGTGAAGAAAACGGCATGTCGAGAGCAGAAAAAAAAATCTCTGGCATGTGACATCCACCAATTCGCATTGAGTCCGCGTGGTGGATTAAGACCCATCGCTCTTCTGGCGGAGAGTAGCCCTGAGTCCCAGCAGTGGGAACATTATAGACTGATTTATGTTATGTTTATGCTAATAGTAACCTGTACAATGATAATGATTATTTCTATTTAGTTGCTTATGTTGACAAACTAGTAAGTGTGATACAAACAGTATCAATATTCAGTGCATGTCTGTACGTAGAGTAAATGCGATTGATTGTGGCATTCCGACGTCCATTCCACAATTACCGTCGATTACGTCGCTCCATATCCGCAAGGTCGGCGTCGTGTGAAGCCACCGTCTAAGATGCGTAGTACATTCGCACACAAAACCATTCGCGGCTTTTTAGATGTTTTGTTTCATCTTTCTGAAGGTACTAATTCTTATAAAATAAATAAATAAAAAAAACTATTTGACGATCGGTCATGTGGCAAGTATTTTAGACTTATTTTGGAAGTATTGCAGGTTCAATTCCCGCTTCAAAACACAAACATTTGTGTTATGAACATTATTTGTTTTAAGGGGAATCCTCAAATCCGAATTCCATACAAAATGTTTAGGACAAATACTCAAAAAGCACGCCGTATTATAGTAATTTCTTCTCACTATTTGTTTCGTCCATGTTTTTTGATTTCGTCAACAAAAAATGTGTAAGTTTTCATACTTTTATTTAGATTTTATACGTGTTTTTAAGTTAGTAGGGTTAATTTTAAAACATGTATAACATCTTAATTAAAGTATGAAAACTTTAACTTTTTATGTTGACGAAATCAAAAAACATAGACGGAACTAATTGTGTGAAGAAATTACTATAATACGGCGTACTTTTTGAGTATTTGTCCGAAACATTTTGTATGGAATTTGGATTTGATGATTGCCCTTAAGCCTGGATATTTTCTATGTTTTCTTTGTTGTATTACAATAAAAAGTATTTATGTATTCTATCTGTTACCTTGTTCCCCTAGTATTCTTACTAGTTAGTTTTAGTTCTGCTTAGTTTGGGGCTAGATGCCGTTGTGTAAAATTTCCAAAATAATTATCTATTCATTTCTATTTTTTATGTTCGTATTTTCCGTGTCTGGGCTTTGAAGAGGAGATTACTCAGAAGCCATAGTGTCTTTTCTATTCAATCGAAATCGCTTTATAGCTGTGTTGCTATGTAAGACTAGATCTCTCACCATCAAAACAGTTAACTGGTCTTGTCATGTTAAGTTTGAAAATAAACTTCCTAAAACCATAACAGTAGCTTTATTCTACCATAAACCATTACTCTTTTACCAAAGTGCAAATAATTTGACATTTTATTTACGCGCAGAACGAATCGTTAATCGCGTTTGTAACTTTTTATTGATAAACAATTTGATAAGATCAACTTTTCATTACTTTTTAGAAAGTTACCACAAGATAAAGTTAAGTTCAGTACTACATAAGGCGACTTTATTGGACTTCTGTTATATAATAATTTTGTTTAAGGTTAAACGAAATTGCAAAGTAACTCACTACAAGAAGTCCTCAGCTGAAGCTACTTAGCTTAGATGGTTATAGCGTTGAACTATATGTCATGTGTTTTTTTAATTATAAGCTTCTTAGGTTGTAATAAAACTTTTAAAATTAATAAAAGTTCCATCTGTTATTGGCAACGGTGGGACAGATATAACTTTTTTGTCCCATCTGTCACCCTAGGCGGATAGAGCAGGGTGACAGATGGGAATAATTCGTAATAATCAAGGCTTTACAAAAACATACAACAAACGACTTCAATCGGACTGTTCTAGTGATCGTAGGCACCACTGAAATATCACAGTAAAGCTAAATACGTAATTATGTTCACATCAACGGCATTTATTTTTAGTTATTTTTATTTAAAGACTTAACTACTGAATTTGATATTTTTTTGTTGGACCAATCTAAAGTTTATACTTACTCTTTTTTTCTTTGAGAGGATAACCTCTCAAAGAAAAAAAGAGTAAGTATAATAAGTTTTCAAATCGGTTTATAAACAACAAAGTTCTAAGGTAGCAGACATAAAAAAAAACACCGAATTGAGGGCCTCCTCCTTTTTTGAAGTTGATTGAAAATGCAAGAATTTACGTAATCTGCAATTTTTTTTAAGTTTTCATGAATAAACAAATTCCAATTTGTATTAAGATAACTTAGAACTCGATTGTACATAGAATCAGGTACCTCCGTGCCGTGATTCGAACAGAGAGGAAGGTCGGGTGCAGCCTCTTGTGATTACTTACAGCGGCTTGTGGTAACGCAAATTACTTCACTAATATCTAATATTGCTTGATTAATTTTGTTTTTTAATGTACAAGAAAATTTTAAAAATATACCAACCCCTAGGTCAAACTAAAAAGTTATTTTTATCATAATATACTAGCTGACCCGCGAGCGACTTCGTCGACCCGTAGAAGAAATAATTTTCTTTTTATACAATAGGTACAATTCAATACAGTACATAATTAGGGCCAACGATACAAAAAAATCAAATCGGTCAAGCTGTATTTGAGTTTTAGCGAGACAAATGAACAGCTATTTATTTTATACATGTATAAAAAATTGATGGAAAGAAGAAGATAAATGAAGCTTCTGTAAGAGACCTGAATACCTACTAAAATCAGAAGACTTCAATGAACAGGTAAAAATGTTAACTTGCATTTCAACCACACATATTTAAGTAGATGGAGAAAAAAAACTCGTAATCCTAATAACTTGCTCGGATATACAGAATATACATTCTTAATTATACGCGGACGAAGCCTCAAACAACAGCTTGAGATTAAATAAATAACAATATATAACTTATAAAACTAAACTCTTCACTTTACACCCTGTAACTGATGCCTTCTTAGTACTACAGCCTATCAGTTTCAATGCCCTTCAGGAGCAACCTTACTGACACCGATCGTATTGTCTGACCGCATGATTACACACACTTTTCTTATTATAGTTACTAGCTTGAGTCCGCCACTTGGCCAGCTTGTACATTCATATTACACTAGTATCGAGAAAACACAATAGCCTTTTAAAGTTTTATAATCAATTACTAAACTAGTTTGATCCATCGTGTATGAGATTGTAATTCTAAATGTACCTAATTAACGGAGAATGGTGTGAAACTGCCTAAGATCGAGAAAAGTGGAGTGATTTGGTGGAGGCCTATGCCCAAAAATGGGACAAAATACACCTAAATTTTTAATCACCAGAAAAAAATGCACATAGCCTGTTGCCGTTACTGAACACATACGAGTACCTTATATATACATATGGCAAAAAAACTTGAAAATATTAAGTGGATTTTTGACAAAATAAACTTAATCAAAATTGGATAATTTAGAATGGTCGTTTTCCTACGGATTTGCGACAATCGGTACCCAAAATTGACAATAATTTATGTTTTATTCATTGTTAGGCAAACCAGCTCGAGCCAGCTCGCAAAAGTCCGGCTCGAGCGCCGCACTCGCCCCGCTGTCGCTCAGTCATTTTATAGAAATCCAAAATAAGATATATCCATAAATACTGAGTCGCAGTCTGCAATTATATCAATCTATAATACATTAGCAATAGTAAATAACAGTGATACAAATACCATTGGTAATAAAACTTACTGATTGTAATTTTATGGTGGACCAAAACAGGAAAATGGCACATTCATGGTAAATTATATCAATTCCAACAAATAAGGCAAAATAACCTATTCTGTAGTTAAATATTTATGTAGAACAATACAATATTATGTTAGATGACTTTTACAAGGCCTTGAAATAACAGATTGCTTTTTGTAGGACGTACGAAGTTTACCTACGTAAAATGGATTTTAATTTTTATTTGAGAAAATTTAAAATTATACCTATAACCACAGACGAATTTGTCTATGATACAACCAAAATAAAGTTACTAACATTTCATTTCGTTTAACTACATATTCACTACTTTTTACGCAACTGCCAAGGAAAGGTGGATTTCGACAATAATTAAGGTTTCGTTAGATTCCTTTCAATAACTCAAGTGTTCTTAGATAGGATTTATATAAGTGCCATACTGGAGGCTTATTTATACAGTTTGGATGATTACAGGGACATGTCAATATTCAATCAGAAGTTTTCGAAATTCTTAATCAGATATTCAAATAGACCAATGAAACTCTACTTCGATATGAACTAAAAAAAAATGAAGTGAAAACTTCTTCAAAGGAGAAGTTAATAACGCGAAATACTTTAATTTGTATATAGCGACATTACCATCTTCATTTAGAAATATTATTCCAGCCTACTTTACCCGTAGTAACACTAGTTACATCCGAGCGTTGGGAGCTCAGTAGCCCAGTCCAATTCGCACCCCACGAAATATTTTGCTCAATGCGCCTAAAGAAGTTTCAAAAACTTCAAAAATAGTTACATATTTTTTCAGTTTTCAAATGTTTAGACTACTATACTGACTGTACAACCACGGGTACAACGGAATGCATTTTCAAGAAGTGTGGTCGTGGCGTTGCGTCACTATGACTCATCTCATCTCGATTCAGACAAGGAGTGCCACACAAAGGCTTGGAAATGGAAAAATAAATATATTTTTTTTATCATTAGACTCCTATCAATTAACGAAATGGTAAATGATTTTTTTTAAACCAAAAATCCATGTACGCATACCACGTGCTGACAACGCTATAGGGCAGGGAAACATCGTGAGGAAATAAATCTATTTTTTTTTTTGGAGTTGGTCTTCTTCTTATCGTGTCACTTATTCCTTCGAACCAGTGTGGTGAAAGGATTTCAAGTGCGCCTCGAAGAGGCTCATTTCGTGCACTCGACACATGTTTTCGAACTTTAGGTTCTACGACATACCGGTTTCCTCACGATGTTTTCCTTCACCGTTGCGAGAACGTGGGATGCATACTTAAATTTGGTCGACCGATAAAACCCATTTACGCATGACTGCCACCGGGATTCGAACCCGCGATCATCACATCGCAAGGTAAGGGCCTCATCCACTCGGCCACCACGTCCTCTGAAGTAGGTAGTGAGTTTTAAATGTAAGTAAAATTTATGAAACTATATTTTTTTTTATTGGAGATAGACCTTCGAATGACCACAATCTCACCTGATTTTAAGTTATGATGTGGCCGAAGATGAATCTCGAAGGTCTAGAAGACACCTATTTACTCATTTCTAGAAGAGACCATGGTCGTGTTCGTCAGAGAAGATAGAAGCAGGTACCTATAAGGCAGGTAAAAATGTGGATTTGAAACGTTTGGTCTGTGTGAGAGAATATCCAATAAGTAAGGATATAACTGCGCTGTGCGTCTGCTCTTTCTGGAGTAAAATAGAGAAGGTGGAATCCGTTCATGGAGTTCCGGTGAGCTCTACCATACCATACCATACATTACCATATAAGGACAGAAAAAAAACCATTTATAATCCCTTAGATTGTAAGCATCACGTTGTATCAACGTGATCAAGTCATCAACTCGGTGATTTATACTTCTTGGTAAATGGTCATGGTGAATTTTCTTTACGATATAATTATACGGAAAATCAATTTCTTGGGTACAAAAGTTATCTTATGGAATAAAATTGTATCAAAGATTTTATGAAATAGATATACTTAGTCATCGATATATATAAAAGGCTTCATTCTAACTGACTGATTGACAGACAACGTTGTATCTAGTTGGAGCAGTTGAGCTACCTATAAATCGTTTGTAACGGTCTATGGGTGGTCCAGTTGTTTCTTTATGTACATTTTGTAAAAGAGATTGTAGTATGTAGTTTGTGTTGTTGGTAAAACACCATTCAGAATATAACATAACATGATGCATCGTTTTCTATGTTGGTAGGTATATAGGTACAGTCGAGTGCAATAGCCGTATCGAATCAGATCATGAGAATTTGCCTAAATTTCCTCGCCTACACTGTCGATGCTACGAGTATTTAGGCCAGCGCTCTACTGATTTTAATTAAGCCCTAGCGTGAAAAGATTTGATAAAATTTTGAAACATTATTTAAGCTGAAAGAATAACAAAGAAACTTTTAAAATTTAGAAAATCTGATCTTTTGTTTTATATCAATTGAGAATAATAACAATTAACAATTTTTATTTTGTAATCGTGCGAAAGCATCATTTTGCTCTACATTTGAATAGATTATGAGAGTATTCCGGACTACATTCTGGTAAAATGGCTTGACATAACTATTAAAAAAGTTTTATCGCTCATCTTGTGTTATTTCTGGTCTACAAGCCCATCACATCGTAGAACGTGGGTAGAAGTAATTGTCCATCTCAAATTCGAGCACTCAATTAAAGTAACAAGGTTCTATCGCTTTTTATAGCCCCACTAACGTGTGAATTTTAGAACCTTGTAGTTATAAAACCTTGGCAATGTCATAGGATAGTTTTTGTGTTCGCCCACACGGCTGAAGAATTTGACTTAGCTCCCAAGGTCAGTCTTGCATTCAATTTTTTGCGGATGAGATTTGTTTTACCTATCTTATTGACCCCGTGTAGGCGTAGGATACCTGGCTCAGGTAGGATATCTAGATTGTCATTTTGTTTGTTTGTTTGTGTGAGTAAATGTTTTGCATTATTTTGTATGTGAAGGTGAGAAAACGTTTGGATTTATGAAGAAATCGTTGAAGGATCTAACAGATTTTTTCAAATGTTGTATACAGAATAATCAACATCAATAAGTGTTAGGCTTAGTCCTGACTAACTGACTGACTGACAGACAACTCAAAGAGCAAACCAATGAACTTAGGGACTTGAAATTTGGACAGCATGTTCATCAAGAAGTGTAGGCCTCGACTTTCGATCCGAAGGTCGTGAGTTTGAACCTGGTCGTACACCAATGGATTTTTCTGTTCAAAAAGATCTATGTGTCCAAATAAATCACGTGCCTAACGGTGAAGGAAAACATCGTAAGGAAACCGGCATGTCATAGAACCTAAAAAGTTCGAAAACATGTGTCTAGTGCACGAAAGGAACCTTAGAGGCGCACTTGAAATCCTTTCACCACACTGATTCGAAAGAACTAGTGACACAATAAGAAGAAGGTTAGTTTAAAATAATTATTGGATTTAAAAGATAAAATAGTTAGGATTAGGAGTTATGAAAATGAGAGAAGGTGCGCGAGATTTTTTGTGGCCAATAATTAGTAATAGATGTTTCAAGTATTATTTTAATGTAAACGTCCTTACTTGTGAATCATTACACAATAGTGTAAATGTCAAGAAACATCGCTCAATGTCAGTAACAACAATCGTTGAAATTCACAAAATAATTTGAAGCAATTTGTATTTTTATTCTTTTATTTCAGTTTATGATTAAATAAAAAACTAACTGTACAGAAGAAAAAATATATATGTTATAATTTGTTCATGACTAGAAAAATAAATATAAATAAATGAGTCTTGGCTTTTGCATCAACAAAAACTAACCGTATATAAATCTTTTAAATATACTTTTAAATATAATGTAAGTCTTCTATTTTTAAAAAAATATATACTAGAACAAATGCTTAAAACTTTATACATATATTATATACAAGGTACACAATTATTGGAAAAGTATGTGTCATTTTAGTAACGGTATCTATGAAAAAAATTGCATAGCAACAAGAGTTATTGAGCAAACGTGTGTAGCGTCCATAATAAATATTAAATATCAAAACATGCCGATGTCTTACCTACCTTAAGTTTTAATTATAGGCACCTCGTTAGATTAACATGTAAACTTTACAGCAGAATTACATACGAATTATTCTGCTTATTAGTATACAGGGTGTAGGTAAATAAGCGACACTGTAACCATGTCGGATATCTATTATTAGCTTCAAAGAGCAAACCTGTATGGCTCTACGAATAGTAAAGACTCTACAACAGATTATTTTAACAGAAAAGGTAATTTTATAAGTATTCAATTTTTATTATTATTATTATTACTAGCCTGTACTGTCCCACTGCAGGGCAATTTTATTATACTACAATTCTGTTTAAAATTCCTTTTTTCCTATAAGATTGAATTTTTTTTCACGTTTTAAATAAAATTATAGTTTTTTTTTACCTGTGTTGTCCTATCATTAAGCAAAGGCCTCCCCTAATCCATCCATAAATTGTTTTTTTTTAATAGAGCGACTCATAATGATAGGTTTTTTTTTTAAAGAGACTTATTTATATTTATGTATTAATTTTTTAAAGAGTGCACGTTACGGATTGCAGAATATTATGACACCCTGTATAATGTGACCAAATAATAGAGCTGTCTCGCCGAATTTATTGTAGTTCTTTATGAGTGGTTTAACATTTTGTAATTGAAAGCATAAGTCATGTAGTTGACATGGCGACTATTGAAAATACTACACCGAGGGTGGCAGGATAATTACTGATTTTATACATTACGAATGAAATAATTATAAACCTTTGAATTAGTTCTTAGCCCACACATTCGATGTAATAAACAGCTGATGTAGATAGGTAGAGTTATCTGTAATATAAACGTAATTACATTTACATTTTCATTTTACACTTTTGAAATGTAATTAGAATTCGACATCAATTTCGATATCTGAATAAAGAGCTTTATTATAAATATTATTTGTAGATATAATTTGTCCCTGAGGGACTTTTGAGTGTGTTTTGTCATCGTACCATTTTGAATGTAAGTAAATCTTAATTTTTTTTTGTGAGCTACTTAATTTAATCGTTGATACCTATATATATATATATAAATATATATATATATATATATATATATAGTCATAGTTTTTGTAAACAGCATTAAAAAACGTAACTATAAATTTTAAATCATTTATATTATAACTTAAAATAGCATTGTACTGTATGTAGAGTCTGAGTAACTTGTAAAAATAAAGTAGGTATGTGGTATAATTTATTAAAATGTGTTTCACATTATTAAAGAAAACAAATTAAGTATATTATATTTTTAATAGTGTGTCTCGTCCTATCGACCTTAATTTTTTTACTTAACTTTTTGCATCTGAAGCATTACAACACAACGCACCTTCCGTTCTGCACTCAGGCCCTATGTGGTAACAGAGTAACGTCCCACTTCAGTCAAGGTTCTAACTTCGCCAACCTTCCATAGAACCAGAACCTCACAACAACCACTAAATGCCAAATGACTTTCAGCACTGTATCTCTTACAATTCGGTGGAAATTCTAATAAGGTAAAGTGACAGATGATACTGTACCACGTCCCTGCCAAGGTCCTACCGCGAGCCAGTGCACACATTTGTGTATCCACAAAACCAAATAACACTTTACGAGATTCACACTCAATTTTAAACTCAATGCATTGCGAATACAGTACATAATAGAATATGGGGAAAATTAGATACGCCTTTTGTATTTCAAATGCTAAACAAAGGAGCAATGATAGTTTTGAAGTGTTACGCGGTGGTACGTGTGCTCTCGAATGTCACGTACTTTAGACATAATGTACTACTAAATTTTTAATTTAATTATGCAAACGAAATTGAATTCTATTGTAGATTATGTACGAGTTAATTTAGGATTTAGATAAGGTTACCGCGGGGCATGTCGTGTGGATAACTAGTCATATAGATTATGAGTAACTTAGTGTGGGTAGTTAAAAGCTATGTGACCAGATTGTATTTCACCTTTCAGATTAGGAAACTTTTAGCAATTATAGGTCTAAGTTCCCACAATAGATATCTAGTTTTATTTTAACCTAGCGTTATAACAAAATTAGACCTAGCATCAGTATTAAATAAGTACGAGTTGTAAAATAAATGGATCCAAAGTAGGTACCTACCATTGCTTTAAAACTTGTGAGTTTTTTTATCTATTAGATGTAATTCTAAGAATTATTTTAAAAATATAAAACTACATTTTGGATTTTATGTGAAATTGTAGTCGGTCGAAAAAATTGAATTCGTAAAAATGTTATATGAAATGTTTTTCTACCAAATCGCATCACAAGTTCTTAAAACTATAATATATAAAGTTTTTACTATAGCACTAGTGTACGCCCGCAACTTCGTTTACATTACGAATAGATAAAAAACTACAACACTTCTTAACAAACACACCCTCCAAGTTTCAAGTCTCTAAGTTCGGCAGTTTGGCATGCACGTTTTCTGTTAATCATTTTTGTCTAAGAAGTCAATATTCCTTTACTCGTTCAGGCTACTTTTCATCCCGATACATCGCGGTCGAAGCTTCGCGCAACAGCTAGTCTTTCACAAATTCTAGTTTTCCGCGAGGCGGATGCAACCGAGGACGCCGGTAACACCAAAAAAGCTATGCAAAAGTGAACGGCTCGAGAATATCCCATTGTTAGAGTATCTTCTGATCCAAAAGGTCACGCTTACTGTTGATGAGATTTTAGGTTCCGGTATAGCAAAGCTGATTTTGAGTGATCGCGCTAAATTACCTTGCAGAATATAATTAGAGAATGCTGCATCAATGCGGTTTCAGACTAGCGTATTTTCGTCGCATGTATGCGCGGATCGGTACTCGTGAAACTACAAAAATGTGTCGCGTGTATATGCGCGTATACCGGCGTTTACGCTTGGTTTTTTCTAGCGAGTGTCAGTAGCATGAGGTTTTTCGGACGGCTTAGCGCGCGTATAAACGCGCTTCAAAAAATAAGAGCGGCGAATCCGTCCGTGTAATCCGGTAATTTGAAATCGCACTTAGATGTTTTGTTGATGGACAACCTAGAAGCAACATAAGATCGATAACGTGAGTTTCAGGAAAAAGATTACATAATACGTTGTATTTACTTTTAAAAACTTGTAAGCAACTCTGACCTCACGATATTTCACAAAAAAAATTACTAGTAATACCCTTGCAACTTCGTTAGCGTTGCTAGTTAACACAATTCCTTTATTAATACGCGCCTATAGTTACCAACTAATATACCCTCAAAATTTCAAGTCTCTACGTCCAGTGGTATGTATATGATGCGTTGTCTGTCAGTCAGTCGGATATTCGAAACTTTTCGAAGAAGAATGTTGATTTGGATTTTTTTTTAGAACTACGTACTAGATTATTTTGGGTATCTCTTAAATCTTATATCAGTGTATACTTATTTATAAAATATGTTTAGGATTTTTTTCCGTCGGTTTAGACTGTCTTATAGGTTCTTAGCCTTACTCACTAAACACTTTTCTGTCGTGTAAACTGAGCCTGATCTATTGTTCAAGAAGTCGATTGTAAATCAAGAGGAATGTTCAAAGCTTGAATCTTCCTCTCGCCATTCTTTGCACAAAACGATAAACAAATTCCAAACGACATTCAAACTGTTCGCAGAAGAGCATAAAAACTCTAAAATATTTACCCACAACCTAACAATTCCTAATGGTGTTAAAACAAAGTATATTGTCCACATAAATACGTTCATTGTTCGAAAAAAGTCGAATTGATTCTACGCAAAAAAAAATGGACTGAATTTCGCGTTGACATTGAAACACATGTATTCGATCCTTTCGGGCATGAGTTCATTGTAACTTATTAGCATACGAAAAGATCTGTCTTTGACTTTGTCGGTGCGACTTTCGTCTAAAAAGGCAAAAACAAACGATCATAAACGGTGCAACTACCCAGAATCGTTTTTGCACTAATAAAGTCGCGTCGCAATAAACCAGCCGAGAACTACTTTTTGTCGCGGTGATCCAATATTTTTTTTTCGAAAGTTAGGGACAATGCCGGAATTATGTCGTAATGTTTGGACAATGATCTGTTTGTGCTAGCGCTGCTGGGTCCTTTTATGAGTGCCGATGGGGGTCTTAAAAGTGAAACTGATTGCGAATGGCGTTTTCATTTTACTTTTTAGTAGTTGGTTCAGTTCTGTGAAGGCGTAAAAATGTCGCCTTTCAGAATAAACTTTTTGACAACCTTGAAAATTAGTACCTTTTAATTCATCAGGAATACGCTATTGTGTGAATACTCAAGCACCGAATCACAAATATTTCTTATAAATTTTCGACTCTTTTTATTCACAATTTTTTTTAATTTTTAGTGAACTGTAGTCTCTTATATATTAATACATTAAAATTTTACCAAGGCACCTTACTATCGATTGCCAAAATTTTTCAAAAAGGTAGTAGGTATATTCATAAAAATCCTTCTCACATAAAAAAAATATATAAAACAGACAACAATCTCATGACATCATCATAAACATTCAAAAACAAAACAAAAGTTGATGGCCAAAAAATCTATTACAACTCCTCCAATTAAGCTGTGTTAGGTAGCACCTATTGTATAGAATAGAACAAAGAACTTGAATATACTTCAAAGGGTCAGGTCCATTGTTGCATAATTATTGACGAATATTTTGTAGAAATGTGAAAGTGTTGTAAAGTTTTATGTTGGTGCTACTCGGTTCCTTTACATTTATTGCCTCCATATCGGTAGACGGAAGCAAATATTGCACTTTCGCTTTCCTTAGCTTTTGAAATGCCGACTTTTGTGTTTAGGGTAGTTTTTGTTACAATAAGTTCATTGTTAGAACTTTTACTTTCAAAGTTTGCGACTGATAAGATTTGTATGTACATTATAAAATGGTAATGTTTTATCTTTAGTTGCTAGAATAATAAATTGGAACAGTGATTGAAGGACAAAGCAAAGGAATATAAAAGCATTCATTCTTTTTGATAATTAGATAAAAATCTTGGGTAAAATTTCAACAAATTCTCTAATCTAAAATGCAATTTCACAATTTAGTACTTGTGATGCTATTTTTTATTATTAACAAAAAGAGGTAAGTATATTTTTCTGGAATAGTAGAGTCTTGCAATTATAGTTAGTTAAGACTATAATCTCCCGCTTCCGACTGACTCATATTTTTACAATTTTATCATTTATCAAAAGTAAATGTGTCTTCACATAGATTATGGCACTTAGGGTCAGCGCAAACTTACCGGACTAAGATAAACGAGATTACATTAAGAAAACCTTACTCAATGTCTTAACGTGTCCATCAACTGTCCGGACTTTGAAGAATTAGGTTTTTTGGAGATTATGATTAATTTATTATATCCAGGACAGACAGAGTTTAATATAATTTATCGTGGCTTAACAAAAACTTCTATACTTACATGTTTGCACCAACAAATCCTGTCATTAAGCCCGTCACACACGTAGCTCATGTATATTAATATGATTATAGCAAGGCATAATACGATATATTTTCTATACAAATATTCAAGTGACCGTTCACGCAGCTATAATATATATTTCTATGACTTGAATATTTGTATAGAAAATATATCGTAATATGCCTTGCTATAATATATTATAGCTACGTGTGTGACGGGCTTTAGCATTGAGCATACAAAACTTCTGACACCATTACTGTTTTTAGTCTGTGTTATACCCGTCTGAAGCCGGTCGCACACCAATGGATTTTTCTGTTCAAAAAATCTATGTGTGCATTAAAACACATGCTTAACGGTGAAGGAAAACGCCGTAAGGAAACCGGCATGTCATAGAAGTTCAAAAGTTCGATAACTGTCAAGTGAACGAACGGAATCTCTTCGAGGCGCACTTGAAATCCTTCATACCCTGGTTCGAAAGAATTAGTGATACAATGAGAAGAAGTCTGTGTTATAAGTAATTTACACCTTAAAATCTCTCTAGAATAAGCGATTATATAAAGGGAAGTCAGTATTGTTACATTGTATCAATATTTATTACAAGTGGATATAAACAGGCCCATTTGAATCAAAGTCATGTGTAGCACTGTTCTAGTCATAGACAGCGTTCAGTGCACGAAAGGAGTCTCTTCGAGGCGTATTTGAAATCCTTTCACCACACTGAAAGAACTAGAACTAGAACTGATATCCTATCATCGCATCGGTAGAGCGCCTATTTCGTCTCGTCACGTCTTTTTAACCGACTTAAAAACAGGAGGAGGTAATCAATTCAGTTGTTTTTTTTTACCTCAGAACTTTGTTGTTAATAAACCGATTTGAAAAAATCTTTTGCTTGAGAGGTTACTTTCAGATTGGTCCCATAGAAATTTTATTTAAATCGGTTCAGTAGTTTAGTGTTTAAATCAAAATTATTGAAAAAAAGTAGTTGGAAGTGAACAAAATTGCGTATTTTGTTTCCCTGTAACTTTTCAGTGGTGCTTACGGTCACTAGAACAGTCCGATTGAAATCGGTTGCTGTATGTTTTTGTAAAAACCTTCATTATCTTAAGAAAATTGTCTGTAAAGTTGGTTTACGGACGATAAGTTAACGTGACTACCAGCGTAACGGAAAAATGAGCGTTACCGGACAATGACAGCGTCACCGGACAATGACGTCAACGTTTTCGTGCATGTAGCACGTACGTGTAGTAAAATTGTCTGTAAAGTTGGTTTACGCACAATTGTTTAACGTGACAACGTCATAACCAGCGTAACGGGACAATGAGCGTTACCGGACAATGACGTCAACGTTTTCATGCATGCAGCCGGCTTTCATCGATTTATTAGACGTAGTCACGTCAAAAAACTAAATTAGCAAATTTTTACTCTGTAACCTTGTATGTAACAGTCATAAGCTACATAATCTCGCTGTCCAGGAAGAAAGGATCAGCAGTTAAATTATTGTACACTATCTGAAACGGATGTTGGCCAGTCGCAAAATTAGGTTATCGTGGACATTTGTGGCTCGTGTGTGAAGCAAGCTGCAGAAAAATGTTCAACATTTACATTAGAACATATGTTGGCATTATCACTACGTCCTTGGAATGTGAAATAGGACAGATTTGAACAATATTTCACAACATTACGACTTAGAGATAATGGAATTTCATAACCTTACTCTACCTAGAAACTCAATAACTACAAGACACTATATTTTACTAGTTCTTTAGAACCAGTGTGATGAAAAGACTTCATGTGCGCCTCAAAGTGGCTCCTTGTGTCCACTTGACACATGTTTTTTGAACTTTTTAGGTTCTATGGCATGCCGGTTTCCTCACGATATTTTCCTAAGCACGTGTTTAAGCACACATTGATTTTTTGAACAGAAAAATCCATTGGGTTCGAACCCACGACCTTCGGATCGAAAGTCGTGGCACCTCCCTCCCACTCGGCCAACACGGCTTTTCACTACAAGATCTGACACATAGGTATATAGATATCGCGTTATTATATTGATATCGCGGGTTCTGGCATCACAATTATCATTCGTGTTCTTCCCTCACTTAAAAATCCAAATTACTTTTATTTTTTCATTTTATGTTTATTTTTATTTTAACTAGCTGAAGCCCGGTACTTCGTTTGTGTCGCGTATTTTCAAAATTCCTTTCCTAGCACTAGTCATGACCAAGCTTTTTAATAAATTGATGATAACTATGGGTCTGAAATATGGTCTGATATAGGTATAATATTTTTTAAATATTTTTTTAAATTTAGCTGTACTCAGAGCAAGATGGCGTTCTATGAAATGTCCAAACATTGATGAACGATCAAGGAAGTAGTTTATACATTCCTTGTGAACGGTGAAAAAACAGATCTAGCTTTTCTAAGGACATCATGGAGATCCTTGAGACGGCTAATTCTTCCTGGTCTAAGTGATGCGGTCAGCATACGTCATGCAGCCTTCTGATAACGTGAGAACCGGTGGTGTGGTACAAGCTTTAAGAGCTTACTTCGAAAGTAATAAGTTAACAATTATGGTAAAGATAATTTTTATTCAAAAATGCGGGTTTGATTGGTCGAAGAAAGCCTTATGCCTGGAAGAGCTTAGGGGAGGTCTACGCCAATAAGGCGACAACTAATAATGAAGGTTATGCAATTATTTAAGTAAGTAGAAATAAAGGTTATTTTAATTATTTTTTAACAGGATAGAGATATATAACCAGTGTACCAGTAGACTGCTAAAGATTGGTTAAAAACGTGCATTTTTACACTACTTACAAAAGAACAGAGAATAGAGCTAAATTATAATTTTATCATTCTTGTTTTATCATCAAACCACTGAGATCACAATCTGAACGGATTAAGTATTGGAATGTCTAAAAAGATTTGCAACTCTGCTGTCCTTCTATTCAAAACAATGAAATTTTAAAGAACGCACGAAACGCCACCAACTGCGAAGGTATTTTTTCACTGTTTTGAGAAACAAACGAATCGCAACCAAACTCGTTGTTTACTTAAAATGTCGACGCACGAACAGCGACTACACCAGATACAGGACCAGATCCTAGTGTAGGGCCATTGATTAAATTAAAATGTGTGTGTATTTATAGTTTTTTTTATTATTTATCTTGACGTGGTGTACTCAACACTCAATACTCAACTCACTACACTTGCCCACCTCTACGGGTACATTCGGCTAACGAATAATAAACGCTAACTGTCGCAGCGCGACACAAAGTAGTCGGACCGCGCATTCGATTCGCGGCTGTGCGTCTGTGGTCGTGCATTTTTTCTACGGACAATCAGGTCCTGCATTTTAAAAATAATTCATCTATGTGATCTCAATGCGCTTGCATCATTTTTCTTGTAAAAGTTTTAATAAACGAAGTGAACATACTCTTTGGTTCTAATTCAACACCTCACGTAGTCTTCTACATGGTCCTCGAGCCTCAACAAAAAGAACTAGCTACGAAAGACGGGATTTTTCACAAAAGGACGCCAAGTTGCCGAGCACGGCAAAGCGAAGATTCAGCAAGAAAAAGCACGTCGCTGATCACGAATTCAGATCAATCATTCAATAGGAGAAATTTGGGACAGGACACTGACCGAGGAGCATTCATTGGATATATGTTGGACTTGGTATTGCGCACACGGCAAAAACGCCATATTGGACGACACGCCAGGCGATATCATTGCAAAATTCAGCTAAGTTCCTATTCCTCTGCTTTCCACCCACTCCTGCACATAACAAAACACTAACATTTCAAAATACCGAGAATTTTTCACACATGCACTTCGAGGTTAAAAGCCGCCAGGCTCACTAACGCATTTTCAATTAAATACTTATTCGCATTTTACTTTTTTGCCATTCTTTGCCGACTGGGCATGGGTTTTCAAAAGCTAACAAGCATTTTGGTGTACAGCGACGTGATTGCATAGTGTTCACAGCTACAGTTGCGCATTCGCACAGTGCATTTCAATATCCATTCAGCTTAGTTTGTATTGAATGAGCATGCCCCAAGCTCATTCAGAGTTTCTGGCAGCAAAAGAAATAAGCTGCGTTGTAAGTCAGAGCACTGCACTAGCAGCTCACAAAAACACATAAATTTTGAGTAACATAATCATTGTGCTCATTTATTTCAGAAAAAAAAAAAAAAAAAAAAAATCAAGTAAGTCATTACAATAACTTCATACAATAACTTCACTGGAAAGCATTCTAGTAGCTAGCATTTTCAGCACATTCAAATTGCAGCAATGACTGAATCAGATACGAGCATAACTACATTAGTCGCACAACGGGGAATAATTAAAAGAAAATTAAACTATTTCATAAAGTTTCTTGACAACATCCCTGAAGACAGAGAACTAACTTTAGCCTCAGGTCTCTTACTAGAAGTAGAGTTGCGCCTGACAAATCAGGAACCATTACTAAAACAATTCCATGATATACAATTTCAGATTGAATTGGTATGCAAGAACCCCGATGAACAATACAAAGAAAGCGAGTTATTTGAGTCTCGCTACTACAGTAGTATGGCACGAGCAAAGTCTATAATAGCACCGCGACCAGCTACGGAGATTCATCGTGAGAGTAAGCCAACAACAACAGCGCAGCTCAACGAGATTCAGAGTGAAAGCAAGCCAGCTGTCCAGCACAGTGATGGGCTCGAGGTAAGGCAAGCAAAGGTGGGTGTCAGATTGCCTGAAATTAACATGAACAAATTCGATGGCCACTATGGCTCATGGTTGGAGTTTCGGGATATGTATGAGTCAATGATCCACAACAATCCTAGCATCATGGACATCACAAAGTTTTACTACTTGCGGTCATATTTGGAGGGCAGTGCGGCTCTTGTAATCAAGTCAATTGAGTTCTCGGCCCAAAACTACAAAGTGGCCTGGGATTTAGTATGTAACAGATATAATAACAAGCAGTTATTAATCTCAAATCATGTGAAGTCGTTATTCACAGTTTTTCCTGTGCAAAAGGAAAGCTCATTTCAACTGAGACGGTTAGTTGACACATTCATAAAAAATCTAAAATCATTAGAAATATTATCAGAACCGACACAACACTGGGATACGCTCCTAATACATATCTTAAGTAACAAGCTCGATACAGAAACATTACTAGAGTGGGAAAAATTTAAGAGTATGAACCCGGACCGGACAAGCAAGTTTGAGGACTTAGTCAAATTTGTGCGAACAAGGGCAGACATGTTAGAAGCGTTAGAGCAGAGGTCTACCAAACGGGAGCAACCTCGAGCCCTGCTCACAGTAGGTAATAAAAGGGCCTGTCCTGTTTGCAAGGTAGGTACACATGCACTCTACTACTGCAAAACATTTTTAGGCTTATCTCCTAAAGACAGAGTGAGTCAGGCTAAATCACTAGACATATGCATCAATTGTCTACAGCAGGGCCACACAGTACAAAAATGCAAGTACGGTTCATGCAAGATTTGCAACAAAAAACACAACACATTGCTTCACAATCCTTCAAATCAGGATTCTGCTGATCACAACAACACCAATGAAAAGGCAGTCTTGTTTTGTAATTCAGTGCCACAGGGTCTATTATCAACGGTAGTAGCACAAGTTCATAATACAGATCAAAATAGGCCTGTCCCTGTGAGAGCTGTACTCGACTCCGGCAGTTCGGTGAATTTGGTGACCGAACACTTTTGCAAAAAGTATAACATTCCAACAAGCAACATTGAAAGCTCCCTCACTTGTCTCAATAGTGTAGGTACAGTAGCAAACAAAATGTGCAGCTTAAAATTAGCATCAAATTATTCTGATTTCAGTATCAACATAAATTGCTTGGTTATTGCAAACATCACCGGTCCGTGGCCTCAAAATACCATAGACACAGGAGAGCTGAGCATACCTAAAGGCATCAAGTTAGCTGACCCAGAGTTCAATCAATGTTCTCATATCAACCTCCTGTTAGGTAACGGTATATTCTGGAACTTATTGCGACCGAACAAAATTGAGTTACCCAGAGCAAACGCAACCTTATATGAGACAGTGTTTGGTTGGGTTTTAGGGGGCACTCACACAACATGTGATCTATTCTGTGGCTTCACCCAGAAAGATACACCCAAGCAAGACCAGTCCATTCAAGACCAGTTAGAAAAATTTTGGAAAATAGAGTCAATTGATAACAATACACCTCAGTACTCAGCTGAGGAGGCAGCATGTGAAGAAAATTTTGTAAAAACTACAAAAAGGCTGGACAATGGAAGATTTGTAGTGAACATTCCATTGAAACAATCACCAAGTGTTTTAGGGGACACATACACATTAGCAAAACAAAGGTTCTTGTCAGTAGAACGCAAACTCAACAAAAACCCTGATTTGAAGGAATCATACACAAAATTCATACATGAATACATTCAATTAGGACACATGAGTGAGGCAACATCACACACAGACAGTCAAGTCTCATATTATGCACCTCATCATGCGGTTTTGAAATCTGAAAGCACAACAACTAAACTTAGAGTAGTTTTTGATTGTTCAGCCAAGTCTACCACAGGCTACTCATTCAATGACCTCCAACAGGTAGGTCCAGTCATACAAAATGACATATTCTCAATTCTGTTGAGATTCAGACAGCACAATATCGCATTGACAGCTGACATTGAAAAATTCTATCGTCAGGTAAATATTAACCCAGAGCAGAGGCAACTGCAACAGATACTGTGGAGAGAGTCAGATCAGCCACTAAAAGCCTATGTCTTAAATACAGTGACATATGGAAGTGCAGCTTCTTCCTTCATCAGTACAAGGTGCCTAAAACAGCTCTCACTTGAGTGTGACGATCCCACAGTGCAGGAAGTCATAGCAAATGATTTCTACATAGATGATTTGATTTCAGGGTCAAGTGGGGCAAGTGCAGCAGTGGGGTTATATACAAAACTCACAGAAACCCTAAACAAGGGCTGTTTTCCTTTGAGAAAGTGGAGGTCTAATAGTAAGGAGGTCACTGAAGCCATATTAGGTGACTCATCTGACACACAGCCACATAATTTAGATCTCACACCAAATCAAAATTCTAAAGTTCTAGGACTCACCTGGAACAGTGAAGCTGACACAATTAGTTTCACCACACAGCTAAAATCAGAAGCTCAAGTAACAAAGCGCATTATATTGTCAACGACATCACAGATCTTTGACCCATTAGGTGTGGTTGCACCAGCTGTCTTAGAGGCTAAGATCATGATTCAGCGGCTTTGGCTACATAAGCTCTCTTGGGATCAGCAAGTAACAGATGACATCAGAGATGCGTGGTTAGCGTTCATTCGAACTCTAGCTGCCCTTAAAGATGTTACTTTGCCAAGGCATGTCATCATTCATGATCCATCAAATGTACAATTGCATATTTTCACAGATGCATCCGAGAGCGCTTATGGAGCCTGTGCATACATACGATCACACAACGAGACTGAGACAGCTGTACACATACTGTGCGCTAAAGGCAGGGTAGCGCCACTAAAGCCAATCACCATTCCACGCATGGAACTGTGTGCAGCGCTACTAGGTACACAATTGCTTACAAAAATAATTCAATCAATGAGAGTCACTTTCGATCAATGTTTTCTGTGGACAGATTCAACCATTGTGTTGGGTTGGTTGGGCATGCAACCAAATAGGTTACACACATTCGTTAGGAATAGAATAGCAGAAATACAGTCCACTTGCAGTAACCATATTTGGGGGCATGTTCCCTCCCAGGAAAATCCTGCCGACCTAATATCAAGAGGTTCAACCGCTCTGGCCTTAGTACATAGCAATCTTTGGTGGAACGGTCCACAATTTCTGTCACAGAATGAGCAACACTGGCCCTCATGGAGTCATACACAATCAAACAAGGATAAAATCGCAGGTACATTACCTGAAATCAAAGCTACTTGTATGGTGGTAGCCAGTGAATGTCAAACATTCCCATTTCAGAGGTTTTCAAACTTCAATCACATGCAAAGAGTCTTTGCTTACATGCTCAGGTTCATACACAATGTTAGGAACAAAACTGACAAATACAATGGTACGCTCTCATTACATGAGTTAGTAAAATCTAGGAACACACTAGCATTGCTTTCACAGAAGGAATCATTCCCTTCTGAATATTCAAACTTAGAGGCCGGCAAGCTTCTATCTAAGAAATCTAAATTGATAGCTCTCAATCCATTCATTTCAGAAGGTGACAAACTGCTGAGAGTTGGTGGCCGACTGCCACTCTCCGACTACAGCTATGACAAAATTCATCCAGTCATCCTCAGCAAATATCACACATTCACAAAATTGCTGTTTGCACATCAACACACAACAATGATGCATGCAGGCCCTCAGCATTTATTGTATTCACTGAGAGAAAATTATTGGCCAATCGGGGGACGGGACTTAGCCAGACTAGTAGTAAGACAATGCTTTGTATGTAGTCGCTACCGCGGGCACACTGTTACTCCAATCATGGGTCTAATTCCAAAAGAACGTCTGCAGCCGGCCTTCCCGTTCCAACTAGTGTCTTGCGACTATGCGGGACCAATTATGATGGCAGATCGGAAAGGACGTGGTTGTCGATTAATCAAGGCATACATCTGCATCTTTGTTTGCTTTGCCACAAAGGCTATTCACATTGAGCTCGTTGGTGACATGTCAACAGCTAACTTCATTGCGGCTCTCAAACGATTCATCTCTCGTAGAGGTTATCCAACAGACATATACTGTGATAATGGTTCCTGTTTTGTAGGTGCAAATAAAGAAATTGCGAATCTGATTCGGTCACAGTCCAAAAATATCGTTGATCAGTTCACTCAGTATTCAATCAGAATGCATTTCATGCCACCATACAGCCCCCACCTAGGCGGTTTACACGAGGCAGGCGTAAAATCCATCAAGCATCATCTACGTCGCGTTATGGGCTTGGCGCATTTGACCTACGAGGAACTATCCACCACACTGACACTTATCGAAGCATTACTTAATTCTAGACCTCTAACACCTCTCAGCTCCAATCCCACTGACTTCCTTCCGCTCACTCCTGCCCATTTTCTAATCGGAAGAAGCATGATATCGCTCCCAGAGGCAGTCCACACGGCAGCGAAAATCTCCAGCCTGAACAGATACCAACGGGTACAGCAGCTACGCCAGCATTTCTGGTCACGATGGCAGCAGGAGTATGTCAGCGAACTACAAATCAGAACCAAGTGGAAGCAATCACAGGGTCAACTCCAACCAGGGGCCCTTGTGGTGATAAAGGATAGGCAGCTTCCTCCTATGAAGTGGCTTCTTGGGAGAATCATAAAGGTCTACCCAGGAAAAAAGGACAATGTCATCAGAGTGGCAGACATCCAAACTGCTACTGGAATCATGAAGAGAGACTTCACAAAGATCTGCCCCTTACCCATGAGTGAATTTGAAGACAGCACTTCAACGGCGGGCAACATGTCGCAGCGCGACACAAAGTAGTCGGACCGCGCATTCGATTCGCGGCTGTGCGTCTGTGGTCGTGCATTTTTTCTACGGACAATCAGGTCCTGCATTTTAAAAATAATTCATCTATGTGATCTCAATGCGCTTGCATCATTTTTCTTGTAAAAGTTTTAATAAACGAAGTGAACATACTCTTTGGTTCTAATTCAACACCTCACGTAGTCTTCTACACTAACGAATAGAATAAATGATATGTGATAGAATAAAGAAGTTAAAAAAAATGGAAAGAACTGTTATCCAGTAATGTAACACTCTCTTATCGAGTCACTAGTTCTTTTGAACCAGTAGTGTGGTGATAAGATTTCAAGTGCGCCTCAAAGAGGCTCCTTTCGTGCAAAGTTATGTAGGTAAAGAAAATGCGATACAGAAAGCTTCTAACTTGAGCCAGTAGCAAGTTACTTTCAAAACAGATCAGTAAGTAGTGTTTAGCTGTCACGATCGGCGTGGGAGTAGGTACCGAGCTCGACCAATCAACTGTCGAGCTTATTGTTCGATTATTGGATTATTGTTTTATTGTGATTGTATTGTTTGATTATGATCGTTGTGATTGGACAATAAATGCTCAGATTCAAATTAACACTTTGGATGTTAATTTGTTCCGCCACATATTTAAAACGAAAAAAGAACTACATTGAAACGAAGCGGCAATGACCGGTATTTTCGGCACGCAACTTGAGGCTTGATCACAAATTTTCGCATTAACGTTATCGTAGTGTATCCGTCACCGAGAAGTCAATAGTTTGAATGACGTTTTGAGAAGTACCTAATCATACAAACTGTTAACTTCACCGTTTTTTACACGCTATAAGCAAGCGAGTTCACTTGTAACTTGTAAAGTCGCCCTGTGTCATCGGCGTTTTTACAATCTGCTTGTTGACAATCCTTCCCAAAAGCTAACTCGCTCACACGCTAGCTTTTAAAATCGTCAACAATCAGCGTGTAAAAAAGCCGATTGTCAACGACGCTTTACGCTACGATAGCGTTTGCGATCGGGCCTCTGATGTCGAGATAGGTTACCTAGCTCAAACCGTCGCGAGTTGGGTGGGTAAAGATCATTAGTACCGGTTTCTAGTTGATCAAATTGCACTATAAACAAACTTCATTTAAAATAATTTTGAGGTAGAGATACTTTTATCTGCACTAATACGTGTGAAAGCATTACTGTTTTCTGGTACGAAGGGCACTGTAGCTAGTGAAATTACTAGGTTGTATAGACTGACCATCAATATGTTTGATACAGGACGAGCACTATATAGCAGTGTTGCGCCGGCTTATGTAAATCAAAATCCTGTGTTGCACTGTTCTGGTTATGGGCAGGCTAGGTAAAAAAATATATTTCAATAAGCTAATTTACAAAGCATTTTAGCTTTAATAAGCTTTGTATATTTTTATTTATTTTCTGTTTCTGATTAAGGTCTTTTTCATATAATAAGACGCTATTTCCGTATTTTAATGGTAGGTGCGGTAAATCATTTGTCTATTCAAATTAAAATTGTATAAAAAGCTATTAAATTAAATGCCTTTAGTTTACCTCATTCTTCTCACCTTTTAGTAGTATAGATAAATCCTATAACTCCCTATAAGGACTAGTACTATTACTGTTTCTGTGGTATAACGACCCACTAAAGGCCATAACAAATGAATGTGTAACAAGAATTAATTTCTCAAAGCTCACGAAGAAAATTTAATTGAACAGAATTACGTAAGTAAGTAACCTTCGCCTTTACAGATCGATAAACTAGAATATGTATGGAGATTGAAAAATATGTCTTAAGATTACTTTTACAAGGTTCATTTTGATGTGTTTGAGTGAGATAGATAAAATATTGAGAAGGTGTGTGAATTATTGATACAAGACGACAAGGTTTTCTCACGAACCAATGATCCTAAATATTTGGTTTTTATTTCTTTAACTATTTAGAATAGCGGGGCAGCCACTATTCTTCGTAATCGCGCCGCTGTCACTTTGTCATTTTGTAGAAATCCAAAATTCTGACTGCACAGATTCAGCGTACCCCGTCTGCAATGCCCATTATTTTTTGGTAATTAAAAATTGGTGGTGTGTATTGATTGATGACGTCGAAAAAGATATAATTGCTATTAAAGGAATTAATACTTTAGTGTGTCTAAGTGAAAAAGTTCGTAAAGATGGTTGAATAGGAAAACTATTGAAGAAAAATAACTTACCCTAAAATAGCTAATCACTTTGAATCCAATATGAACAGAAAAGTCTTAAAGTCTTAAAATTACATGCGTGTCATGTTTATGTGCAGTTTTCTTATTATAAAACGGAATATCTTTACAATTTTCCGTCGACAATGAATAGGTCTCGACACAGGTATCTCATAAATCTAAATGCATTCACAATCGCTTTACTTTGAAAAGCTGTCCACAACAGAACATACCGGGAATTTCTCACCAAGATTTATCTACATAATACAAAATTCAGTTGAGAATAAAACTAATACTAATCTTCATGAGGTTTTCTCTGGCTATAAGAGGAACCTCAATGTGTGCCATATTAATGCGCAGAGTTTGCCAGCACATTTTACTGACTGTCTTAACACTTTTACCAGTAACTCTTTACATGCCTGCTTAGTCTCTGAAACCTTCTTAAAACCTACTCTCCACTCCACATTATTTCCTCTTCCTGGATTTGTTCTCATCCGGAACGACCGCACTGGCAAGGGTGGAGGTGGTGTTGCTATTTATCTCCGATCTGAATTAAAATTTAAAGTTTTAACAGTCTCACCCTCTCTTTACACTGCCTCCATGGAGCACTTATTTATTGAAGTATATTTTGGCTCTACTGTTAAATTCCTATTAGGGGTTGTGTATGCTCCCCCAACCATTGATTACTTCAACACATTGGAGCAGCTCCTAGATGAGTACCTGCCTCTTTATGATAATTATTTGATAATGGGGGACTTTAATACCTGCCTGTTGCGCCAGGACGCCAGAGCTAGAAGGTTGTCAAATATTATCACTTCACTGAATGCCTCACTGCTTGATCTTAACCCCACTTATCATGTTAACGAGTCACATACTAAGTTGGACCATATAATAACAAGTAGTGTAGAACAAATCTCAGGCTTTGGTCAATTTCCAGCGCCAGGCTTCTCTCACCACGATCTCATCTACGCCTCTTTCAAAGTAAAGGTCCCTAGAATCAAGCCTAAGGTTATCATGCAGCGGAACCTATCTAGCATGTGTGTGGAGAGCCTGTGCGCCGATGTCGCAAATATAGACTGGTCTCAACTCTACAATCTAACTAGCATTGATGGTAAGGTTAATCTGCTGAACTCCTCTATTACTGATGTCTATGATATCCATGCACCTTTACACCCAGTTCGTATGAAGCGGCAACCGGCACCCTGGCTCTCTGAAGATATTCGTAAATTCATGGCAAGGCGCGATTACTTATATCGGAGAAATAGGAAAAATCCGACTGAGGAGAATCTCATAGCTTATAAAAAGGCAAGAAATAAGTGTAACCAACAGATACGTAATGCCAAACGGCGCTTTATCTTTGGCAAAATCAACGATAGTAATCCTAAGAACATGTGGAAACTCCTTCATAGTCTTGGGTTTGGCCGCAGCAAAATGCCAGTCAGTCCGTCAGTGGATGTCAATGCACTTAATCTACATTTCTCAGCAGTGTCCCACTGTGTAGATGACATTGTAAGAGAAGAGACAATCGCGGAGCTTGGCAAGCTCAATAAACTCAACTTTCCGTCTTTTTCATTCTCATACATCGATGAAGATGAAGTTAGCCGTATCATCTCCACCATTACTAGTAAAGCGGTGGGACTGGATGGCTTGGGCCGTGACCTCATCATTCCTATCCTCAATCTCCTTCTTCCTTGTTTAACCCACATCATTAACTTCTCTCTATCCTCAAGCTGCTTCCCGTCCATCTGGAAGAAGGCACACATTATCCCTATTCCCAAAAAAACAATTACTTCCGAACTTAAAGACTTTCGCCCTATCTCTATCCTTCCATTCCTTTCAAAGGTCATGGAGCGTGTTGTGTACCGACAACTCTCCAACTTCCTTCAAAGTCACTCCCTCCTCAACTCCTTTCAATCTGGTTTTCGTCCTTCTCATAGCACTAACACAGCTCTCATTAAAATCACCGACGACATCAGATCTGCTATGGACGAAAAGAATCTCACTTTACTCACTCTTCTTGACTTCAGTAACGCCTTCAACTGTGTCGATCACTCTATTCTTTTAGCTATTCTCCGCACCTTAAATATGTCTCTCTCGGCCTGTGAATGGTTCCAGTCTTATCTCTGTGGACGCCAGCAGCGAGTTCAAGTTGATGATAACCTCTCCGACTGGTGTGACGTTGCTGCTGGTGTTCCTCAGGGTGGAGTCCTTTCTCCCCTCCTTTTCTCCGTTTTTATTAATACCCTAGTCTCTAATCTTTGCTTCTCCTCGTACCACCTTTATGCTGATGATGTGCAACTCTATCTCCACTTTAGACCTGACGATATTCACAATGCTGTAAACTCGATGAATGAAGATTTATGTGCTGTTTCTGCCTGGACCCAGAAGTTCGGTCTTCAGATCAACACCAGCAAAACTCAAGTGATGATTATCGGCAGTAGGGCCTTCATTTCTAGACTTGACCGCAATTCCCTTCCCCCCGTTACGTATAATGGTATTCCGCTAGGTTATTGTCTGGAGGTGAAGAACCTGGGCCTGATCATCTCTGATAATTTGTCCTGGGAACAGCATATCACTAGTGTCAGCCGAAGAATGTATGGCTCCATGCATGCGCTGAAGCGTATGCAAAACTTTCTCCCTCTTTCTGCCAAAATAACCCTTGTCAATTCTCTCCTTCTTCCTATACTAGATTACGCAGATGTGTGTTATTCTGACGCTACTGAAGATCAGCTCAACAAACTAGAGCGGTTGCTGAACCTATGTATACGGTACGTTTACGGATTGCGTAAGTACGATCACATCTCACTCTACCGCTCTCAGTTGAATTGGCTGAAAATACGGTACCGACGGGATACTCATACCCTGTGTCTTCTCTTTAATATTCTTCATAATCCTCTCTCTCCAACTTATCTTAAAGAACGTTTCCCTCTTTTATCAACCTCGGATCGCCCTTCGCGTAGTTCTCAACATCTCCTTCTTATGGTTCCACACCACAAAACCTCTTTTTATACCAACTCATTTACAGTCAGCGCGATCCGACTGTGGAACTCTCTTCCTGTAGCTATCCGCAATTCTACCTCCATTGGGGTCTTCAAATCCAGACTATCTTGTCACTACATGGCACTCCAGAATACTTGAGCATTTTATTTATTAGTGTATTTTGTATAATATCGTAAGAATTATGTTAATAAAATAAGCTTTATACTATTTTCTAGCACTACCACATCTCCATAATACGCAGAGGTTATCTGGAAGAGAATGCTAACTAGCATTAAGTTCGCCTATGTACTTGTTTTTTTACTTTGTGCAATAAAGCATTTTCTATCTATCTATCTAATACTACTATATAATAATTATTACTTCTTTTTATCGTGTCACTAGTTCTTTCGAACCAGTATGGTGAAAGGATTTCAAGTGTGCCTCAAAGAGGCTCCTTTCGTGCACTACATAATTTTAGTATTACTTATTACTAATTTATTAAAATTTGAAGGACGAACTCATTATTAAGATTAGCGGGACGAGCTCATCACGTTTTTTTTATTGGAGATAGATCTTCGATTGACCACAATCTCACCTGATGTTAAGTGAAGATGTGGCCGACGATGAATCTCGAAGGTCTAGAAGACACCTATTTACTCGCTTCTTGAAAATGGCAAGTTGATCTTGGTCTTTTCAAGAAACGAGTAAATAGGTGTCTTCTAGACCGTCGAGATTCATCGTCGGTTCATCATCGTCACTTAACATCAGGTGAGATTGTGGTCAATCAAAGATTGTGGTCGATCGAAGGTCTATGTCCAATAAAAAAAAAAAAAAGATCGTAGTTGTCCGGGAAGACAGAAGCTGGTAGCGAGTTCCATTCCTTAGCGGTTCGTATTATTAAAAATAATTTTCGTCCAGGCTGGACTGTTAATTTTTGATTTATTTAACTAAATATTGAAGACAAGTTTAAAATTGCTTTATATAATACCGCTCAAATAAACTGTTTATTACACTGACATTTGGCAATACTTTGATTGCACTATTTCAAGGATATATTTCAAACTGTAATAAAAAACTCAGCTAGATCCTCTCATGGTTTGTAAAAAGCAAAACTGCACCAAACCTTGAATGGACACAAACAAGTTATAAACAACTTTATGTATTTTTATTTATTTAATTTCTTTAATTCAATGCAATGTCTATTTTAATTACTGAATTTATTAATACACGACTAGATAATCTTTTTCTCATCGAAAACTTCAGTATCAAATGTATTTATGCAAATCAACACGTGATGAATATTTAACTATCATTAGATTGTAGTAGGAAATGATTGGCTATAGGTAATCGTAACATATAAATGCAATAATAAATAAAGCCTTGGTCACGGTTTTAGTACAGAATGCGCCTTGTTACTACGCACTTATAACTTGTCTCATAAACTCTACGATGATCAAGGTATTGAAATTTTTAGTCGACAATCACAATCATTCTGATATCACCGAAGATTTTTCTTAGTTACAAAATCCTCAGAAACTAATAATTGTGCAGTTATAAAATACAGAAGTTGGTATTTTTTCGAGAAGCGAGGCCAGAGAAAGATGGAAAATAGTTTTCAGCCGTCAAGCATCAAGCGTCAAGTTGTAAAAAGACGTGAAATGCAGCAGAGGATTTTTTTATTATAATAAGGTCACGCTGCGTCTACATTTCGCCTCTTTCTTGCTTAGTGCAATTGTTAGTTAGTGCTATTAGTTGTCGAGCACTGCTATGTTACTGAGCTTTGAAAAATGATCGTTATTCATATGATCGCATAAATGCCAAAACCGTATTATAGATTGGACACGCTTTGGATTCAATAACATTGTAAGGCCTCCTTTCACGTCCATTTGCTCATCGATAGCACCTACTGTCAAGTTATTAATGCTGTAGTGTATAATGAAAATACTGTTACAATACGAATCATATTTATTTTTTTATTTAGAATTGGCTTCCTTTTGACCGTGCCTGATAGGAAGCGAAGTGGTGTCCATTTCCAGTACGCTTATCCAGAAAAAACTTATCTACTTTTGACTGTTTCTCTGACCCAAGTTACGTAATAATACCTACTTATATAGAAGTAAGTAGAAAACTGTTTTTTTTATCAAAATAAGTACCAATCTCGCTAATTAAAAATAAGCCTGAATAGAGCCTTGAAATACTTTCCTTGCTAACTGTACTAAAAGTTTTCGGATGCAATTTGGAAATAGAAATATTATTTATTTTTTAGTACTAAATTTTTTGCAGCCGATGAGAATCAATGTATGATTTTTTTTTTCGTCAACAATGGATCAGGTGCAGCTAAGAATGACCCATGGAAACATAACAGACTGAAAAACTTTATGTAACAAAACAAATATATGCAGGTTTAACCTTTTTTTTTGGAAGTCCTATTAAAAGTGGTTTACCATGGCATGCGGTAATTACCTTTTACTTAATGTATGGAAAAACATATAATTAACTATAAATAGCAAAACCTTGATGTAAGTATTGTTGACCCTTCATATAGTTGTTGTGGTTGTAGATGCTAATGGAAGGCTCCTGTATTTTAATTCGCGCGACAAATCATTTGCTGACAAATCAACGAGTGAGGTGACGCAAGTCACATTACTCCGGCACTTTATTTGTCCTCTGTCTGAACTAAACCATTAGACTCACTAGATGGATCGGTAGGTTCCCATCAAGGATCTAGCTAGATCTAAAGTCAGGTCTGTACTATACGCTGGGTTCGAGAGCGGACGGAGTAGGTGCTCTGGCTGCATTATACTCGAACCCGGGACGGCTGCATTGCACGGGGAGGCATGCACTGCAAGCGGAGCTCAGGGTTGGCGCAAGCCTTCCCTGGGATGGGCCTCACAGCAACGCGCGTTAGGAACACCGGTACGAGTACTTCGGATATCCCGGGGTCCCTTTAATGCGCAGAGGTCGGTCACCATGGGGTTTTAGTCGGTTAAAGTCCGACATAGCCAAATAAAAAAGTTCTAAACCAAAAAGTCAACGAACAGAAAACCAAAGTTTAAAGATACGACACGTGTTTCGCCTCTACACGAGGCATCATCAGGAGGTGTGGACTCGCCGAAGTTTGAAACGAGAGAACACACCTCCTGATGAGGCGAAACACGTGTCGTATCTTTAAACTTTGGTTTTCTGTTCGTAGAGTCTTTGGTTTAGTTGAACTAAAGTCAAGTTAATTAAAACCTTTGTTTAAAAAAGTTCTATACTATACTCGTACAATACTATATTTTTAAGTAAACGAGTAAAGAGACGAACTAAGCGCTCTCTCGGTGGTATTAGAGAATCATACCTGCCCACACCCAGAACAGAAAATTTACTTACAACTATGTATGTTTCCGCTGCAAATTTTCCAAATTACTTTCATGTACGTTTAAGATTCTTGACAAATATAATCAAACATGTAAATTTCAAGTCTCTACCTTGAATTGTTTTGTTTATGGTTATTAAACCTACAGCCTGTGTGATAGAGCTGTAATCTTCTGTATTGACGATACTTAATACTAGTTTAGCCGGTCCTTGGATCAGAAATTTGCTATGGCATATTGAACCTTCAGCCTTCGTGATAGAGCCGATCGAAATAACTCACATCCCGTTTCCTCGATTTCTATAATGTCCCTTTTCCCCGGGATGTAAGTAGGTAATTAATTTTGCAGCAGTAATTGGCCAATCATAATTACGCAAGGATACCCTTTCTATCTGACGCAATTTTTTATCATATTTCATAGTTGTTTGCTCCAATTGTAAGAGTATTTTGAGGTGAAAAAGTGGTTACAAATTTGACTCACTTTTACGTGGGACACGCAAGAGGTTGGAAAATTACAGTATGCTTACATACTGTAAAATAGGAGGGAAAAAGTTGTACCTTTTATGTTTATGAAGGGCAAACGCTCGCTGATTTCTTTATCGGCCAATCTACAGCCTACATTAACAATCTAGCATTTTTTTGCACAATTTTTTATACTCATTACAAACAGATATCAGCCACTTTCTGAAACTAATATAGCTTATCATCAGAGGTACGTTGCCTCTAGAATGCCTTCGATTTGCTTGTTTTGTCATAATAAGAAGTCTAGCATCCAATAGAAATAAAATTCTTTGTACAAGTTATTTTTTTTTGTTTAACTAACAGCGGAAATCCTTCTATGTAGAAAAAGTACTACTTATCTAAACCGGTAGATATTAGGTATAGGTAACTTAGCTATCCTCATGTTAGACTAATGTCATTGAGGTGACAGGCAAAGTCAAGGTCTGGCGCAGGAAATGACTCAGTTTCGTCTTAGTTACAACACAAAAAATGGTAATTAACACTAAATTAGCTCACAACATTTATGTTAGACAAGACAGAAGTACATAGGTAATTTAATTCCAGTAATGATCTGTTATTTTGAATATTAATAACTACTAATAGGAACCTTTATAATATCCAAGAAAAAGCTTTGTGCTAAAACGAACACGAGATTTCTCAAAATTTAGAGTACCTAAGTATCAGAACTTCGTGCTAACACTATCTCAAGATTTCCCTAGTCGTCAAGTAAAGTAACTAACTGAACAGGACTTGTAGTTCTTATAGTCCTTATATGTTATCCTGTACTTAATCAGTATTAAAAAGTCTTCTCAGATATACACAATATCTGAAAGTCGCATTTTTATAATCTCCGAAGATAAGTAACGCCATGTTTTTCAGTTTTTTACTAAATTCAATGTTTGAGTGGGTAAAGTGGGACTGAAAATGTGTTTTCCACGAGTGACGAGGTCGCACGCGGATTAGTCAATTTTAGCGCGAAGTCAATTGTAGCGAAAGAGCGAGGTTCCTTAATACAGGTATTTTTATACTTAAAAGGGAGTCTCTAACCTCTATAATGTAATTAAGATAAAGTTATTGAATAAAATATATTTGTACTTGTATTTATTTGTATCTGTAGTCAGCGCAGCGACAGTTGAGTTGCAGAATTCGCGGGTCCAGTGATACTAAAGTTAGATTTATTGGCCATTGCAAATGTTCCACCTGCTAATGAGCGCAGTTGTCCATTAAATCAACAAATTACTATAGTGGCTTCAACTATAGTAACAAATATAGTATAATACAGTATCCACAATATAGTTTTTGATAGGAATCGGACCGGTTACCGATTCAATCAGTATTATATACATTCGATTGATAATTTTATCAAGGAATCGGTATTTTGTTGGGCCTATAATTTGCATTGTTGAATTATTTTAAGGTCCTACAAAAAGGGTTTAGTGTATGTTTCACTCTTAAATTATGTGCCTACATCCATAGTTTAAAAATAATCAGTTGTTATTGCAAATTATTAAATTATCAATTGGAAACTACTCTGAAAATAATACAGATATTAGTGAATAAACTTAACTGTCTGTTTTAGCCGAGAAAAGAGAATATTAATAACTTTTTCGTACCTTCTCGTTTATTTCTAAGAATATTTTTACGACGCTACGCCGTAAAATAGAGCGACACATTGAGACAAAAAAAAGCGAGCCTTACAAATATGTTAAAAGGCAACATTAAAATTTTAACGGATATTATTTTTCTGAGGTTGATACGCTAAAGAGTCGATGACACACGGCTTTTTCCACGCTACAAGCCAGCGACTTTGCTTGTAGCGTGTAAACTCGGCCAGATTCATCGGCTTTTTTACAATCTGCTTGTTGACAATCCTTCCCAAAAGCTAACACGCTAACACGCTAGCTTTTTAAACTCACCGACAATCAGCTTTTAAAAAAGCCATGTGTCTTCGACGCTTAATACGGCCAACTTCCTGTTACATACGTCTGTGCCATTCTCACGAAATTACTTCCGAAAATTGACAGAAAGCGAGAGGATGTTATTTACTTTTGATTTACTTCATTTTTCTGAGGTTGGTACCATCTGACGGCCAACATGTTGTTAAGCGTAACATACTTCCGTCCCTTTTCAAGAAATCACTCCTGCAGATTACAGGAAAGCGAGAGATCTTCTCTCTCGTTTATGAAAGCGTTTTGATGATTGCATCAAAAATGTATCAACAACTCACTAAAACAGCCTTGAAATCAGCATTCCTACTACATGTTGACATTTTCTTAAAATCCCAAAGGTACCTAGTGAATCATAAAATACCTACTTGTGATGAAATGGGTCATTTCGTCTTTATTGAGTCATTGTTTATTTTCATTTCAGATACGCTGTAGTTTTTTTTGGAAATTGTGACTAAACACAAGGTAGGTTTTCTGAGATATACCAATGAATCCCCCTCTCCTTACAACGATCACAGAGGCTATGTGAAAATTTTGAGTCGCTGCGTTTCATTCTTACTCGGTAACGGTACAGTTTACAAACTTGATGTTAATACAGTGATTACTTGAGGATATAATCTAAATAAATGTGAGACAGAAACACGATTGGTGAAACTTTTCTCAATTAATTTATTTTTTGAAATAGGCCCTCTTAAAATCTAATTTACATCCATCCTCCGAATTTAGAGAATATTTACGGTTTATTTATATACTATTGAGTGAGTAATCACAGAACTTAGATAAATGTAAAAGGATTTTTTTATAAAATCAATACTTTTCAAGCAATACGATGTTTTATCATTTGTCGCTTACGTCCGTTACTTTTGAGCGACAAAAATCTATATCTTACCTCTTCCCTCGGGGTAAGGTGTCTAATTGCGCTATTACTGTCTTAAAATTCGGCAGTTGTCATTTCTGACAGTTTCACATATCCTCTTAAATACTAACTTTAAATTGCAACTTTGCCCACGTGGTATCGCGATAAAATGATGTTTTTTTCTAGCTCATTAATATCATCACGACGATAAATTGTATTTAAATATTTTACTTTAATTAAGACAGCAGCAGCCAATTACAAATAAAAGGAAGGAACAAACATCCATCTACCCATCGTTCCATTCTCACAAACTTTCGCATTAAATTATGTTTGTTGTATACGTAATACGGATGGAAATAACACTTAGTAATGTTTGTAGGCTAACTATGGAAATGACACATACTAGGACAAATAAGTAAACAGTATGTGGTGTTTTCATCAAAATACCAACTTCCTAAGAGCAATCGCAGGAACAGCGGGTGGTAACAGTCAGCTGTAAGGTGACCACTCGTTAAACTTTGGTGAGAAAGTCAAGTATCTAAATCATAGACATGATATCGGCCGAGTATCAAAATAGAAAATAGTTATTTGTTCACCAAGGGCCTGAAGCAAGACATTTTCACTCGCAACTTCGTTTGCGTTGCGTATTTTCAACATTCATATTTAGTATCTCACTCTCACAATCAAACTCATAGCTCACTTTCAGCAGTTGACGAACCTCTAAGTTTCAGGTCTCTACGTTCAGTAGTTTCGCCAGTACGTTATCTATCAGTCAGTCAGTTAGGACCAAGCATTTTATATAATATTGATTACTTGATGATTTAGTAACTGTAGTGCATAAAATTCATCTGGATCCGGTGCTAAACTGTTGGCTTCCCCACACTACCCACGCAGTGTCGCAACCCGACAATTTCGTTCCGTTAGCCAACATTTCCTAATCGTAGATTGTAAGCCGATGCGTTCAGTGCAAGAGATTTTCCACGATAATATAGCTTCCACCTCCATTTTAGTGCACCACTCTTGTGTCAATATTAGGTTTATTTCTTACATGTTTTAAGTCAAAGGTAACTAACGGAATAACTTAATTTTGACATAACTTAACACACTCATCATAAAGACGAATGTTTTGTAAGTGCATTTTTATCCTACGTATACGGGCGGATTGGTAATGCGAATCTCAAAAGCCGAACGCACGTATACGCCTGTGTATCGGTGTTTACGCTCGGTTTTTTCTAGCGAGTGTCAGTAGCATAAGACGTCTCTCGCGGCTTGTCGCGCGTACACGCACTATAATAATCAAAAGACGAGCGGCGAATCCTCTTGGTTTATCCGCTAATCTAGCCAAAATAAGCCGCACTAAGGATGTATACAAAAATACAAAATACACAATTAATTAATCATTTCAAAATCATACATAGGTACAAAGTTGTGTCACAGTCGCTGTTTTCTGTTTTAGTTTTTATAAACTATACGTATGAATGTTAGTTTTTATTTAACTAACGAAGTAACTATATTACATAATATCCTGAAAAAGACATTTATATAAGAGGAAATTTCATCGTAGCTCTATTGGATACTTTTTCTGAAAATTTTAGTTGCACCAGATATTTAGACATATATACCATTAGCAGTTCTTAAGGTGGCTTGAACTCCATCAATAGGGAGAACAAATCGTATGAATGAATATACAGATTACCCAAGAGTTTTCACGGATGATGTTTAAAATTAACTTGCAACGTAATATCCAGATAATTAGTGCATAAAACGTCGCCTCTGGTATTAAAGATGACAAACCAGTCATGAACCAGGCGTAAATGTTACTTGCTTGTACTCGTATAACCTACTGGAACCTATAATCGTAGGTAGAAGGCAGAAGGCAGAGATTTTCAGTCTAAAAATGCACGCCCTTCCAATAAAGCCGCTATAGCCGCAGACGTACTTACATTTTTTGATTGAAAGATCGGCTATTTTTTCTTTTCACCTGTAGAGTCATAAATTGGGGCGTTGAAGCAAAATAATAAGATATAATTATCACTCATTATTTTAAATTCAAAATTAAATAAAAATTGTACTTTTAAATTAACCAGACAATTGTTTACGAATAGAAAAATAAATGTTTCCTCAATTCAATTTCTATCTTGATCGCCTTGATTCAAAAATAAATATATGTTTATATTAAATATTATCATATAAATACATATTATTCAGTATATTTACTAACTCAACTAGCCACGTTATTAAATCAAAATTACAAACTACCTACTTAAAATTAACCTTATTAACGTTTACCTACCTATCTAAATTTATTTATGGTAGCATTTATTTGATGTCATCGTCAAAGCAATATTACCTAAGTGGAGTAGAGACCATAATATGTTTTAGTACTTACTGTAATCTAATTACATTTAACAGTGTATTTGTATCTAAACACAACGTTATGAAATCGTCTTATTTACTAAAAAATTTCGTAATAGCTAAATAGTGAGACCTCTGAGCGTGATGCATGACTTCCCGTACATAAGACACAGAAAAAAGTTATCAGTAGGTACGAATTATACGTTCAAAATTTCATGTTTACCTACTGCAGCGTTCAAACCTACTGCGTTTTAGTTGCTATTGCTTATCGAATTTTTAAATTAAAACAATGTATATATACAAGAACTAGCTGACGCTTGCAACTTTATTTGCGTTGCGTATTTTCAAAATTCCTTTCTTAGTACTCAATACATTTTCAGAGCTTGGTTTTTATTTACTTAAATAATACGACAGCTCCATTAGCTCGCGAGAATCTAATCAAATAATAATTACTAAAAAAAGATAACCAGGCACTAGAAAACGACATTACAATTTATGCTGTTTTTCTGTAAATTTGCTGTAAAAATCCAATTCAATCCAAAAAAGTTTTCATCTATAAAACCTTGCACAGAGAAAAAATCTTTGTACTATTCGCCCTGTACGGAGAAAAAAAAAATGGGATAGCAAGACTATTCCATATAACTATAATATATTTTCTTGAACCATTAAATAACTTTCGTTAGCGATAACTATTATATTGTAATCGTTACTAAATTTAGGAATTATGGAGGAATTATTAGGAATTAGGAATTATTTATTATTGTAATGGTTACTAAATTCAAACAGAATTTTAGTAACTATAACGAGATTTTTTCTCTGTGTAAGGTGGAAATGGTTATTCTTACACAGTCAGTGTCTTTACTGTACTGTACATACAATGTTCAGTGTAAATGCTTGAAAGGTATCTTTGTCTAGTTCCCACATTATTACAATGTCACAAAAAACTAGCATTTCGGCCGCATGTGGTCACCACACCGCAAGGTTGCGGGCCTCAATGTTATTGTGATCGGTCTACTATGTAGAACAAACTTGTGAAATCAGTGAACTTGAAAGAAATGAGCTGTAAATTTTACGTAAAATCTTGTAATACGTTGTCTCTGTATTGGATTTAAAATGCAATCACTTCATAAAATATTCGTTATTTTAACAACGTCCTAATAAATTAAGACGTTATATGACATATCTAGATGAAACCCGCAACTTCGTTTGCATTTTCTTTTCTTTCTTTTTATTTAAACTACTGGCGAGACTATCTAGCCGCTCTCCTGATGCTAAGAGATCACGTCTACCTATAACCAGAACAGTGCTAACACAGGGCTTTGATTCCTATAGACCCGTGAACACAGCTTGGCGTTCGTCCACCTTGAGATTTCATTTCATTTATTTCACAAACAAATTTTACATTGTGTCGTCTGAGACATTTCGACGGTCACAAAGCCCAGTAATTTACCCTTACCACCGGAACACAGTAATGCTAACACATTAATGCTTTACGATACAATATCTAGCAATG
Organism: Lobophora halterata; assembly: GCA_932526365.1. Taxonomy (NCBI): domain Eukaryota; kingdom Metazoa; phylum Arthropoda; class Insecta; order Lepidoptera; family Geometridae; genus Lobophora; species Lobophora halterata. Next base: position 10,276,166 of record OW052002.1, read on the forward strand.
TAGAGCGATTTTGAAAATCTGAATGTGGTTATCGACTTTTGATGCTGACTGTACCCACATAGACGGCGGCATCCTGCAGGGAACGCCTCCCAACAGCTAGTCTCATCTCAATGACGTAAGTGTAGATATCTTAAAACATAGACTGTTTATTTATATTAATATATGTTTATTGCTGACCTATTTCTAATGGTAAACGGTTCTAGTGAAAATAGTGACGAAAGTGGCGACGGCTTGTTTCATCATATTTCACACGTTCGAGAGGAAACCTTTGATCGTAAATATCGCCTTTATTGCAACATCTCGGAAAATTGTAAGCATGCAGTAAAGTTTTCGTAAGAGACAAAAAAATAAGAAATTTCATAATTTTTCTTTGAATAAAAAAATGTTCTCTTTGAATAATCAGGTTAAAGATTTTATTTTTCTCATAAAGAAATAACTTTTCACTTACTTGAGAAGCTAATGATAGTAATGAAATTACTTTATTAGTTGACTTACTGATGTTACAGTGAAGCCTAAGAAAGGCTATCAGAATAGTAAAAAATATATCTAAGAGAGTAGCAACGTATACACTTCACATCACATGGCTACTTCCAAGTTCGTACGTACTTTTGTTATGCTAATTTTATACCCTTCGACAGTACTGATGAGGAGAAAAGATCACAGCGTAAATCCTATTTTTATATTTTAAGACTAGACTTATACTGACAGATAACGTACAGGCCAAACAACAGAACGTAGAGACTTGAAACTTTGGGGATGTGTTCGCCTAGGGCTAAAAATGCTTGCTAATGAAAGGAATTTTAAACATATGAAACGCAAACGAAGTTGCGTCAGCTAGTTCTATATAAACAAGTATTTTCAAGGAAATAAGTGTGACGATGTATATAAAGAGTTTGCTGATGAGGGAGAAAATACCTAGCGGTTTCATATAACAAACACACACACTCATACATTTATAAAGTAACTGTGTTTCTTTCTTAAAAAAAAACATTATTGTGTCCATTTTTCAGTCGTAACGTATGTATTTGAAATACCGGGTGTAATTAAACTTCCCGAAAACGAAAACACTCAGTCAGCATTTGGACATTACACTCAATGTATGAAACAAAATAACAAAAAGGCTATAAAGTATAATATCTACGTAAACAACATGACGATGAGACGTAGTTTCGAAATGTTAATCAGTAAAAAAAATCAACAGGCCGGAGACCGCGAATCGGCAAGCGTAGCAGGACGCCCTCCGGCCAGGTGTGGTGACGATCTACGAAACACTACAGGTAGAAGATAGATGCAGCAAGTGGAAGACAGGGCGCAATGGCGCACATTGGGAGAAGCCTATGTCCAGCATTGGATTCTCCCAATGTGCGCCATCGCAAAACAACGCATTTCAGTAAAAAAAATCAACAGTACCGGAGACCGCGAATCGGCAAGCGTAGTGCAGAACTCCCTCCGGCTAGGTGCGATGACAGGGTGCAATGGCGCACATTGGGAGAGGCCTATGTCCAGCAGTGGACTGTGATATGCTGATGATGATAATAGGTAGAGCAGAGGTAAAATTGATACTTATTGTTTTTTTTTTATTGTTATTATGTACCTAGTGGTTAGTTTTCCAACAATAACATTTTTTCTATTCTATTTTCTATATTCTATATAAAAAATCTTCTTCCCATTTACGAAATATTAAAGTTGCCAGTATAGTCAATGGATACCTATCATTAAATAAATTTATATAAAAGATCAATTGATATTAATATTCAATCGCATTTGAATATAAATGGCAAAATCGTGAAATTCCAAGATATATCGTGTAAATATCTATTCATAACAACAATGATAATAATAATATGTACATAAGATTAAGAGTTTTCTTACTACAAACAATTAATTAAAAACAAAGTAATTATTTTTACACAAATTGCTATAAAATATTTTATAATCTCGAATCTTCACAGAAAAAGTCGGAAGCAGCAGCTACTGTTCTCCGATAAGATAAGAGAACCATTGTTTTAAATACAATGTCTTAGTTACAGATATATAATCAATATTGTTTATAATATGTTTACATCCGACAACTTAGTTCCCACCGAGAGCGTGCGATAAAACTCTACTAACAAAATAAATATTCAACAGTTTGTGATCTATAAACAATCAGCGCGCACTTGTTCCTGAGACTCGTAGCGATAGCAGAAAAGTCACAAAATTCTATCAAACTTCAAGTTTGTTGAGATGTTTCTCCTCACCCGCTGTTTAGATTAAAATTATCGACGAATTTTTGATATATATCAAAAATATAACTCTGCCTCTGAGATACAGTCTCTGACTAGTTCGGAGGGAGATGTCCAACTGCCATACTAATCACTGCGCTGAGGCCAACGCCAAAGTCGTTACATTTAGTATTAGGTTAGTTTTAGTTTTAGTTTTAGGTAGGTAGTCTGTAAGAGATCGTATTACATGATAAGACCGCCTTTTATAAAACAATAACTGTACTTTGTTACAAGTGTTTTTGCAATAAAGATTTTTTATTTATTTTTTTTATTATAAACTCGTAGAACACTAGTTCCAGTTTATATTTTTGCGGTACATATTATTATGTTACGTCACATCAATAATATAAACTCGTAAAACACTGGTTCCAGTTTATATTTTTGATGTAGCTATGTTACACACCAATAATATAAACTCGTAGAACACTGGTATCTCATAGCGTGGCAATGAAAAGATAGTGTAGGTACTGTTGACAGATTAATCTTATTTCTGTTGTTTTTAGTAAAGCTGCAAGGATTTAAGAGGACTTACCAATTTTTTCGGCATATTTACTTTAGGTACTTGCTATTACTTTGACAACCCAAATTTATTGAATATGTATATTAGTTATATTCAGAAAATCAGAATATAGTGAAGTAAAATTAAGTAGGTACATATTGAGGAAAGGAAGAATTAATAGCCATCATTTAATATATTATTAATTTCGTGCTGCGTAGGTATTTTTAATAAAACAAGAACCAATTAGTGGATACTGTTATTATTCGAAAACAGAAATATTATTATATACAATTATTGGAAATTAACCATTTAAGGTATGAACTCATTAGTTACTCATTTGACTTCCTGTTGTTTATAGAAAATCTATCGCTCTTACGCCTACCAACCGCTTTTAATAAAATCCCCACAAGATTTTTTGTCCTGATCCGCTCATTATTGTTTTCCTTGAATATGGCAACTCTGTGGTTTTCAGCGTTCAATTTTATTATAGTTATTTTTATCCCCAAAACTATAATTATTCTGTATTTCGTAATAAACCAAAATAACAACGTTATGTTTGTACGAATTTTCCTTTAATTAAAATTAATTAAGTTAGTGAAGTCAGAGTTCATGAGGAAATTATTATCATTATATTTTCAAAACTTATCTGCCACCAATTAGTTTGGTCACGTTGTTAAAATAAAGCGCATAATGATTTCACTTAGAATTGTTTTTTACATTTCACACAACGCTATCTAACCCCAAAACAAGCAAGCTTGTACGATGGTAACCTGATAACTGTTAAATATTTAAATACGTATACATAATATACAGAAAACAACCAGATTCAGAATAATAAATGATGCTCACGACACAAATGTTTGTCTTGAAGCGGTAATCAAACTCGCGACACCGGCACAGGCATGACGATCCAACACACTTTCCACTCGACCATCCATGTCGTAGAATACTCGAGGGTAGAGTATTCTGTCCCACTTACAAACAATAGTAGATTATGCACTAAGGGGATGGAGAAGTGTCTTATGTCGCGGGTGGCATATTGAACCCTGAGCTAACGAGGGACTTAGTTAACTCGAGTTATGTAGAGTCCTGAGTGACCCGAGGGGTTCAAGCTGCTCAAGACGAAGACAGGCTTTATCCCAGAGGAGCATACTCTACTTTTCACACCTTCTGCGAGGCAATAAAAAGCCAGGGCTCCGAACTCAGCAGCCAACACCGTCTTTTGTTTCACAATCTTAGAAGTCGCGCTTTTTTTATGAGTGGCTAGTTTGATTTTAGAACAAACCTTTTTACAACGCCATAATGAGCGTTCTTTTACTCAGAGTTTTCCACGAGTTTCCACACGAATTTGACGTTCCAAATTCAAATCACATTACTACCCTTGGGAGTTTCATACAACATTACCTCCCTAGGTAGGTAATGCTTTGCTTTACCTAGATGATAGCATGATATGTAATTGCATATTGTTGAGCAAGTGGTGTGAAAAAGTATTTACCTATTTCAAAATAAATATGGGTAGATATGTATTTATATAAGGCCTGACTTCTATTACATCCTTTCGTTGGATTTCACAAAATCACCGCCACAAATTGACAGAAAGCAAGTGGAAAGATGTTACACATCAAAAATTTTTTTTTAATATTCCTACCTGATAAGATTAATCTGTCATCAGTACACTATCTATGCGTGGCCGCGCTATGAGGAACCTAGTGTTCTGTTTACTCATTATTTTACTAGCTATTGTCAGTGGCTTTTCTTACTGAGTGTGGGTGTTTTTTATGTAAGATTAAAAAGTTTATAAGTATTCTAATTTGGAAAAGTATAGGGGCGACCTTTGCCCAGCAGCGGGACGGCATAGGTTTGAAAAAAATTGGTTGTCTAAAGTTTTATGGACGATAGTTTAACGTGACTACCAGCGTAACCGGACAATGAGCGTTACCGGACAATGACAGCGTTACCGGGCAATGACAGCGTTACCGGACAATGACGTAAACGTTTTCTTGTATGTGCAGCCGGCATTCATCGATTTATTAGACGTAGTCACGTCAAAAAAATATTCTACCAGTCATCTGTTTCCCATAATAAAAGCTCAGGATAGTTTATTTTATTTTATTTAATTCGGTACAATGACAGACAACAAACCACGAAATTAAATTAAATTCATTACATTCTTAGTTTGGGATTAGACGTTGTGTGAAATATCCTTACAAAAATATTTTTATGTATGTACCACGTATCTTGACGTTTCGAGACAAAAGTAAACTTTTATGCCTTCCGAACCGGAATTGCGAATTTACTCAAGATTAAAAATTAACGATACTACAGCGAAGTCAAAAATAAGTGCTAACCAATTTACAATCAGTCAGGACCACGGTTAGGATACAGCCCTTTCATTCAAGCTCACTCTAAAAAAATATTAAAGTGTCTGATTTTAATGTTTTTAAAAATAAAAAGTTTTTTTCAAAAGGGTTTACAAACAAAAATGAGGTAAGAAATATTATCAAAAAACAAGAACTTCCTGTTTTTTTGAAGTCGGTTGAAAAACCGAGTCGTTCCGATTCAAACCTAGACTTGATCATTTAAATAAGTACCTACGTACTGTACTTGTTATTATTATACCTACAGCGCTTGCGTCAACGTAAGAGTAAAAATGTAGAAAAACTAGAGTTTTGTGCATAAATAGGGAACACTGTTTCATAAAAAAAAAATATACAATTCGTATCCGGCTGGTGCAAAGATATTTGAGTTTAAAAATACACGCCCCTATTATTAATAAGAAAAAAAAATGCATTATACCTACTTAGTTTATAAAGGTCCATATTGAGAGAATTATATAAAAACAAATATTAATGAAAAAAAAATAGAATGTTTTTGTAAAACCTTGATACACTGTAAAATATTCTTGTAGGTATGTCAGTTACAATGACACTGAAACTACTGAACAGCCTGGTATAAAAAATATATATTTTGACTTCCGGAATATCAAAAAGGGATTACATATAACGGTAGAATAACGCCGCAACTGTAATAAAAATAAAGTTTTATTATTTTCATGAATATTCAGACTAATTATTATTTAATTTATTAATAAATTGTATAATATGATATGTTTAATTATTTCGATGTTACATTATTTATTTAAAAACTAGCCTAATGTTACATTTATTTATCTAAAAATAGTTTGTTATCACGGAAAAATGTTTATGAAAATTCTTATTTATATATTTGTTTCAAAACCGCGAGAAATAAATAATAGCAAAATAACAAAATTTATCATAACAGCTTGAGCAAAAATAAACTCCATACCTATTTATAACAAAATAAATAAACCTATTACAACACAACCGCACAGCATTCAAAAGTAAAAAACTACCTAGTTTCATGAATTTACAAATAAATTCTCAAGCTTTAATAAACAAAGCATCGCTACAATAAACGTGTACGGGCTACGTTTTAACAACGTATACTCATAAAACAGAAGATCATCACTGAAAAAATTCGGTAACTTTGAAGTAACTAGCAGTTTGCCCTAAACTTTACCTCACGCCTAAACCCCTGAGCCGATTTCGCTTACCGACTCAAAATTGTTTTTAACTCATCTACCCGCCAATTTCATGAAGATCAGGTGAGCGGTTCGACAGTTATCGTCGGACAAACATACATACAAACGCCTATTTTTTATTATCTAGACTGAGACCTTTCTTCGCTCGGTCCACTAGTTGCTACATCTTCTTATTATCAGGTGAGGTTAAAAACTTATCTGTTTAAATAAAAAACAGGATATCTCACAAATCCTCTCTACTAAATCAGGCTAATATAATCTTTATACAATGCAGGCGAAACCGAACAGCATCTGTATTTATTTATTTATAGTATTAGAACAGTAATGGCTACTTGCACCAAACTGTCAAAGTCCCTAAGCAATTACTTTACTCGCTTGGTAGTTCTTAACAGTACAGATTCTGACCGTTAAGAACTGTTAAGCGAGTTAAGTCATTGCTTAGGGTCTTTGACAGTTTGGTGCAACTTTACTCGCTTGGTAGTTCTTAACAGTGCAGATTCTGACCGTTAAGAACTGTCAAGCGAGTTAGGTCATTGCTTAGGATCTTTGACAGTTTGGTGCAAGTAGGCATAAGGCCAATAACAACTTTCCACTAAGTATTTTAATATTTTTTGTACAAGCACACACTTTTTTCCAGAATTACGCCCGGATTGCTTGTTGATGTGTGATGTAGAAAACTGTTTTTTTCGTGCTCATGGCAAATACGTTTGTAGTGTCTTCAGTACTTGTGTTACTGCTTTATTACTGATTGAGTGTATACTATGCCTTATCTCTTACTACGCTGTTTACTATAACACTATCGCGCGATAAGATTGTACCTACAGTATTGTGAAAGTTGTTTCACTTTGTACCGGGTACGATAAAAATGAATGATACCTGTATCATAGCCTGATGCCCTGACTTTGTTCATGATGATGATAAATAATAAATAAAACAGCGAGCCTTGCAGTAGTCGCATATCACCTTGGTAATAAGCAAAATTTTTGGAATGATTCTATTTCCTTCATTTTTACTCGACTGCCAGGAAGGATTATGTTTTTCGCACGTATCTTGTATGTAAATTTCTGTGTTATCTCATATCTTTCAAACGGCTGGATGAATGAAAGGAAAGATTTGACGTATAAGGTTTCGTTAGATTCATCTCAATCATCAGAGTGTTCTTAAATGAGTTTTAAAACAAAATCAAAATGGTGGATTTTTGGAGCTAAATAGTAAGTCGTTAAATTATTTTTGTTTACCAAACCCATCGAATAGGGTATCAAGGTATGAAGATATTTTAAAGGAGATCACAAAAATATGTTTAAGTAAATATATATATAATGTTAAAATTCAATTTGGAATAATGAATTGACAATTAATGTATAATTATGTCGCAGTTGGGTTTTCAGTTTATTTCAGTAGGTACCATCTGACTACCAACTTCCTTTTACTTACGGCTATATATATAATATGTTTTTTACGAAACACTTTTCTTGTTGATGTTACTAATTCAATATTTTGGTAAAAATGATAATAAAAAAAATTTATGAGTTGGCGAATACATATTATGGATTCGTCATTTCATCCAAAATGGGTGAAATGGTGGTTAGAGAACGGGAAATATTTGCAACAGACACCAAAATAAAAAATACTTTTTCACCCAAAAAAAAATTGTAGGGCAATGCAGTTGAATCCGAAACTTTAGTTTTACTCCTTTTATGGGACAAACATACATACATTATCATTTTCACCATTCGTTTGGTAGATAATAGATTTTTGGTTTATGATAAGAAAGTGATAAGCGTTTAATGCTATTGTTTGTTTTATAATCTGTACGATTACTATCTTTAGCCTGTAGCCTTCGAAGGGACTGATAAAATTAGATTTTAAAGAATGACTGGATGGATAAACGGAAATCAAAATATTTTTTACTAGCTTAGTTTGCTTTTCGAATTTCGAATAAACCAAAAATATTTTTTTACAAGCGTAGTTTGCGTTTCGTTTTTCGAATAACCAAATTTATTGAAATAGGTCATCTAAAAAGAAAACTTAACTATCTAGTTTCAAAGTAGATAATCGTCTACAACTTGAAAAATGGTGCCTCAAGAAAATGTGACTGGAATAAAAAAGATAAATAAAAATCAACCAAAAACCATTACGACAAAATGAAATTCAACGATGGCTGTAGAATATCACAATGGGCGGGATCACTGTAGCCCAGCCAAATTCAAAAGCTCAATCATCTAAACACAACTCCTAAGAAATGCCATAAAGCTTGTGATCGTCTCAAACTGGCTACGTAATATATAGTAGAGAAAAAAAAACAGTAAGTGAGATCACTTCGACCTTGAAATGAACAAAGTAATGCGTGAATTGGTCATCGTGCGCTATAAATATCGTATTGTTATTTGTTGCTACCAATGTGCTATTTTAGGTGATCAAAGTTTCCCTCTAACATAATTAAATAGGAAAAAATTAGAAGAATAAATAAATCAATATTGCAAAATATTTTTTTGCCTTCAAAGCCCATAAACCTTATTATATATTCATAAAACTAAATTTTTATATTAAGCGAGGAACATATTGTTGTTTGTCATTATAAAACTGATCATACATAACACTTATTATATTCTAAGATCAAGTCTGTTACAAAATTACTTAAAATAAAATGAGTAGAAGAAATAAATCAATATTGCAAAATATTTTTTTGCCTTCAAAGCCCATATACCTTATTATATATTCATAAAACGAAATTTTTATATTAAGCGAGTAACATATTGTTGTTTATCATGATAAAACTGATCATACATAACACTTATTATACTCTAAGATCAAGTCTGTTACAAAATTACTTAAAATAAAATGAGTAGAATAAATAAATCAATATTGCAAAATATTTTTTTGCCTTCAAAGCCCATATACCTTATTATATATTCACAAAACTAAATTTTTATATTAAGCGAGGAACATATTGTTGTTTATCATTATGAAACTGATCATACATAACACTTATTATATTCTAAGACCAAGTCTGTTACAAAATCATATCCACCCAGCGCGCTCAGCAGGCGATTTTGTACGCCGGTGCTCGCTGTAATTGATTCATGTCATGATACTTATTACTATTCACAATTTCATTCGTATCGTATCGTAATAATAATAACAGTCAGCCAGTAGTATGTTCACTGTGAGTGGTAGTGATTGCTTGACGTCGCGTTATGCGTGAATTTTAATATGACATTAGTCACATCACATTCGGCAACTGATGAAAAATAACTGTGTGTTACAATACCTAAGGCCTAGCAGACGCTGAGCTGGAGCTCTTTTGTGTCGGGTGCACTGTTCATTGAGGCGCACACATTGCAACTGATACTTATAGATTAATTATACCTAACCTGGATAAGTTAGATACATAATATACTACCTACTACCTATTTGCTGTATGTCGTAAATGTAACCGATGTCTCTTTTTATTCTGTCAGCAGCAATTGTTGTTATTATGTTCCTTATATGCAATGTACTTGTCTACAAATATTTTTTTCTTTCTTTCAATATTTAACATTTTAACAAAGTATATTCAATTCAATTCAATTAGAAACTTTTGTTTCGGTTTTACACCATATTTTGTTAATATAAGGACGACACCGTGGCTTAGTTGGTAGTGACCCTGCCTACGAAGCTTGGTGTTCCGGGTTCGATCCCCGGCCGGGGCAAATATTTGTGACGAACACAAATGTTTGTTTTCGGGTCTTGGATGTTGTGATGTGTTGTATGTGTCCATGCCACCTGCGACACAGGGAATCCTAGTGCAGGGGTGTGAGTGTGTGTATGTTAAAAAAAAAATGTTTAAAAAAAAAAGGCTTATTATATTCTAAGGTTAGTAAAATATTAAAAATTAAAAATTACAAATTACAGATAACCAGTCATAAATATTAAATTAAATTGTATAGCTTGAAATTAAATTAGTATTAAATTGGTATTATCGGATGGACCTTTGTGTAGGCAAGTGAATTATTTGGCGTACCTACCCGAGGGCAGTATATGCGTCTTAGTCCAGTGGCTAGTATCGGGCCATCCACCTGATCTGCCACTGTCCTCAGGAGGCTGTTGGTGCCGCCGCGCACCCGCCGCATCAGGGAGGCGACCCTCTTACGCATGATGGCCGGAAAACCATCCGTAAACGCCCCCGCGAACATAACTGATGCGCAATCTGAACGCATTGTTGTATTGAACGCGAAGGGCGTTGTAAGCTAGTCTAGGCTAATATTTGCCGACACGGATGGTCGAGTGGCAAGTTTGTTAGACTGCCACGACCGGTGTTGCGGGTTCGATGCCCGCTCAGGACGAAATATTCGTGTGATGAACATAGGTGTTTGTCCTGAGTCTGGGTGTATTCTGTGTATTCTATGTCTGTATTTACCAGAAAAAAGGATATAAGTATTCTATCATCTGGTTCCCATAATACAAGCTTAGTTTGGGGCTAGATGGCGTTGTGTGGAATGTCCAAACATTATTATTATTATTTTTTATTTTAAAAAAAACATTCATGTCATTTACGCCAATTCTGGCCAACTTTACTAGCCTGGGCATTTCGTGATAGCGCCTCCTCACCATTTCCTGCTCGTACCTACCAGACTACCCACGAACGTATGTATAAATAAACTAGTTAGTGCGCAAAAACACTAATTAGCCACTATACGCTGTTATTGCTCGAGATATTCACGATGTAAAGCATGGTTTACATCAATATATTTTCATGATTCAGGCGTTATTTTGCGGAAATTCATAAATATTATTAAAAAGTATGGATATTACTGAATATATTTATACTATTTATTAATATGGTGTACGTTGTTTTACCACTTTGCAAAAAAACTCTTAAAAGGATTTAATGCCCACTTGCACCAAATTTTTTTTGCTTTACTCGCTTGGAAGAATTGTGTTTGAATTTGGGCATAACAAGTAAGTAATTGCTAAGGAACTTTAACAGTCTGGTGCAAGTAGGCATGACGAGACTTATCTAGTCTTTGTACATATTTTTATATATAATTTACAAATTCACATAAAGTTAAGTGGACACTGATTTTAAGTGAATTCTGTTCTATTTTCTTCATTTTACTGCGGTCGGTACCATCTGACGGCACAAACTTCCGTTGCATTTCACGATATCACTGCCAACAATTTATAGCAATTAAAGTGAGAGGAAAGATGTTACACATCAAAAAACTGATTTCGAATGATACACTATGTAAACGAGCCTTTACTTAGCTTAATCCTAAAAACTATTACACAATCTGTAACAACTACTTGCTAGACTACTTTTGGTTTCATTTAGGTCTTAAAGATTTTTGAAAGTTGGTATTAAACAGGAAAATCTTCGTATTGGATTTTATTATTTTTAATAAAGGTACTTACCTACTTAAATAGGTATGACTTTTTGTACTACTCATATCAAGTGAGTGCTATACCAAGTAAAGCAGTAATGCGTAAGCATTACTGTGTTCCGGTTTGAAGGGCACTGAAATTACTGGGCTTTCGAGACGGACCATCAAAATATCTTGAACGAAAAATTAGAAACCAATAAAAAAAACCAAATGAGAGTATATTTTATGGATTTTTTTTACATTAGGTATGGAAAATTAAGTCAGTCAAGTAGCCTTTATTGGCTCTATTAAATTTATATTTATATATTTTTTTTATTTATTTTTTTTTAATTCGGTACAATTTGATAAAGACTTTCTCCTTCAGGTAGCCTCACTAGAAGAAGTCGAAATTAAAAGAAGAAGTAGCTGATATTTTGGGGATCGCTGCTGATTTTTCAAAAATATAAATCCATAACAATGTTGTTATTTTTTCACAAAAGAAAGGTACTTTTTGACTTACCTGTATAATATGCTTCTAAATTTTCCATAGCAACAAGTAATTATAATCTCATAGCATTCGAATAAGTTATGTTTTTCATGTTCATATCAATAAATGCCACAACTTCCTCCACATTACATTTATATTTAGGTATTAGACAGGATTAAAAATAAAAATTATATTATTCAGCCAACATAATAATTGAAATAATAAAGCCTGCTTCAAGTCTGGAGTTGATAATCCTTAATCAGAAAATGAGTAATAATTAAATTTTTGTGACATTGATGGCGTCATATTTTTACTAAACATAATATATTATAAGAATATTTGTAAGCTACGTTGTGTAAAATAAGTGCTGTTTTTGCAGCGCGACAACGCTCGTTCTGCAAAAAAAAATCTAGCGGCTCATACTATAGACACTCGCTAGAAAAAACCGAGCGTAAATGCTCGTATACGCGCACCACGCTTCTGAAGTTTCGCGAGTACCAATCCTCCCGTATACGCGCTACAAAAATACACTAGTCTGGTTAATTGGTCTGTAAATTATGGATCTGAAGGGTCAATTTTCTCTGAAAATAAATCGAGGCATTATAACTATATTTATTATACAAATTGCCTTTCTTACGCGCTTTCATCTTTTGACAAACAAATCCTACAAATTTTAACGTACCTACCTACCCTGCAGGCAGATAGAGCGGCTTCAAACTAGCTTAGTAAACCGAGCGGATTTGCCGCTCGTGTTTTGTTTTTTGCAGCGCACCCTTAAACACGCGTGTACGCTCGTTTACGCGCATAAACGTGCATACACCGGCGTTTACGCTCGGTTTTTTGGTAGCGATTGACATAGTGATGAAGGCTCTCGGGCGTAATAACGCTAAACAACGCTGGTACAAGTGGCGCCGCGCGATACACGTCAAATGCCATAGATCACGCGTAACGAGTACTCGGCCGAGACAGTGAAAGCTTATATCACTCGCTCAGACGAGCAATCGGCGCTATGTGTATACGTACCGAGTACTCTGCCGAGAGCACTGTTTCGGCCGAGTAATCGGTACGTGTAATCTAGGCAAAAAAATAAAATTTACCAATTTTCGTGATATTACACAATTTCAGTTCTTAATATTTCCACTTCATCAAATACATTAAGTAGGTAAGTTTAACTTGTATGAGTAGTGTGTATGGAAGTGATCACGAGGCAAAACGTGACTCAGGATTATGATACACCAGATAATAACTTCCTCTTGCACTTTTAACTTTTCTAATAATGTAGTTATGAGCATTTACTGCGCTAGAAGTAATAAATTATAATGGTCATATTTTATTACCATAGAAGTATTTTATCCCCTCTATAACATTTTGACCTTAGAAACAATTTATTTTCCTAGAAATAGTTTTAAGCAGTTTAAACACTAATTATGTATGCCTCATTAGATAAAATATTAGTTCCAAAGATACATGTAGCAGTTCCCTTATGGACATAGATTTGGCTCTATGGCGTGCCTTAGGTGAGCCTATGAGCCGCACCTATGACGGAGCGCAGCGCAGAGCATTTATCACTGTCAAACTATTATCGACATTGTTCTCATTGATATAATATTTAAAAAAAACACAACCATTGAGCATCAAACCAAAAAAGTCCGCTCCGTTTTATTAGGCGCGCCATAGAGCCAAATTTTCAGACCTTCTAATCCATCACGCCTAGTATACACAGCAATTATAAGCCCTCATACTCAGAAAAATATCGTGGTCCAAATATCCATTCAGATCAGCATTGAGCAATGTACTTTATGACCTTTTAAATAAAAATAAATTAAAAGGTATGAAATAAATAAAAAAAATTAAAAGACTTTGTAGAGTAAGTTTACTACCCTCAACTTTTTCGATTGCGTTAGATCCACGTCAGAGCATTAGCATCCCAATCAGTGTAATAGTGTTCTTAACGACCAACATTGTAGTGGACCGACCACTCTAGTCACTTTAGCCAACGCCACGTGACTACTAAATGTAATGCTTTATGACTCTCTAGTCAAGTCGTTAACAACGCACATAACTATCTTCAATAATATGAATACCTATGAATATCAATCATTATTTATTTTAATTTAATTCGGTACAATGACAGACAACAATCCACGAAAGATTCATTACATTCTTAGTTTCTACAGTATATGTTATCATCACTATGTATAAAAGGCTGACTGACCAAATCACTGGACGTAGAGACTAAAAATTTGGAAGGTATGTTAGTCAAGAAGTTTAATCACGTACTTAGTAAACTATTTTTTTTATTCGCAACACAAACGAAGCTGCGGGTATCAGATAGTGAATCCTTTTTTTGCATAGGTTGCGTAAGTAATCAACGCTTTGCCGTAAATAGCGCAATGTAAAAACAACCCTTTAAAATCTAAAACATGTAGCACATAAAAGCGGCCATCTTAACTTTCTCAACATTGTATTTGATTTTATCCATAAGATTTTATCATAATTCGATATGGATTTTATCGGCTACTTCCCAATTCGTACACTCCGATAATAATTTATTCATATTTTAATTTCCATACTTTGATTTTCAATTCGTACACTTTGGTCTTTAAGGTTGAAGTTTAAATAGAAAAATCATGCCAGGAGGACAGACATTAAAAGAAGTGTTATTGCAAATTTTTTGAGACTTGGTTATGTCCATTCAATTGTATTTTATTATGAACAAGTTCCCTTTGGTAGATTCCCAAGCAATGGGATGCCTAAGTATATAAGTATATTTGACGTTGTTTATTCTATCGATCAGTAGATAGTTTTGGATGGCAGCGGGGTGGTTGATTCTAACTTAAATATATCTAACTAAAACCCTTAATTATGCTTATTTTTAATGAAACTGATTTCCTACTAGTGTTAAATAATTAAGACTAGTTAGATAGATAGAATTACTTCATTGTACACCAGAACTTATGATTAAATCTTAACATAAAAAAAGGAAATTGGCCGGTCTTATCGCTAGGAAGCGATGGATGGAAAGCAAATAATTAAAAAAAGAAAGCTTGGTTGGGTTACTAGTTTATTATCCTATACCCCGATTCAGATTTCAAGATTTTTTTTGTAAACAAAGGTGTGACCACCCTAAAAAAATACTTATCAAAGTGACGTTTACTCAATTTTCCTAAATACTTATGGTATGGTTTACTTTCTAGTCAATATCCATAGAATGGAAAATAGCAATAGTTTTGTACTGATTATTATATTTTATTTTCTTTTATAACACGACGAAAACATATTAGCGAAAAATATTTTAAGACCGTTTACGAAGTCGAATGCGTTATTTTTTCGCTTCTCGTGTGCAATTGTGTGAATCGAATGAATTTTTGTTAGGAATCTGCTATGCACCTTTGCATAATAATATGATTAATATCTCAGAAGTATAAAATCACAAATTCTATATCCTATTCTACCTACTTTTCAGTATTCTGAAGTACCTGAATAAGATTTAGGTAAAATAGGAAACTATCGCACAAGCAAAACCGCGCGCCATTACTAGTAATAGTGATCCGTGGTATAAACTCGTTTTTAACCCTGACCTGTCTCTGTTACAGTGACATATCATGACACTTCTTTGTTTACAAAAAAAATCTCGAATTATAAATCGGAGTATAGGTCCTAAAAGAACGTAAATTATTTTAATGTTTTTAAGAATGAGCATTAAGTACTTTATAATGTCATTAGAATATTTTTATGTATGCAATACTACTTTTTATCAGTGATTTTAACGAAAAAAATAAAAAAAAATCTCAAAACGGGTTATAAAATTAGCATAACAAAAGAGTGTATGAACTGGGAAGTAGCTTTTTATCCTTATGCATCAAACGTAATCAATTATCAGCCGATCCAATCGAGTTCATCAAAGAGCAGCCAAAAAACATGAATACCTACGGTACTAGGTACTATATTATGTCTTTGTCTAGTTATGTCTTGGTATATTATAAATATAGAAGGGTACGAAAACATGTACCTATAATGGAAATATACCACCCTCCTTATACGCAGTCGGTAAACAGTAGTTATACCCTTGAACTTGACTGATGATATTCAAGGGCAGAAGTGCGTAAACAGATGGTTTTATTTGTTTGTTTTATTATTAGTGAATCTTGTCTTTTATTACAGCATAAGCTAACTACTACAATCTATATATAGGTATATTACAAAATTTACAAAAGGAAACAATTGGGCCACCCATAGACCGTTGCAAACGATCTATAGGTAGTCAACTGCTCCAACTCGATACCCGATGGCAGCGTGCCGAGGATACTGGCTGCATATAATAGATAATCTTGTCTTATTTTTTATTTTAATGGTTAGTAATATGCCTGCCTATGACCAAAATAGGACAAGATGAAATATAGTCTGGTTCCGCACTACTACCCAATCTTCAGCCCAGTTATTTTGCCGAAAACAGTGCCCTGAAAACCGGGACAGTGAACACAGTAATGCTGACATAGATCTGTGAGTCGCAAGCCTACAAAAAGTATCATAAATAAATTAACTGAAATTGAAATAATTTTGATTAGAGCTGATATTTTAAGGAGCCTTATGCCAACTTGCACCAAACTGTCAAAGCTCCTAAGCAATTACTTTTCTTTCTTCCAGCCAGTTCTTAACGGTCCAAATTCAGACCGTTAAGAACTGTCAAGCGAGTTAAGTAATTGCTTAGGAACTTTGATAGTTTGGTGCAAGTCAGCATTAGTGATAATAGAAAACTGTGTCACGACCTTGGCGTGTTCCATAGCTGATATGATAACCCCAACGAGAATCGAAGTTATACGAGTGACAGTTATATCGTAGGTAGGTAAACTCTCGACGAATGATGAGGCGATTGTAGAAGGTACTTCTTAAGGCCCAGAATCCCGCACGCCGCTATCTTTTCATTTGTACATTTTTGAAGATGTAAATTGACTGCGTATATAAATTTCAAAAAAGTGGTGCGGTGAATCTGTTACTACAAAATTACGATTTTTTTTAGTAAATTTTTTGTTTTGATACGTTTAACATTAGCGAAGGAGTCTGGGCTAAACTGTTTTTTTTATTATATACTTCTTTATACTATAGGATACTTCTCTGTTTGAAAAAAAGAAAGAAAAAAAACTATAATATATTTGTTAATAAACGTTATATATTTTTTAAATGAAAGCTAATATTATTTCTGTTAGTAGTTTATTATGTTTTTTTAATCTACTTACTAACTTTATTTTTATTAGTAATTAATCATAATTAATTGATTGGCATAATAAGAATATTTAATTGACAAAGAGCCGCCACTGTTAAATTCCCTGCAACACCTCATCAACATATGTACCTATCAGTGGCAAAGAGGCGAAGTAAAAAGTATCCACATGAAATTTACGGTTGTATCTCCGAAACAAACCATTGCTTTTTTATGTAAAGAAGTGACCAGACGAGCAAGAAGCTCGCCTGATGGTAACAGATTAGTAGTCTGCCCATAACCAACACAGCGCTACACAGGATTTTGATCACATCCGGCGCAACACTGCAATAATAGCCCACGATCAATTTGAGACACTTATAAGTAGGAATAATAGTTAATATCATAATATTATTACTAGACAATTTCTTACCTACTCTATTGAAATAGATACAAAATTAGGTCACACGCTTGCCGAGAGAGAGTAAGTATCTCGCAATGCACACTGAGGTTATCAAAGTGTGCGCTAAAACTTAGTGTCCCCATTTTCCAATCTTACACGCGTCGTGCCCAAAAATCTTCCATAATATTTTGGCCCGTATATTGTGCAATATTGTATTCTCCCGTTATATGGACAAATTTGGTTGTGCAGAAGTTGGAGGGTATAAAATAGGGTGAAGAACATCTTCTATGAGCGGTGGAATAGGTCAAAACAGTACTGGATGGCTCTCTACGGATGCACCAGATCATCAGAAAAAAGCCTTCGTATTGATGATATGCAAACAATATAAATAGGAGTTTTTTTGGAAACAAATATCAACCAACGTAGCTTCAGCACAGCTTTCATCAAAACGATAGAATTTTATGAAATGTCAAAAATATCTACTCGTATAGTTTATTTCTTTTAAAGTGAAAAACTTTTGAGTAGTAAAAGTAGTAATAGATTTTCCTACGTTTTTTCTTTCTAAAATTTACCTCGTCACTTGAAATAGAAAATAAAAAATGATTGGAATGCAAGTAGCTAATATGCTTAAACTCATATAAGTTTATGAAACATTATTTGAAATAGTGATTAAAAAAAATATTAGAAAACACGTTGCTATTATGCTTACTTTTACTTTACTTTCTTCGGCGCTACAACCCTTTATGGGTCTTGGCAACTTCCACAATGGACTGCCACTCTTCACTTCCTTCTGCAGGTGGTAAACTTCCCTATGGCCTTGAGATCTTCGTCGATGCAGTCGCACCATCTCTTCTTCGGCCTTCCTCGCGGTCTTTTCTGCTGCGGCTTCCAGTTAGTGATAACTTTGGGCGCCCTATCCTCTCCCATTCTCTCTACGTGCCCGGCCCATCTCAGACGCTGTGATTTAATAAATCTAACGATCGTCTCCTGATCCATCAGAGCATCCAGCTCATGGTTCATCCTGATACGATATCCATTACTTCCGTCTCTGAGAGGCCCAAACACCTTTCTAAGCTCTTTCCTTTCGAACAAGGCGAGTTTCTGTTGTTCTTTCACCGTTAGTGACCATGTCTCGCATCCATAGGTGACAACTGGGCGGATAATGGTTTTGTAGATGGACAACTTGGATTTGGTGCTAAGTTGTTGCTATAATGCTAGATCTCATAAAAGTTTATGAAGTATTATGTGTTATCAAAGTTATTTTAATACGAGCATACAGCATACGTAAGTATTTATCATAATTGGAAAGTAGATACTGAAGTAGGTTACACGCGTTATATTTCAACTTTGGCAACATTAAAGTTAATGGACCATATCAAAATACTTACTGGTTTATCTATATATATATATCCACCCACTATGATAAGTTTTACAATCAAATTTTCTTTCTAAAATATATAACAAGTACTTTAAGTTTTTGAAATGAAAACTTCTTTAGGTGCACTGAGCAAAAGGTTCTCACCACGAAGTGAATTGGACTGGGCTACTGGACTCCCAACGCTCGCTGAACGACATCTTGCGTTCTTGTGTGCATTCACTCTTGTCTCGCTTATTGTGTTGCACGTAATGCTTTGAGTATAATCATGTCCTAAATTCCAAAAAAATAGCTATATTTTATTATGGTGAAGTACAGTCAGGCAGATAAGCAACGGCGTTGCTATTACGAGTAGGTAAAACATAATTTCACATTGAAATCAACATTTTGAATAATTTACGGAAGGTATCTACTTTAACATAAATTGTTTATCTAAGTGCTTCAAATACTGATCATTATCATCATCATCAGCCTATCGCAGTCCACTGCTGGACATAGGCCTCTCCCAATGAGCGCCATCGCGCCCTGTCTTCGGCTTGCCGCATCCATTTTCTGCCTGCAACCTTCCGCAGATCGTCACCCCACCTGGCCGGAGGGCGTCCTACACTACGTTTGCCGATTCGCGGTCTCCACTCAAGAACTCGTTTACCCCAGCGGTTATCGGTTCTTCGGCAGATATGACCAGCCCACTGCCACTTCAGCTTGCTAATTCTCTGAGCTATGTCGGTAACTTTGGTCCTCTGTCGGATAACCTTATTACGGATCATATTCTTCAGAGATACTAGAAACTAGAGAGAGAGACTAGAGAAATACTGATAGCAAAGTGAAAATTCCAAAGGATAACTTTTAAAGTGAAGTACCTATGACTTTCAAGGAAAATAATGGTTACCGCACTTGCCACCATGCAGGTAAACCACAGTTAGGTGATATGTCACTAGTTCTTACGAACCAGTGTGGTGAAAGGAGTGCGCCTCGAAGAGGCTCGGCCTTTCGTGCACTTGACACATTTTTTCGAAATTTTAAGGTTCTATGTTATAGATCTATGACATGCCTTCACCATTAAGCACGTGCGTTAATGTACACAGATTTTTTGAACAGAAAAATCCATTAGTCTACGACTGGGTTCGAACTCACAACCTTCTAATTGAAAGTCGAGGCACCTCCAATTCGGCCAACACGACTTTAAAAAATTTGGACCTTTGGACATTCATCTCGATACTATTTGATAATTATTTTCTATTTGTAGAGCTTGACTGGACTTGCGTTCTGTTTATTCCAGCCAACTCTTGCGATACGATATGCTAAAGATAGCAGCACAAAAAAAGTAACAGGTAAAGTCAAAACAAGCTCCATTTAAATCCAAGATCACACTTTCAAAGGAAACCCTGAAAGTTCCATTCTCTTGGCACCTTCACGCGGGACGCAGACTTTTCACATTTTACCTTCTACATTCAACATTTCAATGAAAATGTCGTTGCTTATTACATTACCTGTGTCAGGGCTTGATTCAAATAAATAAACAGTATACTTACTTATTTTAATAAGAGTTGATTATGTAAGAGTTTTTTAACTTCCGGTATTAAAGGTTAGAAGGAACATTTCGAGCTGTTGTCGTCAAATTACACTTCCTTCTTACACCAGCAGAATAAAAACGAGCGAGCCCTACAGTATTTGCATAGGATGTGTTACATCTGACATTTCACCTTGGTTCTAAGCAATTCAGAAATAATTCTATTTACTTAATTTTTCGGAGGTTATTCCAAAATTGACAGAAAGCGCGAGGAAATAGCGTTACACATCAAAATTACACGTGTTACGGGCCTATCGAGCTTTATGTTTATGATGTGCTGTATTAGAAGAGGCCTACAAGAAGAGAACCAGCAGTGAACTTAGATTAATTGATAATGATTATTATGAACCTTATTTCCATAAAAATAAGAAATAAAATTGATTCCACTAATTTATCTAGAGTTCTTTTCACATACAACATAATAAGACTTTCTCATCGATTTCACATTGATCTAGTGGAAACCTGCAACTTCATTTTAATTCCTTTCATAGTACGTGCCCCTTCGAAATTTCAAGTCTCTAGGTCTAGTTGTTTGGCTTGTGCCGTTGTGCGTTGTCAATCAGTCAGTAACGACTGAGCTTTTTGTAAAAATTGATTGATGGAATATTAAAACCTAAAAAAAAATGGCGTCGAAGTAACGCGTATTGCTTCTCTGTGACTTGTCAGTGGTGCCTATGGTCACTTGAACCGTCCGATTGAAGTCGGTTGTTATATGTTTTTTCACACCATCTGCTCGACAATATCCAATTACATATCATGCTATCATCAAGGTAAAGCAAAGCATTACCTACCTAGGGAAGTAATGTTGTATGAAACTCCCTAGGGTAGTAATGTGATTTGAATTTGGAACGTCAAATTCGTGTGGAAACTCGTGGAAAACTCTAAGTAAAAGAACGTTTCTAAAATTGTAAAAAGGTTTGTTCTAAAATCGAACTGGCCACTCATAAAAAAAAAGAAAAAAAGGCGCGACTACAAAGATTGTAAAACAAAAGACGGTGTTGGCTGGTTAGTTCGGAGCCCTGGGTTTTTCTTGCTTCGCAGAAGGTGTGAAAAGTAGAGTATGCTCCTCTGGGATAAAGCCTGTCTTCGTCTTGAGCAGCTTGAACCCCTCAGGTCACTCAAGACTCTACATAACTCCCTCGCTTCGCTCAGGAGTTAACTAAGTCCCTCGTTAGCTCAGGGTTCAATATGCCACCCGCGACATAAGACACTGCTTTATCCCCTTAGTGCATAATCTACTATTGTAGAACCTTGATTATTCGAAGTCGATTGAAAAGAAAGGAAATAAATTATTTTCACCCGCCCCTCTACATATGAGGCGGCCACGTGAGGCTGTCTGTGTGATATTCAATACATTGGTATATCTAGGATTACGTAATACAATACCAACTTTCAATGTCGCTTGCGCGTGGGCTTTGTACTGTTTTCTTTACTTCATAACTTCGTAAGGTTATTTGAAATAACTTATTCAACAAGATATTCAATAGTTGCATATGTTACCGCGGCTTATGCTACCGGTTGATGTACTTGACTTATTACATTTTTATCGTTTATCTTTCTTTTTATATAGTCACATTAATACAAGAGTTTGTGATAATATATGGATGTTAGTTGGTTAATCACGCCGAAACATAGGTGAAAAATGGTGTTCCTATAGAACACCAAGATAACAAACCAAGGTATCAAACCAAGATGGAGTCGTAAAACAGGGGAAAAAATTCAGACACCTCAACAAGAAATATCTCGATGGAGTCTTATTTCAAAATAAAAAAGCCTAGTAATTTTAACTTATAATATTTTTCTAGCCTTGTTTATTCTTTTTTTCGAAATTAAGGCTTGGACCAAAATGTACTACAACTTTGCTAAGATTAGCTTTAATTAACTTTTTTTGGCGCGTTTTCAATGTTGAAAACGCGGTTTCATTAGGAGCGCCGAAACTATTAAACCGATTGAGCATGCAAAAAATGCATTTATATACCTATATAGAGCAATACAAATAATAGTTACGATGTTCATTAATATTAAAAATGCAATACTTTTAACTATAAGGTAGCAAAAGTATACCTCATATGAAAATGTCGAGTAGGTCAAACTTTCACTGTTTTTATAATTTACTATCAGCCCATAAAAAAATTTTTGGTGGGCAGGAGCTGGTCCAAAAATTAAACGTTATGTAAACTTTAACAAACAATGATGAATCCTATAACTTATCAGCCTTCAATCACAAATAACAATGAAAGCGCCTTCAAAACAATGTGTATTATCGAAATAATCATTCCATCTAAGCACAAAGGCTCTTTCAAACAATCACGTTGTTGCAGGGTCTTCATGCCTTAAGGTTGCGTAATCAATAACTTTCTTGTTTACATTTATCATCACAGTATACTTTAACTATAAATGTATAACTGCGAAAATGGATTGATAGAGACATGTTAGTTTTCCAGATACGCCAAAATTTCTCAACTAGTTGGGCTAATATTTGTAGAGATGTAATAACAAGCTTAAAATTAATGTTGGACACCATTCAATGATGCCTTAATCAACAACATTGTAATAGTAGAGCAGAAACTGTTTCATAGGAGAAGGGAAATATTGAAGATAAGGCCATATCCAGTGCAAATGGATGACTAATTCTTTGGCGTTTTCTAAAACCTAGCACTTTCTTAAGAAGGAATAGAAAAGCTAGTTAACAGATTACATGCATATCTGTTGATTAATCGCTTTCTCATCTTCTCTTCATAAAAAGCGTGAAGTCATCCTTATGAAATGAACTTAACGATAGTATCAGCCTTCACTGTTTGATGTTAATGAGCATCAAGTGCCATGATATTTTAAGCAGTGATAGATAGGCTTTCTAATTTTTAAGTTTCAATGCGAGGGAAAAATATTAATATTATATTTTGGTGCGTTTCTTTTTTAATTCAGGTTTTTCTTATAGTTTCAAATTACAAAAGAGGGGAGGACATGAGAAGCAGCAAGTAAGCCAAAACGTTAAGGCCTCATGGTTGTTTGCATTAGATAGATGGTAATGGGCACGTGAGATGGTAACGCATGATGGACGAGCGGCGAGCGCAACGTGACCGGGCGGGCGGCGGCGGCGGCGGCGGGCGTAGCGGCGGGAGCACGCGTCCGCGGCGGGAGGAGGGCCGTAGTACTCGCGGCTGGAGTAGCGGGAAGCGACCTTGACGCGAGGAGTGAATCACAGCAGCGAAAGTGGGAGAAATGTGCCGCCGCGCCCCGCGCCGCTCACTTTTACTTTCCAGTGTGGCGCAACCGACGGCGCCGCGGCCGAGCGCGCGCGCCACTCGCACGGCGCCCGCGGCCCGCAGCGCCGTCGCGCCTTTCCTCCGCGTTCGAACCGCCTCCGCCACGCACCCACACCCCGGATTACAGTGATACTACAGTGCATCACGCAGGATTCAGTTTCAGTGATAATCGCGGCGAAAGTCGAAACCGGGTCGCCGATAAGCGTTGTGAAACTCGTTGCGCGCGGAACTCGCGCGTGGCCTCGCACTCTCCCGCAGGAAGCGTGTCGCAAGCGGGGAAGTGGCGCAAGCGCCGGGAAGCCGCGCGCCACGCACACACCCTGGACCTTCCCGCAGACACTGCGCCCCTCTCAACCAACGGAGCCTCTCGGTGAGCATAGTGCACCTTCTCCACTAGTACCTGGAACTGACTTTCAGCAGCGGATTTTAAATAGTAGTGAAGGGGAGCGAATGTTGTAGATAGTAGATACTTACTTAACTAGGTACTTAAAGATAGATATTGGCGTCACCGCCGACTGAACTTCGGCTCGGGTGTCGGAAACGCGGCAAATAAAGAAGTGAAATATCCAAGGACAATACAACTTTCAAGTGATTTCGCGCGCAGCCGACAATAAAAACTTCGTAACGCGCCTGCGCAACCTCTCGGCTCGGTCTCACTTTCGACGTCTACAGCGCCGAGCCACGAACCTCGCTTCACGAGCTGCGCTTTCAATGACTATTACAAAACCTTTGGCATGTCGAATTTTCTTTCGAAAGTTTATGCTTCGAAGAATCTCATAAATTCGTGTGTCGAAACGTCATTTCCGCAATCGATTATAGTATTTTGTAACTTCATTCGTTTTTTAATCCCTGCAGGCTCCGTGACCAGGGCGGTCATTGAGTTGGGTGCCATTACGAACAGCACGTTTCTACAACTGTCATCATTAAGTAGAACTGAAAGGAACATGGTCCAAGGCCAGTTGGATAACGAATTTTCGTTTAATATTAATAAATGGTAGCCACGGTCGATCGTGACAGATCCAATGGTACCCGCAGATGCATACGAATTTTGATCTCATCTACGAGTATCATACCTATTACTTGTGCGATTTGCGGATATATAAAGTCAGCCTCACTGCACGGCTATGGTGTGATTTGAACATTTTGCGCAACTTTAACCTTTATATCTCTACTGGTAAAGTCGGAACCGGCTCACAATAATCTTCACGTAGCTGGATGAAGTGGCAGGTAGATAGGTATCTACGCAGTTGAAAACCGAAACCAATCGGATGGATGAAAGACACGAAGCCGATTAAATAATTGTCGATAATATTAAATTGAGAAGTTTTTGCTGCCTACCAAATCAATTTACACTTGATTTGGTAAAAAATAAAACTTGACTCTACATAAACGATTTCAAATTGGCAAACAACATCATGAAACAATACACAAATTAGTTAGAACCTCTAACTTTTCTGAAGAAATTAATTTAGTTCTTCAAACGATACAGATTTTTTTTACCATCGTATGATATTCAAGTGTGGTGGTTCTTAGAATTTTCAGGGGGTCTTGTATAATGAAACATCTTCAGGTTGACACGAGTGTATTGTTCAATGCTCGGATAGATAATAACTACTTACGCTATTGACAGTGTTACATGGTAATCTGTGACACCTTTAGTGTAAGGCTATTCACACTATAATATCTATTTATAAAAAAACATATTTTCAGATAGATGAAGATCTATTTCAAATAGGCGGTATATGCCCTTTCTGAATGGATATTCACCTTATACAGCAGTTGTGCAATGCCGGAGCGCCACGCACTAGACTAGAGCGTACTTTCATATCCGAACTCGAAATAGTGGGCGGGCAAATGTCAGGATATACATTTTTGATAAAGATCGTGATTAGCCAGTGACAAAACTACAATGGACATTTAAACTTTCACCCGGAGAAATGGCTCGAAAGTTCCACCTTTCATGGATGCTGCGGTGATTTCATCCTGATTTCGCAACTTTAGTGCATGTGGGCTTTAGATTAAAAAACGAAATGAGTATTTTTGACGACACCGTGGTTCCGGGTTCGGTCCCCGGCCGGGGCAAATATTTGTGACGAACACAAATGTTTGTTCTCGGGTCTTGGATGTTGTGATGTCTTGTATGTGTCTATGCCGCCTGCGACACAGGGAATCCTAGTGCAGGGGTGTGAGTGTGTGAATGTTTGTTTTTTGATTGTTTTATTTCTGTTTTTTTTTTTTCAAATGTTCTTATACCTTTATATATCTTTATACTTACAAATATTTATATTCAAAAATTCTAGCTTCCAGTTTCAGGTGAAATTGGATTTGGATTCTAAATCTACTTATATACGAATATACGAGTACTTGAGCTTCTAAATTTGCAGCTAGAGCAAAAATCTTTGTCTATTAATGATAGAGAAAACTCTTTTATCTATGGATCGGTCCTTTAATAATGTTTTCCGATGAAATATTTAATTAAAATTAAATAAAGAAAAGTTAACAATCCATATGAGAAAATATCTTAAAATTGCAACCCAACAAAACAATGGTTCTATGAAAGATTGAACTGACAAAATATCTGTCTAAGAAATTATTCAATAGCTGAGTTTAGATGACGATGGCATCGAGATACCGTGAACCGACTATTGTTCAGATATAAATGAAATGGACTGTTACTAATTGCGATATACGGAGGCAACAACAGAGCTCTATTAATTGTTTATCAAAAGATGTACTATTATGTAGAGTACTATTTCCGTGTTCAACGATGACTATAAAAATAATGTCAAGTCCACTATCGATAAGGAACATACTAAAGATACTTACTTAAAACATGTTTTGATACAAGCAGTTAAACTTTAAAACAAACTCTAAAGTACTGATGTGGGAGTCTCTCGCTTTGTTACAAAATAAAGTTTCGATAACAAAAATAAAATGGAACCAACAAGCTGTAATTACGGTGATTCTCAGGCTGGTGTTTACGTAAGGCTCTTTAAGAAGAAATTAGCGAAGTTATTCAATTCGTGCTCATTAGACAATGAGACTGAGAATGAAAGTGGAGAGCTGTTGCGGAAACGGAACGGGTTTCTGCTCTGTTACCATTAACTCGTAATATTGCACTCTCACTCGTAATAGTGTTCGCACTATTCGATCCAGTGCAGAATTCAACAGTTTTGAAATCAAGACAAAAGTTCATAGGGATATTCTAGCAAGCAAGCAGCGATTTAGATATCATGAAACTAAATGTAAGTATTAATAATAAAACATGAAGCTTGGTTATCAAAAAACGTGGTAAAAATATAGTTATCGTTACTCAAAATAAGGAAGGAAAACAATGAAGGAACAAAAATAGCCGAAATGTAAACCTAACGTTGAATAAATGAACGATATCTATGACAATAGAGTATAATGCAAGCGTATAGGATTTTTCGTATGGTATAAAAATTCAATGCCATCATCAGCGGAACCATAAACTATACGTCTAAGCAAAAAATCTATCAGCATTTATAATAGATAAGTCTAAGAAAAAAATCTATCAGCCACCCCATTTATTATTCATGAACCACACATTTGTATGTAAACATTACGAGGACAGTGTTTATTTGTAGACTTGCACACATTTGTGGGACCACAGCTTTCTTCTGTAGGAAAAAAGCCAATTTCACTATCGTAGATATTAATTATGTCATGTCATTTTTAAGAACTTTTGCAATAGTTTCCATTAAAGTAAATGCAGTAGTTGGATAATGTGGTGTTTTAATTGCTGTAGCACTCCTTCTAGTACTTTTGTTAGCTGCAACTTTAGAAATATATAAATTGATATTCAACGTTTACTAAAATCAAGTATGTTTTAATAACCATTTTAGTTGGCTCTCTATTGACCTACATAACTCTTTATGTTAAACGTCTTCAACTTCTGTAATTGCGCCACAGTACATATTTTTTCGGTATCCACCTACACTACTACGTGTCAAATCGCTTATAGCATTATCATCTTTCGTTGCATCATCGCCATCACCAGTAATTATTATTGTGTTTGTCCAAGCGCTGCTTGTTATAACAATAAAGCTATCTGCTACGCTCATTAACTATTAAGTTGTTCAATATTTGTTCTCAACCTGCAGCTACATCATTCCTTTTTCCTATGCACCGAGTGCTAGACTATAGAATAATAAAAAACATGGTACGAAATAGAGTTGCCTAGTAATGTGATGGGGCCATCAAGTGGGCAACGGACGTAGGCGATGGCGGTACACATTGCATCGTGCCGATTTATATCCAAGGTCTTTCCTAGTGGAAGAGAACGGAGTTTCCTGCGGCCGCCTATTTCTCGCACACCAACATTCGCACGTGCACGCACACGCGCCCACGTGTTCATATTGCTATTTCTTTGTGTTCAATCTTTCCTAGCTACCGTTGCGAAGCATCTTCTTTTTGTGCCGACCGCTGGCGTTTGAGGTTCGAGCCTTCAAGCTATTCATTATATAGGCGACGACCGATGCGCGCGCCTCGCAGTTAGTGTGTCACTAGAGCCCGCGCGAGAGGCGGCCTGCAAGGACTGTACCGCGCCAGCCTTTTTTTCTGTGCGTGCGATGTTTTCACTTTCGTCATTTTGACCGGGCCAGTTTGATTTGACGTCGCTTGCGCACGGACGTGCCTAGGATTGGCCGTTGTGATTATCCTGTGATCGCTGGTGCTTTGGATTGTTGTTGTTTTACGGATATATTTTGTTTGATATATGTGGATTATAATGGCTGTGATTAAGTGCTAAGATGTTCGACAGTAACATCCTCCTGAACTTCTACAATGAGATCGCTAATAGAAGTGCACTACAGTTGGCAAGGTGAGATTTTTGTTTGTTTACTTTTTTAGTTTTATAGGATGCGCTTGCGCGTGTGGGCGTTCGCGGGTCCCGAGTGTCGGCCGTTCGGTGATTCGGTGCCGCGGCCGGCGGTCGCTCCGATGGGACGGTCGGCACAACCTTGTGTCTAATGAACGCACTATTCGCCGCTTCATCCGCCTGTCGCCTTCGCCTGTGAGCCTCGCTCGACGAAGAGGTTAATAGGTTCACATTAGATGGTGGTTTGCGAAATCGTCTGAGCTCAGCGGCTGCGGTGCGGCTGCGCCTGTTTTTCCACGCTTGGTTTCGCGCGCATTCGGCACGCGAATTTTCTCATCAAATATGATCTCTAAGGTTATTATAAGCAGCAGTTTCGTGCTGGAAATTGGCCTACTAACATCATTATACACTTTAACATGAACAACAATTTGTATTAATTAAAATATAATAGAGTTCATTTTACAATAAAAGGTTTTCATCATGTGTTATTAATATCCTCCTGTATACCTATTAATAATAATAACATAAATTAAACTAACATGTAGGTTAGCTCAAAATAAGTGTTACCTACTAAAATTTTCAAAATATTTTATTATCATTTTGGTAGTTGTTATCTATTACAAAACTGCTTTTGATTAATTAATTAGTAGCAAAATTAATTGACCACTAAAATTTTCACTCGGGCTAGTTCTTGCATAAAATCGATTTCGGAACTAATGGAAGCAACATTGCTTTCGAAATAGTAAAAGTCAATCAATTTGTTACCTAATTTATTTAGTACGCTTGTAATAAGATAGAATTCAGAATAAATTACAACCTTTCCTTATAAATTAAAATTTACACTATTTATACTGTGATCTTTAAATTTACAACACTACATAGAAAGTGTATATCACAATAGATTCCATGTTTATTTTAAATCTAACGTTTTCTAGCTACCTATCAAAGTAATGACTCCATATCTTAATCATAGTCAATTTATCAATACCCAATCCAAGGTTTTGTATAATCTTTGAGATTAATTTCGTTAATGATTTGACGGTCGTGTCTATCACTACTTGTAGTCAAACTTGATTGATGTTTCTTACAGTTTCGATACAGCATAGCAAGGCATAAATATAATATGATACTGTTACTAGATAGTTGTAAGTCATCAAGTAGTTTAATAATATAATTGATTGATTCAGGCGTTACTTTGCGGAAATCCATAAATATCAAGAAAAGTTCTCGTTTCGAACTTCGGCGAGTCCACACCTCCTGATGATGCCTCGTGTAGAGGCGAAACACGTGTCGTATCTTTGAACTTTGGTTTTCTGTTCGTTGACTCTTTGGTTTATAATATAGTAATATGTACTAAAGTTCTAAACTAAAGTTAAGTTAATTAAAACCTTTGTTTAGAAATCAAGCGGATTTGTTACTAAATATATTTATATAATTTGTTGAGTTTAATAATAGTTTTAAGTTGGGTATAAAATCCTTTTGCTTACAATGCTAAGTCAATGCAGCAAAATTACTTTGCCTTACGCATACAGGTGTATTGATTGACTGTAGATTGGTATACACTAAGAAATTCACTACGTATTTGCTCTACTTATGGCAATAAATGAATGAATACTGAAAATAGCTTTCTTGTATCTTAGCAACCTAGCTAGATCTTTTTTCATGTCTTGATATAAAGTTAGTCACTTTATTGATAAGTGTGTCACTGCGTCTTGAATATCAATAATAGCATGTACCTTATGAGCCTGTCTACAGTATTAACTACTAATAAAGTCCAATTTAGAATCATTGAAATATTTGTATACAATTGTAGCTTTAGAAAAATCAAATTTGAACCTAACCCAAAAACTGTATCTATAGATAAATCAAATTTTATCAATGCAATAAATTACGCAATATAGTATTGATATCGCTTGTTGAGATAGTGCATCAAATTGTGTCAATGAAGCCAAAGTGTTGGCACGAGAAGCAATTAAAGGGCATCCAGAAAGTAGACCAATGTCACTTTTCTCGGCATATAACACATTCACATATGAATGAACGAATGAAAATGTCTTATTGTAGGTACAGATTAAGACAAAAAACAATAACAATATAAAAATTGTGTAAAACATACGTACATACATACTTGTAAATTATACTTCTGAAATAGGTGTTATACTCGATGTTCACACGAGACATCAAACTAAGTGGGTAACTTCATTTATCATAATTTATATTAACAAGTATTGTAGAGTTCGGAGATTCATTTTTAAATCGAAATCTTAAAGAGAATCGATCGATCGAATCGAAAGAGTATCGAATTTTTAAAGAGGTTTCCGCTCATGTGATGTATTTTCTTTCATAATGTTTAAATCCTTGTGTTTGATATATTATATTCTGAGACTTTAAATTATTAATATAAATGTTAGCAAGTTCTTTATGTTAAAGTAAATAAAATTTTCGCGTTTCGATTTGTTATTTCAAAATCAGTTATCATTTTCTTGTCATTTTTTTTTCGAATTTAATTTCGATTAATTGAAACATAATAATAATGTCCCCTTGAACTTTTATGTACTGATGATACACAAAAATCTATTAAATATTCATTAGTTTATGACAGGTTTAAAATTTGAATTTAGTCCAATAACATATTTTAATAAACAATGAACCTTGGATATTATTTCCAGTTACCAGTGAGTTTATCAAATTTATTTAGTTATACATATTATAAAATTTTGTAAAGATAGGTTGAATTTAGTGTCATTCAATTCTTGCTTTTAATTAATACGAATACCTTCCAAAATACTATAAATCAATTTATTTAATCTTAAAAACCTACTCTATCAACGACAATAATAATACTTAATTTCTTGTAAGAATATTAAATTTCTTACTGGAGTCTCGTTGGACGATTATGCTCGCATATAACTATCGATACTAATGTCCCAACATATTCCAATTCCAACCTATTTGGTTAGCCAAATAATATGTTTCGCATAGGCAAACATGGCGATAACATAATTATTTTTATTCCATATTATTGAGCGAAGCTTCCGCTCAGCACAGTCCACTCGTTTATCGTGCACGTGCTTTGAAACTAGATCTTTTTCCCGGTTCACTTTACACAAACTAATTACAAGACATATCAATACACACTCGTACATATAAACGTACTCGTATATACATTACGGACCTATATTTGCTCAGAAATAATCTAATTAAACAACCGCAATGGGAACATTCATTTTAAACAAATATTTCCTTGACGCTAGAAGTCGTAACTCCTGGGTAGAGGCTGTAGGAAATTCCTGAATGTAATTAACATCAACATCCATAATTGTCTCGGACAATTGCAATAAATATAGGAAGAAATAGACCAGATGCAAATTACTAATAATTTACAATTGCAACAGACTAATCGACTAAAATTACAATTGTAAAGATAAAAAATGATAACAGCACTCTAGAGTCCGCAGGCTTTGACGTGAAACGAGTAACCAGGTTTACGACTTGGAAACATAATATTTGTAAACTAAAGTCCCGAATGCAAGAGGCGAATACGATTTCGCAATCGGCATTAACTCCTTGCAAAGTCGACATAAACATTTTCTCAGAACTACGAATCCGTTCGCTTGCGCCTGCTACTTGAAAATGTCTCAACTTTTTATCGTCTCTCAATTTCTTCATAGTTCGGCGTACCATTTGACATTGAACCGAATTAAAATCATTGAAGGGCCCGATATTGTCTACTCCATGTTGTGAAATAATAACATTGACTGAGGAGTGGCTCATTATCATCTTTTTTTTCTTTGCCTTAATTATTTTTCAATCGAATTTTAATGTCTTTACTTGTAACATTGCGGTCAGGTCACATCATAATTTATGTATTAGCACACTCTAACAGGTATCAATATCGTTGAACTATTATCATAAAAACTTTCGGTTTCATCAAAGGCTCATACTTAAAAAAAAGGAGTTTCAGAACTTCTTCCTAACAATAAGATCAAACTCAAGGTCGGTCGTTGGGATGTCGTAAAATCGTGTAATAAACCAGCAGCTCTTGTAAATAGATGCATTGTACTCACACAATTAACATTTGAAATGGTTTGTCAAATTACTCTCAGCCCTTTCTTGTTCCCGTTCACGGTACGAATTGCCGAAGGACGTCAGAACTGGGTCACTTCGGAAATAGTTTATTGTTATCGGCTAGTCTGCGCACACGCAATACTCACGCACGTTCCAGCTCTGTTCGATTTTCAAACGCTTACGCACACATCGAACCCCCCGTTGGTTTGAATTAGGGTTCATCCTTACTGGTCTCGGAAGTCCTGATACCAGTTCACCTTCGAATCTTCAATGCGGTAACCGGGATTGGTTTCAAACATCTTCCGCTTTCGTACGAAATTGTTTAATGTTCTAAGATGCTTTTAAGGTCGACGAGTTCGTAAAATTCGAAAAGTATGTATCCAATCGAATACATATTTTTCAATATACCTACGTCATTGAGAGGCTCTAAGGTCAGAGTAGTTTCGATCTATTAGTTTTATTATGCTGTTACCCTTGTGCACGATGTTTATTATATTATGATTTAATGCTTTCGACAGGCCCTTCCTATTGCTTGTACGAATACGGTAGGTATAAAAAGATTTCTTTGTGTTTTGTCCGATCATTAAATAAATTCACTTGCTTAATAGCCAATAATTTTTCTGCTAATTCACCTTTGAAACCTTGACCAAACCTATAAATTAATTATTGTCTGTTGTCATAAACGGTAATAAAAGTCTACGCATAAATCTGATTGTTCACAACTTTATAGTCCATTCGATTACCGGCAAGTTGTAAAGTTGGAGCTTCAAGGCTTCCTAACAATAACGCACACATCAATAGAGCTCATACAATAGAACCGTAGATAACGCGTAGACCTATCAATTTGGTCTAGTGCTTGTATACTGTACAAATCTGCGTTCGTATCCGGAGTAGGGCGCTGTATATCTGTGTGAGTGTCTCACTGATACATTCGCAACATTTCCCACAAACCCCCTCTATGAGAACACACACAAAGATAAACCGAGAGAGTTCTACTCAAACTGAACAATCGTGAGTGGTGAACGAAAGTGCACGTTTCAGCCGCGATTTTGCGTATTTTTAGCTTAAAACCGACGTACGGGTAGGTCAGTACTATTATGACTGAAAATTTGATAAGAACCAATGATGTATCACGCAAAATTTTCATCGTAAATATGTAGCGTTACATGTTCTCCTATCAAATTAGTACAGAGTACGTCTTTTTAAACATTCATCAAGAGTTTCGACATCCGCTGAAGAAACTTCTCCGCACCAATCTTATGAGCAAACGTGCCGGTCGCTCGTAATTTCTAATCTAAATATTTTGCTCTCAATGACTCTAGCACTTGAGACATACTTTGTTCTTTGTTTTTCATTAGTACCTACATGCCTTTAAAATCGTATCTTTATGCTGTACGTGACCGTAGAAAGTAAAGCAAAACAATACAATCGTTTGTTACCTTAGCTACCTAAGTAACAGTGGTCGGAATATTTTTTTATGAGTCAGTCTGTGGTTTTGGTTTGTCAAAGTATGATTCAGTGCTTAGAGGCACCATTACGGAGAAAGATCCCGCTTGTGTGCAAATGGATCATCGTCGAATTTAGAACCTAATATAATGTTGCTTTGTGCTCACGCGGATGTATTGATGAGCTAACACTCGTTCGCAGGATCTGTGACCTCATTCAACGTATCCACAGAACATATTTCTTGTTGAAAGATATCGAAGTTATGTTTTTTGTAGCACCCTGTAAATAAAGACAGTGTTGACAAACGAAGGCTAATATTTATTCTCAAATCGACCCCTCTATGACACATTGGTATAATATTACAATACAATACGCAATTCTTTATCGACAATTCGAAAATTACAAGTCAATTTAAAAAAATATATTACATAGTTTTAAGAATATTGAAAAAAAAAATAACACTAGAATAATAAATATAAATAAAAACATGCCACTTCGATGTGTTATGTTTGAAGGATTGTGTTGAGTTAGCGTTTCGGATATCGTCCGGCAGGATTCATTATTATTTTTATTAATTTATTGATTTAAAATAAATTAAGTTGCTTTTTATTTTCTTTGGTAAAATACGTAATATAAGTAATACAAAGTTGAGTAATCTTTACCTTATCCAACTCTACTAAAGGTACGATCAACAAATTATATGAATCCGTACACGGTTTGTTTATCAAACAGAAGTTAACTTGATATTTGACTTCGCTGATAACTTCGAAATTGGGACGAAGATTGCATTTTGTGATAACGATTTGGTTTTTCATACTGCTCTAACTACTAGAACATAGCAGATACTTCTAGTAATAACTCTACTAGCTTCTTGTAGATCTGTATTCTATTCATTGTTT
Organism: Lobophora halterata; assembly: GCA_932526365.1. NCBI lineage: Eukaryota > Metazoa > Arthropoda > Insecta > Lepidoptera > Geometridae > Lobophora > Lobophora halterata. Next base: position 10,311,387 of record OW052002.1, read on the forward strand.
TTTGTACCATGTACATAACTTTTACATAATGTATCACTGGAAACTAATGCCATTAAAAAAAGTCAACTACCACTACCAGTACCTATTTTTATCCAAATTTTTAAGTTTAAAAAAAAACAGAATTCATAAAATTAGGAGCTTCTAGGTAAATCAGTAAATAAATAATAAAATCCACAAGGGAATTTATATAAAAGTACAAAAATATTTATAAAGCACTAAGCGAGTAAAAACGAGTCACGTCAATTTTTCCTTGTGTTTACTGATTTGCACGCTTACGTCTCTATTCGCGAAATCGGCAAGAATACTTTAATTTAATAAGTTATTGATTTATACATAAATGTTTAGCTAACTATCATCAAAATTTAGATGCAAAGAATTCTAGCCAAAAACAGAGATTCTGATTCAGTCGTGTCAAAAACTCGAGTTAGTTGGCTGCATTCGAAATCTAGCATTCTATGCAAATATTGGTTCACATCAAATGAAAGATTTATGTACCTTTGACTTAAGTAACATAATTTAATTTTTACTTGTGATCGAAAGGGCTATTGTGATCTACGTATTATGAAATTTTGTAAAGTTATTAACTGCTACATCTTTGTCAAGCAGACTACCTAATCACTATCTTTTGGATAAATATATACGCGCTTTAATACAAAATGCTTTATAGTTGGTATTGGTAAGGAATGTACGAACCAGGGACATAATTTTTATAAAACAACTTTTAGTCAAAGTGACAAATGTTTACCTAATTAGGTTGAAGAAACGAAAATCTAATATATATATTAGATTAAATCATATCAAAAGCCCATTCGACTTTCATCAATCATCTATGATTATGAAAGAAACCATTTAAACATATACACCACAAGTTTTTTAATCAAAACAAATCAACGCTTAATCAGTTGCCATTACTTTACATATAAACAAAAACACTTAAAAAAAAGTTGATTAAAAAAAAGAAAATTATTATGAGAATATTATAATATAACTGACATAGTAAATCACAAGGAAAGTAGCACAACTTTATTTGCATCATTGGAGAAGTCTCAAATCAAAATTACCCCAAAAATATCACGTAACTGATGGACGCAAAAGCAAGGAAATCAAAACTGAGTCGCTACAACGTTACGTAGACATTACATAAAGCCTTTCGCATACTTTCTCTGTCAGCAAAATTTAGCGTTCTCTCTTATGCAACGACACGAAATGGCAGCGGCTAAATTTCATAATTCCACTGCGGAGAAGATCGGACGTTCATACATACATGGAAGAACCGTGATGAAATTGAATTCTTCTTAAATTTTTTGTGTTTTGCTTATTTTTAGCACTTGAGATGATTTTTTTTTGAAAAATTTAAGATATCAGAGAATTCGATTATTATTTTTATTACCTAAATCGAGCCTTCAAAATCTTATTCAGGTTTAGTTAAGTTTTAAAATTTGACCTACATATTAAAATTTTATGTAAACCTCGTAAGATTAACTAAATAGGATTAATACATTTTGGAATACAATATTATTAAAAGGTTAATGGGTACCTACTGTCTAACGGGCTAGTAATTGCGTTTTACTTTTCTTAGGTACAACCTGATAAACAAATAATTTATATATTATGTAAAATAATCATATTACATTGAATATTAACAATAACCTCTCAGTGGTATATATTTATACCGGTTTTGGTTTAATTTACGCAAACAGCATTTTTTTTTCAATCCTGTATAATTAACGCTCATTCATGGCAATGAGTGTTTATCGGCATTTTTCTTTTTAAAAGTCTCTAACTTTCTAAAAACTGCTCGAGTGACCTTGAAATAAAGCGCTATTACAAAATCGCGCCGCTCGCTGGTGGCGCTACCTCCCCCCGCGCGTGAGAGAACTACGCACACACTACTGCACGCAGGCGAACGTGTATATATATGTGTCTATGTGTGCGCGCGCGCATACAAACAAACAGCCATGTGAGTGTTGATCAGCTGTGGAAAGGAGTGGCTAAAATTCAGACCACAACTCGAACATACAGAGAGAATCTTACAATACCTACCAATTAATATGCAAACCTGATGAATGTTGATGAATAGGACTATGATGACTCACATTTCTCCTGATCTATTATACTACGTATATCCGCGTGCGTCACAATGATGGAAAAACCATAGAAAAGTCATGGAATTTCTAACACATCAAAGAACCATGAACAATTTTCATTCGTATATAAAAATGTTTACGCCTCCACTAACAAAACAACGCCTTAGTCAGTTTTGAAATCTGCCTTCCAAATATATGTAATCCTTGAACGTGGTTATGTGGGTCATGATCATGTTAATATGTCTCTTGGCTATTAGCATGTGTCAGAGACGCATTGATGCATTGCGCAAGACTTTTGACTTTCATCCCGAAGGTCAAGAACCATCCTATTACAAAACGGACCTTGGTCGAGTCTCGTTCACCTCGTCGTTCATCTATAAGAACCGAACAAACGGAAGAGATTACTGCTAATAAATATTAATCAAACAAAGAAGACGTCTTTGTATTACCTCAATCTAACTTCAAAGTGTAATTGTACGTACGCAACAGGGGCGCCTCGGTGTGAAGCGCTCAAAACAATAGTATGTAAAGATAAAGAGTTTTAATAGCGCTGGAGTTGGATCTAAGCTCATGTTTGGTCTACACAACGCTACTGAAGGTCAACTAATTTCGCGGCGTGAGAACACCTCTACAATCTACATAGACGATTTAATTCATCATAATTTGCTGTAATAACACTAGAGATATTCAAATGACTGCCGACAATCAAATCCGACCTTTTCTAAGACACGTTCTTTATAAATAGTCATCAGAGCCGCAGTGATCGCAAAATGTCGAACACGAACTCGATTTGTTTCCGAATGGTTGCGAAAATGCGGGAATATGCCACAGCCAGAGGGCTGGGTGATAACCGGCGGCTGCGGCATTACCGAATGAAGGAAATCTTCATCTCTACCGCTGCGGGTGTCAACGTTTCGCAATCACATTCCGAAGCCGACTTTGGATTTGTAAATAGTCTATGCTAGCTGTTTGTAGTAACAGTTAACAAGTATCTGGCACAAGGGATCGATCGTCAATCAAACGCAAGGTGATAGTATAACTGTGGAGCTATTTTAGCATCATCGAAGGTAAAACTCATTCGCGCTTTCGGCCCGAGACTCTCTCGTACAAGGGTACGATGGCATTTATAAATAAATACATCTATCAGCTGCCAGCAAATGCTTAGGAATATGTTTAGTGTCCAGATATGAATATGACGAGTTACTAAAAGATTTTTTCTCAGAATTAAAAACATCAGTTACGTTTGCAAGAGATAAACAATAATATTATTATAAGTAACGTACGCATACGTTTACACATGTGAATGAAAAAACTCATGACATAACGATAACAAATAATGAAAAACGAGGAGCTAATTCAAGTTATCAGACAAATTATCATAATGGCAATGATCTCATTTGACTCTACTCGGCACTGATTAAAGAAATGAATTTGGATAGTTCCTTATTTACAGCGCAAAAGAAAACTCATTACGATAACTCTATCGATTCTTACAATATTTCCCAGAACTAGAACAAACAATAAACAAGAAGATAACAAATAAACTGGTAGTAAGGATGGTGAGCTGAATGATGGGCCTCGGTTGAATCGGCCGGTCATGAATGGATTGGCATTTGTTGTGAGGTTACATAATGGTAGGTGTATGGAGTTGCCGGGATCTGGCGAGCCTGGCTGAAGGCCGCTGCGCGAGCGCAGGGCGTAGCTCGCAGCCACGCGCCCCGCGGTTTCCTGTTTGACAACTATCGACTCACATCCAATCTTACATCACTATGGCTTTCTGTCATACTTTGCACGACCGACTGTTAGAAGCCTGTGGGGTCCGCCTGTTGCCATACTCTTTGTACTCGTTTGTCATTGAACACTGTTACTACCGGCATTATTATTACAACTTCCCAATCTCGCGGCTCGTAGCTCTTCCTTATTATTGAATTATTCAAATTCAAGTTTTTTTTCTTGCGTCATTAATTCATTTGCCGTGTTAATTGAGGCATTAGCATTTCGAGATCGATTACGGTAAATAGCTAGTTATATTTCATCGGCGTGAAATGAAATCGGACAATTTAATTTACTCGATTATTTCAGTGGAAATAGAGCATGAAATTGTTCACGAGCACGTAGAGATATGTATCATGAGAGCTGAGATTGTACTCAACAGGGCCGACTTCATCCGACTGTGCTGTGATCTAACCTGGATTCTGATTCGATAGTTTTTGCATTTCTACAACTTATGGTCATGATTTCGCATTACAATACAGAACCATAACAAAATTTCATAATTTTATATCCATATTGTTGCTATGTAAGTAATTCTTCTATAACTACTTCACTTTAAATGCTTTCTTTTTGAGCATCCTAAAAATTATTGAAATTATTAATAAATAAATATTTTCGTTCATAGTTGTTGTTAGCCAACCAAGTACTAAATTGATCACCATTTCTAATAACTATGATAGAGTGTTTTGTAAGAGCAGCAGCCGTAATGGGATCGACCTTCATCCTCGCATGATGACTACTAACCATAGTGAGCGGAGACAATAACAGTCTATTTCTGTCGACAGAATAATCTTTGCTAATTTCTTCTGCTTTACATTCCAGAAATTCCTCTTTTACGACAACAACATTATATTTTTTTAACAATATGTCTTTGTTGCTATCAAAAATACGTACTCTCTTTTAACATTCCTTAATTAATGGAAAAATCCTGATTCATACATGAAGATTCACAAAAGGAAACAATTGGGCCACCCATAGACCGTTGCAAACGATCTATAGGTAGCTCAACTGCTCCAACTCGATACCCGATGGCAGCGTGCCGAGGATACTGGCTGCATTGCCTCTTTGTATAGCAAGGCTTATTATTTGGCCCAGATAGCTGCCAGCCCTCTGATCACGCGTCGCTTCGACCAGACGCTCTGACAAAATTCCTTTTGTAAATTTTGTAATATACCTATATATATATTGTAGTAGTTAGCTTATGCTGTAATAAAAAAAATTGAAGATTCACAATACATATATAATATATAATATCGTATGTCGCGATTTTTGATAACTTTTAATCCCTGTTGCTTAAAAGGGGTTGCTTGTAAGTTTGAAGCCTTTGTTTGTCTGTTGTAACTGTGACTGTCTGTCTGATTGTAGCATTGCAGCTTCAAAACTATTAGACCGATTCAAATGCGGTTTAAGTGAAGGTTAATTTAATGGTAATTATTATTAAAATTGAAGTTAATCTATTTAGTATTTTTGAAGCCTATTTAGATCTTTTATATTTTACTTTATTTCGATATTTTAGATTCTACGCAACAGGTAGGTACTTAGTTTTAAGGTATCTGTGATATGATCAAACCAAGTATTTTCTTTTATTAAATATGTACATACCCAAATATTATACTTAGGATACTTCTTACACGTGAGTATCAATGACTCATTATTGAACAAATATTTATTTGGTTAATAATTGGATATTTCACTTGCTCATTATTGAATGGAAAGCAAGGTCTTTCTATAACACGCTCATACATAATCTGTGTAAAATGTGTGTTCATGTTTAAGTTGATGAACAATTTTATGTGGAATTAATTTGATATGTTTTAATATTAATACGATTACAAGTTGTGTATTCAAGTAAATAATAAAATAAATGTTTTGTGATTTCATACAATGCCGCAAACTTGAAATTATTTCTATTAAAAGTTTGCACATCAAAAAATACACTGCACAATGGGCGGGCTTAATGCCTAAAGTCATTCTCTACCAGCCAACCCATAACATTATTATTGTCTTAATTATAACGTTAAGAAGTCGTAATCTATCTACTATTACGAAAGTATAATAATATTTTAAAATTATAATTATAATTACTTCAATTTAATTGTAAAATATTTTTCAACACTACCAAATCCCAATTATTTAACTCTCAGATAACCCAACAATAAGTTAAGTACAGGAACCTAAAAGTGCATTTTCCGAATTAGTAGGTACATAAATTGTCGTAACTTTTTTATTTGGCAATCTGTTGGGGAAAGTTGAAACTTTTTCTCAATTCTACGCTCCAGTAGTCTTACAATGGTTGTGTCTTGTACAATTTCTAGGCTTACAACATCAACTGCGCAGTGTTTCGTAAATCTGGGTTTGTACTCCGAGCATTTCCAACGTAGTTTCCGATACAATTTGTCATTTCTAAATATATAACTTAACTTGCAATGCGGAGTTATATTAAGTATATTTTAATCTAACTCACCAAAACTAAAACTGGAGGGGTACACACATGTGTTTCGTAATAAAATCAAGTTCTTGACCATTATAATAAGTAGTTAAGAAGAAAATATTTACAAAATATACTATAGTGTTGGTATCCACATATTATGTAATATAAAAATTTGAGTGCAAATAAGTATCCATCAACGTTGTCAAAATAAATTGTTCCCAAATACCTATATAATAGGCATTTAGGCTGTTGTGAATCAAACTATATCAGAAATGTATTATTATTAATTTTTGTTTTGTACTTTATACTGATATTTTATTTCACTATTTCAATGTCAGCTTATTTTGAATCGATCATGTTTTTTTCTCATTTCGATCAATTATCACCTATAATTCAAGTTTATTCTTTACATGTATCTAACATTTCAATTACATACGCCTCAGCTTAGATTGATTTCATTCCGATGAAGAAATAACGATCGCCTCAAACGGCCATTACTTTTTATTGAAATATATTTCACAGAGACAACTTGCAAGTACATATACAGCAAAAGCTACAATTATCTTGTTCTATTCCTCCTTTTAAGTGGTTTTGCTATCATAAAATCCATTAAGGGCTAACAATCTCAGACTGAATAGTTCGTTTGACGTAGAACTATGTAGGTATTCTTGCCTTGCCTAATTAATGTGGGTTGAGATATAGAAGGCGTATTTCTTACAACCTTGATTCTTGGACTGATTGAGATATATATTTTTTAATCGTCATAAACATGTTTTGTAAATAGCTGTTGTCTTCCTGTTTGTTTTCAATTATCTTTCATGTTATATAGTGATTGGCGCTTCACATTTTGTTAGTACGAAGTGCTTTATTATCACAAACTTTAATATTCATCTCTATCTCGATAACTCATCCCCTTTTCAACGTTTAAAAATCAATACTTATCAAAACTTATAACGCTTATTCATATAATTAAAAAAAACCTATAATAACTTTCGACACTGGAAAGGCAAAAGTACATACATTTAGCTAAATGGCGCTTTAGTTTTGCCGTCAATGTAAAGGCAAAAATACGATTGTAGTTCTAATAGATAGCATATTGAATATCGTTAGTCTATATTCAGTTGTCAAGCCAAAAAGTTAGCTACTTTTTAATTTTGTCGAATACCTACCTACCTTATTTTACGGTTACTTAAATAATATAACCGTAAAAAAAACAATATATCTTATTGAAAGTTGAAAGCTCAGTGACGTAATGTAAATCGTTCTTTTCGAACTGAATCACCTTCGTTACCAAATGGGTAAGTAAAAGGTAAAGAAGCTAACTATTTTTAGTGTAGCTTACGTTTCCGTATGAAGTCAGTAGGGCCATTAACTTTAAAAAAAAATGTGAAAGCGTTCAGTTATGAAGGTCAGACAGAATCATAGTCAGAATTTTAGTTTCGGAACTAATTCAATTTACCTACTGTTTTAAAATATCTAATTTATGATGGATCAAAATGCAAGCAAATTTAAAGCTAATAGAGAACAAGTAGCGCCATCTAGGTACATAGCTTAAAACGTGCCTCTCAAACGGTTTGAAAGTGATTGCAAAATAGAGCGCTAGATGGCATTGTAGAGCAACAGGAGTTTGATAAATCTCAATTTTAAAATATAGTGTCATAGGAAATTCTTCTTAATGTTCTAAGTAGACGCTATAGCAGCACTAAGTAAATCGAAGTTCTGTGTACAACTATTTTGATCATGGGCAGACGTGATTTTTTCCATCAGGAGAACGCATAGCTCGTCTCTACACATATTCAGTATAAATCAAAAAATGGCAGGCTAGCAGCTTAAGTCAGTACCTACCTATAATATTGGTAATGATTGCGAAGCACTTTTGCTTATGAAATAAAGAAGCAACTGCTTAGTGCGAGGTTTCATTATAAGAAATTAAAAGAAAAACAAAGTAATAAAGTAAATACAACACGCAAAGTACTTAAAAAAGAACTTTATCATACAATACAATCTATCATGCCATGTATGTATTTATTCGCATACTTCAGAACAATTTTATCTGAATTGTGATCTACGGAAGTTTCAGGCTCATGTCGCATTCGATGCTAAACATGGGAACTGCATCGTCTCGATGGCTTCACACGGACAAAAGAAGGCGAGTCTGCCTCGCATCGGTGATTTTCAAACCCTGAAATGGACCATGCACAGTGCACACAGAATTGCCGTGTACTGCATTGAGCCCTCCTACTGTTACGCCCAATCTCACGCCCCTTTTATCACGGGAGAGTCAAAGCCAAGACGATCAATTTTCTCTTGTACCTACTTTATAAATATTACCTGTTTAACTCCGCCCCATAAAATCTTGATTTAACATAATTGTTATTTACTGCAAAATTCCGCTCAATATGATCTTGATAATATATAACTTAAAAGAAGGTATCTTTCAAATTCGATTTAAAAGTTTTTTTTTAATTTTGATGTTGGAAAAGATTATGACGTACTTTATAACTAGTTTATTACAGCATAAGCTCACTGCTACTACTGCTACAATAATATATTTATAACACAGAAAGGTATTCAGCATACGATACAGGGATTTTTGTATCCAATTTTTGTATACGATCTAAGAATAAAATATGCTGGTAAGTATCATATTTACCCCTTAATGTCCCACTGCTGGACAAAAGAATATATAAAGTGCCAGTCTGCTGAAGATGTCGAGCCGATCTCTCCATCGCTTGCTTCCTCGCTTTACGCTAAACGTAACGCCTAATGTAACGCTAACGCCGCGACGCGACGCCGCTGTCTCACTGTCTCAGGGCTCTCTCAGGATCAGCTTCAGCTTCTTACATAATAATGCCTAGTTTAGCTGGTAAATATGCGCATTATTAATTCAATAACCTTGAACATACCTTCTACACTAGCACATTTTTCATATTTTCAAAAAATCTCACAAAGAAACGTTTTCATTTTCATAATATCTGCAAACTCACCAAAAATTATGGTGTAATTTTTTTGTCGACCTTCAATTAGCCTCATTAAAACAAAATTGCTTTAAGAATTCGGCTACACGTTTATCTGCTTCATTATGTTTTTTCCTCTAAATAGCTAGTATACCAACAATTTAATTATTAATCAACAGTTCCTGCACTCAAGGAAATAAAGAAATACATACCTACCTCTTTGTAAAGTTTTTCTGGATGTTTTTATCAAACATTCATTAGCATAAAGTGTAAAAGTTAATTATGTTCATGCGATTCTTCTATGAATTCTCTTTGGTGTTTCGGTAGCCTTGAAACATTTTGGAGATTTCAAAAGTTTTGATTATGTATGACCTAGCAAGTTGTTTGTCAACGAATATATTCTCTACCACTAGATAATCAAAATCGTTGATGTTTTAGTTAGTGGTCAGGTAGTTGGTAAGACCTTGACGCTGGTGACGCGAGCTTATTCCCGCATCAGGACATGTTGTCTTGAGTCTTTTTGATATGGCGAATGCCTTATGACCATACCGAAATGTGGTGAAAGTTTTCTTATCCTATTGAAATAGTCTTAATCATACATGCTTTGTAAATGGTTTTTTCATGGTTTCTCGTTATCATTCAATGTCACACACACCCGAACTAGTTTTGTTCTGAATATATTTGTGCAAATAATATGGGTACCTATGCATTAATCTATAAAAAAAAGTATATATGGGTATTTTTTTTATATATCAATTAAAACATTTTTTGAGTGAAACATCACAAGAGCACCCCGTTTCAGAAATCGTCCTCTCTTTTGAGTTTTTTAAAACATCTGAGACTTAAAAAGTAGTGTTTTATAATCTGAAAAAAATATATGCATTAGTTAAGGATATAGTCTTGCCAAATTCGCATCCAGTTACAAGATCGAATGTACTTCTCTCTATAGAAAAAAAACGCGCGCGGCTTGGGACAGCGCTAAATGCCTACGTCTCAGGAATAGCGTTAAGCGCGCACAACGTAGGTATTTATTCAAAATATCAGCAATTAAAATGTCTTTTCAGTGAAACATTACGATAGCGCAATAGTCGACAACAATGCTCACTGTACACCGGCTGACCCAGGTCTTGCTAAACCACGGCAAAGAAGCTCTGATCGTCTTTTAAACGATCTTGCTTCTATCGCAACCGAACTCTGGCCAAGGTTTTCTTGCAAAAGGCTTTCTTAGCACCTGTTTTATCAGATCCACGGTAATTTATATGCATCTCACTATTTAACCTTTCTGATTTGGCAACAAATCCTTTAGTTAAACCATTGTCAATGAAGTCAATAGCATTTTGTACTAAAATTAAAAGGTCTATGAACGATTCTGTTAAATAAACTAGGTCATGCACTTTCAAATGTCAGCTATTGAAAGCTTTAAATGATTGTAATGCTGGCTCTACCCATGCCGTGAAAGATCCAGTTATAGATCCTAGCTATCCAGAATTGAAAAATGGATGTGAAAAGATCCAAAACCGGCTAGAATGTCATTTAATAGCCTTCTACCCAACAGTGAGCTACTGAAAGCTGTAAAAGATTGTAATGCCGGCTTTACCCATGCCCTGAAAGATCCAGTAATAGATCCTAGCTAGCTAGAATTAAAAAAAATAATGTGAAAAGGCCCAAAACCGGCTAGAATCTCGTTGGATACTGAATACTGAAAGCTGTGAATGATTGTATTGCCGGCTTTACTTATGCCCTGAGAGTCCAGTAATAGATCCTAGCTAGCTAGAATTGAAACGGTTGGTTGGATGCAACCTTGTCTCGGTTTCCAGCCCATCGTGTCTGATGAACCACGAACATAACGACGCGCCTCTGTATGATTTCACTTCTCATTGCGTTATTCAGTACTTCCTATCACGAACGATGAAACTGGTAACAGGTCAAATGCTTCATGAATACAGTTTTCAATTCTTTTTTATTTATTTTATAATTCTTTTATATTCTTATATTCTTACAATCAATTTCCTTTAATGTAACCACTGTTTTATAGCTCATATTAATAAAAAAGGTACAAGTTATAAAGTTTTGACATGTCTTCTTGTAGGATGCTAATGCTTTCCTATTTAATTTAGGATGAATCCAGAATAATTTCAAGATGCTATACTCATATATCAACGATTATATCTATACTGATTTTTTTGGTGCTCAAAGTTCTATGCAATGGCAATTTTATAACTGCGAATCAATAATTCCAAAGTTTCATTCATTTTTGATGCACTCGTTGAATGGTATTAGTGAATTCTGTGATGTTTGTAAAAATCAGATTTATGAATACATACTTCACACGGTCATACAATACAATAGTTGGGTACTTGCTGCTTGAATTTCACACAATTATGCAAAAAATTAGATTTCATCCGCATTTATTATTTTTTTTTTACCTATGATTAATAATAGGTACATAACGTAATATTAAAAACAAAAATACAAAACTTCCGCCTGATCTCAAACCCTGATAATATACCTACACTACCAAATCTTATTAAAAGGCCAGGTAACCTAAGGCAAGGTATACAAAGTTAACAACATAATCAATAGGTATATTTAAAATGTTTAGTCCTGTCTGACTTACTGACAGATAATGCACAAACCAAAGCACTGGATGTAGAGACTTTGAAATCTCAAGGGTATTATATTCTTTGGTATAAAGTGTGTTTTTAAGTTAGTAGGGTTAATTTTAAAACACGTATAAAATCTAAATTAAAGTATGAAACCTTTCACTTTTTTTGTTCACGAAATCAAAAAACATAGAGGAACGAATAGTGTGTAGAAATTACTATAATACGGCATACTTTTTGAGTATTTGTCCGAAACATTTTTGTATGGAATTTGGATTTGAGGATGCCCCTTAAGTAACAACCAATAATTTATGAAAGTAAATATCTCTAATCTACAAATATCGGCCCGCCTCTATTGATTGCAACACCCGAAACGGGTAATATTATTTAATTGTTCTTGCCTTATAGACAACTAATTAAGTTATAAATGTAAATCTTTATTTTTGCTTCAAATCTACCAATACCTATTGGCCCGTTCCTATTGATTGCAACAGCCCAAACGGGTAATATAAAACATAAACATTCACACACTCACACCCCTGCACTAGGATTCCCTGTGTCGCAGGCGGCATGGACACATACAACACATCACAACATCCAAGACCCGAGAACAAACATTTGTGTTCGTCACAAATATTTGCCCCGGCCAGGGATCGAACCCGGAACACCGAGCTTCGTAGGCAGGGTCACTACCAACGAAGCCACGGTGTCGTCAATGTAATATTGTGTAGCTGTTCTTACTTATAGACTAATTAAGCCCTGAGACGTAAGCTACCTACCTGGCATAAACGAAAATAAAGAAAGAAAGTGCTAAAAATACATTAAGTAGGTAGGTATTTTAAAATTATAAAAGCGAAACAAAACAAACATTGCAAAAACAGAATAGAAATTGAACAAAGTACCTAACCTACATAATTATGATAGTATATTTAAGTCGCAGAGTTTCTAGCAATAAATGGACTCAACTCAGCATAAATCATAATCAAAATCGTTTCTAGTATAAATGACTGAATACTTGGATTCCTAACTAACTTTGTATGTTTCCTTGTTCCAGTGCTGGAATGATGGGCGAGGGTCTATTGACACTCACCTACGGCAAGCACCACGCCTGCATCCTCAACGAGGTGGGCGCGGCGTGGCGCGGCAACCGGTACTCCGATCTGGTGCTGGTCTGCGATGACGCGGTTCCGCTGGCGGCGCATCGCATCGTCATGGCGGCCGCCAGTCCTCTCATCAGGTATGACTTCAGCCTACCCCCTGCTTCTGTCTTCACTGACAATTAAGACCTTGGTCTCTTCAAAAAACGAGTGGTCTTCTAGACCTTCGTGATCCATTGTCGGCCATATTATCACTTAACATCAGGTGGGATTGTGGTCAATCGAAGGCCTATCGCAAATAAAAAATAAATAAAAATCCTCGACATCAACTTTCTTTCATTCCCCTGCAGGAGGCCAGCTAAATTCTGGCACTGTGTTACTGTACACCCAGTAACACAGTGCCAGATATTTTGCCACTAAGTAGCGATGTGTAAGCATTACTGTGTTCCAGTTTGAATGGCACAGTAGCTAGTGAAATTACTTGGCTTTCAAGACTGAACATCAAAATGTCTCAATGAGGACGAACGCTTTAATATTGTTGAACCGGCCTATGTGAATAAAAGTCCTGTTTAATATTGTTCTTATCATGAGCAGGCGTGATATCTTACCATCAGTAGAGCGCTAAGTTCGTATCCCCACGTTAACATAAAAAAAATTAGCTCGCCTCAGTCATCATCAACCCATTCAAGTTTTTTTTAGTGACGAGACGATGCAGGCGTTCTCGCAGTAGGACATCGCGCCTACTCATGACCAGAACAGTGCTGCATAGCACTTTAATTCAACTTTGGTGCTATACTGCTATAGCACTAGTCCATTTTCAGAGATTTTGATGGTCAATCTCAAAAGTCCAAATGCTTCTACTAATACGTGTCACAGAAGCCGATATTTGACTTTTCTTATGCATTTCTTATTAGCCTTTCTTAATCATCGTTCCTCCTTTCCGGGAGCTGTCACGTTTACTGATTCGAGCTGAATGTTATGTCGAAATCGAGCTAGTGTATTACAATATGGACGTGGTAACCGAGTGGATGAGGCCCTTGCCTTGCGATCTGATGGTCGCGGGTTCGAATCCCGATGGCAGTCATGCGTAAATGGGTTTTTTCGGTCGAAAAAATCTATGTATGCATCCCACGTCCTCGCAACGGTGAAGAAAAACATCGTGAGGAAACCGGCATGTCGTAGAACCTAAAAGTTCGAAAACAAGTATCGAGTGCACGAAAGGAGCCTCTTTGAGGCGCACTTGAAATCCTTTCACCACACTGGTCCGAAGGAACTAGTGACACGATAAGAAGAAGATTACAATATTCTGCATAACTGTCCACTTGTGATAGCATCGTCGATCGCCTTGTTCTTTGGGAGTAATAAACTGTATTGCTATTGCATTGTGTTCATGAACTTGACCCTGAAATTAAAAGGATATGTCACGATCAGAATTTCACTGACACCCTAACCTTCAGGGTGATGCAATTTTGCATGTGAATTCAAGTAATTCGATGTGTCAAACCTTGACCGCATATCATCAGAATTGCTGAGACATAAAACAATATTAAATTGCGGTCGTCAGGTGATATGTATGTATGTTCGTGTAAATTATGATATGTGTACGTGTAGGCTAATATTGAGGCAACAACAATTGAGTTAGTCAAATAACTAAAATGAAATAAAATGTCTAAAATGAATCAGGGGACGATTCACTCATGAATTTTGCTCTTCATGATTTTGGTTAAAATATTTTACTATCTACAAATTGTGGCTTTTCCATGAACTAAGAAATTTAATTATTTATGTTGTTTTTTTATCGTTGCAGGAAAATATTGGATGACACACCATCAGTAGAGAATCCAGTTACCATCCACATGGCAGGCATCAGCAGTCCTCTCATGAGGCACCTGCTGGTTTTCCTCTATAGCGGCCAGGCTTATATTGAGGTCAGTATACAATATGTATGTGGATCACAAAAACAGTATAAAAAAATAGTAGATAACATGAATAACCAACTAACAAGCTCTTTTATTCCTTTTCAGTCTGGTGAAATAGATGATATGCAAGAACTCTTTGAACTTCTTGAAATAAAATCAGACGTATGGAAATCAACAAAAGAACGCCAGCAAGCAGAGGAAAGGAACCGATCATGCGAGCGACTCAAAGCAAAGACACTCAAAACGGATATCAACAGCAACGAAAGCAGTAAACACGACGCACCCTCAAGATCTTCACACTCAGAAAGCGAACGCGTAACACCTAGCGCGGGCTACAGCAAAGACAAGGACAGAGAAGATTCAGAAGGCAGAAGTATAAAGAAAGAAAGCATGTCAACCAGCAGTACCGATGAAAGGGATGATGAAGACGGTGAAAGGGACAAGGAATGTGGACGCTTGACGGCGCGACGAAGAAGCTCTTCCAATCCAGTTAATTTATCAGTCGCACGAACTTCAGAGAACACGGGCAGTGAACACGATGACTCGCAAGATGTTGATGTATGTGGAGAACCAACAGCCGCAAAGGTAACAGATATTCTTCCTTACACCATTTCAATTCAAGCTATATTTTAAGTGTGAAACTAAATGATATATTTGTTTTACAGAACATCACTAGGCGGAGATCGACTTCATCAAGTCAAGAGGATCCACCACAAGGTACAATATACCGACGACAACTGCTATCTGACCGGCTAGGACGAAACATTGAAAGGACCAAAAGGAAATCACATTACATAGAACCACCTGAACTGGACTTACGGACTGTCAAACTCGAAGACTACGCCTCCCATTTGAAACCACCAGACCAAGACTTAATGTCACTTGTACAAACGTCTCCCGAAAACTATGTCGTAACGCCCCATCGGAAAAGAAGACCTGGATTTCATAATTCCCCCTCACAAAATCCCCCGTTTGTATCATTTTCCCCGAGCTACTTAGAAGAAATGCACCTTCGGTATTCAACCACGGCGACTGCTGCCGCTGTCGCAGCCACCCGGCTTAGCGCGCTCCACCCTCTGAGTACATCGGCGCCACCTTATCTACCCGAAAGAAGCGTGACTCCTCCAAACGTGACGCATGAGGATGCATTGAAGTACCGGCCGCCCAGCGCGGGTTCGTGGGGGCCGTGGCTTTGCCAACCGCAGATGGGAGGTGACGAGGCGCCCGCGACAGAACATGACCAAGGTTCCAGCAAACAGGCGCCGGTCCGGGAGTATCGCTGTGAGTACTGCGGTAAGCAATTTGGCATGTCATGGAATCTCAAGACCCATCTCCGAGTGCATACCGGAGAGAAACCGTTCGCTTGTCGACTCTGCGTGGCTATGTTCAAGCAAAAAGCCCATTTGCTGAAACATCTGTGTTCGGTGCATCGGAACGTCATATCTTCGAGCGAGAACGATGGCCGGACCAACACTCCTGGCAGGTTCAACTGCTGCTTCTGCCAGCTGACCTTCGAGGCGCTGCCGGAGCTCATCAGGCATCTGTCGGGGCCACACAATAGCCTGCTTCTCAGCAAAAACCTGCACGAATGACCCTCGATCACGTGACGCCTACGGGCGCGCACCTGTGACTTTGAAAGTGTCTATTCTCTCGATGTGAGAGTTCAAAATGTGATATGTGTTTAGGATGGATAGTGTTAAGTTTAGCGTAGGTGTCATCGCAGAGCGATATTCGTAGTGCGGCATTCGCGGTCAGCACCGCGGATGATTATTCATGAATAATTAAAAATCACCATTTTTGCCGGGTCCAAATTGTTATAATTTGTTTAAAAATTATAATTCGGGACCAATACTTTTCAGGATAGTATTTATTTGAAAGATTTATTAGGGTAAATATTAAAGAGCCACCGACACATAATTCCATAAGCATAGAAAATAGACAAGTTGTCTGTGGAAAGTTGCGAAGTTATTTTAACTGAAGGGGTGACGTGACGTCACATTAACTACCTCCTAATTTAAACAGTATCTTGAAGAAACAGTAGTGACGTCATCGTTTATTATTGACTCTATAATGTAGTAAAGGCAAAGATTACGGTCAATAACTCTAGTCAGAATTGGAACTTAGTAGTTGTAATTTTGTTTATAACAATATTGGTCATTTTACGTTTCATTGTACAGAATTCAAAACTTTGAAATCTACTAGAAGTAGAATATATTAATTGGTTATTTTTTGTACTTTTTACACTTGAGCCTTTGTTCCAATGAAAACCTGACTCGTTATTTCGCAGCTTTTTAACGACTTCATTTAACAATCTCAATATTAGACTATCACTATTAATTTAACAAAATGTGTTCGTTCGTATAAAATAGGATTTCTTTTGTTTTGTTATTCCGATGTTGCAATGTGGATTAGCACCAAAGATTTAAGAAGCGTCGATATTTTGGTGTACGGTACGATTAAGGGAAAATTAAACGGGACCTGAATGTTTTTATATACGTAGGTACCAATCTAATAATCTCATCTTAAGTTACTAACACTGTTTCCACGATTACACTGTCAAGCTTAAATATCCTATTTTTTGACTTTTTTTACTATAGTGGTAAGTACCAGGCATTATTTTCATATTTTAATTATTAGAACTTTGGCCTTTCCTTTACAATAACTCCTGATTTCGCTTTAGAACACTTTATTGTGGCCAGTTGTATTAAAGCTTATGAATGAAGGCTGGATGTACTAATGTAATTTAATTTCTAAGGTTTTTTATATGCTGTATTTGTACCAAACTAAGAAACGTTCGATTGTTTTTTTTTTCTTTTCATATATACTATATATACTCATTTTGGTAATACATACCGTTATAACAATATAATGAAGAACAAAATGTTTTTTTTTTAAATCTGCATAATAAGAAGCGTCGAACGGTTTCTACTCAAATAACCAACCATTTTATACAGTTTCGTATATTTTTAATACTTACCTCGACTTTTTTTACTCATGTAGTTTTTTACTCTCTTTGAGATAAATCTTACATTGCTTAAATACTCATTTTGTACATTGCTTAAAATCAAATTGTTTATATTTTATGTTTTTTTTTAACAATTTTCACCAACTTAATAAAAAAAAATGGATAGGAAAAAGATATTTCTTGACTCTGATAATTATGGCCAAATTAAATTTTCTTCATTAGATACTTACTCGTATTAGGTGGTAAGAAAGCGTACAATACTTATTTAAACGTGTTATGTTAAGCCAATGCAATTTTTTACAAAAAATAAAGTTACCATCTTGTTCAAAACCTAGATTAAAATTGAATTTTTCGACTCGCTTTAATACTTTTGATCGTTACCTTTCGTTTACCTAATAAGGATTACCTTGTTGTATTGTAATAGCATCGTTTTTGTACAATTATTGGGAACAATTAAATGATAAGATTGTGATTTTGAAGTATAAGTAAATCTTTTTGTATGTGATAAAGTTTTCTTTTAATGTAAGTAGGCCGGGATCTGTGTCTTCCTCTTTCTCGACTATTTGTAGAACCATAGTTCTAAGAATTCTAAGAATAACATGACAATAATAAAACGTCCACAATCAGAAACGAACGCTGCCTTAAGGTATCCACTAGATTTATTTATTTTTTTCTATCGATATCACTTTTATAACAAAACTACTTATGTATCAGTATACTGTATTCCGAACGAATATTCATTCTAGATAAAAAATGATATTAATATCTATTATCAAATAAATATGTATTACGATTCATTCTTGTTTAAAAAATCTGATATTAATATCTATTCTCAAATAAAGAAAACATATTCGGTAGTGGAAAATAGGTAAATCTGTGGGCCCAATTTATACGTAAACACACTTGAACAAACTGTATTTTAATTGTATTTTGAAACCGTTTTTAGTCCGTAAGATTGTGATAGACCGGCGTAGGTCGGATTGCCTTATGTGTCAATGCAAAATCTATTTACGTAGGTAAACGTTATTTTCTTAAATACCATTATACTTTAGCAGAACAACATTCTCAAAATCTACATTATCATCATCATTAGCCCGGTGTCACCCACTGCTGAGAATAGGCCTTACCAAATCTACATGATTTTATAAAATCAAAAATCATGCGAAAGTTTTTAAGAATACATTTATTTTAAATGAATGTGTCATGCATCTTGCTAACTCACTTATGCCAAAACCACTGAACGGATTGGGTTGTTAGCTATGAATATGATTTAGGAGCTGAAATGAAATCGAATGGATTTTTCTGTTCAAAAAAACTAAGTGTGTATGGAAAACATCGTGAGGAAACCGGCATGTCATAGAAAGTAAAAAGTTTGAAAACATGTGTCAAGTGCACTAAATGTGCCTCTTTTAGATGAACTTGAAATCCTTTCACCACACTGCAGTATGGTGAAAGGATTTACTGGTTCCAAGAGCTAGTGACACGATAAGAAGAATAAGGACCTGAAACATTTTTTTAATGCCATGCAGTTAAAGTTGTGGGCAATAGCTAGTACATGCCTACTAAATAATAACTAAAAGGTAAATCTTAAGTTAAGGCCAATCCTCAAATCCGAATCCCATACAAAATGATTCGGATTCGTTTTTAAGTTAGTAGGGTTAATTTAAAACACGAATAAAATCTAAATTAAAGTATGAAACCTTTCACTTTTTTTGTTTACGAAATCAAAAAACATGGACGAAACGAATAGTGTGAAGAAATTACTATAATACGGCGTACTTTTTGAGTATTTGTCCGAAACATTTTGTATGGAATTCGGATTTGAGGATTCCCCTTAAAATAGGATTTACATATTATGTTATTGAATCATCTATAATATATTTTTTCATTCATTGCCCATAATAAAAAATGTTTTCGAATATCAATAGCCGATTCGAATTCTAAAACATGACGTTGTTTTTAAGAATAATAAAGAATGTAAATAATGATTAATATTAAGTTAATGATAAATAAAGCTTAACTTAATCTTGTTGAACTTGAATATTGATTTTACTCTGTTAACTTGTAAATTAATAAAAAAAAAGTATGTTGTAAGTTTTCACATAGTGTACAATTTTTGTAGATATTTTTAGTTTATTAACATTCTGTAAAAATGTATTGTGTTCTTTAATTTAGTAAATTAAATAATGAGAATATTTTAGTTACACACTCCGATGTTGTTTATTTGTTTTTCCTTATCATTTAAATGAAAAAATGATTATAAACATATTCAATTTTGACCACACGACAGAAGTGAAGACAGTAGATACCATCTTCACTTAGTTATATTATACCAGCCGACATTACCCGAAGTAGTATTACCTAACCTACATCCGAGCGTTGGGAGCTTAGTAGCCTAGTCCAATTCACTCCCCACGAAATATTGTTCTCAGTGCTACTTGAGATTTTAAAACCAAAGTAATGAACCAATTTTTATGAAATTTTTATTCGACTAAAGAAATTTTCAAATTAGTTAATAAACATAAAGTTCTGAGGTAACAAATAATAAAAATAAAAACATAATATGAAGAATTGAGAACGTCTATTTACACCTATCACAATCTTATATCTATGTATCTCATAGGTGATGAAGAAGTTCTAGGAGAGAGTTCAGAATATTTAATAGAAGAAACTGTAAGAAAAGTCCGCTAGATGGCACTATTACACAAAGCGATTGGAAAATTTGATTCATCCAGAGAGGTATTTCGTTGCGTATTTTCTAATAGCAAGCCTGCTGCGTCCCTGCTTACCGTTTTAGTTTGGGCTTGAAATAATAGGTGTCGTATTAACACCAGTAAAAGTTATATTAGACTAATGTAAAGCTGGAATACATACTGACAAGACAGCTTTAATGATTTGATTTGGTGATGATATTCTATTCATTCAAGTATTGCAGTGACTTTTTTAATGCTTGGTGTATTTCTCTATTTGTCTTTTAGTTGGCCAAAAAGCCGTGTTGGTCAAATGGGAGGTTTCTGACTTTCGATCCGATGGTCATGGGTTCGACCCCGGTTGTATGCATTTTGCTGTTCAAAAGATCTATGTGTACATTAAAAAACACGTTTACGGTGATCTAACACGTCGTGAGAAAACCGACAAGTCGTAGAAACTAAAAAAAATCAAACAACATGTGTCAAGTGCACGATAGGAGCCTCTTCGAGGCGCACTTGAAATCCTTTCACCACACTACTGGTTTGAAAGAACTGGCGGCACGCTTAGAAGAAAAGGAAGAGCTGACCAAAATCTAAAATAATTTCACACAATTATTTGGGTCCATCTAAAATAATCAAGATATTCATATATTTATTGTTACAATAACTTAACACTAAATATTAGTAAAAACAATTAGTAAGTTTACCTACTAAAAGTTATTAATGCTGACTTGCACCAAACTTTCAAAGTTCCTAAGCAACAACTTTACTCGCTTGACAGTTCTTAACGGTCAGAATCTGTACTGTTAAGAACTACCAAGCGAGTAAATTAATTAATTAGGTGCATGTAGGCATTAGACTGATTGTAAGTTTGGGTGCTTGTGATTTAAATTAAGTCGAAAGTACTTATCTGAGCAACGCGACTTAAATTTAATTTAATCTATAAGAGAAGTTACATGACTACGTAAAGATACGTAGTAGCACAGAGTACTAAGGTGTAGTAGTATAAGAAAAGTTATGTATTTAGTATAAGAGGACTTGATTTTTTCCAAAACTGCGTAGTAGAGCGCGTTGAAGTCTTTTGTATGAAAATTTCGATCGTTTGAATTTTTTGGTAGAGCCTCTAATAGGTATCACTATTCGTGTGCAAATACAGACACTAAAGTTGTCTGTTTTACAATTATTGCGAAAAATATTTCATTTATTTTCTCAACCTATAAATAGGTACGATATTTTAAGCATCACGCTTCTATTAGCAGGATGTGATTTGCCAGTATATTCGTCTCTAGTTTAAGATTCAAGATATTAATTCGCAAGGACATGCAAAGCTTTCACAGTATGTTAATACAGTAGTTTTTTTTTTTTTCAGGACAGGTTTGCTCAGGACAAACACCGATTTTCATTACACAAATGAATTAGTCCTGAAGCGGGAATAGAACCCGCGACACTTGGCGTAGCAGTCCAACACACTTGCCACTCCTTGCCAATATACATATGTAGTTAATAAATAGATGATACTGAAATATCAAAGTTTTTTAACTCGCAAGAGTAAAATAAGTAAATAGTTAGTAGTACAAAATATAAGATAAGCTAATAATATGTTATGTTGTTGAAAATAAATTATGACACGTAACGTGGCACCTTGAAAAAGTTAGGATTGGTAAGTAGGTAATTGTATTACGCGTGGACACGCAAGAAACCTTATAGTGCACTGAAAAAGGCATTCGCATTTCAGCCACTATCTGAGTAAGTAAGTTTTTCACTATTTTATTCTACCTTTATAATATTTTATTGAAGCACTAGTATAACTTAGAAGTTAAAACCTATACAGCCAAAGTGTTACTACATACTTATCACCGATTTCAATTGGACTGTTTTAGTGACCTTAAATACTACTGAAAATTCACAGGCAAGCAAAATACGCAATTTCGTTTACATTGACGTTTTGTTTTTATGTTAAAGTAAACTACTCCACCGATTTTGATGAAATTCTATGAGACAAACCTAAGAGATTATTTGATTTGATCCTTTTTAACCAAAAATGACTAATCAAAAATTTTGATATAATAAAAGACTAAGTCATATTTTTAACTGATACAAATCAAAGGTAACAAACATACCAAATTGAGAAACTCCTCCTATTTTTATGTCGGAAAAGAGTCAAACATTTCTTTAGTCCTACAGCTAATTTCACTTTGAATCGTAGTCGTTATATTCCAAACATAATCATACTTCTCTAATGTCGACTTGCACCAAACTTTCAAAGTTCCTAAGCAATTACTTTATTCGCTTGGCAGTTCTTAACGGTCAGAATCTGGACTGTTAAGAACTACCAAGCGAGTAAAGTAATTGCTTAGGGACTTTGACAGTTTGGTGCAAGTAGGCATTAGTCTCATAGTCTCTAAGTTTATTCTTTTCTTTCCCATCCTATTTGCAAACCAACGCTGCTATCATCTCCCAAGCTCCCAGCGTCCAGGTTTAAAATAAATAGCCAGTAATTATAAGCGCAAAGCAAACAATAAAAACTAGCTAGCCAACAATTTCAGTCCTTGCTCGTTTGAAGATAAAAATAGCCAAGAAAGATAGAAAATAAAAAGTTAAAGGCTCCACAGAACCGGTAGGCAGATGTTACTTTTTGCTCAGGGGTCCAGTGGGAACATTCCAAAGCTATCCTGGATAATTACAAACCAGTCAAATACAATTTTACTACTTATAAATGGTCGCAGTTTTTTAAAGCAGAACTTGGAAAATGATCAGGATTCTTAGTGCCGCCAATTTTCTCATTATAATACTTTAAGTTTACATCAAGTCCTAGATGTAAGTTTTTGTGTCTTATATGGGTCTTGCGTCATCTCGTTCACTAAATATCATCTGATCCGGATTAAATAACGAATCCAAAAAAAATATATTCGCCAACTCATCCAAACTTTTTCTTATTTGTTTTATTACCAATATTTTTAATCAGGAACATCAACGAGAAAAGCGTTACGTAAAAAACATATTTATTAATAGTTGCTTAGTTCTTCATAGTAGAGTTACTCGCTAGCCAGATTGCTTATAGGTACTTAAACCGTTTTTTAATGTAAATAAGTTAAGAGACGTGCTAATGCTAAGTTCATGTATATATTAATAAAAGATTTACATAATATTGAGTGAAAATTAGATAAAAGGCCTGAAAATATCCAAATAATAGATGCCTATTATTATTAGATTGTAACGAGTATTTATCGCAATTACCTTATTTACTAATAACTAAAATATGACTGACAAGCGACCAGCAGAGCCTACAAAATCAAATGTTTTTATTTCTAATATTAAAAAAACAATGCGCATAATAAAGACTTCTTCGTAACGAAAATAGTAAAAATACTTCAAAGTAGAATTACAAAAAACTTTTAAGCCTATTAGTAGGCACCAGCTTTCCTAATAGGTCTGTTTAGTATTCTAGACTGACTACCCCATGAACAAAAGTAAACAAAGAAACCTATTAGTAGGTACACACACAAGTACATTACCTAACAAGGGCCGATGCGAATTCACGACAGCCGCTAGGGTCCATGATAAATAAGCTAGGACAGAGGTACTCAAAGATGCATCTAGAAAATAGAGATATATTTTTTCCATATTATTAAACCACTACTAGTTTAGATACATTTCAAGAATTCAAAATCAGTTATCTGATTCTCATAATAAAATATCTGCTTAGTTTGGAGCTATGTTGCTAATATCGTTGAGGGAAGTGTCCAAAAACCTTTTTTGTCAAAAACATTTAGTTGTCACTTGAAGTCTTTTGTTTCCAACACTTTTGACATAAACTAGCCTATCCTCCTCATCACACACACATTTTGTACTTCCGTGACACCGGAACCTAATAATGTTTAAAAAAAAAACGTTCCATTTCACTCTTAGAATATGGCATTTGATAATTACATGGCAGAGAGGCATGATTTGACAAACCACCCAGAAAAACTAGGAATTTCAGCCAACCTACATCTCCTAATATTGCTAAAAATGTTCTGGTACCGATACCATTTCTTAGTACACGCCTACACATCTTCAAGAAATTTCGAGTCGCGACCACTAGACGTAGGTATGGGGTGTGCGCTGTTTGTCAGTCAGTCAGTCAATCAGGACCAAGCTTTTTATGGTTATTGATTTAGAAAATCACCTGCTACCATAACTCCAAATTTTATTCCATACTTGAGAGCCTCTGGCCCGCTAGATAAGGACTCCCATTAGATGTTCTGGAACCGGTCGCAGGGTGGTGTTTATAAGCTGGGGCCGGGAGTTGGAGGAGCATTCCTGTGTCGTCAGCTCTCCTTGCATCATGTGGTGGCTCTGTGTCTTGGCTCTCGTGGCGACTGCGACGGCGCAGATTCCCTCGCTGGGATGGTGTCCCGACTTTCAGGTGAGTTTTTTTTCACTAGTTATCAAATTTTATTCTAAACATATTGTTTAATACACATATCCCCATATAATGCCTTACTCATACACACCTTCTCTTATATGCATATAATAATGATTATGATAATGACGTACGAAAAGTGGTCAATCAGTTAGCTAGCATTCAGTTCGCTTGTGAACTTGTTTTTTTCTTAGTGCAATAAATAATTATATCTACATTTAAAAAAAAACAGAAAAAAAAGTTAAAAAAGTTTATAAAGGATTTGAATTTGTCTATATGAGCAACTTTCAGCTTATGAGTTTCTAAAGGGTTTTACTAACTCGTAATACGACTGTCTGTAAAGATTGATACATTTTTGACCAACAAATAAAACTCTTGTCACACGTGTCCTGGCCACTTCTACAATGAACTGCCACTCGCTGCGAACTTTGGCCTTCCTTCTCCAGGTAGTTTGCAGTCTTCGTAACTAGATGTTTTTTACCATATTTTGTAGCCCTGCGACAAACTCTCCTGTTTTACCCGGGCTTGGTACCGGCAGTGCACACAGGCAGAGTAGTTTTTTAGTATCTTATCCTAAAGGAAATAGTTTCATGCCGTAAAAGGTAAATAATATAGGGTTATTCTATAGTCGGACTAACACAAATTGAAATCAGTTTCTAACGACCGAATTCTAATTAATTATTCTCTCGCTTCTCTTAACGTGCAGATAATTCCAATAACATATTTTTTATGCTTTTCGCAAGTTTGGCCATGACACCTTGAACCTTACATAAGCACCACAGAATAAATTATTGGCAGTGGCACTGACCACCGACAATAAGACCGGTCTGGTTCGGTCGCTACACTGTTCCATAGGTAGGGCTTTCATTATCCGTTGATTTTTTGGTATCCGGATAATTTGGATAGTAGTAATTCCTATTATTCGGATATCTGGATATTTAGGATAATTCGGATAGTGTTAAAAAAATCTTAATAAAACCAATTAAATCACGAAAATCAGATAATTATACATTTAATTACGTGTTCGATCACTTTCTGAGTAATAATGACTAAAATAAGATTAGTATTTAAAACAAAAAGTAATTTTAAACCGACTAAAATAAATAAATTGAAAAATAGTAGTACGGATTAAATATTATATTTTTTTAACTCTTATTTAACTGTCCCTGAATAGCAATAATGACGTAAAAGTTTATGATTTACGCATGGACAAACAAAGTTTTTTGTGTAGGACTCAAAAACAGTGTTTTAAATGAAAATTACTCACAGTAAACGTGTACATATAGCACACAATGCTAAAATAAATGTTTTTAGCAGTATAAAACAGATTAATCTCGTGTTTTTTTTATTTATTATACGATCCGTTTTGTCAAAATTATCCGAATACTGTTGCCCTCATTATTCGGATATTAAAATGGGGCGGATATCTGGATATTTCGGATATCCGGATACCCGAATTGCAAGCCCTAGCCATAGGTCGTTGCACTGCGAGACAGAGCCTATGGTGCTTTCGCTTTTATCGCTCATCTTGCGAACGTGAGGTGGGTTTTAAATGTGCGTTTCTATAAATACTTTTATAAATAAGTACAAGGTACTCCTGTACAAGGAGCTAAAGCGTCTGATAGATAAATCAAACGACCAAAGGGCTGGCGCTTACCTCGGTCACATCGCTATTCAACGAGGTAACGTCGCCAGCCTTTTGGGTACTTTGCCATCAGTATTTGATATATTGCTTAAAAAAATTATTAGCTGCTGCCCATGCCTTCGCTTATGTCGGCGTTATTGGGTCACAGCTATCCTTGTAAAGGTTCATATTTATAGGCCTTTTGTAAAACCTTACTTTCGAAAATCACCACCTATCCTTTTTGGGGCATCTAAGCCTGTATTATCCACCTTATTCCGAGTGATAGTGAAATTCTAATTATTTCGAAACATAAACCGTAAATTTACTCTCCCGGGGAGAACATTTTTTCATTTAAATTTTCATAAATATCGATTTTCAGCCGATGGCAAGCTTCAACATGAACCGCTTCCTCGGCACGTGGTACGAAGCTGAGCGGTATTTTACCGTCTCGGAGCTTGGCACCAGATGCGTCACCACCAACTACATCGCCACTCCAGAGGGCAGGATCATCGTGTCCAATGAAATCACCAACTCATTGTAAGTATTATGATAAAAAAAATACTTTTTATGACTTACAGCTACAAAGAAAAGATTGCGTCCATAAGACGCTCCGCGCTAATTGCAACAGATTGATTTTGAGTTTTGAGTGTAAATGTGCGATATATCTGATGCGGAGCTGGGTGGAGTGGAGAGGAGCGGATCGTGAATTAGCCAATTACAGTGGTCGAAGTGTGAATCCGTTTGATGCGGTTAGTGCGGAGCGTCTAATGCCAGCCTGTGAACGCACCTACTGTACCTTATATTTTGAGTGGCGATCTGTTTATGACCGACTATCTATTGTGACGGATTTTATTATAATTTGCTACCAATGAACATACTTAACTTATGAGCATCAGAAATATGAATAAAACTTTTAACAAAAACATAGTCTTATCCTAGATCCTTTATATAGAAAGATACTCTATAACTAATATTCCATGTTATTTGTTGCAAAGTTTTTTTTAAATTTTACATTTACAATTCCAGCGATATAAAAATTTTACCTACTTCTATCTCGAGTAAGCCAGTGGTCTCTCTGACTCTGACTAAACATTTCCTTCTTCATCCAGAACGGGCTACAAACGGGTGATGGAAGGTTCCCTGCAGATGGTAGGCAGGGAGGGCGAGGGTCGTATCATGGTGAAGTATTCCTCCCTCCCTCTACCCTACGAGTCGGAGTTCAGCATCCTGGATACTGACTACGATAACTACGCTGTCATGTGGTCCTGCAGTGGAATCGGTCCGGTGCATACGCGTGAGTATAAAGACAATTTTTTTTATGGCACTTTTCAGAAGTATGGACAAAATACCTGTTTTTCAGACTCAATTAAAACATCGTTTTTGCATGAATATGGCTTGTTTTAAATATAATTGAACTTGGTTCTTAAATATTTTTGTATCATTAAAGACAAGGATGGGGCACTGTGTTGATTTAAGATAAGATATGATAAATAAGATACGTTTTTATTTTAAACAACAGACATTATGCCGTAATTACAATAGGTATAATATTTTAGATGAATACGATCAGGAGATATAAATTATTTTCTTACGTAGGAAGTATTTAATTAACTAACTATTTAGGCTGTGGCGTAATAAATCAGGTAAATCCAAATACACCTAAAGCTTATTCAAAACAAAATACAATTACTTTAATATTTAAAAAAATACCTTGATGTTTATTATTTTGCGACGAGTTACACATAAACATACTAGGGCACTTGGCAACAAGGCCGATAATTTCCAATTTCTTTTTAGAAAACACATGGCTCCTGACTCGCGATAGACTTGCATCACTGTCAATCTTGCAAGGTGCCTACAACGTTCTCGACAAGTACAAGATCTCCAGGACCTTCTTTGTGAAGACCAACCAGGCTGACTGCACGATCCTGCCCGACCCTGCTGCATCACCGGTCGAGCGCTCTGGAGACATCGTCGTCGAGGAGGTGAAGAGCATTGAGGTTCCTGAGGTAGTCGTGGAAGATTTGCAGGTACATGATCATAACAATTTTAGGAAAAAACTCTAGTAAAGTAAAAAAAGATTCTGAAAATATAACTTTAATTCTATGAAATTAATGGGAGGCATTAACTAATCATTGATAAGAGTAATTAACATTCATTATGTATATAAAAAGCCTTGTAAAAATATAGGAAAAAATATCAAGTAGAGGCTTTCTATCTCCATAAATACATTGCGGTGTATGAAATATCGCAGCTGAATAACAATATTCGTGGACGTTATAATGAATAACAGAATGTTTGTTCCACAGAAGAATCAAATCAAGCCAGTAGTCAAACCAGTAGTTCCCGTGAAACCTGAAGTGCTTCTAGAGAGAAACGCAAATCCAGTACCTGAAGAAGCGAAGCCGATGAAAGTCCCTGAACTGATAATGTCAGAATCAGACAAGAAGGATGAAAAAAAAGAAAAAAAAGAAAAACCAGAAGAGCCAATGAAAGATATGCCAGAGAAAAAGAAAGAATTTCCAGAAAAAATGAAGGAAATACCAGAAAAAATTAAAGAAATTCCAGAGAAGATGATGGATATGCCAGAAAAGATAAAGGATTTGCCAGAAAAGAAGAAGGATTTGCCAGAAAAGAAGAAGGACTTGCCAGAAAAGAAGAAGGAACCGGAGATGCCTCTAAAACCTCTCCTATAAATGTGGTAGTAAATTAATAAGAGCTACGTGATGAAGAAACGATCAAATACAGCTCTTTCTTGAACATCACGGATGAAGGTTGATAAATCAGCAATATAAATGTTACACAATGAATCAGAATGACGAATTATCTCTAAGTTTATCTTGTGTCCAAATAATTAGAAATCTTATTCTGATTGATTGTGGCTGATCGTGAACAGATTCCGTGAATGAAACGATGTGATTAAAACTATAGGGCTATTTCACCAAAAAAGGAATTGCGTGACAAATCTTTCGGTGCTTAATCGATTCGTTTTAACGCTACAGTCATTACAATGGTAATAATAGCGTGGTAAAGTCAATAAACGAAAGGTAAATAAATAATAAAGATTTTCTTTTATTTATCAAGCTCGTGCTATATTTTTTTTAATATATCAAGCTAATATTAATTAACTATTTTCAGTAGTGGAACCTAAATGGGAAAAATCGTTCCTGGAATCGCTATATCTAAAAAATTCGCTACCTATCCAAAAAATATATACATATATACCAAACAAAAATACACAGTACATGAACAAGCTGTTTTTGTTATTTAGTTAAATTACAACAACAGTGATTGCACAGAGACTATGATTGTAATCTACGTACGAGATGTAACTAGTCTAACCATTTTATCAGAGACTAAAATTATTATCAATAACAAAGCCTGTTACGAAGATTACTATCTATCTTACTAATAAAAACAAGATAAGTAATGATAAAATTTAATGTATTAGGTTATACTAGCTGGTACCCGCGACTTCGTCTGCGCAGGTATCTTCATAAATTGTAGCCTATGTGTTATTCTGACGTATAAGCTATATTTTTGTAAAGTTTCATTAAAATCCATTGAGTAGTTTTGACGTGAAAGATTAACAAACATCTAACCATATAGGTACATCCAACCATACTTACTAAGTAGAACATCTATGTAAAATAAATAACATATCTTTAAACCAATAAAAATTATAGAAATCGAGATCTCAGTTACTTGAAATGCGATCAGTAAGTATTAGCAAAAGGAAAGGGTCTGGTTATATTGGTCAGGCTGGTACTGCGGTGCCACTCCCGGCCGCTATCCCACTACTGCCCGATGCGGGTACTTTTGGCTGCTGGGTTTCCCCCCTGGCCCGGTTCGCACCTCCTTAGTTAACCTGCACCACCCAGACTCCTCCGGGTGGTCCATATTAACACCAGGCTTAGTGTGGACGTCCAGTCAACATGGAACACACAGCACCAGTGGTTCCCGACCTCAAACCATCCTCCAATCCCGACCTCCGAGAAGCCGGATTACAGGAGACGCCACGCTCCCAGTCGAGTAACTCGGCGAAATTATCCAACGCTTGGTACAAAATTGACGCTAGTTCGAATCCCACTTAACATGGTAACAAAATAGATATTTTTTTTTAATATTTTGCAATACTCGAAATTTTCTACGGTTTCGTTTATTAAAGTATCTGGAATATATTATAATTTACAAGCGCAGAATGCTAAAATGTACACAAATTAATTATCTTGAACCAAAAATTAAAGTCGACAAGAGCGCCATCTTTGCTAACTAAGAAACTCTTGAAGTTACCAACGAGCGGCAGCGTGGAGACCCCGTCGCTCGTGGTTAGTGACTAAGTACCAGTTTCGTAGTTAACACAGTAGAGGACGCTTCGGGCGAAGCTCAGAAATAAACTGTGATAAATAATTGTGAAAAAGAATAAAATAATCATGATATCACTATCATATAGTTAGAGTATCACGGAGAAATTGAACAATTACTAGGTTTAATTCATTAATCAGATAATAAAAACAAGTTTAATTAGGTAATAAGCAAGATACTGGGTACAGTTATAATAAGTAGGGTACAAAACGACGCACAAAAGGGAAAAGTTAACCGTTAGCAAAGAATAATAAATACTGCTATACCACGTCCGTTATAAACGTTCACTCAATCTTACTTCTATACTTACGTTTATTACTTTATACATACGCGAAAACTTTTCAAAGGTAAGGTTCTGAGAATCCATTGACATTGGTCCACACCACACATAATATGAAATGGGCTCTCTCTCAAAACACAGTTAGCGGCTCAAAGCAGTCAATATACGATCAACCGTCAGAAAAGCCGGTCCACCGCACCAATGCGGAAGTCGTTACATTTTAATATTGTGTAGTGTTTGTGTATCTAATATTTGATCAAAGAATAAGGTGAGAACTTAGTTGATGAGATTACGATTTAAATTTTCGGCTTCTCAGTCGACAAAAATAAAATAGGAAGGGAAAATATTTAGTTTTTTTTTTTTGTAAGAGATTAGCCGATATGATAATGACCTAATTTATATTTACTAAATAGTTGATATTATGCAACTAAATGTTTTTTAACAAAAATATTAACATTTTGTGATTGATTTGCATCAGATAAATCTGGGTTTCTTTATGAAATAAGTGAATTCTTCAAAAACAGCCTATAAATATAATAATAATTACATGTACATAATATATTGTAAATTCTTACAAGTTTTTCATTAGCTAACTTTGAAAAAGTAGGTATTTACCAGTCAAAACTATAGGTATTGATTCAAATCTGATGAATAACTCATTAGATCGTTTAAAGTTACAAATGTACTAGTAACCATTTTAACTATAATATTAAAATAATTACAATACTCAAAAAGCCTAAATGCTAAGTACCTAGAGTTTTTTGTTGTCAAAATTACTGCGTGTGTCATTGTATTTACTAGGAAGTGCAAATTATATCTACCGGTAGATTTACCTTGGGAGTTTTTTTAGCAATGATAGAAACATTATTCATTTACTAGGATATTATTATAATGTAGATAAGTGTGTGTGTACTCGTAAATATGTTTTTATTATATCTTTAAAACAAAAAACTTGACCGACTGTCTGTCAGATGGCTCTTCCTTATTATAGAAGCTGAGCATATTATTCAAATAAGATCTAAAATATTTTATGAGGTATTATAAATAACAAAAAAAAAACGATAATTTATTGGTCTCCAAATTTGAATCGTATACTTATACGTATCTTTATTAAAGATGACACCGGATAAGCTCTATGGACTGCAGAGAAGGGCTGGTTTGGTTTTGCACAATGTAGAACAATATCATTAGTATAATTCTAATGTGTCGAAGACCTACTTATTGATAACATAGTTGCACTTGATCAGTCCATCGATAAAGAGAATGTGAACAATTCTGCTGAGACCATCCATGCATCGGCGGTGCATATGCAGCGATGGTTGGTACAAGTTTAGAGCGAATTTGTTATTGTAAACAAATTGATGAAAAATACTTATATTTATAACAGAGATTAATAATAATAAATAATAATTGATGATGATTAATAAATATATTTCGGTACGAATCAGAAAATGGAAACATTTTTAACGCACGGACAGATTTGAAAAAATATTATAGTATTTAAATCTCACCAACTATAACTATGCAAGACGATACAGAACTACTAAGGAATAAGTCAAGATAGAATGTCCTCAATCAAGGAATATTAAATAAATATTTTGGACATTACACACAACGCCATCTAGCCCCAAACTAAGCAGAGCTTATTCAAACCAGATGACTGATAGAATATGTACTTAAATACTTTTTTTTAAAAATATACATACATAGAATAAATATAAAACACCCAGAATCATGATAAAAATCGATGTTAGTCCCACAAATGTTTGTCCCGAAGCGGGAATCAAACCCACGACACTCGGCGTAGCAGTCCAACGAACTTGCCACTCGACCATCCGTGTCGTTATAGATTATGATTTGTCAGTCAAGATATATCAAAATCGCTTCATCCCCCAACATATATGCAGTATCTCAGAATACCGTTACACGATATAAGTACTGCCGCAAGGACGCTTGCCTACTTCTCAAGCAGTCTAGGTCAGCGGTACTGCGGTACTTGGAAACTGCATCACGGACACACATCAATGACCTAGGTGTGTATGTAGAATTAGGTGAAGAGAAATTGCCGATGCTGGTAGAATAATAAGATGTTTTGATAGAGGTAGAGCGAATAAATAGATCATCATTAGGTATTATAAAAAGACAGACAACGCACAGGCTCCACATACCCTCGAAATTTCAAGTCTTTTTGTGACTTAAACGTACAGGACTAACCGCTGAACGTAGAGACTTGCAATTTCGAGGGTATGTTCTTCAAGCGATGTAGAAGCGTATATAAAGGAATTTAGTTAATTTTCAACGCAAACAAAGTTGCCACCTAGTAGATTTCAAGTCTCTACATCCAGTGACTTGCATGCTCAGCCCAAACGACTGAACGTAGAGACTTGGAATTTCGAGGGTATGTTCGTCAAGAATTTTAGAAGTTTAAAAAGGATTTTTGTTAATTCACAACGCAAAACAAGTTAGAACCTTGTGGATAGATTAATAGAAAATTTATTATTCGCTATTTCCAATGAACGTATATCTACTAGCCCTAACACCCATTCTCTATTCATTACTGTTCATGAAACTGTTGCCTGGAAGAGATCGCTTTTAGCGATAAGGTCGCCCTTTGCATTGTCTTTAATTAGATTAAGTGTATACAATTGATATTTCATAGTGGTAAACAATAAAGTTATTATCTTTCTATCTATATTGCACTGAGCATTACAAATAACAACTACCTACCTACAAGGCGTGTGTGTATTTAGGTATAATGTGAAAGTATTGAGCGAGCTCTATCTAGGGATGAGAAAAGTCAGCTAATTTTCTTAGTATGGGAAACAAAAAGCACATTCTTTGAATACTTGAATTTATGTGTTTTTTCAACTCCGGGACATTTTACATAATATATTATTAACCTTAATATTTCAGTATCATCTATTATTATATATTCATTTATTTGTAAAATTTGCACATCATAAATGGTAGATCATAAGACACACATACATATATACTATTTTAACAATATACAATGTAAACTATGTTCTTGAAAATAAATATCATGAATATTGAATCCCGGTAAATAATGTGAACTTGCTTGCTCTTCCAATATGTTAGTTATAGGTAAAGTATGATGTTCCGATGATAGAAGATCTTTGAGAGGTAAATGTGCTGATTAAAAAATTAAGCACCTATAAATTAGAGTTCCCTTAGCAAATGTATTTTTAGGATACTATCTACCAGCTTTTGTCAAATTTCCGGCAAAGAATTTGGACTTGCTCTTCATCTACCAAGTTATGTTTTATATGCTCAAATTGCTTTGTTTTTATTATTGTGCTAAAAAAACGCTCTTAGCATACTGAACAAATTAGTCACTGGTACCCTACCATGAAGAAGGTAAGTAGGTCGCTCCAATGCCAGTTTCTTTGTCGTGAGATGTCCCGGTCAATCACTTGGATCTGTGTTTTTTTAATGTTTGGAAGGCAGAAGTAACCTTTTCATTGATTTTTCACCAATGTTGTAGACTCGCAAAGTATTTTTTTTTGTTTGACGATGGAACGTAGATTACTACTAACTGTGTTATATCTACATCATGTAGCTACATCTACTAAATCTACTTCTGCAAATACTTTAACTTAAATAGTATTTACATACATTTTTCATATAATAAAGGGGTTCAATATACGAGTAATATTGAGAAACGATTTTCATGAGGACCAATAAATATCATTATAGACCCAGAAATGGTAGACCTTATTAGTTATATCCGCTAACAACTCGTTGCAGATTGTTATAAAATGTCTCATATCGACATCTGTTTCATTTGTTAAAAAAAAATGTTTTATTGACTTCAGGTAATTTTAGATAGGCTAATTCTTTATTTTTATACCTATTTAAGTAATTTTAGTTTTATTAGTTAGTAATTAGTTGTGTAAATAAAATGTTTCCAATTCAGGTTGAATATGTTAATTGTATGAAAAGTAGATGAACGCCCTACAAAATGAAACTTTACAAGTTGAACTCGTCTATTGTGTTTTGTAAATTTAAATGGACAACCTAATTTTTAATAGATCTAAAACATTAATTGTTAAGATCCTAATTACAGAATTCACCACATATAAAAAATATTTTGATACCATCTATTATTTTCCAAATTTAATTAGGATCGGATAAATTAAGTTCGTAAGATAAAGTCAAACAAACAAAAAAAATACACATACAAATGTAGATTCATTAGAGAGACCTTATAAAGTCGATCAATCAGAACAAGATATACCTAGATAGTTAACAATAATTGTTGCGAATCACCTTCTTACGTATTTACTCTGTAGGTATTCAATACTATGTACACATAGATAAGTATTTCAATAAATGGATGTTTACCGATACATACGCTGATGTAAAGGGGTAATGAGTACAGAACCAAATCAGTGGGTAGCTTGAAAATAAATAGAAAATGATGTTACCTTGGTTGGTGTCCGATGAGGGTAGACCGATGAGTATAACCACAAAGTCACGGTGCGTGACGTCTCTTATGACTCAGCATCGTCCAGCACGATGCGAGGATGAATACATCGACACGACGACCATATCGCGCTGTGTTATGAAGATGAGAACACGAAGACCCGGTGTGATGCTTTGTAGGTTGACTTGTTGTTACTTATCTAAATATATCTCAAGCGCTTTTTTCTACACCACATACTATACAACTGAAACCGCCTTAATTATCCGCCTGATTCGCCTTGATTATTATCTTGTCCTAAACTCTAAAGTGAGAATATATTAATGCTTGAGTACGGCTTAGTTGTTTGAGCGTTTACACGTTGAAGTCTAGAATATTCCGGTAAGCACGAAATAACAGGCTTATGAGGAAAGTTATACCTGTAGAAACTGAAATGTACTATTATCTAGGACTTACCAAATATCCTGAGCTGAAGCTAGAACACTGAGCTGGAACACTGAGCTGAGCTGAACGTAGAACACTGAGCTGAGCTGAACCTAGATCACTGAGCTGAGCTGAACCTAGAACACTGAGCTGAGCTGAACCTAGAACACTGAGCTGAGCTGATAATTTAGATCTGATAATCCTATGCAACTAACCCATCAAATGGATCTCGCTTTCGTACGCGGGTAGGTTCGCGCGAGACTGATCACGGTAGACTGACGGTACCGGCTTGTGACTCGCGACAGACTGGCGCCAAAACCCGTTTCCACTCAAGGCGAACGATCCGGTGTTGCTAGTACACTTACACAAATTTGTACTTATATATCATATATGAGATCTCGTTATTTCTGCTTTATAGATTTGAATCGCGAAGGTTTCGCGACAATCATAGCCTTAAAAATTAAAAAAAAATTAAAAATGTTCTATTTACTAAGAAAAAAAACAAACAAAAAATATTATTATATTAAGGGGAATCCTCAAATCCGAATTCCGTACAAAATGTTTCGGACAAATACTCAAAAAGTACGCCGTTTTATAGTAATTTCTTCACACTATTCGTTTCTTTCATGTCTTTTGCATTTTCATGTATTTTATCCGTGTTTTAAAATTAACCCTACTAACTTAAAAACACGTATAAAATCTAAATTAAAGTATGAAACCTTTTACTTTTTTTGTTGACGAAATCAAAAGACATGGACGAAACGATAATGTGAAGAAATTAATATAACACGGCGAACTTTTTGAGTATTTGTCCGAAACATTTTGTATGGAATTCGGATTTGAGGATTCCCCTTAAAATCAAAGCTTAATTAGTTACCAGTGCATTTCGTAGATAGATTTATACAGAGATTATTTTGTACATACATCATATTGGATAATATATTATATTATTAAATACGTACTTTACAAAATAGGGTTGGTTATAAATATTTATTAAAAAGGACTGTTAATAATTTCAGTGATACCTATGTAAACGCAATAGTACGCACCCGCTTTTGCAAACACAGATAAGAAGGTACTCTACCTAAGTATGTAATATTATGTCTATTTGAAATGAGGTGTGACGAGATAAATCATGACGATTACGAACCTCCTTTTAAAGGTGGAAGATCAACCTCGGAAAATGTGTTAATTTTTTAGTCCTCATCATGAAGTACGAAGTTAAAATTAAAATAGATATAGGACATCAATCTGCTTCACTCACTAATAGTGTGTATATCTTAGTACTCCGTGCTTATAGCTTTGTAAGAACTTTTATAAATCTAATCTATATTTTTTATTACAATCAGGAAGTTGTACAAAACATCCTACGAGTATATGCTTAGTTAAACAAATATGTATTAAAAACGTTTTTTTGTAAGCAAGTGGCGAGACAAGCTAGGCGATTTCCTGTTGGCGAGAAATCACGCTTGCCTATGACCATAATACACACGCTATTGATTCCATAAATAACAATGAAAAAACCTAATAGTTTAAACATAATATTTTATTTATAGCCCTGTAAAATGTATTAGAAGTTAGCCAACGTGACTCCCTTTTTTTGGCGCATTTTCAATGTAGGTTCTAAATTGTGATCCTATTCTTCTGTGTTATATATTTACTAGCTCAATATCAGCCAATCATTTCTGTATTTTGTCTTTTTTTTTATCTGTCCATCACCAGATTTTTTTTTCTTAAAAAAATAGTAGATTTCATAACTTATGTTTCAGATGTCGGTGCTCCGAGACATTGCTGTTTACCTGTGTGGATTCGTGGTGTTGAGGCTATGTAGCGCACAGATCGTCTTACCAGGACCCTGTCCCGATGTCCCGGCTATGCAGGATTTCGATGGCTCTAGAGTAAGTTAAGTAGAGCTATTTTAGTTTAAGAATGCACGCCCCTCAACTATTGTATACCCACCATACGAATGCCCTTACTTAGACTGCTCTAGGTGGGGCCTGTATTTTTAGATTGAAAATCCAAATACATTAATAATTTATTTATTTATATATAGATTGTAGTAGTTAGCTTATGCTGTAATAAAAATTAATAATTTATACAAAAGGCTTGATTTTATATAAAGGACCTGACTGACTGGCAGAAGTGTAAACGCGTTCTAAGAAAGGAATTTTGTTAATTCGCAACGCAAACGAAGTTAAGGGTGTGAGCTAGTTCAAAATAAAAAAATGTTTTCAAAATCGCTGATGTTTTTTTCGGGGGACATAATTCAGACTTCAAAATGAACAAAAAATTTATCTTCTTCTGTTCCATATTTGTTGGTGCTTGAATTTGCACAAACAACTCTGACAGCTACTCATACTAATGCCTAGATCACACTCGGAACTCGGTACGTATAAACATGGCGCCGAGTGCTCGGCTGAGCGAATGACGTAAGCTTTCACTGTCACGGCCGAGTAACATTTTACTGCCTCGGCATTTTAAAGTACTCGGTATGTGTGATCTAGGCATTAAAATGTTTAGAATATGACGCGTCAATGACTCGTACTGCCATTGTATTACTTTTGAAGCCTCTTCATTTATTGGGCCATTGGACCTTATGAGGACCGAATTGAGTTATGCCTTCTAGGAAGTGGCTCTTTAAGAGCTTCTATAGGTGAGTAATAATTATAATCGTGACAGTATTGTTTGCTACATTAACATAAGTAGGTATATATGATTAAAAAACTCGGTGTAGCACTGTTCTAGTCATGGGTAGGAGTGATCTCTTACCATCAGGAGAGCTTGGCTCGTCACTTCTTCACAAACTTACTTTACTTTTCCTTTACTGTACTTACATTATTAAACTTTACCCAATTTGAATACATCCAGCACAAAAACAGGTTATCCTATACGAGTATTATCAAGTATTTTTTGACGTGACTACGTCTAATAAATCGATGAACACCGTCGCGCCGGCTGCATGCACAAAAAACGTTGACGTCATTGTCCGGTAACGCTCATTGTCCCGTTACGCTGGTAGTCACGTTAAACTATCGTCCGTAAACCAACTTTACAGACAACTAATTTTTTATTTCAGTATCTCGGCAAATGGTACGAAGCTGAAAAATACTTCTTCCTCTTCGAGTTTGGTGGCAAATGCATCACCGCTAACTACGCTATGAAAGACAATGGGATTATCGGAGTTATTAACAGGCAGATAAGCACTCTGTAAGTCAACCTGCTCGAAGTATATGAGTAACTGTACGATCGTATTCATTCTAAATCTAATTGGATAAGGGGTTGCAAATGGTCTGCACTGACGTCCCGCTATGGAGTGTATTGTGCATTGACCCCTTTGTGTACAAACTTTACCCCAGCCAGCCCAGCTCCCCAAAATAGCGGAGCAGGACCGTGGGTTGATGGATGGTACAATCGTATTGGTGATCTTCAGATTGAGCGGTCTATTTCAAATGTTCTGCACCATAGGCTTCAGAATAACATAGAATTTTTAAACATAACCTAGATGACGAAGCGATGAGATTTTTTTTTATATCTGTAATGATAGATAGATAGATTGTTTATTTTCTCTCACAAAATATTAACAAATTTAATAATTAGAGCTTAGCTAACAGAGCTTAGTACAGGGGTTAAGTTAACCTGTTTTGCGAGAGGCTGGTGCCTGAGATAGGTTTAGAAAACCTGTAGTACAGGTCACCAGAGCCCCGCTCCGCGGTAATGAAGAGTAGATTCGAAGACGTAGTAATACTAGTGTACAAATGTTTGTCCTGACGCAAAATTCGAACCCGTGCCAAAGAACACAGTTCACAGTTGTACCTACCATGAAAACAAAATTATAATAACTGCATTTTTTCATTTTATATTACCAATTGCCAGCTCTGGAGTGCAGTCTGAAATCCAAGGCGAAGCGAGTCAAGTCAGCCGGTCTGATGAAGGCAAACTGTCAGTTCGTTTCCCGTCTCTCCCTGTGAACATCGCTGCTCCTTACTGGGTGGTGGATACGGATTATGACAACTATGCTGTGGTGTGGAGCTGCTATGAGTTCGGGTTCTTCCATACACGTGAGTTGGTTCATATCCTCATCAAAAAGCAGTCATCTCGACGAAGATTATGCTATTGTCACAAATGATCATCAATTTGTCGATCCATGTAATGGAAATGTATAATCGTAGAATAAAAACGTTTCAAATTCTTGAATAAGTGATATTTATTTATCATTATTTGAGACATATTCGATTCAAATCTCAATTTATGATGCAAGCAAAAAAGCTTTTTCTTACAAAACCAAATGTTCTTCAAGAAACGAGTGAATATATGTCTTCTAGACCTTCGATATTCATCGTCGGCTACATCATCACTTAACATCAGGTGAGATTGTGGTCAATCGAAGGTCTATTCCAAATAAAAAAAACTGATTATTCATTAGATGAAACATGTTAAGTTAATTGTTGAGGCTAATTTGATTTTTTAATTTCAGGAAACTCATGGATTTTAACCAGAGCAAGGAATCCTCAAACCGCAGTTCTAGACAAAGCGTACGAAGTTGTCGACAAGAATAGGATAAGCAGATCATTCTTCATGACAACGAACCAACAGGACTGTCCAGATGAATAAATTAAGCAAATGTTATCCACTGCTTCGACATGACAACGTATTTAAAAGATGAAATATAGACAAAAACCGAAGACCAAACCAACCACCAAAAAAAGCCTAGAGTGCAATACTCGGACTGGTTTAGTCGCATATCAGAAGACGCTTTTGTCAGACGATAATGTCGTGTCCAATACGTGGATAACTCACTGAATACCTAAAGAATAGGAAGATATTTACAAACGATTGCAGCCATCATATTAAGACTCGTCGTCTCTCCCTACTGTTGCATTTAAAGAACAAATCTAGTTAGTAAATGTGCCCATTTTCATGACCCTTTTTACGCTTATGAAACTGGACACAGGATTATGTATAAAATCTATGAATTTACATAGTTAGGTAGAAAATAATAATAGATAATTACGAATGCAAGTTATATTAGCCATTATGTCTACGACTTAAATAAATTAAAGCCTTTACAAAACATTCTTATCTAATACAAAATACTTTTAAACACAAATAATTAACAACAAAATGTACCTAACCTATGGCAGATACAGTGGTGTCAAACATGGACCCAATTTGCTAAAATTAAATAAAAAGCTCTAGGGTGTACGGATTTCAAAGTACCAGAAAGGACACGCTAGATAAAATCCAACAGTATTCAAGTCAACTTCGACTTCTACCATTTCGCTACTTAGTTTAATCAAACATCTTTCTCAGAACCAAGTTGGTAGTTGGATCTGGTTTGGATCTAAGTGGGTGTACTATCATCAGAGTGCCAACTTTTTCTCTGTTCATTGATCGCTTCGGCGTAGCTCGGGGGAGGAGATATATTGTCGCTTTTGGTTTTTGTCGGTGGTTTCGCTGGAACTGCTAGTCGGTCTTCCTCGGCTTCCTCAGGGATGGAGTCACGCCTTCTAGTGTCGAATTCTTGCGGTAGACCTATCAGGGCGAGTTTTGGTGCACTGTGCGCTTGCTGAAAAATATAATACAAGATATCTAATGTGCTTGTCAAAATTTAAATGTAAATACCTACTGCTTTGTACGAGTTGTGCACTCAATAACACGGATTTTTGTAAACAGTTTGGGCTCTTAGAAGTATTGCGCTGTTTAGACTGCAGGCAGCTTGAATTTTGCACTTTTATATTGTCCCAATAATAAATATTCGTGCTATTCCGTACCATTTTACTCGGCAAAATTCTAAGGAATTATTGTTTTGATATCGTTGTAGATTTTTACGTAGTCTGAGTCAACAATATTTATAATCGTGGCTATAAATTTGCATCAATATATCAGAACAAGATACGTTGAGCAAATAAAGAAATCGTACCATGTTTCATGTATTTGATTTAGTATTTGTGGCTTTAGCGGCATTAGCAAATGAAATATGTTTATTTTTACTGTGAATATCATGCCCAAATAGTGTTTAAATGTTTTTGTTTTCCCACGAAAAACAACAGTTAAACCTATATTTTACATTCTTAATTTAGTACTTATATTGATTTAGGAAACACAAAGCACCGTACCTTATACGATTGATGTGGGTTGTGTGAGGTTTGGACTGAAAATATTTTATGCGTTTTGCCGCGCTGAATTCTGATCTTAAGCGCTGACAAAAGTAGGTAGATCTATAGGTAATATCCACGTAGACCCTCACAAAACACTTACTTTTAGAAACACAAATAACAATCTACATACCTTATACGCATGTGAGTTCCTGTTACAATTCAACACTGGGTTGGATATGTTGTTACGCGCCTTGCCGTGTTGGCCGCTGATCTCGAGTGCTGATCGGAGTAGATCCACCTTCGATGCAGAACCTTCGTAATTGCTGCCGCGGCGATGGCTGTTGCTGCCGCTACGGCTGCGA
This sequence comes from Lobophora halterata, assembly GCA_932526365.1. Classification (NCBI taxonomy): domain Eukaryota; kingdom Metazoa; phylum Arthropoda; class Insecta; order Lepidoptera; family Geometridae; genus Lobophora; species Lobophora halterata. The sequence goes on from OW052002.1 coordinate 10,353,910, forward strand.
CACTCGTTTATATCCCCTTGAGAGAACTGAAATTATCAACACAATCGTGAAGCCATTAGTCATCTATATTCAGACTTTTGAGAAGCTAAAGGATTCGGTACACGAATACCAGAATTTTCCTGAGTTACAGTGTGATACATTTTTTCGCTGTTTTAATTTAGATAATTCAGATATCCTGTCTGCAAATATCATTTTTGACGAAACGAGCAAAGCGTTAATGATTCCTGTGTCTACCAATATCAATATCTGTACATATATCCAAAGCAGTAATGCGAAGGAAACAATGCAATGTAACCAGAAGAATGTTGATTATGAAAGTGGATGGAGTGGTGGAGTAGTGCCAAAGAAAAGATGGATAGACTGTGTGAAAGGTAATATGATATAAGGTGTTAGTTCAAATGAAATGATACAGACGCTGATAGAGACGAATGGAAGAGGAAGACATGTTGTGCCAACACACTTTATTGGATTATGGGCAGGGAAATGATAAATTGATGATCTAGGCCTAGGCAGTAACGTTACATACCCTAGATCGCGATCCTCTTGGCAGCGAGTGTAGAGAGCCAAGTGGGTTGTACCGCGTGATCATATGGAGTCGTTCAAGGGACACCATGGTTTCCGCGTCCTTTCTTAGCGGCTCACTGTTGTTCAATTTATCTCCGTCACCACTTTCTGTAAATATCATCCTTAATTATGACTTTGCCTCTTGGGGGCATTTTTATCCATCTTCTCAGTATCCCACCAAAACGTACGTACAGTACTGCTTTTTTCAAAACTTATTTCCCAGTCTTTTTACCGCATTAAGGTACTACCTACTGACGATGATGATGTAATTATTGGTTTAGGGATCTTTGATCATCACGAGAGCGACTTTAATGTTGACATACTGTTCTTAAGAGTAATATCGAAGATATCAGATCGGGTTCAGTGTCGTGCCTAAGGAGATATTTACCTCCAGCAGTGGACTGCTATAGATGGATGATGAAGGGTATTATGTACTCGTACGGTAACTTAATTTTCAGCAATTATTTTCCGCATGAAGCGTTTTGCTTCCACTTTCTATAATGCGAACCGTTAAGGAGTGGAATTCTCTGCCGGAGTGCCGGCGTCAGTGTTTCCCGATGATTATAATTTTGGTGTCAAAGCAGGAGGGAATAAGATTATTCTAGGTTAGCGTGCAAAAATAAAGATGTCTTACCCGTATCAGGGTCACAGGCATCTTGTATACCAGTCATGTTGATCTTCCTGAGCCAGAAATAATGCAGTAGACCGTAAGCCACTCCACCGAGGAATGCTATAAGCCCCATGTACCGGAAGGCCTCTCTGGTACCCAGTGACGCTATGAGAAGACCACCACCAAAGCTGCCGCTACCTCTTCCTAGGATGAGAAAAATAACAGCTCTCTCAAAGACCGAAACGAATATATTATGCGCACCAGGTGGAATGCCGGCGTCTGTTTTTCCGACACTGTATAATCTCGGAGTCTTCAAATCAAGAGTGAATAAGTTCTTATGCAAGGGTGCTAACATCCGCGACGACACCGTCACTTACCATTGGTGAGGTTGAGGTCAACAGCTTGCCTATTTCACATAAAAAAAAAAAAGTTTCTTAAAGTTTATTTTTGTTTGTAGTGGCTCCACTATAGATAGCTCTGGCATGGTTTTACTCTACATAGTATCGATTGTATATCAAATATACTGCATTCTGTACTACAACAGTTCATTATAGATTCTTGGCCACAGGTTCAGAGACTTTTAAAATTATTTGTAGGGATAATGACGTCAACACGTTATCATTATTGAAACATGAAAGTCTGTTAATTAGTAGCTTATATTCAGTTTATTTGCAAAGAGATGAAATTCGGTAGCGATGTAACATCAGTAGTCTACGTCTGTTTTTTTAATTACGATGATGTCTCGATATTATATGGCTTATATTTACCAATATACCTACTAAGTTTGTAACAAAATTGAAACCCGGTTGCTAAAATATTATCGCGGTTTTTTTTTGTTTTAAATGGACGTTTCATGCTGTTGGCCGCAGATGGCCGTTACTGCGTCACCGGACTCTATCATTTTAGATAGCCAATTTCTCTATTGTTACTTAGAGACAAACCCCGACGCCTCATTTGTCAAAATCCTTGCAGCCGTTTAGAGGCGCCACAAATAAATTAGATAAACATACATGTACATAAACTCGAAAAACATAACCCTCCTTATTCGCAGTCGGTTAGTAATGAATCTGATTTTTACAACAATGGGAACGGGTGTTACAGGTGAAAGTTCATTTGCCTATTTATTTTTGTAGTGACAATAGAATTAAAATTAGCCTCCCAGTTCATTCACATCTTCAACTTTTATTCTATGTAAATAAATATTCTGCTATAGCAGTGCAGACCTGAATTATAAAAGGGCTAGATAGACCATGATTTGATGATGCACTGCTATGTATAGCAGTGCAGTATGCAAGTATAAAAATAAAAAAAAGTTGTGAAAATAGAGGTGAAAACTTTTTTAAAGGCGCGGTTAACAAAACGAAATACAACAATAAATCTCAATATTGGTACAATTCATTCACGGTGATTCAAAAATACATTTTTACTTAGTAATAATATACCATTTGAGCCGACTTTACCCGAAGTATCCGAGCGTTGGGAGCCCAGAGTCCAATTCAATTTACTCCCTACGAGTTTTAGAAAGAAAATATTTTACCTAGGCTGAAATGTGCCATTCCCAATACGCCGATCAACGTTGCCAGCAAGCTTTTAGGAGCTAGCATAGCGCAATAGGTGGCTGCAGCCACCCACATCAGGTGAACAGACAAAGACTCCATGGCCTCGAACGGAAAACACCACCAGGAATTCCTGAAAGCCATATCAAAGTATTACACCAGGGATACGTACTGGGCTTTTGAGACTGACCATCAAAAAATCTCTAAAGCGTCGATAACACGCGACTTTTTTACACGCTACAAGCCAGCGAGTTCGCTTGTAGCTTAACTCGCCCAGTGTCATCGGCTTTTTTACAATCTTGTTGACAATCTTGAAGGGTGTAAACTAGCCGTGTGTCATCGACGCTTCAGTTAGATAAAGTCTAGCCTATGTAAGTTAGGTATATATAATATGCAAAAGCTTTACACTATTCAAAGGGTTAAGAGTTTAAAGTTTGTATCGAAAAAGTTTTTTATGAGTCTATTTTATTTATCTCAAACTTTGTAATTATGTTTTATGAAACAAATAATACGGGTCACCAATTATCAAAATTAAAGTAAAAAGACGTCAAAGTACGGCTTGAAGGTGTTATAAGACATAACTTGAATTAACCTGTCTCCTCTTATAATAAAGAAGAATATTATCTGATTGAAAGTCGCATTTTTATAATCCCCGATGTTAGATAAATACCAGCAAGAATTTCAGTTTTACAGAACAATTAACAATCCTTACACGGGTGACGATGTCGCACGCGGATCACCTAGTTCATAGAATAAATCAAATGTAAACGCTTACTGCCTAAACTCTTCTTCGTCGTCTATCACTTTATTTTGTTCGTAAATACAGGAATACCAAGAACTAGCAAAGTCAGGGTTGAGTATCCAGATACAAAATGAATAATACTCCTACTTTATGAAGCATTTCCTACCTCTGTGTAATATGGAATTTTAAAGTCGTACTACATCAGATAAGTGCCGAGGTTCCTCCCACATCATTCTCCTCATAAACTTGACAATGCGTTATTGTCGTACATTAATACATTAATCCAGTAAATGGAGTTTTAATGCGAACAATTGTGGACAGCCAAACTTTGCCTTTTCATTCTTAGATTAGTCCGATTTTATAGGCATATACGAGATACGAAATAGGAACTAGTTTTGAGCCTTGCGAAACGCTTGCTTCTGATCAGTCTGAATCAATTATCACATTTTTGTTATTTCTGTAGGTATTAAAACAATTGTCATGAAGCTCATCAACTAGTTTCTTCTCGATTGTATTATTTCAAAATACAAATGACATACATTATTTACTTACAAATGCATTGTATTAAGTTTTATCTGATAAGCCGTATTGTTGTGATTATCAAACTATATTTATGGAACAGCATAGCCTAGACTCTAAGCTATATTTTGAACTCTAAAGCGCACTAGAACTTCGCAGCTTATTTCGATTAGCGAATTGCACTCATAAACTACAAGTTTAGGTTCAGGGGAAATATTGATAATGGCAAAGACGAAGGTCAATGAGATAAGCAATACTCACTCAATAAAGGAATAGCCGACGAGCCTAGCCGCGTGGGAGAAGAACGCTACGATGATGACGTTGACGTGGCCAATGCGCGCGGTGATGGCATCCGCTCCGTAGAGGAACGGGATGCTGCTTAGAGTGCCCACGGTCACGGTTATTCCTGGATGATAAGGAATTAATGGATTATCTTCTTGGAATCCTAAAGGTATCTACACACCGAAGCTGCGGATCCAGCGGCATTGCCCGCTGGGTTAGTGACAGAGCGGGTTATTATTCAGAAGGATTGTTCAAACGGAGCCCGGGCGGGTTGGGCGGCAGAACAACCAAAGCCGTCGGCTTTGGTGTGTAGACGCCTTAAGGCATTGATGATGCCATAAAATACGCTTACTGATATTGTATATCACACTAAAGAAGATGGAAGGATCAAGATGAGAAAAATTGCTGATCATTATGAGTGTGTTTAAAAATAAATAATATTTATCTAAAAAAACTTACCTAATAAGAAATTAGGGGCTCCCAATTCCTTCAAATATATAAACAAATATGACTCGATGAAACCCCAGAAGTTTCCCAAAGCAAACAGGAAGAATATAAAAACAATAATATGTGGCATTTTTATGATGTTAATCAAATCTCGGAGCAAGTTATCGGCTGGTAGTTTGGCTCCCAGAGGCATAACAGCTACAGTGGCTGCTGATATTAAAAGCAAAATGTCGTAAGTGTAGAATGCTGCGGAGTAGTCCGTGTAACCTGCAACGATGTAAACATTCAGTAACATTATTGACACTAAAGATAACGATTACGGTACATAGTTATCCTACGCTAGGCACATACCGACTTGTTTACTCCCCACATCTATAAGCACGCCTGTGATAGGGGAAAATATTGCCATTCCTATACTAGAGAACAGTCGTTCTCTGCCGAAATCTCCACCGTACTTCTGTATCATCATTAAAGCAATAGGATCCATGATAGTAACGCCCGCAGACAACATGATAGTTCCCATGAATCTCAGGAAAAAATATATATAGAAGGTCTTATCATCGCTTTCTTTATAATCCGGTGGACATATCTCGGGACCACCTACCCTGCAATGTAATATTCCAAAGTCAAATTATATTTTGTGTGAAGCTAAACAACGTACTTTACAAGTAAATTACAAATATTAGATACAGGGATGACGTACCTAAAGTCACACTTCTGAACCATGCAATCTGCAGACAGGATATCCAGTCGCTCTTTTGAGAGCTTAGTCATATTATGCACTTTGACACTGCCCCCACATCTCAAATCTTCTTTATCTAGTGCTATGAGGTTCACTTTTTGAGCTTTCAACAGCTGCTCACCAAAACGTGATCGAAAGTCTGTAATTGGATCATCTTCGTCCTGCAAAGCAAAATCGTGATTAGAATTATGTTTTTTGTTCAGTCATTCTTGTAGTTTTTATGCAATAAATATTCTTACTCTTTCCATTTCCATCCCAAGCTGTTCTTTAGGTTCTCCTAAGTCGGTGTGTAACGTAATAAGAAAATATGCAGCATCGCTATACTCTTCGTCATCAGTTATATTTGAAAAGCTGAAAAAAAGGCTCTATCAGCTTATCATTAAAACTTTACACGACATTCTATTGGTTCATTGACTTCTGCTTTACATTCCACTACACAATTTTCGTAAGGCATGAAGTTAAATAACTTTATTAAAAAATAAAAATGATTACCTGTATATAATTATGGAATTTGCGTTATCATCGCGATAATGGGAATTAGTTTGTTTCATGCGTAGTAAAATAAGAAATAGTTTACATATAAAACAAGAATCAAAGTTATGGGAACATACAAGTACAATAAAAACAACATAATAAGTAGGTACCTTATGTTGGATAACTTCGGTGGTTGTATCTTGTGACTGATGTGGAAGTCTAAATTATTTGTAGCATTACTAGGATCATCAGTGGGCTTTGGAGTTGATGATGTACAGTGATCTACGCAATTGTCTAGTACGAAATTGACGTCTGTATCATCATCTGGGCATTCCCGACTGGGGCAGGGACTCCACCAAATCTGGAAAAGGATATAATGATTTGTCGCAAAAAAACGTAATAGGTACTTACTCTATTGAACCGAGCACACGATTTGAATTATACAAGACTAAACGCTAGCCTAGACCCTTATTCTCCTGAGAGCGGATCTCGTAACGAGGAGGGATTTGAGGAGCAATTTATCAGTGAATAGGAGATTAGATCTCGAGATTGCCTTTGAAGACAACGAGATAGATTTTGCTCACTGCAAGACGTAGACAGTAGGTACATCCGATATTCATGAATCCTACTTAATTTACTAATTCAGGCATACCTCTATTAAACTGGTTAATTTGCTCAAGAGAGGCCGGATGAGGACGATTTGTCTAAAGTCTTAGGTAAACTGAATTACCGGAGGGGACTATTTGGGGTTTTCGAAACAAGGTTGTACGCACTTCTACAGCATGGTTGATGGGGTGTCGCATGACGTAGGCCGAGGGCATCACTCCTGGAGTCTCCTGATGAGGAATAAGAAGTAAGGAGTGGTGGAACCCAGCGTTTAGGATCAGCGCTGTGATAACAACAGGCTTGTATTCTCCAAAACGATCCACCAGGAACCCTAAAAACAAATTTAACTTAAAAACCACCCTATTGATAAATTTAAGTATAAGAATCAGAACTTACCAGTGATTGGTGGACTCAAAAATGTCGTAAATGGTAAAGCTAGATACACAAATGAAATTTCAGGCACAGTGAGGCCTATGCTCTGCATATGGATGGTCAAATATGGTAGCAAGGATGCCGTAGCTCCGTACATCACAAAGAGAGTCACTTTCAGCATGATCAGGTTTGGGTTGATCCGCATCCGGACCATGAACCGGCCGATGCAGCCTAGATCCTCGTCTCCGTCTTCATCCATCGTCTCTTCGTCGTAATTGTTCACTTTAGCCGCCATGATTATATTTACGTGTTCATGTTTGATAGCGGACTGTTATCGACTGACGCTCGCAGCCACGAGAGAGTGGCGGTGTGTAATGCTCTTTATTTGCTTAGCCGCTCAGTTTATTTCCGTGGATACGAGCCGAGATCCATAGACCCTGGTCGGATCCAGCGCGCTGAAGCGACTGTGCTAGGGACGGACACCGCTCGGCCCGCCAATTTACAAATAATAGCAAATTACCTTCGTTTAAGAAGTGTCACGATTGGTGGGGATGCTAAATCGGTTGGCGATGCGAAGACCTTGCGGATAATAGCTGGGGTCGGGGCGCTCCTCTGAACGACTTTAGATCCCGATGGAGTCGCCAGTTGCGAATTAGAGCGGCCGTCTTACTGTAAGTTTTGATTTATTTTTGTTTGATTTACCGAATTCCCTGATAATAATTCAATACTCAATACATTTATTCACTCCATTTCCATCACAATTTTTAAAACCTTGTCCATCCAACATGAGACACACTACAGGTGATACATACCTATTGTGTACTCTACCTACTCTCTTTGTATTTTATAAGCGGTAGCCAACTTAAAAAGACAATTCTCCAGACATTTGGTGCTCAAAATTACAGTCTTATTACGTTTTTCTTAGATATTATTTGTATACCGTACTAAAAGTATGTGGTACGCAGAAAGGATGGAACCGACATAATCTCTACATAGATTATGGTTCCATAAAAACCAAGATTAAAAAAGGTACCTAGGTCGTAATAGTAAATACTTACATTTTAAAGTCTTCTTTTTCTTATCGCGTCACTAGTTCCTTCGAACCAGTGTGGTGAAAGGATTTCAAGTGCGCCTCGAAGAGGCTCCTTTCGTGCACTATGGTTTAAAGTAAGACCTACCCTACCGAAATTAGTGGGTGAGTTGAGTATATAATTGGTGGTCCGCGGTTTGCGACCCAGTAGAACTGTGACACGAATCTATTGTAATTTTGGTGTACCTACCTCCTTAAATGAGACCCCCTCTAGATACCTTCAAACCTTCAAATTCCAACAAGATTGGTACAGTCAGCTAACAATTATGCCAGCTGTCGAAACATGATCGTGCATCGTGCAACTACGTTCTGAGATGATTCCTACTTCACTTGGCAGCTCGGCAAAAGCAATATCAACATCACCCTAATCCAATTACCTAAGCTATAAATAACCACACGACCTTAATCGACCCCATGTCTCAAATGAAACCTACTTAGTATTTGCTACTCTCCACAAACCCGCACCTGCGTAATATTAGAAATCCAATATGCCTACTTTTTTCGGAATTCATACAGGTTTGCCCGTCTAAAGCCGTTCCTACTAACAGCGCAAAGTTAGGTAGGTAGGTATTAGTACTAGGTACATCTTTTCAACTCTTTGTCTACATCTAATTGTCCCGTTCACCGTATGAAAATTTCATGGCCAGACAATAGTTTTATTCAATGGTGATTGATTATTAGGTACCTACCACGTTATTTTCTCATCCTACCTATCTCTATTTTACAAACTGTACCTGTTTGAAATAATTTCTTTTTTAGAGCGCCATCTATGACAGTGTAGGGAAACGTTATCTTTCACTGTCATCTACCGCCGAGTAGCAGAACTTATAAAGGTTCTTACTTTATTGATGAATCCTGAACTTTACTAAAATAGGTAATGCGTATTTCTATTTTTTTTTTTTTATCAGCCTATACTGTCCCATTGTTGGGCAAAGGCCTCCCCCAAATTCTTCCACCTTTCACGGTCCTGAGCCGTATCCCACCATTCCCCGTCGAAGGCTACGAGATCGTCCCGCCAACGTTTGCGTGGCCGACCCCGACGACGCCGTCCGTCCTCGGGCGATATTTCTATACGAATGAAATATTGTTATAGCTATAAAACAATGAAGTATGAAAACTTTGAACAAAAACTATAAAAAATGTATTAAATTCTGAATAGCTTAAGCAAAACCTGATCTAGTTTTGTGTTCTAGTGTAGGTGAACATTATGTGAACCAATTTTATTTTATTTGTGAGACAGAAGGCTCACAATTTTCCTAAAAAAGTAGGTATATAAGATTGTTGGATACCGATAAGAACATTATTTATTATCTTATCATTGGGAATTAATAAATTAAATAAAATATCTCAATAAATTAAATAACACTACCGCCATCTATTAACCATAGACTGTTTTAAATGGCACTTTCTTCTAGAATGTCTATGGTCTACTGCAAATTGTCAACCTTTGCATTGCGCATAAATGGCCGCCATGTTGCTGCCGTCTGAAAGATGTTCGCAACTGTGTGTGTTTACTATTGAATTTTAATAACTTTAGTAGATAAATTACAGTGATTGTGAAATTGTGAGTGTACAATGGTTTTATATTACGTATATTGCTGTGATTGAAAAGTCTGTCAAATGTCTCTGAAGCCAATAAACAGTGAAATTTTCTTTAGATAGTCATTCGGTTCGGACGGCATAATGGCTGACAATCTGATTCAAAAGTCACATAAAACTAGTGAGAAAAACAAGTATAACAACGTCGTTCACCGTACAACGAGCGAATCTCTTCGACTGAACGAGTCGGAGAAGGGAGTGACTCACCCGACAAGTCTTCAAGCCGCCCATAACCCAAGGAAAATATCTTCATTTCAGATCACCAGTGTCACAGTCGGCTCTCGAGTGAGCACCGATGCTGGGGAAGATTCTGCGGACGATCTAGATGAATCTCACACCGACGACATATCGAGAGTGACCGACATAGAGAATGAGACACCGAGTTTCTCGGAAGATACCTTTTCTAAAGACGATGTGTTCTATAACGCGTCGAGCGCATCTTTAGCCTGCGCCCCGGTGATCCCGACGAGTTCGCAGTACGGACTCGCGATTGTAGGCCAAGAGGGTGCCGGCGGGCCTCAGGGCGCTCCCGTGCCGCACGCGACCAGCCCCGAGGCGAGTGATATGCACGTCAGTGTCACCAGTGCCGGGACGGGCAGCATCATCAACCTTATAGGAAATGCTAAACCACAGGAAGGTATGAAAGAAATACAAGAACATGTTAGGAATGAACGTTTTAAAGTTGTTAAAATTGAAAGTACGGAACCCTTCCGAAGAGGTCGATGGATGTGCATGGACTATTTAGACCACACTACGACTCAGCAGAATGCACCTATAACGTTGAACAATAACTTGGATGTGAGTGAGAGCAATGCGTTGCAAGCTCCAGATAGTGGTGTTGTGATAAATGATTGTCAGCATGATGACATGCCTAATGATCTGATAAATAAAGGGCCTAAAGAATTGCAAGGTAATCCTCCGACCGTTCAGCAATTGGAGCAAACTCTCCAGAAACATTTTCCGATGGCCTCTCCCGGGCAATCTTTAACCCAACCCTTAAACTCGGTGCAACAGACTATGCCTGTGAATCAATCCGTGTCAGTGCAGTCACCTCCTTTAGAAATATCTCAACAGATGCCAAACCAAAACATGCAGCCTAATCAGCAAGTTGGTCAGCAGCATCCTCAGAGCATGACGCATATCTCCATGCAAAACCCGGCACAGAGCCATCCGGCGCAGACACAGCAGCAACAAGTTCAGCAAATCCCACAGAGCTTCCCTCAGCATCAGCTACAGCAAGTCATCGCCCAGTCCCAGGGCATGGCTATGCAGCAGATACCCATGCACCAGCAGATGCCACAGCAGATGCAACAGATGCCAAATCAACAGATGCAACAAATGAGCCAGCATATGCCACAGCCACAGATCACCAACATGCAGCAAATGCAACAACAAATGCCACAGATGCAAGCCATGGCCAATCAGGGACAGATACAACAAGTGCCTGGCCAACAGCCGCAAATGCAACAGATGCAAATGCAGCAGATGCAAGGCCAACCTAACCCTCAGCAGATGCATATGCAGCAGGCTCAGATGTCCAACATGGGACAGAGCCATCACTTGCAGAGTCAGCAGTCAATGGGACCACAGCAAGCTCAACTCCAACACATGCCGAGCCAAGCGCAGATACAGGCATTACAAAATCAACAACTTCCTAACCATATACAACAGATGCAGATGCCTACCCAACTCGCTGGCACTAATCAACAGATAACACAGATGCAGTCTCAAATGCACCAACTACCATCACAACCGCAGCAAAATGTTGTGACCGGCATGCATCCTCAGATGCAGCAACAACAATACAATCAGCAGCCCAATGCCCAGTCTATGATCACTGCCAACATGCCGTCTTCTCAGCAGCAGATGGTGCAACCTCAGCACACTGTTCCTCAATACCATCCTCAACAGCAGCAGATGAGCCAACAAGGCCAAACATTACCCCAAGAGGTGCTCTCCAGTATCGTCACATCACAGCAAGGTGCTACTCTCCCCAGCAACCTGCAATCGATGGCTTCTCAGCCTCAAGGCTCCACTCTCCCTGCGAATCTCCAAATGTCCAACCAGCAGCCGAACAATGTCCACTCAATTGCTCCACAGCAAGGAAACGTGCCTCAAGGAAACATGCAAATGATTGCTGCACCACCCCAGAATATGCAGATGACTCTAGACGGGAATCAGCCCAGTATGCAGATACCCGCCTCAGATCCTATATTCATGCAGCCGACTAATGTTAGCCAGCAGATGCCCGTCGGGCAGCACATGGCTCAACAGAACATGATGCAACAGCAAGTCGGCGGTCAGGGGCAGATGGGAGGAGTGCAGTATGTGCCTAGCCAAGCGGTGCCTCAAGTATCAATGGCACATCAGAACATTCCTATGTCTATGCAACCGAATATGCAAGTGGGAATGGGAGGCGGGGTCCACCCCAACGTGGTGCAATCGCAGACCAGTATGAACCTCGGCTATGGAGCTGTAGTGCCGGTGATGTCTCAGAGCAGTGTCGCGCCCGTAGAGGCGACGGTGTCGGGTACTAATTCTCCGGTAGTGTCGTTGCCCGTTAGCTCTGCCGCGTACGCTAACACTGCGCAGTCGGGTCATGATAGTCAAGGCTTCGGAAGCCCCGTGAGTGCGGTAGTGTCCCATGCCGTCAGTGGCGCTGTGATGAGCAATGTGAATGTGAATGCGTGTGAAAGTGGTGCTCCGGACGCGTCTGCAGACATGCAGGCTGGGGATTCTGCTGACGGAAAGGAGGAGCCGCAAGCGGTGCCCCCTACTGAAGATGAAAGGTGAGCACGCATCATTTTCATTAATCATAACTACATATCATATTAGAAAGTTTAATGTTCAGACCGATTATGAAATTAGCTAGGTTTTTACCGATTACCTGTCTAATTAACATCCATACAGCTGCTACATATTATCATTCTAATACCTACTTACCTACACGATTTTATGGACTACTAAATACCATTGTTTATCAACTGATAACAGACGGTCAATGTCCATGAACTCACAGACTTGCAAATAGCGTCTGGTTTCATATACCAGCATGTTTAAAATGGACAGGAATGATGCGTACTACTAGGTATTATTATAAATACCTAACATGGCCTGAGTTACAAGATTGCGAATATTGTGATACAGTCAAGTTACAAGTTAGTTAGACTTGATATTGACTACTGTAAGACGTCAATATTATATCTCGCGCACCTACATTTCCTACCGCGCGGCGTGCGATGAACATTGAACGTATCCATCGAATCCCGTGTGTCTATTTGCGAAAATAACTCATCCGTAGACAATGGTGGCTGTTTTGCTTGATTTCGTTCACCGTTAGTACCGTCGTCGTCTCAGTGGAATCTCACTTCCTTTGATGCTGTTTATTTTGCGCTTCGTCCTGCGACGTAAATAGGTGGTTGACACGTTCTCTGAGATGGGATTCATCCTGTATCTAGATTTCCCTCCGTTCAGCGCCTGTACCTTCAAAACTGTACTAACTCTTAAATATTGAATCATTGATTTGAAAGCATAGTCTACTAGTGCAGTCAAATTAGGCGTGTTTTGAGCAAAGATAGGACATAATTGAACACATTTGTTTAAAGCTTTAATTTTTACATAAATTGATTTCAAATGAATTTGCCCCTACCATATATAAATTTCAACCTCCGGAGATGGCTGGATCCGGAGATACCTTTATAAGGCCATAGCTTGATGAGGCGTTTCTATACAGTTGATGCAGTGTGATATATTTTGTACGACACCATGCTCCACGTTCCCACCAAATTTCAGCTAAATCCGAAACCGGGAACACCTTTGAATTGTGATAGCAATTACAATACTTTGGTATCAGATAAATCTATTCTGGGTCAACTCCTGTTGTTGTGCAATTTGATGTTATGGTCAAGGTCTTTGCCACAATGCTCTCCCAAATTTTCAACTGCCTACGTTTTCTAAATAGGAGTATATCCTTAGATTTACGCATTTTTTGAGAGGTTTTGTACCACAATTCTACAGGCAAAATCGACACAGTTTCAAAACTTATCTCAAATATATTAACGAGGTAATTGTAACGTATGCCAGTTAAAAAACTTTGGGATTCTAATACGGAACAAGTGTTTATTGGGCATTATAGGTAAATAACATAGGAACTTAGCCAACAGAAGCGACAGTTGCATTTCACGTCAGATAAACAAAATAAGTCTCTTCCACAAGCTTTTCCATCTATGAAAAATTGAACGCGTCATCGTTTGCAAGTTTTACAGGTTCGATTTTGACACCAAACGACTTATGTCTATTAATTAAAAGCGCATAAATACGTCATTTATTTATAATAAGGAAAATGCTGTTTGACGTGACACATGTCTACTAAACATGTAGATCGTTCAAATTTTAAAACGAAAATAGAACCTCAAGCAGTTGTCAAAATGCCACTTGAATGCCATTCAATTCTTGAATTTCATGCTACTGCACCTAATAACAAGACGATTTATCAATAGCACCAACTCATTTAAAAATCTGTCCTAATGTTTTTATCGATACTGAGACTGAAATGATTTGAAAAAATTTGAATTTATCAATCGTTATTACGCGTATAGAAATACATTAAATTGTTCATTTTTTATGCAATACAAAACCCAAAGTAAATAAGCTAAATTGATCAATAACAAGACAGAAATAACGAACAAATCGCATTTTTTAGAACTTTAGGTAATTTAGAAAAGAAACACCGTCAATAATACAAATGTATCGATACAATTTTTTCAGGATCTTGGTTGACTAAGGAAAATCACTTTTTTAGTAGCCAAAATCACCCAATAAAACAAACCCAATCGTGGCGAGCAAAGCGAGCCGCAAATTTTTACACAATTTATAAAAAATATACCCCATGTTTTTACAAAATCAGAATTACAATTATTTTACAATTATCTTTTATTGCCTCGCACTCAGCAGCCAGCACCGTCTTTTGTTTCACAATCTTTGAAGTCGCGCCTGTTTTGTTTTTTTTTTGTGAGTGGCTAGTTCGATTTTCGAACAAACCTTTTTACAATGCCATAAGGGCGTTCTTTTACTTGGAGTTTTTCACGAGTTTCCACACGAATTTGACGTTCCAAATTCAAATCACATTACAATTCTTGGGAGTTTCATACACCATTACCTCCCTAGAGAGGTAATGCTATGCATTATCTTGACGATAGCATGATATGTAATTGGAAATTGGTGTGGAGGTGGAGCAGGTGGTGTGAAAAAATTCTTATCGCTGTGAGCAAAGTGAGCCTTTTTATGCAATTTTTTATGCCCATAGTTTTTTTTATTGTTCTGAAAATAACTTTACGGGACCCAAAAACAACGCAAAAATGAATTATAATTATGAATTATTTCTTAAAAAACTCTGAAAAAAAATACGTCGTGGGATGAGAAAACACGAGCAGTTGCCCAACAATTGGGCCACCCATAGACGAAGGCAGTGTTGAAAGTATGATTAATTAATATAAACATTATCTAGATTGTAAGTCTTACATAAATATAGACAAAGACCTTAAGACTTTTTGTAGAGCAATTATCGAGCAAATTAAAATTCTACTTTTTGTAGAACTTGTGCGTTTACTATATAAAAATTTTAGACTTAGACATTTCGGGGGGAGGGGCGGGGGCTTATGAAACCCCAAAAACCCTCCGCTCTATTCCGCCATAGGTCTGATTGAATAATGTTGGTGCTCAAAATGAGCACCGGCTATATAGCCGGTGCTCATGTTGCTATTGAGAGAATAACTCAATTTACGCACACCACTGCAGTTTTATGTGGGTCTACTGTTAATTAATCTGTAATATTGGTGATAAATAACCTCAAGTTTCTGGATTTTTCTGAGAGAAACTTGTATATTTTAAGAGTGGTGATTGTAACTAACTACTAGTAGTTATCACAGAAAAAAAATCACGAATAAATTCCTTTTCTCCGAAGCACAGTTCGGCGATTCATAAGTTGGTGAAAAAAACCATGTTCCGTATGAGGAAGGATGGTGCAAATGCACCGAAAGGTTTATCATAGCTGTAGAAACCTTGTGTTTATTTGCACTGACTGTGCCAATGTTTTCCTAGCTAATAACTGCATATTTAACTACAAAAAATCATTTTTACCTGGTCATGCTACTTGTAAAACTTTGAAATTTATTGTAGAGGTACATTAGGATAGTTTTAATGTGTGGTACAAATTTCATGAGATAGACTTTACCCGTTTACATTTTACACCGATTTCAAAGTTTCAACTGAGTATTTAACAGGGTTCCGTAGGTGCTAGAATCGGTGCAAATTAGGTGGTGGCTCCTGGTGGTATCCTCTATCGATCCCGCAACATTCTACAAATGTACGAATTATGTCCTATCTTTTTTGGATTTTAACTAGCCTATACCGTTGGGACGCATTCCCTGCAGGATGCCGTCTATGGGTACCAATACAGTGGCAGATATTCTGTCGCAAAGCAGTCATATGTAAGCGTAACTATGTTCCGGTTTGAACGGCACTGTAAGTAGTGAAATTACTGGGCTTTTGAGACTGACCATCAAAATGTCTCAAAGTGGACGAGCAGAGAGACAAAGCAAATCGTCGCTTCAGACATGCAAGTATGGCTAATGTAAGCTAGCTAGGTTTTATCCTCGATCCCATGTGGCTAGGTTCGAAAACCAATTACCTAACAGGTAGCTTAGTAATACATTATGTTATGTGGGCTGGGTACCTATCTAATATAATCGAAAAAAGGTCTGTGAAACGCACATCTAAAAATTAATTTGTTTGTAATGGCACAACGCTCAATCGAAAAATAATTTTGATATCAATTACCGTTAATAATAATTAAAAGATCTTGATAATTAGTTAACACATCTGATTAAAAGGCATTACAGGATTTACAGGTCTTGATAAATACTCCTCGGTCTACGCTAAGTATAGATATACTTGTGATATTATAGACCCGTCGAGATCCCTACTGCGGCTGGATTGGAGTAATAGTTTTCTCTTGTTTCCAACCAGACGCGCTGAATGTAGCCATGGCCCGTATTTTCGCAACATGTTTAGCCATGTTTCTGCTTCAGATGACTCACGTTGATCTCACATCGCAATCCACGTCTGGCAAAAAAAAAGAATTGCGTTCTTTTTCGTCTGGTCATTGACGGCTTGAGTGCTTTTATTCCCAATCTGAATTCAATAGTTTCTCTTCTTGCTAGTCTATTTATTTGCATTGCAGGCTTTGCTTGCTCGAGTTTGCAACGCCGCTATTGTTAGCCGGATGTTTGACAAAGAAGAATCAAGAATTGTAGGTGCTTCCTATTCAAAATTTGATATCCTCGTATATTCTGGTTTTACATTTGCAAAGACGCCGATTTAATTTATTTCCTTTAAAATATAATTGGCAATAAATCTTATAACACGGATCATGAAGCGTACAGTAAATATTTAATTTACTCGCACCGAAAAATCGGGGCCGCACTCGATAATTTATGGAATTCTCAAAAACTTGTCCTGTTACGAGCCGCATTCCAACAACCCCGAGCGAAACCGCGTATTTGCAAACCGTGGGTTGATATTGAGTAATCTGTGGCAGGTAACTACTTCCTACTAGTGTATTCATGACACAAGAGTAGTGGTAAGAGGCGCCAGCTCATCTACGTCACTGGCGTCGCTGGAAATCGAGTAGTGAAACGAAGGCCGTGAAATCTGAACCTTCCACTCGCTCCTGATCATTCGATGTACCACAAATGTACCTATAATTGAACTACTTTGTAGTATAGTTTTATAGGTATTCTTTACTTCAATCGTCTGTCGCAACAGCACATCCAGTACTTTTTGTAGAGTGGTCGTCATAACTTCGCGCTGAAGGTTGTGGTTCGTTGCGTACTTGCCCGAAACCTTCTTTTACGAGACCTATCTGTGCCTATTCCTATTCTTGCCTTTCTGCCTCTTCTCTAGTCTGTACTCCACTTACGAATTTACGGATTTGTTAGCCGTATAATTCTTAAATTACGGTTCTACTATCTTACGATGTCATAGGCATTTTATTTGTAAATGTATGGCAGGTATTTCACGTACGTAGAATGCACTTTATCTCTTGCGGATCATCATCATTTCTATACATTCACTTCACATGAGATTTTCTTCAGAATATCTCTGACAAGATTATTTATTTAATAGGTTCCTACTTCGCAAATCACAACGCAATCCATTGGCGTGCTTACAACGGTGAAAGTGGATGCGCAAAATGCCTCTTAACAACTATCACGCGGCTAAGAATCGTCAGATGAGCGGCCGTTTCGTTGAAAAATGTGGGAGCATCAAAATTTAATTCAGCAATTTGTATTCTTCAACGAGTTTAGCGAGACTTGATATAGATTTTTACGCGATGTCATGTATTTTATTGAATCCGATGCTGATTGATACAAATTTGCCGTCAGAATTCTACTGTCGTCAAGTTGTCTGTTTGATTTTGTACAGCAGTCAAATTTTTCAGGTTTTTAAACTATTTATAATAGTGATTGTAACATGTGACCTACCTATTGCGTGTTATAAACAATCTGTACGTATTGTATTCGATTTTTCCGCCGCATTCGGATGATGTGTCTCATTAAGGCCGTTGTAGGTGCTTAGAGGTCATCCGTCATGGGCGGGATCACTCGGATTTGTCCCCCGCAACCCGCACGCGCACTACGACTAACAGAAACAGACGCCGCATGGCTTTGCCATTGCGTAAGGTCTGATTCAGACAATCATTTGAGTAGTAATAGTAAGAAAAGTTTCGTAAGTAGGTACATATTTTTTTGTAAAATAAATTTAGGATATTTATTGAATGCCCACTTACTTACTGTTGCGGGCCGAAAAATAGCATCGTTCAACTATTTACCGACATTTCAACCAGTTAAGTATTCAGAAAAAAATTGATTGCGAGATTGCATGGCATTTACCTACATAGTTTATTCAAAGATAAGTAAGTAGGTACCTACCTAATATCAACAAATAGTACAGAACAGATTAGTATTTTACTAATCGGTCGGTACTCAGTCAGATCCATACATACTAAATATTCGCAATCGAATGGCTAAATGAATGTTTTTTCCTCAATCACGCCAAAACTACTGAACCAAAATTTGGTACGCATGTGAATTGTTTGGAAAATACACCTACAAAATACAAAATAAACCTAGGCTACATTATATCATTATTTCGAGTGTGTTTCGAGTGGTCGAGTGGCAACTGTGTTGGGGACTACCATGCCCCGGTGTCGCGAGTTTGATTCTGGCTCGCCTACTTACTCGCCTACTTACTTGCCTACTTACTTGCCAACTTACTTGCCTACTTAAGTAAATACCTTACTTAACTTACTTACTTAAGTACTACTTAAGTAAGTACTTAAGTAAGTACTTAAGTAAGTAAGACCAGTGTCTACTTACTTGCCTACTTAAGTAAGTACCTAAACTAACTTACTTACTTAAGTACTACTTCATCTCTTCTTCGTGTCACTAGTTCTTTCGAACCAGTGTGGTGAAAGGATTTCAAGTGCGCCTCGAAAAGGCTCCTTTCGTGCACTATGAGTGAGATCGATTCCGGCTCGCCTACTTACTTGCCTACTTAAGTAAGTACCTTACTTAACTTACTTACTTAAGTACTACTTAAGTAAGTACTACTTAAGTAATTACTACTTAAGAAAGTACTACTTAAGTAAGTTCTACTTAAGTAACTTTTTACTTAAGTTCTACATGAGTAAGTATTACTTAAGTACTTCAGTAAGTAAAAAATAATAAGTACTTAAGTAAGTACCTTACTTAAGCTTCTTATTTGCCTGCTTAAGTAAGTACCTAACTTAACTTTCTTACTTAAGTACTACTGAAGTAAGTAAGGCAAGTGTCTACTTACTTGCCTTCTTAAGTAAGTACCTAACTTAAATTACTTACATAAGTACTCTTTAAATAAGTACTTAATTAAGTAAGACAAGTGCCTACTTAAGTAAGTACCTAACTTATTTTACTTACTTAAGTACTACTTTAGTAAGAACCTTACTTAACTTACTTACTAAAGTACTATTTAAGTAAGTTATTAAGTAAGTACTTAAGTAAGTAAGACAAGTGCCTACTTACTTGGCTACTTAAGTAATTACCTTACTTAACTTACTTATTTAAATTCTACTTAAGTAAGTACTTAACTACTACTTAAGTAAGTTCTTAAGTGACTACTTACTTAAGTTAGTACTTAAGTTAGTAACACAAGTGCCTACTTACTTGCCTACCTACTTACCTACTTATCTACTTACTTACTTACTTGCTTACTTGCCTACTTACTCGCCTATTTACTCGCCTACTTACTTGTCTACTTAAGTAAGTACCTAACTTTACTTACTCATTAAGTAAGTACTTAAGTAAGTAAGACCAGTGTCTACTTACTTGCCTACTTAAGTAAGTACCTAACTTAACTAACTTACTTAAGTACTACTTAAGAAAGTACTTGAGTAAATAAGACAAGTGCCTACTTATTTGCCTACTTAAGTAAGTACCTAACTAAACTAACTTACTTAAGTACTACTTTAATAAGTACTTAAGTAAGTAAGACAAGTATCTATTAACTTGCCTACCTACCTACTGACTTGCCTACTTACTTGTCCACTTACTCGCCTACTTACTTGCCTACTTACTAGCCTACTTACTCGCCTACTTACTTGCCTACTTAAGTAAGTACCTTACTTAACTTACTTACTTAAGTACTACTTAAGTAAGTTTACTTAAGTAAGTAAGACAAGTGCCTTCTGACTTGCCTACTTAAGTAAATACCTAACTTAACTAACTTAAGTACTACTTAAATAAGTACTTAAGTAAGTAAGACAAGTATCTATTTACTTGCCTACTTACTTGCCTACTTACTTGCCTACTTACTTGTCTACTTAAGTAAGTACCTTACTTAACTTACTTACTTAAGTACTACTTAAGAAAGTAAGTAAGACAAGAGTCTACTTACTTAAGTAAGAACTTAAGTAAGTAAGACAAGTGTCTACTTACTTGCCTAAGTTACCTTACTTAAGTAAGTAAGACAAGTGCCTACTTATTTGCTACTTAAGTACCTAATTTAACTTACTTAAGTACTACTTAAATAAGTACTTAAGTACTTTTTAAGTAAGCACTTAAGTACTACTTAAATAAGCCCTTAAGTACTACTTCAGTAAGTTCTTAAGTAACAACTTACTTAAGTACTACTCAAGTACCCACCTACTCGACCACCAACTCGCCCACCTACTCTACCTTCAACTCGCCCACCAACTCACCCACCAACTCACCCACCTACTCGCCCACCAACTCGCCCACCTACTCACCCACCAACTCGCCCACCAACTCACCCACCAACTCGCCCACCAACTCGCCCACCTACTCGCCCACCTACTCGCCCACCAACTCGCCCACCTACTCGTCCACCTACTCGCCCACCTACTCACTCACCTACTCGCCCACCAACTCGCCCACCAACTCGCCCACCAACTCACCCACCAAAACGCCCACCTACTCGCCCACCAACTTGCCCACCTACTCGCCCACCTACTCGCCCACCAAGTCGCCCACCTACTCGCCCACCTACTCGCCCAACAACTCGTCCACCAACTCGCCCAACTACTCGCCTACCAACTCGCCCACCTACTCGCCCACCAACTCGCCTACCTACTCGCCCACCAACTTGCCTATATACTCGCCCACGTACTTGCCCACCAACTCGCCCACCAACTCGCCAATCAACTCGCTCACCAACTCGCCCACCTACTCGCCCACCAACTCGCCCATCTACTCGCCCACCAAGTCGCCCACCTACTCGCCCACCTACTCGCCCAACAACTCGTCCACCAACTCGCCCAACTACTCGCCTACCAACTCGCCCACCTACTCGCCCACCAACTCGCCTACCTACTCGCCCACCAACTTGCCTATATACTCGCCCACGTACTTGCCCACCAACTCGCCCACCAACTCGCCAATCAACTCGCTCACCAACTCGCCCACCTACTCGCCCACCAACTCGCCCACTACTCACTCACCTACCTACATGCCAGTACTCACTTTCAGCTCTCGACGATCACATTCTTCAAGTTTCAAGTATCTACGTTCAGCGGTTTGGCCTGTAAATTGTCTGTCAGTCAGTCAAATCCGAGCCTCTTATAAATGTTGTTTCATGCGCGTATTGGCAATAAAGCCAATAGCCATCTCATTTGCATACATAAATAAATTTATCTATAACGGACGTACTATCTAACAGTATTAGGGTGTGAATATTACTTTATTCAGTCATGTTTCGTAAAATCGTTTCGCGAGGCGGTGCGCGCCAGCGCGACGCGGCCTCCCCGTCCCGTAGTCAGATGGGTACTGAGGTCCAGAGCGGTGCACGCCTACTTTTATTGCAAAATTACGTTAAATAATTCGTAGTCGCAAGAAAAAATACTGTATCAAAAAAAGCTTACCGAGCTATTTAAATATATTTTTTTCCCTAGCGAATGGTATAAAAATAAATTATATATATAATGCCGTTCAGGAGGAGATACGAAAAAACCATCCAGAAACAGCTTTGTTTTGAGATTTTTTTATTAATATTAAATAAGCGAATATAATAAATGTTTCTCTGATATTTTCAAGATAAAAGACCAAATAATATTATAATATTTTTTTTAAATTTTTATTATCACCCCTTGACGCTGTTTAAACCTGAGTATTTTGGCCTATGTTCCAGATTACAATGTAGCGACTGCCATAGTTAAGCCTTAACACCGGCATACCAGGACGACGTCACAGTGTCAGGTTGCCAATGTTGCCATGAAGCCTATGATAATGATAACAGAGTCGTATCACTTTGTTGTCAAACAAACAGCTGAGTGTAGGAAGGTTGGCGGTGCGTGACTGAGTACGTCGCGCCGCGCAAGGACGACCAGGGCTTGAAAAAACGCGCCGACTGACGAGTGCTTGGGTTGAGTGAGGCTAAAACGTAGCCGGAGTTGAAATAAATCTGACAAGAGCGAGTCTTGCGTGAGATAATAGTGTTCCGTAAACTTCCGATCTTTCAGTGCTGTTACTAGAACCATCAGGTATGTAGGTAGGTAGATAAGGTAGGTACTAGGTACCAAAGCAAAAGCTGATAATGTAAAAAAAATATTTTTCAAATCGATCAAATATATTCTCAATACCTCCCATTTGATAGGAATTTTATATGGCGCCACAGCTCAGCTTATGTGTTGGTTGTCCATATTATTAAAACTATGGTAGACTTACAATGTTGCAAAAATGTTTTCCTTACATTCTCTAGTAATGTAACATTTTATGTTATTTATAGCTCACTTTGATCAAAACTTTCGGATTTATTTATCTTTATTATAGCTTTAATTTTATAGGTGGTAGGCTTTTTTTCATGCGCTTTTTTGACCCGAAAGCACGTACAGGTCCCTAATGTTTTTCATTTTCTATCACAATTATAATAATAGGTTACAACAAACGTATTGAGTGGTCCGATTTTCTACATCTCGTTCGGAACACTAAAACGTCAATATACCGGTCTGGCGCTTACCGCTCAGGAACTATTACATCGCAATAAACTGCCAACAATTTCGGCGCAATAGCACACTAGAAAAACGATTTTTCATGTCAATACAACACAGTCAACAAAAAAAAAAATTAGACGGAGTCTGTTAGCTTACGTTCGGTTAGAATCTTACCATTCAAACCCCGGGTGAAACCCAGTATCTGATGGATAAAGTGATAAATTCTCGGTTTGTTGACTGATTATTCTGATAAGTAAAAGGCACACTGGAACGACCAGTCAGATAACAGCCATTAACTAATAAAATGGATCGATAAGATATTTCGCGATGAGATAGGCGATTTTTATTGATTCTAAAGTTACATACAGTGGATACGTTGAACTGGGAATATAGCTGAATGTAGGATATATATTGGGGGATGTATACATCTAATATTGGAATAATAAATTCTGAGAATGATGATGATGATGAAAATATTGATAATAAAGTTACACATCCACTAGACTTACGGAAACGGTCCTGTAAGCTGGCCTTGTGTTTAAAGTGTCGATGAAACACGGCTAGTTTACCCGCTACAAGCCGGCGAATTTAAAAGCTAGCGAGTGAGTGAGTTAGCTTTCGGGAAGGATTGCCAACAAGCAGATTGTAAAAAAGCCGATGACACAGGGCGAGTTTACAAGCTACAAGCGAACTCGCTGGCTAGTAGCGTATCGTGTAAAAAAGCAGTGTGTCATCGCATCGACGCTTTCGAGTTTCGACTAGCAGAGATGAATATGTCTAGCAGCTAGTGGAATGTCTAATGAACGGATGTTTTATTGATTAAATTAAAAAGTTTTAATGAGATTAACCCCGCCCAAGATACTCAACTCAAGACACATAAGCAGCCTGATATCTTGATACCTCTAGCATCTAGTAGTTAAAAGTTTTGTGCTGCTAACATTAACTGGTATTAGAGTCGTGCTACCTTACCTACTTAGTAGTCTTCTATTTATGAGGCCGATGAGCCGAAGCGCAGATCGGTATCCTTTCGTGCGCATTCCGTAAATATTTACGTAAATGCTCTTAATTGGAACATTATCGAAGATTCTCAACTCGCAAATAAACACCTTCATGTTGAACATTTTGATATCTCCACTCCACAGCCAGGAATGAGTATTATCCTAAAATATTGAACTCGGTCAGTCTTAAATGTTTTATCATTAATTTTGTAACGATGCAATAATGTGTGTAAACAGGAAAAGTGCATGAGATAGCTATTTTCAACATCATAAAAATAGCCTGGATCGCGTGCGTAAATGAATAAATTCTCCCGTCTTGTCATAATGTTTTATGTTCTAATCTGATTTGTGTTTTATTGAAGTACCTACACTACAATCGTGCGGCTCTCCTCACCGTTTCTGCGATGCGGTGTGTCGCGGCCGCCCTAATGTGCGCAAGCCTTAACAGCCCGACCTAACTAACTCGCAAAATATAAGTCTGGGTAGGTTAGGTACAGTCAGCTGCACCGACATGTATACACTCCCAAGCTTTCACATTTATATTACTCTTAATTTTGCAAAGACAAATGCACGCAAGCATTTGCAAATTAATGTTGTCATATTACTTGTCGGAATTTTTGTCAGAAAAAAATATCTTTTCAAAATTAAGAGTATAATATAAATGTGAAAGCTTGGGAGTGCGTACTGTGCAGCTGACTGTACATTAACAAGTAGCACACTGCTCAACTTAGGGAACCCTATTATGAGATCAGTCAGCCAGATCAAGTGATTGTAGAGCAATATCATCATTTTCTTCGCTCAAGACAGTTATCTAGCGGGTGTAGGAATAACCAAAGAACACAAAATATAGACAGATGCAGCCCTAGCGTAGAAAACAACCAGGCTTTGTTGCGAAAAGTGCTGCACATCACTTGCATTCAGGCTAACAGTATATTCTAATAATGGAATGACCTGTTATCACGCTTTGTTTATTCAATTAATTATAACTTGTAAATAATCCTTTTATGCTGGTATTTATAGAACACATGCCTTATCGTAAAAGCTATTTTGTACTTACATCAATTTCAGTGGTGACAATGACAACTCAGGGGTTTTCCCCCAAAATTTAGGGGAAAAAAAGTAAACAGGGGGAATTTTAGGGGAAGAGATTTTTTTAAGGGGGACCTGACAAAACTTGCAAATAAATAGAACTAAGCCTGCGTGACATATTTCACGTGAGTCTGTTGTTGTGTGTATGTGCGTATTGTATCGTGTGAATGTTTATATTGTAAGATGCTTTTAAAAAAAAAACGACAATACAAGTACATATTGGTTAAAAAGACATGTGCATACCTTTCATAGATGCACGAGTCTCAGTCGGTTGTTGTGATAATTTGCAAAGTTGAAGGCTTTGGGCACTACAATCCTAAAAATAAAGTTCTAAGCTATATTTTGTCTCTCAAAAAAAAATGGGCGTGATTTGCACTGCACAAAATTAAATTATTTAAATATTTATATAGGGGGTAAAATTTGGTATGGGTTGGCAACACTGATCATTTTGCATTACAAAACTTTTTTGCAGACGGTTAGGTAGAATCTTATGATCCCGAGTAAGTTTAGGCTTTCCATTTGCCAGTCGGGTACAGAATTTCTCCGTCTTACTAACTTACATTGTAAATAGAAGTTCTTGCAATTCTGGTCGCGATTTATTGCTTAGTTGAAAACGTAGGCGTGGGATAAGGTTTCTGTACGCAGCCGTCTCAACGTTATCAAATGTCGATCGATACGGAGTAGACTTACCTGCTTAAAATTCTTAATATTACCTTAGTCTCTTCATTGAGGAGAGTTTGTTATCTCTTCAAACGGTCTACTCATTAGACAATGATAAATACTACGGAAAGTATAACTCGGTCGAATTAACATGACACCTGGCTCGAATGACGTTTGTGCAAAGTACAGCGTGGAATTGGATAATCTTGATAGAGAAGAGGTCCTGTAATACTTGGTAATAAGGCTTTGCATTGTTGAACGCAACGATGGACCCCACTTGTAGTGGTTGATATGATACTCAATCAAAGCTTTTTGACACCCTGTCAGCCTGCCTACGCATCATACGATTGTTCCTAATCTTTTCATCACTGGCCCACATTGTCTGTCATCGTGTAATCGGTATCAAGTTGTCATTAAACATGTTTTGTGATGTTGTAAAGGTGACGCATGTCACAACCGCGTCCGCTCCGGCACCCAATTGCAATTGTTATTCAGACGCAGGCGCGCATCGCCAGAACGAATCAGCCGCCGCCGGTGCTTGCCGGAAACGTCCTCGGAATGGCACTCTGCCAATCCTGATGAACGGAACTACTATTCTTCCACAATCGCCGTAAACGTTTCATTCGTCGCTGCTGATTGCTGAAACTTAATGACACCCTACAGTGCGCACTGCGCTATAACCCAGAACTAATGAACGTGGGAATGTTTCTGCTTGCCTGTTGCGTTCTGCAGACAGATTTGCAATTCAAACGCTTTATTGGTTGTGCGGTATACGTACGGTACCGCCCAATGTAAATTCAAGCTATAAATTGCCGATAAGACGGCAAAATTGTGTGGTGGTTCGTTTCTGGCGGGTTGGTATAGATCTATGATGCGCTCGAAGGTGTTAGGGTAGTGCGTTCGTTCCGCGACAGAATCTGTGTGCAGTGTGACCCAGTGGCTTGAGGCTGTTCTGTGCATTTGCTGTCCCGGCGATGCGCCAAGTTCATTGGCACTAGCCGCCCACACCCCGCTGTGCGCCACCCTGCGATGCCTAAATACTGAAACAATATTGTCTGCAATATATGAAAGTATTTTACATTGCTAATGAAGTTTTCATTAGAATTAGGTTGTTGTTAGCATAATTGACGGAATATATAGCATGCTTGAATGCAACATGCTTGAAGTACATTCAGTCTAATTGTGAACCCCCTATATGTCGTGCGTGCCGAGTTTATGAAGTCTGTTATGAATTAATTAGTGATTAATTTATATCTCAATTACTATTGATTACGTGTTAATTTTAAAATAGCTACCACAATTGTTTGCAAAACTGTTTGTAAACGGTTGAAATTTTCAATGAGAAATGATTAAGGTCGTTTCTTAATGAACTAATAATGGCGCACCTTATCATCAGCTAAACGTAGGGTTGCACTTGCACTATGTAATGTATAACGACTTTATACTTATTTTTGTGCATAACTGCCATGACACAAGGAAGCCACTTTTGGCAGAGTGGTGTCGGCTATTTTGGTGTCATTTAGGCCTTGATGGATGACTGCTCTCTCTGTGTCTCCAATGAAATTTATAATTTATTATTATTAGCCCATATCATAGATTTCGATGATCTTAGATATATTGTTAACTGTGTTCCTATAGAACACCAAGATAGAAAAAAAAAAGTATGAAACCAAAATAGATGCGGAAAATAGATGCAGGACAGAAAATTTTCAGACACACTGTCAATAAAAATGAAATATCTCTAATTTCAAATAATTTATTTATTTATTTAATACTTTATTGCACACACTTAAATGTAGTACAAAAGGAGGACTTAATGCTAGAGCATTTTCTACCAGTCAACCAGTTGATGGTAGAAAAAAGAAAAACTGGCGTACAACTTAAATGCTAATTACTTAAATATATATTTAATATAATAATACTAAATAATTATGTATAATAATGTTTGTTACTTTTTACAATGCTGTTTATTAACAATGGAAAAGCCTAGTAGTTTTAACATATTAACATTTAAGTAGCCCTGTTACTTCTCTTATTCAAAAATTTGCATCGGTTCAAAATGTACCATAAGTTAGCCAATATGGCTCCTTTTTTGCGCATTTTCAATGTACTTCATTGTGATACTATACTTTAATACTTCTGTGGCCCACATCGACCCACTGTTGGGTTTAGGCCTAATAACATATGCTACTTTGTACGCCGATACCAAGTAGGCAAAGTCGCAGGCAGTAAGTTAAGTAATTCTCTAAATTAAAAAGGCGCGGTGACCAGTTATCCCCACCCTGTATTATACGATTGAGTGGTTGTTTAGACTTGATCCGATCCCATTTGCAATCAATAGAGATTAACATAATGCATCGCTGTCGCATCGGATGCATTGAGCATGTCGTCCTGACAGTTTGCATACGAAATTAGCTAACGTAATATACCTTTAAAGTTTTTTATAACCATTTTATTATTGTTGGTTCAAAGTTAACATATTTATTTAAATGTAAACAAGTGATCAGGCGAGAAAGGCGCTTTCCTAATGGTATGATTTTTATTTGCATATGCCAGTGAAGCACTATTGTAGCAAAGATAACACGTCAAATACAAATTATTCGTGAATATCACTTAAGGCCAATCCTCAAATCCGAATTTCATTCATCGAACAAAATTAACCCTACTAACTTAAAAACACGTATAAAATCTAAATTAAAGTATGAAACCTTTCACTTTTTTTGTTGACGAAATCAAAAAACATGGACGAAACGAATAGTTTGAAGTAATTACTATATTACGGCGTACTTTTTGAGTATTTGTCCGAAACATTTTGTATGGAATTCGGATTTGAGGATTCCCCTTAACTTAAAACTTATCAATAAAATTATAATCACTGAATTTAACAGTGACCGAATAACACATGTTCAAAACAAGTGCAGAGAATCTTACGCAGCCCTCTACAATAAAAGGAAACTTAATGTAAACTAGTTTGGTACACACTCACTTGCTCTACATTCCAAAGCAGAAATATTGTCGTAATTGATCTTAATGTCGAGTTATATTCGTAACTGCTGTATCATCAAATGATTCAACGTTAGTCATACGTTCTGGCAGCGTTTAGGCCCAATGTTTATAAATATAAAGATCCTATCGATTAGTTAAACGTAAATTCTCATGCCACAAACGAGCATTACAAGGTCAGGGTACCGCACCAGCTCGTACCAGCTCTTTGCTCCTTACACAGTTTATAGTTCAGTACGTCCCCTTTTTATCGATTGAGCAAAAAGTAAAACTTGCTTTAGCAATGTGCCATTGTCAGTTCCTTACTCAGCTTCTTTGGAATTGTGCATCATTGTGCCATTGCAATGTCTCGTTCTGTTAAGACCTACCTTGGCTCACGTGTACGTATTTTACGATTGATATTTACATACTTCACTTGACTTTTAGCTACTTTTACAATCTTTAGCAATGTTCTATCAAAGTTGCACCCGAGTTTTCTTCTGCCATTTATCTCACGTAGGCATGGAAATGATTGCTACTTCTGTTTCATTGTCACATGGTGTTATGATTTCATTTTGTAACAGTGAAATCACCGGTGAATTTTCATCAGAGGCCTAATGTGATAATGTCACATTTTGTTAAAATAATTCACGAAAAACGCGACGTCACGCAACGCAATAATTGTCTGTTTTAGTTATTTACAATATGAATGAAATTGTAAATAGTGACAATTATTATGACATCACAGCATACAAAATCGCCTGCCGGGGCAATATCATCGATGATTTTGTAACAAACTGGTCTCAGAAAGTTAAAAGTGTTATGTGTGATCAGTTTTATACCATGATAAATAACATGTTACTCGGTATACTTTTCATGCCTAATCTCACGTAAACCAAGTTTATTATTATACACGGTGTAACATGTATATGAAAAGACTCCAAAATTCAGAAAGCTATTATTCTTAATTCGATGACCCTAAATAAATAATGTAAGAGAAACATAGTATAGAAGCCATTGACGTTTATGCGACTGTAATAAAGCTCGCAGGTCGTAAACCGTTCACCTGTTGATGCATTGGCCAGTTTTTTATTACTTTAAACTTTCTATGTGTGCACTGTGCAGGGATGTCGCTGGTTGTTAATGTCAATAGCACACAGCATAGCTCATGAAAGCTAACAGTAAAAAGCTTTATGAAAATGATGTTCCGAAATCTGGAAATCAAATAGATGATTCACTTGTTTCTATTGCTTTAGGGGTTGTGTGAAACTGTCAGAAATAACAGCGGCCGAATCGCAAGATTAAAAGTATAAAAATACCCCTATAATATTCTCTGAAAATCTCGGAGGATGGATGTAAAACAGATTTTATGAGGGATGATTTCAAAAACTAAATCTATCAAGAAAAGTTTCACCAATCATGTTTCTGTCTTACATTTATTAAGATTATATCCCCAAATAATCACTGTATTAACATCAAGTTTGTAAACTGTACCGTTACTGAGTAAGAATGAAAAGCAGCGACTCAAAATTTTCACATATCGTCTGTAACTTGGACATGTGGCGCACAAATGTGTTGCAGTTTCCTGCAATGGCAATGAAAATAAAACCAGCCTTGTTCGTTTTTTATATTGAAAGGGGCTGAACCTCTTACACTGCATTATTATATGAAACAGTTATAACTCAAATATGAAGCATCTATGTACGTACATAGTACTGTTACTTTATTTTTAGCAATCGAAATTCTCGGAACAGATTTGCTCTCACCGCAAACTCTTTTGTCTAGAGCAATGGCTCAAATCAACTGGCATTTCCTGCTTCGCCTATAGTGCTAAATGACCGGTAATTTATCTTGCTTTATTTTTTTTTCTATTGAATCTGTGGAAGAGTTAGAGATTAGAAATTAATCATGCCTCGCTGTTGACCTATCCTGACCGCTTAACATACTTATCTGTTTCACAACGTTTTTATTAATGACTGGTTTATTATATTATAGGTAAGATTACATAATTATTATTATTATTTATTGAATTAATACGACCACTTGCACCACTTTAACTTACTAATATTACATTATACATTACAGAACAATGTTCAGTAACGGAAACTCACTATGCGTATTTTTTTCTGGAGATTTAAAATTTACGGTATAATCAATCACATAACAATTTTAAAATAATTAAAAAAAATAATCATGGAATTAATGTATCAAATAGAGTTAAAAAATTACAATAAATAAATAAATTACTAAAATAAAATAAAAAAAATACATAAGTATAAAATAAAAAATAACTTCCATTCATCGCTCACACACACACACGCAGAAACACTCATATGTTTT
The DNA here is from genome assembly GCA_932526365.1 of Lobophora halterata. NCBI lineage: Eukaryota > Metazoa > Arthropoda > Insecta > Lepidoptera > Geometridae > Lobophora > Lobophora halterata. The sequence goes on from OW052002.1 coordinate 10,385,125, forward strand.
GTGACCAACCAGTGTTTCTGTTGGTTCAAATTTCCTTCCTTGTGTGTTTAGGGTTAAATGATGGATATCGGTTCTATTTAGCGAATGATCGCTGTGTTACGTTTCACAATTGAAGGGTGTGGCTCGAGAACTTTGCCGGTCATTGATCCCACAGCCAAATCTTAGACTTTCTAATGAGTGTAAACTGCGCGACCGCACGATGACGCGCGCCCAACGCACACATTGCACCGAGTAATTGCTACCGTCCGTACTAATTAGGTGTTATATCCGATGCGAAATAGCTTTAATTCCAAACATTAACCGCTGTTACGTTCAAGATCTTTAATTTAGTCTGCAATGTTGATTTTATTTCATGCTTATGCCTGTCGGTTTTGAACAAATAATGAATGTATCTCTTGTTTGTTGAGGTCAACATAACAGACACGTTACATATCCTACATATATAGTGCTTATATAAAATTATAATTGTACTGTTGACAATTTTCGCTACTTCATCATTAAATTATTTTAATGGACGTGTACAATTACGTTCTTGTGGAGCTGTAGAGATCGCAAGGGCAGACAGGCTTTCACCGCATTGACTTTGCGAGAGCTGAGAATTCTGAAAACTGCTCTTACCGCGTACAATTAGAGTATTTTTTCGAGTGTTCATTTATCTCTTCGTTACTTTCCGACTTGTCTCGTGAAGGAGTTATCGATTTGGCTCTTGATATTTTTACTATTTAGTTCCTTATTTGCCGCTATCTGAGTATATTTTAATGCATGGGTTATTGCAACAAGATATAGTACGCTCTAGAAGTTGCCGCGACAAATAAGGATTTAAGCTAAGCGTCCAGACACCGGCATCGGACGTATCGGACGCATCGTACGTAACGGATTAATTAGACTTTGTCCACTATATCGGCAGCGATCGGATTGCCGACCCGAGTATTAGCAATCGGATTGCCGTTGTCACCTTCATTCGGATTTTTGTAATGCCTTATGACATTTCTCGCTATAAAATGATAATCGCGATTACGTTTCGCGACAAATGGCCGGCCTATGGACGCAAGCCTTAAGTCGATCCATCGTTGTGTTCCTGATACTTCTTTTACAAGCTTTATGGACGTATGTTGTATTAGGGGAGGTCGAGGTCTACCATTCAATCGACCACTGCGCTTTATAAATAAACCAGACCAGCTTCTGTTCCGGAGCACTGCCCCAATAAGTATCTTGACTCTTGACTGCTGCAGCTTTTAATTTTTTTTGTGAACTCGAGTTATTATTTGTTAATGTAACAGCTATGTTTATTTTAATTACGATTTGTGGCGAACTCGTGTTTGTTGTTATGACTCGCTTGCGTCCTTGTAAAGTTCAATATTATATGAAGTGATGACAGAGACGTGGTGTATTGACGTTTGTATTGGAAAGTGTAATAAAATTGCATTATTTGGAAAACGCACGATGCTTTCTCAGACCGGTCGTCGTGCGTGTCTTAGTGGAAGTCTATAAAGCGGTCATGTCCCGTACTGGAAGACTAGCAGTAGTAAGATAAAAGGCCGGAAATGGTATTGATGAAACAAAAAATTGGGAGAATGAAAAACAACAAATTCAAAAAATCCAATTGTGCGAGATAATGAAAGCTCGTTTATCTTATTGCGGTAAAGTGGTACTTAGTCCATCACGCACAAAGCTTTCCGGCGCCTCCAATGCCGTATCAGTGGAACATTCGACGTATTCGATATTATCGCAAACGCTCAAAATAGCTTTTATCTCGTCTGTACTGAGGTCACTGGGCGCTGCGTCGACGCACGCTAGATCATTAACGCAGTTATCTAATGGGGAACCAGTATCTCATTTATGATTTCGATGGCCCGGACACACTTATCGATTCATCGTATTACCATAGCTTAGCCACCATAGCCATAGCTTGTCTTAGTAGCCATGTGTCTTATCAGTCTATCTGATGTCGTTAAGTCCTGCCCAACAATGCTTAAGCTTGTCCACCTCGAGGCATTGGTAGACAGTCTCGGAAGCACATTAATATCACTAGTGACCAGTACCCTTCAAATTGAAAATGTAATCCTTCCTTCAGTAATGTAATACATCACATGCTTTGTAGAAAATCATGCGCTGCCTTAGGGAACATACCCAAACTACGTGACCCGTTCAGGGGTGGAGACACACGCTAGATCATTAACGCAGTTATCTAATGGGGAACCAATATATCATTTATGATTTCGATGGGCCGGACACACTAATCGATTCGTATTACCATAGCTTAGCCACCATAGCTATAGCTTGTCTTAGTAGCCATAGCCATCGGTCTGATCAGTCTATCTGATGTCGTTAAGTCCTGCGCTACATTGCTATAGCGCGTGTCCACCTCGAGGCATTGGTAGACTGTCTCGGATGCCCATAAATATCACTGTACTGTTCAGTGATATTTATGGGCCCTTCAAATCGAAACTGTAAATCTTACAAACCTTACGCACATTACTGCTTAGTAGAAAATCATGCGCTGCCTTAGGGAACATACCCAAACTACGTGACCCGTTCAGGGGTAGAGGGAGGTCTTCAAAATACCACGCTTGGTCACATTGGGGCTTAGGTTTGGTCACGTAAACAATATCCTCTAAAGGAAATCTCGCGCTTTTTCGAGTTATATTCAAAAAGTTCCATGAATGTGGGATTGATAGTGTGTGTATCCGAGTTTTATGAAAGTTGTATCGGAACGTATGAATGAGGTGTACGGAGAATGTGAGAGAACGGATGGAACGAGTGACTGGGTGAATGACAGAGATGGAAGATGGCGGGGCTCGCGATAAGCTAGGATTATTGTAAAGACGTGTGGTTTTTCTCTGATTGGAAAATAAATATAAAATTAAGTTGTCGAACAAAGATTTTTATTCCGAAATCCCACATGAACATACATGCAATTTTGGCGTCACGCGGCAAGCGCTGTATTCATAAAGACAAATATGAGCCAAATATTAATTTTTATAACTTTCTGTTTGAAAAAAAAGATTGATAACCGTATTTTTGAATGACTACGTGAAAACTAGAAGGGAGGGGGTTCTACGGATGGTCACCAATGAGAGGGAGGGGGGGTCAAAATATTCAAAAAAGGGTCACGTAGTTTGGGTACGTTCCCTTAGTAGCCTGGTAGGACCGACCTATCTAAATCAAATTCAGCAAGAGACACGTCCGAACGGTACGGACCTGGCTCTTCGATACGGCTATTTATTATTCTGGTTATTGTTTAAGGGGCATCCTCAAATCCGAATTCCATACAAAAATGTTTAAAAAATCTAAAATTAACCCTACTAACTTAAAAACACGTATAAAATCTAAATTAAAGTATGAAACCTTTCACTTTTTTTGTTCACGAAATCAAAAAACATAGAGGAAACGAATAGTGTGTAGAAATTACTATAATACGGCGTACTTTTTGAGCATTTGTCCGAAACATTTTTGTATGGAACTCGGATTTGAGGATTACCCTTAAGTTTAGTGTGTCATCAACGAACCGATTAAAACCAACAATACAGTTCTGCGTAGTAGTTTTTGTGCCGTTATCAGCGTTATCGTGTCGCCCGCCCGAGTCGTTCTTTCTCTCAATGGAATTAATCGCTCAATCCATTCAGTTGATTTGGATTAGTCGGTCGTTCATAGTCATATCTGGGTGACTTGAGGTGTCATTATATATTGAGGCTATATGCGAATAACCCAGTAGAATAAGAGATGTAATTAAAATAAAAGGCACATATTTCAGTTAAATTTTCCTATTTCTCCGGGGCTATATGATTGTGAGAAGTCTTTAAAGTTTAAAGTAGGTACACTACACACGCGGTTACAAAGTCTTTTTTACAAGCAGTAAATAAAGTGGAAATATCAGTCATCCAAACAATATAACTGCCATATAAAAGTAAAGCACAGTAATTTTTTTTAGTTTTAATTTAATATCTGCCAGCATTTGTTTCTTTGGATAAAAGTATTTCAATATTGATCATACATGCTGATAAAGTTGTGCTTGATTTTTTTTAAACATCCATAATCGCTAAACAAGTTTCGCTAGGCTAGTCTCATGCACACATTCGATTTAAAGGATAATGCTCGACCTCTCAATAGTCCATTCTCCGTTAGTCCATAGCTTACTCACATTAAAGGAAATGCACTTTATTTAATGTCCTCGTAAATGCGTTCGAAATGATTGTTTTATTACCTACCGTTCCATGTGCGTTTTGTATCGGGCGGACAGAAAAGCAATAAATAACTCAGATTTTCTGCCATCCGATTTGTGTCCCTCCGTCTATCTATACTTTATGGTAAGCATGGGTTGACCTCAATGATTTACAATACGCTGAAATTACTGAAAACGTATAATTGAAATTTTATATTATTTATGAGAAATCTTTTGCTTTTGTTTTTAAACATTTCAAAATAATTTTTTTTTATATTATTAGATGCATAATGTTTTTTTTATAGGTATAATGGTTCAAAAATTATGCTTAGTCGAAAAAGTTCAAGAACAGTCTTAACTAAATAGGTAGGTAGGTACTTGCTGTCTTCAACAATAGAAAATCTGCTAATATTGTATAACTTACAAGGATTGATTGAATCCAATAACTGATTGATGCAAAAACTTCTTTAACCATTAGTTACTATTACATTATTTATATCCCCATCATTATTTAACTAGCCTTTAACTTTCTCTTTTAGTATTTGGACTGGTCTATTTATTATGCAATATAAAAATTGCATAGTTATTTGTTACGATAAACCTATCGTTAGAGCGATCTCAGTTCAGTTCTAGCGGCTGAACTATGCAATTTTTGTTCCATTTGTCGTTGCGTTACGTTACGTTATTATTGTTACGTTACTCTATTATTCATTGACCCGTGTCTTGATAATTTTAGCTGTACACTCTGCTGATGATGCTGATGTTTTAGCATTTTTTTTCGCAATAAGAAGCTAAGAAGCATTTTACAGTGCTCTAGAAAGACTGTTCGTCTTCTCTATGCCTATATCCGTTGACAAAATTTATATGAGAATAGTAGCGCAAGATCAACGGTCTCGCCGTTGGCGAAAATAAGGGGAGGCCTTTGCCCTACAATGGGACAGCTCAGGCTGATAATAATAATAATAATAGTTATTTACCGAACATCTTCAAATCCACTGGCTGGGCATACATTAGTCTTATAGATCAATAACCATTGATCTAATCGCATCCAGAATTTGACCTCTACAACCCCCTACGCCTACACCCAATTATCTGGGATAGAAAGACTTCCCGAAGACTAGCCATTGAATTTATGGCTTTATAGCTTATATATCTTCGAAAGGAGCCTCTTCGAAACGCACTTGAAATCCTTACACCACACTGGTTCAAGAAGAAGAAGAAGAAGCTTATATATTTATTAGATGTGTGTGGTTGTGAGCTTGATTATATGACTTCATGATCTTCATCCATCCATCCTCCAAAATTTAAATATAATATTAATATGATTTTGTTAATATATAATCTGTTTAATTAGGCGCACGCGTAACCTTGCCTGCTCCTAGTGATTTGTAAACTGCGGAATATTAGACAACTGCGCAATTACAAGATAAAAGGTACTAGGTACGGACACAAATATCTATACTTGAGGAATCATCGGTTTCGAGGTTTGCTTTAATCTGTGACTTATAGCGTTCGTGGTCGACTTTGATCGTTCTTGGTCTTTCGACAGTTTGGCTAAGATATTAATAAAAAAGCAACGTTCAACGAACACCGTTTTAATGGATGACCACTTGACCATAGGTGGCATTAAATATTTGAAAAATAAAGGAATTTCGTAGAGCAAGTTCAATTATGTCGGTTCCGCAGCTATTCCTTTTGTTGATGATTTGAAACCGATATTTCGTTGGCCTCTTGGGTCTAACGAAAGTATATCGACTCAATAATTCTAAAACACTGATTAATTCCTTTTTGACATGACTACCTCTAATAAATCGATGAACGATGGCTGCATGCACGAAAACGTTGTCGTCATTGGTAACGCTGTCATTGTCCGGTAACGCTGGTAGTCACGTTAAACTATCGTCCGTAAACCGACTTTACAGACAACCAATTTTTTTTTTACATTGATCTAGCGAGGTCTCAAGAGTCTAGATTGTTAGATATTATTTTACCTGACTTCTATTCAAGCAAAAGGTTTGCCAAATGACACGAAATACAAGCTACTTTGAAAAGTTGTCCAAATGCTACTAAATGTATGAAAAATAAAAAGTTTGATAAATGCCACTTTTGCGTAGGTAAACGAGGGTTACGAAATGAAACGTCCAAATGGGATGTACTTAGCCGAAAAAACAACGTAGTAAAATATAGTTAGTTGATTGATTCAGGCGTTACTTTGCGGAAATCCATAAATATCAATAAATATATTTAGTAATAAATCCGCTTGATTTCTAAACAAAGGTTTTAATTAACTTAACTTTAGTTCAACTAAACCAAAGAGTCAAAGAACAGAAAACCAAAGTTTAAAGATACGACACGTGTTTCGCCTCTACACGAGGCATCATCAGGAGGTGTGGACTCTCGTTTCAAACTTCGGCGAGTCCACACCTCCTGATGATGCCTCGTGTAGAGGCGAAACACGTGTCGTATCTTTAAACTTTGGTTTTCTGTTCTTTGACTCTTTGGTTTAGTTGAACTAAAGTTAAGTTAATTAAAACCTTTGTTTAGAAATTAAGCGGATTTATTACTAAATATAGTTATACATACATATTTTATGTATAACTATCGAACCGCTCATCCGTAGTCAAGTCTTGGTAAGTAACTGTATGAAGTCTAGGTAGATTACTGATGTCTTTAAAATGACACTTAATTAATGTAACTCGCCTAGCAGGACCGGAAAAGGAAAATGTTTTGAGGGTCTCGTTATTATAAGACTGTCTAGTTGTGTGTCATTGCTGTCAATCCGGTTTGACTTATTATTCTTCGAATATTTTTAACTGATTTTAATTTTATTTTACCAACAACTTATTTGATTGAGTGCCATTTTCTGGCATCAATGAAATCCAAATGGGTAATTTGAGGATACATTTTTGGGATAATTGTAAAAATTTGCTTGAATTTTTCATTTTATTGGTGTACCCGTCGTGGGCGAGAGCGAGCGGAAGGAGACTTGTTAGCAATATCTATTTATCTGTACTTCTTCTTCTCTTTCTAGCAAATACAAACAATTTTCTTTCTTTCTTTCTTCTTATCGTTTTACTAGTTCTTTCGAACCAGTGTGGTAAAAGGATTTCAAGTGCGCCTCGAAGAAGCTCCTTTGGTGCACTATCTGTACTTCAATTTTAATTTTTTGCTTTAATAATTTCAATAACTTTTTATTGAAATTGTATGACAATAGTGTGATAGAAAACTGCTTCGAACCTTATCTTTTCTGGATTAAATACATCGACCTTGCAGAGGTCACGTCCGTCTATTCGCACCCATTCGGCAATAAAGCAGTTGGTTAATGAATTAAACCGATTAAGAAAGCCATTGGCTGAATGCCAGTCTTTCTGACTATAAACATTGGGAATTTAAAGAAAATGTCATTACGCAACCGAACGCCGATAACCGTTTTGTGGATTCCTCGGAAACGCACGTCGTCGGACACCTCGTGCTGAGAGACTAATTTTGCAATTTCTTCACTTTCATAACTAACTATTGAATATTAACCTAGTAAGATGCTTTGGGAAAATAAATGGGGGAGACTTTTGCCCAAAGTGAGATACAATACACAACACAACGCTGAACATTTCTTCTTCGAGTGGACGAAGTCACACGCTAGCTGACCTTATGTTATTATGTTATTATTTTCAGCCTGCAGTGTCTTGGGCAAATGCCTCCCCCCTTTCTTCCACTCTCCTCAATCTTGTGCTTGACTGGCCCAATCATTTTCGAACTGAGTAAGCCACCTAGTTCTTGGTCTGCCACGCATGACATGTTCGAGTTGCCTCTCTTAGTGGTTCTTCTGTTCTTCAATTTCCATCCCTTATTGGATGCTTATAAATTATTTAATGATGATGATGATAACTTTTTATTAAATCGTACACTAACGTCTACTACTAGAATTAAACAACTTAGAATATGTACAATCTATTTTTATTTATGTTCTTGCTAGAACTGAAAAGATCATTTTTAAAAGTTAGTGCTTGCTTACTAGTGATAGTTGGCATTTTGTCAGAAGCTCCGCAAAATTTGATTGCTTATTGTAACGGACATAACAGACATTTTTAAAGTTCAGTGCATGATTTTTTGAAAGATTTATTTCTCCTTGGTCCTTGTTGTGATATGATAAATAAGCCTAAACTTCGTATACGCAGTAGGCAGTAAAGGCACGCGTAAAGCCAATTTCGTACTAGGATATTTCTATATTTCACCATCCATCGCTTTCGTAATTGTCTCTTTTGTGATGAGTTGTTGTGTAAGTGAAACTCACAACTAATGTTGTTGAATTATTTTGAAATAAATACATTCTTGTGAGTTTACTTAATTTACGAATATCTAAGTCTAATGTAATGATTGTGTTATTATTTTATAATGTTAAAACTATTGCCACTCAACTTCAACACAAGATTTGCATAAACTTGGTTTGCGAATTTTGCAAATAGCAAACTTGGTAACTAGCTTGTCCCTGAAGGCTGTGACTTATTTCTACGAATAAAACTTCTGAAAATAGTCCGACTATATGAACAGTTTAACGTATCCTCCTAAACACAAAAGCGCTTAGTTGTCAATGCAATTTTTTATCACTTATCCCATTTAGAATACCGTGAAACACCGTAAGAAAAATCAAATACGATACGACTCTACATTTCTCATCTCAAGACATCAATCCAAACAAGCCAACTTACGTTACTTAATTTAATCTAAACGTACATGCATATTATATTTACCTGTTTTTAAGTTTTTTATATAAATCTTAAGTAGTGTTTACTATCTAAAAGTCGTTATTTTAGATATTAAGATTTTTGTTACCTACTCTGTTCCACTGTTCCACACCACTGTGTGTTACGCACCAACTACCTATTAAGTATTGAATTCTTCCTTTAGGTTCCTCTATGACTCGAATTCAAAAGAGCTTTTCGCTCATACTCCTGTCAATGCTTGGTAAAAATATGTTGCTAGTCATATCTATCGCACCCTTGAAATAAACATATTTATTTTTATTGAAACCGGTGACAGGTGTCCTTTTGTGTACATTGACTCCATGGCCTTGACGTAAAGAATTCAATAGCATATTTACCCGTGTTATGCTTCTATGGACCTAATTTTTTGTTAGGGGGCCGTTTAAAAGCGGTTTGGTAGTTTTCTTATTCATCTATCTATCTTGTTTTGATAAATTATATATTTTTAGTTAAGTTTCTACTGAAATATTGAGAATACCGTGAAAGAACTTTGAAATAGTTTAAAACTCATTAGTTAGTATTTGAATCTTATTAAAGCTCCTGTCTGTTCCTCTAGAATTGCGATTAACTATTTCAAATAGCTACTGGCCGATGTGCTTGTCCCAATTGGCTGATCACGACGCAACGTCATGACGTCTGCGCGTTGTCTGCCGTAGCTTCCCGGAACGGCTGGCCAGGCCACACTGCCCTCCTGCCGCTAACGCCCAATGAGGGCGTGCGTGACCATCAATGAACTTTTGGGTAGTTGACACTTCAAAGGACACAAGAAGACAACCAACACATTTCCATTAAACAAAGCTTCTAACCAATTGGCTCTTCTCACTTCTCACAATGATGTCGACTTTTTCTGTGTGTGTCAGTCTGCCATTTAAAACGCTAGCGGCACTACTGCTCTAGTGACTTCTATGATGAATGGTTTTCACTCTTTCGATGCCAATGAACTTTGATCCACTTTTCATCTATGTGGGTGTACAATGACAGTCGAGTAACTCGATAGTACACGTTTTTAGCTACGCAATTGGTACCACACACACACATCTTGGAATGTTTTTATGTCATGGAATCCGTACTTATTATCTACTTTTTTGCAGTTTGTTAATTAACGTGAGTTAATAAAAATGTATCCTGTCTTATAATTTATAATCAATATCTTTAAAAGGCTCAGGCCTGACTGACTGACTAACTGATTGACAACGCACAGGTTAAACCACTAGACGTAGAGACTTGAAATTTGTAGGGTATTTTCGTCATGATTCGTGTAGGCGCGTACTAAGAAAGGAATTGTGTTAATGTGCAACGTAAACGAAGTTGTTTGCATCAGATAGTCCTACATGAAATTCTAATTTTAGGTCAAGATTAGTATTCTTCTCCTTGGTCATCAGTCAGGAAGCGATGTACCGTTTACCTCACATTACGTTAGCTTATTGTGTTCAATGTGTATTGTTCAGTAAGCTATGCCTGGCATTAATATCGGGCGTGTACTGCGATACCATCGGGTGTCGGCTATCAGTTAGAATACAAATCATTCGTGAACCTAGAGTCAAAATAAACCAGAAAATAAAGAATATCTCCGAGATCGATGTATGAGTCGCTGTCGCAGTGCAGATACCTAGCAAAATGCCGCCACCAGTTCACTTACCGGAGAAAGTATCTCGACCTATTTTGGGACTTATAAAACGTCGTCCAGGCAAACATTGTTAAACAACTTAAGCTGTGCTTTGAACTTAACGGAACGTTAATTGATTCTAGCAAGACCGATCTCAGTCGCGGAATAAATCCATCCAACTGACTTATGTGACACAAATTGTCGGTTCATTCCTCGCGAAATGTTCTCATTTGATTTAATGTTTCGCACACACCTCTTCAATAAATACGGCTTTGCACATAACGATATTACGTGCACCACGCTGTCGTCCATAATTGAGAATGAATAGTTTATTAGAGTATTAATTTATAGCTATGCAGAGATCGGATCTCGCTGTCAGCCATCGGCGCGTTGGGCGCTGTTGTCTTCAATTAACCCACTTCTGTTCTATTCATTGTGTGCAGTCTACTCGGTGTCTGCTTTCTTCCATTGCCCAGTTATAAGTATAAGTAATGAGAGACAAGCCGCGAAGGCTTTGTTTAGGCGTCATTTGAGATCAGTACACACAATCAGCCGTAAGTACTGCAGCGTTATTGTTATGTAATTAAAAACGTTATGCTAACCCCAAGTCAAATATCTGTTTATAGTACCTAACGCAATATTTTCGGGCTAATATTAGCGAATACTTATTTAACAATAATAATAATATGAGTTATATTTTCAGGCAACACCATTCATAGTAATAGACACATATAGACCTTATAAATAACTAACATTCATGTTTATTTTTTTTATTGTTATCAGTGTTCCTTTGCTTTAAGCCTCAATGGCACAGGGCTAGTTTACAAGCTACAAGCTAGCGAGTTCGTTAGTAGCTTGTAAACTCTCCCCGTGTCGTCGGCTACTCTAAAAATCAATCTGCTAGTTGAAAATCATTCCGGATCACTCCGGAACTCGCTCACTCGCAAGCTTTTAAAATTGCTGGCTTGTAGCTTGCAAACTAGACCTGTGTCATCGACGCTTCAGATATATAAAATTCCTTTTATTCCTTTTATTGAATTTTGCATCAATGCTTTCCTAAGCTTTCGAAAGATTAACATCGTAATCACTGTTCCGCACAACCATTTATCACAGAAAATGGGGATTCTGTATAAGTATTATGATCTATGCCCTTTTATTTGTGTTGTGCACAAATGTTAGGTAAATGCCCCAAACTGTCATTATAAGTTATAATACTATTGCCATCAAATAATAAGTAATTTATTTTGCCATCAATGGGAAATTTATGATTTATCTGCACAAAGTTGGCCCATAGTTATTCGACCTTTTCCTATTGAAAAAGTTTGCTGTTTCTATATTATATCGTAACAATTGTGAAGTTTTTTGCCCTAAGTCTACGAATCGAGAATGCAAATTGTTATAACAAAAAAGGACCAGTCTATTTAGTTTACAATTCAGAATTGCGAAATCAGGATTCGAATAATGGTTTAATACGGAGACACGGAGTTATTGTCTCTAAAAATTGCGAATAGACAACTTTTTAATGTTGTAATATTTTAACTAGTTATTTAAACTAAAACCTACCAAGTTAACTAATTATATAAAGTTATCAATTAATTGGAACCCCTGTAAAATATTTTCCTATTTGCAAAAATATTTCGTTCTATGTTGGCATCAGTGAATTGTTAGAGAAAGCTACCTGTTAGCTATTTTCTCGTTATGTCTTGCTCTTGACAGACAAGTGACCCACTTGGCACGGTTAAAATGTTTTTTTTTAATTATGTTCCATAATATAAGCAATGTTTTTTGATCAGAATAATTATAGTATACTTTTATAGAGTAAGATAATGTATTACGCCGCATTATGGCACTTATGGTCACTTGCACCAAGCTAAGCAAATTCTTTACTCACTACTTAAAATTGAAAAGTTTGGTACAAAGCGAGTAAAGTAATTGCTTTTGAAAATTGGAACTTTGACAGTTTGGTGCAAGTATGCATTAATCTCAAATACAAACTAGTATTTACAAACTACTTATAAATTTAAGTTTTATTTGATTGTCGTTATTTATATTATACGCTTCCGGTCGTCGCAAACGAGCCACTGACCACAACTACCGGCCACCGGTCGCTGTGGTCGGTAACTCGTTTGTGACTGGCCTAAGTGGCAGCCAGCCAATGTACTCTAAAGTGCCAATTATGATAAGATAAAAGAAAATGAAGTAGCGCCTTCGTGACGATTGCACGTCCACCTTCACGAGCGGTGGAAATAACTTGGCAAAACATATTAGTTTTATCCATGGTACAAATACAGAAGGTATGTTACTACAAAGCAACAACTATTTGATCTGCACTTTTGCATAAATAACCTACTAAAGTCACTATAATTCGACAGGTTTCTATTTAATTTTGATGTACAATAATGCTTGATATTTAATTTTACTGTTTTTATTCTGATTTACGTTTTTTTATTAATAACTAGCTGACGCCCACAACTTAAGTTTGCATCGCGAATTAATCAAATTCCTTTTTTTTAAACGCGACTACACTCTTTGACGAACATACATACCCTCCAAGTTTTAATTCAAGTCTCTACGTTCAGTGAACGTTGTCTATCAGCCAGTCAGTACCCAGGCCTTTTTATATATATTGATAACCGCAGTCGAGAGCCGTTAAATACCCGGTAATATAGTGGCGCAAGTTCTTCAACACGTAACATCCGGTTTCTCGGAGCAGCATACCTTCTGTATTTGTGCCATGGAAACCTATGACGCTCGGTGGCGTCTGTGGGCGCCGATGGCGTTAGTGCGTAAAAAAAATATTTTGATACATGAAATTGATTTGACTTGACTAGATCTACAACTTTTATAAGTTTAATACAATGCTAAATAAACTACATAATTTAGTTTTAGATCCTGCCATTTCAGGTACTTTTCGGGGTATATGTACCTGAAATGGTAGGATCTGTTTACATTCTGATACCTGATGAGACCTCAAATCTGAATTCCATACAATTTTTTTCGGACAAATACTCAAAAAGTACGCTAATTTAGATTTTATACGTGTTTTAAAATTAACCCTACTAACTTAAAAACACGTATAAAATCTAAATTAAAGTATGAAACCTTTCACTTTTTTTGTTCACGAAATCAAAAAACATGGACAAAACGAATAGTGTGAAGAAATTACTATAATACGGCGTACTTTTTGAGTATTTGTCCGAAACATTTTGTATGGAATTCGGATTTGAGGATTACCCATAATATAAAAGAACCAGTGCTAAGCTTACTAGAATTGATCAAACAAAACATATTCATGCAAGTTAGTTTAAACTTGAACTTGCGCTAAAGTCAATTGTCCTCACAAGAAGAAATACGCAGTTACTTACAACACGGTTTATTTAAACAAGCCTTCAATAAGCGCGTTATATGCCTCTTAAAAGTGGTTTTCTGTGTTCAATTGACTTTGCTCTTTGCGGTTTATAAGAGTATTAAACTTAGTGCGGTTTCAGACTAGCGTATCTTTATCGCGCGTATACGGGCGGATTGGTACTCGCAAAACTTCAAAAGCGTGTCGCGCTTATACGCGCATGTACCGGCGGCGTTTACGCTTTTTTTCTCTAGCGAGTGTCAGTATAGGTCGCACAGCGAGAGTGAATGAACAACACATGGTACACTTGTGTAGTGTCTGTGAATAAGAACGCGGCGTGTCCCTTTTGTGACCTGTCAAAATTATCATCCTAAATTTGTGAAAGTGAAGTCTACTTCTTATCGTGTCACTAGTTCTTTCGAACCAGTGAGGTGAAAGGATTTCAAGTGCGCCTCGAAAAGGCTCCTTTCGATGGTCGAGATATCGCTATAATTATTTTTATTAGCAATTTATGTAAGAATTATTAACAATTATTTAGCACTAATTTTAAGTATTTGCACGACAAAAGTTGATGCAGTGATTCTAATTTAAAGTAAGACCACAATGTACCTGTATTACGCAAATAAAGATTCATTCATTCATTCGCCAAAATTAGCCTAAAACCTTTGTAGCTCAATATTTTGGATATTCGGATGTTTCTTTCCCTATTCTCTGCGTTTTAAAAACTCTGACACTAGAATTAGCCACGGCTTATCTATGGTTTACACTAGACGAGTTAGGAAAATGGTCCTTAAAATATTAACTTTATGCTATCTAACCGCTCTTTTAGCCGAGAGTAGGCAGGAGTAGGAATAAAGGCTGATTATGCTTATGCTATGCTATTCAGATAAAATCATTGATACTCCTTTGCAGTTTGGAAATAAATATGAATTTTATATCTAGATATCAAGTAGATTTCTATTTTACTGTTGAAGGACAAAAAAAATGGCAAATTGCTTAGCTTCATACAACCAACTATAATTTATAATCTGGCTTATAAATATGGATTTAGTTGCAGGCATTGTTTCGCAAACGAAAATGAAATTATAACGTAATGAAAAAAAGTAAAACATAAACGTAATGCCAAAACTTGGAACAATCGCGTGACAATGCTCCATAGACTATTCTTGAGTTGCATCGTTTCCTATTCCTGCACTTCAATAGACTTGAGAAACTAACTTCAACTACTTAACTTCATTTTGCTATCAGCAATCAATATTACTTACTAATTGATATACCATATGGAAGTAATATACCATTTATTAACACAACTAATTACTAACTTAATGCTAAAACATAATAAAATTAAAATTACTTAAATAAGTACAAAAATAAAGAATTAGCCTATCTCAAACTACAAATAAAACACAGAATTTAGGCAGAAATATGTAACCGTTACCGAGAGTAGCATATATCCGCCTTTTGAGGTTTTTTGCTGCCGTCGCCGCTGCGCCTCCCTGGAGGTAGAAGTCAAATAAGATGGTGCTAGAGTGTCGACGCATGTAGCGTCCCACACTAGCGGCCTCCCGCGACTCCAGGGAATTAATGTCAATCCATCGGGCCTCTTCCCATCATCACGTGCGAAACCGTTCGGCTCAATATACCATATTATATATGTTTTGAAATAATCTGAATAAAATAAACATTTTGGCACTTGGTGGTTGATTCACCGCCGCCCGTTGGAGATGACTAATTTGCCAGAATAAAGGCAACATACTAAACATGTTTTTTATAGATTACTTATCGGGTTACTGCTTAGCTTATGTTTCGATGATTTCATCTGGATCATCTTATACAATCGATTGGTCAAAAACACGATATAATACACGATAAAAGTATATTGCTGGTGATTTAAATAATTTTAGTAGAAAAAGGTGTACAATTAGAAGACCTAGACAAAATAGTCAGAGAATCAACGCTTTAGAGACGGCTGTGCCAAGGGTAGTAGATCGGAATAGCCCCATTCCGGCATAGCACAGGCCTACTACGCTGGGGGATGTCCTCAATATTCCGGGACATCCCCCGCCCCCCCGCAGGGGCGGCAGAGGGGTCCGCCTTAGGCGGACGATCACCGACAGGGCCGCGGTCGAATCCGACCGGGACCCCGTGACCCTGTCAAGTGATGATGCGCCTTCGAACCTCTCGTCCGCTGACGAGTGGTTTGACGACGCATTAGCACTGAGGTGATTGAAGGAATGTCAATGGGTTTTTAGTCGGTATGCTACCAGCTACTAGCACTCTGCTAGTAACTTGGTGGTGAGTCCGACATACCCCTACGGCTCTCCCCGGGCCGGAGGGGATGCGTAAACTGCATTTTCCCATTGTAAAAAAAAAGGGGGGTAGATAGGAATAAACAAAACGACGCCTAACTAGGGTTTGCAATATTCGTTAAATTTTACTATTCGAATAAAATGAATAATTGTAGAGTCAATTGTTCGAATATTCGGATATTCGAATATTTTTTTACACATTTATTGAAAATAATACAATATTGATTAAACACACACACGAGCAGCTAGACTGGGCTTTAGTTTGATTTCAACAGCTCTATTAAAATAAAATGAAATATTTTAATTATTACCGACACTGACGTAGTTTTCAAATGCTGCCCCTCTGCCCTTCTCTTTGCCTCCTTCTCAAAATTGTTTCTACCTAACCACAAAATGCCTGCCTGAGGTACATGTACTCTGGAACAATTTCAAGAAGGTGGCCTTTGACAACGACGGGTCTCGGATGGTCAATGATCATGACAATTGATTGATTCAGGCGTTACTTTGCGGAAATCCATAAATATCAACAAATTATATAAATATATTTAGTAATAAATCCGCTTGATTTCTAAACAAAGGTTTTAATTAACTTAACTTTAGTTTAGAATTTTAGTACATATTACTATATTATAAACCAAAAAGTCAACGAACAGAAAACCAAAGTTTAAAGATACGACACGTGTTTCGCCTCTACACGAGGCATCATCAGGAGGTGTGGACTCGCCGAAGTTCGAAACGAGAGTGAATAAACAACGTTGCCCGGCCCGTATTTATACCTGTTATGGCTGTTATATGTTTGGTTTATAATATAGTAATATGTACTAAAATTCTAAACTAAAGTTAAGTTAATTAAAACCTTTGTTTAGAAATCAAGCGGATTTATTACTAAATATATTTATATAATTTGTTGATAATGATCATGACTTTGGTCTTATCCAAATTCATGCCGAGACCGATCCGTCGCGAGGCTGCTGCTAGGCCGTCCAGCATCGGTTGCAGCTTCTCCAGCGACTCCGCCATCAAAACTATGTCATCTCGCCGTTTATGTTAATGTCCTTTCCAGTCCATCGTCTTAAACACGTCCTCCAATGCGCTTGTGAACAATTTTGGGGATATGAAATCCCCCCTGTCTCACACCTCGCGCAGTTGGATGGGCTTAGATTGCTGGTCCTGTACTCTTTCTGACACTAATGGTGGCAGGCAAACTCACATCCTCATTTTACGAAAGTGCGATTTATTGGGAACCAGATTCATATAAATATAATATTAATATTGGTATCAATGAACATCAACGTCAAAAATATTATATTCAATCTAACGTTTGATCTATTTATACCGCCGAAAGGTCATATTACAAGAACATTCGTAAACAATGAGATCGAAACGAAACAGAATAGTGATCAGGCAATGCCCTACGCCCTTGATGCCAGTTAACCTCGGCAATGAAGGGTGACCCAGTTATAGGTATGGGGACACTGCGTTAATCTGGGGCAGGAAGTAGTTGCTTGGCATCTGATGACATAAATGGTCGAGTGGCAAGTGTGTTGGACTGTCACGCCGGTGTCGCGAGTTCGATTCGCTTATCAGGACAAACATTTGTGTAATGAGCATCGATGTTGGTATTTCTGTTTCAGTATTTATAAAAAAAAGTATACAAGTATTCTATCAGTTATAGTAGCAATATAGTGCAAGCTCTGGTTATGTGGGGTCTAGATGGCGTGTAAAATGTGCAAAATATGTCTGGACACAAAATGTGTGATAATCGCGAAAGTCTACGAAAAACTATTGCAAAATCTTGTTAATGCCATATCATCATTCAAAAATATGTTACAGACAACAGCAGTATTTTATCTGGAAACCTCAAAGTAAGTAGTATGTAGTGATAGCGACCGGTAGGTACAAGGAAGTAAGTCGAATCCTAAAAGCTCCTTACACCTAACACCACACTACGCAAAGTACGCAGTATGTTAATCTTCTTCTGTAGTCGGTACTTCATTACTGAAGATCGTGATCACCCATTTTGTATGTGCGGCCTATCTCCAGCGATTCCGGTCTTTGGTTGCCTGCACCGCATTGTAGAATGACGTATTATCTTTAACCTGGTCAGACCATCTGATCGGGGATCTGCCGCGTGATCTTTTCCCCTCTACTTGTCAGTATGTTGGTACTTGGTAATATTGCCAAATTCTATCACAATTTGGTTTCAAGAAATTGTGTGTATGTCATAAAATGTCCTTAATTCTACAAACATCTATTCATTGCGACGATGACCTAATCAACAGCGATCTTAATCCTTTATTGGCATTCTTTATGAATCTAAGCTTTATTGTGACCAGTTTATCGTATTATATAACTACTGGAGGTCAAAGGAACATCCAAGGCCGGCCTTTGGGTGAACTAAAACCTGTTCAATTCTGTTCATTCTGCACGCTCTTTGGTCGCCGTTTCTTGGGAGTTCTCAGCAATTGGCTTACACTACCTACACCATGCCATTATGTAGTTTAGGAGTTAAGGAGATAACAGCCACCTTAGAACACAATATCCTGTTATTGTGATACGTCCGTAAAACGTGTGGTAATGCCACGGACTTCAACTTGGAAAATGTTAACTGCAGATAGGTGTCTATTTCGAGCAGATATATTTTCTGAGCTAAACGAATGTCAGACCTTAACGATGTTAATAAAATCCTGCACTTTATGCTATTTCAGTCGGAATAGAGTGGATCTTATAAGGGATTGAGGTATAATAAGCTATTATTTTTTGGAACAAAAAGACAATTGTAAGCAATTTCTGCGATACACATCATAGCGATTAGCGATATTAAAACAAAACATATCTTTTTGTTGATATATATGAGCATGGGATGTGTGGAAATAAAGCGACAGAATTCCGTGAAACTTTACTAAAACATTCGACGGTAGCTTACTTAGCCGCACCTACAGCTGCCTCGTTTACCAATGCCTGGACGAACGGAAACCCAATCCCAGACAAAAGCGGCGGCTAAAAGCATATTACACCACAAAACCTCTTTTAATACCAACTCATTCACAGTCAGGCGATCCGACTGTGGAACTCTCTTCCTGTAGCTATCCGCAATTCCACCTCCATTGGGGTCTTCAAATCCAAACTATCTTGTCACTACTTTGCACTCCAGAATACTTGAGCATTTTATTTATTATTTATTAGTGTATTTTGTATAATATCGTAAGTATTATGGTACTAAAAATAAGCTTTATACTATTTTCTTTCTTCAATCACACATCCAGCACTACCACATTTCCATAATACGCAAAGGATAGCTGGAAGAGAATGCTACCTTACTACTGTACTTGTTTTTTACTTTGTGCAATAAAGCATTTTCTATCTATCTATATTAATTGTTGCCGCCTGAGTGATAGACACTGCTGAAATGGCCGGTGCCTGCCTTTCAGTCTAGCCTAGCCTAGGCGCGTCTAGGCGTGGGCGTACCTAATTTTACTGCAGTTATTATACAACTAATAACATATTGTATTGCTAGCTTGCACTGCGGGCGATAATGTTGTAATCGCTCGGGCGAGGTTCATTCACATCGGAACGGAGAGAGCAAGAGTCATTCATGTTGTGAAAATATTTAATATCATGCTACAGTAGATTTATTGTTAAATAATACTTAGAAAGTGAAATCAAAATTTTGCACATCGGAACGGGACCGCCTCGATGGAGATTCGATTAACTTTTCAAAATAATGATTTTGGTATGTAATAAGGAGCTAATGAGATGATTATTCGAAGTGAAAATAAATACCTACCTACTAACTTATTGCAGCTACTGTTTTTCACTTCTTATCGTGTCACTAGTTGTTTCGAACCAGTGTGGTGAAAGCACTTCAAGTGCGCCTTGAATAGGCTCCTTTCGTGCACTTGACACATGATTTCGAACTTTATAGGTTCTATGACATGTCGGTTTCCTCACAATATTGATTAAGAACAGAAAAACCCATTTTGTATGATCGGGTTTGAACCGAGGACCTTCGTGTCGAAAGTCGAGGCACCTCCCACTCGGCCAACACGGCTTTTCTATTCTTCACTTACCTACTGACTAATTGTTAACATATGCTCTATTAACCAACTTTCCGCTGTTTGTTGCAGGTACTATGACAGTCTGCGACGTGCATCACCGAGACCGTGAGTCATTCGTTCGTTGATAATGACGTTATTCCGAATCTGTATATCAAGGGAACCAGCGCCAATCGTGATAATTTCTTGATTCACTCGAATTACGTAGGACTGCTTCGTATGAAGTCTAAGGCCTGAGTTATACAGAAGCGACGTAAGGCGAAGGCACGGTATTTTTCATACAAAATCTGTAAGCGACGCGTCAAGCGATTATATTTTTGTACCGCCTGCGCCGTATCTTCGCCTTATGCCGATTCTGTATAAATCAGGCCTAAGGAAACAAGGCAATGCATGTAGTTCAAAAAAGTGATATTTCATCATTCAAATATTCTGATAATGAACCAGATAAAAAGTCAATTATGCAAGTAAAAGGTGGTACCAGCGTAAAGTTTCAGGTAGTTAGTTTAAAAAAAAAACGATCTTGCAAAAGTCAGCGACATCTAAACAGTAGCACCACAAAAAAAAAATGACAACTGACACCATCGAATTTATTGACTATGAAGATGATTCATCGAATCCTTTCTATGTCAATGAAATTCAACTAGTGTAACGTCACAGCCATTCAGCAGCCTTTCTGCCCATTTATGCGTTGGTATGGCATACCGATATTTTTCTAATGACCCACCTGCTTTGTTTTGGTAATGAATGGATAATCGTTAAATGATTGCAAGGTGAGTCAAAGCTTACCATAACAGAGATCCGTCCCTTCCTACTGTGACACATGGATTGATATAATCTTTTAAGGAACGGTGAATTCCTGATCGAAACATGACCAGGATATGTGGACAAAATATTTTTTGATTTCGTAGGAGGACATTTTCATCAACGCCATCTAGCCCCAAACCAAGCGGAGCTTGTACTATGGGAACCAGATACTTGATGTAATGTAAAAACATAGAATATGATATGAGTCAGTGTGATACACTAGTATCATGAAATGTTTAATCTACCGAGTGATATAAAAGATAGGCTTGTCTCCTCTTCTGAATTTTTATTTCTATATTATCGTGTCTCTAAATACAAAATACTAGACATATTAGTATTTTTTAAAATACTCCTCTAGTCTATAGTTATTTTATAAAAAGATGATCAACGAGTTGTAGATAGTTTTAACCATTTTATCGTCAAGTAGGTTGAAGGTAATGTTTAATTTTATGTATTTTCCTAGTAACTAACCGTTGAAAATTACTGTAGATTAATATAACGCATCAATGATTCACGGGATCGGTATATTTGTGTTTTTGTAGTCATTAGAATATTCAGTAACACCTATTGTAAGAACTTACCTTACTTAGGTATTGCGAATAATTTTTACTTGTTTATAAATTTACACTAATTAGCTATAGTCAGGTATCTGTCTACAAAGGTGTTACTGTAACTTGTACTGTACTGTGTGACTTGTAGGTAGTTGTTGTTATAAGTTATTGTTTTAGATTATACAGTTTTTTTATCCGTAAGTGTCATGCATAACTCATAACGCCATTCAGTGGAACGACCTTTGTTTCTGTTTTTTTTTTACCAATGATTACACCTGCATTGCAAGTGGCATCGCAGTACCAACAAGTGCATTGACCTCTCGCTGCTGAAACAACGAGGCAATATCATAAAAGTAAAGGTTGCTCTGTGAATGGCGATATGCGATATTTCTAGGCATCTTCTGCATCTATAACCTGCGCGAAGCGTCGTCGTGGAGCAGAACTTCCTCAGTGTATTGAAGAAACGGTTTGTTGGCAAGGCTAACACGATTTTTTGTTTTCTTTTGTATTATCTCACATAATAAATGTAGCCCAACTGCTTATCTTCGTCCATCCGTTAAAATTAGTGATACTCGTAGGCGAAATCGTGAAAACACGACCTTTATATTGTCTCTGGACGATAATTATGTTCGTAGTCGAGTAGCGCCCTCTAGCGTCGAGTAGCGGTACCAAGAGAATGAAGTTCTTCATTACACAGATAGATGTAGTTATTAGTTCATTAGCTGGAAGATTTTACTGTACCTACAATAAAAAAACAAAGCTACTAAGTTCGTGCGATACAAGTCCATTTTACCATAACCTACAAAGAAACGGTAAACAAATATAAAAATAGGCATTAATAGACATATCTAGGGTAGGTATTTATTTAAAATCTGAGCCCAGTTTGATTACAAAATGAATAACTGACGCACCAAAACGTTTGTTTTACCTAAAATAGAGATTAGAATCACAAGTAGCAATAATATCTTTAATTATTCGAAATATGCTATTTCGATAGTAACGAACTGCGCATTGGTACCAATTTTTTATCCATGATGTGTAAGCCCGGATAGCTCAGTCGGTAGAGCATTGGACTTTTAATCCAAGGGTCCAGGGTTCAAGTCCCTGTTCGGGCGGCCAACTTTTTGCAGTTGGTTGTCCTTGCAAAGGAAATTTTGAAGTACTTGCGTATCTACCTATTATTACTTTGTCTTATTACTTTATCACTAAAGATAGGATAGTAGTCCCTTACGTTGTTTTGAACAAGAAGTATAATAATTAATATGAGCTGAGAAACCGGCCAGAAATATTTTTGATAAAAATATATATTATTAGGTAGGTACTTAATACGTCGTATAAAATTAATCGTGCATATTTAATTTCAGCCTTGTAGTGTATTCGTCTAAAACAGCGACATCTATTTAAATTAGGGAAGTGTTCTCAAACACTATTTTTGTAAAACAGCGCCATCTAACAATTTTTCTCCGAAACGTTAGCTCAAACTCTTAACTAATATAGTTCCTAATCGTACCGCATAGATAGCGTTGAACTCAATTTTTAGTTTCAATAAAGTCACCATAGATGGCGCCACTTGTAACTTTCACAGAGGAGTTCAACTAAAATATATCAGCTCCAAAAACATAACCCACCTTCACAGTCGGGTAAAAACTAACTTTACGGCAATCTGTCCTTTTAATTAAGTCAAATCTGCAGCTGCTGGTTTGAAAGCTTCAACACTATAGCCAGCCGTAGCTGTGCTTGTACGAAAAGTAAAATTTTATTAAGAATTTAGACAAACGTACCTTTAGTTAAAACTATCAAACAGAAAAAATCTTAAGCTATGATAGGCAAAAATCTAAATCTGTCGAAGCCAATTTTACCTCGTCACACTTATTCTACAGCAACGTTTTAAGAGTTCTAAAAAAAAACCCTCGACGCCGACGTTTTTCTAATTTAGCATTCATATTGAACGAATTTATGGATATGGTGGTGAAAAGCACTTGTTGAACTGTCTAGCAAAAACAAAATTATGTACATATGTAAACGACAAAAACTTCAGCACAATAACAAACCGTAAACTCGTCTTCCAAACTGGTTTTGTTCTCCGCATCTTCAAAACACTTCAAATGGATTCGTCGATAAAAAATATAAACCATGTGTCATCGCTTAAAATAGAATTCACATTGCCTCGGTCCGAATTCAACGAAAACAAGCCTGGCCTGGCATTAGCATTTATTACAATATTATATTATTATAATGATTGAGCGAGGCTACAAAGAAAATGGTTACGCAACTGAATTTGTAGGTAACAATATCAAGTAAAGTACCTATTGTTGCGAATATCAGCTACTTACCTACTTTGACCATGATTGGCGTTTAGGACTAACTCACATAACATTCAACACGGTTACTTCTGTTTTACTAAACTAGTCAGTTAACCATGTCATGGCATGAGCCTAAAATGGTTCACTTATGTTCCTATCAGGTCAAACGTTGCTGTTTTTTTTTTTTCAAATGGTTTCGCGATCGCTTCGGCTTCTCGCGATGGTCATAGTATGACTGTTAGGACACCTTTTCTACCATCGTACGATCATTTTCATCGTGCGACGAAATCGTATCGTTTGCTCGTATTTGCCACTTCAGAATCGCATATTAGCCAATTAGGACGACACGCCTTATTCTGTGCCGTCTCAGAAACTCAAGAGTTTGCAGTCTCTTTCATCTGTTTCCATTCCAGTCGTCTTTTGAATTACTAACATGAACATGTGTCAGATATACATGTACATTAGTATTCTATCTAATGCAGTACACCCTTGTCTATGTATGTCTGATTGTGTTATTATAATAATGAACCAAACGTTTTCCTACTACACTTTAATTTGTTTGAAAAGACTGATTTTGAAAAATGAACACCACTTAAAATTACATTGAAAAGCATTTTTGTTACTGACTGTATTTCATTCATTGTTTTGGGATTCGTTTATGAGTGGTATTCTTCGGGAATAGAATATTAATTAGGGTAAAATACAAATACCATTGGTATTAATTTTTGGTATTAGAAAGGAATAGGTCGAAATACAGCAACAAGCGGCTCTATCTCTGAGTGTTTTGATTATTTGTTGTAAATAGCATGGAGTGAATTTAGAATTAACTTAAGCCTTATTTTGCAATTATTTATTGCAAATTATAAGTTAATAAGTAATGAGTTTCAAAAAATCCTGCGGGTTTTTCAGTTTTTTGATTCTTTCGCTCGACTGACGCGCTACCTCCTCTGATTCTGTTCAGCCTTATCGCATTATGAATGGACCTTGCCGCGATTTCACTCGTCGGAATCCTCCTCAAATTAAAGCTTGATGAAGCAACTTCTACATATGCCAAGTTTATTTTTAAACATCAGGTAATTCACTGATAATCTCGAGTAACTTAACTCTATCCGACGTTGTAAACATGTTTCGGTCATAATTCACCATGATTATGGGAATATTATGTTAATAATGTCCGTAGGTGGGTTTTGTTTACATTTTTTTGTTGAGGGACATTAGAATTTGTGGGCTGTACCGTGTTGTGTATCACCTTTTTGTATTATTTTGCGTTTTAGAAGTTTTGTTGTATATAGGCATGCAGGAAACCGATTGTATCTTCACAGAGTCATTTATGAGGTTCTGGTTTGTAGCATTTGCAAAATAATAAAATCTTAGTCACGGGAGCAAGTCTCGTTTGTTACCAGTTTAAAACGCTTATTCTGAAATACCTGAATACTCGTAGATCAGATGAATAGTTCAAAAGTATGACGATATGCAAAGTGACACAAATAAAAACACAAACAATAGATAAGTATGTTTACGCAATACTAATAAGAATACGCTCTACCTATTCTTCAAAACTGTTATTTGTAATTTCATATTACCGCCATACGAATACCCTTACTAGGACAGATCGCGAGAGTGAATGGGCGTGCATTTTTTGACTGTAAGTTCTTTACCACACTCAATTTACAATAGTAATAAAGTCACTTAATTTTAGACACTTAGGTTACCTTGCGTTTGGAATGAAACTTCCTTCCGTTTCCTTTAATCCTTGCGTGGTTTACCAGTACCGCGAGAACTGCCTCATAAAACTGAAGTTCCTACTGTAATTTCAAGGCTAGTAAACTCTACCATATTGTTTCCAATAACCATATTGCGGTAATAGTGTACTATCGGTGTTTGATGGTATTACTACAGGCGTCGGTTTCGTAGAATCATCGGCTGCAATGCGGTAGAAATGCCAGCACATACCCTACTTTTCATACCAATTTTACTTATCCTATCCTATCTTTCTAGTACAGGATAGAAGTAGTTTTTTCAGAACTGGTGGATATATGGATAAAAGGATGGATGTTCGTTTCACAATAACGCCAAAACTACAGATCTTCTTGATCTATGTCAAAACTATTGAATAAGATAAAACGTAGTTTATGTATCTTTCGTTTGTGAGATGGATAACTTTCTTTCCCTCTGTGGTTTATGCCATTGCTCATAAAACTTTGTAGGCCATAAAGAAATAAAGCCTATTTCCTGCGCCTTGCAACGTATTATGTCGTCGGCTTACCGAACTGACGGACTCCGATCTCTCTTACTCTACTTACCTTGTCCATCATCCTGCTAAATTTAGCTTATGCCACACCTTATGGTTTCTTAAGTTACTACTAATTATAATTTAGTGGCGTGTGCAACACCGTCTTGTAGATATCAACAAATTAAATAAATATATTTAGTAATAAACCCGCTTGATTTCTAAACAAAGGTTTTAATTAACTTAACTTTAGTTTAGAACTTTAGTACATATTACTATATTATAAACCAAAGAGTCAACGAACAGAAAACCAAAGTTTAAAGATACGACACGTGTTTCGCCTCTACACGAGGTCATCAGGAGGTGTGGACTCGCCGAAGTTCGAAACGAGAGAGTTCTTTGGTTTATGATATAGTAATATGTACTAAAGTTCTAAACTAAAGTTAAGTTAATTAAAACCTTTGTTTAGAAATCAAGCGGATTTATTACTAAATATATTTTTATAATTTGTTGATATTTATGGATTTCCGCAAGTAACGCCTGAATCAATCAATTACCGTCTTGTAGACATCGTTGCATGCACTAATTTACTCCTACTAAGTTTACAGACAGCTGCAGTTCACTAGGTCCCCATAATTTATATTTCATCCAGTTATTGCAACGCATTATTCGTAAACTCACGCAACTGTTAACTGTTACGTTGACTGACATAATAACGTTCTATCACTGAATGTGTTCGGCTAACAAGTGCATTTAGTTTAGTTCTCATTAAAATTTTCATAAAAAACTGTCATGTTTGATAAAAATTTGCGGGTGCGATTTACGAATCATGTATATTTATTGTTTAGGTTCCTGTATAAAAAATCTTTACCTCATAGTTTCAGGTTTTCCCTAACTGACTCTTTGTCATGCTTTATCCTGTAATAGAATTTCCAATTCGAATATCAACAGAATCTGTGAAAATCATAATAACAAATTATCATCTGTCTAATTCATAGGGTTTCCAACACGATTCATGTCAAGGCCGACAGATGTTGCTGAGTATTTCAATTTAGAAACTAATACATACTAATTACTTAAAAAAAACCTATAACCGCAACGAAAAGATTCCGCCTTACGAAATGACCAGCTGTACGCATTGTTGTAAAACCAGGAAACGGTAAACAAATTCCAAATATGTAAACGTGTGGGTGTAGTCAAGGTGGGGCAGAGTGGGGCAGAAAACCCCGTAGCTCTTACTTCATTCTTCGGCACTTTGTTCCACTTAGAAATTCTTGACTCAATAAGTTATATTGCTATTCTACAGGTCGTAGCGTACGAAGTTTGCGATAAATTATATCTCTTAATAGCGAACCTTCCGCAACTTCGACTGCGTGAATATAGACATAGACAAAACACATTGACATACTAATGTTTGATGCTTCTAGGATTTAGTTCAAGACTGTGCGTAATATTCAGTCATATTTATATTTTAGACAGATCTAATTTAGCCTTTCTCTGCTCTCTCATGTTAAAAGTACATTAGGTTCTAATTATTTCGTGACATTATCACTGTACTAAGATGTCTGGTGACATCCACCAATCGGCATTGGGTCCGCGTGGTGGATTTAGTAAGACCCATTCGCTCTCCTAGCCTAGAGTAGGCCTGAGTCCCAGCAGTATAGGAACATTATGGGCTGATTATGTTTATGCTATGTTTGGCCAGATCTAAGAACTGTTTAAACATACCCATCAAAACCTAGACTAAGTACGTTACATTACACTGCCTGTAAACGCACATTATGACCGCTGTTAGTCGCACATGCGTTGCTTGTTACGTTGTTGCGTTGCACATTGCAGTTTTGTAACGAATGCGTTATGTCGTAGATGATGACCGATTTTATTAAAGTTAATGCTTGTGAAATCGTTACGTTAAATGGAGCGGTGCGAGGAAACTACGCATCAAAGTTGTGATAGTTTGATAAGGTGAACAATATTGGAGGATCCGTTACATTAAAAATGTAATTTATGTTTGATGAAATTAACTTCTGTTGATATGCTTATTTCTATGTCCAGAATATCTAGAAGATTTTGATAAATAATAGGTGCAAAGCATACAAAGTATGTGCATAATTAAGAATTCCTTATTGCTAACGGATAATGTACAAACGTTTGCTTGGCGTTTATATTTTAATCTGATATGTTTTGTAGCCATCAGGTTTTCAGAGACTGACGAACGCCGTTTTCGTTACTCCTGATTGATATTATTTCCACTGTATAAAGTATTAAGTATAAAGTGTCTGTTAATGTCATAACCTAATGCTGCTCAGCAAAGGAACATATGTTCAGTTATATCAGATTTTTAAGATTCAATCCAAAGGAATAACCACTAAAAACAATAATTGATTGATTCAGGCGTTACTTTGCGGAAATCCATAAATATCAACAAATTATATAAATATATTTAGTAATAAATCCGCTTGATTTCTAAACAAAGGTTTTAATTAACTTAACTTTAGTTTAGAACTTTAGTACATATTACTATATTATAAACCAAAGAGTCAACGAACAGAAAACCAAAGTTTAAAGATACGACAAGTGTTTCGCCTCTACACGAGGCATCATCAGGAGCTGTGGACTCGCTGAAGTTCGAAACGAGAGTGAATAAACAACTTTGGTTTATAATATAGTAATATGTACTAAAGTTCTAAACTAAAGTTAAGTTAATTAAAACCTTTGTTTAGAAATCAAGCGGATTTATTACTAAATATATTTATATAGTTTGTTGATATTAAAAACAATGTTCCGCCAAAATAATATTGCACATGAAATATAACCACACGCACTTGTAATTTGTGATTACCACTAAATAGATGTAGAAAGTTAATTTCTACGTATTATTAGATACATTGGAAAACATTGACGTCTTGATATCTCCAGTGGCGTCAATGGAACTGTAAACAATTTGAATGCCATTTCCATGGGAGCAGGGAAAGTAAATTGAAAATTGCCCCGACACCGCTGTAACTGGCAATTGGTTTTCTCTTTTTTGTTATTCCATCTGTTTATCGTGATCTTGTTTACCACCTTTCTGTTTCTCTTCTTCCAACCATTTCTGTTTCTCTGTGCATCAGCTATTGAGTTTAGTATTAGCTTTTACGCATTCGATTGTTAATAGTTAACTGTATCAATACATTTGGTAGTTATTTCTTTCATCGAAATCAGCGTATATATATGTTTTTATCGAGGACGAGGTGGCCGAGTGGATGAGACTCTTACCTTGCGATCTGATGGTCGCGGGTTTGAATCCCGGTGGCAGTCATGCGTAAATGGGAATTTTCGGTCGAAAGAATCTATGTATGCATGCATCCTACGTTCTCGCAACGGTGAAGGAAAATATCGTGAGGAAACCGGCATGTCGTAGAACCAAAAAGTTCGAAAGCATGTGTCGAGTGCACGAAAGGAGCCTCTTCGAGGCGCACTTGAAATCCTTTCATCACACTGGTTCGAAGGACCTAGTGACACGATAAGAAGAATTGTAGATATTGGTTCATTGTAGATAATTTATTTTGAGGAGGTACAGTTATTATTTTACATACAACCGTTAAACTTGTGACAAACTTGTTCGTATCGATATAATGCTGTCATTATATTCCACACAGACAGT
Source organism: Lobophora halterata (assembly GCA_932526365.1). Taxonomy (NCBI): domain Eukaryota; kingdom Metazoa; phylum Arthropoda; class Insecta; order Lepidoptera; family Geometridae; genus Lobophora; species Lobophora halterata. The sequence continues at coordinate 10,414,897 of OW052002.1, forward strand.
TTGCATAATTTATTTAGATTAGACGTGATCGATTCTAATTGCAAGCTTTCGAAGTTATTCCGAATAATCGTCGACTTCCACGATTAGTATCGATAAATCGCTACTGGTCTTTTATATCTATCGGCACCGGTGATTGTACAAGACGTGAAATCATGTTAATGTCCTCGATAACTAATTGTGCTGCACTGTTTCGAGAAATAATACTTTGCCACATTGATTTGCCTAGTAGGCTAATAGTCGTTCAGTTTAGTGCTTAAGGTATAATCATTATTTAGACATGTTTGATTCGAACGTTTACCTAAATCGTTTTATACTTAGCTTGATTGGGTTCTACAATTATGAGATAATTACATTTGACGTGTAGATATTTCTTTAATTTTGTAAATATTTATCAATTCGAAGACCTCTCCCATTTTTATTTTTCATTTTGCGGGTCAATAGTCGTCTCGTCCACTATTTTTCATCCAAAATGAATGAAATGACGAATCTAATATATTTAATATAAAATATGTAATCGCCAACTCATCTCAAGCTTGTTCCTATCAGTCTTTTTTACAATAATGTCAGAGTCGATTTGTTTGATTTAATATAACTTATGGTGGTTAGGTATTCTCTATAAAAAACTTCATTATATTTACTTATTTTGAAAATTTTCTTTACGTTGTTTAATATTTAAAATTATACCGTTACCATGGATCTATGTAACTGCATTTTACCAAAAACCCTTCATCAAGAAACCCAGAAACTTTATTGTCTTTTATCAATTTTTTTCTTTAGGTAGATTAGTAATAATGTTGTTGTTTTTTTAGTTTATTTACAGTAAGTATGTTTCCAATTGGGCGATGTGGTTGCACAGCGACAAAGCCCTTTATTTGATGTTAAATAAAAAAGTTAACGTTTATTTTTGTTATAAAATTAGCCTGCTTTGAACGCCAAAACTCCAAGCAATAGATAATGACCAACAATTTACCCTGTTTATGATTTCAAACATCAAGCACCATGCATCGGCGTAATTATAAGCAGTTACCGTCTCTTTGTAAAGGATAATAACCCATAATAAATGTCTGTGCATTGATTTCAAGTCCTGCTCTTAATAAGGGTGTTCTTTAGTGCAAAAATAAACCAATAGTTTGTATAGGTATGCTATATTAAATAAATAAATAAAATGTATTTTTCATATTTCGAGTAACATAAGACTTATAGTGGCAGTATTGAACTAAAAAACTAATTGGGTTGCTACCGTAATATAACTACCGTATTTGTGAATTGTGACCTGTCGTTGAAACTTATAATACGACATAATAATGTCTAGATACATGGTATTCATATCTAGACAGCTTATTTTGTACACATAAAATATAATATTAATAAAATAAATTTATTAGACTTGGACCTGACTGACCGGCTGAAACTAAAAACGACTGAAAGACAATGTACAGGCCCAACCGCTGAACGTTGAAACTTGGAGGGTGTTCGTCAGAAGTGCAATCGCGTACTAAGAATTAAATTTTATTAATTTGCAATGCAAACAAAGATAGGGCGTCAGCTAGTATTGCATATAGAACAAAACAACGTTTGAAAAGAAGTTAGTAAGTATGAAATTTAAGATCATGTACTGTAACAGTGCACATAAATAACGTACAAGGTACATAATTGAGTATGAGAATCATGTTTCTGGGGCACGATAAGCAATCCTCCCAGGATTTACTACCAAAGGATAATGACGTTTCGACACCGCGTCCCAAATTCTTCTCAATAAACGTGATGAAACGAAGATGCTGCTGAACTGTCAAACGAGATAATACAAAATTTATTACCTGATCTTATACTGCCCTACTTAGCTTAACCTAAAATAAAACGGCGAGGTACGTGTTAGACCACGCAATGTGATAGAATTCAGAGTCATTACGTAAGACTGAAATTCATGCACCTCAAAATCTAAGCTCTTTGTACACACTCAATCTGTTTTTCTCGCAAAATCATATCGTCTGCGTTTGTCTGGAAGAGATTGCTGCCTTTGTCATTTTTATTTCTTTACTTGTTTTTTTTAATTATGTAAAGGTGATACAAAAAAATATATAATATTCTATTCTATTCTATTCAAGAACATAATTGCATAGAAAAATAAAAATTGAGATTATGCCTGTGTCATACCGGCAGACGGACAGACTATAAATAAGGCTTTCATTGTCATACATAATTAATAAATTAATATAGTGTGTAAAAAAAAAATATATAATAAATATTCATCTAAGAAAATGGTTTTTGTTATATTTATCGAAGTATCGCATCATTTTTTTTGCACATGATATTTCTTTCAATACAAGGACGTAGGTATGTATATTTTTTCCTGGTACCATTACCATTTACCAATGAACCCAAACTCCTCAATGTCATTTCATACGGAGAGGGACTGACCTGAACACGCATACAATGTAATCAGTCGCTTTGTGTTGACAATTACTTTATTTTTCAGCCCTAATGGCCAGCATTTCGATAAGGTCAATATAAATAAATGCTCATATAAAGGCATGATCTCACTCGGGCACGCTTCAGCTCATGACGTCAGCTAAACCGGGTAAACAAGCTTGCGTGTGTAATTTTTATTAATCCTTCGTTTTGGTGCTCGTTCAGTTGCCGATAGGCGGATTAGACAGGCGATTTGTCATTCTTGACATTTTGCATTTATGCCTCATATACATTTTATCTCTAATGCCTTGATCACACGTACCGAGTACTCTATACGTATAAACATAGCACCGAGTGCTCGGCTGAGCGTGTGATGTAAGCTTTCACTGTCTCGGTCGAGTAACATTTTACTGTCTCGCCCGTTGGCTCGGTACGTGTGATCTAGGCATTACTCAAACAAAAATCACTGTAGCTCAAGACAGAACTAGAGTTCCATGTAATAATAAGATTGTAAACATTACTTTTCTCGTAAAAAAAAATTAATACATATAATTCCAGAGAAACCCTTAGATGCTGATAAGGCAGCATCCGTTTTCCTTCCTTTTACACTATCTCACTACAAGGGGCCCGTCATTGCTTACTATAAGTGTTACGTCATTACCGCAGGATCGCACCACTACGTTTATGACATCATGCGTATTGTTCATTGTATTGTTTTGGCCAGTTTAATTATTCTACGGCTAATGGATCAACCTCGGATCTCACCGACATTATAATGTTGTTGTGTTCGACTTTGCGGTTCATGAATCAGTTTTATTTACTCTTCACGCATCAGTATTTTGCGCATCTTTGTTTTGTACCTCGGGGTTATGTCTCCCCGTCTCTCAAGATGTGACTTGGTAATATTCACATAACTGTATTGTAGCTGTGTTAAACTGCTTAACTGTTGCGCCTGTAATGTTTTGCGAGTATCCGCTAAATTCGACGAGAGCTAAACGTTTTATTTGCACCGCGATTCCGCATTGCGACCGGTTACCCGCCTCGGATGCACCATTAACTGGAGCATTGCTCGCGAATACAGTGAATTGTTGATGGCTTCCATCGAGCGGGTCTGAAATCTATAATTACCAGCTGATGAAATTGCCTATCATCCAGTCAATCGATGTTATAGCAGGCGGTCCCCATCATCTACCTACCTTACCCTACCCTAATTGTATCTATTGTGTGTCAACCTGTTAACAGTGTACCTTAAGTTATTCACAAATAAATAGTTTTTCTTCTACATCATCATCAACCTATAGCAGTCCACTGCTGGACGTACTACTCGGGCGAGTAAACATGACACCTGGCTGCCACGTGGCTCGGAACTTGATGCTTCCCCCGCTGCCTCACGCTGCGCCCTCCGTGTTTCTTCTTCCTCTAATTGCGAAGCCTTATCATTACCAAGTACAACAGGACCTCTTATCTTAAGCTTCTCTATCAAGATAATCAAATTCCACGCTGTGTTTTGCACAAACGTCATTCGAGCCAGGTGTCATGTTTATTCGCCCGAGTAGTAGGTCTCTCCCAAGGCGCGCCACTGAGCCGGTCCCCACCGAGATCCAAATAAACACATACAATATCTTCTCTTCCATTTAGCATATATCTAATATACCATGTTAAACTTTCCACGAATAATCCCAAATTAAACCTGACAAGCGCGTACACACTTCAGTGACAGAGACTATTTCGGTAAGTCTGTTCTAAGGCTTCCACGCTCCAGTGCTCAGATTGACATGGGTGTGCACGAGAATAAGGAACTATATCGGTACCGGTCAAATTACAAAGGCTTCCAGTACATTGAACCTAGTGAAGTAATGAAGACCTTGAACGGTTTCTCTGAAGGGTTAAGTAGTGGTAGCCATTTGCAAAATGTCATGATCACCACTAATCGCTAATAACTAATTAATAAGTTAATAACACATGCTCATTAGGCAATAAATTATTCTGACTTTTATGATCTACGATGTAAACTCATAAAACTAATGTAAGTTCATATAATGTGTCATACAAAAGAGTAATGTGTACTATATATTAACATGAGTATATACATTATGTTTGCCATATTTCTTTTTATAGAGATGACATTATCATAATTAATATGAATCACAATCCGGCTACATGCATGTTATCGCCATGGGAATACTTTTGATAAAAACTGTTCATATGAACGGCACTTATTACATGTAGTTTGCAGCTTAGATACGCTCTATACAGTCATATCACGCCTACTCCACTTAAGTCTGATGTCATAGCATTTGACCATTAAGCAAAAACTGCAATTTGGACTTGGTTTGTTTGCTATTGCTACGGACGTTGAAACGACTAATAGCTTATTCCAAATGTGGCCATTAAAACAATCGTCCATCAATCATACATTCGGTACCCGGAAGAAAGGTTCATTAGACGACCTTTGCGTGTGACCTTGGTGTCAAGTAACACCCCGAAGCGGTAGGGGTTCCTCACTGCTGAAGGTCGTTGGACTGTCCGATTCATTCTTGCTATAGGTTAGTAATGTTGCATCTATATTTGCTGATACCAACAACTTCGTTTACGTTGTGAACCTACAAAATTTCTATCTTAGTACACTTCTTGGACGAACATATCCTCGAAATTTCAAGTCCTGTCAGTCAGGACAAAACCTTTTATTGGTTGCCTTACTGTCACGACCGCGGATTAGAATCTACGAATTCCAATAATATAATGAGCTTTACGATTTTTCTTCAAACATAATCTTATTTTGCTGTGTATAATTTCTGTCTGTGTTCAAAGGGATGCTATCTATCGACCCTCAAACATTACATATTAATAGGTCGACGCTCTTTGCCACCCTCCAGATCACCATCACTCAAGAGTTCAACATTCGCCCTTCATAGCTTGTCATATTGTGACACCGAATTATGCTTATAGGTTGTAGGTATTCGTGCTTACTTTCAACAGGTCCAACCAAATGGATCCACTCGCAAAAAACACTTCATTTTATTCGCTTTATTCTGAAACTTTTGCATTTAGTTAAAGAATAGGTTTGCTCTTCATATTTAAACTATTAGTTAGCATTCTAAATTAACTATAGCGTTAGTATATTATTTTTACGATAACATATCCTACCGAATTATTGATTTTTATTGTCTAACCTTTACGTTTGACATTAATTATCTGTTCATTAAACTTTAATTTTAATTTAACGTATTGGAGAAATCTGTAATGTTAGTATAAGTTTGTGAAATAAAGAATTGAATTGAATTAATTTGTTGCCCTCACGCGCCTTCCAGAAATCAATTTACTTTTTAATTAAGCGTCCTTTGACGTAATTGAATATGATGATGAATTAAAATATGCGTTAAGTTTTTGTTTTACAGAAGCTCTACCCACCTCATCAACTTACTTTACTAACTTTACTTTCTTCGGCGTTACAACCTTTTATGGATCCTGGCAACTTCTACAATGGACTGCCACTCTCTGCGAACTTTGGCCTTCCTTATCCTGGTGGTAAACTTCCCAATGGCCTTGAGATCTTCGTCGATGCAGTCGCACTATCTCTTCTTTGGCCTCATTGTGGTCTTTTCTGCTGCGGCTTCCAGTAAGTGATGATTACTTTGGGCGCCCTATCCTCTCCCATTCTCTCTACGTGCCAGGCCCATCTCAGACGCTGTGATTTAATAAATCTGAAGATCGTCTCCTGATCCATCAGAGCATCTAGCTCATGCTAAAAATAAATAAAAAATAAATAAAATAGCGCATCATAAAATAAAATAATAAATAAATGGTTCATCCTGATTCGATATCCATTACTTCCGCCTCTGAGAGGCCCAACCACCTCATACGTAATTTAATTTAATTTGAATGATAAAGATACAAAATATGATTCAGATATCAATTACAAATTTGTAAAAAAATAATTCAATTTACGCCTAATGTAAAAAAAAGAAGGAAAGTTCTTTTGAAAACTTCTGTTGAAAGCGAAAGCGCGACAATAAATGTTTAACTGCTCCCACTACATTTTAAAATCACGTGGGATGTCATAAATGTTAAGGAGTTTCATGCAGAAGACTATAATTAAATATTTTATTCGTCACTGAATTAATGCCCTGACGTGTTAGTAATAAAAGCTAATGGACGTTATCAAAGCTTTTAACGAAATCAGCGTCGCCATCGCCACTGTTGTGAAATGGTAAATGGCTACGTCCCGCTATAAAATGGTGCAACTTATGCCTCGAAATAGATCACTCGGGTAAATCGTGAATAATGCTAATTTTACATTGTGCTTGTGTACAATTCAACCCACTGCATCAATCTTGATGCCCTGTCTGTGAAATTTTATAAACTTGCTGTTAGACACACAAAACAGATGATGTTTACGTTTTTTCTGCAAGAAAACTATCAGAATTTTTGAGTTGTCTGAATTCGAAAATTTACAGCACCTTTGAAAAATGTATTCAATTTCCATCTGGCTTGAGTAAACTGCACTTATCTTTATTTGCTGCTCTTGCTTACGTCGCCGATTCAATTAACTCCAGCCTGGAAAGCAATTCATTTCTCATGAATTCTGGTAACAGTCGAGGGGGTGGAAAGGTCAGCCTTCTCTGGTTTGTTGCACTGTTCTCGAACTTCGGTCAAGGTGAGCTCGGCGCCGTCCGGAGCCGAAAGATAAATAAACAAATCGCGAAAACATTAATGATTCCACTGAATCTGCTAAATCTTGGCGGCCCGGATGCTGCTGAAGGTTAATATGTCCCTTACTTATGCACACCAATTTGTCAAAATCCTCATTTAGTTTTGTGTCAATATGTCATTTATAACAGTTTCGAAAATTGTATAGTACCTAAATATATATTTTTTAGTACTTTTATTTCGAAATCCATTTGATAGAGTACTTTACAACTACATATCTATTTGATAGCAGTGAGAATCTCTTGCAACCTTCCGACAACTGACAATTCGGTGTCTTCATTCATTTCACTTAATTTCAATTCCCAAAATGTATATATTGTTATGGTAAAGAAAAAAGTAAATTACTTTAATAGGTATTTTATTTTGGGCAGTTACTCGTACTTGGTCAAAAAATATGTCAACTGTTTACCTTAAGTTTTATATTTACTACTCTTATTTCTCGCATAAAATTCTACGGATTAAAATATTTATCGCCAGTAAACATATTTTTTTCTAAACAGTAAATGCATATATGACCATAATTTAAACAAAGCATATCGTTGTAAACATGTTTTGAAGTTAACATATTTTTATTTCTTGTTTCTCGTGCTATCTTAGGTTGTTTAATAACGGTATAAATATAATTAGTCCATAATCGTGTTTTCGAATACTGTTATTATTTCCTTAAGCTCTACTTTCTTAACTCTATATTCTCGCCCGCTTTTATCTGCTCTGCGGTCACGAACTGCAATTCATTATTGTGTCAGTAATTCGAATGCTAACTCTTTCTTGGAATAAGGGTCGAGCAAATGTGATTCCGAAATGAAGGGCGACAGTTCTCTAGTATTCATCACTTTTCATGATCCATGTTTTTTGCTACAGATTTTGGACTCTATATTACAGTATTTACAGTTGCGAGTCGCTGCCACGGAGACAGCATTCGTTTGTTATCGGTCTGTATCGTGCCGCGCACGCGCCAGAAACGACCATTTGTATGATTTACAATGTGCTCCATTGAAGTGCGCCTTTGTTGTCCTAACAGGCTTCGATGATAGTGGGATTACACAATCGCGTCTTTTGACGCTTGTCGAAGGTTATCCAGCCAGCTCTCCGTCTCCGAGTGTATATGCCTTTGTGTGGGTAAGGCACTTTGATCAGTCCCTTTGATGATATTTCACGTTTCTGATCTTTGTTTGTCGGCTGTGCTACCACAGTGACCGTTCCTATGAAATTGTTGCCCTTTGTAATTTTGTGGTTGCGAACGGTAGGCGTGGACTTGATATTATTTCTTGCAACATGCCTTTGAAATATGCATTGTTTCGTTGCTTTGAGGTTTCGTTCATAAATAACTTTGTCTCTGGTGAGTTATTTGTTTACCGTAGCGTGGACTTAATACCAATTTTGACACTATCTCTTAATATTACTTACTTACCAGATGCTGCACGCAGCTTTGCTGGATGGTATCGTAACAAAAACATAACTTTTTTTCAGCTCTTTAACAGTTATCCAAACCCATGCCTTAAACGTTTAGTTCAGTTCAATACCTCGAATTTGTTACAATCTAGTAGATAATAAATCTTTAAATCTAAACACGACATCAACTAGCTGGCAAGCGACTGTATTCCAATTAGCGTTAATCAATTATACGTTTATACGTTACACAAATTTGCTAGATTTGGTGCCGATTCCCTCATATTAAGCATGATTGATATTGGTGGTTTGCCAAATAGTTGCTCCCGTAAATCTGGAGGCACATTGGAATTTGTCTACTTTATTAATAACGTTTTAAATTCATACAACTGCGCACAACTTTGTGTTTATTTTTACAATTGTTATTTTTTAATCATTGGGTTAGAATTTGATTACTTTATTTTTCCTTTGTAAAACATTGAATACGTAACGTATATTGATCTAAGACATATTTTATAAAATCTAATCTATAATTCCATCTAACTAGTAGTAATCAACAATGGAAACGACGTTCGTTTTTTTCCAAAGAGTGTGTAAATAACCATGTTGGCATGTCAACACGGAACCGTGATGATTACTCATACCTACCTACCATTAATGTGGCTGTATTGCACATCACATGTCCAACCAATGCTGTGATCTGTAGCATATTCAATTTTACATTACCTACTTTGAATCGATTCTCAAGATTCTCAAAGATTCTGTGACTCTGCTCTTACTCTAGTCTTGATTAGAATGCAGACCATCTTCATTACCCTTAGTAAAAAAAATAAACAGCAAGAGACTCCCGTGATACAGACTTGCCCTAGTGCGAGGTCTACTGTGAACTATTGTGTAATATTTGTACACTACTGTGTAATGGATCCTTGTGTCTGAATAAATAAATATTTATTATTTATTTATTATTATTTGTGCTTTTGAAAATAAATATTGATTGATTGATTGTAAAAAAAATGAGTGTTCAAAATAAGACGAGAATTAGATAGGTAGCGTTTCAAACAAATCAGTTTATATATCTCTTTCTTTATAAACTCTAACATTAAGCTGAGTTCATTTCTTTTGTCCTTGTCGCTAACAAAGGTATTGGAATTGAAATGTAAGTAGCGACTATCCGTGTGACGCAATAGGTAACTTATTAGTAATCATCTCCATACTGATCTGTACAACAATACATTGTTTTACCTACTACAGTCTGTAGAGAAACATGAGCGCCTGAATATAAATAATGTTTATATTTTGAAGTGACCTTCACGTGAAACACGAAAAATACCTATGAATAGTTATTTTCGTGCAAAACTAAGCAAGGTGTGCCACATTGCAGTTCTAACTAACAGTGTTTTAGTATTTCGATCTCGTCTTTCGTATTCATAAATCACATTTAGTGTTAGGTTATTTTTATTTTGAATATTATTTTTTTTAATTTAACATTTCATATAAAAATACTAAAGTTTTATGAAATCCTTGATTCACAGCAAGATATTCTAACAGCGATCCGCCATTCAACTTCTAGATTATTACTTAGACAAAACTGCAAAACTGGAGTACAGGTATTCTTGTAAAGTGCCGCTTCAGAACAAGCTCGGGTTATAAAAGGGCCAAAATGAATAGTGGATCATTTAAACGCTAATATGATATAGCAGCTACAAATGTATGTAAAGGTAGAGTCTTGGATGATATTATTCACACATACAATTACTTTTTAGATCACAGATAAATTATATCCATTGTTCAAAGATACTTACCCAGAAATGGTAAAACTCTTATCATAATTCATTTTTTGGGCTAACAATTAATACTTCCGCTAAAACGACCTCAGGCCACATGACGCTTTGCGACCTTACATTTATTATGGTTTTACGAAATTAACTACATGCGGAAATAACACTTTTATCACGAGTAAATCGTACATTTCACGGAAACGTATAAAGGTACCATACGGTAATTGAATATAACCATAAATTACTGCTTATTGCCTTTGTTGAGCGTATTATACTGCAACAAAACTCACTTTCTTTTCCTTGATAATGTTGGATTAACCGTGGATTTTAATGCCACCAGGAAAAAAACATTTTTGAAATGAAAACTTCTTTAGGCGCACTGAGCAAAATATTCGTGTCTACTGTCTTTTCTTTTACCTGAAAAACATCAAATAATGGTAGCGTAACATTATAATACTACAAAATAAGGTGCCTGTATTGTTGAAGCTTATAACCGTGAAGAAAAATATTTTTTGAATTAGCATCCCTTCTACTGTCATGTCAATGTACTCACTGTCAAACTATAAAAATATTGGCGATATTTCGTATTATTAAACTCTCCTTTGAAGAAGTTTACACTTCTGTCGTGTGGTCTTAAGCACTTATATTTAAACCACTAAAGATGATAAACTTAGCGTGTTTCAGTAATTAAAGCGATTTAACCTTTGTGCGCCCAACAATAGATAACCTTGTACAGGAGGCGACGAGTAGACCGCCTTTGTCGACGACTATGTGACTTGCGTTCGTGCTTTTCGTATTATTATTAGGGTGCGTTTCCACATCAGACCGTGAATTGGCCAATCACAGTAGTCGAAAGCTGGGCGGAGTGGAGAGGAGCGGACCGTGAATTGGCCAATCACAGTGCTCGAAATCTCTATGCGTCCGTCGAAACGCACCCTTACTGGATGCGTTCCATGCGACCTTCTTCCAGTTCGTAGATATGTAACCGTAAAATTATATTTTAATGGCTAACAAATCCATAGAGTTATGAACTTTTTCAATGTGATAGCACATTGGAATGCTAGGAAACCTAAGTAAAATCATTGTAGGATAACTATAACGTTCGTAAATTGTGTTTAGACAAACAAATTAAGCTTAGATTTGAAGATTATCAGCATTTTTATGTAAAAAAGAGATTAGATGGTGATGACGACTGTTGTATGGCGATGATTTGTGGTATGCAGAAGATCGACATTCGGCATAAATGCCGATCTTCTGCAACGTGGATCTTCTATTTTTCTGCTTTTCTAGCCTCGATAGGCATATGAATCGTCTTATCTCAAAATCAACATCGGTTCCATCTACACAATGACCTACGACCATTCTAAGCCCTTCTGAATACTTAACGTGAACGATAATTAAAATCTACTATTCCTTGTTAGCCTACTGGCGAAATCTTTGTATTTAAGACGATTATATCATACGTAAGTTACGTACGTAATTTTGCATTCGGAATGCTTGCTTGCCAGTACCTTGTATGACTGACACTCCTGTTGCCTTGCCACTAACTGATTATCACTGCTTACAATATATCTTCACCCCGCTGAGAATGCTCTGCTTCGCTCGGCTGTTCGTAGTCCATAACAGAATTTACGAGAACAATAGCGTAATTATCCTCGATGGAAATTGAACTTGGCGGGATATCGACTTGTATTGTTTTCATTTAGGTTAACACATAGATTGTACCGTTAGCCATAACATTGTATAGTCTCGATTGTAGTTCAAAATCGACTAGTGCTTAGCTGCTCCAAAACATTCAACTTTCACCCAAGTGTATAAACGACACATACATTGTTGGTATGGATTGGAGCAGCTAGGTGGGTAGTATACGATTGGTGATCGACGCTAGGGCTGTGGTGAAATGGTGATGTGTCGGCAGCATCAGCGGATTGGCGTTGGCGCTCGGTGGCAGCGGCGCCGGCAGCCCTGCGGTGACCAGCGACACTCGGGAGCTGACTGCGACCTCCTCACGCGCGGCATCGCCTCCGCCCTCCGAGAGGCAGCAACACTCCAGGTAGACGCGCCCCACGCTCGGAACGTTTGGCTTCTCTGGCTATGCCTGTGTTTGTACTCTTTGGCCAATGGTGTGGCAGCTTTGATCTCGTATAATTCGATTTACCTGAATTTATATCAAAGCTAACATACCATGTGTCATTAAAGGTGTTGGTTTTTTGTTCACTTTTTTGTGGGTCCATGGTCCTTGGTTTTGTATTGTAATTAGAACGCCATACAACGTTCCTAGTATGTGTGCATGCTTGCCTGCGGAGTGGTATTTATGTTTTTTTTAATGTAGTAGTAATTTGTTTTGTTACGGTAGTTTAATGTGTGTTTTATACAATGTAAGTAGTGTTTATTACGTGTGAAGTCATCTGCTTCAGAGGCGGATCTTCTCTGCGAGTTTTGTGTCCCGAATAACTTAAAATCACAGCCGCCCACAACAGCTCAGCTTAAAGATCCCTAATTACCAGTTTAAAGCTGTCAATAGTTCGAGATAAAAAGAATTTATAAATAATGCAAGATGGAAGTCAAGTTGAATGGCCGCTCTTAACCATACCATTACCGGCATCCCGTACCGTCTTTTCCTGTCGGAAAGAATGACTTCGTTAACTCTAAATAAAGAACAGAAGATCCATGTTATTTGTCACGATATCGTACGCGTACCGTCAAACGAAAGTTTCATGATCCAACAAAAAGGATCCTACTCTTACTAACTGACACGTGCAATACCTGAACTAAATGCATTGAAACTCAATATCTCAATATGAAGAAGTTTCATTAGATATGATACACCGCAAATTTAAAAAAATATAAAATTAAAGCACCAGAAAACAAAAATCAGTTGCCGTTACTGAACACAGTTATGGCAAAAAAACTTAATATAAATAAGTCGATTTTTTGTCAAAATAAATATCATAAAAAATGGATAATTTACTGTTACCGTTAGTCGTTTTCCTATGGATTTCCGTCAGGCGGTGAGTCAGCTCGCAAAAGCTCGGCTCGGGCGCCGCACTCGCCCCGTTGTCACTCTGTCATTTTGTAGATACCCAAAATTCTGACTGCACAGATACAACGCAGTACCCCTTCTGCATTGTCCATTTAAGTTTTTTTGGTCATTAAAAATGTATGGTGTATATGCCAGATATTAACAACGATTCCTAACCCGTGAGAATGTTTATCAGGTACCTCATGTAGAGATGCAATAGTTTTTCGTAGACTTTCGCGATTATCACATAGTTATAGGTACATATTACAGTTAACTCGTAAAAACCGACACGTCGGCATATAAAAAAGATAAGGTGAGAGCGATTAAAATCCGTACTAATAACTATGTAGAGACATAGAATAGAGAATCAAGTAGAGATGCTTCTCCTGATCTGATTGAATATTTTATGTTTGACTTGCGGTGTCGCAGTATTTCATTATGAACTTATAATATAAAAACTTAATTATTGAACATTTTAAAAATATTATTAGCATAAAATTTATCAATTACCGTTTCTGGTAAAACCACATAAAAAGAACTCAAACACAGTAGTCGCTAAATATATTTTCGAGTTCGTCAATATTTGTCATGCTTTTCGGACCAAAAAAAACTTTTATTTAGCTACCAGTTAACCAATAAGGCGATAAGGACCGATTGATGGTTTTACAATACATGAATGGTTTGACGACACCGTGGCTTAGTTGGTAGTGACCCTGCCTACGAAGCTTGGTGTTCCGGGTTCGATCCCCGGCCGGGGCAAATATTTGTGACGAACACAAATGTTTGTTCTCGGGTCTTGGATGTTGTGATGTGTTGTATGTGTCCATGCCACCTGCGACACAGGGAATCCTAGTGCAGGGGTGTGAGTGTGTGAATGTTTATGTTTTTAATATCCAATACAAAATTATAAAGGTAAAAATAATTTAACGGAAAAACTTCAATAAAAACACAGATATACCTATGTTTCAGTCTAAAAATGCACGCCAATTAAATCGTGCAAAAATATTTTTGGCGGCCATAATAGAGGACTGTACATTCTTAGACTAAAAGATCTATATTCGCCTGACCTGTACCTAAATCATCACTGAATTACGTTCAATTTTAAAAACCTTGAAATCTGGCCGAAACCGCTTACACACGCCGAAATGTATACATAGTTCTCATAATACAACTCCTAATTCGATGTTCCAACTCGGGAGCTTACGTCATGCTCTCAGAATAGGCGGTGGTTGCTTTCAATGTAAAGTTATTGTAGATTTTTTGCGCCCAGGTTATTGACTTGCACGTTTTAAATGTCATGGCAAGGGTACTCCTGGGATGGGATGGAGCTTTGTTACACCGCACCGTGCCTAATCGCGAGCAAACAGATATTGTTCTCGGTATGCGGTTAATGATCATAGAGCGATTTAACCGCTCTATCATCCCGATTTTACTATGGATAATTGTTATATTATGTTTTGCCTAGATTTTATTTAGTTACACATAGAATTTTCGTTCTGATTGGTTTGTGAGTATTGGCACTAGAGGCTAGAATATTTTACGAAGGTTAAAATAAATACGTGACCTACTTTTTTACTGTTGAGATACGAGTATATTACCTTTTGTGTCAAGTTTTAACCATTTATTGTTTTCATTGAGTTTGTATAAAAATACTTCGTATCAGCTGTTCAAATAAACGGAAACATTTTTTTCCCTAATCATTCCATGTTTCGCTACAGTGTAAATACAGTAGCTCTTGAAATGTCGACAGCATGATTAAACAATAATTTATAATTTTTGTTTAGTTTTTCGTGTAGTGATAAATTTGTTTTTAATTTCTTGCTCAAAACTTTATAGCAAATTGAAATGAATGCTTAGTTATTTGAAGTTATTTAATTAGATGTTCCAGTCATCACTGACAGTGTGTGTTTTAGTATGTCTTGAGTTTTTTTTTATATATGTACATACATTCATAGATGGTTGTCGTCTCAAAATCAATCATAATTTGTTAAATAGCTTTTTACACGGACCGTACAAGTTACATTTCTCAAATCATCTCGCCCAGAGTATATTTCTGTAAACAGTTTATTTATGAGCCAAAGTCCTTAATAAAAGTGTTGCTAAACCATGCGCTATAAATTCGCAAAACCAAGCAACGCAAACTACGCCTTCGCAATTTTCCAGCAGATATTTTTTACGCCGCCCGTTTAGAACGGCGAGCAATTACATAGTCGTGATTCTCAAGAACACTTGCTAGAAGTATTAGATTTTTATGTTTTACACTCGCTGCATAACAGATGTGCACGTGAGGGCTTGTTTTAAAGACTCATAATGGCCTTTCTTAGACCATAGTTAAGCCCGCGTTTAAAAGGTTTTTAGACCGGAGGGCTAGATAATTAAAGTAGATGCGGGCTGACTTATGTTTTGGTTACAATATTTACATTATTTTTTATTGTGCGCCAAGAATAAAATTAATTCTATCAATTTATAATACTGCAGTAAAAAGTCATATCATAGGTTGGTTGGTTTTCTAGTCTCTACTCGTATGAGACCAAATAAAAACATAAAAATATTTTGTGTCGCTATTAAAAGTTTTAACTTCTTTATCTTCCTAAGCTGATTTTCTACCTTACAATTTTCTACCTAACCGTACCAATTTTGTTGGAATTAGAAGGTCATATACGAGTAAAGCGGGTCTCAAATACACCAAATTATTAATTGCGTACCACTTTTCTGCCTTGGCACAATCCGCGGACCACTATTACACACACCCATATTTTAGACTAGGTAGAGGTGCTAATATCATTGGCGTGTTGAGGAGTCATTTGAGCTGATCAAGGATAGAAAAGTACTTTTAGAGTAAGTTTCAGATAATTGACCATCCATAATCGCCGTGTATCGTAAATCCTTGCAACATCAGCCTTTTAAGGAAACTGCCTGTTTACTGCATCAAATCGAACATAGTAAATAAGACAATTATAGAGGAAAATAACAAGAAATCAAGCTGCATTATTCCACGCTAAGATTGTTGAACACGCAACGCAACGCACCCTTTTATCGCAAAGTAAAGCAATTTACGTGCTCCACTTGTTACCTCGTGGGGTTCACAAGGGCGCCACATGTCAGGGACACTAAAGCGCAAATACCAGATGTGTTCTATCAAACTATCAACTTGTTCTGCGTTTCATCTACTTGACTGAGTGAACGAAGTATGGTCTTATTATTAATCTCAGGGTTAGTGAAATATAATTTAAAATTGTAACTGTACCACATCATTAGTTTAAAACCGAAGACAGACCAAATTGCATGGTTTTTTTAGGAGCATTTCTTATTGAAGCAAGTACTCGTTAAGATGCTTTAAGAGGTTCTATGATGCGTTAGACCCGTTATAATCTTCCCAGCAGCGACCAACCAGCGTCGGGTTCGACGGCCGGCGAAAGCAGTGGTGACCTCATAGATTCAACATTCGCAATTCATCATTTTGTACAATCTCACTCACAATTGTATCGCAATTTTGCAAGCATTTATAGGAAGTTTACCGTTGTTCTACGCCTTTGTTCGTAAACCGCTTCTTAATGTATTGATAATACCACCGTCTCCGACTCCTTGATTCATGTTTGATTAGAATTACAATACGGTTCCAGGATTTCCGTAAACATCTAACGTTCTAAACTTTGGCTGAAATCAATTATTCAGATCTAAATATTGTATTTCATTTGTGATACAAAAAACATGCAATAAATACAAAAACTTCAGATAACCAAAACCTTAAAGATTTAAAACTGGAAGACGAAAAAAAAAGATTATATTGAGAAACCATTCTATCTTACACCTATGTGAACCTGGCAACCGAGTTTATCAAATTATTTTTTTGATATTTTTATTCGATTGTACCCCGTTTGTATCTGTTGTACCTATCTTACCAGTGATTTCAAATCAGTTGCAGCCATTAGACGTCGCCATCTTCTTAGATTGCTCTTACAATGTTGCATTGCTTTATGTAGGAGCTGTCCATTATGTAGGCGAGAATGGCGAACAGGAACAAATCTCTATGGATTCATCATAGCTGTAATATCACTCCGTCTGTCACCATTTTTGTATTCATCCGCCTTGAATACAGGTCTAACACATTCGCGTTGTCCTTGCCCTTAGCAACAACGCACTCACGTCATCTCAGTGACAATGAAACCAGAGTTGTTGTAACCGCAGCCAAGGGATGCGTCGACGCACCCAACCGAGCAAGGACTCGCGCATACGTCATCGTCTATAGCCGATCTTCGAAGGAAACTGCGTACACACGTAACACGTAAAGGAGCAAATTGTTCGATAACCTCGAGCTTTTCAGCTCTATCAATCTACCATCGGGATGTTGCGGTTTGGCTTGCCATTCCTATAATTTGGCAACTAAAATTTCAACACGCCGTGAGTGCGATAGTAAATTTTCAACAGCTTCAACAGATAACATTATCTTCCAAGATCCAATCTATACTAAGCTCGGCTTATCAAAGTCAACCCAAAATGTATTCATCTCGTCTCGTGTAATCTAGTGGCTGGTTCTAGGGTCGGTGCTTTCAATCCGCCCAAAGACCTCAGACTTGACTAAACGACTACAACTATATTATTATAGCCTGGACCGAGAATTAAGCATACCCTCCAAAGCACGGAAGCTCAGTTGTAAAATGTAAATGTATTTAATAAAAAAGTATCGAAGAAACGACACAAACAACTCGTTTGAATATTCGAAGCGATGACATCAACACTGCAGCTTTTTACTTCTTACGTAGGTAAATAACAATTTTATTGAAGTTTGAATGTTAGAAAGTAGTGATTTACAATGTTGTAACACAACAGGGCAATTAATGAAACCTGTCACGAATGTGCTTGTGAATCTATTTTGGCAACCTTGCATAGTTTACTGGCAAAGTTTAGAGCTCTGTTTTAGCTTAATTTGGTTGTATTGTAAATGAGTTAAAAGTTACTTTGGATTTACATCAAAAGGGCTAAGTAGCAGATCTGATAGTATTTTTTGATCCTTAAAACAATAACGTACGTAACATAATACTCATAGCAACGTCATAGCATTATCTAGTCCTCGGCAGCATCGTACGATCACCTGATGGAAATACCCCAACAATTATCTAATTGTTTCTAAGAAACAACTTTAAACACATGCTGTAAAACAATTTTGTTGAAGTTTCATGATTGAATACTATAATATACTTGACCCATATTGTCCACCGGGTTCCGGTTCTCTTTCATCGCGTAACCTTGATGTGATTGGCTTAAAGGTCAAGCGAATCTAAAGATATAATTTTGATAAACATTCACCGGACGGAGCTCGTGAGTTTGTTAATCACCTTCAGAATCGCCAGTGTCTCCACAGTAGATAGATATTGAAAATTTGGATTCATGTGACGTAGCCATTTAGTTTCTTGTTTCTTTTTTATATTATCAATTCAAATTAAAAAATATATTTATTTATTCATAGTTTCTTAGATTCTTACACCCGTTTTCTAATACGATTTTACACTCAAAGAAATACTTACATTGAAATTTGACAGGTGACAGACGAAACTTTAAGTAAAGCGGCGGCCATTTTACTATTGACGTAAGGGTTTGAGTTTGAGGACTGATTTAGAATACGGGTGTCAGATTCTTTATTATATTCATAAAAAAAATTAGACATTGGTGATTATTAATAGTTAAGCTTAAGTTACCCTTACGTATCTTCTCATTATTCAGTCCATAACGAGATATTTTTTATATTTATTTGTCTAGATTCTTGATGATCGTATTTAATGATTTGTGCATTCAAGTTTCTGTTCGTCAAAGATGCATGACTACCCACTGAGCCAAAGATCCGTGCCACATTCGCCAAGTATTCATTCTCTGAGGTGCTCATGTACGGTGGAACGGAATTTATGAAATGTTCATCGAATGCCGTCATTTTGATAAAATATAGTCTTGTTATTTCGTCATTGGCTTAATTTATAGCACCATTCTCACTGTCGCCCAAAGGTAAACAATAATTCAGTGAAAGTGGTTATCAGTGAAGGTTCGATTGATTATGTACTAACCTTACGTTTAATAAGCATTTATCTAGGAGACTGATAGTTGTTGTTTTTTCTTATGTTGCCATAAAAAAAACTTTCTTTGTATTTGGTTTTTTTTTTTTTAATATGTTTATTTTTCAAAGCTGTCGCTGATATAAAAGTTATATTGTTGTCATCAAGGATTGTTGGTAAACAAAAGTTGCTTTTAATGATTTGTTTGAATGCAATGTGGGTTTATCATAAACGTCCTACCGAGTGATAGTGGCCGGTCTTCGTTCTTTGCCTTTCAGTGTTCTTGAGAAAACTGATTTGAATTTTTCACAGTCTATACAATATCGTAGGATATAATAAAATGTTTCTCAATGTTTTTTGTATTTGATTGAGTACTAGCCTTTTCATGGTATCATTTCAATACATTTGTAGCTTAACGAACTTTGCCACAACCCCGTATTTTTTTTAAGTGCTTTACAATTTCCATCTTCGCTTATTGCGCGATTCTTGCTAAATTTAAAAGCATTTTGCAATAATTTTGCAGTTGCCCAGGAGTATTTTTTTATATCCAGTGATAAAATGAATTGCTAACTACGAATTTCCTCCTACAAACATTTCATTAGCCAGTTCCTACTTCCTTACGGACATAAAGTTCCGTGATCCCGAGTGACAGAGGTCGTCACTTAATTATTTTGCCCTCTCCAATACACCTTTTTAATTAACAAAGTAAAAAGGATTGAGGTAACTTCCTTTATAACTAACTCATTGTAACAAGTCGGTTAACCACAGTTTTTTTCCCTCTTAATATCTTATAAACATTCACACACTCACACCCCTGCACTAAGATTCCCTGTGTCGCAGGTGGCATAAACACACACAAGACATCACATCATCCAAGACCCGAGACAAACATTTGTGTTCGTCACAAATATTCGCCCCGGCCGGGGATCCAACTCGGAACACCAAGCTTCGTAGGCAGGGTCACTACCAACAAAGCCACGGTGCCGTCGCTGAGATCTATTGCACACTGAGACACAAGTCATATCTCAACAAGGATAATAATACATCTCCAGCATCAATCATAAAATATATCATTTGGAAAAGTACGCAGAGTTAATTGCGGACACTTCGCATTCATAAATTGAGATTGACAGTGCCATTGCGCGAAGCAACTATCACATTGTCTGTTACTCAACAGTTTCAATTAAACTTGTGTTAACATTGACCTGAGCCGCAAATAGATGCAAGTAGGTGGTCGTGGTCGCCGCGAGATATTCTCGAACACTTAAAAAATGAGGCTTTTATTGACATGATTACCATCTATCTTAACTAAGTCAATCTCATTATCATCGAAGATCAAAGTTGGTTCTTTTTTGTCTTGGACGTTTCAAGTAGTGTTCTAAGATATTGTCTGCTAACCGGGCCTACAATATGCTTTCAATTCTTCTTATCGTGTCACTAGTTCCTTCGAACCAGTGTGGTGAAAGGATTTCAAAGCCTCCGCCTCGAAGATGCTCCTTTCGTGCACTCGACACAATGTTTTCGAACTTTTAGGTTCTACGACATGCCGGTTTCCTCACGATGTTTTCCTTCACCGTTGTGAGAACTTTCCAGAGATACTTTCAATTCAAACTAATCGTTTTCCTTAAATAACAATCTTCCGACCGAGTAGATGGCAATTTATACTCCTTAATATTCGCAGTTGCAGTGTTGAGCAATCATCGGCGATCTGTTTCATTCATTTGCCGTTTATTTATTGAATCTTGTGAAATTTTAATTAGACCCAATTACTCTACGAAGCTTTTTACGATCGTCGCAAATTTGTTACGATTGACATTAATAATAATAACTCTTACGCGGATTATTATTTAAATGATTTGTTCGCAATAATCGATTCTTTAAGATATTAAAATGAATTATGATTGAATTTGATCGCAAAAAACCTTGGGAAATAATTCCATATTCAACTTTCACGGCCCCAAAAAAGATCATTGACTTTCGCAACTGCTAATAGAACTGTTATATTGCGAGCCGTCATGTCAAGAAACATCACGATGTTCTTGATTGAATAACTCTGTAGGCTGGATAAGTATTCCAAGACCCCCCAAGAAACAATGAGTATTATTAATAAATAATAAAATAATGTTTTATTGTCACAAACATACATCTGGTACATACTAAATTACTTAATCTTTGTAAACCTTATATTACAAAATCGTACCACTGGTGGACCATGTTCCCCGCACTAGGTCTGAAAAGCCTGTATGTCGGGGTCACAATATTAAGCACTACCTATGCCAAGACCCCCCCAAAAAACAATGAGTATAATGCACTGTGGATAAAATTGGAAGAATATACACAGGGTACGTTTTCAAAATTTCCATTTGTTTACCACAGTCCACTCTTTCCGATGTCAAGATTATAAATTAATGAATTTTCTCGATTTGTTTTTGCAAGATCATGCCTGGATGACTGTGCAATGTTTTAGCAAAAATAGAGGAAATTCCTTAATTTGTAATCTTGGCATCAAAAAGAGCGGACTGCGGTACAAAAATATGGAAATTTTGAAAGTGTATCTCCGAATTTATTCTCACCATTTATTTTATCTAACAAGGGGTTTCCGAATTTCCTTCCGCTTTGTGGAGTTTCCGGATATAACTATAGCAATGTTAGTCATTTTTCTTCTTGCTATTCATCTAGTTAGTAACGCAAATTAAACTGCTGATTGAGCATACGCACCGTATTTGAGGTTAGAATTTACTGTTGCCTCAATCCTCTTGTTCTATAGGTAGGTACGATTTACTGTACATGTGTAGCCAGATAATATCTATGTACAGAAGAGGCAACGTCGTATTGCCGTTATCACTGTCAGGAGTTCTTATATCTGATTGACGGCCCCTGTTTGCTAACGGTCTCTATATAATACCCATGTGAGCCCAGTTGATTTATACAGTTAGCCATTTGGGTTTCAGGAGGGCCGAGGTTAAAGGTAGTTTTTAGTTTACCTAATCGAATAATATATATATATATTATATTTACCATCTATTGCCTTCCCTCGGCGAAAACAATGTTGAAATATGCAATAAATAAAATGATAGACCTTGATTTTAGGAGAGCCAATCTTATAAGGTGTTTTTTTTTTAGTTTACCTAATAAAAACCGAATGAGCATTCTGAATTTGCCCCATATTGCCTTGCCTCGACAAAACAATGTCCAAATATTAAAAAAAAAATTGATAGAGATTGCAGATGACGTGAAAAAAGCTTGCAATTAAAGTTGCGTGATTTGATGCACAATCAGGTTATTTTTTTTTTGGAAATCCAGTTTCGCTCTAAATACATCGTTGAATAGGCATAAGTCAAAGAGAGAGTGAGTGTTATTATTAGGTAAATTAATGTAATAGATATCGTACTTGTGTAAAGAGTTGTATAATTTTAGTACGCTATTACTAGTAGAACAGTATTGCAAACTTGTAAATAAATTATTGAAAGTTTGCCTACATCCACTACAAATTAATATGTTAATGTTTATATGTTAGATGTAGGTAGTAGATTCAATCAAATATCAAAAAACATTTATTTGATTCGATGTCACTGGATTTTTTTGCATAAAATTTGTAAAGTTATTACTGAGTATCTTAGTCAGTGTAAAGTTGCAACAAACAATGCATCATCATTGATAATACCTAAACGTTTACAAGACTATCATTAATCCGCTAGAATGCAAAGACTCTACAGTAATAATGATCACATTGCAATGTGGTGTGCCTATACTGCGCCCGCGCATGGTATAAAACGTGAGTTATGCATTTCAAATCGCGCATGTGCCGCGTTGTTGTGTAATCAGCGGCAGTTCCATCAGCATTGCTAATGTTACTATGCCACACGGAAAATTCATGTTTAATACTAATGTTTCACAAAAAGGACAAATAAAACAATGCCACTTCATTTTATATCGTTCGCAAAACCAAGAATTCGGTTACCATGTAGGTAATTGAACGAACATATTGTGCAGCGTGCATATTAATTAACCAACCTTCATGCCAAATTGATAGAAACCAAATAAAACTAAATTGCTGGGTTATTTTTAAAACTGCAGGATATAAAATATTTACTTGCAATTTATAAAATGCTCGTAAATTACGCTCTCTCTCACGGGCAAACATTGAACAAATTGCCAATGATACATTAGTTCCACATATTCTGGCAGACATCCTATAAACTACCGGTTGTTTGTGTATACCCATGATTCAGACTCGATTGTCTCGCGACGACCACGTGCTCGTGATGGCTAATAATGGCTAACTGGGCTATATTCATTTTACTGCCGTAATAATTTCGCATTGAAAACTTTCCTTGGCAACAGACCGACTCACTTATTGCATTCAATTATTTGCATATTTAATTTGAGTGGTGCTTCGCAACTGTCTCACGCTCAATCAAATCTAGTTGAGATCTTTCAGCCTAATAATGCACGCTCCTCTAATATCGCCGCCATACAAATTCCCTTAGACTGATCGCGCGAGTTGAAGAACATGCATTTTTAGACTGACAGATCTATGACCTTGTTGACTGATTGGGACCATTTTCATAATGTACCTGTATTGGTTCTGCTGTACATGTTCTTATATCCCATCTATTTCTGTTCCAGGTAAGGCAATGTCTTCTAAACGGGTGACAGCTTTCTCTAGAAGGTATGTATCTACATATTTACGACGTACGTCAGCCACGGTAATCAATCAAACATAGGCAAGACGCACAGGTTTTTGTCATACTAACCCGAAACGGATCCGACAATAGTTTCAAAACGTTCACACGATATATTTTAAACAAATGAACCTGCCCTCTAAGCATTTAACAAACACGTGGGTCATCCACCTCATCAGTGGTTACTTAATGTCCGTCGATTAGTCATACATAAGCCATAGCAAATATTTGCTAAGTGCTTTTCGTGTAAATGTTTCCGCTAAAAACTACAGATCATAATTTTTTGACGTGCAACTGTGTACCTGTGTACATACTTAGTCAGAGCGGTGTTTGCGTGGTACGATTATAATGTCATTGTATTGCATCATCAATGCTTATAGCTTCGTATAAAACCTTTCGGCGATCAGTGACGTCTTCAGAGACAAGTAGTAAAACCGCCAGTGACATCATGGTTGCACTGATGATTCAATATTTTGACATCATAACACAACCTTAATTAATCCGCATAGGTCACCTTTTGGCACTATGCGGGGTAGACGTAGACGGCTCATTTAATTTTGTCAAATTTAATTTTATTTCATTATTGTATCAAACTCCAATATGGCGACGGAATTATTGCAATTTTTATGTATTTCTGACACTCCATAAATCATGATATTAAATTGTCTGTATCTTGAAAATGTGGAAGAATCTATTAGTTTCTAATTTTTTTTATATTTTAATAAGTTGTCAGGTATGGATGTAAACCATTCTTAAAATCAATCAGTTCCATACGTTCATTTCTTAGTGAACTGTCATATTGGATTATCTGTTGATACAAACACATTTTTTCGAAATGATAGATTAGCAACATCATCCTAACATAATGGATGTCCGTTTGTCCGTCCATATTAACACATCAGCACACAGCATTGATCATTCAGGTAAGGGGAAGTGGCATGTCTGTGTATGAATACGCAGAATCGTCTTTCGAGAACTGAAATAGATTGTTTACGCCATGTCCCGGCAACTTGCCAACGGTCACCTGAAGCAGCACTTCGCCTTTTGGCACGTTATGATTTTTTACCAAGTGGTCTAGCACTAATGCCATTGTTTCACGCTGAAGATTTTTCTAGACATCTTGTTTTTCTTTTGGACATTGCAATCTTAAAGTTTGGACAGACTTTCCAATTTATAAATACGTGACTCGTCGTCCACTACATATATTTTCTCGTGTGTGAAATTGAAGTAAATACTAAACCAGCTACCATCAGCGGTCTGTGATCCCAAATTGAAAGCGTCATAATGTGATAATTTGCGTGTTCAAAAGACAGCAATTCTATGAATTACTCTGAAAATCTGAATCACACAAGCGATATAGTTATCGTATATTCAGTCTTGTTGATGGATTGTTGCGTCTACCATTTCTGTTTTATGGCAATTTTATTTGCGTGTAATCGCCAGCTGACTGATAGCTTGTTGTTATTGTTCATTGATAAACTTGCATTGTTTGATTGAACGCTGTGGTTCTTGAACTTCCATTATTTACTATAGTCATCGTTCGATTATTACTGTTCTGGTTTTACATCCTTACTTATTTAACTTCTGATTGACTAGCTACTATTGGATCATCGTTTATTTTGTATCTTGTCGATGCCAGATAACCTCAGTCAAGTGAGCTCGCTAGGGTACCGCGATTCGCTAAACAAGCACATCCCAACGACAGACATCTTTGTTAAATCACGTCAACGCTTATCTATCTACTGACCGGTTTTGTTTACATAACCATACGCTCCTTGATAAGCAGCATCAATTTTAAAATATTGTGTAAGAAAATAGTCATCCCTCACTACTAACTTTAAAAATTAACTCCCTGTTATGTTATCAATTACATTTATTTACAATATATGTATTAAGGTCTCAAAAGAAATGCCAGGTTTTATCATACAATTTGGTTTTTATTTTGGCGACAGATGTGTTAATGCCACTTACATCAGAGGCTATTTCTGCATCTTAGTGTTATGTCATTATGTATTTCGTAAAAGTTTTCTTGTACGATATACGTAAAAGTTGATAAACTGGTTGGTATCAAGCAACTTCTTGAAAACACTGTGTGGTGTCATTCAGTCAATATCATTACCAACGAATATAGTCAAGATATTATAATCTCTGCAACGCTTCATCATCGGTAAATTGCAATTGTTTCCGGGCATAGATATTATGTATATTAGAACTTCAATAATATCTTTGACGATTACTAGTAAAGCCAATATGTCATAGTTACATGCAATTAATTACACACAGAGGTCAAACAAACTGCATGTCTAGTACCAACTGCTGTCTACACGCCAACAAGCGAGCGTCAAATCAATCTTATCAGCGTCTGTAAAGCGCTAACCCAGGCGGATACGATCAGAAAGCGGGTCTTAGGTCACCTAACAGCATGTGTCTCTTTGACGTCAATCAACACTGCGATAGCTTTCTAACTACACCTAATTACTTTGAAGCAATTTATGCTGATCCTAGGCATACGTACGATAAATATTTAGGCACCCATCAACATATTTATCCATCGTATCGCTAATGAGTTTGTCCCTCATCGCTATCACTATGCGCGAGCGTGTACCGATAACCTACATCTCGGCCGAGTTGTTTACTCCATCGTACCTAATTGTCCAATTTCGATTACATCAGTTCGTTGTCGAGAGAGCGAGTTCGCTCGCTTGTAGCTTGTAAACTAGCCCTGTGTCATCGAAGCTTAACTCGCTGCCCACACATCTATTGTCCGTTCAAATCTACCTGGTTGGTAATCCTTTGCTCAATACTGTAATAGATTGTCTGATATTTGCAAGTTTATATTTTTTTATGGACAGCATATAAGAAATCATAATATTACACTCAATAACTCAGCAATATTTCGATTTACACTCGGGGCCCTTCGCGTTGCTAACAATTCTGTTTACACCTAGACGTTCGTAACACTTGCGCAATGGACGATAACTGATTGCGCCCTTCTATTATTAGTACTTTCAGCTCATGGCCTTTTATATTATGACCGTAACATTTGGCAATCTCACGATGTAAAAAACACGCTGTCAAATGATCTAATCTACTGTACGTTTACAACTTGAAAACAAAGCTCAGGTGTGCCTTGCACAAATTAACACTGCCTTCGCGCTTTAAAATATGCAGTAGCCGAATGATGCATAAGCTAAGAATTATGCACAATAAATGTCTCCACCTAGAGCTCTACTACAGGCTAGAGTTGCATGTGCAACTGTGTTACGTAATTTACCCAACCTAACCACCGTACAGAATGATTTACATGCTATTGAGATAACTACGACCCGTTGAAAATAGTTGCGAATCCTGACTTTCCACCGGCCTGAATACCACAAGTTTTATATGAGTTTATGACGCCATTTCCTCTGATAAATTAGCATGCGAAAAAATTCAAAAGTTGTTTTTGTAATGTAAGTTGTAAAAACTCCGAGAGCTCGGTTTTATGTAAGTGCTCTAAAAACCATTCGCGTAGGCAGAGTGTCTTTCTTACGAACCGGTCTTTCTCATGATATTTTCGTATTCGCGGGCTCATAAATAACATTTCTGATCCCGCTGTAATTCTATCTAAATTATTTCAGAGCATCAGTTTAATTTTACATCATCAGTGTAGTTAAAATAAATGTGAACGTACTCAGAAAATGCGATTAGACATTTAAAGCGCATTTAACCCAGTTAAAGTCATTTATTCTAAGGTTTCCACTTTACCTTAACTGCTGTTTCTATGTTGTTCTTAGTAAAAGTTTGTTTTACAATAATGAGCAGTCTATATTATTAAGTGTTTATAAGAAGATTTGGAATATCGTATTTCCGGCACAGCATCCCAGAGCTAAACGATAAAATATTTTACTTTATATTGATTCAGACAGTCTCAAATTGACAACACAACAAAATAATCGAAATAACGTTTTTCCCAAATTTAAATTTTGCAAATTGTGTAAGTAATTAACGTTTTTCCTGACTAGGTATATGCTTACATATTACGGGACGTCCAGTAGAAATTCCGTCACCATCGAACCACACTGAATCGCGAAATTCGCGAATCATACGACGTACCTTAACGTGATGTCATTCGAAACGTCACTGTTTCCTCAATAAATGTTTTACGAAATGTACATATTTTACGCCTGCCTTAATTGGCTTTGAATTATTTTTCGCTCCTTTCTCGTTTATTTATGCGACATAAGTAATAGATAGCTTTTATGACATTTCAACATCAACGATTAGCATTCTCTTGTCGTCGATCAGTCTGTCGCTCCTTCTTCGTCACAACATGCTACTTCCGTTGCGTGCACTTAGCGATTTCACGGCGCATGAGATAGCGCTTAGATAATATTGGGTAATCTCGAAACGTTGTAGTAGGACAGGAACTTAATTTAGGTTAGGTTTTAGGTTTGCCTGTTTTTCTAAGTAGTTACTACCGGTTAATTTCACTTGTTCGATATTTTTAAAACTTCCAGCTGGAATTGTTTTGATTGATCTACTTTCTTTCAGTCTAAAAATTCACGCCCCTCCACTCGCGTGATTATTCTTAAGAGATGTACATTCTTAGACTGAAGGATCTCTAAAATTATTGTTTTGGTCATGAGCAGGCGTGATCTCTTATCATCAAGAGAGGCACTCTCTTCGAGACGAGAGAGAGAGACGCTCGTCTCGATACTTGATGGCATAAAATATCTCATGATTGTATATTTTTTTGCATCATCTTGCATCAAACTGAATCTTGATTGAATAACGTACACCGCTTCTGTGTTTGCTAATTGCTTACATCAATCATCAATCATTTGGTCATAAAATAGCATTTTATGTTCTACTGTGTTACTTCACTTGCCTCGACTCAAACAGAAGTTTTTATATCTGCGCCATCGCGTACAACTGTCTCGCTCATTCCCTAGCTTTATCCATAAAGTATGTCTCTGTCTAGAACTGGCGGCGACAAGCAGTCTGGTTGTTTCGGGCGGCAAACATCGCATCGCAAACAAAACCCTAGGTCACGGACACTGGACACATTTTCGTACACTGACTTGTTCTGAACAATAACTTTGCGTGGTGTACTCCCGCTGATAGTGTCGTGTTAGGACGCATTTTCGAGGCCTCTTTGGCGAGTACAATACTCAGGTAACCAGCTGGCTTGCGTGTTTGCACACAATTTATCAAAAATCACATTAAAATTGTCCAAATTAATAAGGGATTTGACTCCAGCGGCCCTCAAAATTTTCGTCTCAGTACTGATTTTCATATAGAGTCATCAATCTTGTTTGATTTTCAGCCAACACCTGATAGAAAATAGCTCTTTGACTGGCGTTTATTAATCCGCTGAAACTTTCGGTAGGGCATTGTTCAACCAGTTGCCAAAACCGCAACGTCCAAGGCTAATGCGCAGTTAACTCTAAACTGAAGGCAAACAATGAAACTCAAGGAGACCGTAAAAGTTGCTGGAACAATAGCTGCCCTTACTCACTCCTAATAATACAGACACCCGATAGGCCAAACTTTTGACGAACAAACGTGCCAAATAATACATTAGCATCTCATTGGAGATAGCATCGTGCTAACCTGCCAAGACATGGGCTGGGTAGCCGGTAGCCAGCCAGGCGACCGAATGCTCGACGTGGATTGATGAATTGCGTGCGATTAACTGATGTTATCATTGGCTGAAAGCAAAAAAATTAAATAACATTATGTAAATCTACATGGAATAATATTGGTTTCTTGTCACGCAATCCATCAAGTACTGTTGCGAATCAAGTTTCTTTCAATTTACTGCTTAATGTGTTTGCAGAAATACCGTTACGTAATAATATGCTAATCTCACTTAGTACAGTAAATGAATGATCCTTCGCTATAGCTAGATTAACTTTTTGTCATGATTACATTGCAGAACCTTTTATTGGCTCTATACGAAAAAACTGAGGTATGAGTTCATGTTCGAAGTCACACTTTGTGAATTACTTGCGATTTTAATAATTACAAGTAATAGTTGAATCTCTAGCTTAATCACCATCACAGCCACAAAAGTTGAAGGAAATGGAGAGTATTGACAAAAGGTATATCTATTTTTATGGCCTTAGCCACCGCGTCGTATACCAACTAGCTGCACCAACTCATTGCGGTGGTCTTGGATTGTTTGTTTTGTTTCAGTTTTTATGGATTCCCTTAAATAACGACCGACTCACACAGGTTGTTTTATGATCGTCCATTTTTATTGCTCTCGTTTATTGCCTTCGGTGTCTATCAAAAATGATTGATATGCAACTGTCGTGGCATACGAAATAGCAATTCTCCTTTACGAGGTTTTGCCATTTCCTTTGCCATTTTCGTCAGATTTCAATCTGCTTTGTCTCGAAAGATATCTTTCATCTGGATATTTTTGGGAAATCTACTCTGGAAACTCTCTAATATAACAGTGCCATTTTCCTGTCAGCTGCAATAAAACTGGCAGCCACTTCCAGTCCAAACACGTGGTTTTATCTAATTCCCGAAACGAGCTCTACCGTCAATAATGGCCCTGGTGATGGATGCATGTCTTCCTGTTCAACTCTAAATTCCTGGTGAACATGAAAATTCAACCTTAGCACATAATGAACAAGTGTCATTTAGTGTTGATGATGTCAACTTTGTTACGGCACTTTTCACAGCTGCATTAGATTTGGCTGTGAACAAGTGTAGGTAGGTGTCACCTCAGAGCCAACGCTGTTCATTGACACGTAGAGCATTACAATAATGTAGGTAAGTCCGGAATACAGAATTGCTGTCCACGTTGATGTTCTCAACTGATGTTCAGACGACACCGTGGCTTAGTTAGTATTGACCCTGCCTACGAAGCTTGGTGTTCCGGGTTCGATCCCCGGCCGGGGCAAATATTTGTGTGACGAACACAAATGTTTGTTCTTGTTGGGTCTTGGATGTTGTGATGTCTTGTATGTGTCCATGCCACCTGCGAGTGTATATGTGTGAGTGTGTGAATGTTTATGTTTATGTTCTGGAAAGCTATGTACTGTTTAAAAAAGCGAATTTGTTAAATTCGATGTAATAATCAAGGTTCTACAAAAACATACAACAACCGACTTCAAACGGACGGTTCTAGTGACGTAGACCTGAAAAGTCATAGGGAAGCAAAATACGCAATTTCGTTTACTTCGATGACATTATTTTTTTCAGTTATTTTGATTTGAAAACTAAAGCACTGAACCGATTTTTATGAAATTTCAATGGGAACAATCTGAAAGTATATCCTCTCAAGTAAAAAATATTTTTGTGTAACAAAGTGCTGAGGAAAAAAAAAACATTCAACCGAAATGTTAAACCTGTCTTTTTGATGAAATAACACGTCATTTAATTCAAAATTGTTATACTTAATTATGATAATTTTAATAAAATCATCGTCGATATGTATAAGCTTACTTCTGAAATAAGATCTAACAATTGTTAAAGGTTTATGACCCGCTTAGCCATTAGAACAATGAATTGTTCGGGCCTATTCTTTTAATACTCGCTTTATTTAAATGCAAACGAAGCATTGTAACTTTAAAAGCAACATCTGTTATACAAGAAAAAAAGCAGTTTATTTCGCATCACAAAGTTTCGGCACACTAACAAAAAACTATGACATCATTCGTATTTCGCCTCAACTATTTATAAGTGTGTGTTAGTTCAGCAATTAGATCAAGCATCTTCTCGGCCAGCAACAATTTATCAATAGGCGATTTGATAGTACAGTTAATATTACAACTAGCTCGGCTGGCAGGCACGGCACGCTGACAGACCTAGATAGGTACAGACAGCGTCATTGATAAGTATACCCCTTGCACAAGACTTCACATCTTCGTGCTTCAAGTTCCTTCAAAACGCCTAAAGACGCGCGTACGAAGAAGTTTAGCCTTAAAAAAATTATTATATTTTTAGAACCATTTAGGTACCTAAGCTTAATCATGATTGTATACAATGTTTTAAAGAGATTTGAAGCTGGGTGTCTTGTGCAAGGGGGTTACTTATCTATGACGCTGTCTGTACAAACTTAACTTTAAATCTATTGTATGTAATCATTTTTTTATTCTATTAACTTGGCTTGCGTTAAGAATTAACAATATTCCTTTCTTAGTACGCGCCTTCAATTCATGACGAACATAATCCGAATTTCAAGTCTCTACTTTCAGTGGTTTGGCCTGTGCGTTGTCTATCAGTCAGGCAGGATGATGCCTTTTATAATATGACCTGCAGGCTGCAGCTATTCATTGTATCTATCCACAGATTTTATTGGTTAAAGCTTGATTACCGTTATAGTGAAGGGAAGATTAGCATTGTAGGCCAGTCAAGTTAGGGTTTCACCTCGGAATGAGATATAACAAGCTAGAAACTCTTATACACCGTCATCTTGGTGTTCTAAAAGTTGTCTCAAAAGTCACATATAATCACATGTCTGCGTCGTAAGTTATACAAGGTCAAAGGATACGGTCAATGGTTTTTCGTGAGAATCTTACCATGATTGATAGGATGAGAAGAGCTGAAGATCGGACTTAGTGGCTCGCCTTAGGAGAGACCTACGTCCAGCAGTCGATTGCTTTTGGTTGATGATGATCATGAACCCACGACATGTTTATAAGCACTTATCTTACTTCTAATAATTCAACCTTCAACATTGTCGACTAACAAGCGGTGGCGGCCTGGTTGGTTCGCATTCGCTTCACCTGAATTGCTTGAATGGTCAATAAAATTCAAATACTTTAGTTTCTTGCGCACCTGCCGATCCAGTTTTCCTTTTTTCCTTGCTAACTGTACTAGAACTCTACAGATGCAATTTGGAAATATAAATATTATTATTTTTAGTACATACAAAAAATTTCGCAGCCGATGAGAATCAATGTATGAAATTATTTTTTTCGAGAACAGTGGATCAGATGCATCTGAGAACGACCCATATGTTTATTCGCAAATCTTTCTGATTAGTGGGCTCCAGTGAGCATCTTGGGTGCGGAATATTTAAAAGTTGTCGAGAAAATTACCATTGCGATTTTTACATGTCTCCTGTAACGTAATAAAAATAAATAATAGACAATAATATACAACACAATCATCCTTTATCATAACTATTCATAATAATCGAATGATCAATCAAATAGATATACTCGTAATGCGAAATATGATAGCACTCCTCCAACTATGTATATGTAATGCCTAATGTAGTAACCTCAGCAAATTCCTACTTGAAATTTCCAGGTCACATATAAACTATTTAAGTAGGTACATTCCATAAATATTGGTACTCCTGACGTAGCTCGTTTCCATTTCGGTGGGCAATTGCTGCAATTTACATGTTGAAAACAACTTTTTCTATACCTAACTTTGTTGAAAACCTTGAACGTTTTTAGAGTCAATATGTTTTATGTCATAACTTTTTAAAGACCTTTTAAATATATAAATAACCTCTTTCTTATTATAAATTCCTAGAATAGTTTTGTCATTTACATTTTGGCAAAAAATCAAGTTCACAAAAATATTTTTTTTCCAAATGACAGAATAAATACATTTTAAATATATAAATAACATCTTTCTTATTATAAATTCCTAGATTAGTTTTGTCATTTACATTTTGGCAAAAAATCAAGTTCACAAAAATCGATTTTTTCCAAATGACAGAACTGCATTGCATTTACGATAAATTCCAAAATAGGTTATTTTTTTGTCAATGTTATCCTTAGACGGCTTTGTTGGGCAAATTTGTTTTTCATGGTACGACGTATAACTAAACAATGCTAATTTGATTAACTAGCCACAAGCATTGTTTATTCAACACTTTGATACTAAAGTCTGTTCATGAGTCTATCAACGGATCATTTAACACAATGCGTGCAAATTTGGTCGCGATAAAAATCAGTGAACCGGCAAATTGTTGCATGTTACCCGAAACCGACGGCATTGAACTTCAATTCAATACCATAGACTGAATCGTAAACAGCTCTGCTCTATTGCGTTTCAATAATATAATTTTAATATTCTCGGCGGTAACCGATAACGCATCTCGCATTTCGCCCAATGGTGGCCCATAATAACAATACCCGGTCTAACCTGGACGATGATGTCAGCTTTCCTTAAAGCTAAGCGTCCACAGACCGGGCATCGGACGTATCGGACGCATCGTCGATGCGGAGCGAGCTTGCGGGGCGCGTCCACTGATCGGCATTCCGTATGACGTCATCAGTACGCATCGCATGTAGGCATTGCCGGTGACGTCATACGGAATGCCGATCAGTGGACGCTGTTGTATGAGTTTTTATACAAGGCAACCTAAAATCCGTTACGTGCGATGCGGGCCTATGGACGCAAGCCTTTAATGACCGCCCGGATCGCCTCAGGCATTTCACGAGCTTTAAGCCTTCGTTTTTTTACCTGACTCCGTTCCGATTATTACCGGCACTGTCTGAGTCCGAAGCTGCGACGCGGATACAACGAGTTGTAATTTTGAACTACGAGTATACATTTTGATTGGCTATTTCACGTTTTTAAAATTTTTGTTTTATAACTGGCACAATTCGGCGAACTGCTTTTGAATTGTTTACATATCAAAGTAGCTTTATGGATATCATTTAACAGAACTTGTTGTTTTGCAATTCGGCACGCATGCGCGTTTGCTCTTGTAAGCGAGCCGGTTCGGTCCTCCAATCCGGATTCCCGAAGCCAATTACGTATTAACATAATGCCCCGACGCGAGTGTTATTTGGAGAATGGAATCCATCACGAAAATTATTGAAATTATGACATCTTGCTCTGGGTTAAAATATTTTGCGCTGTGTTTTGGCAAAATTTAAATTTTCGTTGCGCACGTTTCACTCGCTATAAATATGATCTGGTCAAAACTTACCAAGCTTTTAGGATGTAAAGTTATGAAATATTCTTCTTATCGTTTTACTAGTTCTTTCGAAACAGTGTGGTGAAAGGATTTCAAGCGCGCCTCGAAGAAGCAAGCTCCTTTCATGAAATATTTAAAATTGCCAATGTGTTTTGATTTCCCAGTAATCTTTAAATAGTTTGTATAAATTTCATGGCTGAACGATTTGAAAGTAACTAGATCTTTATTGTCTATTTATGTCAAGCATGATAGTGGTGCAAATTCCATACAAAATGTTTCGGACAAATACTCAAAAAATACGCCGTATTATAGTAATTTCTTCACACTATTCGTTTCGTCCATGTTTTTTAATTTCGTCAACAAAAAAAGTGAAAGGTTTCATACTTTAATTTTGATTTTATACTTGTTTTAAAATTAACCCTACTAACTTAAAAACACGTATAAAATCTAAATTAAAGTATGAAACCCTTAATTTTTTTGTTGACAAAATTAAAAAACATGGACGAAACAAATAGTGTTAAGAAATTACTATTATACGGCGTACTTTTTGAGTATTTGTCCGAAACATTTTGTATGGAATTCGGATTTGAGGATTACCCTTAAACCCAACTAAATTCTGGAACTAAAACTAAAGTCTAAAAGTGAAACCCAAGGGTAAACACACTGATCAAGCTCTGTAATTATTCGTTGCAGATACGAATTTACCACCTGACCATCTAGCGCAACATAGTTATCGCAATAAACATGGTTAATTGAATGTTTTGCATTAAAAGCAGTTTTCAATTGAACAGTAATTACGGTTCGCGCATGATTCGTACAATGCGCAAATTGGCGGTTTGTGCGGAGTGGATGCACCTCACGGTGGTGCCTTAAGACACATTAATTTGAGCAATTTGCTGATGCGATACTTTGGGCTCACGGCTCGTCTGCCTAATGGCGGTCGTTGGGTCTTGAAGCCAATGAACTGCATCCACGTGATTTGTAATTCATCAATCAAAAAAGGCTGTTACACGGTGATGATCTTAATGAATTTGTTAGCTAAATATATAAGGTGGTAATTTATAAATGGGCAGCTAGGGAAGAACAAAATCGGGACTACGTGTAATATTACAAGCATCAGAATGCTGTATTTTTTACTACTATTATGTATATGTATTTTCTCTATTATCAGCTGTTAATCGATTTTTTTTTTCTTTACCTATTGTTGTGTCCGACTTTTGGGCAAAGGCCTCCCCCATCAGTTTCCACTTTTTTTTCCAATTTACTCGATTTTAGCACAGAAAAAAATAATTGTTACTATTTGTGTATGGTATCATAATAATGTTATGTTAGATAAGTACTTATTCGTAATTACTACAAACAATTAAACACCTATCGATTGACATTGAAACCTAAAATGAAAGTTGTGTTGTGCAGTCTAGAATAGCAATTAATACTCAATCAAACTAAAGAATCGGCAATAATTAAATTCGTAGAAGTATATTAATACAAATTAGTAGCTGTAAAAAGCAAGTATGGTAAAGGTCATGGATTCAATTTCTGGCAATGAATTGGAGGTTTGAGTTACTTCCCTGCCATATAAAAAGCTAATAATATGTACCTATTTGTAGCATTTTCTATCACAACGATTTTTGACCTAGCTCTATCCTCAGTGTCGCCTGTTCACGTTGGCTAATCTAATCATCTATCAGTAAGGTATGTGTCTTGTAAGTTGTAAGATACATACCAGTACCTACACTGTTAGTATTCTTTTTTTTCTTAACATGGGACGTGACGAACTAGGCGCTCTCCTAATGGAAAATAATACTATTTGTCCTATCCTATATTGCTTTTTATTGCTAACTGTACCAAACAATTCCATAGAGCCGTTGGTAAAGGAATATTAATTTATTTTAAAAGCCGTGGAGCCGTTGGTAGTCAAAGTATGAACCTAGTTTTTTTGAGAACAATGGACTCGTGGAGCCCTGGGAATAAGCCAAGATCACGTCTGCTTATGACCAGAATAGTGCTGTTGGAAAGTCCTGTTTAGGACTTTCATTCGCATAGGCCGATGCAACACTGCTAACGTTGAGTATGATATTTAATCCGTAAAATACTGATAAAGAACTATCCATGAACTAAGTTTTTCTGATAACTCTTATTAAAATATCTAATACCTTATTTACCAACTGCTTTTAAAACTTAGTAAATGTATTTTTTTCCATAAATGCTCTGTATCTGTATCTAATATATGTAAATTTTGATTGCTCTCAAATACTCTCCTAAACCTCAAAAAAATAGTGTAGTGAACTAGTTACGGTATTACTGAGCAGTGCAATAGGGTATATTTTCTTATGAATAATTTCGCTCTGTGTTTTCATTCTTCAAGTTTTCCAATGTTAGTCTATCACCCAAATAGTCTGCAACATTGTTATAAGGATTTGCAGAAAGCTCGTCTGCTTCCTCATCGCAATTTAATGTGTGAAGTGACCTTCCTTCGGACCATTCCTTACTTTAATATGCTAATTCATCAGTTTACCTTGTCGTCATTCAGGGTATAATATGAGGCTTTGTACCGGTGAAAGTAATTATCATTACTGTAATAAATTAATTGGATCAGCTTTGCGACATTATTTAGAGAGAGAAATATATTTCGTAAGAAACAAATAATCATTGCTTACAAACGCAGACCTTTAGTGCGGTTTCAGAATAGCGTATTTTTTTCGCGCGTATACGTACGGGTCGGTACTCGCGGAACTACAAAAGCGTGTCGTGCGTATATCGGCGTTACCGCCGAGTTACCGCTCGGTTCTTTCTAGAGAGTGTCAATAGGATGGGGCGTCTCTCGCGGCTTGTCGCGCGTATACGAGCAAGCGTACACGCGCTGCAAAAAACAACACGAGCGGCGAATCCGCCCGGTTAATACGCTAATCTAAAACTCATAGGTAATTATTGTGATATGGCAGCTAATTATTCTTATGTTTTTGTTTCAGGTATGAGGTCATTTATTGTAAAACTACAAGGTAACCGCAGCGAAAGGTAAAAATTTGGAATTTAAGATAGATAGTTTTGATGTTAAAAAGCTTATTCTAGAATGATATTGAGCTATAAAACTATCGAAAGTAATGGCAATACGATTACCGCGAACGTACTGGAGTCATTTGCACAACAACATGCCAACTAGAAATCAGACAGCTTTGAAGAAATTCGTCCACTAAAGAAATCGAGGTTTATTAGTTGCAGGCTCGTTTAGTTTAATTGCTACTTCCTTCTTTAGGTTTCAAATTACGTTCTTTATAGACACTGACACACATAGACGTGGCGGCATATTCTAAGAATTACGTGCACATGTTGTTTTTTTCATAACTTCGTCGACGCGGTACGTGTTAATAACCTCTTTGGGACAAACGACTCGTAGTTATTTTAGCAATGAAAATGGTTCTCATTTTGCAAGCCGAGCGATGATCAAAGCGGCCGATGGGAGGCTGGTTTTCGAAGTGACGCGCGTACTAATTGGTCGAATTACAAAAGGACTCTGCCCTCTTCTGAAGTAACTGTCACATACAAGCTTGTTGAGTGTCGGACGATACATTCTGCGTGCGACGGATGCGAGACAGCTCTCACTGGCTCTGATACTATCTGTCCGGTAACTTCTTACACTTCTTCTTATCGTGTCACTTGTTCCTTCGAACCAGTGTGGTGAAAGGATTTCAAGTGCGCCTCGAAGAGGCTCCTTTCGTGCACTCGACAATGTTTTCGAACTGAAGGTTCTACGACATGCCGGTTTCCTCACGATATTTTCCTTCACCGTTGCGAGGACGTGGGATGCATAGTGCATACATAGATTTTTTCGACAGAAAAAACCCATTTACGCATGACTGCCACCGGGATTCGAACCCGCGACCGTCAGATCGCAAGGGCCTCATCCTCTCGGCCACCACGTCCTAAACACTGATTAACTGTGATTTGTGTGAAAAAACAATTATCAATAGTTTTATGTATCGTTCGGTATTTGTTGTTTTTTATGACTTTACAAAAATAGAAAACTGCACTCAAATGCAATGATTCTGCGAAACAATTGGCTTTTAGGGTTATCCCCACAAGCGCGGCCACTTGCCAAGTCATGATTTCATCAAAATTACTGTGTTCGTTTTAATTGTTGGAAAAGTTTCCCTTTGGCACTTCACAAGACATTAATTATAGCTCTACATTGTTCGCGATTCCTGAAAAACCGTATCAACATAGACAGATTATTATCAAGCGTTAGTCTATACGCGTTCCTGGGTTAGTTATTTTCTCGAAATAGCAGAGCAACTGTTGCGAATTTGTAACTAATGATCTCAATGTCTGGAGGCGATCGCGAGAGTGC
Source organism: Lobophora halterata (assembly GCA_932526365.1). NCBI lineage: Eukaryota > Metazoa > Arthropoda > Insecta > Lepidoptera > Geometridae > Lobophora > Lobophora halterata. The sequence goes on from OW052002.1 coordinate 10,454,167, forward strand.
AACTGTATGATAAATTGTTAGCCAACCCGATCGTTTATTCTCGACGTGAAGGTATATCATTCTCAAAGCCAGTAGAGTTGAACCTCGAAGTTGTTGCCGTCAACGTGTTATTAAATCGTTGCAACAAATATCTCTCTTCGTTTGAATCATGCACGTGCAAACTGCAAATACCAAACATAATTCTGTCTGGGTGCCCTTTAAATGTATCGTGAAGTATTCGACAAATTGACGCAGATTATATCATTAAAAATTTTTTTCTAACTGGAATGCATTTCCTAGAATCGTATCTTATGAATTGTTTCGGGAATGCTGACGCATTGAATTGTTTTAATTGAATTCGAAACATAAACATCGCGTGAGAATTTCGCCCACTGGCCGTCTTAGACAGATTCTCACGGGCATTCCCTGTGCTATTTGTAAACAACTGTGAGCTACTGGACTGGAAATATCTCTATCGCGTGAAGGATGAAGCATATTCAGGAGAATTGTCTTACCAGAGATTACAGTACAGACTCATCGGCGGTAGAGCTATTTATTCAGTAGTTACACTGAAACTGAACGTTGATTACCTTTAAGCTATCTTTGAAAACTAAATTGTTTTTGGTTACTTTGTAAGATGTAATGAGGTGCCAATAAATAATTTAAAATTTCCTACGCAAGCCTGTAACATCAATCTTTGGTACAAAACTGTTGATAGCTAGATAAGATAAGATAAAGATTTTTATTTCGTAAGAATACTATTAACACTATAAATTACAAAAGGTTTTTGTATGACAGACTTAAATAATCTACTTACCTAATAACAATAACAGACAAAAATACATCGATGTGCCTATATCGATGTAAAGATAATAATTATGTTGGAAAAAAAATATTGAGACTAGGTAGGTAAGTCACAATAATATTATTTCAAAGAAATAATGAGCTTACATTTTTGCAAGAACGCTAACTCCCACCCTAGGATAACCTGTGTTGTGGGTAGTTAGTCTCTTTCGTCGAGAATTGATAACAATAACAATTTGAGAGTGCGTGGCGCGCTGATGCACGCACGGTAAAAGAGAGTGCGACAGATAGGTACATATTAATTAAACTTTTACATATTAGCTAGCACAATAACTTTATTTCGGCTTCTAGACTTTTCACATTATTTTTCTACGCGAGCGATATGAGCTTTGTATAATGCACGTTGTGTTATCTAACACCAGAAGCAGTTGTATGTATTAAAACTCTGCCAAGTACTCTATAAACTTTTTTTTTAAATTTATTATTAGAGACGTTTACCTAAATGGGTATAACAGTCTCATCGTATCCTAAACAAGAAAACCACAAATTATAAATTTATACTAAATTAAACATTTTAAGGCAGTTTAAAGGTTTACTGATGCAGAAACATTCCAAATAACAATTCTGCAGCTTCGGAATCAGGTACCGCCTCCATAAAATTTAAGGAATCTTAAGGAATGATTTGTATTTCCATACGTTGAGATTTTTGTTAAAACATATGGCTGGTAAGGTCGCCATGAATAACAGGCTCACAGGCTGTGATCACAGTGCTAGAAGTAATATACCAATTAAAATCTATAACGGTCTCTATGTTGATCAAACCGAGTTTGTTTGTTCCGACAAAATGGAAACGTTATTAACTTTAGCAGAAACAGAAACAGGGAAGTGTGTACCACGTGTAAACTTAGCGCTTTCGTAATACACATTTTTTTTTTATTATAGTATGGGTTGAATGCAGGAGAGTCCTTATTTTAATGTAGAGTCCTAACCGAGTCACTGTAACCCTACAATACAGGTTCTCAAGGATACCTAGTGCAGTGTACAGAACTCCAGTTAGCATAGACTAGTCTAAGATAAGTCTAAGACTGCCATAGTATTTATAATATCCATTACAATGTACCCGATCCATATTTTATGAAACCAAATAAAAATTTTTTGTAAAAGAAAAAATAACTTGTAATTGTTTTGGGTCACAGGACTGGCATGGATAAAGGAAAGTGTCAAAAATCCAATATCGCAATAATATTTTAGCGGTCAGGTTATCAGTTTTACAAACAGTCTTAAGAACAAATTACGTATGAAACGCCTACTTGTATGTAACGTTGTCAAGTCACCATTTGACATTAGCCGGGTGTGCTGCAACTGCGAACACTCTCGTTCGTAATGAGAATAATGATGGAAGCTTGCGCCATAGATCAGTTTGAGCGCGTGCGCCGCTTGTCGATAGCGGGAAATCGCCAATACTTGCGTAAATACGGCAGCGGCTGCCGGTCTTGAGATTAGATTTAGCCGATGTAGCTAGAAACCATTACCGACGCGGCATCATTTCATAACGTTACAAAGTTACAAACCATATTACAATCACAATTTATAACAAGCTTAAAGTTTATAAAAACTGAAAAACCGACTGCGAAAGTATTACCTATACCTACATAGATTACCAATTCATTATTCCAAATTAAATTTAAACATGAGACGAATATATATTTTTGAAATCTTCTTTAAATTTCCTTCATTTTGGTACCCTACTCGATAGGTTTGTTAAACAAACATTTTTCAACGACCTACTATTTAGCGCCATAAATCCTCCATTTTGATTATTTAAAAAAAAGGAACTCTTCTAAGATACTCGGGTTATTGAGACGAATCTAACGATAGTTTTATTGTCAAAATCCATTCTGCCGTTTGGTAGATATGAGGTAACAAAGAAATTAACATACATATATGTAATGTACATACAAGATACGCGCGAAATACATAACCCTTCCTTGGCAGTCGGGTAAAAAGACGTGATAGTCATCATACACTACCTAACTAAAACTTAGATAAAGAGACAAACATGGAACATTGTAGTACCTGCCTTTAATATTATGTTGGTGGTACGAGACGAATGTTTCATAGAAATCACATCTGGGTAATATTGCATCAATAGAACGATGCACGCGAACGTTAACAGCACCATACCGATGATTACAAATGCAACTTTGTAATTTTCTCGTGTCACGACACATTTGCAGTTTGAATATTTTAGTTTCCAGCTGATTTTTGAAGTCGATATATGTCTTCTTTGTCTAATTTGTAAGATATATCAATCTTGGCGCCATTGAAGTAAAGAGCTAAGGCAATACATTTATGATTTGATTAATTAACTGTAATTGTGTGGAAGGAAAACAGATTTCTATAATGCACTCGATAGGCCTACTATATCATCTATGCATCAGCAAATAGGCGTTTAAATAATTAATTTACGTGAACGCTTTATCCTCGCAACTGTGCCAACTGCCAATCGAATTGTACTTAATTGCTAAACAATAAAACAACAGTTTCGCTATTTCTGACTCTACGAATCGCACTAAAAACCTTAATAAACTATTCAGCAGCTGTGATATCTAATCAAAAATAGATTTTGAAAGGTCACTCGGTCGGATTTCAAAGATTGTTTTCATTGTTTGTTTTCTTATCCGAACTGATGATTAAACTGCTAACAAGCAGTTGCAAATCGTCGGACATATATTTTCCTTTTAACTTCCCTTAATTAATATTGTACCGTGACTTACTGTCCTGTCTCCATGTGAGTCTTTCGAAACCACTTCTTGGAAATCAACAGAAGAACGGTCGGGAAGTCGTGAATCGTCTTCTGGGAACCAGACTTACTAGGATGTTGGTGTCTTGCTCGTTTCACAAAAAGAACAAGGTGTGAGATACGACTCTCTGTGAGACTGACTTCTTCCTACTGCATAACTTGCTTTATTGCCAAGCATTTAAAACACTACTCGAGAAGTTCAAATCATTAATTGGCAAGTAGCAAAAAATATCAATAGATAAATAATCTTGAAGCTCTCCGCATTCAAATACCTGGTCGGGGTCGTCGTACTACGCGCCCGCCATGAAGAAATTGGATATGTCTCCGTTTGTTGGCGAAGCTCATGAACAGTTGCGGCAACCAGGCCATGTGTTACAAGAACCGGCAGTTCAATAGACGAATTCTGTACGTCAAGCCCTGCAGCGCAAAAACATGCGTCAATTTACCACGACGCGACGCGAGTACATGTTGTGTTGGGATAGAAATTTTTTGTTCCCTCTCTTGACTGATCACTCTATCCATCAGTCCATCACGAGGACATTGACCGTGGTCCTACTATTTAGGGTGTTCGGTTTCGGTTAACACTTTTTATCCCATGTCGCCTGTCTGGCTCAGAATTTCGTTTTTTCCTTTCAGTTGGTTTTTTTGCTAATTGTTCTAAATTCGTTTTATGAGTCAATTTAAATGTTTAATGATTTGTGAACAAAATATTTAGCAATCGTTTCATATTCTAGAATAGACCTGCGTTTTATACAAAAAAAAAAGCATAAAACATCTCTCCTTCAAAAAATATTTAGCGTAAGGGGTATGTTGTATATACTATTATCATATTATAATAAAATAGTTCACATAATACATTAATATTATCTTTTCCTCTTTAAGTTTTAAAAATTGTAGTACCGCTCTCTTTTTTTATGTTGTGGTTTATTTTATTTAGTTATCACAGCCTGCTGTGTAAAGTGGTACATAAGTTCTTTGTATAGATAGATAGAGCAGTGAGCGGATATCGGGCGGGCGCGGTGAGCGAGCACGCGGTGGCGGCGCGAGCGCGCCCAGTCAGAGTGCCGCCGCGCAACCAGACGCACGCGCTACTTGCACGTGCTACTAATAAAAGCTCACACAACCGGTTCATCACTGGACTCTACCTTGTAAAAGACTCTTACCTAGTTTACAAACAAACAATAATGTCAGTTTGCATGTACCTCTTCTGCCCCTGGTTCTTTCTCGTGATGTACCTCGGTTTCCTCATGCTGGACGTGTGAGACAAGACTCGTCGTAGACCGTAGAGCTCGGCGCGTAGAGCGCAGACGCGGCGTCGACGATCGATAGACCTCGTTGTGGCGTGCGGCGCTGTGTGTCGGGCGTACGTCTCGCGGGCTCGTACACACGGGTGGTGGTGGCGCGCTCCGGCGACGCCGACGCGGACGGTGCGGTGCGAGCGGGAGCCGCGTGCCGGGAGCCGGTGGTGTTATGCGTGGCGGGTGCGGGTGTAGCCGCCGGGGCGAGTAGCCAGCCACGATCGCTCCGCACGCGTCGGGCACGCGGCCGCGCGCCGCGCCCGCCATGAGCGCGGCCACGCCGGAGGTGCGCGCCCCGCCGGCCGACGCCAGCTCGCCGGCTGTCATGCTGCCGCCCATCAAGCCGGATCTCGGCCTCAATGATGCCACGCTTTTCGCTGTTTACTGCTTTATCAAGAATTTTATTGGGTGAGTCTGACAACCTTATTGTGGTCCAGTAAGAAGTTATTGGTGAAGTGCATAATCAGATTCTCAACAGTCGTACAAGCAATCATAGAAATGAAATGATCACATGAGAGGATCTGTTTTGGCGCTCGCTCTAATGCCACGCGCAGAAGACTCTATATATTTCACACTCCCGTCAGCGCCTAATACCAAATTCTTTATTAAGTTTAAATATCATACATTTTTTATGAAATCAATACTATTAGTATAACCTTGTGCTAATTGTACGTACTGCATAGATTTGACAGGTTCAAGTGGATTATGTAAGTCAATAAATTGTAACAATTTTATTGATTCATATATTAACGTATTATTTATCATGCTGGTTCTGTGGACAAGCGCTTAATTATCCGACGAGGTCATTACATGATTTATTATTGACTTCTACTTTAAAGCTATAAACGTTCGGCAATATGTATATATTTATAAATCTACTGATCGGTCAAGGATGATGAAACCCCTATAAGAAAGTGACAGTAACGACATAATAAAAGCCAGATCGAATGTCCATCCAGCACCTTCCATATTGAAATGTGCAATCTCTTGCAATGCATTCTATCAAATAGACATATAATATATGTATGCATGATACTAAATAGAATGTTAAGAATCTACAATATTGTCTTAGAAACACAATAGCTCAACCTTGACTGACTGAATCGTCAGTCGAATCACATGTTGCTGTGCTGTACGTTGACTAACTCTGTCTACATTGTTACTTTTCAATTCCTCATTACCTTCACAAAGTATTGATTTTTTGTAGTTATCCGACCTTATGAACACCCTGACACTAAAATATGTATATTTATTTAACGTAATACGGTATTTATTTTGACACATATTGGGTAAATGTTTGTTTATGCCTATGGCAGTATCAGCAACGGATAAGGTGTTACCATGTTCCAGTGTAACCTTGAGCCGCATAGATACACCTCGTTCACAGTCCGCACCTGTGTTTACGTTTTTTATCGACAGGCTGGGTTTGACTCTATAAATATTTTTAAATGTTCTGTTTGTTGATAGAATCACTCTTGTATAAACAGTGATAATTGACCATGCCTGAATTCTAAAATTTAAAAATTGCCTTTACATTAGACTTAATATTGGTTGGATAAGGTAGTAATGAACTTTGTGCCTTTGGTTTTTGCATAATTTATATTATAGGGGCATGTATGGAAACTATTGGGAAGTAGCTACAAACCTAAAAGTCCCTGAATATAAAGTGTATGTGACATACGGATGGAAAATATAAAGTGACATAGCAAAAATATAAAGGTTCCTTGTTGGTCGCGAATTTCTTAAATTTTATAAAAACAAAAATTGCTGGGAAACGCATCCTATTACATATATCAATAACATTGACCGAACGCAACGCATGCAACTCAACAAGATTGTCTCGTCACTTGTGAACCTGTTGTTCCTTGTTGGTCTCGAATTTCTTAATTTTTTTATAAACAAAAATTGCTGGGAAACGCATCCTATTATAACAATAACATTGAACGATCGCAACGTATGCAACTCAACAAGATTGTCTCGTCACTTGTGAACCTGTTGTTGGCTCTGGAACCAGAACCTTCTGACCGACGACTTCAAACTTTGCTTGACGTGACAATCCAACGTGCCCTCCAATCACAACACAAGTGTGATTGCACACGCAGTTTAGATAATGTAACGTGGTTTGCCGTAAACAGAGCATTGCCTGGCCTGTGGCTAATTGTGGGCAATAAAGGGCGGGCATTAGCCGTGCCGAACTTCGTTAGGAGAAAGTCTTCGTTTAGAAAGTTTAATTTGTTTTGTTTTCGTGTCCAGCTGCAATGGTCCTTCGATCCATTGAGATAAGCCCACTGCTCATTTAATATACTTGGACTGGATCTTTGCACGCTCATTTTGAGGAACAAACACTGATAGAACGAATACTTTACTTTAACTATTATTATTTTTATCCATATTTATATCTTTTTGTTGGCATCTTTTATCAACACAGTTTGTCCTCGATTTTGCATAACAAAACGATTAACTTTGTGTTTTAGTCAGAATAAGACCGCATTGGACGCTGACGACAGACTATACTCAACACTGTTTGATGCTGCAAAATTTTATTGTCAATTCAAATACCAGTTCGCCTCCACATGTTTCTATTCACTGGTGTTTTCAATTTGTAAATCTACTTATGTAACTCCTCGAAATGTCGGAACAATGGAATCGTTGTCACGGATGATTTGATCGGTGGTTGATTTCGGATGCAAACTTTCTGTTGCTTTGTTGCATCCTGCATCATCACTTTCACAATAAGAAAAGGGAAAGTATCGGTGGCGCCCGCTCCCTTGCGGTCAGATTAGCTCAGAGTATGTCGGCCGAAGGTAATTCTTATTGTTTATTCCATTGTACGCCACTGCTAACGCTAATTTAAACCTTTGTGATTTATATACATTTACATTTATTCTTTTGTTTCTACACAAAATGCAACTTGAGGCCTGTGTCTCCTGTAGCAGAAACATGAGATTCCCACTTTTATTTCGAATCATTCCACCAATGATTTTATCAATATTTATATTAAGTAAACCCTCTGTATCACATCATTTACATGTTTTGATACAATAAATAAGTTTCATCTAAGTAATCAAAGAAACATTCAACGGTTCTTTACATTTCTTTTTCTGCGTTTACATCCCTTTTTTTCAATTTATCTAACATTTCTGTTTCTGCTTATCTGATCTCAGCTTCGACACGAAGTTTCTTTACCATAATCAATTTGATAAAATATAACACATTGTATCGTTTAATTGGACAAGTGGGTTTATCAGTTTCTTTATTGACATAGTATATTATATAGATTATATTTATGAATGTGACCGTATTTTTATAACTGCCGATAGTGGCTTGCAAGGTTTATTGTTTTTAGACTTTTTCATAGAGCATGATGTTGATCAAGCCTTCAATACGTTGTCCGGTTTCTGTCGATCAGCTGTCGGTTCTCGCAACGATGCGTTTTGATATGATAGGAGATAGTGCGTGTCGGTTGGTCTGTACCAACGAAATGAACATACGTAACGGAATTGCGTAATTAAGCTTTTCAACGTGTACTCGCATTGTACTACCTGTTCCTTCCTGCGTTCGTGTAAATTGTTACGTTATTAATGGTATCAATAGACTCCATTATTTTAACATTATCATCTCACGTCTATTGCAGGTGTTGTTTGGTTCGGAGATTGTAAAATGTTCAGGATAAATAATAGTGCAATTAGTTTTACATCCTCGATACCTCGGTGAAGCAAACCTTTAATGCAATCCTGTTGCGTGTTATTGTTTTGATTGATTACACGCTTCCCCTACTATAAATAAATTTGTTTTGGTTGTGAAATACTTGCTATTAAGGAATCGTGCATTGATTTCAAGCGATTACTACCGCGCTCATCTCGCATATTGATTGATGCGTTCCGTTGCCTTGACGTGCTACCATGGCGCCACGCCACCCTCCTAAAGCCGCCCCTTTCACGCAAGGACGTCGAGTCGGGAATAGGGACGCGCGCATATTCACTATTCCACTCGAAAGTGACTCAGTTTGTACTCACCCAGCGTAAAGAGAACACGTTCTCTCACCTCGCGAACACTAACCCGCGTAAGTGCTATAAAGTTCTAATCCCGCCTCAAAAACGCAATCAGCTGCACTGGAGAATACGCTAAAGCACCATTTGTGAGTACTTAACCGTATTAAGCTAACGGCACCCCGGATAAGCGAACTAGGTCAAGCTTCCGCGTCCTCGGCCCTAGAGGTTTTTATTTATGAATGGGCGACATGAGCGTGTTGTTATTCTGCATTTACATGGCTTCTGCAGCAAACGTAGTAATGATTCCTGGTAAATTAGTGTCTCCTGAAACAGTCTTGGTAAAACTGTCCTCATTAACCTATTTAGTGGTACCAGCATCGATGATGTCACTGCCCTCCATGTTGAATGGCAGTCATCGATTTTACTGTGGAATATATTTGCATTATACGCTTGCATTTTGTCTTGAACCCATTCTTTCTTCCATTTTCTTTGTCTTAATGATCTGTTAATAACTTTATATCCATTATATTGGGCTGAAGCATTAACCTGATACATTTTTGATAAACCGATCTGGTAAGATCTTAAAAATTGTAATATTCAAATTCTTTTGTGCAAGCCTCTCGCATCACCGATCCTTTGTTCAGAGCTTTAAAAAAATAACTTTTTTGTTTTTAATTTGCAGCAGTACAAAAGTTTTAATAGCTCATAACTTTCAAGACAAAGACGTTTTGTGTAGAGCATCAAAAAAGCTTGTTTATTCAAAGAAAGGAATGAACAGATGGAATGAGAGACGCGAATAGTAGGTTCTTATAAAACAACGAATACCTCAGGGGAAGTTGATCGTTCGTCTCGAATCGTTGAGTCGATTTCCTTCCTCTTGCTTTTTCTCAATTTGCGGCACAGTTGCCAGGAAGCATTAGTCTGTTTGTTGATTGCGCCCGGATTATCTCGATTTGCGATCTAATCTCTTTCGTCTTCTCAATCGGAGAAAGTTATAATAGGTCATGCCGGCGTGTTTGGTTTGCTGTGTTGCCAATAGTTGTCTCTGTCATGTTCTAATTAAACGGTTTATGTATTATGTTGTGTAATCAGTTCGTAATTTTGAATTGAACAGTGTAGAATTACTATAACTACTGAAATTGCCTTAAATGATTATTTAGTGCTTTTGTTACGAAGTTAATAATGTTTTTCGTCTATACTGCTCTACTGTTAAATATTGTATTAAATATAGATATCATACTGTCTATTTGCCGGTAGGACAAAGAAAAATTGATGAGGCCCTTGCCTTGCGATCCGATGGTCGTGGGAAAAATCTATGTATGCATCCCACGTCCTCGCAACGGTGAAGGAAAACATCGTGAGGAAACCGGCATGTCAAAGGACAAAATAAAATGTTCTATGGCATGTGACATCTACCAATCCGCATTGGGTCCGCTTGGGATTAAGACCCATTTGCTCTCCTGCCGAGATTAGGCCTGAGTACCAGCAGTGGGAAAATTATAGACTAATTATGATTTGCCGTTAAAAAACGCGTGCACATTTTGTTCCCATCTCCAATGATATAGCAGGCGTGTGTTCGGCCAGCCGTATTTCCTGTGTCGGCGTCAGGTGGTGCTATTTCTACCTCTCCATGAACCAGCTCCTCGTACAATTCACGTTCAAAGTCGATTATTTTAAAAACGAAATGGTATTGTACCGAATCTTGTTTTTGTTTATCATTACTTTTTAAAAATGTACGGTTCTTCAGTGACGCACGCTCTTTGAATTTTGTCCAATTGTTTTGATATATTTAAGTTATAGTAGAAGTAATAGTTATATTTTTATATACTACTTCTAACACAGGTTTATCAAACTTACCAGAAGAGCCTCCAAACCGTGTAAAAAACTACTTGTAAAATATAATAAAAGATTTTTTATTTTTTATTTTATCTACATAGATCGGAAATTGCGAATAAATATATTTTAAATCGGGCTTGTGTTGTACGTAATTCCTTAAATTTTTAGGTCTGTATTGTTTTGATGTTAGGAGAACTGTCTGTCCTTGCTCTAATTCCATTTCGAAAACATTGCAGTGACCTATTTAGTTCATAGTGTTGAACCTTAACAATGCTCGCATCGCATGACCCCGTTTTCTATCGCGAGCCATTGTGAATTTGTGATCCAATGCAGCCGAGTCACATGCACCATTGTTCATTACAACGAAATTAGTGAATCGCATCTTAGTTTTGCGACAATGACTATGGCCTTCTTATTTCACCCTTATCTAAACCGTCACCACAACGAACAGTCGAGCATCAGTAAACAGCAAGACTCTAATCAAAACCGAGCATGCGTATGGTGCGTCCCAAAGATACCTAAATATAAACACATCGCGCGTCTCGCATACACCACCTTGCGCACTCATCGGAAACTTATAAAAAGCGTCGGCGAGGTCGAAGCGTTGTACGGCGTTCGCCGGCTCACAGTGTTAAACAAGCACGCGAGTTGTAACGACGCTAGTGTCGTTATCGATGCTCTATTATCACGTGTGCAGCAGTGACGTATACTATATGCAACGGCTGCGGCCGCGCCAATGGCTCTTGGCTCCAAGGCGATTGATTGAGGCGTCTCCACTACAGTGTATAGTGTGGTTGTGTTCAGACGTGTCCGTATGGTTCAAACTCTGATGGCGGAGTTGAAGGTGCTCATCGGGAGACGAGCACCGGCAGGGGGACCGCCGCCCCCCTTGCCTCTCTCTCCCGCCCAACAGCCCTACACGAGAAGAGACCTTAAGGCCAATCTTCACAGGCATATGAGTATTGTTTTGGACAGGTCAGTGAAGGTAACATTTGCACTATGGAATTATTCTTTCCAAGAATCATGATCATACGTGATCATTTACAATATATGTCTATAAGTTGAAATACACGTATTCAGCATTTGCATCATATAAATGACATAGGTATGTTTATATTAGCATTACAACGGATTAACGATAATCCAAAATAATTTGAGTTTGAAGCGAAGTTTTATGGGTTAAGTCAATTATCATTTATCGTCGATCGATACCTGCGGATCTAAAGCATTAACTCAGTAATGCTTGCTCTACCCTAAAATGATTCAATTCTCCTTTTCTTTGTATTATAGACATAAACTAGCTCGTTGATTGGAGCCGATATCATGATTAGTGTCAACAATGTATTGGCATTTGGCAGTGCTCGATTTGAGCAACAAATGTCAAGGCCCACGGACGGTTTGATGATTGGCGCGCAATCGATCTTGTTTTGTGGCCAATTTGCAGAGGTAAATAACAATGATAAATCTTCTATCATATTCATTATGTACAAGTAGTACACGTGAAGAATTCAGAATACACGGATACAAATCGTTTTCTATTTGTTTGAGCATTTTATTAAACAAGCTGATGCCCGCTACTTCGTTTGCATTGTGATTGTGAATAAGTTAAATTATTTTCTTAGTACGCGCGTACACTTCTTGACGAACACGCACCCTTCAAGTTTCAAGTCTCCACCTTCAGCGGTTTGGCCTGTACGTTATCTGTTAGTCATACAGTCTGTCCTTTTATATATATATTAATTTGTTTCGCTTTCTTTGGATATGTAAATCGCACAAAAAATAAAAAGAATTTACCTCACAAAAGTCCATCTCATTAAGCTCAAAACTTATTACCTCAATGTCAAGTATCTAATTTATTTAAGTTGTTTAGTATCGTTTATTGGGAGTTGTAAAAATAACCTTAAACTTTCAAAAATGTTTAATTAAACGCGAGGTCAGACAGACACACCTTCAAGGCACATTCATTATACTATAATCAAAAATAAATCTACAAGCTGAACTTAAATTAGAACTCTAAAAAACACTGTTAACAAGGTTATATACCGGTCTAGGTGCTTGTCTCTGCGATTCTGCATAGATACCCTTATTTTGTTATTATTTATTTTATTAATTTACACAGCTATAATACAATAAATAAAGATGAACTAAATGTACCTAGAACTAGACTTGTAAGAACACATAAATTAGGTGTCACTTTAAAAATTTTGCCCAATAAATGATTGAATTGAATTGAATTTTGGCAATCAGCTATATACACTACTACTGTAGCTAAAATATATTTTAACTTCAAAAAAAATACACTAGCAAAACTACATACAAAGTATAAATTATTTAAATGCAAAAAGCTAATAATTAAACATAAAAGAGATTTACGTTCAGCACTCATAGTAATTTTGCTTATTTTGATAAAAATCTTTGCAGTCAATTGACTTCAAATAGCACAGCATCAATCATTGCCTGTTATTATGGTGCTGCTACTTAATTGTGTTGAAGTCATAATAACTGTGATCGCAAACGTTGTAAAACTTGTCGTTGTGGGCTTGTCAGAATTCGTAAAACTAGGCTTAACCCACAATTGAAATAGTTAACTTAACTATCCTGACCCAACCTTTTCCGAGAGATAGCAGTTCATGACTAAATAAGATACAGAATACAAAGCCATACATAAATTTAGAACCGAACAGACTTGAAGTTAATGTAGTAAACATACATTTAGAAGTAGCAGAATCGATGACAACCTGAACAGCCCTTCTCATTTACCCTTCAAAACAAGGAGACAACATTGACACAATCGATTGCACTACTAACACAAACTCAAAATGGTTTACTGCAATGAAGTTGACTGCACAAAGAGAAATAAAATTTACAGAGCCTAATGTATGAAAAAAAAACAGCACTAATGAATTAGCTCTACTGACTACATCATAAACAATGTCACATACGCTTGCGATGAATAATTTCGTACACACAAATACAATTCGGTCAGTCAGTATTCAGAAATAAACTGCGATTCCAGTGCGTGAAGACATTCGACCTTGCGCCGATTTTAGTGGTTCGCCAATTCGCGTAGTCAAACGAGCAGATTAAACTTTGTTAACACTCGATGACACAGGGCTAGTTTACAAGCTACATGCCAGCGAGTTCTCTAGTAGCTTGTACACTCGCCCCTGTCTTCAGCAATTTTACAATCTGCTAGTTGACTATCCTTCCGGACCGCTAACTCGCTCACGTTATAGCTTTTAAGCTCGCCGACTAGCAGATTGTAAGCTAGCCCCGTGTCATCGACGCTTTACGATACACCGAAGCTTATTTCGCCGTGATGATAACATGAAGATATTTTACTCGTACTTACTCATTCATTCATCATCATCGCTATCATCTCCTGCACCTGAATTACCCATGTTTTGCAAATAAATATATTTATTGATTGATTCGTTTGATATGGTTGTATTAAACTATAGAATCAAACTGGCAAGGAGAAGCAATAAATAATACAAATCACATTACACATGTCTGAACTGAGTTTTGCATCTTCTTCCGTCATTGCATGCATCTAGGGTGCCAGAATGAATACTCAATATAAAATATTGATCACATCATAATATTCATGCGATGCGAGCTAGTTGATTGTTCACGCTTATAATGAACACTAGTGTTTGAGTGATGTTACAATAGTACAGTACATCATCATAAAGCCAGTTTATTGTTTTATTAAATTCCCTAAAGTTGTGATACTGAATTGCAAAAGTGGGCATCAAATGAGTTAATTCATTGAGGCCAGTTATGCATTGTGCACATCAAAACAATAACTAACAGTGCTACTTATAAAACACTCGCAAACATACCGTGATGTGTGCGGCTGGCGTTATATACAGGCGTTTTCGAACTAAGGGCACCACACTTATAGGAAAAGCATGACCCCGATTATTTATACTCGAGAATGATCTGGAAAGTTTCCAGCGGAATGTGGAGTGACACCTCGTTACGATTCATAGACACCTTTGGTCATGCGATGGCCACACATTGTGATATTATAATTCACCGCAAATACTGATATCTTCTTCAACGTTCGGATTGCGATCGTCTGTCCGCTGTGGGGTTGGTTTGTAGTGGTGACTGGCGACCGCAGTCGCATGCATCGAGCCGCCCGCGCACGGCCGCCCACCGAGGCCAAACCGAAGCCGTGCCTGTGCCAGCCACATCGTCTGGGTCAACAGACTTATTCGCGTGTACTGCTTATCGCGTTCCTATTATCGCATTAAACCTATTTCGTTTGGGTATCGATCGACTCTGTAGGCCATTCGACGACCGTCTTGAATTTTTTGTGCGATGAACGCGAGCGGTTGTGCGTAGTACGCTCGCGGATGACATCAGTTAAGCTATCACGTCCGCTGGAAACAATAATCGCTCAGTGTCCGCGACGGAGTCGGGTCGGACGCACGAGGACCTACATGGAGGAGGGACGGTGCGCGACGTGTGAGGCCCTGGGCCGCCGGAGCCTCTCTACTAAACTCCTGCAGGTGGCGACTACGCAGGCGCACATAAGGACTTGCTCGCACGCATCCTCACCTGACCGATCCCATGACGGTGATCTGGCCACCCGGGCTATAGAAGCGAAACGACGCAAATCCATTGCAGGCTTCAAATTGAACTTTTCGACGGAGACACAACCACTACCGAAATTAACAGCAACTGAAGAACGACAAACGCGGCTGCATTCCGGCCGCAGAAACACATGGTGCTCGTGAGTAGACCGAGTGTTTTCACTGTTTTTGCAACAATCACATGAGGCCACTATCAGTTTGATTGTCTTATCGTTGGTGTATTATCAATATACTTGTTATTATCGGTTGCTATTACGTGATTGTTTATAATATTTTTACACGTGCTTCTCTTCGTTCGTTCTTCTATCTGATTTATCATTGATAATGTCATTAGGTGTTGTCTTCAATGTCCATTGCTTACACGAATCTTTCCCTTTTCAATGTCAAGTTTCATCCGTATCTGAGAACCATAATTTTATAATCTTGTGCTATTTCCGGGCACTGTACCGTGTCTAATCAATCGTACTACGTCTAGAAACTAAAACCACGCATCAGGACCATACGTATTTAGGCTAATGTTGGCAGTTCTTTATAGATTTATGGGTTTCATGTATCGCTAAAACGAGGATAAGAATAATATTGGCTAATTGTTAATTAACTCCGCGTCAATCCGTTATGTCCATATTTTGCATTTTGGGAGCAATCATTACATTCTGTACAATCAATACAATTTTGCAAGGCTAGTCACAGATTCTACTTAAATAATAATAAAAATTATTATTAATTAAAAGCAAAAAAAAAAAAAAAACTACAAACGTTTCAAGATTACTGAGACAAAACAAAGCATCAATTCGGAATCTAACGGAAACTCCAATTTGTGCATCTCCGTTGGTTGTCTCTTGATTGAGGTAAGCATGTCATCAGGAACTGGCCACTTGAGAGAATTTATTTCTTCTGTGAGATAGAGCTTTCTATGTCTTCCCACACTTGGACTACGATCGATCAATTTGTTTAACATATGTAATGTTTGTACAGACAGCGTCATAGATAAGTATCCCCTATGCACAAGACACCCAGCTTCAAATCCCTTAAAAACAATATAAAATTATTATTAGGTTTACATGGTTATAAAAATATAATATATTTATGAAGGCAAACCATATCCGTTAGTCGTGCCCCGCGGAGACGGCGTTTTGAAGGGATTTGAAGCTGTTTGTCTAGTGCAATGGGGATACTTATCTATGACGCTGTCTGTACATTACAACAAACTTGCCGATTTCAAACACATGATGGATAACCATATATTTTAATTTATTGTTTGCATCTAAAGGATTTTAAATAAATATTTCAATATTTTAGATATGTATATATGTCAGAATATGAGACATCTTTCTATGACTTTTAGTACTGTAGGATAGTTAACAATGCATATCCTAATCTACTTGTTAATGAGTTTGCTAGTTGATTGCTCACTTTTATTAAATTTGCTAGTTTTTATAGAGCCAGATATACCTACTGCTAGCCATTACATCATTATATCGATATAGAGTGGGTATATAATCACGCACACATTATTAAAACCTGTACCTACGTACAGTACAAAGTACCGGCATAATAATTCGTTTCTAATGGCACTATTGTGAACAACAAAAAAGTATGGAATAATTACGATTCGTTTTTTTGAATCGTTTTTGCCGACACAATATGCCGTCATTGGATAAAATCACGTCTAAAGGTCAAACCTATTTGAAGCATTATGATTTGATGCATGTTTCTATTAATAAATATACCTATTTACTTATATCATAAATATGAAATATCTTAAAGAAAAAATCAAACAAACAAATGTTATCTCTCGCGCAAGGGTCGTGTATAAACGACATTCGCTCGTAAGATATAATAAAGTGATATAAGTGACTAATGCCTAGATCACACGTACCGAGTGCTCGGCTGAGCGAGTGATGTAAGCTTTTACTGGTCTCGGCCGAGTAACATTTTACTGTCTCGGACGAGTACTCGGTACGTGTGATCTAGGCATTGGAGTATTCAATTCAATTACTTTATTTTCCATAGGAACATATATAAGAACACTTTGATTCGTCTTTGTTTACATTAATAACAGGGTAATCGGCTGTACAGTTCCAAATTTGGTGTTGTTTTGTTGAGTTGTGTCAATGTTATCGATTTGTATTATCCAAAGTCTTTCCTTATGTACGCCATCGCGCTCTACATTCTTTTTCCATCTTCTTTTCTTTAGAATGTTTTTTAGTTTTCCTAAGATAAAAATTGATGCATTACAACGATGATTCGCTTGTTTATGCAAGCTGGAAACTAATAATATTTAATGAAGATAATACATAGTCAAGGTTATTGAGTAACATAATAATGTCATTCCGTGTAAATATGCCTGTTTTATTTCCACAATTAAATATATAGAGACGTATCATATAACAAATATCTTTCCTACATCAGCAGCATATTCATTGAGTTTTTTTTTTACCACAAATTTAAATATTTTGAATAGATTATACATTTTTAAATCGTAAATAAACCTTTAAAAATAGATGCTAATATGTGTTTCTATTAATTTGATCTGAGTATTATATATACCATTTATTTCATTTTGATTCTCATTCAAATATGTATTGAAATAAAAACAACAACACCTTACAAATTATATAAAAATGGTGGACCACCAACCGCGGAATAGTAAGCGGCTGGTGGCTAGGGTTGCCAGAGTGAGGAAATTCCCTAGAATGCGGGCTGATTCTAGAAGTACCGTCTTTTGTATCTGACCCTTGACCCAGCCACTAAGCGAGAGCCTCTTAAGGTACTGATCCATTAGCATTATTATTATTACCCACCTTGAATTCTCGCCAATCCACTTGTCGCTGTTACAAGTTGTTATGGTACGGCACTCGGTTTATGCAAATGAACTCTTTATCGCTAGCTTGTCGATTTCCCATTGTATTATCTAATATTTGGGTTGTGATCATTTCATGTGTCTCTTAATCTTATATCATCATTTTGAGGAACTTGCTAACAAGTGTACTAATTGTATTCAACACAACCAATTTATTTCTTGGTATTCTAAATGTTTAAGCTAAGCTAGAGTTTCTAGACTTTCCAGTGAGTGATACATCTATCTATCTACCCAGCCTCTTGCACCCACTGTTGGGTATAGGCCTCCTCTGCAGTACGCCACTTTTTGCGGTCCTGGGCCAGCCTGATCCACTGGCCTCCGGCTGTTTAAATGATGTCGTCCGACCATCGGGCCTATATGTATATATACGCCTATGTATCGCTGTTTTTTGTAATTAGTGATACATAATAAAATAATTCAGATTGATCAGTTCTACGAAATTATTTTACAGTGCTAATATTTATATCCTTCTTTTGCTAAGAATATGTAACTGCCGAGCTATTATCAACTTAATCCTCGCACTTCTCCACCACTGTATCGCTGTTTGTTGTAATTATTGAAAACTCTCTTAGTTTTCTTTAATTGACTATTGTATAGCGCGCTACTTCAACAACAATACGCGGAAGTGTTTGTAATGGCTACAACAATTGTTTGATGGCACTCGTCTAGTCGTCTTGCTGATAATGCTTTGTTTATCAACTACATCATGCGCTTTATGTTGCAACACATGCGCTGTACAACATCTATGCCATTGCATTACTTGAGTGTGCCGCATATTAACAGTTCAGCTTTACTTGGTTCTTGAAAATATCGTTCGTTATTGAGAGATGACCTCTCCAGTACAATATAATATATAGTTCTGTTTCTATTTTTAGCAAATTGCTCAATTACCGAAGAGAACTGTTCGAATCTGGTCAGCCTTGAATCAACTCTATCGTAAAGAAGATTGGCCATTAGAACCGAATAGCTGTTTTAGTATCTTAGATTCGGCCGCTAGATAAAGTAGATAGATTCATTCTCGTTTTGTAAAGTGAGTGAATCGGGTGTGTCGCAAAAGCGTTGCCTTGGTGTTTCGGGCGCCATCGCAGGCCGTAGTAGCTAGAGACGTGCGCGCGCCACTGCTCGGATCCCCGCTGCTCACCGCGCCCCGCCGCTCTGCGACCGGCTCGACTCGACTTCGACTCGCACCCAGTTTGCCGCAACGCGTCGATCCGGTTGCCCGCGCGCCAACACGACCAATTTTTTTTTACATTTTTTTACCAGCTTCCAACACGCCTCACGTCTCCCACGAGGAGAAGCTAACAAAACGGCTCCGTTCAAGCTCAACACGGGTACTCAAACATCCCACGTTATATCGCTCGGCGAAGTGGGTACGATGCAAACGAAACTCATAAGTGGCAGTTACACCTCCATCATGAACAAGCAGGATCTACTGAGAGAGGTCGTCGTCAAGTACATCGACTACTTTTACCCCGCCGTGTGAGTACCATATCTTTAAAAACCTCTGCAATTTGTCTATTGGCTGGCGCATTGCAGGCTGACTGTCGAATTGAATGTCGAAGCAGTGATGGCGTGAAGGTTCACACAGTGGTCGGTTCATTTACTGAGCCGGTAAGTCGGTGAAGGTTTACAAGCAACGTGGCTGCAGCCAGAACAACGGTTGCGTCTGCCGTGCACGCCGCGTACTGAACTCTGCCTCTGCTGTCTGATACCGGCCGTATTGATCCGTTGCACTTAATACGGCTACATTGTCTCAACTTGAGACAATGTAGAGATATTGAGACTCTCAACGTTCAGTTTTTAGCGGCTACCAGGATGCTGTGATGCGTAATTCGTTTTCGAAGGTCATTGCCAACTTTTTATGTGGGATTGCGATTGACTTTAATGACTCTATGACTCTAAGTGGCGAGTCTTTTTTTCAATTCATAATTTGACTTAAATTACAATATTCTCTATCGCCATTTTATGGTTTAGTTGATTCAAATCGTAGGGAAAGCACACTTGCGTGACCGTTTCGCGTGACAACCTCTGACTACTGCTACAACTCTCCCGGAGTCCTACTAATATCCCATGTGCCCAATTCACTTAAAAACTCACACAATCACGATTTTAACAAACAACACGTGAATCCAACCGGAGCTCTAGCAACGCTAGTTCACGTGACCTGAATAATAGCTTCAATTCACCAAACATTTCTTTACAACTTCCTCTTTACCGATAACAAATCCACAACCACAAAATAATAAGCGTTAGACTGATTCTAACTGCAAGGAACTGACGGTGTTATGAAACATAGCAGCAAGATGTAACGCCATTCAGCAACTGGCGCCAGCCGAGCCGTGTCGACATGAAACTCGACGATTTCCCTTCAATGACCTTGCGCGTGCGCAGCCGCTCGCTGCACGATAGCCATGCGAACACCCAACAACTGTTATCTACTTTACTAGCATTTGTTATAACAATAATACAATAGTAACACTCACGCGGCTCGTGTTCTCAGCATAAATTAGGAGTATGTTCGGTCGGTTATTAGACCACATTACTCGAAGCAGTTCATTGCATTGCAATAATAAAAGACATGGACTGTTCCAGAGCGTTCGTGTTCACTTACGTTAGATGGAATGGAAGGGCGGTTTGGATCGGAACGGATGTTGGCTTCTATTTCAATATTGGGAAATGTTCTTTGTTTTTATCTTTCTTTATGATTTCCGTCTTACACACGAGGAATAAGCAAAAAGTTTAATATGTATAACAAAATATTAGAGAGAAACTATGTGTGTGTGTGTATGTAATCGTATTGTCTAATTGGATTTATCAAAAATGAGTTATTTTGTGGGTCTGTCTAATGATTGCACTTGTAAAAACAATAAGTTTTGTTCAGTATAAAATGTTTTAAATAATACAATAAAAATACTTTCTGGTCTACCTAAACGTTTTAGTGTGCCACAACAATGAGTAACGCGATGAATTTTCATGACACTCGCATAATTCCTACAGTGACCTTTGTTTCTAACCCGGTAGGTATTGTGTTGAACAAAATATACACCGCAATCGCTACTTGAATGATTCATTGTAAACCTACGTTTACACATTTCTATCGTAACGATTAATTGGGTTTTTTATTTATGTGGATGATTGTAAAACAAAATTCGCCATCATATTCAACCAAAGCAAGTCTCAAGTGAACAATACCCATTATACATTGTAAAAACTTGCCTCCCAAAACATGTTTCATTTCCAAGGCTAATTTAAATTCACAAAAACAATCTTTGCGTTGTCTGTTTACTGGCGTCTTGAGTTATAAAATAAAAATTTCGGTGTACCCAAAATGGATTCGTACGACAGGTTCGGTGATTTAATCAATTTGTGCTGTTTTTGTCGTGAACAATGATGCCGCAAACCAATGCAACTACATTGTTGTGCTCTTACAGATGATCTTTTGTTAGAGCTGTCTCGAGTGGTATGATGAAAAAAAACATGGCGTCTTTGTTCTAGGTTGCTTTAAATGCAGCAAAGTCCACTTCAAAAGGGTCTATGCAAACACGCACGTGCGTGGTGACAAAACGTTTATCTCTTTGTTGACTTAACATCTTTTAGAACACATTTCTCACTATTTGCACTGTTCTGAGGCTAATGTTAGACTTTCGTAAGATATTGGATTTTGCTCTAAAATTATAATGTTCTCTCAGTGTATTTTTGGTTGTGTGTGACTGTTTGGAGACTTTGTGTGTCAAATAACGCTTTGTTGCCAGGTTTTCTGTTCCGTTGACTGACACGTATGAAACTCGTCCGCTTGAGTTATATTTGGATTCAAAATGTTAGTCACAAAGATGTTTGTGAAAGTCAAGTAAAAAAATAAATAAAACAAACTTTTGACTTCATGGTGGGAACTAACATATTTACGATTAGAAAATTGAATCAATCGCCTCTATTTGCATTGATAATTATGATCGTATGTTGCTGTATTCAATAAGAAACATTTGACACCTTTCTCTGCCAGATTTCGTCTCAAGTTTCAAAATCGTCTTGCATAGCCGAGACCAAAAATTTCGTTTGCAATTTTGTCAACGCTAAATCTTGCGCAATCGCCCCTGTTCTGCCGAGATCCGTCTGGAGAAAGTCAATTTGTTTTTTTTTTTGGGCAACACAAGTGTCACCTTTCAAAGATTATCTTTAGATCATGTATTTACATAATTACCATTCGTTACGTTTGTCTTCTAGTCTCCATTCCATCCACACATAGTATGAAAAGGGAAAGATGGGTGCGTTGATGTTTAATTCAACAATAATAAGTCTGTGTATGTCATTGCATTGTGCACAGTGAACGCAGTAATACAGCGGCCCACAGTTCTTATGGCTGTTGCCATCGTCTCCGAGAGTTCACGGCTGGGACCGGTCGAAATCGATCCGCGGTTTTCAACGCTCCAATAGCTTCAACTTTATCGTTGTGTTGTTCACCTCGTTGAAGCGACACGGAATCTGTCAAGAGAAAGTCAAGTACAGTCGAGTTAGCCGTGCCGTGTGCCGTCCGTGCCACATATAGCTACCGGACTATTACACCAGTGATTGGATCATAATTGATAAGTCCGGCAATACTCTGTATCTGTAGTTGCTAAGTAGAGTGTGTCGTCACTTTAGAGTAGTCGAGACTCGAGAGTCAGTCGTGCCACGTGCTTTCGGCTGCTTGCTGATCTCGTGAGAAATTGCTGCTTTTCGTACACTCATTGTCTTGCAATTTGCTACCTCGTTACAATACCAGGTAGGTAATGGCGACTTGATGACAAATGCATGACGGGAATGCATTTTTGCATCAGCATTACCAATCATTTTATGATATGAGATTGTTTAAATTACGAGTGTTAGGCAGATGGTTGTCCCAACGAATAGGCGGCAAGGTAAGGTCATTGCCACTTGTTCAGTCCCAATAAACTGGACGTAGCCCCGATTTTTTTGGCACAAACTCATACCTTATATACCATACAAATGCATATATTTAAAACTAATATAAAAAAACTGTTAGGTCTAACACCCTGTTAAATAATTATTTTTAATGTGCTATTTATTCGTGATTTTCTATCTGACTAGACACATGATTAGGTTTTATACAATAGACTTAAAGAATTTAGAAGTTGTAGATATCTACAACTTCTAAATTCAGCTGGCCAATGTTTCCCACATTGTTGCGATTATGGCGTGGTTCAACAACGCGGGTCGCAATTACAATATTTATCCACAGCTGCCACGAGTTAGCGTAATCATCCGTACCCGCCTACCCGCACTCGCTGGCCTGTAAGCCTGCAACCACTCGCTACATCGTCATGAATGTTTTCATTTAAGGCTTCGCCAAACAGAACGCGTACTTACGCCGCGTCAGGCGCTAGTTGACCCCGGGCTATAACGCTGCATTATGTTGTACAGATATATTGAGAGCCTGTCAAACAGTCCTGACGCCGCGATAGAACGTTGCGTACTGCTAGCGCCGGCGCTCGGTGTGACAGTAGAATACCGCTATAGTACAACACAGTTCGGCGCTATAACGCGGCGTCAACGTAGCGCCCTGACGCGGCGTAAGTACGCGTTCTGTTTGGCGAAGCCTTTATTATCGACTAGTTCTTTCGAACCAGAGTGGTGAAAAGATTTCAAGTGCGCCTCGAAGAGGCTTCTTACGTGCACTTGACTTTTCGAACGTTTTAGGTTTTAAGACATGCGCGTTTCCTCACGATGTTAAGCACGTGTTTTAATGCACACATATACTTTTTAGTGCTTGTAGTAATATAGAGTAACTTTATTTTCAGCAAAAAATATATGGCTCTTGTCTTTTCAATTGTCTACGGTAATTTTACTGCAGTACATTGCCGGAATCGTGAAAGCTTCCGATAAACGAATAATGGCTGAATTCCTGCATTGGCGATGTTACAGTTTCCTGCTTACGTGGACAAATATCCAATTAGAGTTTGTTTTTGTATGGTAGAGATAAAGACTAGCGCAAATCGAATCGCTACGCCTACAATGAATGTTGCGGAAATGTTCAATTGTGTACGTAAACAAACTGACTGTGGAAGCTAAGATTCTCTTTTTAGTACATATTGGGATTATATAAGAGTACTTATATTTATTGTCACTTAATTATTTAAGCAAATTAATGTTCAGGTTTTATATTTTACACATTTTCAAGGACAACCAACCTACTTGTTTTTGTTCTTGAAAATGTGTAAGATCTTGTTTATTATTAATTCATTTATTCTCAGACAATACATCCATATTATAGCACACGTAAAATAATTTAAAAATAAATGTCATACAAAAAAGATCTTAAGAACTAAAAATAAATGTTAAAATGAAATAAATTATGAATAAATAAGAAATGAATAATAATTGAATATTTGCATTTAAAAATAATTATTGTATGTCATTAATTTAATTTAATTTAATTTGATGAATTATAATAAATACCTACTTATTTGTTCAAAATTGGACTGCACCAAGCAAAACTTGCATCCATCTATTTTGGATGGGGCAGTCTAGGCGCGACATAATCATCTCTAGGATGCTGTTGATTATTATATATTATATATATATTATATTGAGGATGTTTATGCTATTGAATAATTCAAAACGTGTATTTGATGTTGAAAATATCTTATCCATCAAAAGCTCAACACAAATTAAGTTAAAATTAATGATAAGCAATTCGCGTCGTTTACGTTACCAACCCACCTACTGAAAATAATACTGTGATAGTCATACTAAAATTAAGTAATGATAAAAACTAAATTTCAAAATTTTGTCAGAGCGTCTGGTCGAAGCGACGCGTGATCAGAGGGCTGGCAGCTATCTCGGCCAAAGAATAAGCCTTGCAATACAAAGAGGCAATGCAGCCAGTATCCTCGGCACGCTGCCATCGGGTACATATCGAGCTACCTATAGATCGTTTGCAACGTTCTATGGGTGGCCCAATAAACTTATTAATAGTTACTTTATTATAATGATGCTGGTTACTAATCTGCATTTATCTTTTGTTACAGCGCTTCAGGCACAAGCGCGGTGGCCATCGATAACAAGATCGAGCAAGCCATGGTATGTATTCATTTTACTGGTTTCTATTTGAATTCTAAGATTTTGTGCACGGGATTGATGATTTCTCGAGCCAGCCATTTAGGTCTGCACAATATTCATTGTACAATGATCATTTGATGATATTTCCTTGTCTTATTGCGAGTATGCTCAGATCGTTAAAAATATTATTCCTGTACGAGGATTTTTCATTTGTTTCGACCAAGTTTTTAAAATTTAAGATGTATTTTCTTCGTTGTCTTTTATTGTTAGCAACATAATATGTACTTTATATCTACTTGGTTATTGCAAGTAACTATTGTTTTAATTTTGAATGTCAAGTACAATATTCTTTATAAAATCTACTTTCATTGCACATTGACTCGCATTTGTGCCATTCGAAGTTCAGCAAACCCTTAATTCTTCACGAATTCTTATGAGAATTTCGTCTAAGCTAAGACATTGAAAGGTGAATACCATCGTTACAAACACAAAAATAATTCCAAGGTATCTAACCGAATGTCATGCCTTGCGTACGTGCCTTGTCAGGGCTGTTTTACCTTTATACTCGCCGCAAAAGCTATTATCATAATTGACCATAATAAAGGAAATAACATTACAATAAAATGCCATCGAGAACCAACGTCAACTAGCGACAAAAATTAATTAAAGATATTGCCGGCCTGCCGCATAGATGACATGCTGGATTGCTAGGTCTTACAACTATTTCCTGAGCAAAAACCATTGACTGGACCACGAAGCTCCCATTAACATTTAATAAGAGACGGAAGAACCTGTTGCGTGTTGATTTGGAATAACTGCAAATATACCGTTGACTTTCCTGGGGCATTCATAAAATTATAATGTATTTATATGTTATTTTCTTTGCCATTGGAATTTTAGTCAAAGATCATGCCTGAAACAATCGGATAAACAAACTAAGAAGGCTCACTAGGTAGATCTATCTCATTTCAGGTAACTTAACTTGGAATTGCACTTTCGAAGTGTAAACAATCTGTCACCTAGAATTCAACTGAGTACCAGTCATTAAAGTTTTTGTGAAACTTGAGAATCTCTAGCCTCGGTGAGTCATGTCAGTCGGTCAAGCGGGTTCCGCATGCCAGTAACCAAGCTCTTCATAGAACATTTTATGAGCTACTCTTAATAAATTGCCGCCACCGACTCTCTGGAAATTCAACCGTCTCTTTATCTAGGTTCCTCTACTAGATAAGGGCTTAGTGGAGCGAAGTTAACCTAAAACAAGAGTATATGAGCGCAGTAGGTTAAGTTTTTAGTAGGTATCAATTAAGTCATTCTCACATTTAGTAGGTTTTTTTAGTAAGTATAAATTAAGTCATTCTCACATTAAGTTTGGTGTTATTACAATAAGAGAGTCAATGAACTGAACGAAAGCATTGCCCAAATTTTATGATTGTTTCGGTACAGCGAATACGACATTTTCGTCAATGAAAAATATTCTGAAATATCAGCTAGTAATTTGTTCTGACCGATATTAGTCGATGATAAGCTGATATATTGATAGTAGAGATAGAGTAGCACATAAATAAATTGTTACTTGTTTTAACCAGGCATTGTGGAGCCGTTCCACGCAGCGAGCAGTTGCGTAAAGATGCAATCTCCAGAGAGTAAATCCGTGTTCGTACTGACAATGTTCGTGCAGCATAACACCGTTATTAGATCGTAGTCACCATTTGCATCACTAAAGACTTATTCGGTCGCCAGGAAAGGTTTCCTGTGTAGCCTCGAGTTTAAATCTATTTTTAACGCTTATTTTAACTTCAATGTATAAATATTTCATCGATTAAAAAATTTGAACCGGGTCCAACCAGTATCAGCTTTGAGATTGAAAAATATATCAGTGGAATCACGTTTTCTAAAATGTGCGCATGTTATTAGACTGTTTATTCACTGGTATTTTGAATAGTTTTACATTGGGAACGGTAATTTAAAATAAATCAAATCAAGATGATAAAAAGTTTCAGATTTAAGGGTAATCGTCAAGGCAAATTTCCATACAAAATATTTCGTAGTTTTCGTCTATGCTTTCCGATTGTGTCAACAAAAAATAGTAAGGTTTCATACTATAATTTAGATTTTATACGTGTTTTAAAATTAACACAACTAATTTAAAAACACGTATAAAATCTAAATTAAAGTATGAAACCTTACTAATTTTTAATGACACAATCGGAAAACATAGACCAAACGAATAGTGTGAAGAAATTACTATAATACGGCGTACTTTTTGAGTATTTGTTCGAAACATTTTAAATGGAAATTTGTCTTGATTATTCCCCTTAAGTATGAGCCCTTAGCATAAAAGGATTTTAAATCAAGGCAACCTATTTATTCGTCTATTCTATAGTGTTGCGCTGCTAACAGTTTCACTACGAGCATTGTATATGCGCTTCCAATCGAGATTCATCGTACTGTGCTATTGGGCTTGTCTCAACGTCTATAATTAGCCAACGCAGATGGCCTCAAGCGATTGACCTCAATCCGGCCCTACACATTGCTGCCACCGTATCATAGTATTTTTATCACTGCCTGCAACAACAAGCTCAATTCCTCCAGCTCCATATAAGCTTATGATGTCGTTACGCTCAAACCAACCAATTGCCAGTAAATTAATAGCATCTCCCACTACAACTTCGTCACCGATGGCACCAACAGTAACTAACATTATTTGTAACACTATTAAATGGGTAGTCCTATTTGTGGTTTAATTAATCTTCATTTTCTTTGTGTTTCCTTGTGGTTTATCTGTTTGTATCGGTTTAATCATAAAATATCGAGATGTAGAGCATCTGCTCTTAGCCAACGTTTTATCGACGCAATATCGTGCATTATATTTCCAGGACAGCATTTAGTAATTGGCGCTTAACTTTTACAAAAAAAAGACACGTAGCCTTGCCTATGAGTATATGTTCTGGCGTAACTGTTTCGCTGCACATGTATGAGAATTACTTAAGCGCCCCCAGAAATAAGTTAAAATTAAATTATTATTACGTGTTCAATTGGTTACATACTCATATATCAATTAATACGTATATAGAGCGACTAAGTTATGAAATTAAAATATGTGCATATATTAGTTGACACAGCTCTTCGTTAATCTGATAAATTAAATGTGATTTATTTTCAATGATTGCGTTAACTTGACATAAAATAACATCTAAAGCATCAAGTTAACGTCGTTGTGCGACCAGTATTCAAAACCGGTCCACCTTGAAGCACGCCATCTTACAGCCGCACAGTGAATGTACACCTGCAGCTTGTAATAATTTTCGATCCTGAGGTACATACAATACCACTCCCTTTTCACCGGTTTTCGCAATATCTCCGCCTAGTATTACGTCATTGACGTAGATAGTGTTTATGCGTGCTTTGTTGATGTTTACCAACCATAGCTCACACTGCTGACCCGGTTTCACGCATCTGTTTAAACATAAATTTCTTTGATTCTGGTCAAGACGGTTTACGCTTTCGAAATTCAAAACATTTTTTTTCGGACTAGAGATAAAAAGAAAGGATTGTGCTCTGTCATAATAACATTACATACAAGTTTAACAAGCTGTGTTTTATTGAATACTGGACTTATCTACGTGTCACATTCATGAAAGTGAAATTTGCATTCGAAAACCATGTCCTGCCGAGACACAACAGCCACGAGCAAGAGCCAACAATAAACAGACACGGAAGGAAAGCTGGCCCGGTGTTGTTCTGGAAACACTCACTCTCCTGATTACTACGATTATTTGTGAACAAGCAACAACAGGGCATAGTCGAAGACATCGAGGCTTGGGGTCACACGATCCGGTCGCGTGCCACCAATAATGTGAACGAGCGTCGGGTAATTTGCAACTTAGAATGGTTTTGCAACTAGCCACGCGCCAGATCAGAATCTCATCACGAAGCCAGGAAATGGCAAGAGTTTTCTCGGAATACGGACTGGCAACTCGTATAATGAAGTCGTAACGTCTACCGTGGTTGAGTGTATCTATAGCTTGACCGTCACGTTTTACTCAAAGAATGTGTTTCTCCGATTTCTCTTGTATAAAGACAACTCATTGTTGTTCTTTTCTTTTAGGCTGCATCTTCTCGAAATCACCACAATAAACCTTTTATTTTATTTTATCATGCAAATAAGTTGGTTTTACAGCAGCTGTCAAACATGCATTTAGTCTGAAATCCAGGAATAAAAATACAACAAATTAACCTTGTTTAAATAATTTATATGTGCTATATTTATCAGTCGCTTCTTGAGATACGGTTTATATCAAAGCTAAGATATTACACAAACACGAGGTGGAAAAAATAACAAGCTCGTGGAAATATACCCTTGTAATCTGTAGATTACTTCAATCGTATCGGCTGATGTATTCAAGATAGATAGATATTGAACAGGCTGCCAAACATAATGTAAACATGTTTGTGCTTCAAGCCATCACGAATATTAAATCTGACATTAGATATGAATACAATATCGACGAATCTTGAGGTATCTAAGTTTATCGGTACCTTAACCTGTATTTTATCCAGTTCAAATACCTACTAAATGTTTGTTTCTTAACGTTAAAATATCTAATGTTTAAGTATATTCTAACTTTATTTTGCTATTGCCCAAATGAAATCATTAGGTTATTGAAATCAAGTGACATCATTAGCCCGACAGGTCAATCGTCTCGATTACCGGTGGATATTACTCCGAATAATAAATTATTTATGTTTATGCTAAGCCTTATCGATATACCTCGAGAACTCGAGAATATACTCTTACGTCAATACATTGTTTAAGTGAACTTTCTGTAATACCTATCAATAGGGTGAACACAGTCAGGAAGTGGGTAACGTAGGAATCATTCAGGTCAAGGATTATTCAGATAAGCCTGCCCCGTGTAATTTCAAGAGAGGTACATATAGAATTGAAAATATTGTAACTTCAACTCATTGAATTTAAGCAAGCCGACAAACTAAACAAAACTATTAATTACTATGTAATAATATCTCGAAATTCTTATCGGAAAGTTCGTTGTTGAACATGCCGCTGCATTACTTACAAATTGTGTCATGAATATTAATACACCTATTGTTACGAACTCATGGCAACTGCGCAAATAATATTGCTACCAACATAATATTGTGCCACGAAAAACATGACCGCTTGTTTTTCAAGCAAATTTATTTGTACACGTGTTTCTTGAATAACTCCTCGCCGAGGGTACAGTTTTGCAAAATTTTATTCAATGAAGACTAGGAATAAATTTCATTTTTTACTCTACATAGTTTAGCCGGCTGTGCCTATTTGTTTACTTTATTGAATTGATGAAAATATTGTTATTAATATAACAATTCTGAGTTTGTATTATGATGATTCATATAATTTGATTTTACTTCGGCTTATGCGAAACCTGTAAGTAAAGGAAAAATATTTGGTTTTGCCACATAACGGATTTGCATTCTTCAGTACATCAATATCGAATACTCTTTTTTTATATTATGGTAAACATATGTCGCGCTCGCGATGTTTATATTTAAAAAACTCGCTTATCTTCTCTAATGAAAGTTCAATATTTATTTCCTGACTTTGAAAAGACAAAAGAACATGCAAACATTGTTAATGATTACCTATCTGTTTGCAATCAAGTAAGTTTGTTAGTCATGCAAACTTAAACAAAGTGGAGAAAATCGTGAACGTGCGGGACCATGTATATTGTATGTGTGTAGAAAAGCTGCCCCGTTTGACCACTTTTACGACTGTCCTTTGGAAGATCGACAACCCGTTTCACTGGTTTCAGCATTTAAATGTTGGTATGATCATGAATTCCCGTTTTTCTGTGTAGTGTCTTTTAGGCTCTGGCACTTGCAATGGAAATATTCTAACATGGTTTTCGGATACCTACATATACTCTACTCGTATCATGTTAAAACTTTTGCATCCTCGGGTGCCACTGAAAGTTTTTAGAATATCAAAAAGCAAAGCTGCTAGCTACTATTTAAACAATAAGGGCCCAGAATCCCGCGCGCCGCTGTCTTGCTCGCACAATTGTACATGTTTGAAGATATAAATGGACCGAGTCTTAACTTCAATTTAACATACATACATACATGCCGGTCAAAATCATAACCCTCCTTTTGCTTCGCTGTAGTCGGGTAAAAATTGGAGAAGGAGATTGGACAAAACTCTTTTTCCTAATTTCCTTTCTTCAAAACAAAACAAATACATTAATCAAAATTGAATACTACGTGAGGTTATAGCAACAAAATCGTCCTCTCATTCCCACTTATTTGAAGACATAAATTGACTGAATTTTCTATTAAGTCAATTATGTTTTCAAAAATTTACAAATATGCGGTGCGCGGTATTCTGTGCCTTAAATTGTTTTTCAAAACAGCATTTTTATGCATAGTTTCATTCGATGGAACCACTGAGGGAAGCAGTGGGCCCCACCCTTTAGGGGTCTCTACCACAGCCTTTTCAAAGGCTGTCACCGTTTCTTCAGCGTCTTCCAATTTTATTCCTTGAAGATTTTTTTTTTTTTAAGATTTTATTGATTTGAACATTTGTCCTTTTTTTTCAAAATAATATAAAGCATTAATGGTGATGTTAAAAAAATAGATTTATTATCATATAAATTATTTTTTACGAAAAACGCACAATCATCTTTATTATCAAGCTCATTATTAATCGAGTAGGTATCTGGTGCTCTTATCATCTTGTTATTTTGGCACTCGGTCACATACATGTGCTCGTATACAAGTGTTATATGCCTGTTTTATAATTGGATGATGTCATTACTGTGAAAATAACAATGAACATTTTAATAGGCAGTAGGCGATATATACGATGAACTTATTCAAGAACTCTATTATCGAAACGAAACCTGTTCGATAAAATTTGACATTGTTTGAATTATAAATCTTTTTGTTGTTGTTGACGAGGTTTGTTGAAATTCAATAAGCCTTGTGTCTCGTTTGTTAAGATCCTGGATGATTTGAAGGATTACTGTGTGATAGTTGCTGATAAAAGTGATAATATTACTTATTGTTTATTTTTCAAGAGCCATTAAGATACAATAATCATTTTAATCAATCCGTTTTATTACATTATAAGTTTTCCGCTTGTGGAAATACGAGTATACCTATTAGCGACCGCAATAACAATACTTTATTATATGATTCATACTAAAATTTAAGACTAAAAATTCACTATTCTAGTTATTTAGTTCATATTGTGTTCTGAACTTGTGATCTCATTCTAGTCTAATTTAGTCAATTATTTGACGTTGACCGATCGTAATTATAAATCCGACAGGTTTGAGCGCCCTTGGCTTGGCTGTTCATATTAAAATAATCACCCTTCATTTGGTCGAAGTGACGACATTGTGCAAACGGTTTAGGTTCACTGCACTTTCATTAGTGTACTAATGCTACAATTCACTTCACATACTGGTAGTACTGGTACCTCCCTACCTTCCACTATCTATGAAATCTCTGGTATGCCAACATGGCCTCAATACTTGTTTTTCGAAACGTCCTTATCTAATTTACCCACTGACATTAAAATGTCTGTACACAACGATAAGAATATTTAATTTGCAGACAGCACAAACGCATGCACCAACTAATAATCAATGTTTTCTCGTTGTTTCAATTTGCACATGAATATTCCTCGCTAAATGGTTAGATACCTTTTCAATTGATCGATATTACAACCGATGTAGTGGGCTCTATCAAGAACATTAACTCTCAATTTTATCTGCAATCATACATGTGACGCAGTCGCTGTCTCATTGTATCCGACTAGGACTGGTGCAATTTCAGCACACGGATTCTTCTAATTGAAGGTCGGAGCACCCACGCGAACCACTGCTGAACAAGATCTCATCAATCCAGCTATTTATACTCACCGCTCTAATTATATCACTAGCCGTGTCAGCCTAAACCACTTTTAGCCACTCCACTGATGTCTAAGTGCATATCTTGAGTCACCATCTCGTGAAAATCACAAGAGCGATGATCTCCCTAATTTATTTTCGTTGCTTCGTTTTTTTCATGTCTGTGAAATGATGTGACAGATGTCAAAAACACAAATTCCATGCGCATTTTCTCATAAACTATGAATATGAATTTATTTTTTAATTTTCATCGTTGTACGTTTTCTTTTAGTTTTTGTTGCGTAGTTAACTAGTTTACTGGTATCTTGGTTGGATTCTCGGTTGGATTCTCGGCTTGCTTATGCTGCTTCTTGGCTTATCATTGATTCCAATGAAGCTGAAAGCTGGTTTCTGAAAACATATCACTTAATGTATCTTCTTGACTGTTTAACGAACTCTATTTTTAGTCAAGGTAAGGTTTAAATAGATAAACATTCGTTGTAATGTTTGAATTTCAATTGATCGTTTGCATTATCATGGTGTTAGCCGTACTAATTTATTGATCACGGTAGAGGCGGCTTCGTGGAATACTTTTTTATTTGCTCCAGTTAAATGCGCACGTCAATTACTGGTACAGATACATCCGCTTGCTCTTGTGCTACTGTAATTATACCTTAATTTACTTCTCATTTATTGCTATTAGCACCTGTGCACGATTTTTGATCGTGCCTCAGCAACGCAATTATCGACTGTCTCGAAATGAGGACTCGCTTCGTTGTGTCCGCCGCCTCTGGGTATACATTGCAAAGTAAAGCAAAAATAAGGGCTGTCCGGTATCAATGTAGGTTGTCGAGTTCAGGGTGCACGGCCGTATCGCGTGGTCGATGACGTGACGTGATCGCCGCTATTTTATAAAGGGCGAGCTCGCGCTCAGACCATCAGTCGCCTGCTAGGTCGCGCAAGCGCAACTCCACATTGTTTCGCGAGTCATATTTAATCGCCAGTCGTGCTTGTGCCTCCGCCTTCGTAGCACACTTTTTAAGTAACTCTGAAATTCAGTTTTAAATTCAATACAATATGATCGACGTTGTGCAAAGACCGCGAGATGCCTGCCTCTACGAGATCAGACAAAAGGGTCAGAAAGATCCCTGTTACGTGGTCGTGTCTAATCCAAAAGTACGTTTGTGTTTATTTATTTCAATATCCGAATGAGATGTGAGACCGGTTTTTATCCTTCCATATTGCAATTCAAGTTTACCGGCAGCCATGACTCTACATTTGGTTTGTTTTCGAAACATTTTAGCCGAACATTCAATAACGAGTTTTCTCTTTTATCGCATTTTGTAATGACTTCCATGATTTATTTAACTTCTTTTACATTAGGTTTTTTTTTGTTACAAAATTTATGTCTACAGACTCGAACAATCTCTACATAATTAAAATTTTATAATAACTTAGTAAACATTCATAATTTTTTAAATGTTTTGTGACCTTTTAAGGTAATAATATTTTAGAATGCTTAGTATTTATTTGTTTAAATTGATTATTTTTTTCCAAACCAGGATGTTATCGCGCTTATTGCGTCTTAGTATCTGCCAGTTGTTTGTACGATTTAATATAAATCCTTTTTTTATGGCAATGCGTATCAGCCAGTTGTTTGTACGATTTATTATAAATCCTTTTTGTCGGCAATGGTTCATCATCATCATCATTATTATAATACTACGAACGTGGGGTGGGCACGACAGGTTTTGTCGGCGATGGTTAACAATGTATATTTGTTTGTTTCAGGATCTGGTTAAGAGCCACCTGATGTTCGCGGTGCGCGAGGAAGTGGAAGTCCTAAAGGAGCGCATCGCGGAACTGATGGAGAGGATCAACCAGCTGGAGGTGGAGAACACGTACCTGCGCGCGCACGCGAGCCAGGACACGCTGGCGCAGCTGCCGGCGGCCAACAGCCGCGCGCCCGCGCCGCCCCAAGGCCCGCAGCCGCCCGTGTCGTAGAGCACCCGCCGCGCCGGCGCGCCCGGCTCCACGCCTCATTCAGTGCCACCGGCCCTCGGCGCACCGCCCTGGCTGTGCTATGTTTATAGGTTAACCGGGTAACTGTCGCTACACCGGTCCCGCGCCGAGGGTAGCGCACGCGCGCTCGTGGACCGCCGTCGTCCGTCCGTCCGTCTGCAGACTCGCACAGACGGCGACGCATCGAACACGCTTCCTTCAGATTTATAGAGATATATTTTTCTGTAATATGATTTAGGTGCATATTCACGTGCTAAACTGCCAAGCTTTTGCCGACTCTCGACCGCGAGTCTTAGGTATTTTGATATCTCTGTCACTCTTCTTTTTCAAAGTTAGCTACCGCTATCCACTTTATTGTATTCCATGTAAGGTAACTCTAAGACGTGTGTTTATAGTAAATATGTAATGAAATAGTTGGATATTCCTACGCATTGAACAAGGACTGTGTGTTAATTTATTTTCTAATGTAATTTTTATTCTAATTTAAGTTATTTATCGATGTTTTATTTTTACTTACGTTAAATTTAAAAGTGTACTTTTTATCGTGAGGATAATGATCTGACGATAAATTCTGCACGAATCGTGTGCAGTTTACGTTTAGTGTTTAGTGATTATTGTTTACGATTTAATGTACCAGATAGACGTTTTGAATTAATGTTATACGCAGTTAGTCAATGAGCAGACCCTTAGAATAGAATCGTTGCGAGAGAGTGCACTTGTGCGATAGCTGGCTTTAGTGTTTGCACGCTGGAAGAAAAATTCCAAACCTATATCAAAAATAGAGGTTTATAGAAGCATCGTATTTTTAAATGAAAAAAAAAATGTTTGTATATAGTACAAGTTGTAATAGATGAGTCGGAATGATGTACATAATGTAAGAATGTGATGATAGGAACGAACGCCGTTGCCAGCGGTCGCTACGGCCGCTAGCGAGGCGTCGCTAGGAGCTATACAAATGTAATAAGTAAATTCTGTATTTAATACTAGCTTCATTGTTTAACGTTTAACGGCGAACAAAGTGGCTGGAGAGAGGATGAAGGCTCTGATATGTTAAGCCGAGGTGGAAAGCTCCCAGCGACCGAATGACTAAGTAGTATTTTCTACAACGCAACAGCATATTATGTGTATAATCGATTTCCTTTAGGTCTTCGTAATTATTGTGAATATAAACAGTAATACAACTCGTGAAGAGCATTACCGTAGACCTTACTTTAGATAGGATTATGATACTGAATTTGTAAATATACTGTACACAAAAGTCCATCGTAGCATTATGTTGACCAGATAGGTTGCTCGTACATACCCAATAAATGCAAAACTATACTCAAATTATGTTTTTGATTCTTTTTCCCTATTTACCTAGAGTTTAGATTCACAAATGACAATACTATAAGGTGCCGTAAAATTCATCAGTTAATATTCCAGCAAAAATATTAACAAAAAATATCATCGAGTGAGAACTTGAAATGTCCACAATATTATAGTTTGAGGAAATAGTAGTAATAGTTAGAAAGATTAATCTGGGGCTACCCCGGCCTCATGCAATCTGCTACTGTAAAGCGTTGATGACACAGGGCTAGTCTACAAGCCACAAGCGCGCGAGTTTGAAAGCTAGCGGCGAGTGAGCGAGTTAGCTTTCGAGAAGGATTGTAAAAAAGCCGATGTCACGGGGCGAGTTTACAAGCCGCCGCAGTTTTTCGCCGGCTTGTAGCTTGTAAACTAGGCCTGTGTCATCGACGCATAAAACAGCTACCGTTCCCCTGCAGAATGCAGTCTAGATGGGTACCGACAGTGTCAGATATTCTGCTGCAAAACAGTAATGTGAAAGCATTACTGTGTTCCGATTTAAACGGTACTGAATCTAGTGTAATTACTGGGTTTTCGAAGACTAACCATCAAAATGTCTCAAGATGGACGAGCTTTAAAGCAATGCTAAACCGGCAGCAGGCGTGATCTCTTACCATCAGGGGAGCGCTTAGTTCGTCTCGTCCCGTTTACATTTTAAAAAAAAGCTTGAATGAATCAGCAATACTCACTTAATCCTCCCAGTAGTTTCGGCGTGACATTTCAATAACAAATCCATCCATGGCTAATTTACCTAACTTCTAGTACATATTGGTCTGATGGAAAATTTTGAAAAAGAGCAGTATTAAGGCTCGAGAAATAAGTATAGGTTAAAATAAGTAGGTATCTCTATCTATATCTAATACATACCTACGTTATACGATGTACAAAATACGGCCAGGAGGCGCATGTAAATATGCCCACCAGTAGCTACCACTCGACCGTTTGGCCTATGCAACCACAACTGCAACTGCGGCAATTAGAAATCAGCGCTCTCTATTGGGCAGCACAAGAAACTATTTAGTTTTATATTGTACTCAGAGGTGTCGCTTATTGCAAAAATGTACATTTAGTACTGCTACTCGACGCTAGGTGGTGCTAAGCGTATTTAAGATTTTATGATTCACAGAAAATCTTTTAGGATGATGAGCATCAAATAATAGTGCATCTTCGTCTTACTTAAGCTGCTTATATAGAGCTATCTCTCTTCGACTTTGTTGTCATTTTATATGTCGAGTTGTCAACCATCTGTCGTTTGCCCGTTTGATTTTGACATGACTGACATGGACCCACGAATAGGGATGCAATATCGTTTGCATCCCTACCCACGAAACTGTATTAGTTTATAGAGTGTAAAATACAGCAAAATATTATTTAAAATGAGTTTAAAAGAAATTCAAAGTAAATTGTTGCTATGGGAAGCGTCAGAAAATCCCCTAGCACCTCTCACATCAGGGCAAAGAGAGGCAATACTCGATCTGGAGGCCCTAATACTCGGTGTTCCGAACGAGGTTGAGGAAGTAATGTTTTCATCTCAAAAACAAACTTGTGAAAGACTTTTCTGATCTAAGATGTAGCTTAAAGCTTAATACATTGCCTGGATTCTTTTAGGGCAAAGCCACGGCTGATACCACTGAAGAGACAGACCAAATTCCGCCTTCAGTTGATACCACATATGATTTTCTGGAGTGGTATGAAAGTTTGTGTGATAGCAATGTAAAAGCTGATGATGGGCCTTACGAGGCCTACTACAAGCAGCTTGAGGATAGACGGAACGAATGCGTGTCCTTAACTGACCAGGTAACTCTTCACACCTCGAATTGCACTCGCTTCCAGTCTTGGCCATGCATATTATATCTATAGACATACAATCGCTGATTTGCCTAGTAAGTCCCTATCTAAACAATTAATTTGAAACACAGTGTATCTAGGAAACTATCTAGTATTGTCATACTCTCAATTGAACTCCCTTCTAGTCTTGGCCATGTATATCTATAAACATACAATTGCCGATTTGCCTAGTATCTAGCTAAGCCATTCATTTGAAACACTGCACATTCAAGACAATCTAGGATAGTGTCTTTCAGGCCTTTGTGTGATATTATTTTAAATGTAAAAGATATTTTCCAGATTGGAGCTACTATGACAGACTTGGATAAACTTACAGAACAGTACAACTTTGTGTCCAACAAAACAAATGCACTCCACACAATGAGTGAACAGCTGTTAGCTGATCAGAATATGCTGTCTCGTATTGGTAAGACAAAGAAACCATTATGTGGGGTTTTGGCGGGAACATGAAAAATGGCGCATTGCGGGCATAAAATTAATTGACAAAACTTGTATAACTTTGAGTGTTTAAGTGTAAAAACGGTGGTTTTTTATCCATTAAGTGCTCGTGAACGTGTATGAGTGTGGGTGAATAGTGTAATGCTGTAAAACATGACTTTTCGTGTTGCCTCCAAAACTCCATAGAAGCCTCTAGTAAAGTCGCAACCACCACTACTTTACAGGGGCATGACTTGACTTATCAACTGACTTATGACAAAATAATCTCTCCAATTACTTGACACTGGCTATATACCTTTGATGTGAAGCTAAAACCGAAGAACTTAGGTTCTTCGAAAGAAAAGAAAAAAAAAAAGAAAACCATTATGTGCTAAGCAATATATCAATTTTCTAATATTTCACAGTTGTATAATAAATTGTTTTGATGACACTAATAGGGTAATAGGTAATGTATAAGAACATTAGAAGAATCAACTTTCCCAACTAATATTAGAAATGCAAAGTTTCTGAAGCTAGGTGGATGTTAGTTCAATCAAAACTACTGAACCTGATTGGGCTTATACTTATATTCAATATTGGTAAAATTGACATATAATTTGATAACAAGAATTGATGACAGCTTAGTGAAAAGAGCCCTTGATAACTAAAAATTTAACATATAATTTTTAAGTTAAGTCATAACACAGATACTACCGTTATTCCAGGTGATGACATAAAACAGAAGTTGCATTACTTCACTCAAGTAGAGCACCTGTCCCAAAGACTCAACAGCCCTACCATGTCAGTGAACAGTGAGGCTTTCTTCACAGTGCTGGCTAAGATTGACCAATGCTTGGACTACATGAGGGATAATGTATGTTTATTCACTTTTTGTGTAACATTAAACTAAAGGCCTCTACACACCAAAGCCGCCGGCTCCCGGTTGCACAGCCGGCTTTGGTCTGTAGACACCTTTACAGTTACATTGTTATTTCATCATCATTGGCCTTTTCCATCTATAAAAGATGCTTCAGGTAGCGTCAGTTTGTTGACCTGTTAGTGCTGTTAAGCACTTTTTTGCATGGCTAAAAAGGCCTATGCGGGAGCGGCAGCCACGACTACATTTTCGACAAATAAATGTCCCTGCAAGTGTTTCGGGGTAAGCGGCACGTTGATGTCTTAAAGTCCGCTTATAAGCTAAGTGTTCAAGCCAAGCATTGTCATGAGCATGAGCATTGTTATTTCAATAGGTACAGTAAAATTAATTAAAAGTTATAGAGAAACAGCATAGCATTAAAAATAAGTACAGATTAAGTGAATCTAAGTTTGTAGTTTTACAACATATAAACATAAACATAAACATTCACACACTCACACCCCTGCACTAGGATTCCCTGTGTCGCAGGTGGCATGGACACATACAAGACATCACAACATCCAAGACCCGAGAACAAACATTTGTGTTCATCCACAAATATTCGCCCGGCTGAGGATCGAACCCGGAACACCAAGCTTCGTAGACAGGGTCACTACCAACTAAGCTACGGTGCCAACACATATGGTTTTATTATACATATAGTAGTTTAATTAAAAGAAGAAGCAATTTTTACAAATTTTTCTTCCTTGTGTGAGATGATGGTTGATGTTATTGTGCAAGTTATGAAAATCTCTTAAGTTTATTGTGCCTTTAATGGGTTTCAGAGATAAAAAGTCGCTGTGTGCTCTTAAACACACAACATTGCTTCTAACACAGGTTTATCAAACTTACCAGAAGACTCTCCAAATCTTGTAAAAAACTACATGTTAATTTTGAATAAAAGATTTTTGATTTGATTTGATTAATATGAAACACAGTATTTACCATGAAAACATACAAATTCCAGAGTGACTACAAAGAATCCCATACATACCTGGTAAAGTACCGGCATCTTCAAGGCCGAGCCATTTCGCTCATCCGTTCGTATGCAAACCATGTGTTGGATTCAGCCTGTGACACCGTTCTCAGCGACTCCCACGACCAAGATAGCATGGACACAGCATATGCAGTGTACTTCGGGAAGTTCCAAGCGGTGGCACCCAAACTCAAACTGGTCATAAAGGAGGTGGAAAACAGGGCTGAGAAGAATAATGAGTGAGTTGAAACTTTGTTAAGAAAGTCCATTTATGCTATGTGACAATATCGCGTGTTTGTTGTATGGGCGGTTTACAAAAAAATGATTTGCCATTAAGTTACATAATACTGTACAGTGTAACATATTGAAACTTTTTATTCCCAAAGAGTCACACCCAGTAATGCTGTGTAAGTCGTATGTAACTAGTTTAGTTACATTGTTACTCATTCGAAATTCACGATTTCGAGTTGAAATCAAATCCTACAGAGGACGCCTTTTACGGTGAAATTACGGGATTTGTTTTTAATTACGGTCGCCGCAAACAGGCCACCGACCACAGCGACCGGCGACAATCAGTTTACATACCTACATAATGTTGCTGTAGTGCGTCGCTGCCACACGAAAACGTAAACTGATTGTCGCCAAACGCCCGCGCCGGTCGCTGTGGTCAGTGGCCCGCTTGCGACTTGCCTGAGGAGCCTTACTAGTAGGTAATGCAATCTTACTTCGTTTTACTATTATGTGCATCGGCAGTTACGCAACCCTTCTATGGGAGTTACAACGCGAGTACGCGTCGCGGCGTGCGCGCGTAGCCGGCGGCGCGACGGGCGCGGCCCTGCGCAGCGCCGCGAGCCGCCTCGCGCGCGACCACTGCGCCCTCGCGCGCCACGCCTGCGCACTGCTCGCGCACGCCTGCCGCGACGAGGTGGCGCTCTACCGCCACCTGTTCGCCGCGCGCCCGCCGCCCGACCACGCCCAGCTGCCTCCTATAGAGTGAGTGACGATGACGATGTACAAGATCACACTCGCGCGCCACGCCTGCGCACTGCTCGCGCACGCCTGCCGCGACGAGGTGGCGCTCTACCGCCACCTGTTCGCCGCGCGCCCGCCGCCCGACCACGCCCAGCTGCCTCCTATAGAGTGAGTGACGATGACGATGTACAAGATCACACTCGCGCGCCACGCCTGCGCACTGCTCGCGCACGCCTGCCGCGACGAGGTGGCGCTCTACCGCCACCTGTTCGCCGCGCGCCCGCCGCCCGACCACGCCCAGCTGCCTCCTATAGAGTGAGTGACGATGACGATGTACAAGATCACACTCGCGCGCCACGCCTGCGCACTGCTCGCGCACGCCTGCCGCGACGAGGTGGCGCTCTACCGCCACCTGTTCGCCGCGCGCCCGCCGCCCGACCACGCCCAGCTGCCTCCTATAGAGTGAGTGACGATGACGATGTACAAGATCACACTCGCGCGCCACGCCTGCGCACTGCTCGCGCACGCCTGCCGCGACGAGGTGGCGCTCTACCGCCACCTGTTCGCCGCGCGCCCGCCGCCCGACCACGCCCAGCTGCCTCCTATAGAGTGAGTGACGATGACGATGTACAAGATCACACTCGCGCGCCACGCCTGCGCACTGCTCGCGCACGCCTGCCGCGACGAGGTGGCGCTCTACCGCCACCTGTTCGCCGCGCGCCCGCCGCCCGACCACGCCCAGCTGCCTCCTATAGAGTGAGTGACGATGACGATGTACAAGATCACACTCGCGCGCCACGCCTGCGCACTGCTCGCGCACGCCTGCCGCGACGAGGTGGCGCTCTACCGCCACCTGTTCGCCGCGCGCCCGCCGCCCGACCACGCCCAGCTGCCTCCTATAGAGTGAGTGACGATGACGATGTACAAGATCACACTCGCGCGCCACGCCTGCGCACTGCTCGCGCACGCCTGCCGCGACGAGGTGGCGCTCTACCGCCACCTGTTCGCCGCGCGCCCGCCGCCCGACCACGCCCAGCTGCCTCCTATAGAGTGAGTGACGATGACGATGTACAAGATCACACTCGCGCGCCACGCCTGCGCACTGCTCGCGCACGCCTGCCGCGACGAGGTGGCGCTCTACCGCCACCTGTTCGCCGCGCGCCCGCCGCCCGACCACGCCCAGCTGCCTCCTATAGAGTGAGTGACGATGACGATGTACAAGATCACACTCGCGCGCCACGCCTGCGCACTGCTCGCGCACGCCTGCCGCGACGAGGTGGCGCTCTACCGCCACCTGTTCGCCGCGCGCCCGCCGCCCGACCACGCCCAGCTGCCTCCTATAGAGTGAGTGACGATGACGATGTACAAGATCACACTCGCGCGCCACGCCTGCGCACTGCTCGCGCACGCCTGCCGCGACGAGGTGGCGCTCTACCGCCACCTGTTCGCCGCGCGCCCGCCGCCCGACCACGCCCAGCTGCCTCCTATAGAGTGAGTGACGATGACGATGTACAAGATCACACTCGCGCGCCACGCCTGCGCACTGCTCGCACACGCCAGCCGAAACCGCT
Organism: Lobophora halterata; assembly: GCA_932526365.1. NCBI lineage: Eukaryota > Metazoa > Arthropoda > Insecta > Lepidoptera > Geometridae > Lobophora > Lobophora halterata. The sequence goes on from OW052002.1 coordinate 10,497,366, forward strand.
GACGGTTACTAATTTTTTACCACGTTTTTATTCAGTCACTTTCTTGTTTGTCTTTCGCTCCTTGTCGAACTCAAATTTCAAGCCCTTCCTGATTAGCTATATGTTATGAATAGCTATATGTATTGGATAGAGCTATAGCATAAAAATATAGTTTTCAGACGTGGTGGCCGAGTGGATGAGGCCCTTGCCTTGCGATTTGGCGACACCGTGGCTTAGTTGGTAGTGACCCTGCCTACGAAGCTTGGTGTTCCGGGTTCGATCCCCGGCCGGTGAAATATTTGTGACGAACACAAATGTTTGTTCTCGGGTCTTGGATGTTGTGATGTGTTGTATGTGTCCATGCCACCTGCGACACAGGGAATCCTAGTACAGGGGTGTGAGTGTGTGAATGTTTATGTTTATGTTTATGTTTATCTGATGGTATTCGAAACCATCACATCGCAAGGCAAGGGCCTCATCCACTCGTGTTCGAATCCCGGCGGCAGTCATGCGTAGTTGTTTTTTCGGTCGAAAAAATCTATGTAAGCATCCCACGTTCTCGCAACGGTGAAGGGAAACATTGTGAGGAAACCGGCATGTCAAAGGACTATGTGACATCCACCAATCCGCATTGGGTCTACGTGGTGGATTAAGAACTATTCGCTCTCCTGCCGAGAGTAGGCCTGAGTCCCAGCAGTGGGAACATTATAGGCTGATTATGCTATAGTTTTCAGATTTATATCCAGATTAATTTTCAATACAATGTTGTTAATGCATTTTGCTCAGGGAATACCTACAATCGCTGTGCAACGTGCTGTACGAGACGCTGCGGCCGCAGATCATCCACATCAACCACCTGGAGACGCTGGCGGAGCTGTGCGTCATACTGCGGGTGGAGGTCATCGAGGAGCAAGTCAATAATGATCGTGAGTTCTTCTTCTTCTCCTGGCCTTATATCCCATTTCTATTTGGGGTCGACTCTCCTGATCACGCGTCTACAGGCTTCTCTGACCTGGGTCGTTGTCGGGTCTATTTGATTAAAAAAAGAAGTTATGAAAATAGGAAGGTATTTATCCTATATTATTTATATATTTATAAAAAAAACATTTAACCGAATCAATAACCTCCGAATTCATAATTGAAAGGTACTTTTTTGAAGTCGGTTGAAATGATAAATTTTAGCATTTGTTCCTAAAATAGCCTCAGCCATTTTACAAGATTTGGCTCAAGATATTTTAGAAAAAAACTCTGGCTAGTGTGCCTCTTGATAACGTTTCCGTTTTTTGAAAATTTTATCGTTACAGTTTGGTCAGTTTCCAGTAAATTAACATTTCGTTAATGATTTCAGCGGAAACCCTAAACGCTTTGGGCGTAGCGGCGCGCGCGCTGCTACAAGACACGCAGGAGAGACTCGTGTTCAGAGCGCACGTCCACCTCCGCGCTGACGTGCTGCACTACCGGCCGGGAGCTGGAGACTTGGCATATCCGCAGAAACTACTCATGATGGAGGTATCTACTAGTTATAAATAAATAAAAATATTTGATTTTGGGGACGTAACCTTCAAAATGACTTGTACCATGTAAAGAACAAGTTGTTTGGAGGGTAATGATGAAGCATAAACAATTGTAGCAGTTTTGTTCTACCTCGGTAGACAAAATATGTCTAAATGATATTATTTATGCATCAATTAAAATTACAATATTAAATTGAAATACATTGAATTGAATTTAACAGAAAGTCTATTAGACCCGACTTGACTCAACTGCGTTTTTCAATCGACTTCTAAAAAGGGTTATGAATTCGGTTGATTTTTTTTTTGTTACCTAAGAACTTTTTTGTTTATTAAACGATTTACAAAAAAAAAAAATTTTGTTTTTGAGGATATACTTTCAGATTGGTCCCATAGAGATTATATTAAAATCGGTTTAGCACTTTAAGTTTTAAATCAAAATAACTGAAAAAAAAGGCGTTGAAGTGAATAAAATTGCGTATTTTGCTTCCCTGTGACTTGTCAGTAGTGACACGATCACTAAAACACTCCGATTGAAATTAAAGAAAGATAAAGATAATTTATTTATTTCCTCGTAATTACAACCACTTCTTATGGAGTAACACTTATATACTATGACAGAAAATACAGTAAGATAGTAGTAGTAAGTAAGTAGGTATACAAGAAGGTAACTAGCGTCAGACTCGCTGCGAGTTTTTAGCGAAACATTAATCAATATGTGTAGAAGAATTGGTTGTTGTATGTTTTTGTAAAACCTTGATTATTCTTATTAAACATTATCTTCCAGCAAATAGCGATATCGATACAGCAAGAGCACGCGCTCCGCCGCAGCGACTCCCGCAACTCGATGGTGTCAGTCGTGTCCGCGTCGTCGCAGGAGGCGGTCGCCCTCGCCGAGGTGCAGCGGCGCTCGCCGGCCGACCTGCACGCCATGTGGTACCCGGCCGTCAAGCGCACGCTGGCGGCGCTGTCGAGGCTGTACCGCTGCTTGGAGAGGAAGGTGTTCCAAGGTAAACTAGTCACAGGTAAACAATTAAGTAGACGCTGAGTGACGGTTACGGGAGAACTGACTCAAGTATTGCCACATGCCTTCTTTTTTAAACCCTGTGTGTGAAGCCAGTACCTAGGACTCGGCTTATATATGTACTAGTACACGAAAGGAGCCTCTTGAAATCCTTTCACCACCCTGGTTCAAAAGAACAAGCGCACGCTGGCGGCTCTGTCGCGGTTGTACCGGTGCTTGGAGAGGAAGGTGTTCCAAGGTAAACTAGTCACAGGTATATACTAGTACACGAAATGAGCCTCTTCGAAGCGCACTTGAAATCCTTTCACCATCCTGGTTCAAAAGAACAAGCGCACGCTGGCGGCGCTGTCACGGCTGTACCGCTGCTTGGAGAGGAAGGTGTTCCAAGGTAAACTAGTCACAGGTATATACTAGTACACGAAAGGAGCCTCTTCGAAGCGCACTTGAAATCCTTTCACCACCCTGGTTCAAAAGAACAAGCGCACGCTGGCGGCGCTGTCAAGGCTGTACCGCTGCTTGGAGAGGAAGGTGTTCCAAGGTAAACTAGTCACAGGTATATACTAGTACACGAAAGGAGCCTCTTCGAAGCGCACTTGAAATCCTTTCACCACCCTGGTTCAAAAGAACAAGCGCACGCTGGCGGCGCTGTCGCGGCTGTACCGCTGCTTGGAGAGGAAGGTGTTCCAAGGTAAACTAGTCACAGGTATATACTAGTACACGAAAGGAGCCTCTTCGAAGCGCACTTGAAATCCTTTCACCACCCTGGTTCAAAAGAACAAGCGCACGCTGGCGGCGCTGTCAAGGCTGTACCGCTGCTTGGAGAGGAAGGTGTTCCAAGGTAAACTAGTCACAGGTATATACTAGTACACGAAAGGAGCCTCTTCGAAGCGCACTTGAAATCCTTTCACCACCCTGGTTCAAAAGAACAAGCGCACGCTGGCGGCGCTGTCGCGGCTGTACCGCTGCTTGGAGAGGAAGGTGTTCCAAGGTAAACTAGTCACAGGTATATACTAGTACACGAAAGGAGCCTCTTCGAAGCGCACTTGAAATCCTTTCACCACCCTGGTTCAAAAGAACAAGCGCACGCTGGCGGCGCTGTCGCGGCTGTACCGCTGCTTGGAGAGGAAGGTGTTCCAAGGTAAACTAGTCACAGGTATATACTAGTACACGAAAGGAGCCTCTTGAAATCCTTTCACCACCCTGGTTCAAAAGAACAAGTGCACGCTGGCGGCTCTGTCGCGGTTGTACCGGTGCTTGGAGAGGAAGGTGTTCCAAGGTAAACTAGTCACAGGAAGATACTAGTACACGAAAGGAGCCTCTTCAAAGCGCACTTGAAATCCTTTCACCACCCTGGTTCAAAAAAACAAGCGCACGAGACGCACTTGAAATCCTTTCACCACACTGGTTTGAAGGAACGAGTGACACGATAAGAAAAATAAGTGCATGAACAAGCCTCTGCGAGGCGCACTTGAAATCCTTTCACCACACTGGTTTAAAGGAACGAGTGACACGATAAGAAAAAGAAGTGCACGAAGAAGCCTCTGCGAAGCGCACTTGAAATCCTTTCACCACTCTGGTTCAAAAAAACAAGCGCACGTTGGTGGCTCTGTCGCGGTTGTACCGGTGCTTGGAGAGGAAGGTGTTCCAAGGTAAACTAGTCACAGGTATATACTAGTACACGAAAGGAGCCTCTTGAAATCCTTTCACCACCCTGGTTCAAAAGAACAAGCGCACGCTGGCGGCGCTGTCGCGGCTGTACCGCTGCTTGGAGAGGAAGGTGTTCCAAGGTAAACTAGTCACAGGTATATACTAGTACACGAAAGGAGCCTCTTCGAAGCGCACTTGAAATCCTTTCACCACCCTGGTTCAAAAGAACAAGTGCACGCTGGCGGCTCTGTCGCGGTTGTACCGCTGCTTGGAGAGGAAGGAGTTCCAAGGTAAACTAGTTACAGGTAAACAATTAAGTGGACGCTGAGTGACGTTTACGGGGAGAACTGACTCAAGTATTGCCACATGTCTTCTTTTTTAAACCCTGTGTGTGAAGCCAGTACCTAGGACTCGGCTTATATATGTACTAGTACACGAAAGGATCCTCTTCGAGGCGCACTTGAAATACTTTCACCACTCTGGTTCGAAAGAACCAAGAACAAGCGCAAGCTGGCGGCTCTGTCGCGGCTGTACCGCTGCTTGGAGAGGAAGGTGTTCTAAGGTGAGCTAGATACAGGTATATTAACAAAAGCTAGCATGAACAACAAAGTGTAGTGTAGTGTGTAGTGTCTCTGACTGTGAATAAGGCCTCTTTCAATATAGACGTTTCGTGTCGCACCGCTGCAGTGCCGAAGCGGTGCGTTTGTCGTGAGGCGCACGGACGGTCATTTATTTTCATACTAAGCCCACGCACGATTGATAAATCTAATTAGTGCCAAAATAGTGCTTGATAATGTGCTTCTAGAGTGCATTCAAACCGAAATACAGTTATACTGATTCATTTCTGCTTGGCGGCAAACATCTGAGAGTGATGGTGCCTCCTATCATTCGATACTAACACAGAGTACTATGATATACAAATTAATTTTTTTTTCAGGTTTAGCTCAAGAAGCAATATCCCTCTGCGTGCAAAGCGTCGACAACGCATCAAAGCAAATTTCAACAAACGCAACGAACATCGACGGCGAACTGTTCCAAATCAAACACCTACTCATTCTTCGCGAACAAATAGCACCATTCCAAGTCGACTTCATCGTAAAAGAAACGACCTTAGACTTTAGCAACATGAAGAATGCAGCGTACGGACTTATGCAGAGGCCTCGACAGATATTCTCGTTGAATTCAAACAATGCGTTGTTGGAATTTTTGTTGGAGGGAACACCAATGGTTAGAGAACATTTGCTAGACTCGAGAAAAGAGGTTGATAGGCAATTGAAGGCTTGCTGTGAAACTTTCATCAAAGATGCAACGGAGATATTGGCTGGGCCGATGATTGTTTTCATGGAAAAGGTGAGTGATTTTTGAAGTGTAAAGTGAAGTTTGTCTTTCCTCTCGACTTCCTTCCTTCGCGAAATGCAATGGAAGTGTGTAGCAGGAAGTTTTTATTTTTTTTACATTTCGCAAAACTCCCTCTAGCCCCAAAATAAGCAAGCTTGTATTATGGGAACTAACTGATACAATACTTGTTTACTTTTTTTTGTAAATACATACATAGATAGAACATACCCAGACTCGGGACAAACACCGATGTTCATCACACAAGTACTTGTCCTGAAGCGGTAATCGAACCCGCAACACCGGCGTTGCATTCAATGCAGTTGCCACTAGACCAATCGTGTCGTCTATTAGCTAACCACTCTCTAAATATAAAGATAAAATGTTTTTAATTCATTGATAAAATACTCTGCCGTACCATCTGCCCGGTTTGCTCAGGCGATTAGGAGCAAATATAATGGGCGATTTTTTTCAGAGAGAAAACTTACGGATCTTTTTTTTTAAATTTTTCAGGCTCAAGCATTCACGCCCACGCCCACCGAACAACTAAAGTCCCAGCCGTGGGCAACGCCCGACGAACTGGCAACTGTCGTCAAAGAAGCCCAAAGAAGGGTCAAAACACACTTAGCCAGTTTACAGCGGTCTATGCAGCTCTATCTAGCCAATAAGGAGACGGAGTTCATACTGTTCCGACCAATCAGGGTAGGTTTATATAAAGTTAAATCTTTTATCAACCAACTTGAAAAAACAGGTGGTTCTTTTCAGCTGTTTTTTCTGTTTGTTACCTCAGAACTTTGTTACTTGAAAACCGATTTTAAAAATTCTCTTTTTGTTTGAGTGGATATACTCGTATCTTCAGATTGGCCCACATAGAAATTTTCATCAAAATAGGTTCAGTATTAGTTTTTAAATCAAAATAACTGAAAAAAAATATTTCTTTTCTGTGTCTTTCCAGTGTTTATGTTCAATAAAACAGAACAATTATTGAAGTCAGTTGTAGTATCATTTTGTAAAACCTTGATTTATTAATTTTTCAGAATAACGTCGTCGGCTACTTCATGCAAATTGAACAACTATTGACGAGCGCTGGGTATTCCTACGAAGACGGTCTCATAGTTGCGTGCCCTACTCCGGAACAAGTGTCCGTATTTATATCCTCAGCCAGTTTGATTAGCCATTCAGAAGTGGTACAGCCGTATGGAGTCAAAGCTAAGAGTGTGGTTAGGAAACCCAGTGTTAGTAAAGTGGAAGAGAGTGGCGACAAAAATGATTCGGCTACTGTGTAGTTTTTTTAGTGAATTATAATAAGCAAAAACAAACTTTTCCTCTGGCGAACCACGTGACAAAGATGCGCAGAACCAATTTGACCTAAGAATTGCGTTCTGCCCATCTTTGTCACGTGGTTCGCCAGAGGACAAGTTGTTTGTCGCTTAGTATAGTATCATATCAATCAGTCTGTATGGAGTTTTGAAAACAATCATACTAACTGTTGACTTCTCTGTGATGGATACAATATGAATATGATTTTAAAAATTTCTCGTGATCGGGCCTCTGTACTGTGTCTTTGACCACCTACTAACATTAATTCGGGTATCCAACAGACGAAACGTTTGAAGCTTTTAACTGTTACGTATTATGGCAATATTATTTAGTTACGATTGAATGATTTGTATGCTAGGCTACTGAAGTTTATTCAAAGTTACTGGATATATTAAAATTAGTATATCTTGTCTTAGCTGTACGTTACATATGAATGTTCATTATATTGAAAATTTTGTAGACAAACTAAGTATAAAGTAAACTTTTGCATCACGGAACGGCACAGAAGCCTCAGCATAATTAATAATTTATGTTTAACTATGTATGTTCTTGAAGTTGGCAGATATTCAATAAAATGTAATGAAAAGTAAAGTACCTACCTACATAATAATGTGTCGTAAATAAAGAATTTACTATGTAACGAAAAAAAAAAAAAAAAACGAAATTAAAAAACAAATTATTTATTATGTACATGGTAATAATATTACTTAACTGACTATAAATACAGTTTCACCAAAGACAAGTGTTTTATTAATAAAACAACGAACATTGGGAGAGATTGTTTAATGTTAATCTGAATCTGATTTATAAATAATGTTTCTAAAAGTTACGCTACAATTCTTTACGCCCTAAGCCAGTATTGTCCAGCACGGATCCTGGTGTAGTCGGGCAGGCCTTCGGTGGGTCCTACGGCGGCAACGGCGGGGCAGCGGTCGTAAAGGTACTTGTAGCAAACGTCACGGACATTCTGTACGCTCACAGAGTCGATACGGGCATCCAACTCGTGGATGGGGATACGGCGGTTGTAACACAGCATCTGGCGCCCAATGTCTTCACAAACAGGCGTAGTACCATCAAGCTGAAGAAGCATGTTGGTCTTCAACAAGTTCTTTGCACGCTCAACTTCTCCTTCAGTCACCGATGTACACAGCTTCATCCATTCCTTCTGAATGTTGATCAACATATCGTCCAACTGTAGAGTTTCGCCTACAAAATAGATGCCCCATAGACCAGTGTCTTTGTAGCAGGTGTTGAAGGATTGGAAGCTGTGTGCCAGACCAGCGACAGATGCAGCACGGGCCAGATACGACGCGTTGTTCATGCCACCGCCCTGAGAGCGGTCCCAAGCTCCAATAAGTGTGTTGGCTACCATGAGAGGAATGTTATCAGCATTAGTCCAGCCCGCACCCTCAACTGCAATAGCAACGTGAGCCAGAGGCATTGAGTCATCGCGAACTCTGATCTCAGAGCCAGTGTAACGGCACGGAGCCAGCTCAGGTACCTCACCAACAGTGTTTTTCAGACCGCTGAAGTGTTTGTTGGCCAGAGCAACCAGTTTATCATGGTCTACGCCTCCGGCACCTGATAAGACAATACGGGCAGGCTGGTAGTGGGTTTTGATGTAGTTTTGAAGGTCAGCTTTGGAGATTTTCTTGATGTTTTTGGTAGGTCCGAGGATGGTTTGGCCGAGAGGGGTACCCTGGAAGGCGGTGGCGTGCAGATGGTCAAACACTACCTCTTGCAGGTTGCTTTCGACGTCTTGCATTTCGCGGAGGATGACGCCACGCTCGCGTTCGATCTCCGGCTCGGCTAGAGACGAATTCTGAATGATATCAGCTAGGATTTCTACTGCTACAGGGACGTCGTTTGCGAGGCACTTCGCGTAGAACACTGTCTGCTCCCGAGACGTGTACGCGTTCAAATGCGCTCCCATGTTTTCAACCAGCAGTTCTAAGTCAGTCTGGGATCGTTTGCTGGTACCTTTGAATGCCATGTGTTCGAGGAAGTGCGCCACTCCATTGTTCTTGGAGTTCTCATACCTGGAGCCGGCGTCGATCCAGAGTCCGACTGTGGCCGTGGCCGCCCCGGAGTCCTCGGTGGCTACACGAAAACCATTATCGAGGACCGTAAGCCTCGTCGGAGGTACGTTGACTAACGCCTGCTTGTAGGCGGCCGCTGTGGCGAGGCAACGGACCTGGCTGCCCTGGTTTGAGACTAGTCTCAATGTAGATGCTACTTTCAGCATTTTCGTTTCGATCCTAGCACTAGTTGTTACAAATTTTTCCTCGCTGATTTACGTAATAAAGTGGCAAAACCTCTGAAGCAAGAGCTGTCAAACAAAAGTGTCAAAAAGGTACAGTACAAAGTGTTCCTAGTATGAATTTCCAATAAATCACATTGGCTAGCCACGGATTTTTTACGGGATTTTTGTTGGTCCTACATATTCCTAACACTCTACTTTGAAATAGAAACTAAAATGAACTTACGTAAGTATATTTTTTTTTTACCTACATATCCACTTACAAGTCAAAATCATAACCCTCGTTTTGCTTTGCCGTAGTCCGGTAAAAAAAAATTGAAAGTTGGTTTACGGACGATAGTTTAATGCGAATACCAGCGTTACGGGACAATGAGCGTTATCAGACAATGACAGTTATTGGATAGTGACGTCAACGTAGCCAAGATTCGTTGGCATACCTCGACCATCTTGAGTCAGTCGATGGTCTGAGTGAATTCTAGTGTAGGAATGCTTAGACCACCTATCAGAAGGCTACAGAAGTACCCACTAATTATTATTAATTTAAAAATATACCTCATAGTAATTAATTTTAAAATAATAATGTATAATGACATAAAAGATTTTTGACATTAGACTATAACATTACAGTAACTATGTTGTCTAAATCTGAAGGTCTCAGACGCCAAAAGAGAAAGGCAGGTATGGAAAAGATACGGTCAGATAACTAAGGTAGGTAAGGTAGGTGTCTTGTAAATGATTTTAATATTTTTATATGGATCTACATACAAAGATGTCCGAAATAAATATTTTGATTGATTGATTGATAAAGATACATAAATCTGAACTTTTAGTACGTACTGGCAATGCTTGCAGTAACATGACAGTGACAGCATACTTATTTCCTCCGTGACAACGATTAAATATTGCCAGTATAGGTATGTCAAGTTTCTACCAATCGATTAACACCATTTATTTTTGTCTTCAGAAACTATTTTGTTGATGGCAACACGTTTGAATATATCATTGCATCATTTAACCGTTCCATTTTCCCCTCCTTTAGACTTTGTGGTAGGTATATGCTTGTTTCTTTTCACTTCAAATCGATTCTGCACTTAGTTCCGTAAATAATGTTATATTTAAAATGATGCATGTATTTACTAACAAATGATTAAAGAATAACATTATTTGATGTATTACTAATGAATGAATCTAAGTATTGAATATTGGCAGGCCTCCAGCTGGATTAACCATACATAACGTAAAACGGAACGTTTCAATCAAATGCGTGAAAGAAATCTTTCATTTTTGTCGCACGTAACTTCGTGGGATTTATTACGAGAGCAATAATGTTTAGTGAAGATTGTTACAAATTAAGTTTTGTGAAAGACTTCTGGGACTGTGTGTGCCGTTAGGATAAGTGTTTGTAGGGTCCCCGCAAGATGCTATACAAATTATCTGTGATCTAGTAAATTCGCCATGTCTTCAATGAAAAATCCTAGTTCTTCGTCCACGAAGCTTGCATTGCTCAACCACATTAAATACGAGCACCTGGTAGCTGGTATATCAGGTGGTGTGACCTCAACTTTGATTCTGCATCCTCTAGATTTGATAAAGATACGATTCGCTGGTGAGTTATATTTTTGTTCTATGCATTATCCATGTGAAGTGTCTCGTGATGCAAAGGTTAATAAAAATTAGGTAAATTGCGGCTGTTAATTAACTCAATTGAATAAAATTGGCACACTAACCCAATGGTTGAATATATTCCTATTTGCAAGGCTCCGACCTTGAATTCTTAGAAGAGAGTGTTCGGAAATGCATTGTTTACTTTTTTAGAACACTGATGATGGTTTAATTAAACAATCTTGCAATACTGGGTTAATCATTTCAATCAGAATAAGTGACACAAACTATTGTGAGAACAAAGAAGCTATTGTTTGTTATTGTCAATCTTCTGCATATACTGTTGGAGGATTTTGCTTCTGCAGCATCCACAAGCTCGTTCAAGAACAAACTCAACACTTGGATATGAACCAACAAGACTATGTTAGAAAAAGTGGCACAAAACTCTTAAAGAATCTAATACAGTGTTAGATTTTTTAATAGTTTTGTGACACATGAGCAAAAGCTGCTCATGTATAAACCCATAAATAAAAATAAAATAATCTGTGATATATGATAGCTCATTTAACCAGCCAAATAACATGCAATTTCAACATAAAGTAAAGCATTATCTCTCAAGGAAAGTAAAGTTGTATGGTACACTCTAGGGAGTAAAGTGATTTGAATCATAATCTTCTTTTATTTAACACTTTGAAATACATCAAATCATTTGTTTCTTTACACATTAAACAAGATATTCAGTATGAGAATCATTGTCTACTAAAGTCTTGTTTCAATAGTCCTATATTTTCAGTGAATGACGGCAGGACCGCCACAGTGCCCCGGTATGACGGCCTCAGCAGTGCCTTCGTCACAATCGTCAAGAAGGAAGGGGTCAAGGGATTGTACCGGGGAGTCACTCCCAATGTGTGGGGTTCTGGTTCAGCTTGGGGATTTTATTTCCTGTTGTAAGTAGATCATTGACCGAACGAAGAGAGGTTTTAGAGTCTGGATATACAAGTAGCGGCACAAAACTTTAGTGCTGACCGTTATTGCACAGAAGTAAAAAGTAAGGTACCTGAGGGGAACTACACATACAATAACCATGCGCAGTTAACCAAACCCCCAAACCCCCGGGTATCGTTCAGCGCTAGACTAACATGCCGCAAATTATACTACAAATCCACATTTGAACTGTCAGTGTATGTTTGTCCGACATTTACTGCCGAACCATAATATCCGATTGTCATGAAATTTGCTAGCTTGGCTAGGTTAGTTCAAAACAATTTGTTCTTAAATGAGTCTTAGGGGTTTTAGCTAGGTTTACGTTAGGATCTCTGGATACGCTCTCTGGACAGATAAGCTCAATTATTTAACCAACATAACAGCAGTGCCTATACAATTTCATTGTAAGATAGTTCAATTCAATTCAATTCTTGTTTAGTGGCTTTAGTGACATTCGCCAGTCTGCCAATGTACGTTCAAGATACTTTCATAGACGTTTGGAGTATGCGCCATAAGAATATGCTCGGTGTTCCGTATGATTATCGAGCAAAATTTTGAATTTTGCAAGCATACAAATTTTGTAAGATAGTTAGTACCCACTTATCTTAAATCAGTTTCGCTGTCAACTGGACTGGTATCTAGTTGATAAGTAAACTTTTTAGCCATGACGTAACTAGTTGTTGTCTGTCCGTCATATTGCATAATCAAACATAAATAATAATTATTATGTACAGCAAAAACTTGATAATTTCGGTGGTGTAAAAGTTTAATATCAAAATGTATGATTATTAATTTAAACAAACAAACCTCTAAGAATCAACAAGCGTTATAACGTAATTTCTTAATTAAGAACTTATTGTGACAAACAACGTACCTACATTTCTGTAATTAATTTAAGTGAGCATAAAAAAACATTAAGTTTTAAGTAATAAATAGATTAATTAGGAAATTAGTATAAAAAAAAGTATTTTTTGTCCTGGCCATGGAAAGTACCTCTTAACTTAAAATGTCCCTTATAGCAGTTTGTACCAGCCTATGTAAAACTAAGGTCCTGTGTAGCATTGTTCTAGTCATGGTGTGTTCTTTTACCATCAGATATCTTGCTTGTCTCTTAACTTGTTTACTTTAAAAAATAGTGTATGTTACCTGTGACTTGACACAGGAAATCGTATTGCAGGGATGTGACTGTGTAGGTTGTTATGTAATTGAGACTTTATCTCGTTACTATTTAAGGCTCATTTTGGCATGTACTTTTCAGTTACAACGCGATTAAGACATGGATCCAAGGTGGGAACGCCCGCACGCCCCTAGGGCCGGGCCTACACATGCTGGCGGCAGCCGAAGCTGGTATCCTTTCGCTCGTGATGACCAACCCTATCTGGGTCGTGAAAACCCGACTCTGCCTTCAGTACAGTGACGACCTGAGTGAAAGCAAGAGGTATAAGGGCATGGTCGATGGACTTTCGAAGATCTACAGGACTGAGGGCATTCGAGGATTGTACAGGGTGAGTGATTCTTTACCGTATCGTGTCTTAAGCCTACTTGTACCAAACTATCAAAGTTCCTAAGTAATTACTTGACTCGCTTGACTGTTCTTAACGGTCTAAATTTAGACTGGCAAGTGTGACAAGTTATTACTTAGGAGCTTTGATAGTTTAGTGCAAGTAGGCATAATGCACCAAACTATGAAAGTTCCTAAGCGATTAATTATAATGGGTTTATTCGATCGAAAAAATCTATGAATGCATCCCGCGTTCTCGCAACCGTGAAGGAAAACATCGTGAGGAAACCGTCGTAGAACCTAAAGTTTGAAAACATGTGTCGAGTGCACGAAAAGAGCCTCTTCGAGGTGCACTTGAAATCCTTTCACTACACCGGTTCGAAGGAACTAGTGACACGGTAAGAAGACCTTGTTAATATTGATTGCTACCACGCTTAGTAACTGTCGTATATTACCGGTATCCATTACCGGAATGACGTCAAGTCTTAGTTGCTAAAGGAATTGCGCGCCCCGGTAGGCGATTTTGTACGCTGTGATATCATGATACTTGTCACCATTCATAATTTGATTCGTATCATAAATAACAATAACTGACAGTCAGTAGTGTGCTGACTGTGATTGGGAGTGATTGCGTGACGTCGCGTCATGCGTGAATTATTTTAACAAAATGCGACATTATCACTTTATGCTACTGATGAAAAATCACCGGTGATTTCACTGTTGCAAAATGAAATCATATCACCATGTGACAATGAAATAGAAGTAGCAATCATTTCCATGCCTAGTAGGCTGTATTTGCCAACGTTGGGCTTGCCCTACGTCCTACATTTCTATTTTATTACCACGTGGTATAGACGTGATAATACGATAGACAAGTTTAAATCTTAATGAAATCGTACATAAATCTACACACACTCACCATTATCCCAATTTTTTTCTTATATTTTATTAATTATATTTTTTCATTTGTTTAATTAAATAGGTACAGACAGCGTCATAGATAAGTATCTCCCTTGCATTATAATACCCAGCTTCAAATCCCTTTAAATCACAGTCGCGGCGAATGGAGAAGTTTTGCCTTTAAAAAATAGATTATATTTGTATAACCATATGTAAGCCTAAAAATAAGTTTAATATTACAATTTTTTGAAAGGATTTATAGCTGGGTGTCTTGTGCAAGGGGGATACTTATCTCTGACGCTGTCTGTACATAATACATTTTTTATAGAGGTCTTATGTAACGATAATGTTGAATAGCATTAAGAGTTCAGAATACTATTTGTTTCCTAAAGGTGCAATACTTGCTCTTGGTTAGTTACCTACCTAATAGGTGCAGGACTTGCTTGCACTTGGCAAATTTGTTTTTGAATTGAAACAATTGAAAAATAATTAATTAATTTTAATTAGAAATTAGTGATCAAGATATTAAGTATTATGATTGTCTAACTAATTTATATAATGGTGAGTAATTGATTTCTCTTAGGAGAAATCAACGAAATTCGCAGCCTCCGGAAATCTCAAAAAGTTACCAGGCAATCATAACCGACAAGGAGTTCTTTCGACATTTTCTGAAAGTTGAATTTAAGCACTTTACGCGGCTGAAAATCGCAAAATTACTGTACGTTTGTTATGACCGTTGCAGTTGTAACTTAATAGATGTTCCATTTATGCACTTATTGCGGCTGAAAATCGCAATATTACTCTTGGTATGTTATGGTCGCCTGGTACTCTGAAATGAAATTCGCAGCCTCCGGAAATCTCAAAAAGGTTCCAGGCAATCATAACCGACAAGGAGTTCTTTCGACATTTTCTGAAAGTTGAATTTAAGCACTTTACGCGGCTGAAAATCGCAAAATTACTGTACGTTTGTTATGTCCGTTGCAGTAGGTACTTTTGTAACTTAATGGATGTTCCATTTATGCACTTATTGCGGCTGAAAATCGCAAAATTACTCTTGGTATGTTATGGTCGCCTGGTACTCTGAAACGAAATTCGCAGCCTCCGGAAATCTCAAAAAGGTACCAGGCAATCATAACCGACAAGGAGTTCTTTCGACATTTTCTGAAAGTTGAATTTAAGCACTTTACGCGGCTGAAAATCGCAAAATTACTGTCCGTTTGTTATGACCGTTGCAATAGGTACTTTTGTAACTTAATGGATGTTCCATTTATGCACTCATTGCGGCTGAAAATCGCAAAATTACTCTTGGTATGTTATGGTCGCCTGGTACTCTGAAACGAAATTCGCAGCCTCCGGAAATCTCAAAAAGGTACCAGGCAATCATAACCGACAAGGAGTTCTTTCGACATTTTCTGAAAGTTGAATTTAAGCACTTTACGCGGCTGAAAATCGCAAAATTACTGTACGTTTGTTATGACCGTTGCAGTAGGTACTTTTGTAACTTAATAGATGTTCCATTTATGCACTTATTGCGGCTGAAAATCGCAAAATTACTCTTGGTATGTTATGGTCGCCTGGTACTCTGAAACGAAATTCGCAGCCTCCGGAAATCTCAAAAAGGTACCAGGCAATCATAACCGACAAGGAGTTCTTTCGACATTTTCTGAAAGTTGAATTTAAGCACTTTACGCGGCTGAAAATCGCAAAATTACTGTACGTTTGTTATGACCGTTGCAGTAGGTACTTTTGTAACTTAATGGATGTTCCATTTATGCACTTATTGCGGCTGAAAATCGCAAAATTACTCTTGGTATGTTATGGTCGCCTGGTACTCTGAAACGAAATTCGCAGCCTCCGGAAATCTCAAAAAGGTACCAGGCAATCATAACCGACAAGGAGTTCTTTCGACATTTTCTGAAAGTTGAATTTAAGCACTTTACGCGGCTGAAAATCGCAAAATTACTGTACGTTTGTTATGACCGTTGCAGTAGGTACTTTTGTAACTTAATGGATGTTCCATTTATGCACTTATTGCGGCTGAAAATCGCAAAATTACTCTTGGTATGTTATGGTCGCCGGGTACTCTGAAACGAAATTCGCAGCCTCCGGAAATCTCAAAAAGGTACCAGGCAATCATAACCGACAAGGAGTTCTTTCGACATTTTCTGAAAGTTGAATTTAAGCACTTTACGCGGCTGAAAATCGCAAAATTACTGTACGTTTGTTATGACCGTTGCAGTAGGTACTTTTGTAACTTAATGGATGTTCCATTTATGCACTTATTGCGGCTGAAAATCGCAAAATTACTCTTGGTATGTTATGGTCGCCTGGTACTCTGAAACGAAATTCGCAGCCTCCGGAAATCTCAAAAAGGTACCAGGCAATCATAACCGACAAGGAGTTCTTTCGACATTTTCTGAAAGTTGAATTTAAGCACTTTACGCGGCTGAAAATCGCAAAATTACTGTACGTTTGTTATGACCGTTGCAGTAGGTACTTTTGTAACTTAATGGATGTTCCATTTATGCACTTATTGCGGCTGAAAATCGCAAAATTACTCTTGGTATGTTATGGTCGCCTGGTACTCTGAAACGAAATTCGCAGCCTCCGGAAATCTCAAAAAGGTACCAGGCAATCATAACCGACAAGGAGTTCTTTCGACATTTTCTGAAAGTTTAATTTAAGCACTTTACGCGGCTGAAAATCGCAAAATTACTGTACGTTTGTTATGACCGTTGCAGTAGGTACTTTTGTAACTTAATGGATGTTCCATTTATGCACTTATTGCGGCTGAAAATCGCAAAATTACTCTTGGTATGTTATGGTTGCCTGGTACTCTGAAACGAAATTCGCAGCCTCCGGAAATCTCAGAAAGGTACCAGGCAATCATAACCGACAAGGAGTTCTTTCGACATTTTCTGAAAGTTGAATTTAAGCACTTTACGCGGCTGAAAATCGCAAAATTACTGTACGTTTGTTATGACCGTTGCAGTAGGTACTTTTGTAACTTAATGGATGTTCCATTTATGCACTTATTGCGGCTGAAAATCGCAAAATTACTCTTGGTATGTTATGGTCGCCTGGTACTCTGAAACGAAATTCGCAGCCTCCGGAAATCTCAAAAAGGTACCAGGCAATCATAACCGACAAGGAGTTCTTTCGACATTTTCTGAAAGTTGAATTTAAGCACTTTACGCGGCTGAAAATCGCAAAATTACTGTACGTTTGTTATGACCGTTGCAGTAGGTACTTTTGTAACTTAATGGATGTTCCATTTATGCACTTATTGCGGCTGAAAATCGCAAAATTACTCTTGGTATGTTATGGTCGCCTGGTACTCTGAAATGAAATTCGCAGCCTCCGGAAATCTCAAAAAGGTACCAGGCAATCATAAACGACAAGGAGTTCTTTCGACATTTTCTGAAAGTTTAATTTAAGCACTTTACGCGGCTGAAAATCGCATAATTACTGTACGTTTGTTATGACCGTTGCAGTAGGTACATTTGTAACTTAATGGATGTTCCATTTATGCACTTATTGCGGCTGAAAATCGCAAAATTACTCTTGTTATGTTATGGTCGCCTGGTACTCTGAAACGAAATTCGCAGCCTCCGGAAATCTCAAAAAGGTACCAGGCAATCATAACCGACAAGGAGTTCTTTCGACGTTTTCTGAAAGTTGAATTTAAGCACTTAACGCGGCTGAAAATCGCATATTTACTGTACGTTTGTTATAACCGTTGCAGTAGGTACTTTTGTAACTTAATGGATGTTCCATTTATGCACTTATTGCGGCTGAAAAATCGCAAAATTACTCTTGTTATGTTATGGTCGCCTGGTACTCTGAAACGAAATTCGCAGCCTCCGGAAATCTCAAAAAGGTACCAGGCAATCATAACCGACAAGGAATTCTTTCAACATGTTCTGAAAGTTAAATTTAAGCACTTTACGCGGCTGAAAATCGCAAAATTACTGTACGTTTGTTATTACCGTTGCAGTAGGTACTTTTGTAACTTAATGGATGTTCCATTTATGCACTTATTGCGGCTGAAAAATCGCAAAATTACTCCTGGTATGTTATGGTCGCCTGGTACTCTGAAACAAAATTCACAGCCTCCGGAAATTTCAAAAAGGTACCAGGCAATCATAACCGACAAGGATTTCATTCGACATTTTCTGAAAGTTGAATTTAAGCACTTTACGCGGCTGAAAATCGCAAAATTACTGTACGTTTGTTATGACCGTTGCAGTAGGTACTTTTGTAACTTAATGGATGTTCCATTTATGCACTTATTGCGGCTGAAAATCGCAAAATTACTCTTGGTATGTTATGGTTGCCTGGTACTCTGAAACGAAATTCGCAGCCTCCGGAAATCTCAAAAAGGTACCAGGCAATCATAACCGACAAGGAGTTCTTTCGACATTTTCTGAAAGTTGAATTTAAGCACTTTACGCGGCTGAAAATCGCAAAATTACTGTACGTTTGTTATGACCGTTGCAGTAGGTACTTTTGTAACTTAATGGATGTTCCATTTATGCACTTATTGCGGCTGAAAATCGCAAAATTACTCTTGGTATGTTATGGTCGCCTGGTACTCTGAAACGAAATTCGCAGCCTCCGGAAATCTCAAAAAGGTACCAGGCAATCATAACCGACAAGGAGTTCTTTCGACATTTTCTGAAAGTTGAATTTAAGCACTTTACGCGGCTGAAAATCGCAAAATTACTGTACGTTTGTTATGACCGTTGCAGTAGGTACTTTTGTAACTTAATGGATGTTCCATTTATGCACTTATTGCGGCTGAAAATCGCAAAATTACTCTTGGTATGTTATGGTTGCCTGGTACTCTGAAACGAAATTCGCAGCCTCCGGAAATCTCAAAAAGGTACCAGGCAATCATAACCGACAAGGAGTTCTTTCGACATTTTCTGAAAGTTGAATTTAAGCACTTTACGCGGCTGAAAATCGCAAAATTACTGTACGTTTGTTATGACCGTTGCAGTAGGTACTTTTGTAACTTAATGGATGTTCCATTTATGCACTTATTGCGGCTGAAAATCGCAAAATTACTCTTGGTATGTTATGGTCGCCTGGTACTCTGAAACGAAATTCGCAGCCTCCGGAAATCTCAAAAAGGTACCAGGCAATCATAACCGACAAGGAGTTCTTTCGACATTTTCTGAAAGTTGAATTTAAGCACTTTACGCGGCTGAAAATCGCAAAATTACTGTACGTTTGTTATGACCGTTGCAGTAGGTACTTTTGTAACTTAATGGATGTTCCATTTATGCACTTATTGCGGCTGAAAATCGCAAAATTACTCTTGGTATGTTATGGTCGCCTGGTACTCTGAAATGAAATTCGCAGCCTCCGGAAATCTCAAAAAGGTACCAGGCAATCATAAACGACAAGGAGTTCTTTCGATATTTTCTGAAAGTTTAATTTAAGCACTTTACGCGGCTGAAAATCGCATAATTACTGTACGTTTGTTATGACCGTTGCAGTAGGTACATTTGTAACTTAATGGATGTTCCATTTATGCACTTATTGCGGCTGAAAAATCGCAAAATTACTCCTGGTATGTTATGGTCGCCTGGTACTCTGAAACGAAATTCGCAGCCTCCGGAAATCTCAAAAAGGTACCAGGCAATTATAACCGACAAGGAGTTCTTTCGACGTTTTCTGAAAGTTGAATTTAAGCACTTAACGCGGCTGAAAATCGCATAATTACTGTACGTTTGTTATAACCGTTGCAGTAGGTACTTTTGTAACTTAATGGATGTTCCATTTATGCACTTATTGCGGCTGAAAAATCGCAAAATTACTCTTGTTATGTTATGGTCGCCTGGTACTCTGAAACGAAATTCGCAGCCTCCGGAAATCTCAAAAAGGTACCAGGCAATCATAACCGACAAGGAATTCTTTCAACATGTTCTGAAAGTTAAATTTAAGCACTTTACGCGGCTGAAAATCGCAAAATTACTGTACGTTTGTTATTACCGTTGCAGTAGGTACTTTTGTAACTTAATGGATGTTCCATTTATGCACTTATTGCGGCTGAAAAATCGCAAAATTACTCCTGGTATGTTATGGTCGCCTGGTACTCTGAAACAAAATTCACAGCCTCCGGAAATTTCAAAAAGGTACCAGGCAATCATAACCGACAAGGATTTCATTCGACATTTTCTGAAAGTTGAATTTAAGCACTTTACGCGGCTGAAAATCGCAAAATTACTGTACGTTTGTTATGACCGTTGCAGTAGGTACTTTTGTAACTTAATGGATGTTCCATTTATGCACTTATTGCGGCTGAAAATCGCAAAATTACTCTTGGTATGTTATGGTTGCCTGGTACTCTGAAACGAAATTCGCAGCCTCCGGAAATCTCAAAAAGGTACCAGGCAATCATAACCGACAAGGAGTTCTTTCGACATTTTCTGAAAGTTGAATTTAAGCACTTTACGCGGCTGAAAATCGCAAAATTACTGTACGTTTGTTATGACCGTTGCAGTAGGTACTTTTGTAACTTAATGGATGTTCCATTTATGCACTTATTGCGGCTGAAAATCGCAAAATTACTCTTGGTATGTTATGGTCGCCTGGTACTCTGAAACGAAATTCGCAGCCTCCGGAAATCTCAAAAAGGTACCAGGCAATCATAACCGACAAGGAGTTCTTTCGACATTTTCTGAAAGTTGAATTTAAGCACTTTACGCGGCTGAAAATCGCAAAATTACTGTACGTTTGTTATGACCGTTGCAGTAGGTACTTTTGTAACTTAATGGATGTTCCATTTATGCACTTATTGCGGCTGAAAATCGCAAAATTACTCTTGGTATGTTATGGTCGCCTGGTACTCTGAAATGAAATTCGCAGCCTCCGTAAATCTCAAAAAGGTACCAGGCAATCATAAACGACAAGGAGTTCTTTCGATATTTTCTGAAAGTTTAATTTAAGCACTTTACGCGGCTGAAAATCGCATAATTACTGTACGTTTGTTATGACCGTTGCAGTAGGTACATTTGTAACTTAATGGATGTTCCATTTATGCACTTATTGCGGCTGAAAAATCGCAAAATTACTCCTGGTATGTTATGGTCGCCTGGTACTCTGAAACAAAATTCACAGCCTCCGGAAATCTCAAAAAGGTACCAGGCAATCATAACCGACAAGGATTTCATTCGACATTTTCTGAAAGTTGAATTTAAGCACTTTACGCGGCTGAAAATCGCAAAATTACTGTACGTTTGTTATGACCGTTGCAGTAGGTACTTTTGTAACTTAATGGATGTTCCATTTATGCACTTATTGCGGCTGAAAATCGCAAAATTACTCTTGGTATGTTATGGTCGCCTGGTACTCTGAAACGAAATTCGCAGCCTCCGGAAATCTCAAAAAGGTACCAGGCAATCATAACCGACAAGGAGTTCTTTCGACGTTTTCTGAAAGTTGAATTTAAGCACTTAACGCGGCTGAAAATCGCATAATTACTGTACGTTTGTTATAACCGTTGCAGTAGGTACTTTTGTAACTTAATGGATGTTCCATTTATGCACTTATTGCGGCTGAAAATAGCAAAATTACTCTTGGTATGTTATGGTCGCCTGGTACTCTGAAACGAAATTCGCAGCCTCCGGAAATCTCAAAAAGGTACCAGGCAATCATAACCGACAAGGAGTTCTTTCGACGTTTTCTGAAAGTTGAATTTAAGCACTTAACGCGGCTGAAAATCGCATAATTACTGTACGTTTGTTATAACCGTTGCAGTAGGTACTTTTGTAACTTAATGGATGTTCCATTTATGCACTTATTGCGGCTGAAAATCGCAAAATAACTTTTTGTATGTTATGGTTGCCTGGTACTCTGAAACGAAATTTGCAGCCTCCGGAAATCTCAAAAAGGTACCAGGCAAGCATAACCGACAAGGAGTTCGTTTGACATTTTCTGAAAGTTGAATTTAAGCACTTTACGCGGCTGAAAATCGCAAAATTACTGTACGTTTGTTATGACCGTTGCAGTAGGTACATTTGTAACATAATGGATGTTCCATTTATGCACTTATTGCGGCTGAAAAATCGCAAAATTACTCTTGTTATGTTATGGTCGCCTGGTACTCTGAAACGAAATTCGCAGCCTCCGGAAATCTCAAAAAGGTACCAGGCAATCATAACCGACAAGGAGTTCTTTCGACATTTTCTGAAAGTTGAATTTAAGCACTTAACGCGGCTGAAAATCGCAAAATTACTGTACGTTTGTTATTACCGTTGCAGTAGGTACTTTTGTAACTTAATGGATGTTCCATTTATGCACTTATTGCGGCTGAAAATCGCATAATTTTCGTTCGTTGCAAGTTTATTTAATATCCAAAATTAAACAATTTCATCACAAAAATAAAAAAATAAAAACGTATTATGTTCAGTTTATTCACGATTTCTTTATTGGATGGATCTTTCATTCAGAAAATTGTACCTACATATTTTTATTTTACAAGATAAATATTTTTATGTTTCATATTCATCTTACAATTTTATCATCATTAAAGCAATGTTCCTTGTTTACATCGTGTATGTAAATCTCGATATTTCTTGTTACTCGTAATACAGGATGTAAACACTGACCGCCACAAATACAGATTTAAATAAATACAATTGCACGTGTTTCTACGGCTTTATGTAATCTGTAGCTTGTGACGTTATCAATGCAATGATTGATTGTATTTATTTCGCATATGTAAGTACAGAAAATATTCTACATTCAGATAATACACGAACACTTGGTTATGGAATAACAAGACAATGTGAATGAACAATGAAAATTCACACAAAATTATGACAATGTGAACGAACAATGAAGATTCACACAAAATTATAAAAAAAAATACAAAACTGTGTGTCATAGACACATCAGCGAAAGCAGTTCGTCTATCAACAAATAAATAATTAATAAAATAAATAAATAATTATATGTATTTTATAACTACTGATTCCCTGGAACTTTTACCGTTTATAAAAGCGCTCATTTCTCATATTGAATTCCGCCGTATCGCTTTAGTAGTTTTGACGTGATTGATCAACATCCATTCATCATAATTTTTTTTCTGTTTATTATTGCGTTAATTAAACAGTTCAAAGATCGTTGAGTAAACAAATTATTGTTCGCTTGTGATCCAATTTACCGATACCTACTAAACATGGAATGTTCCAATATAAATTACGTAAATTACAATATAAATTATGTAAATTACGTAAGTATGGACTGATTAATAACAGTTACTGATATAATTTCTAAATTTATCGCCGGTTTACACTGTCCATAGTTTGGTGCTATCAGCTCTCCCAGATTATAAAAATAATGTTAGGGCCGTGGGGGAATTTAAATAAAGAACAGTGGACAGTTATGCCTAGATCACACGTACCGAGTACTCGACCGAGACAGGAAAATGTTACTCGGCCGAGGCAGTGAAATGTTACTCGACCGAGACAGTGAAAGCTTACATAACTCGCTCAACCGAGCACTCGGCGCTATGTTTATACGTACCGTGTAGTCGGCCGAGAATACCGTCTCGGCCGAGTACTCGATACGTGTGATCTAGGCATAATGCATAAATACGGTTTTAAATCATTTTTTTGCAAACAAAATGTAAAAAAAAAAATATATGTTCATGGATCTTTTTGAATATTCGTTCGTTCGATAAAACGCGAGATTTCCTTTAGAGGATTTTGACTAGCCCCAACCCCTCCTCCCTGTGACGAAGCGTGGCATTTTGAAAACCTACCTCCCCCCCTCCCATTACAGGGTCACGTAGTTTGGGTATGTTCCCTTAGGGTCGTAGGGGATTTTAAATAAAGAGCAGCGGACGGTTATGATGGCTTCACACGGCCTATGATAACATGAGCCGCGCCAATGTTATCTGTTCGCGCCGCCGACGAATCCAAAGTCGTATCGTCTGTATTGAAACGTAAGGTGTAATCTGTTTAGTTTCAATCGAAGAAGCTATAAAACGTGACATTGATTTAAGTCATCAACCGATAATGTAATCGTAGAAGCACAATTACATTGTCAATGATACTAAAGTCTTGTACTACAATATTTCAATGTTGTCTATGTTCGAATGATACTTAGTCGTAAAGCAAAACTGAGCCTACCCTTATCAACATCAATAACATTTGAAAAATTTAAAATATACAAAAAATTAATTATAATGTATATTATGAAAGATATTATGCTATGATATCCACCCCTTGTCACACAATGTCACACTTCGTCGACCCCCTCCGAACCCTTGTCACACAATGTCACACTTCGTCGACCCTCTCCCCTCTTTACATGTGACGTAATTTATGATGGACTTCAAAACACTGATGATGAGTGACCGGTATGATGTAACTTTCCAGGGTTTCGTGCCGGGCATGTTTGGCGTATCTCACGGCGCGCTTCAGTTCATGACATACGAGGAGATGAAGAACAGCTACAACCAGTACCGGAACCTGCCCATCGACATCAAACTGGTACGTTTCTTACCTACTGTTTTAGTATGTTGTACTTCGAGAATCCAGCAAAAGGAGAGGTTAACGCAAGGCGAACCCCTCTGCTGGCCATATAACTTTCTTGGCCATTCACGTAAAATAAATCTATACGCTGTATTTGATAACTGTGTGCATATTTTAAGATTGTGTGCGAGATTATTATAGTGTGCGTTTACATGAATAAGTTTTGTTAGGCGCGTGTGCAATGCGTGTTTACCTCGTCCCCCGTCAAAAATGCCAGAAAATTATGTTAGCAGATTCTGACGTATAACCCCTCTTTTTGCTGGATTCTCGAAGATTTTTTATGAAAATAAAAAAGAATAATAAGGTTTTACAAAAACATACAACAACCGACTTGAATCGGACTGTTATAGTGACCGTAAGCACCTCTGAATAGTCACAGTGAAGCAAAGTACGCAATTTTGTTCACTTCAACGACTTTTTTTTCAGTTACTATGATTATAAAAACCAAACTACTGAATAATTAACTATTTGGATATTTTTTATGGGATCAGAATCAAATCTGAAAGTATAACCTCTCAAACAAAAAAAATATTTTTGAATCGGTTCATAAACCACAAAGTTCAGAGATAAAAACATAAAAAAAAGAATATTCAACCGAATTGACAACCTTCTACTTTTTTGAAGTCGGTTGAAAAATATAGTCCAAGACGATTATTTTCTATTAGCCTATGTTAACTTATTATTGAACAATAAAATACGCGGAATGCAACAACTTCATTGGCATTTAAAAAATATTTTAAAAACATTGTTCTTTATTATTTTGACAACATTAATAAAAAGCCTATATTATATCCCTATATAGCCTATATTGTCCCATTGTTGATATGAAATACGAGCTATGAGTACGTTACGTTGATATGAGTTACAGCTGAACCTAATTGATTGGTATTTAAAAAGTATTATAAACACGTTTTTCTTTATTATTTTGAGACCTCACTATGATATGATAAAAAACTAAATGCCCTGTCTACACAACACACATCCAGTTATAACCAGTTGAAATTAAAATAAAATTAAGCATTTTATAAAAAGTCCTGTGCGTCATCGACGCGACGGTTCGTCTTGCTTCTCTTCATTGAGCTAACCAAAAACTACGTCTTTCTTTATGGTGTCAAATACTTGAAGAGGTCTTTGTTGCCAAGAAAAATAATGGCATTCTTCCAGTATCGTTGTAATGATGTCATTTCCTTTATCTTTGTCGGAAAATTCCCGAGAAATTTGCTTATCAATGTCACTAGAAATTGTGGGTTTTATTTTGTTTTAAACGTGACATCTGTGTTAATATTACATTCGTACAATGACCTTATGAAATCTTGTTATATATGTATGAAATATTTTTATTCAATATGACCTTCGAGAATTCAGCAAAAGGAGGGGTTATACGTCAGAATCTGCTAACATAATTTTCTGTCATTTTTCACGGGGGACGAGGTAAACACGCATTGCACACGCGCCTAACAATACTTATTCATGTAAACGCACAATATAATAATCTCGCACACCATCTTAAAATGTGCACACATTTATCAAATTCAGCGTAAAATTTTATTTAACGTGAATGGCCAAGAAGGGTATATGGCAAGCAGAGGGGTTCCCCTTGCGTTAACCCCTCCTTTTGCTGGATTCTCGAAGAATATGACTTGTTAAATATGAGTTAAATATTGACATTGACCGCTTTATGAAGATATACGGGGTGATTTTTGTTTTTAAGAATAGTTATGTTCATACTAGGTATTTCTAGACAGATGGGCTAAGAACCGGACAAGTTTTTACTGTATCCCGGTTCGAAGCGTCCTCCGACGGATAACAATAAATTGACACAGACAATGAGTGATACATTAGGTATGAGGGTTTTTAAAGACTCTTCTATACCCTCAATAAGTATACGTTGTCCTTTCCAGACATCAGTGGAGTACCTAACGTTCGCGGCGATCTCAAAACTGATCGCTGCCGGCGCCACCTACCCGTACCAAGTGGTGCGCGCGCGCCTGCAAGACCACCACCGCAGCTACAACGGAGCGTGGCACTGCATCACCGAGACATGGAGGTACGAACGATTTAGGGGCTTCTACAAGGGCCTAACGCCGTACCTACTACATGTAACACCCAACATATGCCTAGTGATGCTCATATGGGAGAAGTTCACGAATAACGATTGATTTTAGACGTATCTGATGGGAATTTCTAGTTAGTTTTTGGGTGCGGGCGCGGTAGGGTTGTCGCGGTGGTTATTGTTTTTGGTGATTCTTGAAGTTGGCTGCGGAATGAGGACATGCTTGCCAAATGAACCGAGTTTGATAAAAAAGAACTAGTTTTTTGAAAATGGCTAGTTTGTTAAAGCTGAACTAGTTTGTTAAAACTAAACTAGTTTGTTTAAAAAAATAACTAGTTTGTTGAAAATGGCTAGTATGTTTGAGATAACTATTTTGTTAAAGCTGAACTAGTTTGTTAAAACTAAACCAGTTTGTTTTAAAAAAAGAACTAGTTTGTTGTAAATAACTAGTTTGTTAAAGAGGATTAGTTTGTTAAAGAGCACTAGTTTGCTAAAACTAAAATGTAACTAGTTTAATAATAACTAGCTTAGTAAACTATGTAATAGTTTGTCAAATATGAATCAGTTCGTTGCGCAGTCACTACAATTTTTCCATCGATTTGTTTGTCATATAATCTATTTTTTTAACTCTATAATTGTAGTGTGTGTAATCTGAATTTGAAGTTAAGGAAATAACAAGTTTTGTTTTCAGCAAAAGCAAGAGGCAAATTGGCCTAACAACAAGAGTTTGTTTCTTTAAATTGTAATTGACAAAAATATATTCTGACGAATGCAGCTTCGTTGTTGATTATTCAAAAAAATTACATTTTTTTTTGTATAAAAATTAGTAGAGACGCGTAGGCACTTCTTGACTCATTCAGATATGATTATGTGAAATAATTTTAAAATAATCGTTCATCGTAATCGTATCGTAAAAATCTTGTCATGTCTGAATGTATATGCATGGTTTTTATCAAATTATATCTTAAGTGTATCCGCAAACGCGTCGCCGACATCCACAAACGGTAGCCATTGTCCGTCAGTTTTCATACATTTTGTTGCTGTAGCTTGTGGCCGCCGTACACGTGTAGTGCCGGCCACCCGGTCGCTGTAGTCGGCGACGCGTTTGCAGGTGCACTAACAGACGAAACTACGTACATAAAATCATAAACGCGCCCGCACCATCATCCAGTGTGAAAAGTAACCTAGTTTTTAAGCAAGGGACTAATTTATTATTTAGCATAATTTTTTTTTCTTGCATTTTAATTATTGTATAATTGACATGGAATTTGATACCTATTTGTTTATAGTTACGACAGGTTTTCGCTTCCCTCATTTTGGAACGAAATTTGCTAAGGTTTGTGTAAAATTGTGACATGTTTTTAGAGCCTGTAACTTTGAAATGTGTATTGATTTTGAAACAATTTACAAAAGTGTCACATTATAATGGATATAGGGAAAATAAGGGCTTATTGCACTATCAAAATAAATCAAGTCATTGACGTACCTAATTCCTTTATTGATAGTGTACTAAGTCTTTATTAAGTTACTTCTCTGATAAAGTAATGATTATCAAAAGAACATCATATATTATTAATGAAAAAAAACATGTGAAAAAATATAAAAAAATTAAAATAATGTGATTGAATATTTTTTTTGTTAAAGAATAGAAAATGTACAATCAGATTAAATTCACTGCCTCTATTGAACATAAAAAAAACGGTGAACAGAAGTTAAAATTTAATCAAGGCGACTTGAGCCGACATTACCTCAAGGAGCGTTACATAACCGAGCGTTACGAGCCCAGTCACATCAATACCTACAAAAAAATTAGCAGATTTTTTTTTTTTCAAAATAAATATGGTTAAAATTGAACTGTTGCCGTAATTCGTTTTCCTATGATCTTGTATTAATCGGTATCCATCAATAGATAATAATAATTTAAGTTTGATTCATCGTTTGGCAAACCCTAGCTCGAGCCAGCTTTCTGCAGGTCGGCTCCGGCGCCTCACTCGTCCCGCTGTCACTTTGTAGAAACCCAAATTCTGACTGCTCAAATACAACGTAGTGCCCCTTTAGATTTCTTCTTCCATTCAAGTATTTTTGGTAATCAAAAATTTGTGATGATAAAGAAGTCGTTTCTTCAAAAAAGATTTGTACATTTTCTACTGCTCTCGATGGTGTATCAAAAAGCGTGTAACCTACATTGTAAAACCTGTCTCACGACATATGTTGTGTTTATATTTCTCTATCGCATTGTATAGAATTAGTTGTTCCCATCAGATCGCGACTGTAACGCTGAAGAAATCAGGGTTCCCTAGCACAATTTAGTTATTAAATAATTCGGATTTTTGTGATAATAGTGTACGTGTTTATTTTTTTGTGTCTTTCAATTTCAAAAGACACTGTTACATGTGTGGTGAGACGACGTTAGGTTCTAAGTTATAAGTTATTAATATTTTTTTCAATCATACAATAAAATTGAGGTTTAAAGCCATATTTACGGCTTGTAGTTTTATCCCGCCTTATAAAAGTATCCCCAAAAAAATATTAAACCCAAAAAAAATATTTCTTTCATTACTTAGTATACCCTATCACAAATTGAACTCTTTGAACATTTAATTAAAAGTAAGTAGGTAAATAATTAATTTTACATTTTATTTATTGACATCGACACTATTTAGGCTTGAGGAGATCTATATCTTTCTCGCTCATTCGCTGACGTGAATGAAAAGGATTAATATAGTTTTCTCATTCATTTAAAGCGTTTTACGAAATATTGACGCAAATCATTGACGTATAATTCTAACTCGTACAGTCGAATGTAATCCGTATGATAGTTGTTGTTAAAAGTAAATTCACATCACTAGAATGTTGCGAATGCACAAAAATGTAACCAAATGAATTTAGTTGCGCTCATGTAATGTAGATTACATGTAGTTTTAAAATAATCATGGTTTTACAAAAGCATAGTATATACAACCGACTTCAATTGGACTGTTTTAGTGACCGTCAACACCACTGAATAGTCACAGGAAAGCAAAATACGCAATTTTGTTTACTGGATTTTTTCAGTTATTTTGATATCAAAACCATAGTGCTGAACCGATTTTCATGAAATTTCTATGGGACCAATCTGGAAGTAATATATCCTTTTAAATAAAAAAAAGATTTTTTTAAATCGGTTTATAAACAAACTAAGTTCTGACGTAACAAACATAAAAAAAAAACATTCAGCCGAATTAATAACATCCTCCTTTTTTGAAGTCGGTTGAAAAATGTAAGTTGACGCGTGAATCTGGACACCAAATTAAGTGTTGATTGAATATCAGTAGGGCTCTTGTTGTTGTTTTGAAGTCTATTTCACTGCGAGAGGTTCAAATTTATATTTTCATGTTTATACCTTTCTCTAGCTCAGAGAAGTTGTTTGCTAGAGCGAGAAGCATATCTTGATAGCGCCTGCACTTACAATCGGGCCGGTCTTGTGAGAAGAACGGTTGTCTCGCTCTAGCAAAGTACGTTTCTTAGTGGTGAGAAAGGGAATAGTATCAAATAATCTGTTTGCTACGGTCAGCTAATATCTGACGCTGGTCCGGTATCTACCAAAGCGGAAACGAGAGGTGAATAGGCAAACGAAGCTCTATATATGCACAATGCACATTATACATAAGTATTTAGATAAATTAGGATGTAGCCACTTTTTAGACGGTCTATAATATGGTCTACTAGCTGGTGCCTGCGACTTCGTCTGCGCAGGTATCTTTATAAATTGTAGCCTATGTGTTATTCTGATGTATAAGCTATATTATTGTAAAGTTTCATTAAAATCCATTCAGTAGTTTTTACGTGAAAGAGGAACAAACATCCATCCATCCATCCATCCATCCATCCATCCTTACAAACTTTCGCGTTTATAATATTAGTAGGATATTACAGAACATCTTAAAATGTGGCTAATATAGACTCAATATTAATGTAGAAATCATATTTGATACCTTTCGCAGTGATGTTGGCACTAGTATAATTTATATTGTCTTATTCTTGGTGGCTGGCCACAATATTTAAACTAAGACATTATGATTATATTTTTATATTATAATTAAATATTGCTGAATGTTCACAGTTTTAAATCGCCTATTCAATTTGTATAATCAATAAATGATAGCAAATTGGTTAAATCAGTATTATTTCATTTATTTGTACAAAACCTTTAAAAATATGCGCATTTCTTGTTATTTTTTATTGCGAGACTAAATAAAGCCTGTGATAAACAGACAGACTTAAGAAATCTAACGAAGGAGCAATTTTTTTTCAATTTTTTAGTACAGAACCTTAAATTACAAAAACATAAAACAACCAACTTTAATTGGACTGTTCTAGTGACCGTAAACACCACTGAAAAGTCACAGGGAACTAAAATACGCAATTTCGTTTACTTCGACGACATTATTTTTTTTTCAGTTATTTTGATTTAAAAACCAAAATACTGTACCGATTTTCATGAATTTTCTATGGGACCTATCTGGAAGTACCTTTATCCTCTCAAAAAATAAAATACTTTTTCAAAACGGTTTATAAACAAAAAAGTTCTGAGGTAAAAAAGCAACGAATTGATACCTCCTCTTTTTTTTAAATCCGTTAAAAATGTAACAATTTTTAAATCCGAATCCATTTCAAGTCGCGTCTCAAAACTAACTCAGTGACAATTATTTTTTTTATCATTCAATGGTAAGTAAAACAATCAAAATTGAACCCCCAAAATGACCTACTAAAACATTTTTTTTTAATATTTCAGACACGAAGGCTGGCGCGGGTTCTACAAAGGCCTCAAACCGAACTTGATTCGCGTAGTTCCGGCCACAATGGTCACATTCCTGACCTATGAGAATGTTTCGCATTATATGCTTAATCGTTCTAAGGAGGTAAAACTTGCTTCAGTGACCAATTAGGTAGTAGGTAAACGGTAAGCCACGTACGGTACTGCAAAAAATTACAGCTTTATTATGAAACTAGGTCTATCCCCACCCGGATTTTTCATGGTTTTTCCAATTTTCACTTAGATCAAAATTATATGGTTCGATGCCCGCTTCAGGACAAACATTTGAGTGATCACCACTCAAATCATCATCAAAAAAACATCGGTGTTTGTCTTGAGTCTAGGTGTATTCTATGTATGTATTAAAAAAAAGTATTAGAGTATTTTATCAGCTATCTGGTTGCCATAGTACAAGCTCTGCTTAGTTTGGGGCTAGATGGCTTTGTGTGAAATGTCCAAAATATTTATTTATATTTATATCTTTGGAAGTTTTTACAGCATATACTAACTACTACAATCTATATGACAAAATTAACAAAATAAAAAAATTGGGCCACCCATTGACCGTTGCAAACGAGCAGGTAGCTCAACTGCTCCAACTTGATAACCAATGGCAACGTGCTGAGGATACTGGCTGCATTGCCTCTTTGTATTGCAAGGCTTATTCTCTGGCCGAGATAACTGCCAACCCTCTGAGATATGAATATCTTATACAGTCGAAACACAATAACATAAATAAAGAACATTACAAAAATATCTGTAGTTATAGAAACATAGAATATTAATGACATTTATTTTTATTTTCCTTCCTTAAACCATGAGGCGACTAGGTTTAGAGAAAAAAAACGATTTCTAAAGCCATTTTGTTTTGTAAGAGGAACAGTAGTCGAGAACTGGGGAAATCTGAGGATACCACGAGTTAAGAACTCGTTTCGTAATAAAGCTGTTTAAGTTTCAGTACAGTGGAAGTGAAAGGTGTTTATGTTTTAAAGGCATATTTATGAGATTTTTGCATATAATTGCACAAACTCTTCCTAGGGCAATAAAGAAGAGGATGGCTGTAGAAGTGATGATGAAATAGGTAAACACTCATCCGATTACGATGAAGGTAAATGTTTATTGACGCACACTGTAGCCTAAACTGCTTGATTGATGTTACATCAAAGTTACATTACCTTTGGGCCTCACGCAGTCTGCTACCGTAAAACACTACCGATGGGAGACGTCCTGCACGGGATGCCGTCAAGATGGGTAGATAGATAGATAGATAGATTATTCTTTATTGCACACCATCACAAAACAAACAAAAATATACATAAAGAAGAAAATAATGTTAAAAATAGTGGACAATGGGCGGTCTTATCGCTAAAAGCGATCTCTTCCAGACAACCTTTGGATGGACAAGAAACTGTATACCGTGTGTGTATGTGTGTGTGTATGTGTGTAAACTGTATACTGTGTGTGTATGGGTACCAACAGTATCGGAAATTCTGCCGCGAAGCAGTAATGTGAAAGCATTAATGTGTTCCAGTCTAAAGGGCATTGTCGCTAGTGAAATTACTGGGCTTTCGAGACTGACCATCAAAATGTTTCGAAAGTGGACGGGCGCCATAGTAGTGTTGCATAGCAAGTTAACATGTTTATTTTGGTACGTAATGTAACTTTTTGAATCACGAATTTAATTATTATTTCTTAGTACAAAAATGCGTTATTTAGAGCGGTTTTAGACTAGCGCAGGGATGGCAAACCTTTTTGTATCAAAAGTGCCATTTTTCCTAAATAAATGTTCAATAGGTCATAGACGTGCCAAAATAATGTTGATTTAGTGTACTAAAAACTCTTGATTTACTACCAAAAAGGTTATTTTGCAATGGGTTTCTTAGTACTACTTAGTACTTTTTCCTTGTAATTTTTTTCTTAATACGTAATCTACATCTCATCTCATATATAACTTTGTGATCGCTGGCGAGCCCAAAATATTGTGTCGCGTGCCATCCTTGGCACGCGTGCTATATGTTCGCCATCCCTGGACTAATAGGTTTAAACCGAGCGGATAAATAATGGAATTTTGCGCGTGTAGGTCTAAGTATACAGTCGTTTCGGTATACGCGCTTACAGGCGCGCTTGATTTTGCACTTCAAAAAGCTGAAATACGGGCATATTTTGGCGTGCACTCGAAACGAGCTTGCGCGTCAACGCTCGTACGAGTTGCGCGTTGGACGCGCCTATACGTGCTTTGAAAACGAGCTTAAGTATACGCTCGTAAAAAACGCTAGTCTGCAAAAGCTCTTATTTTCCAGTTTGTAAGTATTGTTGCCAATTTGCCATGAGAACTGTGAATGTTATTTAAGTTTTCGATTTTGTAATGATTTTTAATACTTTTGGATGTTTAAGCAGTGTGGTAGGTATAGCTTTTAATTAATTATTATGACCTTATAGTGAAAATTATAAGATAAAATGCATTTTTTTATAAGTTAAGATTCCTGTTCATTGAAATAGGCCAATACCTTAACAGTCGCGCTTAAATAAAAATACTTTCTGTGAACAGGTTACAATATTTATGTTAAATAGTAAGTACCTACCAAATTAATTTTAAGTAGATACTTGGTACTCAAGATCTTAATATTTTGAAATCCTACGCGTTGTTTTGTTCCCAATAAAGTTCTTGTCACAAATTTTGTTTCTTTTATTTATTTAAACTCAAATGCCGGCGTAGTATTACATAGTATATAATAGTATATATATACGGCGTAGTATAGAGTAGTATTGGTCATCGATAGATAGATAGATAGATAGTAACTCTTTATTGTACACCCCGAGGAAATATACATTATAAAAGGAAACAAATAAAACAACCAAAAATAATAGAGGCTACAATGGGCGGCCTTATCGCTAAAAGCGATTTCTTCCAGGCAACCTTTGGATGGAGAGGAGTGATAGTAGTTGGCGTCTGGACGGGTGAGTCGTAATAAAAATATGTATGATACATACATACAAATATTTACACAGATACACAGATACCTACATACTATATATTATAATATATATTATATACCCTAATTATTAATAAAACGTTTATGACAGCAATTTCAACTTCTCTAAATAGAAGTTCTTTACAGAGTGCCTAAACATAGGCAGCGACCGTATTGTTCGCAAAGATACTGGTAGTTCATTCCACAATTTAACAGCTTGCACAGAGAACGAGTCATAGTAGAAATTGGTGTTAGACATCGGTATACTGAGTTGGAGATTTTCGGATGACCTAAGATTGCGAGAGTGGGAGTTGTATAGAAAACTAAAACGTTCTTTAAGATAGTGAGGAGTGCTGGGGTTAAAGAGAACGTTGTGAAGGAGCGAGAGGATATGAGCATTCCGGCGGAGACGAATAGGAAGCCACTTGAGCTGAGTGCGATACTCGGAGATGTGGTCGTATTTTCGAAGGCCGAAAATGAATCGAATA
This sequence comes from Lobophora halterata, assembly GCA_932526365.1. Classification (NCBI taxonomy): domain Eukaryota; kingdom Metazoa; phylum Arthropoda; class Insecta; order Lepidoptera; family Geometridae; genus Lobophora; species Lobophora halterata. Next base: position 10,532,287 of record OW052002.1, read on the forward strand.
AATACGTTTTGAAGTCGCTCAAGCTTATTTAGCTGGTCCTCCCTAAGGTCGAGATAACAAGTATCAGCATAATCAAGAATCGGAAGGAGAAGAGATTGTGATAAGGCAACTTTGGTAGCAGTCGGCAAAAAATTGCGTAGCCTGCGTAGCGACCCCACCGACGCAAATACTTTTCGACTGACTGATTCTAATTGTGGATCCCAAGTAAAGCAGCTATCAAAAATTACACCAAGATTTTTCACCGAATGACTATATGGAATAGTGACACCGTCAAAAAAGATTGGCGCCAAAGAATTCCAGTCAACCCTACTGATAAGTCGTGAGCTCCCGGTTAAGACTACTTGAGTTTTGTTAGGGTTGACTTTTAAGCCAAACGCTTGACTCCAGTCGCTTATTCGACACAGATCACAATTTGTTGCGGCGACGGCATCGTTCAGCTGGCCTAATGAGGACTGTGTGTAGATTTGTAGATCGTCTGCATAGAGATGGTAGGAAGAAGTAAGTTGATTTGAGATAGAACTAATGAACGTAGCAAAAAGAAGAGGAGATAGCACGCCACCTTGTGGGACGCCGGCTGCCGTATCGCACCAAGACGAGTAAGTATCGTCAACCCGAACTCGCTGCCGACGCCCATGCAAATAATTGCGAAACCATTCAATCACAGGTGGAGATATGTTAAGAGAGCGCAACATTTCAAGAAGGATATCAAAATCAACTGTGTTGAATGCGTTACTAAAATCAAGGAGTGTCAGAATAGTCAATTGGCCATTGTCCATCCCATATCTTATGTCATCAGATATTTTGACAAGAGCAGTAGTCGTACTATGACCGGGTCGGAAACCAGACTGCAGAGGATTCAAGAGGTTATTAGTCGTTAGAAAGTAACACAGTTGATTATGGACGAGGCGTTCAAGGACTTTGGACAGGAAAGGAAGAATGGATATAGGTCTAAAGTCTGAAAAGGTAGCAGGATTGGATTTTTTAGGAAGTGGAATGATTTGCGCCTCTTTCCAGATACTCGGCACAACGCAATATTTGATAGAGTGGTTGAGGATATGACAGATGACGGGAAGGATTTCATCAAGGATAGGAATTATCATGTTTCGGCTGATGGAGTCTCCTCCAACCGCATTTGACGTTATGGACTTAATGCTTCTCTTAACATCACACTCTGTGAACTCATGAAAGACGAAAGGAGAATAGTCAGGAGTCGGAAGCGAAGAAAGATTTGATAAGGTTTTATTTTTATCGACCAAGGCTATGCTGGCCGATGACGAGAAGTGTTGATTGAGAGAGTTGATGTCAACGTTATGTGTCAGATTATTTTGACGCGCTTTACCGACTCCTAAAGTTCGAAGAAATTTCCAAACTTTTCCAGGATCCTGATTTGTCACAGAATCATGGATATGGCGACGTTGTGCATCCCTACACACTCTATTGCAGCGATTTCGTGTTTCGATATATTTGGTCATATTGGCTTCAGTAGGTCGGAGTTTAAACTTTGTCTTGGAAACAGCTTTCTTAGTCATCAGTGATTTAATTTCATCAGTAAGCCAAGGAGATGGAACGTGTTTAATTTTAATGGCACGAATAGGTGCATGGACATCGTAAAGCTGGGTTAGTATTGTGTTGAAATTTGTGACTTTATCATCAGTAGAATCAGCTTCCAATACGGGTGCCCAATCTAACCCCTTTGCATCACTACACAAATTTTTCACATTCATGTTACCAAAGTTACGTTGAAGGATAATTTTAGGCTTAGTTTTTGGAGGACGAATTTTATAAGAAAGAAAGATGAGATCATGGTAAGAAAAAGCATCAGCTGCGCACTGACCATGCTTCACAACATGGTGTAGGGAAGAGACAATAATTAAATCAAGTAAAGATGGAGAACAATTTGGAAAATGATGAGTAGCAGACAGAGGAAGGATATTCATGTTGCAGGCCTTTACAAGAGATTGAAGGGAAACAGAGCGGGAGTCTTGTTTTAGGAGGCACGTATTAAAATCACCCATTAGGATGACATGGTTAAAAGAGGGTAAAAGGTCTTCGATAAGTTTTTCAAGAGAGGAAAAATAGTTAATGCGCATTGAAGGACTATAGTAGACTCCGAGAAGCAATTTTGAATGAGAAAGTAATACTTCAATAAACAGATGTTCACCAGCGTTGGCGGGGGGTGGCTGCGCAGACAAACTAACAATCGAATAAGAGATATGAGAGCGGAGATAGATGGCTACACCACCACCACCACCGTCGACTCTGTCATTACGTATTAGATGAAAACCTGGAAGGGAGTAAGAGGTAGAAGGATGACAAGGTTTTAGCCAAGATTCGGAGACTAGAATAGCTTGGATATTGCGATGATCGAGAGACGCTAACATATCAGGATAGTGTGCCGGAATGCTTTGGGCATTGATGTGAATGACATTGAAATTCTTTGGTACATCCGAAAATTGTGCAGCCAAAGTATCGGAGAGTGAAGGTATACTACTATAACTATCGTCACTGCAGCTACTAGTGCTTGAGCAGAATGAAGAAACGGAAAGATAGTCGTCACTGTCGCTATCGTCAAATATATTAATCATGGTATAATTTAATTATATAGATATATAGGTACGTAATAAAAATACAATAATATCTACTTAATATAAAATATAATAATAGATAAATAATATAAATAAATATAAAGTTAATTAATTAAGAAAACTAAGTTTTAGGTAGAGTAAAAGTTACTCAAAAACTTGGTCCACTCCACCTGCCGGGTACCTGGACATGTAACAAAATAACAACACGGAAACTTAGAAACAACTTAAATTACTACTAACTTAGGGCACCACTCGTATAAGTAAGTCGGAAACGATAACTGGCAGTCTAGTTGTAATTATATAGAAAAAGTGGCCAAAAGACTAGAATAAAATAGAAAATAGAAAAGAATAGAGAAATGTAGTTTAAGTGACATTGACATAATTACCTGACAGTCGATTAACTGACAGTTGGTCTAATTGTATTGTAGTGTCAAACAAGAAAGTAAACAAATCTAAAATCCACATCTCGCAGCTTGACGAGGATAGGCCGAGATTTCTCGCCGGTCACCTGGCGTCCCATCCTGTGGCAGCGGCTGATGTCGCCAGTAGAGAACTCCGCCAGCTTCAGTTGACTGACAACCATACCCGCTACAACTGAGGCCGTATCCTCCTCCTTCTTCTCTGGCAGGCCATGTAGAAGAAGAATCTTTCGGCGGCTGCGCATCTCCTGGCTGTCCACTTGCTGTGATAGCAAACCTATCTGATGGTGAATAGAGCCAAGGCTCTTGAGAACAAGCTCCTTAAATCTTACGTAGTCTGAAGAGATGTTTTCCACCTCAGCACTGGAGTTGGCTTGCTTTGCCTTCTGAAGTCGCTCCTCGAAGTCTTGCATCCACTTCACGACCTCCTCCCTTGACTCATGAAAGCTCAGCTTGTCCTCAAACATAGTGACTGTTGTGATCAAAGTGACGTAGTTTGTGTTGATGGAGATGGTGAAATAATATTGGCAGGTGAAGTATAACCCTAATAAATGATTTTACACATAAATTTGTGCACTATTATAATTTATATCTATTTTAGAAATCAATTTAAATTAGGAGCAAATTTTAGTAGGGGTGCTCAGAACTACCCTCCAGAGGGGAAATAGGACAGATCATTTAGGTTCAGCCAAAATAAAAAGCATCTGCTTAAATTATTGTTTGTAAGTTAAATTGTTAACAAAATGTATGCTGGCTTTAGCCCAGAAAGATAACTCGCTCAGTCGCTAGCTTTTAAACTCCCCAGATTGTAGCGTGTAAACTAGCTATGTGTCATCGACGCTTTATTAAAATAAAGTTAGTATTTTGAGTGGCGGCAAATCTCTACAACTTTTTTTTCGGTGTCAAATCCCAGAAGTCTCACATCCGAACCTAGGGTAAGTTTTTTTTAAAGTAGGTATTTTAATTTACTGTTTACAAGATAAATTGTTAACAAAATATATGGTGGCGTGTGAACAGCCCTTTATTTTAGCATACAAGCCTTAAGGCCAATCCTCAAATCCGAATTCCATACAAACTGATTCGGACAAATACTCAAAAAGTACGCCGTATTATAGTCATTTCTTCACACTATTCGTTTCGTCCATGTTTAAAATTAGCCCTACTAACTTAAAAACACGTATAAAATCTAAATTAAAGTATGAAACCTTTCACTTTTTTTGTCGACGAAATCAAAAAACATGGACGAAACGAATAGTGTGAAGAAATTACTATAATACGGCGTACTTTTTGAGTATTTGTCCGAATCATTTTGTATGGAATTCGGATTTGAGGATTGGCCTTAAATACCGGGTATTCAACCATTTTGTTTACCATTAAGCGGCCCAGTTATCTTTCAACAGACTTTGAATGCATCTCCTTACAAAAGTACAGAGTAATGATGATTATTCATCAAGAAACTGAGAACATGCCAAGCTAAATTGAACTTTGAGTGTAAGTAATAGGATGCTTATTCCTTTGTGGTGAAATGTATGTTATGATGAAAGATCATCTAGCTACTTGCATCTAGCGAGGACCTAGTTTGTATGCGACTATACAGGGTGTATACCTAAATATGTTTTGCTGCTTACGCCTACTGACTGGTACAAATATAGTGCTTCTTTAGGTACTTTACCTACATAATATTGATAATATAAGTAAAATAAAGATTTTTAGTAGTACCTAACCTACTTTAGATCCCATGTTAGAGAAAAAAAATTCTAAAATAATAATTGTAAAGTTTGTTACGAGAGGCTTTGGATGATTTTGGGGCAAACCCGGAATATCATTTTAACGACCCTTACAAGTGGAAAAATTTGCGCAACAAACTGATAGCAGATTTTTGCCCAACCAACAGTCAAAAGTTAAAAATAAAACATAAAAAAAAAAATTTAGTCCTTAAAATTTGCTTGATTCTCACAAAACTTTATCCTATTTCGCCTTAATAGTCAAATAGCGAGAACATTGCCCTGACACCAGTGGCGGATTTTCAAATGCGCCGCCTATAGGCTATTCTAATTTTGACGTCCCTCCCTACCGACCTCTACATTTCAATACCCCGATAATGTGGATTTATATTTAGTCACTCACTTACTTCTTATCTTGTCACTGGTTCTTTCGACCCAGTGTGGTGAAAGGATTTCAAGTGCGCCTCGAAGAGGCTCTTACTAAGATTTATACGAGTCTTAATTTCTGGAAAGAAAAAAAATGGTCCCAAATTTGCCGTCCCCTTAAATCCGCCGCCCTAGGCTCCAGCCTTCTCAGCCTATTGGTAAATCCACCACTGCCTGACACCCTGTATACGAGTATTATTTTCACGTGCTTGCCCGCATAACCGCAGTGAGTTCCTAGCCCTCTGACTTACCCGCTGCGATGTCTGTGTTGGTGAATTACATTAGTGAAAATACCTAGTTTGCAAAAATTTTGTTACTGAAATAAAATGGTAAGTTAGTAATTTTAAAAGGTTTAGGCGCAAAATTACATAAGTTTACAAGGTTGGTGCATAGATGGCGCTAGTTGATGTTTGTGTAGTGTTCGGTAAAATCGAACTGAGTTTAACACCATGCTGCAGTAAGTACCTACTTAACTATTTTACCTATAGGTACCTAACAAGAATAGCTTGATAAGCCCGAGAGCCGAAATGATGTAGGGCGAAAACGCAAGACAGTGGTTTGGTAGCGTAGCGCAATTCAATTACACATATTTCTTACCCCGGGAAGAGGTTAGTTATGAGTACCTATTATAATTATTGTGTTACGCTAATTTTTTGCGGGCCTGGGCTAGCCTGATCCACTGGCCTCCGGCTGTTTTAATGATGTCGTCCGACCATCGGGCGGTCTGCCTCTAGGTCGACGAGCACCCCACGGCCACTCCGTTGTCGCTTTGGTCCATCTGCCGTCGTCCCTTCTAGCCAAGTGCCCCGCCCGTCTCCACTTCAACCTTGCGATACGTATACCAAAAAAAAATTCTATTTTATATTTTGGTAAGGTGTAAGAGAGTCACATAAACACTTAGTAAAGGTAAACAGGCGATAAACTTCAATTAGAAAATCAATAATCTTAGGAAAACGTGGAAAATTACTCAGTTCTCTGGTACAAGAATCGAGAGATTGCAACATTGTCGCTTATTATCGAATCGTGTCGATATCGCCTAGTGTTTAATCCTCCCTACATTTGTAGGTCGGTTGTATTGACGGTTTGTGGAAAATTTCTAAAAACTCTAAGAAGGTAGGTAGGGTATGAATGAATGAAAATGCTACATTGTAGGTAGGTACAAGATAAGACTCCGTTAATGGCTTCTTGAGCACACCTACTCAATATCAGAGTCAGTAACCAATTAAGTATATAATTAGATTTTTTTAATACTTACCTATACGTATTTTAATTTGATTTTAAAATACGTAATAAGTAGTTATTTGTTCACCAAGGGTTCAGGCCCAGACAAATAAATATTACGTATTTTACGCAAGACATTTTGAAGAAATCTGGCTTCAGGACCGAGGTAGGTACCTAAACACAAGATTTTTCACTTCACTTGCGAGGAAAATAAATTAACTTAAACTGAAATTAGCGCCCATTTAGTACTTAGGTAATTCAAAAACAGAGACAGCCATCTAATGTAACAAAGATGTAGGTAATATTTAGGTCCCCCATAATACCCTGATCTATGGGTATTATGAAGGACCGAAGTTCGAAACGTGAATAAAGTTCTCAACTGCCTACATGAAACCTATTACAAATGAACTTCTTTGAACAGAATTTTTTAAGCAATCACTTTTTTTTCCTAGAGCTTAAAATGCAATCGTTATAATCTAATTATAATACTGTGTACGTATCTACCTACACCCACTGACGTGTAACTTGGCGCTACCAAAAAAAAACTTAGGTGTGCACTTAGGAGTAGATTGATGAATGAGAGATGGAAATTGAGTGAAGCAAATTCATACTTAGGAATAATATAAAAGGAAGATGAAAGCTGTACTTAAATCTCATAAAAATAATCATATTTTTAATGCTCACCGCACGATGACCCGCGTTGCTATCCTGAAACTTCGATATTATCGTTTATGAGGGCAAACAACTAGATTTACTCAGTATCGTACAGTAGATAAAGTTGCTAGTGTGGCGCCGAGAAATTAAAACAATTTAATTTGAAACTGCGTAAAATATACGACTAAGTTTAGAAGTGTACCAGCGACCTTGGTGAAACGAAGGTGTATTTAGCTGCCTTAAAACATTTTCAATACAATAGAACGTAAAATAATTTCTGTCTACGTATTAGTAAGGGATTTAGTGATGTGTTGATTGTGTATGATGATAAAGCAGCTGAACAAACAGAAAGTACAAGAATATTTACTGGAACAAGAAAAACAATCAGAAGTGAAACCCAAGTCAAAATACAGCGGCATGGCTGCAAATAAAAACGGAAGATGGCTTCATCAGGTATGAAAATTCAGTAATTCAGTAATTTATTGCAGATAAATATGAACACTTAACACTAAGGGCTATGGTATACTATATTCACCCTGTTGGGCACAGCAAATTCGTAATTTATTGCTTCATCCTCAATCATGCTTCAACTACTGAATAAATTGAACAAATACATTTTTTGCACTCTGTTACTCGATTTAGGACTCCCATGATACAGGCTTGCCCTAGTACGGGGTCCATTTGTGAACATAGAATTATTATTTTACTTATTTATTTTTAATTTTAACTTAAATATTAATTTGTATTAAAATAAACAGTATGTCGTCATTATTAATCTATGTTTGAGAACTACCGTGTATATATATTCGTGTTTTTAAATATCTATTGATTGACTGAATTGAGCTGATATTGTATGAGTGTTTTGATCCTATTACCGCACAGTATGGAAACCTAGATAGGTAAGTGTATTAGGAACGTTATCAAGCTGACTATTGATAAGAGTAAGCACCTTCCGATACCTGAGCATGGCATAATGATAGTATAGTTACACATCCTGTTACGAAAAGACCATATTCCACAAAAACATTAAAAGAAATCCGTTAAAATACTGCTAAAGGTGGAAAAAGCAGTAAACCGTGTTTAATTTGCAATGGCGCCTCGTCATACTGATAAGAAGCAATTATAAGGACAATGCCTGGAGATTGTAATGCTTTAAGAGTTCTTCAAAACAAATTGTGATGGAGTGAAGTGAAGTTCGTAAGGGATAAGTTCAAAGATATTCAGTGCATCCAGTTTTACTTAACTAGGTACAGTTCAGTGCATGATGTATGCTGAGGAAGCGTTAGAGGCTGAACGAAGTGGGAGATTGAGGGTGAGTCATTGTGAAATTAAGTTGGTCTTCTTCTTCTTATTGTTTCAATAGTTCCTTCGAACCAGTGTGGTGGAAGGATTTCAAGAGCGCCTTTAAGAGGCTCCTTTCATGCATTCATTAAGTTGGTTATGAAAAAAACACTTGGAGCAAGGTGGATTTTTCTTGTTAACACGGTTTTCTTCTTCTTATCGTGTTACTAGTTCTTTTGAACCAGTGTAGTGAAAGGATTTCAAATGCGCCTTGAAGAGGCTCTTTTCGTAAACACGGTGCATCCCGCGAACGCATCTCGCACTCATCTTTTGGCCCGATCACGAAAAAATCTTACAATCGAGTTCGTATCGTATCCGTCACAGAGAAGTCAACACTCTATAAGTATAACATTTTGGATAAAAATATACAAACTACTGTGGCGGGAACGAATACGAAATCTATTGTCACATTTTTTCGTGATTGGGCCTCTGGATTAGCCATTCATACTCAAATTAATGGCTTATCCATTCGTTCGTCAATTTCACAATAAAACGAATCCTAACTTGTTTGGCTGCACAACAGACAATTTAGTCCTTCTGTAAATGAATACCTAATGCTTGCGTAGAGTAGTTGAGTTGAACCTTGAATGATTTGCATATGCATTATATCGGTATTTATGTCAAGCTAACCTTGTTTTTTTCTATGATTAAGTTTATGACTGGGCATTTGATGCGGAGGGATGAATGCAAAGTCACTAGAAGAGTGTCAGATATGAAAGTAGATGGATATTCATATATCTATACGATCATATAGAGGTAGACCAAAGAAAAGATGGATGGACTGTGTGAAAGAGGATATGAACAAAGCAGGTGTGAGTACAGAGATGGTGGCTGAAAGAGACGAATGGAAGAAGAAGACATGTTGTGCCGACCCCACCTACGTGTGGGATAAGGGCAGGGAGATAATGATGACTATGTTTATGACTCTTCGAATAATAACCTGAGTTTTCGTCCATTCATAAGAATAAAAACCTACTTATCCAAATTGTATTCGTTGTGATTATAGACAATCTCAACATTATCACAATTCACATCCTTAAACGCCCCTATTTTTGAGACATCCGTCCATCGTTCATAGCTCAGTAGCTTTATCACCAAATTTTTTGTCAAGTGTATTCGTATCGAAGCCGTCACAGAAGGGTTATCAGTTTGTATAAATAGTCATACAAATCTTCTTCTCTAAAAGACTTCTCTGTTAAGGATTCGATACGGATACGCTTATAAAAAAGTTTGGTGTTAGAGCTACTGACCTTAGAAGTTGTTACTAGTACCTATTGATGCCCATTAAACGATACTAGTTCGTTGATTGGTTCTTCCTGCTAATACTTCTATGTAGTTGTGTCTACTATATTTCATAGCTCTATGGCTCTACCATAGATGAATGTACAGTACACCAATCCAAAATGGATGCGGTTTATAGGACCGAAAATTTTCAGACACACTGTCAATAAAAATGAAATATCTGTATTTTCAAATAATGTTTGTTACTTTTTACGATGTGATTTTATTTACAATGAAAAAGCCTAGTAGTTTTATCACATAATAGTCATTAAGCCCTGTTACTTCTCTTTTTCAAAAATTAGCATCGGCCCAAAATGTACTATAAGTTAGTCAATGTGGCTCTAATTTCTTGGTCGCATTTTCAATGTACTACATTGTGTTTCTACATTTTAATAATTATATGGGCTCTACCTATTTGGTCTCTATATAGGTATATCCATTCACTTCCGACATTTTCTTAATTTTAATTTTAATCTCTTTTATAATTCGATTGTATCTTACATGTTTGTATAGAAATATACAGAGCTTTTCTTAACATAGGAAAACATATCTTCTTTCTTATAACTTAAATTTTCCTATTTGTATATAGCTCTATGGCTCTACCACATCAATAACTCTATATTTGGTAACTTATCTATTTGTAGATTATTGATATTATTTAAACTTTCTCAAATTTATTCCAAGCCGAATAGAAGCAGGTTCTCAAGTAGGCCGTATACACGGTCAATTTTTAATCACCATAAAAAAATACACATAGTCAGTTGCCGTTACTGAACACAGATATGGCAAAAAAACTTGAAAAAATTTAGTCGAATTTTTGACAAAATAAATTCGATTAAAATTGGATAACTACCGTTAGTCGTTTTCCTATGGATTTGCGTCAGGCGGCACCCTTTATTGATAATAATTTAAGTTTTATTCATCGTTTGGCAAACCCGGGCCCTTAGCTCGAGCCAGCTCGTTGAAGCTCAGCTCGGGCGCCGCACTCGCGCCGCTGCCACTCTGCCATTTTGTAGAAATCCAAAATTCAACCAAGATACAACGTAGTAAATTCCCGCCCGTCTAAATTGGCCATTTCATTTTTTATGGTAATTAAAAATTTATGGTGTATAAGAAAATGCCTAAATACTTTTATAAGTACCCCTTTCAAATACCTACCTAATAATTTGCCGGACTCACCGATTGATCGGAGAAAGAAAAATATTGACCTAGATTTGTTTTCAGTTAATGTTTTTAAGTCAATAGAATTCATGAAGTTTTGGTCAAAAAGTTGGGAATCGTTTCAATTTTATTTATCAACCGACATCATAAAAGGAGGTGGTTCTTAATTCGGTTGTTTAGTCTTTTTTTATGTTTGTTGCCTCCAAACTTTGGTGTTTATTAGATAACCGATTTGAAATAATATATTTTTGTTTGAAAGGTTGTACTTTTAAATGGGTTCCATATACTCGTAAGTAGATTTTATCAAAATCGGTTTAGTACTTTAGTTTTTAGAAACAAAAAGTCGGTGATGTGAACAAAATTGCGTATTTTTGCTTCCCTGCGACTTTTCAGTGGTGCCTAGAGTCACTAGAACAGTCCGATTGACGTCGGTTATTGTACGTTTTTGTAAAACCTTAATTATGAACATAAACATTTTAAAATCAAGCCAAGACAAGTTACCACTTTGCAAGAAAATCGGAAGAGATTTCCACAATCTTACGCAACGCAAGCCGATATCAAAAGTACAATCCTTGAAGGGTTTCTTTAGTGTTCCGAAGAGTCCTTACAACTGCATAGCTGACCAGGCACGGTTCATCAACTCATGCCAGGTCGCTTCACGCGAAGACCTTGCGGGGATTTCGAGGGTATATGATACCTTCTAATTGGAACACTTATGACGTCTTTATCCCGTAAATTAGGCAGCTAATAGCTCGCGGTGTGTTTGGCATTCCACTATAAATTCGAAAGTTTTATAGGATTGATGGTAAAAATGCATGTTTGTTGCCTAATTATGTAAAATATACAGAATTTAAATTAAGGAAATACTTGTAGAGGTGGTTGTTCGTTGCCGAACCACATGTCTATATACCGTAAATTAGGCAACTCGCGGTGTGTTTGGCATTCCGCTATTATTTGCTAGGATGGATAGTAGAAATGCCTGTTTAATGTCAAAATTACCGAACTGAAATTATGGAAATACTTGTAGAATGTAGATGAATGTTCGTTACTAAACCACATGATGTTGGTTGAGAGAGAGAGAGATTGAGATGTATATTTTGTGCAATCAAGTATTAAAACAAACAAACGCGATACATTATTATGTCCATAATTTATATAGCGTTACACATCAATAATCCAGCAATTTAATAGTAGATTATGCACTAAGGGGATAAAGCAGTGTCTTATGTCGCGGGTGGCATATTGAACCCTGAGCTAACGAGGGACTCAGTTAACTCCTGAGCGAAGCGAGGGAGTTATGTAAAGTCCTGAGTGACGCGAGGGGTTCAAGCTACCCAAGACGAAGACAGGCTTTATCCCAGAGGTACATACTCTACTTTTCACACCTTCTGCGAGGCAATAAAAAGCCAGGGCTCCGAACTTAGCAGCCAACACCGTCTTTTTTTTCACAATCTTTGAAGTCGCGCCTTTTTTCTTTTTTTTATGAGTGGCCAGTTCGATTTTAAAACAAACCTTTTTACAATGCCATAAATGGGCATTGGACATTCTTTTACTTAGAGTTTTCCACGAGTTTCCTCAAGAATTTGACGTTCCAAATTTTTATTATTATAATGTATCGAGTACTTAGTATTATTTACTAAAACGGTTCTATCTAATACGGCACCCAGTGGAAGGTATTAAGTAGCATCAAATTTGTGTAGATATCAAATTTAGGTGTTGATATCAAGACGCATTTCGATCAATTATTCCACACATCGATGGATTTTTCCGGTTGTCTCTTCTGTTTTTTGTCGGTTCATTCGTTTACTTGTTTATTTTTCGACTATCAAACTGGTTTTGTGTATCACATCCGTGAACGGATACTTTCTATGCGTTACCTACATCTTACATACCTACACCGTGCTTTGAGACCAATAAAATACTAGTTATGTTGCTGCTTACGTTTTAACTAATAATAAGTAAGAGATGATAAGGGAGTAACATGAACTAACAAGCAATTGACTGAGTTTTATGTAAGTAAGTATGAGATAACAAATTGTTATCAACGAAAATATACCAATGGTTATCATTGTACCTATGCGAATAATAACTGCTTATGATTGTAACTCAACTATGATAGGTAATCATGCATTTAGTTAATTTAAACAGTGATAAGTGGTTGGGAAACTTCATAGGTATTCATGCATTTAAAAAACACTGGAACTTCGAAAACCGTTTCCAAATACCAACTACCAAGTTATTTCTCCGCTAATAAAACCCTACGTACTGTTGTCGCAAAATACTAATTAGTAATAATCCTACTGGCATTCGCCGGTAAGTGGAAGGGCCTTGTCGGAAGTTTATCCGAGATTTGGTCGGATGGATAAAGGGCGCAAGGTCGCAGTGGTGGCTTGGAGTCGGGACCGGTATCGGCGGCAGTTGCGGCTCCGCTCGCGCCCGTGCCAGCATGCGGGAGCCTCGCGAGCCCCCGGAGCCCCCCCTGCCGCCGCCGTCGCCCGCGGGCGCGCGCCAGCCCTCGCGCCTCCGCCGCACGCTCCACACGCTGCGCTCGCCGTTCCGGCCCGGCTCGCCCTTCCACCTCGGCTCTCTCGCGCGCTCCGGATCCGCCAAGTCCTCCGCCTCAGACGGCGATCTCGCGCGCGACGAACGCACGATGCGTAAACGTAATAAGAAAAACCGTGATCAGCCCGCGAGTGACGCTTCGCGCAGCACCGATAGCTCGCCGAGCGTCGACCCCAAGAAAAAAGAGGGCAGCTTCATGCGCCGGATGGGTAGTATCGGCAAGAAACGCGTGGGAGAGACCTCCGCGAACCCTCCGTCGCAGGCGCTCACGAAAGAGTCCACGTTGGATAGCCCGACACCGCCACCAGAATCGCAGGAATCTATGTCGTCGACTTCGGGGACCCCGTCCCCCAAACCGCCGACTCCCGATACAGCCACGCCAGAACCATCTGCGTCCGAGAAACCGGCGGCGCTGGTGGATGAGCAACCGACACCTGAGCCGGTGAGTCCCATAGCAGTGGAGCATCCGGTCGCCACGCGGCCCTTCACGAAGGCCGCTTGGAAACGACACAGCGAGACGGAAATGGAGAAACCCGTTGAGGACCCGAGTCCGGAGAGCGCGCTGCGGCGTCGCATCGCGTTCGTTTCGCAGGCGTCTGCGTGTTTCTCGGAAGATCACGACGACGGCGATGCGGGGAGGGGGGGATTCCACGAGGTGGGGTCGCTGGAGGAGGCGGTGGCGCTAGCCCGCGTGCGGCTCGCCGCGGTCGCGCCGCCCTCGCCGGCACACTCGCGCGGCGACACAACCGAAGAGGAGGGGTTCGCGGACGCGATGCCTGCCTACGGAGACCTCATCGAGCCGGTGAACAAGCCCGGGAACGAGCCGGTGAGTGTCGAGGAATGTGCGCGCGGCCGCATCGCCCCGCGCCGCTGCTATTTCGAGGCGCGGCGCTTCAGTGACGGAAGGCACTCCGGGCGATGCGCGCGCGCCATGAGTATGACCTTCGAGGAGGCAGTCGACGACTGCTACCTGACCGTGTGCGAGTGCTGCGGCTTCAGCGCAGAGACGACGGTGGTGACCCCAGTACGTTATTTTACACGATAGTTTTCAGCGGTCGTCGCGCGCGATGTCCTTCGTGAGTACACAAGGCAGCTTGCTCGTGTGTCTTTCGCTTCAGTTTTCACAGTAGTTGTTTATTTAAGTGCACATTTTCAGCGGAATTACAATAAGTAGGTATACCTATTATATTTTGATATTGCAAACTGTAATTAATGAATTGACAGTCGCAGCTGATCTTCCTATAAGTAATGAGAACTCCAACCAAAGGAAATGATCAAATCATTTCCTAAATCCAAACAGTTACAAAAACATTTATGTTCTATAAAAATCCGGTTGTAGATAAACAAGGCTATCCTATACTAATTTTAGTATTCTAATATGTTTAATTTCTACTAAAACGATGACCGAGACAATAATCTTGATCACTTTCTAGTTAACTTGATACGTCCATGCTCATCTACAAATGTATGCCAGTGCATGTTTGTCAATGGGACTTCTAATTTGTATAAACTTCCAATCATCTTCTTTAAATCGCTCTGACCTAGAACAAATCACTTAATTATTATAAGTAAGTTTAAAATGTTGTTTGCCCAATTTTGAATTTTAGAATCGTTTTTTATTTTGTTCTAAAATGTTATGGAACTTTCTATATAATGTCTCTGATTTATGATAATAGGAAAGTAGCTAGGCACGAGTTGGCATATGAATGATGTAATATGTAAACTCGTATTAAATGATACCTACTCTAAATTAACTGTAGCATTTTCATCTGAACTTGGAGGTAAGTTTAAAATTTTCAAAATTATGTTATATGTTACTCTTGAGTTGATTCAAACGAAAACTTATGAACCACCACCTTCCAAGTTTCGATACTCTACATTCAGCGGTCTCGGCTCTGCGAATTCCGCGATCTTGCATCATAAGTCGGTGAGTTTCATAACATGTTTTTTTTATAAGTTTATAGAAAGTTTAGTTAAATTAACAATCTTCAATCAATCATTATACCTATATAAAAAAAATGCTAAGTCCTGACTGACTGACAGACAACGCTCGGGCCAAACCAATGGATGTAGAGACTCGAAATTACTTGGGTATGACTTCTTCTTGACGAACTCAAGAAGTAATGCCTAGATCACACGTACCGAGTACTCGGCCGAGACAGTAAAATGTTACTCGGCCGAGACAGTGAAAGCCTACGTCACTCGCTCAGCCAAGCACTCGGCGCTATGCTTATACGTACTAAGTACTCGGCCGAGAGCACTGTTTCGGCCGAGTACTCGTTACGTGTGATCTAGGCATAAATACTAAGAAAATAATTTCATTAATTCACATCCAAACGAAGTTGCAGGTGCCAACTAGTTAAATAAGAAATGATTTCGAGTTCTTATGTAAAACCCAGATTTTGTTGAGTCCGTGAATAAAATTATATCTAGAGTTTACAAGGCCTTAACGGTTGTGAATCTTTCCATTGTGTTTTCTTCGAGATGCCATTCAACCGAGCGATTTGAAACCACAGAAGTATTAAAATATATAAACACAATGTAGTCAATTGAAAATGCGACAAATGAAAGCAACATTGGCTAACTTCTAGTACATTTTGGTCCGATGCTAATTTTTGAAAGAGAGAAGTAACAGGGCTAAATAAATAAGCATTATATGTTAAAACTACTAGGCTTTTTCATTGTTAATAAAACTACATCGTAAAAAGTAATAATCATTATTTGAAAATGGAGATATTTCATATTTATTGACAAGGTTTCTGAAATTTTGGTCCTGACTCCATTTTGGTTTGATACTTTCCATCTTGGTGTATCTATAGGAATACCGTTATTCATATAAACCCATTTACTTAGATTGTACTGATTCTTGTAAGTGTATATTTTTAAATGAACATATTATTGAATAAGATTTGCATATTGAGTGATATTATTCTCATTAATTATTTTTTTATCAATTTCAAAGAACCTAGATTCTAAAGATTAGTTGCGTATGCGTTTGATGACTAAAATTTTATTAAATGACTAAATCGATAATTAATATTTACCTAAGTAGATCGCCTTGCGAAACGGCATTCTAAATTTTGACTTCATTACAAATATGAATGTAAAATGCTTAATGTTCTATAATTACATACTTATTAGGCTGTGAGCTGGTTTTTTCAACGAAGATAATTTAGGTATACCTAATGTACCACCCTTTTAGGGCTTCGACCTAGTCATTATAGAACTAATACAACAGTGTTTCCGCAGGTAAAATGCAGCGATGCATATAAATAAATAGCTATGTAAATATTTTGGACATATCACACTACACCATCTAACCCCTAACTAAGCCCCCCAATATTTTTTTTTTAATATTTTTTTTATTAAATATAATAGGTACATAGAAACACTCAGACTCAGGATATACACCGACGTTCATCACACAAATGTTAGTCCTCAAGCGGGTATTGAACCAGCGACACCAGCCGGCAAATACGTATATATTTTTAGAACCCACAGTTTTTACCACGTGATACCGGGTAAAAAGTAACCTAAGTCCTTTTCACTTTACCCATACTGAATTTCAGCCCAATAGGTTCAGTACATTCGGCGTGACAGAGGAACGAAAAATCAATCCATCTCACGGGATGACTGTAGAAAGTATTCGAAATCTTTTATCCTCATAAAATTTCACCTTTATAATAATTAGCAGAGTAGAATAGTGTTGGCGAATACTGGCGGAATCTATCGATATTTTACCACAGAATAGCTGTCTATTCTGATATTGTCGGAGGTTACCGCTGATGCGTGGTGGTAACCCGATCCCTGGGCTAGGCTTACCGCAGCACCGCGGTTCCAACGGTTGTGCAATGTCCACTCATATTCCGTTCACTATGATTGTGGTCTTGAATTGAAACATTGTAGTGTAGACTCTATGATTTCTATTCCGTCTGTTACCTACTTTCCAATGTCTTGTTTTTTGAATTATAAATAAAATAAATAAAAAGGCATTCAAATAAATTCTAAACATATCTAATTATTAACAATTAAGCCTTATTAGAATATGCTATTTTGACTCAGTTTTCGTAAATTTCGTAAATATTGGTCTGACTAGTCAAACACTAGGTAGAATCAAGTCTTAATAGGTACTAAGGCAGATTGTTTCGATCTTTTCGTATATTTGGAAATGATCACATAACTACATTTTTCTTATCAAAACTTTTCGTTTTAAATCGGAGGCTATTTAAAGAATCCAAAGGTCAAGTCAACTTATCTAAATTATCCGACAGAATATTTAAAGTAGATTTATATCGCTCGTCATCTACATCTCGTGTATAGCTTGATTTTATCAGTTGAATATATTCCCACTCGTTTAACACAGGTCAAAATGTCATGAGAAAATTTGGTAAGTATGTAGGTATGTAATAAATAATAATACAAAAATCGATGTGACAAAATATTGGATCAGTTGCCGGCCAAGGAGTGCAAATGACAAGTACCTACTTAGTCTTATCGTGCTGATAAGAGAGTATAGCCGGTTCCTCAGACCGCATAAATAGACTGTCATCGGACACGAGCGATAGTCTATCGATACATTTCGGGCAGGCTTCACCCCAACACTACGTTATTCTAGTTTTGAATTTTAAAAGTTAAATAACCTGTTCTGAATTTAAAATTATTTTTGTTTTAATTAAATCTAGTGCCTGGTTGAGTGTTGGTGTGATTATGTTCCATAGTTCTACATATTAAAAAAAAAAGTTAGATATTGAGAACAATATTTGCGTGTCGTGTTTGTGCATCGGATTTGTTTTTGCGTTTGACGACCTATTTAGAATGGCACCTAACCCAAAGAAGGGCAAGAGTAGTGTAAGTTTTTATTCGTTACTTGATACATTCATAAGATCCGTCTGTGCTAACCATACTGAGACGAATAAATCATTCATTCATTCTTTCATTCGTTTCTTTAAGTAATCGACGGGCGTATTCTCATTTACAATTTTATTGTTATGTCAAAAAGTAAACTATCTCTTTCTGAGTTAGGTACTTACTCTCTCTTTTTAATATATATTTTTTACTTGATTCTGTAGTATTGTGTCGTTAACATTTATCAATAACATATATAACATCAAACAACGTTTCTACCTCTATACAATTTCAGCGCAATCGGGTATTCTGGTGTGATAAAGTAAAACATCCATCCACCTCTACATCTTTTTATTTTCACTATCTTAAAGTCTTCACATATAATGTTTAAAATCTTTCCTCTCGCTTTCTGTTATTTGTGGAAGTAATTTCGTGAAAAGGGACGTAACTGTGTAACCGTTTATCACAAAAAGGCGATAATAGTGAAATAAAGTGTGCTAAACATTCATTGCGATTTTAAATTAAATAAATGGCTTGAGTACTACTTATTCTTAATATTTTTTTGAATGTATTTTTAACTCAATATTAGCCTTACTTATCTATCATTGGTTTAGTTACTTAATTTGCTCGTTATAAGTAAAGAAGTTAGTACCTACTGTTATTACGAGTACCTACACTTAAGTAGGTACTTACACTTATGAGCATACCTATGTTTTATTATTATTTAATCGACCTATTTGTAACTGTCCCAAATATCTATTAGATACTCATTAAATTATGCACGTAGATAAAACAAAACATTGTTATTTTCCGTAAGAATCCTTGAACCTTGCTAGTTTTAAAGGTCAAGTCAAACTTTTTCTCTACATCCAAATGTAAAGTTTCTATATTAAAAAATAATCCTATCCTTTTCTATTAGGTATACTTACTCATACTGGCTTTTTTTTTCTTTAAGGGAATTAGTAGTGTTAATTTTAAAACACGTATAAAATTTTTATTAAAGTATGAAACCTTACTATTTTTTGTTGACACAATCGGAAAACATAGACAAAACGAATAGTATGAAGAAATTACTATAATACGGCGTACTTTTTGAGTATTTGTCCGAAACATTTTGTATGGAAATTTGCCTTGAGGATTACCCTTAATATTTTTTTGTTAATATAGGTAACTTTTGTTTATCTAATTGCACTAAATTTTTATCACAATTTACAGAATTTTTTTGCTATTTTGATTTTTTATAGGTACAATTGTAGCAGACAAAATATTAACTATTTATACTCCACGAGCTATACCAGGCCCAGCATGTCGATATATTTAATGATAACATTAGAAACATTATCCAGAATTTATTAGTTTTTTTAAGTTTTAGTCTAAGGTAGTAAGTATTTTGGTTAAAAACTATATTTTTAAGTAAATACAAATAGACAATAAAAAACTTAATAGGCAAAAATAAGTGAAACTAAAATACTGAACCTAAATCTGAGACGATTTTTCGCGCTAAACGATGATAACTATTATTTAAAAGACGATTCCTACAATATAACTTGAGTTCAATGAATTATCTAGCCAGTGATAAGTTCGTTTGTACCTACATCTGTGACAAACGCCTACTTACAAATGTTATCTCTTCTTTACTCATACGAACAGTAGATTATGTAGCACGCAAAGTAGTTTTGTTGAATTCACTAACTTCCCTTATTAGGATTTTTCGGTAAGGTAATTTGCCAATGTAAAAATATTGTACGTCCGAAACGGACAAAACTGTTTGCTCCTAACGTTTAAAAATATGACCATCTTTTGTACCAGTTTTCACAATAAAAATGTTCTTATTCTTATTCGAAAACCTAAAATAAAATCAAACTAATTAGACTATAGAAATCGGCGCCAATTATAATGGGTCTTAACTTAACCCACTGGTTTTCGGTTTGGAGTTTAACCACAAGTGCCTAGTAAAAAATTATCTTATGACAATATTTTTTTTGAAAATTAATTTGATATATTTCTAAAGTTTGAGTCTGTTATTTCTTGTTGATGTTACTCATTGAAAATAATAGTTAATAGTTTTTGGATCAATCATTCAGAACGAGTCTTTAATTTATCACGTTTACCTATACTTAACATTAAAATGATATATCGATTATGATCCGTAAGTGATGACGAAATCTCATCTATGGTATAGAAACTAGATATACTTATGTATATTCAAATATAGTCTCCATAAAGTAGGTAAGTATAGATTCTTTACCCACCTACTTTATGGAGATTATATTTTTTTATAACATTCATCAGAATTAGATCACAATTATACTATTGGATCAGATGACTCATCACTAAGTTATTTATCCAAATGAGTCCTTACATTATTTAAATTAGTGCCTTTTTTATTATTGTTTTCCTTTTGTGGTCATCAGTCCCTTGTCTGAGTAGACTAGATCCATGAACAAACATTACCTAATTGATGTTGATTGATCGTAATCATTTGCGTGTATGTCATTGTTCGATATTGATTAGCATCCAATACTTAATTATGTCCTTTGGTACTATGATACGATACTATAAACTAGTATTTCTACTACGTTTAACGTACATATAAGGTACTTGATATCTAACCTAAATTTACCCTAAATATAACCTAAAAGTTATAAAATTGTCTATCCTGTCTCCATAAAATGTTAATGTTTCAAAAGTTAAATGTCTCTTCTTCTTATCGTGTCACTAGTTCTTTTTGTGGGTTGTTATTAACTATTTTTTTTAATTCAAAGATAATCATATTTTGTACAACATTAAACAAAATTCAGTTACATAACAGTTTTATAACATGTTACTCGGTATAATTTCCATGCCTATTCCTATTGACAGCTTGCCTATTCGTCGTAAGAAACGAATTTGATTTTAAAGCGACTTATTCTTCTTCGTGTCACTATTTCTTTCGAACCAGTGTGGTGAAAAGATTTCAAGTGTGCCTCGAAGAGGTTCCTTTGGTGCCCTAAAAGCGACTTAAATAGATGCAAGCCCTTACAATCAAGGCCATCTAACCTATTCTCTCCTTTCAGTCTCAAGGATCGTCCAGCTCAGAGCGGCGCGAACACCTCTACAAGATCTTGGTCATAGGAGAGCTGGGCACTGGGAAGACGTCCATCATCAAGCGATATGTTCATCAGTTCTTCAGCCAGCACTACAGAGCGACTATTGGAGTAGACTTTGCGCTAAAAGTGCTGAATTGGGACGCGAATACCATTATTCGTCTGCAGCTATGGGATATTGCAGGTAATTAACTCGATTCATACCTACATACATTCATTAATTTTGTAGTGGTTGTGACTTTACTATTTTCTCAATATCTTTGACTATATATAAGCGAGCCATTTACTCGCTGTAAATAGTATGTTAACTTTACGTGTACGAGTACATTCTATTGAGTTAAAGCTAATTGAAACTGGTCATCTACTATAAAAACACTGTCTATTAAACCTATTTTAAAATAACACCATCCGTAGAAAGAGGTTTTAGTATCCAGAACTCATTAGAGTGGTTGTCATATGAAGGTTTTATTATAACAAAAAAAAAACTCTGCTATGACAATGACAGATAATATCAGTAACAGTTGTCAGAAATTACTTTGCGTACGAGTTATACGCATGCGTCAGGCGAAAGTATCCGAGATCTGTGGTTATACGAGATTTTACCAGATTTCTGCAAGAATATTGGCGAAAACATGGACGAACTAAGTCAAATTTTCAGCCAAATCTTTTTTCTTGTAATGGTTGTGTTTTTCTTGATCTTCCTTATGCTTCCTATCATGATACCCCAGTAGAATACGTAAGTTCAAATTTCCATAGAGTGTACGTGTACCTACAGTAAAGGCTTTGATCTTGCTTTGATTAGATTATCAGTAAAGGCAAAGAGTAAAGGTATATTTTCCAAAGCTGGCATGAACAACACATTCACACTTCGCTTGTGTAGTGTCTGTTAATAAGAGCGTGGCGTGACAAGTGTAGTGTAATTGCATTAGTATGTGTACTTTGACAGCGCCAGCTTTCGTTGACCGACCTGTACACCCAATGTTTCCTTTAAATCAAACCCACATAAATAGTTACGTAAATAATTAAAATATATGAATTTTTGGGCCTCTAGATGCCTTTTAAAAACTTCGACTTCAATATCAAATTATCAATAACTACAATATCCCAGTAACTTGAAACCATCTTCAGCCTTGTTGTCTTTTAACCATTGAAAAAGTAACTTGAAACCATCTTCAGCCTTGATGTCTTTTAACGACAAGAAGGCTGAAGATGGTTTCAAGTTACTTTTTCAAGTCAAAATCTTGCTGAAAGACAAAATTGCAATAAAATAGATAGATAGAAATATTTTATTGTACACCAGAACTTATGATTAAATCTTAACATATAAAATAAAAAATACAATGCAGTCTTATCGCTAGGAAGCGATTTCTTCCAGACAACCTTAGGATGGAAAGCGAATAAACAAAAAAGAAAGCTTGGTTGGCGGACGGGGATGTAAAACGAACATTGATGTAAAAATAAAAACTAACTTATAGTAGAAATAAAAAGTAACAAAGTAAAGCAAAATATTGCCTTGCACATTACACACGTAACTCAAAACCACATCTCACTCGTTCCCTCACCAGTATAAATTACCTTTCAGGTCAAGAGCGTTTTGGGAATATGACTCGCGTGTACTACAAGGAGGCTGTAGGCGCTTTCATAGTATTCGACGTGTCGAGGGTGGCGACCTTCGACGCCGTGGTCAAGTGGAAGACCGACCTCGACGCGAAGGTGCAACTTCCTGACGGCTCAGCGATACCTTGCATACTACTCGCTAATAAGGTTAGTTATTTCTTTAAGACACATGGATCAAGATTATGAGAAACTTATAAGCTTGGCAGTTCTTAATGGTCAGAATCTGGACTGTTAAGAACTACCAAGCGAGTAAAGTAATTACTTAGGGACTTTGAAAGTTTGGTGCAAGTAGGCATAGGTCCCTTAATAGGGACTTAATAAAGTAACCGACTTGGTGTTACATGGATATCACAACTTTTTACGGTTAAAAGCGAGACTTGGTTCTTTTTACAAAGTTGTTTTTGATGGCATCAATTCAAAAGAAAAATTGTTAGTATACTTACTGTATTCTTCAGTGAAGTATGTGAATAGAATAGAATAGAATAAATTTTATTTTGTACCAAATCACACAGTTCACAACATAGGGTAATATTACAATAATTTATTGATACAAAAATGGTATCCACTCAGCATTATGCTGCAGCAGCATGGAACGCTGCTGAGCGCTGGTTTTCTGTGGAACCAAGTTTGAGTGTGTGCACAGATAAACCAGAGAAACATAACTAAACTGTGAAAAAGTGAAAACTTAACTAAACTGTGTAAAAGTGTGACTCTACTTTATACATTCATAAGACCTGTCTGTAACTAACCTATTCAATTCAATTGTTGATGCTGGCCTTCGCGGCGGTTGAGTAACTAACCATACTTGAGACAAATAAATAATTCATTCATTCCTTCATTCATATAAGTAGTTATTCCGTCAATTATCTGGTACCCATAGCTATACTTAATTTAGGGCTAGATGGCGTTGTAATGTCGTTATAAATATTAATATGGCATTGTTGTGTGTGTTGTCCAATTTATTAGCGAAATAATGTTGTGCCATTGTTGGATCTCATTGAACTGGATGATATAATGCATTCTTAATCATTTGAACATAGATTTAGAAAATATTTTATAAGCTTTCTATATTTCATAAAAATGTCATGAATTTTTGGCAAAAAAAATTCGCCTTCAAATTATTAGAAAGGCTTTAGCTATTTCAACGTCCATACTCCATTAGTAGAATGACTATTGGCTATTTTTACGTCCATATTCAACCCATTTTCATCATTCTCAGTGTGACCAGCAAAAGGAAGGGATAGTGAACTCGCCCGCCAAAATGGACGAGTATTGCAGAGAGAAGGGATTCGCCGGCTGGTTTGAGACGTCTGCTAAAGAAAACATCAACATAGAAGAAGCGGCTCGGTCTCTAGTTAATAAGGTGAGCACATAGAAGTATTAAAATAATACAAGGTGTTATTTTGAAAGGGGCGGTGATGGCCAAGTCCGAAACCACGAGAGTTAGAAAAAGGCGTGAAAGGAGCCCTCGATTTATAAGAAAAAAATAACTACTTATTTCGTTTTTTTATCTTTTACTTTTGACGGAAATCGACCGAATGGAATCAAAATATCGTAGTACACTGAGACGCGCCAAAAAAAGTTCAACTAAGCTTACTTATATAATACATTTTTGTCCGCTGCTAAATTTCAAAACAGAGAAGTTACTAGTACTTAGCGCTAGTGAATTTTTACAGTTAAAATTTACTACACTTTTTCATTGTTAATCTCTATCGTAAAAAGTTACATAAATATTTAAAAATTGATTATTTTTTTTTGATGTCTGAATTTTTTTTGGCCTGTTTTCCGCGTCCATGTTGCTTTGACACTGTCAATCTTGGTGTTCTATAGAAACACCGTTATTATCTACGGGTGCTATACTAGGTGGCAGGATGAAAATTTTGAAAATAATAATTGTCTATATCCCTTTCTATACCTACATAAAACTTAAACATAAACATTCATACACTCACACCCCTGCACTAGGATTCCCTGTGTCGCAGGTGGCATGGACACATACAACACATCACAACATCCAAGACCCGAGAACAAACATTTGTGTTCGTCACAAATATTTGCCCCGGCCGGGGATCGAACCCGGAACACCGAGCTTCGTAGGCAGAGTCACTACCAACTAAGCCACGGTGTCGACATAATATTGTATGAGTCGTTTCATCCGAAGATATTATTTACCATGTAGTTTCCTTGTCTCACAGACACGTCTCCTTGCACGGTTTAGATATTATTTAAACATCGAAGCATAACCTCACCTAGCCCGGGCTAAACCTTCATTCCTTTTTTGCAAGGCAACGAATGCACACGCAACTTACTTTTAAAATTCACTCAAGAGTTCGTTTGATCATCTATTATTTGCCTTTCTATTCATTGCTAACAAACGTAAAGTACCTACATAACTAAATAATTTGCCTATTAAATGTTCACAAACAGTATCTCAATATTTGAAAGTGCGATCAGATCACTACCCACACCTAATTTTTAGAAAAATATGTTATGTGCCCTCATTAAATCATGATCGTTTTTTACCAACTGGTAGGAATGTTGCTAAGCCATATAAAAAAAAACTGGTTTGATTTTAGAAATTGGAATTTAGGTGACTAACGTGACTAGTCACTAAATTAAGAGGATATGTGAAACTGTCAGAAATGACAGCTGCCGAATTGTAAGACAGTGATAGCGCAATTAGACACCTTACCCCGAGGGAAGAGGTTAGATATAGATTTTTGTCGCTCAAAAGTAACGGACGTAAGCGACACATGATAAAACATCGTATTGCTTGAAAAGTATTGAATTTATAAAAAAATCCTTTTACATTTATCTAAGTTCTGTGATTACTCACTCAAAAGTATAAAAATAAATCGTAAATATTCTCTAAATTCGGAGGATGGATGTAAATCAGATTTTAAGAGGGCCTATTTAAAAAAATAAATCTATCGAGAAAAGTTTCACCAATCGGGTTTCTGTCTTACATTTATTAAGATTATATCCTCAAGTAATCACTGTATTAACATCAAGTTTGTAAACTGTACCGTTACCGAGTAAGAATGAAACGCAGTGGCTCCAAATTTTCACATAGCCTCTTAAGTAATAAAAAAAGATTATACGCATACGAAATATTTTAGTCTATCTATGTATTAGATATTATGTACTTTTAGTAGATAAGTATTTTTTTCTCTTCTGATGGTAAGAGATATTAATGCGTTACCTACTCTACTTTTAATATTTTATTATTTAGAGATTATTATAATGTTATTGGAGAACCATAGAATATATAAGTCTTGAATTTTAGTTACCCCATAAGTAAAAAAAAAGATTTTTAAATTATTGTTCTTAATTTTTAGTACATATTATAGTATGTAACAACTAACGGTAGGTTTATATTACTGTTCAATGTGACGTTATTTTCATTTCATAAATACGCGGTGCATTCACAAATAGGCAATTTTTAAAATCATAAATAAATTATACGCTACGGGCGTTGTAGGCATAAAATTCTAGAAACCGGTTTGATTTTACGAGTAGTTTTGTTTCCATGGAACCTTATAATAGGCATTGTGTACACGTGAGATGAAAAATAAATAAAAAACATGTATCTAGTCTAAAATGAAAGCTAGCAATTACTTTTTGTATTTTATCACCGTTCAAGACTCGTAGCACATGCTACGAAGTGCTACGAACCGCAATGAAGTGATATTTCGTGTAAAAATGATGATGGGATTCAGACAAAAAAATATATTACTTACATACATATAAAATATTAAACATATTTGTATCAAACCAGTCTCAAACCGTTTTCAATATTTATAAAAGGCTTAGAACTGACAACGTACAGGGCAAACCGCTGAACTTGAGACTTGTGACTAGAGTCTTCAAACTTGGAGGATGTGTTTGTCAAGAGCTGAAAGTACGTAGGTACTAAGAAAGGAAGGGAATTCCGTAGACACACGTCGTTGTAGGCGTCGGTGTAGCTAGCCATAATGGCTCACCTACAGAAGAAAGGTCTAAAATATTATGTTTTTGTCATAATTCACTCTGCTACAAAGCTGCAACTTGGTTTCAGTTTTCCAGTCAACATATTTTTGTGTGACCACGGCTTTAGATTCTTTTTTTACTTATGTATGTACATAATTTAGTCCATGGTTAGGAGACCTTGTGGAATGTTCCGCTTAATGGTCCCATCGTGGGAGTTAGCACGATAAAGCTTTGATATAGCTTAAATTTCATGACAAAAAAAAGGAAAAAAATCATTAAATTATCTACGATGCTCGTAAAGTTCAACTTCGTGCGTGCTTTAGGGGGAGTAAAACTGCATTTTAGGCCCTAGGAAAATAAAGTGATTGCTTAAAAAATCTGTTCAAAGAGGTTCAGTTTGTAATAGGTTTCATGTCGGAAGTTGAGAACTTTATTCATATTTCGAACTTGGGTCCTTCATAATACCCATAGATCAGGGTATTATGAGGGACCTTGATATAATTATCCTGGCTTTTTTACAAGCTGATTGTTGGCGAGTTTAAAAGCTAGCGTTTGAGCGTGTTAGCTGTGGAAAGGATTGTCAACAAATAGTTTGTAAAAAAACCGTTGACACTAGGCGACTTTATACGTTACAAGCGAACTCGATGGCTTGTAGCGTGTAAAAAAATTGTATGTCATCGACGCTTTAGTTTGGTGCTAGATGGCGTTGTGTAAAAATTCCAAAGTAGGTATTTATTTATTAATTTGCGTTTAATTCATTGTTAAATCAATAGAAACGTAGAGTAATTGATGTTATTTTTATTGTGTCAAATTGCGCAATACATTATAATCCCACGCGTGCCGCTATAAAAATGGTAAAAAAATCGTGATGTAACATTGTAACCACGTCATTAATATCTCGTTTTAACGGTTGGGTCCATTGCCTTCGGATTTAATGATGGTACCTGGCTGGCTCGTAACTTAAAACTAAAACTTTACGAGATTTAACCTTTTGAACTAACTTTCAAGGTTTGTCTTTAGCCCACCACATCACACATTCAAATTAAACTTAGGAATTTGAATGTTTGTTAAAAGTGAAAAGAATAAATGGATGGTTGTGTTTTTATCGCTAAAACTCTGTTGTCTGTTGGGCTGCGGAAAAGATGTTACTTAGAATTTAAAATAAAATATAGGCTGGGTACAGTTTTCTATTTCAATACCTAGTCTTGTGGCCAGCGCACATTGGCGCACGGTACGGTAGAACATTTTAAATTGATCAATTGAATTTTATATTTATACTTATCTAATCGAAATAACATATAATTAAGCGTTAAGCTCGCCTATGTACAGGCGTTGTTGTATGTTTTTATTGCGTGCAATAAAGAATTTTAAAATTAATTTAAGAATTTAATATTGAAATGCTCAGTAATCGACTTTGGAGCATGTCGGAACATCCCGGAGCATTGCGCGCGAGCATTTAAATATAATACCTTATTTCGATTGAATAAGTATTAAATTTAATTGCAAATAAAATGCACTGCTGCCACCCTTCTGCCCAGTTTGCGCAGGCCATTAGTTTCATGTGTCGTATAGACCAGCCCTAAAATTTTAATAAAAAACGAAGATCCTTCTTTACTCACTTATATATATTTTTCTTTTCAGATTCTTCTAAATGACAAATTACTACAAAGCAGTGATAAGGATGGTGAAAAATTTGGACTGGAGCACAGGATAGCCAATGGCGAGAACAGTAGGGATTCCAGCGGGAAAAACTGCAACTGCTGACCAATCACCGCATCCCATTCACGAAACGGACCAATCAGATCGCGTTATTTTCTACATCAGACTTTCTGAATGTTTATTTTTTATTGCTGGTTGAATACAAATTGTATTATGTAAAGCCAGCGTTGTAATGTTCACATTTCTGGTTGAATGAAAAATATGTTTGTTATTGTACAAGGCCAGCAATGTTTTATAAACTTTAAGCTACACGGTGTGTATTCGTGTAAAAGAGACATAAGTACCTAGTTGCGTACATTTTATATTGGATTACTTATAGTTTTGAAATTATCGATCAATTATTATCTATAGGATGTTTTACTATAAAATCCAGTAGGTACTAAGGTACTAATTCAAAGTACCTGTATTTGATCGAATTTATGATACAAGTAGATATTTATATTCGAATTAAGGGCCGTTTCATCTGTTGTTGTTATCGAATAGGCGCAAAGTAATTTTGCGTCAAATTAAGTCTTTTCTTAAGGCCAAATTAAGGTCATTTTTTTTTTTTTAATACGATTTATTTATTTCATACTTTTATAAAAGATAAATAGAATACAATAATTTGGGTGTAATTCAATCTCTTGGTTTTTTTTACGTACAGTCAGTATCAAAAGTCGATGACCTCATTCAGATTTTCAAAATCACTTTACACCTTTAATATACCTAAATCGCTCAACATGAAGCGCTAGTATTCAATAAACATCATTTAAGTTCAATATTAACTGTACCTACACCATTTGCCAAAAATATGTCATATGTTCATCGACTTTTCATGCTGACTGTACCCCTATAATGAATTTAATAACAATTAATGATTTCTTGTAAGACATTCGGCGAGTTGTTGTGCCATCAATGGCTAAAGTCATAATGTATGTACCTAATAGAGTATGAATTACAAATTTTATAATAATTATTGTAATAAGTATTATTCTACTTATTGTACGAGTGTTTGAGTTATCGTAAATTCAATAAATATTTAATGACTAAGACTTGGTTTTACTGTATTTATCTAATGGCACTTACTAAAAAAATCAAAATAAATATTATTAAAAAAACAAAGAAACTAATATTTATCCTCAATACTTCAGTTCAAAAGATATCAACGCGCTAGCTTGGTCTATACAAAAATCGTCCGTAATTAGTTTACGGACTTTCGTACGTTCTAATTCGTTTGCTTTAGTTTCATAGATTTACTAAAAAGCTTGTAATAAATAATTTTGGTAGTAAGCAAAACTGGCGTAGAATACTATTATTAGGCCGGTCATAATTAGGGTTTCACCTCGGAATGAGCGATAATAAGCTGTAAACTCGTATACACATTCATTTTGGTGTTTTAAAAGACTCGTAGGTATACACTTTCAATTTGGTGTTCTAAAAGTTGTCTCAAAAGTCACATAAAATCACGTGTCTTAAGTTATTCAAGGTCAAAGGTTACGGTCATTGGGTTTTCGCGATTATCTCGGTTCCTATAGCCTCAATGATGTTGCCATCTAATAAAAAAATGTAGAGTATTAAAAATGGGAATCTAGGCTTCTTTGAACAATCACATACAAAACGCCAATAGCGGCACAACCCGCGCGCCGGGCTTTGGTGTGTAGAGGCCTTTTGGTTTTTTTTTATTTCTTTATGTATTAATGTAAACACGTGCGTACATGCTCTTATTTTACGCGCGTGCTGTTAAAATTAAAACAGGCGGATCCATTCGGCCTATATACCTTGGGCCTTAAATACCTACGCTAGTCTAAAACCGCTCATAGACAGATTGAAGGTGGAGGGGCGTGCATTTTTATACTGAATTTTATGAATTTTTAGTTGAAAGTTCTCCACTGATACATAATAGGTATGTATCTACGTAAAACATGTTTCCTGTCGCTCCATATATAAAATTGTCCACTTCACTTCCTTTTGATTTTTCTGCTTAAAATCACTAAAACCCACTCAAACAAAACTAAAACTAGTTTCCAAAACAGTCGATTGCACAATGATTAGTCATCGTCATCAATGATTTGATTAATTGTTCTAAGGCTGAGTTCATCGTACTGGACAAATTGGCTCCTTCCCGCGGTGAACTTAACAAGCTTGTTCATCTTGATGTCTATGGAACAAGTAGTATAAACATAGATAAATTAGCCTATAATGTTCAAACAGCTGGACCTCAAGATGTAGCAGAAAGCGAATAGGTATAAAGCGTCAATGACACAGGGCTAGTTTACAAGCTACAAACCGGCGAGTTTAAGAACTAGCGAGTGAGTCAAAGCTAACTAGCTTTCGGGACGATTGTCGACTATCAGATTTTTAAAATGCTGTTGACACAAGCTATAAGCTAACTCGCTGGCTTTGTAGCTTGGAAACTAGCCCTGTGTCATCGACGCTTTAGCAAAGACTAAGTAATATTATGTACGCTTTAGTGCGGTTTCAGATTAGCAGATGAACCGGGTGGATTCGCCGATCGTATTTTGTTTTTGGGTATACGAGCAACAAGCCGCGAGAGACACCTCTCATGCTACTGACACTCGCTAGAAAAAACTGAGTCTAAACGCTGGTATATGCGCGAAACGCTTTTGAAGTTTCGCGAATACCATAATTGTATATATAAATATACACTAGTCTGAAACCGTACTTAAACTAACGCGCGAACCCGATGCATGTTCTTTCGGCTCACAAGTTGAAAGAAGAAGAAAGAAAGAAAAATGTTTTTATTTGCCAGTAAATTATAGTTATAAGTTGGTCAAACATCACTACTAAATAAGAAAATTTCACATCTTTGACCAGGCCATGAGCTTGCATGCTGGAGCAGGCCGTGAGAGCTTGAGTGTAGACCGAGTATCGGTCAACTTAGTGCCGGCCAAAAGTGGATGCGGAGAGTCGTAGACCGGGCTCAGTGGCGCGCAATGGGCTCTCCATTGCAACCTACGTCCAGCTGTGGACTAATGTGAGATGATGATGGTGATGACCAGGCTATGACAGCCACATCACCTAACACCAGCAAGCTTCTATACCAGCAGCTCATAACAAACAAGATAAATATTTATGTCATCAAGATTCGGATGACAAAAATGTAACACTTTGTAATGAACAAACATTAAAATCTCAAAGTAAATACTCATACTCAAAATGTTTAAAATTATCATTATTTGGACTGAGATAGTATTGTCTGTCCTCCACATTTTACGTTTATTGTAATTATGTTTTCTAGTTGGAAACATTAATGTTCCAGTTTTTCTGTGTGATTTGTGGCAGTGTTGTATTTTTGGAAAATGGAAAGAAATGGGGTAATGTAACAATACGTATTCTTTATTACTTGTACAGTGCACTACGGACTTTGATCATTTGATAGTCCCTCTGCATATCCATTCTATGTCCATAAGGCATGACATAATTTAGTTAGAATAAGATTGTTATTTATTTGCATAAGGTTATTTTACTTCATATATTTATATAATGAGTTCCGCTTTATGCTGCAGTTACAGTAGAGCTAGAATTTATTATATGTAAGGCTATGTATTGTACTACCGAGTCATGTTGAAGCATAGGTTTTATAGAAAAGCCTTGTTGATAATATATACTAAAAATTAACCCTATAAAATTAGAATTGGTCCTTGTTTGTTTAATTTTAGGCTTACAAATAATCTGTAATTTTTTTATATGCTAAATTATGATATCGGTAAATAATATTAATAAAAATATCACCTATACGCTTATACCTGAAGTCCTGTATACCCTTACTGATTTCTAAAAATATTTTGTCGTGGTATAAAAAAATTGCAGAATAGAACGAAACAAGTTGAAGATTCCTTGATTATAAAGATCCAAGGACTAAAAGTATGGACACCTGAGGAAAAGTCATGGTGGAGGAAGAAACCTACGAAACAGAAAGTGATTATTCTCAATAATGGTAAATATTAGCGAGCGATATCAATCTAATAATTGACCAAAATTGGATAGTGACATACGAGTTTTAAGACCATAATGGAAACAAAATTCATAGTTTCAGGGAGGATAAAGCAAGGTGAATTTGCTGCTGTTCTTGGTCCAAGGTAATGTTTTTTTTATCTCAAAAAAAACTCATACACTTATACAAAATATATATGCAGATGAAGGACGAGACGAACTAGTAATATGTTTATTCTCATAACAAGAGATCACGCCTGCGAATGACCAAAACAGTATATTTGTATATTCCAGTTAGTAGAGATATTATGTCTAAGACCGCATCCCTTCACAATCACCGTTACACAAATACTCTTATTGGGGGCTTACTTTTTTAGATACAATGATGTCTGCGCTTTACTCAATTATATTCCTCTTCCAGTGGTGCAGGCAAAACGACCTTTCTGGTATCATTAGCTGGTAAATGTACCTTGCCGTCCGAGGGTAGCGTGATGATAAACGGTACAAATGTCAGAGACTTGCACGCCGTGGAAATGGTGCCCCAATTCGATGTGTTTGCGGATGGATTGACTGTTATGGAGCATTTAATTTTTATGGTGAGATGGTTGTAAAGATTTCTTTAGGTTTTATTTGAGTGTCAAGTTATTAAGACTTGTGTGTCCTTGTCATTATATTAATTTACCAAGTTTTTTTAAAGTCACTTCCTTGTTTTTTTGTCTGGATGTCGTTCTAACTGAAATATTGCAACTCGTTTTTCAAGCTCACAACAAGATGACAATGCATTCTAAATTCTTAAAAAAAATGAAAAATATATATAACAATAATTATAATAAATAACCTACAAAAAAACCCCGCTATCTCGTAAAGAAAGCGAGATAGCAAGAGCATAAAAATAGTGTTATTAGATTTTTAAATTTCAAGTCTCTACGTCTACTGGTTTAGCCTGAAGTCTGCCTTTCAGTTAGGTTTAAGCCTTTATATTGATGTAAGATCATAGATTTTTTACAGAATTTGAACAATTATATTGAACTCAATGGTTTTATACCATTGTAATAAAAACTCGTTTTTGTGAGTGCAAATCCATTCAGTTTTTACTCAATAAATAAAAATACCTGTCTATGATAATGATGTTCTTAGTTAATTACTACGTATTTATTGAAAACCACATTATTTATATGTGATTCAGACAGAGATAAAACTAGGCAGCTCCAGGAATGCGATAAACCGTATAATCCTGGGATCCCTTCTTCAAGACCTGAATCTGAAGGCGCTGGCTTATTCCCGTATCAGCAATCTATCTGGCGGAGAGCGACGACTGTTATCTTTAGCTACCTGTGTAAGTACTAAGTACCTATTACCTACCTATCTTCTCTTCTTAAAAAATAAAGATGTTACATGAACGTTACATTACCGTTCGGAATTATCCCCTGCAGGATGCCGACTAGATGAGTACCAACACAGTGTCAGATATTCTGCCGTAAAGCAGTATAGTATAGTAACGTGTAAGTATAACTGTGTTCTGGTTTGTGGCACTCTAGCTAGGGAAATTACTGGACTTTCGAGACTGAATTGAGTTCTTTGGCCAATTACAGTGCTCGAAATATCCTCGTAGTAGAGTGCACTGTAATTGGCCAATTCACGGTCCGCTCCTCTCCACTCTACCCAGCTCCGCGTCAATGGAAATGCACCCTAACGGTCTCCATCTTATCGTGTTATTAGTTCTTTCGAATCAGTCTGGTGAAAGGATTTCAAGTGCGCCTCGAAGAGTCTCCTTTCGTGCACTTGACATATGTTTTTAGAACTTTTAGGTTCTATGACATGCCGGTTTCCTCACGATATTTCCCTTCACCTTTAAGCACGTGTTTTACTGCACACATAGATTTCTCGAACAGAAAAATCCATTGGTGTACGATCGGGTTCGAACCCACGACCTTTGGCATGAAAGTCGCAGCACCTCCCACTCGGTTTCAGCTTTTCGGTTTTGGTTTCAGCTCATATCTAAACCTCAGATTCTGGTCAGTGACGAGCCAACCACAGGGTTAGACAGCTACAACGCACTCCTAGTTATATTCGCCTTGAAGAAATTGGCCAAATCTGGTAAAATCGTGGTGTGTTCCATCCACCAACCGTCTTGTGACATCTTCAAGGAGTTTAATACGGTGATGTTGATGGCTGATGGGAAGATGGTTTTCCACGGGACCTTGGAGGAGTGCAAATATGCATTTGAGTGGTATGAACAACATGTTTTTTTCTGCTTGTAGGAAAAAAAATTAGTTGGACATTTCACACAA
Organism: Lobophora halterata; assembly: GCA_932526365.1. Lineage (NCBI taxonomy): Eukaryota > Metazoa > Arthropoda > Insecta > Lepidoptera > Geometridae > Lobophora > Lobophora halterata. The sequence continues at coordinate 10,567,121 of OW052002.1, forward strand.
CGCAATCAAGCTCCAAACTAAGCAAGCTTGTACTAGGAGATCCAGATAACTGATAGAATACCTAATAACTTTTTTGTTGTAAATACATACATAGAAAACAATCTCAGGATAAACACCGGTGTTCATAGATTATGTGAGATTATATCATGACTTGGCATCCTCAAATCCGAATTCCATACAAATATGTTTCGGACAAATACTCAAAAAGTACGCCGTATTATAGTAATTTCTACACACTATTCGTTTCCTCTATGTTTTTTTTGATTTCATGAATAAAAAAAGTGAAAGGTTTCATACTTTAATTTAGATTTTATACGTGTTTTAAAATTAACCCTACTAACTTAAAAACACGTATACCCCACCCCTTAAGACGTAATTTTGATAATCATTTCGTAGACTATTAATAAGTTAGAATGCTAAACTTTTTAAGATAATTAAAAAAAATACGTAAATTATAATAGCGGGAAATTCACGTGGCGTTGTCGTCGAATAAAATGGTTTTTAATTTTTTAAGTTCATTTTTAATGACCACATTCATAATAAGAAAGTTTGGTGCTAACTAACCAATCACCATTGAATTGATTATTCCTATTTTTAATCAAAGAACCAGCTCGGTATCTTTATTAAATTTTTATAACTCATTATCGGAATTTGAAAAGATATTATAAGACATACTTTTACGACTCTCCATAAATATGTTTATCTGCATAAATAATATTATGTTTATTCAACAACAAACATAATCGATTCGATGAAATACCAACGAAAAATACCAATCAATTTCCAACCAGCCCATTATAAATCACAAAATATTCAGTGGCTCGATTCCGACACAATATTTATAGTTAAAAGATATTAATATTTATTTATTAGCATAAACGTACGCTGCCCGCTCAACTACAATCCAGCTGAGTTCTACGTCCGAGCCGTGTCGGGCCAAAACGAGAGTTATGTTGAAAAAATCATGGAAAATTACAGAGACCGCTCACTAGAGTACAACGAAACTAGTTTAGAGACGAACTTGGAACACATAAAACTGTAAGTGTGGTAATAAACTGATACCATCATGAATACCATTCACAATAAGAACGGGATTTAGGTATATATGTTGGTATTAGTACAGTATTTATTTAATTTTATTATAATGACTTTTTCGAAATATTGATGATAAACAACTAATGGTTTATCAGAAATAAATAAATCAATGAATGAACTCGTTTAGACCTCCAGGCAGTCTGACAATTTCGACACTAGCTATGTAATCATAAATTATACTCGTAATTGTAATTATTTATGTAATCGGCAAAATGGAAAGTAACAAAAACAGGCACAAACAGGCAATTTTTGTAATACATAGGTTAGAAGTAGGAAACATTTAATAAAATATCGATTATGATTGCAAAAGATTGTGATATTTATTACTAAATTCCGTCAAAAACTACTAAATTTCTGACAAAAATAATGTCGTCGAAGTCAACGAAATTGCGTATTTAGCTTCCCTGTGACAATTCAGTGTGCCAATAGTCACAGGGAATCAAAATACGCAAATTCGTTCACTTCGACGACATTATTTTTTTCAGTTATTCCGATTTCAGATTTTTTTTTTTCAAATCGTAATATAAACAACAAAGTTCTGAGGTAACATTCATAAAAAAAGCAACCGAATTGATAGCCCGGTTGATAAAGGTGAGGTTAACAACAAGTTGATTTTATAATAGGTCGCTTACTCGCCCAAGCTTATCTAACTAAATACCAAAAGCTTTTGAGATGGGCTTTTGGTTCTTTGGTCCGTGGCATAAGCTCAATGTAACTAAGATAAAAGCTGACAAGTGGTTGGGTTGATCCGGTTTGATAAGTTAATTGGACTTCACTTCCAAGATGTTTGATTGATGTTCCGTTAATGTATTTTAGATTTCGTCGGCAAGTATTGATGGTGAAAATTAAATTATTATTGAATTTTGTAGCAAACCACCTTTTTTGATCTTCATGAGTATTTAATTGTTTATTTCATATGTATTTGAACAAAATATTAATCCAAGAGAAGGCACTGTGAAATGCTGTACTACTGAAATATTAACTAAGACTTTTTTTTGATTTTCAGGCCTCAAAGAAATTGGTTCATCCAAGTAAAGTTACTCCTATGGAGGCAGTCACTTACATTGAAAAGGGATATAAAAAGCCTAATAACCCAGTTATGTATAAGTGTGGTAAGTTAAAATTTGCTTATAAATATTTATTAGGACTCATATATAATAAGTACTCTTGTCTTTGCTATGACTGAATAATTTCGAGCTCTTACTAACAGAAAAGTACTCAACTGATCCGGTCAATTTAGCTCTAAAACGAGGGGTAAGTTTGCATTAATTCGGACAGAGCTGATAATTGTTAATCCTTGTATCCAGTTGAACTAAGTATAAAAAGTTACTAATCTATGTATCCATTTGATCTCAGTATGAAGAGTTACTAATATACGTATCCAGTTGATATTAACATAAAAAGTTACTTACCTCTGTATCCAGTTGAACTCAGTTTAAAAAGTTATAAATCTATGTATTGATTTGATCTCAGTATAAAGAGTTACTAATATACGTATCCAGTTGATATCAATTGATCTTCCAATTGAACTTTATCCACTATAATTAAAATGTATTTTTCTCAGAATAATATGTCTTGTCTGGTTGTCTGGAAGAGATTGCTATCTAGCAATAAGACTTCTCTTGTAATTTTAGTTTGTATTTCTTGTTATTATTTATTTTAAGGTGATACAATAAAGCATATTCTACTCTATCAATTTATTCTATTCTATTCTATCAATTTAAAAAGGTACTAATCTATGTATCCAGTTGCACTCAGTATAAAAAGTTACTAATCTATGTAACCAGTTGATCTCAGTTTAATGAGTTACTAATCTACGTATGCAGTTGATATCAGTAGGTATATAGAGTTACTAATCCTTATTAATTACTTTTTATTCAGTTGATCTCAGCCATGGTGCTAGGAACCTGTTATTTTGGCATCAGCGGCACCACGCAGCGAGGAGTGCAAGACATCCGCGGCTTCCTCTGGCTGATCACCAGCGAGGTTTGCTTCGGGCTCTCCTACAACGCACTCTATATGTTCCAATTTGAAATGCCCCTGTTCAAGCGGGAAATCGGAGTATACCAGTGCTCTTCGTATTTTGTAGCCAGGTTTTTGAGCTTGGTAAGTTTTAAATCATCACTATCAGTCACTTAGTAGATGCTGGACTGATCATAGACTCTTTTTTCACGGAAAACATCAAAAATCAGACGAAAAGTCTTTACCTTCGAATTTTTTAATATACCACTATGGTAGATGGCAAGATTATTTGAAGAGCAATCATAAGCCGTTAGGTGTCGAAACAACATCGTGCCAGATATTTTTTGATGATTTGATGGTTAAATTTGTCCTATCTGTCCCCCTAGGACTCGGACAGAGAGGGGTGACAGATGGGAATAATCCAATAATTTGTTTATTTACAGAGCTTATAACTATTAAAGTGTCTTTTGAGACAGAGAGAGAGAGAGAGAGAGAGAGTATTTGGAGACGATTGCTATACCAGTGTTTTACTAACCTAATGCGATTCAAATTATATTGTTAAACCTTGCAATTTATTAAATTTAAGTATTCGTATAACATAGCTATTTCAGGTTCTTAGTGTACAAATAACTATTTAATATTACAGATACCAAGATGCATTGTCTGGTCACTAACATTGGTAGCTATTGCGACGCTGACTGTGGAACTGCCTAACCACATCATCACAACACTGCAGTTCATCGCAGCCCTGATTGTAGCGAGCATCGCTTCTTTAGCTTATGGTACCATTTTTTATGTAATTAGCCAATATGACCTGGAGGCACCACTGACCTTCGATTTACCAGAGGTTGATCTCCATTGTAAGTGAAAATAAGCGGGTTTGACCACGTAAGGTATACAGCAGACGAATCTACTGGTCCAGGCTTCTAGAAGGCTGGAGCGGTGATTTTAAAGTAAAAATACTATGAAAAATCTGCGGGTTGGACTGTATTTTGTGGTATTGACGAAAATACTCTGATGTGGCAGTAGAAATACGGTTGTAGGTTATTATGAGAAGGCACAGGAAACAGCAGGAAATAAGGAAAAACGCGGTACCTTTAGATCGGCTCTGCTCTCGTGAAGGCATCTATTCGTGAGCTGGGCTCACGATGTCCAGGGTTTGCAGTGATTGTGATCCGATCTTCAAAGTGTCCATGCGCACGCGCTTATCAATCAAATAACACTGACAAAACTCCACCACAACACAGAAAATCACTCCCGTCGTAATATTTGGCCAAAGTCTTGAATTATCGACCGAAATTGATAATTATCCAAAATTTGCATGTATTCGCGAAAGCGGCTCAAGCGGAACTCAAAAGGTTCCGCAAGATGGCGAATTTCGTTCCATCTCTCAGTTGCGGGTCTTCCATCATTTTCATACGGCGCGTTGTGGGTAGAAAAATGATAGGAGAAAAGGTATGCTTGGGTATAGGAAATATTAAATTCTACTGCCACAGATTGACAACTTATTATTTGAGAGTCGTTATAGACAATAATAGAAGCGCGGTTTATTTGAATAATAAAATAGCTTATGATTATGGCGGTAACATGACCTTCAATATGAGCTTAGCTCTAAACATACTCTGTACTATATTTGGATGGGTTAGTCAAGGAAAGTGATATAGGTACCTACTATAAAAGATAAGCTCTCCGCCCCGCTTCGGCCGTGGTGCACCGGGACAAAAAAAAATACTATGCCCAAGCCCATTTCCAGCTTGTTAACCGCAGCCATATTAAATTCGAAGCCAATCAGTGCAGTGGATTCGGTGTGATTGATAAGCAAACACCTATCCATCTATTCATTCATCTCCCTGTCCATCCTCGCAAATTTTTGTATTCAAAGTACAACTATAGTAGAATCAAACCCAATAATTCTGTTAAGCATCGATGACACAGGGCTAGTTTACTAGCTACAAGCTGGCGAGTTTAAAAGCTAGCGAGAAAGCTTTCGGCAAGGATTGTCAACTAGCAGATTGTAAAAAAGACGATGATACGGGGCGAGTTCACAAGCTACAAGCGAACTCGCTGGCTTGTAGCTTATTAACTAGCCCTGTGTCATCGATGCTTTAGAAAGATAAAATATTCATATAATATATTATGAAAGATAAATATATAAAATATTAAGATAAATATTAACACTATCTGTAGCTTCGAGAATCTAGCAAAAGGAGATGAAGAACGTCAGAATCTGCTAACATAATTACCTGCCATTTTTGACGGGGTACGAGGTAAACACGCATTGCACACGCGCCTACAAATTATATTCATGTAAACGCACACTATAATAATCTCGCACACCATCTTAGAATATACACACAGTTATCAAATTCAGCCTATAGTTTTATTCACGTGTATGGTCAAGAAGGTTATATGGTCGGCAGAGGGGTTCGCCTTGCGTTAACTTCTCCTTTGGCGGCTAAATTCTCAAAGATCTGTAGTGTTAAACTCCAATCAAGGATCTTCTATAAAGATAGTTTAGAAGTTTTTTAACTCTAATATATTTTTAAAGGCTTGGGCATGGCAGCTTTGTTTACGTCTACTGGCATCATGGGTGACGTCATGCCGTGCGCAGACCTACCCTTGCTTCTTATGTCCGGGGCGTTCCTGAGGATATCTTCCATGCCGCGGTGGCTGTACCCGGTCAAGTACATCTCGCACTTCTACTACGCAATGGACGCCATGAGCAATATCTATTGGAGGCAGATTGGGGAAATTGGTAGGTTTTTCTTTCATTATAATTTTTTTTGATTATAAGATAGTATTGATTTATATAAAAGCTTGGACATAGAATCTCTGTTTACCTCTACCAGCATCAAAAGAAGTTGCGGGTGTCAACTAGTCAATATACCTTTATAAAAGGCTTGGACCTGGCTGACTGACAGACAACATACCGGCTAAACCGCTGAACGTAAAGACTTGAAACATGAAAGGAGTTTTCGTCAAGAAGTGCAGGCGCGTTCTGAGAAAGGGATTTTATTAATTGGCAATGCAAAAACGAAGTTGCAGGCGTCTGCTAGTTAAAATATAAAAGGCAGAATAAAATAATTAGTTACTCTTAATTCCACTACTAAGGCACTATCCAGGTAAAACCACGGAAGCTTTCACGGAAAAACTAATAAGCAAATGTTGAGTCAAAAAGATGAGTCTACGTGGTGGGTCCGATCCCATTCATCTCACTTAACGACGGTTACAAATTGAATAACAATAATATTCTAATAAATTATACTCATATAACGAATGCTTTCATCGTTATAGGCGTTGATAAGCTGAAATAACCTCAGATTAAGTCATAACTGTAATTTATTGAATGAGAAAAAAAGGAGTTATAATTTATGTTTTACTAAGTTGCACGGCCTGTGGCTTCGCCCACGTGAATGAATGAAAATGCTTTATTGTACATCAATCTTTACTGACGACACGATTGGTCGAGTGGCAAGTGTGTTGGACTGCTACGCCGCCGGTGTTGCGGGTTCTATTCCGACTTCAGAATAATCATTTGTGTCATGTATATTGGTGTTTGTCCTGAGTCTGGGTGTTTTCTAAGTAGGTATTCTATGTATGTATTTACTTAAGAAAAGGTATAGGTATAAGTATTGTATCAGTTATCTAGTTCCCATAGTACAAGCTCTATGCTTAGTTTGGGGCTGGAAAGCGTTGTGTGAAATGTCCTAAATATAGGTATTTATTTATATATAATAATATGTCGCTTTAGTTGACTACGACCATATTGGCTAACTTCTAGTTAATTTTGGTCCGATGCTAATTTTCGAAAAAGAGAAGTAATAGGGTGAAATAACTATTGTATGTTAAAATTACTGTGCTTCTTCATTGTTAATAAAATACATCTTAAAAAGTAACAAGCATTATTTGAAAATAGAGATATTTCATTTTTACTGACAGGGTGTCAATAAATTTTCGGTCCTGTATATGTAGTGGATGCGGACATCCACTTTGGTTTGCTAATGTCCATCTTGTTCTATAGGAACACCGTTATTCATCTATGACTACGACGTGGTGCACTTAAAGGATTGATTATTAAAAAAAAACAACTTTCCCGTGTGGGTTGCCCAAAAAATTCAAATGACTCAATTGAATGTTTATATTCAATCCAGTGGGAGGAAACCATAGATTAAATAACGTTGTTCTTGTAGAAAACTAAGATTGTCAGTATCAAAGCAAGATGGAGGCGGAAAATAGGACAAAAAATATGACATCCTGTCAAAAAAACTGAAATACCTTTTTTCATATGTATCTCCATTTTGAAGTATTTTTTGTAACTTTTGACGAAAGACTTTTATTTAAATGAAATTGCCAGTTAAATATTATATTACTATATGATTATATAACTATAATATTTAACTAGCGCTGTTAATTAGTTTTCAAAATTCAGTGTCGGACCAAAATGCACAAAAGTTAGCTACCTATATTGTCCAACTTTTTCGGCACGTTTACAATTTACTACGGTATGATTCTATACATTAATACTTCTATGGAAGAAACTATCTCGGTGACACGCATAAGTATCTACCTACATCTATAGCTCCTATAACCATGGGTAAAACTGGTTTCACAAACAAATCATTGTCATTTTTAATGTTGCTCGCCCTATAGAAGCTTTTTGTGGTTAATGTTAGCGGTTTATAGCTCGAAAGCAAAAAATCATCTGGTATTTATAAGTCCCGTCAAATTAGCGCAAATAATAGGGGTAGGGTTCCAATAATTCGCATAGAGCTGAAAATTGGTACGAATGTTGGGAACACCAATATAAATGAACTGTGAAAAGTTCCCATCGATCCCAAATTTGCAAAAATAATTAAGGTTTCACAAAAACATACATCAACCGACTTCAATAGGACTGTTCTAGTTTTCCACTGAAAATTCACAAGGAAGCAAAATAACTTTGTTCAAATAAACGACTTTTTTTTTCAATTATTTTGATTTCAAAACCAATGTATAAAACTGATTTCCATAAAATTTCTATGGAATAAAAAACAAATAAAAAAATAATTTTTCAAATCGGTTTCTAAACAACAAAGTTCTGAGGTAATAAACATAAAAAAATATTCAACTAAATGTATAACCTCCTTTTTTAAGTCGGTTGAAAAGTTATTGAACGTCATCAACATCAATTTTGCGCGATTATCTCGGTTTCTATAAATTCTCCAATGATGTGAACATCAGTTATAAAAATGTAGAGTACTTATAACATATGCGATACATTTCTAACATTTTTTAATCCGCTCAACATTTTTGAGATAGAGAGCGGAGAGCAAAATATGTAAATTGGTTCCACCAACAAATCGTGGTCGTCATCAATAATGTTGTGCTTTCTTTATAAATCTTTTTGTCATTAATGTTGACGGTTTATCTCGAAAACAAGAAATCATTAGGCATTTATATCGCACTTGAGAATGATTTATCAGTTTTTAAAATGAATTTATAGATAATATTAAATTTCATCACAAGTTACCCAAATGATAGGTATGTGTGCCAAAGTTTCTGAGTGTGTGAGAATGGAGGATGGATGGATGTTCGTTTCTCATCACGCTGAAACTACGTAAATTTATCAAAGGTTTATATACCTACTGGAAAAAACATAAATGACTTATTAACAGCATATCATTCGCGTAAAGCAGCAGCTTGTAGGTATATATCAAAGAGCAGCATACAAAGAGATATTTCTGTCTAAAAATGCACGCCCCTCCATTCGCACGATCAGGCTAAGTATGGGCATTTGCAAGGCAACTATTTAATGTGTGGTGGAGGGGCGTTATTCTTATGAGTCGTTCCCACGACCCGATATTTTAAGATCGGACGCGGATCAGCCCGCACCGCCCCACCAAGGGGAGAGTATCGTCCGTGGTAGCGCAGATACGTCCGAAGTAGCGCAGACACGTCCAAGGATGCGCAGATACGTCTGTAGCGGGAACATGACCATTTCGGTCCCAATCCGCAGCTCACTGCAGATTCGGTAACATCAGAGGTGCGCTGCCGTACGGTGCAAGCTCCGTATTAATTCTAGTTTATTTAGTATATATCTTAGTAGTATTTATTATATGTATTTAGATATATTTATTCAAACATTATATATATTTTCTTCTTCATAATTTTAATTTATCCATTATTATTTATGTTACTGTACACGCCCCCACACTTTCCATGGCCTCTCTCTAACCTCAGAAGGTTTGCTGGAAGAAAACTCTTATTAGGGTTAAGCTCGCCTTTGTACATGTCTTTTCTTTTATGATTTGTATTCTAATATGTTTGTGTGTACAATAAAGAATTACAGAATTACAGAAGCTCGTGCGAAGTGTTGCGAGGTCGTCCGGAAAAACTGAGATATCCGTGGTCCTCTGCCGTCCGAACAAATCCGTATAGTCACGGATCGTCGGAAATAACCTTGAGACTGTCGGACTCTACCTATTCTCTAAAAGCTATTCTTATGTGAGAAGAATTGATAAATGTTTTTTTTTTCAGAATGCTCGTACAACGCTACTACAGAATGTGTAAAGGATGGGACATCAGTGCTGATAGAAAACGGTTATTCAGAAGACTTCTTACTCCAAGATGGCTTGGGACTATTTTGCGTGACTGTACTATGGGGGTTGCTGGGCTATTGTGGACTCAAACGGGAAGAGAAGAAGGGCTATGATTATTGACTGATGTTTTAGAGGATAAGAAAATTTGATTGCTGAATGCTATAGCAGTGTGGCATCGGCCTTTCTGAATTAATGTCCTGCGTAGCGCTGTTCTGGTCATAGGCAAGTTTGATCCGACGCGTTATCCAAAGCTGGCTCCTAACAAATAATAAGATAGAAAGGCGAGATCAGTATTCTCGTTTGTGATTATCTATAGCTGGCCCTATTTTTTTTAATCATTTTTTTATGTACAGACAGCGTCATAGATAAGTATCCCCCTTGCATTATAATACCCAACTTCAGATTCCTTTAAATCACCGTCGCGATGAATCTAGAAGTTTTGCCTTTAAAAAAATGATTTTATTTGTATAACCGTATGTAAACCTAAAAATAATTTTAATTATTACAATTTTTTGAAAGGATTTATAGCTAGGTGTCTTGTGCAAGGAGGATACTTATCTCTGACGCTGTCTGTACATACATACTTATTGTAATTTTGTAGTACTAATACAGCTTTTGTTGTAATAAAAAGTAAAGTACCTGTAACATAAAAAGTCTTATTTTTGGTACTTATTTCTTTGTAGACACCTAATTACATAAAAAGTGAAGCTACGGTATCGCCTACACGTCTATTGTGTTATAAAAAAGTTTGGTTGCTTAACTTTTAGGGTTCAGCAATACATTGAACTAAACTTTAAGTATAGTAAGCGTCAAATAAGTTGTCCTCTGGCGAACCACAAAGATGCGCAGAACGCAATTCGTATGTCAAATTGGTTCTGCGCATCTTTGTCACGTGGTTCCCCAGAGCACAAGTTGTTTGTCACTTAGTATAATTTACAATAGCTTGATATTGCTTTGATTTTTTATTAATTTCACTAACTGCAATCAAAATAATACCTATATTTTTGACTCACATATTATTTTCGGGATTCATTATGTCATCCGAGAGGAAACGAACGACTCAAAATAAATTCCGTATCTAGCAGTTCATTACATTAGTATACAGGGTGTGTTTTTTTTTCCAGGCCATCCCAGATAGTGCAGATACTAACCCTGCGAAGTTATAAATGATTTAAATTTCATTTAATTTCGACAACATCAATTTCAGTAGATTCAACATCTCGTCTCGTCTTATTTAGTTTAGACTATGCTTGTACGAGTATCAAATGCCTACTGAACCCTTTTTCGGTCGTCGGTTTCGAATTTCTTAAGTGTTTTTCTACTACCACACCAATTACTCCATTCAGCTATCTCAGTGACGGATAGTTTATCTCGAGCCAGTGACTCGAGCCCACGAGACAGAGTAGGTCCCATGCATTCAACGATCTATAGAACAATAGGCATTATCTACCTCCTTTCATGGATTCTTATGGGTTTAATCTATGACCCAAACAGAAAACATCACTAGAAATCACTTGCCTAAGTAGTTAGGTATTGTTTTGTTTGGAAATCAGAAAGTATGAGCAATGAGCATGAGCCGAGCTTTAATAATAAGCTAAGTTAGAAAATAAATTACAATTAAGGTTATTACACACGTTACAATTAGGTCAGGTTATAGGTAAAATACCAAAGTTATTTTTACTACTCTAACTAACTAACATAATGTAGCTAATTTGAACCTATTTGATTACTTAAAATATTATTATCTGTTATATTATAAGTAAATAAATAAACATTTGATACAGTTAGTACTTTGCAGGTAGAGTAAGTAGTAAGTAGGTAGAGTTTTGATTAAAACATTTGGATGAAAAACTATGTACATACTTACCTAACTATATATATAGTTATATAGTTTTTCATCAAATAAGTTCATGTTACTTAGCTACAACATAATTTGTCTCGTTACAGACAAATTGCTTTTATGATTGCAATGACGATTAACTCACAATACCGTAATAGACTTTGAGTCGATTTGATCTATAACTTCATTGAGTTTCATGACCCAGCAAAATAGATACTTCAAACATCAGTTTACGTATTATAAAGGTAGGAACTAATTTATTTTTTACAGTCATTTTGGCAAAGAACAGCCTGTACAAAGTTACAATATAATCTATACTACACAGTATACTATAGAAAATTATTAACCAAGGTACAATGAAAAAAAAAAAATGAAAAATACAACATTAATTTATCTTTTTAGACGAAATTTGTTGATACTAGGCATGAAAAGTATACCGAGTAACATGGGAGAGACCTACGTCCAGCAGTGGATTGCTATAGGTTGATTGACGATGACGATTAATGCTTTTGAACAAAAAATCCATTGTTGTACGTCCGGATTCGAACTCACGAACTTCAGATCGAAAGTCGAGGCACCTCCCACAATACCAACACGGGCAGTACTCACTCAGTATTTGTAATATCAATCAATAAACAGGTGTCCCTCTACTCCGTCTCACAACCATCAGGAACGCGACCAAATTCCACAAAAAGTACATCCCCACCAAACAACCACAATTCCTCCAGAAATTTCTATCATCATACCCGAACCGGCTCAACACTTCCTCACCAGTCCTAATACACGGAATCCCGGGTATATCCACACACTTTATATCATTCATTAGGTTCCACTGTAATATTGATATACACTCGGTTCCATAGTAGAAGCCGGAGATGTATTTGAGCCAGGAGAAATAAGGTTTCACGCTGGCTAAGTTGAGATAAATTCCGGAGAACATAATGCCTATGACATCGAACGGGACGGAGATGAGAACAGCCGACTCCATCCTGTCGAAGGTCGCTGATAGGAATGAGCCTGGAAGAGAAATGTATGATGGAATAATGAATGTGGTGACTGTGCTTTTTCATATCATTAAAATCTTTTTAAGGTACTGACTGACGGACAACGCACAGGATAAAAAAGGGGACCTAACAACGCACAGGCTAAACCAATGGATGTAGAGACATGAAATTTCGAGGGTATGTTTGTCCAGATGTATAGGATTTGTTATAATTCGCAACGAAAACGAAGTTGAGGGGTCAACTAGTAACTTATACCGTTATTCCACACGGGACGTGATCCTGGCAAAATAATTTTTGTTTGTTAAATTTTTTTTTTTTTTATAAAAAAGTATTTTTTTCCTGAAAACTTGAAAAAGTAACATACTTGTAAAGTAATACATAAACTCATCAAATTTTTAGCGGCACCGCGGACGCTCAAAGAGGTCTATGCTTTTGTTAATGACAATGCGGATGCCGGTTTAATATCTACAATTTAATAAGGCTTATATTATCTTATTATTGCTAGTGACTTAAATCTCAAAATAGCAATACAATTATTTTTGTTTTAAACATAGCTTAGACTTACTCTACAAAATTGTTGCTAATAAAATAATAACAGTGCTTACTTACCTTTGCGTGTTTTAAACTTGAAGATGAACCTCACGAAATCAGTATAATAACTAAACTACATACATTTATATATAGTTCATGGGAAGTTTTGTGTACGGGGGAATCTTATAATTAATTAGGTACATATAATTTTAATTGCAGTGCATTTATTATAGGAAAAATTAAATGGTAAGGAATGCAGGGTATTCGAGCAAGAAAGGAATAAAAGCGTGTGTACTTACATAATAATTTATTATTTCGACAATAAATCCAATACAAAAGTCAAAAATTATTTTAACAATATAAAAAAAAATCGAGATTCTCTTCCACAAAACAATTTTGAATTTTGGATCTTAAAGAGACTAATTGCCTTATATTATTTATCTTTGACAGCTCTCATAAGTTGTGTTCAAAATTACTAGCCGTTAGCCTAAAATTTCATACAAATTTAGTAAACAGGTGTACCCCTACTTCTCTTAATTACCATAATAAAGGCCACTGTATGAGCGACAGTGTACATAATCGCTAAACTAGCGCAATTTCTCCAAAAATGTTCCTCTGCATAGTTATATCTCTCCAAAACTTCCGGTCCCGTTTGAATACAGGGCATCCCCGGGATTGTAACGCATTCGATAGAATCAATCAAGTCCCATTGAAGGATGGAGATAGACTCGATCCCGTAGTAAAAGGGAGATATAAATCTAAGCCAAGAGACATAACCGTTGAGGCTGCCCAAATTTATATAGAGACCGGAGAACATGGTGCCAATTAGTTCGAATGGGACGGAGAATAGCGCAGCGGTCTCCATTCTGTCAAATACAGACGAGAGGAAGGATCCTGGAATGAGTTGAGTTGCCAATTATATTCGGTGTGCATGGAAATACAAAGTCACGTACATGTACATAGCACCGACAGGTAAAAAATTTAGAATTTTGTTTATTACTCAATTTTAAATTAGATTACTAGTTTTAATAGCTTATTGATTTACAACGTCATGAATAAAACTAAAATTTTAAAATTTAGAATTTTGTAGGCATATCGCCAATTTTTAATTAGTTTAGGAGTTTTAATGGCTTTTTATATTTAAAATGACTTGATTTTATTGAAATTGGATGCTTTACTGTATGATAATGACGCTTACTCTGTTACAACGAACAAAATTAAATAAATATCAGATTGAGTAACTTTATTGAATAAAGCATAACAAAAGGGTTCAAGTGATGCTACTTTGATTACTACAAAGAGAAAAAAAAATTGTGAGCAACTAAATAAAAAGATTAAAAATCTAACTAAAAGCTTTGCAAAATAGAAGTATACTACTTTTGATACAGAAGAATAAATCAAAGTTTTGAAGCAACTCAATGAGTGACTTACCATAAGCATTGGCGTAGTTGGCGCACAGGATGCAGACGAAGCAGAACCAGAACCAGCCATTGAAGCCCCCTCGTAGTCCAGCGATGCTGAAGACCAGAGACGCGAATAGTATCGGCTCTATCACAGCGCGGGGGATCTGAAGATAACGGTCCAAATGATTTAGGCAAATGTTCAGTTAGTTAAGAATAAAATTGTAGGCACATGTATTGAAGAATTCGATGAAAAGGTATAGTTTTGTAAGAATTTGATATAAAAACTTGGGTTCAGGAGAAGATAAAGTTAATTCGTTATAGTTTCTAGTTAAGAATTTTAGGTACATATGTATATTGTTTATAGTTTTTAAAAGGAGGTCCCCTTAGTGCTTTATAGTCAATGTAGACAATGCAAAATTAATGCCGACTTGCACCAAACTTTCAAAGTCCCTAAGCAATTACTTTGATAGTTTGGTGCAAGTAGGGATAAGTCAAATAAGCTCATGATATTGTAATCATTTTTATTACCAATAAATACTATTGAACTATATACAATATAATTTAGTTAGCTTTCGTTTGTTAGTTATTAAGGTTCTATTGTAGAACTAAGAAATGAAATCTGCAAAGAAAGAGTATGGTAGAGAAGGTATTTACATTCAAAACTAGTACGAGTTCCTACACAAAAAGTGGCCATAAATCCGTTATTCTTGCCTTGGTAGTTAAGGTAAGTTAGTAATGCTATATATCTCGTACATGAAGCATGTAATATATTATTACTCTGTGCTAAAATTGTGTATTCTAATAATCTCGGCGAATTTTCAACTCTCAAAGAAAATTCTCTACCATTCTCTTATATGCAGTTGGACACAAATTGCTATATAATAAAATAAAAATACTGTTATTTATCATATATGTCATTAATTTTCATAGGTTATGATATCATTTTGTGTCTTATTTTGTGCGACATACCATCTACAAGGCGTCTAAATCAGGCTTTTAATATCTTTATCAAGAATGTGACTAGCAAATCTGAACGGAAAACGATTTGGTAATAAAGCGGTTTATAAATGGTTGTATTATAATGTGAAATAGATTTTCAATAACGATATTATAATGTAAAAATCTATTGGAGACATTTCGTGTGCCATTTATTTTATCTGGCTAGTGCCACTAATGTGTTTAAAAGGTTGCGAAACGAATGCACTTTAGCAACCTAGTACCGGGAAATGGTAATTACCTACCTATTTTAGAAATAAAATTATTTTCTTATTGAGAGGTTAAGGCATTCACGAAGAATCAATAAATTTCATAAAGCGTCGATGACACACGACTGGTTTACACGCTACAAGCAAGCCGGTGCTCCATACGTGTGATCTAGGCATAACACATCAATATTTTTCAAAAAGGCGAATGGTTTGAATCTTTATCACAGAGAAAATAGAACAATTCACACGGTGTCGTGTGTTTCATACAATTTTGATATTAAAAATGATAACGTCTTGTTTGATGATACTACGAAACAAGCAACGAAGGGCCTACTTTGAATATGAAGTAGGAAACAGGTTGTTTGGTTTGAATATTTTATGATGCAAGATGTTTGTCATAATTATTACAATTCAGAATGTAACTGCCGCTAACTTCGGCCGTACTATCCTTTTCTCGAAGCAGTTCAGGCAATAAGTAATTCAAGACAATCATGTTTGAGAAAAAAAATTATAAATCTTACTATTAATTAAGTTATGATCTTTTTAAGGTGCTCCGGAAGTAAATTCGAAAATACACATTAAAAAAATCATAACTTCTAAACTACTAAAAATCGCGGAACATACATGGGGTATTTTCGGATACACCCAGTTGTGAGGATTCTAAAAAAAATTTTTTGACGTCACATTTTGGCTGACCCTGTATAAGAAAAAAATGTAACTGTGAGTCTAATGTTAAATAAATAAAATAAATAAATGAAAATCCTACCGTGGATTGTGATGTGAGCTCAAATATAATTTAGTTATGAAAACAACTTACCCAAAATATCATCTTGGAGAGATAATAAGGTACAGGCGAGTACAGTCCACTAGCCGTCTCTCGCAAGAGTATAGGCACCTCACTCGGGAAGGTGATGAACACGGCGTAGATGAACAGGAATATGGTCTCCGTGATAGTGAGGTAGAGCAATCCTTCCACGTTTTGGATGTCACGCTGGTCCAACTCCTCGAAATGACCGTGGTAGGGCACAGAGATTATGAGGCCGACGAACTAAGAGAGAAAAAGAGAAAGTATATCACTTTAAAAAAGGATACTAAGCCAACTGACTGACAGACAAACTGACAATAACAGGCAATACCACTGAACGTAGAGACTGAAATTTTAAGGGTACCTATGTTCGTGAAGAAGTGTAGGCGCGTACTAAGTTTGCAACACAAACGAAGATACCTACTTTGTTATTGGGATGGAGAGTAATGTCTAACGTGGGCATTTTTTAATTCGTGTGACGTTCGTGTAAATATTTGTTTTTTTAGACAAGATTCTTAAATAAACAACAGAAAATTAGGTATAGGTTAAGTATAAGAAAAACATTTTATTAGAAATATATTAATAGACATATCATTTTATAAGAAATCGCATGAATTAATTAGTGAAAAAAATTATTTCACTAATAAATTC
This sequence comes from Lobophora halterata, assembly GCA_932526365.1. NCBI lineage: Eukaryota > Metazoa > Arthropoda > Insecta > Lepidoptera > Geometridae > Lobophora > Lobophora halterata. The sequence goes on from OW052002.1 coordinate 10,584,195, forward strand.
ATGAGCAGCTGTGATTAAAACTCGAGCAAAAGTTAGAATTGTAATCGTCTTCTTCTTATCGTGTCACTTGTTCTTTTGAACCTTGGTAAAAGGATTTCAAGTGCGCCTAAAAGAGGCTACTTTCGTGCACTAGATATTGTATGAAAACTAGTAGAAGCGCTAGAGTGGCGCTTCCTCACGCCAGAATTGTAATAAAAATGTACAAAGATAAACTCATAAAAAACATTAAAATTATGATGCTACAAAACATCAAACACGTTCAGGTGAATTCGAAACCCAATATTAGATCACGCTCTTTGTCAATTCGTCACACATCAGGCCTCAATACACATAAAAAACGATAAACATAATGACTTTACGATTCTTTTATTCATCGTTAACGGTTATACATTTTTCGATGATACTTTTTTATGAATGTATACATACAAGTATAATCACGCGGTTATTATCGATCTTTGAGATCGATTTTTAATCAAATTTTTAGTGAGGAATAACGTATACTTAGTATAGTAACGTGATTGAACAACAAACAACCATTTATTTATTCAATCAATATATTATATACAAAAAAGCTTGATACTGACTGACAGACAACGTAAAGGCCAAACCACTAAATGTAGAGTCCTGAAACTTGGAAGATGTGTTCGTCAAGAGCTGAAAGTGAGTACTAAAATAGAAATTTTGAAAATACGCGACGCGAACGAAGCATGCGTATATCCCCGTTTTACCCTATTCGTTGTTCGACACAGTGTTGGCGTCGTGGATTCGAAACCGATCGTACACCAATGGATTTTTCTGTTCAAAAAATCTATCGTATCACAATGAGGAAACCGGCAAGTCATAGAACCTAAAAGTTTGAAAACATGTGTCAAGTGCACGGAAGGAGCGCCTCTTGGAGGCGCACTTGAAATATTTTCACCTCACTGCCTGGTTCGAAAGGACGACACGATAAGAAGAAGATCCTATTCGTGTGATTTCTTACCATCAGGAGCAGGAACTCAGCTATCCATATCGAGCTGTTGTGTTTTACCGACTGTATGTTCCGCCACATCAGCCAATAGAACTGCACGAAATAGTTTACTTTGACTCTGAAAACAAAACCATTTTCAATACAAGTACCTGATTGTAAACTGTAAATAAATCGTTTGTTTAAAAAAAAAGTTAAATTCAAAAAATTCAATCATATATTGAAATTTTAGAATTTAAAAGTTTTCACAGTTTCATCGCAGTCTCCAAGTTTAATATTATATATATTTTTTCAATATTTATATTTTTTAAGCAACAAAATAACTTACAGGGTTAAATATCTTTCGAAGTAATCATTCTGAAACAAAACAAATAGTATAAGTTAATTTTAACTAAGAACATTTTAAACAGTATAAGGGAATGAATGAATGATTTAATTTTATTTGTCTCAAGTATGGTTAGTTACAGACTGGTCTTATGAATGTACAAAGTAGAGTCACATACTTCACTGTACTAGAATACACTGTATTCTTCACTGTGTGCGACAACCACTAGTAGGAATGTTATAGTTAATTTGCATTTGCTTTCCAAACTTATTTACTTTAATATATGCATTTACTCCTATTCTTCTGGGAGAAGAGAGAAACTGAATTTAATTTGGTTTTATATTCGATCTTTAAGTTCTTCCGCAAACGTGTCATCGCCGACTACAGCGACCGGTGGCCACGTCCGTCAGCGTAGCGCTTGGCCGCAGCTACAAAATGTATGAAAACTGACGGACGCCGGCCACCGGTCGTTGTAGTCGGCGACGACGCGTTTGCGCGGGTGCACTTAGACTGCACATTAAAAATATAAAGTAATGACCCTTTTTGCACTTGACAAGCATCAAGTAGTACCTGAAATTCCCTTACCTTTCCATCTGTGTCGCCGTTGAAATACTCAGTTTCATCCTGTACATCGCCGACTCTGTCTTCAATGTTGGTGGCTATATCTGATCTCTGGTATTCATCACAGATCCTCCTAACCCGCTCTCTGCTATCATCTTCTTTGTCTAATTGTATGCCGAGGAGCGAGACGTAATATTCTGCTGCGTTGAAGCCAAGAGGGCATTTGTAGTTGAGTCTAAGAAAAAAAAATGATTCGAAGCTAAGTTTACGTCGCTTTGGTCATAGGTGAAGTTATTGTTTATCACACCATCTGCTCGACAATATCCAATTACATATCATGCTATCATCAAGGTAAAGCAAAGCATTACCTACCTAGGGAGGTAATGTTGTATGAAACTCCCAAGGGTAGTAGTGTGATTTGAATTTGGAACATCAAATTCGTGTGGAAACTTGTGAAAAACTCTAAGTAAAAGAACGCCCATATGGCATTGTAAAAAGGTTTGTTCGAAAATCGAACTGGCCACTCATAAAAAAAAGAAAAAAGGCGCGACTTCAAAGATTGTGAAACAAAAGACGGTGTTCGCTGCTGGAGCCCTGGCTTTTTATTGCCTCGCAGAAGGTGTGAAAAGTAGAGTATGCTCCTCTGGGACAAAGCCTGTCTTCGTCTTGGGTAGCTTGAACCCCTCGCGTCACTCAGGACTCTACATAACTCCCTCGCTTCGTTTAGGAGTTAACTGAGTCCCTCGTTAGCTCAGGGTTCAATATGCCACCCGCGACATAAGACACTGCTTTATCCCCTTAGTGCATAATCTACTATTGCATAAGGCTAGTCAGTATTTTTATCATACGTACTGTAAATATTGTATATGTCAACGTAAAATAGTAAGAACCGATAAAAATGTCTTTGCAAATTTACAAATTTACCATTTTAAAACCGTAAATTTGGTGGTCTACTTCACATCAGACTTTCGTAGTGTTTAAAATTTTTCGACAGTTTGTTAATTTAATGTATATAAAAACCGTTACATTGTAAATTCACCGTTCTTATAAAATTACGGTGACATAATAATAATACAGAACTTTCATGAACAAAGTGGCTTAAAGGGGATTTATGTGTAAATGTATGATTTAAATTATACATACCTATTTTATAAAATTTTACAACACATATATTATCAGTGGATAATCTTTTACGTAGGCAGGTTTAGATATTTTTCGATGCAAGCAGATAAAAAATAATACTAAGACCTAATGCTAGATATTTTTCGATAGATTGGATAAGCTAAGTAACCTATTTAACATAACATACTATAAAAAAAACCACCTGGTCAAGAGTGAGTCGAGTACGGAGTGTTCAGTTCAATAGGAAACTTTTTAACGATTTTAGATTTTGCTTACGAGATATTTATGTCGCACATAACGTCTTAATCCCTCCAATGTGAAAAAGTTAATTTGAATCTGAAAACCTGATTTTAACCCCATTTTTTGTACAAATTCTCAGCCTTGAGTTCAAGATATTGCACAATATTTAATGCATCATCACATAATCCTTTCATGAATAGGCTATGTTGTTCAACTTGAATGGAAAACAAGAGCTACTAAAATATATACCTAACATTGTTTTGATAGAACGTAATATGGTCATTGACCGGCTAATGAAAAACAATCTAACTCACGTTTGAGAGTGAATACGTAGAGTCGTAGATGATTCTAAGGCTACTTATGGCTCACACTTGCAGCGGCGCCGGCGCGGCGCGGCGAAGATATTGAGAAGACATCAATTTAAATTAAACCTTAATTCCACTACATACAGACTACGGTAGCAACCACGAGAGTCAGCGCACGAGCCGCTCGGCTGCTCGAATTTCCAACCTTATCATAAGAAAATAAGATTCAGAATATTTTTATTTTTATCATTCTCTACGCTGCGCCTCCGCAGGTGTGCGCTGGGCCTATATACTAGGTCCTTGTTACTAAACTATACAGACAGGCAAAAGTTTTAAGGATAGATGGATGAAAGTTTTTTGCTGAAATTCTGTAAGAGAACGAGCCTTTCTTGGTACGCGCCTGCACTTCCTGACGAACATACCCTCAAAATCTCTACGTCCGGTTGTTTTGTCTGTCAATCAGTCAGTCAGGACGAAGCTTTTTATACATATTGTAGAGTTGAAAAAGGACATAGAACTGCTTCTCATTCCTATACTACGCGGGCAAAGCTGCGGGCAGTGACTAGTAGAAAAATATATCGACTTGGCGGAAGTACACCGTACAGTCTGAAAACAAATAATAATAAAAAATCCTAAGCAATATATCTAATCTAATTAAAAATATTTTCTGCTTTTGCGTCCGAGGTATTCCATGTTCCGTTGGATGTCGAAAAACTCAGAAACGAGAATGTAACAGAGTGACTGACCTTGATACCAAACTATCAAATGTATAAAAGGTAGCTTTAAACACCGACGCTCCATAGACCCGAGATGTGAGTCAACATTAGATCCTGTCTGATAATAAGACCCAAATCATCACGCACGGCCAACTATTACTTGTCTTTTTAGGAGATTCTGCCCTGAATAACTATCAGATAATAAGTCAATAAATCGATAGATCGATAGTTAATGATAAGTCGAAATTTACGACTAATCTTATGCTAATTATTATTTGCACTCAATATTCTTGTCTCGAATTCAATGTTTTTCTGATCTATTCTAAAGTTAATAGAAATATAGCATCCCGATAATTTGTCTGCTACTTCTAGGAAGTAATTTATATCCTTACAGTTTCTAGAATTTCTGTATTGATAAGCGGCTTAACATAGAGTTTTAAGTAAGTATAAAAATTAAACAGCTTTAAGATAATTGATTGATTCAGGCAGTTACTTTACGGAAATCCATAAATAATAATAAATATTTAGTAATAAATAAGCTTAACTTCCAAACAAAGGTCCTAATTAACTTAACTCTAGTTTAAAATTTTAGTATCTAATCCAAACATCTCCTGAGGATGCCTCGTGTAGAGGCGAAACACGTGTCGAGTTCTGACTTGGATTTTCTGTTTTCGGCGCTTTGGTTTAGATACTAAGTTTTAAATAGAGTTAAGTTAATTGGGACCTTTGTTTGGAAGTTAAGCGGATTTATTACTAAATATATTTATACCTACCATTTATTAATATTCAGCTTTAAGAAGATTTCTAAAAATCATTATGATTAACATAAAATTTGCTGCCATACTAACTTCGAAACATAGACTTTTTAATTATTTTTAAGAGGATCAGATAGGTCCAATACAATATTTATCAAAATTGGTTCAGTAGTTCAGTTTTTATATCAAAACAACTGAAAACATTTGTTGTCAAAGTAATCGAAATTGCGTATTTTGCTTCCCTGTACATTCAGTGGTGTTTACAGTCACTAAAACAGTCCAATTGAAGTCGGTTGAACTAGCTTTTGTAAAACCTTAATTATATAAAGTAGTATGCTACTTACGATGCAAAGAAGTGGTCAGCCTGCTCTATGGTTCCATGGAACGCCGTTCTTCCATTGGCCAACAGCACAACTTGATGGAACAACTCGAAAACTCCCGAAGCTGGTTGGTGGACGGAGCATATCACGAGTTTTCCACCAATCGCTAGTTTTCTAAGCCGAGCTACAACAGCTGCAGCTGCCCAACTGTCTAGACCTGTGGTTGGCTCATCGCAGAACAGAATTGGAGGGTCGTTTAGGAGCTGAAATTGAACTCTACGATAGATATTGTCTATAGTTTTTTGTAGACTTCAGCAATAATCACACATAGTTATTAGATTGTATCATCTATTTTATTTCGACTGTATCGCAACAGCCAACAGAGTCAACCCGTGTCCACACGACTGTTGTAATACAGTCGAAACGTCGAGACAAATATAGATGAGGTGAGCGCGATAAATAACTACCCGTAACAATCTAATAACTGTGTAGATGTCATACTAGTCTCATATTAAAAGTTCAGAAATACGTTTAAATTTCGCTAAAAGGTTAATATAATTTCATAAGAATCTCAAGAAAAATAAATGCAAAGTAAGAAGGAAGACGTCAAAAATATAACAAGAGTTCTCAAACATGTCAAACAAAAAATAAACGCAAAAAACGGTAGTTTCAAGCAGGTGATTTAACGGTCTATAAAAAAAAGACCACGATATTTCTTTCTTTTCTTTTTTTTCACACTCACACCCCTGCACTAGGATTCCCTGTGTCGCAGGTGGCATGGACACATACAAGACATCACAACATCCAAGACCCGAGAACAAACATTTGTGTTCGTCACAAATATTTTCCCCGGCCGGGGATCGAACCCGGAACACCAAGCTTCGTAGGCAGGGTCACTACCAACTAAGCCACGGTGTCGTCGATATGATATGAATACCTAACCTACAGAAAAAATGCATGTTTATTTGCTTCGTTTTTACAATTGTTAAAGAATAAAATAAGTCCATTATATAGAGGGCATAAATATCTCAATTCAATTCAATTACTTTATTTTCCATAGGAACTACAAGAACACTTGGATTCGATTCGGAAAAAGTTGATAGCTCATATTACCTGTACAGCCAAAGCGACTCTTTTTCGCTCTCCACCCGATAAATCCTTCAGCTTTGTCTTCGTGCACGTATTGATACCCAATTCACCCAGCAGTTGCTGGATCCGCCTGTTCCTAGCTTGTTTCATACAGCGCTTGTCCATCATTAGCCTAGCCTGTAGGGAAAAGAGATAAGAATTGTATTATAAAGCTTCTTTACCATAAATTACTAATTATTTAGTACCCACACGGTTCATAATAAGCGGTCTTGCTATATTTTACGAATAATGTAGAAGCATAGATGAATAACGGTATTCCTATAGATGGACAGTATTAAACCAAAATGGAGTCGTAAGGCAGGACCAAAATAATTTCAGACACCCTGTCAATAAATATGAAATATCTCCATTTTCAAATAATGTTTGTTACTTTTTACGATGTTGTTTTATTGAAAATGAAAAAGCCTAGTAGTTTTAACATATAATAGTTATTAAGCCCTGTTACTTCTTTTTTTCAAAAATTAGCATAGGATTAAAATGTATTAGAAGTTAGCCGATGTGGCTCCCTTTTCTTGGTCGCATTTTCAATGTACTGCATTGTATTTCTATGCAATACTACTTTTGTGGGTAGAAGTAAGCTTTATAGACGTTCTGTTTTTACACGGAACTGATATTGTAAAACGCAACTTGATGCTACGTAGCGTTACTCGTTGATACATAGTACAACAGTGTTGTGCAAAAACGCAACTTGATGCTACGTAGTAGTACAACAGTGTTGTGCAAGCCTGTACCTGGTCCACATTTTAGATACATATTTATATTTTTGAGTGTTGTTCATAGCTAATAAATGTGAATTATGTATGCTGTTGGCATTTGCCTTAACAGATAAATAAATAAAAATGAATACTCAATTAACGAGGAAAAAAATAGCAATCATAGATGATTAATTTATGAAAATATTTTCATCTCACGAGGCAAAAAATGAAAGTGTAAAATAACAAAATTAGAAAAGAAATGATAAATACTTGTGAAATTTTACGTGAATATGGTAGATTTTCCTGTACATTATGTAACATAAAATCCAAAGCAGATTTTATTCGGGTCAATTACATGAATACTTTTTGCGTTGGCAAAATTAGGCATTTTTGAATAGTTACTCGTACAGGTTGTATTATATTCAATAATAATAATCAATAATCATTTATTTATTTAATGAAAAAAGTAACACGTCACATTATTAGAATATATATAAAGTACCTACATTCGGTACAATAATTATACAATTCGTCATGATCAATTTAGAATAGTACAATTAAAAAAAAAAATTACAGTTTTATACAGAACCATATTCGTGGACCATTATCTAGTTTCTATATGAACATTTTCTTAGTTAGGTTTTTGAATGGATATATCTCTAGAGGTCAAGGCCAATAGACCAGTTTTTTAATAAATATTCCAATCTAGATGAAATCGACGACAATTTAAAGATTTTTATCTAAATTTTACATGACCTTTGTAAATGTTTGAATTGAACAGGTGCACGAAATGAGCTATTTCGATGCGCACTCGAAATACAATCACCATCCTGGTTCGAAAGAAACAGTCATACAATAAGATGAAGAAGAACAACGGGTATAACAGGATAGTTTAGGTTTTACAAAAACTTAGACAACTGACTGTTTTGGTGACCGTAAACAAAACTGAAAAGTCACAGGGAAGCAAAATACGCAATTTCGTTTACTTCGACGCCATATTTTTTTCAGTTATTTTGAAATAGGTTAATAGTCATAGGTCGTGTCGTTAACCTTCACAGGGCTCAACTGAAAACCAGCGCTGGATAGGTGGGTAACCCCATCTATCCAGCATAACGCTGAGTTGAGTCCTTTTTTGCCATATAAATACATACGAGTAGGTTAGAATAAGTCTTTTAAGTTAGAATTATTTAGATAAGTAGTTATAAGTTTCTCTATTTGACTGTCATTGTATTTTATAGGCAAATAAATATCATTTCATTTCATTTCATTTCATTTCATTTCATTTCAAATAAAAACTAAACTACTGAACCGATTTTGATGAATTTTTTTCTATGGGACCAATCTGAAAGCATATTCTCTCAAACAAACAGAATTTTTCAAATAGGTTTATAAATAACAAATCTCTAAAGCAAAAAAACATTAAAAATCACATTCAACCGAATTGATAACCTCCACCTTTTTTGAGAAGTCGGTTGAAAAAATAATGTTTCAGCGATTCAAAAAGCTCCAAAGGAAATCATTCATACAATAAACCACTAATAAACTATAAACACTTCCATCTGAATTTTAGCCGTGTTAATGTGACATTTTCACAACATCTATTACAGATCACACACGAATTTAAAACGCGTGGTAGATAACAAAAAACTAAGTTACAAAACTTGTTTAGAGTAGCGAACTAAATAATTATTGTAGCCTTGAAGGCTTTTTATTTGCTTTATTCCTAAACACGAGAATAAAGGCGTCGACCTTTTCAAGTAATATTTTTGGATTTTTAATCTTTATGAGAATCAAAATAAAGATAAGAGCGTCTTATTTTCTTATCTAAGCAATCCTAATCAACTCTTCTCATCCGTTTCTTATCTTTATTTTGATTCTCATCAAGATTAAAAAACCAAAAATAATACTTGAAAAGGTCGACGCCTTTATTCTCGTGTTGAGGAATAAAGCAAATAAAAAGCCTTCAAGGCTACAATAATTATTTAGTTTGGAGTTAGGATTGCTTAGATAAGAAAATAAGACGCTCTTATCTTATCTAAGAAATCCTAATCAAATCTTCTCATCCGTTTCTTATCTTTATTTTCATACTCATCAAGTTAATAAGACGTTCTTATCTTATTCTAATTTACAAATAAATGACACAAGATTTTTTGCTACTTACCATAAACTCCATATTATGTTCAGACAGTAAGGTCCTCGAGTGCTAAGTTCTCATGCGGCACGATTCCTATGATATCCTGTCAATTCGCTGTTCTCTCTGAAGGCTGGTAAATTATGAACATTGTACAACTTACCATAAACTCCATATGCTCAGCCACGGTAAGGTCCTCGATCGCCAAATCCTCTTGCGCCACGAATCCTGATATCGCAGCCATGACGTCAGCCATCATCAATAACCCATTCAACATGAGGTATCCTGTCATTGCACTTTTGTCTCCGAACACTGTAGTTTATGGGCATTGTGTAACTTACCATAAACTCCATATATACTCAGCCACAGTGAGGTCCTCGATCGCCAAGTCCTCTTGCGGTACGAATCCTGATATCCTGGCTATGAGGTCGGCCCCCGCTAACCTCCCGTTCAACATGAGGTATCCTATCATTGCGCTTTTGTCTCTGAACATTGTGTAACTTACCATAAACGCCATATGCTCAGCCACAGTGAGGTCTCTATAACCAAGTCCTCTTGTGCCACGAATCCTTATATCTCGGCCATGACGTCAGCAATCATTAACCTCCCATTCAACATGAGGTATCCTATCATTGCGCTTTTGTCTCTGAACATTGTGTAACTTACCATAAACTCCATATGCTCAGCCACAGTGAGGTCCTCGATAGCCAAGTCCTCTTGCGGTACGAATCCTGATATCTTGGCTATGACGTCGGCATCCACTAACCTCCCATTCAAAATGAGGTAGGTATCCTGTCAATTTGCTATTCTCTGAAGCTTGTTATTATAAACATTGTGTAACTTACCATAAACTCCATATGCTCAGCCACAGTGAGGTCCTCGATTGCCAAGTCCTCTTGCGGCACGAATCCTGATATTTTGGCTATGAGGTCGGCCCCCGCTAACCTCCCGTTCAACATGAGGTATCCTGTCATTGCGCTTTTGTCTCTTCTGCTGATTGCTGCTAAGAGGGTGGTCTTGCCCGCCCCACTACGAAAAAAATAACACATGCTTTAAGCACTTTAGGTAAGGATAAGTGCCTGATATTCTAACGCAAAGCAGTAATAAGCATAAGTGTGTTCTGGTTCGAAGGGCACTGTAGCTAGTGAAGTAATTTCACTTTTGATACTAACTATCAAGACATTTTGATAGTCAGTTTAATGAACGCTTTAACAGTATTTCCGCAGCGTATGTAAATCAAATTCCTGTGTAGCACTGTTCTGGTCATGGGCAGGCGTGATCTCTTACCATCAGGAGAGCGTCCAGCTCGAATCATCTCTGGGTTGTTATTCAATAAACTGACTAAGTATCAAAATGCACTAGCTTATGTAAACAAATTCCTGTGTAGCACTGTTCTAGTCATGGGCAGGCGTGATCTCTTTCCATAAGGAGAGCGCCCAGCTCGACTCATCACTGGTTAGCATTACAAAAAAGTAGGTATTTATTTACTAACTTAGAGTAGTTGCATCAGACAAAATGTTTTGTGTGGTTAAGGTTTACAACCTTTAATTGCATAGGAAGTGGTCGGCAATGAAAAGACCGGCCCTTGACCCAGTCAGTCGAACCTAATTTGAAAATAATTCGACGGTCCGACGGTCAATCTCTAAACACGTTTCAAAGATTGATGCAGCGACCAACTTGTGAGTTTTGGGATTACATTATATTTATGTAATCCCAAAGGCGCAGGCAGCATTATTGCAGGCAATTTTATTGATGACACCGTGGCTTAGTTGGTAGTGAACCTGCCTACGAAGTTTGGTGTTCCGGGTTCGATCCCCGGCCGGGGCGAATATTTGTGTGACGAACACAAATGTTTGTTCTCGGGTATTGGATTTATTGTGATGTCCTGTATGTGTCCGTGCCACCTGCGACACAGGGAATCCTAGTGCAGGGGTGTGAGTGTGTGAATGTTTATAATTTGTTTAATTCGGCATTTAACAAATGGCGTCCGTTTACTACACTTTCAAAGGCAAATTGGCAACTCGTTTAATTGTTATGATTTCGACATAGATTGAAATAGTAAGGTAATCATCAAAAAAAACAGTAAGTCTATAATCTGCTTTGGATGATTTTCTGTTATGAGGCTGTGCACGCTCGCTTCACTCGCCTGTAGGCGTATACATGACACAATAAAGTTTTTGAAGTCTATGTCTGATTTTGTATAACGGAACTTACCTAGATCCCATAAGGGCCACCAAATTTCCGGATGTGACATAGCCGCTAACTGAAAAGAAGGCAAAATGAAAATTATCGAGGTACCACGGTAGAGAGCTTACGTCTTACGTCTTACGTCTTACGAGCTATAATTTGCAGCTGGAAGCTGCAAATTATACCATATTTCAGCCAAATAGGTTCAGTAGTTTTGACATGACAGGGGGCGCCTTCAAATAAGAGGCGTGTGGAAGCGCCAATATTAATTATATTATGCGTTTATTTATTTATTATGCGTGATTTATGCGTAGGGAAGTGATGCCTCAATATGAATGCATCAACTAGACATTGAAGATTTTAATGAGGACTTTAAAAATCATCCTGCAATATGGGATGGTAGCTCTGGTAAGTAGTTATTCTAACCGCATTCGTGAGAAAAGTGCATAGAATATTGCGAGGAATATTTGTGCAACAAATTTATTTAAAAAATCAAAATTAAATTTACAGCGGAAACATTTTTTTAGTATGTGATTACTTTCTTTTTCTTTATGAAAAAAAAATTAATAAAATTAAAGCTTATTTTTGTCGAAATCTATCCCGTCTGAGTCTTGCAACGAAACATCCACTAGAATTTACTGAAGCACTACTGACGCGCTTCTTCACGCCTCTAATTTGAAGGCGCCCTCAGGAACAAGCATTTATTTTTATCTATGCATCTATTATACACAAACTTTTGACTGTTTATTATTAGTTTATTAGTAGGATTATTTTACACATTTGTAACTCATAGCGTATGCCAAATTCTATGGCTGCCTGTCCACTGGAACTGAGAAGAGCGGAGCTTTGCAAATTTCAAGCAATATAATTATAGACTCCGTTCCGCTAACTTAGATAATTTTGTATATCCTGCTTAAATACGAGTTCCTTCGTACGAATAGTTATAGACATATGTAGGTACATACAACGTTATGTACGACTGATCTAGAACACTTTAGAATGGATGTGTGCTAGGAATAGTAGAGTAGGTAAAGGTAACACTGTTAGTGTTAGCATAGTGGTGCACCGGCAAAGGGGAATCAAAGTCCTGTGAAGCACGGTCAAGGGCAGTTGTGATCTCTTACCATCAGGAAAGCGCCTAACTCATCTCATCACATGTTTAGATAGAAAATGCTTTATTGCACAAAGTAAAAAACAAGTACATAGGCGAACTTAATGCTAGTTAGCATTCTCTTCCAGCTAACCTCTGCGTATTATGGAGATGTGGTAGTGCTAGAAAATAGTATAAAGCTTATTTTATTAACATAATACTTACGATATTATACAAAATACACCAATAAATAATAAATAAAATGCTCAAGTATTCTGGAGTGCCATGTAGTGACAAAATAGTCTGGATTTGAAGACCCCAATGGAGGTGGAATTGCGGATAGCTACAGGAAGAGAGTTCCACAGTCGGATCGCGCTGACTGTAAATGAGTTGGTATAAAAAGAGGTTTTGTGGTGTGGAACCATAAGAAGGAGATGTTGAGAACTACGCGAAGGGCGATCCGAGGTTGATAAAAGAGGGAAACGTTCTTTAAGATAAGTTGGAGAGAGAGGATTATGAAGAATATTAAAGAGAAGACACAGGGTATGAGTATCCCGTCGGTACCGTATTTATACGTACGTACGTATGTTTATATGGTGAAGGAAAAGTACTTAACGTAGAACCAAAAGTTCGAAAACAAGTGTCGAGTGCATGAAAGGAGCCTCTTCGAGGCGCACTTGAAATCCTTTCACCACACTGGTTCGAAAGAACTAGTGACACGATAAGAAGAAGACATGTTTATAAAAAAAAGGTTTAAGACTTGAGATAAAATTGAAATTCTATGATAATTATTACCATAGAATTTCAATTCCCGCTCTAAGTGACAAGGTCTGTTTTCGTATGTCCAAAAACGATGAAGTTGCGTCACCTAAATTAAAGTAACCGGTATGTTGGCGGTATGCGATAGTTTTTCTACCGGTTCTGGTAAGTTTTTGTTTTAATTTAATTAGATTTCGAATCGTTTGGGACTTGAAATTATTTGATTTTGTAGAAGTTATAATATAATAACTGATGAAGTTGAATGGCAGAAGTTATAATAAAGCTTATCCCCGGCTAAATGTTCATGAGACCGGGACACGTATCGTCAAAATTAAATATGTTCCTTCAAATTCAAATTCATAAATTTGCAGCAAGTAAAGTTGCCGAAGTTCTTAAAAAAATATTGTTTCAAGCTTGACCGACTTTCGTCATACGTCATACCCAGTAGTAAAAAATCGTATTGAAAACTTTTACTCTTCGAATGAAATTTGGGAATAAAAAAATATTTTTTTGTGCTAATATTTTTGCAGCCGATGAGAATTAATGTATGAAAATTTTTATTCGAGTAAAATGGATCAGATGCACCTGAGAACGACCCAATAATATTATCTAGGTTTAGCCTTCCAAAAGCAACATTTCGATAACGACTACGACCCACCTCCATTTACATACTAGTGATACACCTCCATAAAACCATAACACAAGCTTAAAGTTTAAAAAACTGAACTGACTGCAAAATATTTAAACATTCATTGTCAATTCATTATTCCAAATTAAATGTAAACATATAACTTATGTGTATATTTGTAATCTCCTTTAAAATACCTTCATTTTGATACCCTACGATAGGTTTGATCAACAAAAAATTATTAATGACTTACTATTTAGCTCCAAAAATCTGCCATTTTGATTATTTTTTAAAAGCCCATCTAAGAACACTCGGGTTATTGAGACGAATCTAACGATAGGTACCTTAACTGATAAAATCCATCCAGCCATTTGGAAAATACGAGGTAACCCAGAAATTTACATAGGAAATTTACCTACATACATACCTACATACAAGATACGCGTGAAAAACATAACCCTTCCTTAGCAGACGGGTAAAAAAAGAATCCAATAACACAAAAGCTCTTACCTCCATTCAAAACTCTGACTTCTTCATATGTAGGGGATCTCCATATGCTGGTCTGTGTCTTCTTCCTCCTGTAAACGGAGAGGTCTTTCCAGGCGAGCGTGAGGTTCTCAGGGCTGTCTCCCATGACCCCCATCTCGTCATCCTCCCAGTTCACGACGGCCCCCGTGAGGACGTTCCTCGTGGGGAGCTTCAGGCTGGCATCGTCCTTCATTGTGTTGGGGTCACGTCATTGATACTGCAGGAAAATTGAATAAAGCTTATAGACAGCTGATTGACCTTTCGTCTACTCAATAAATCGTTTATGTAACATTCTACTATAATTTTGGATTAATTTGGATTAATTTGGATTAACGGAGGGGTCTTTCTACGCGAGCGTGAGTTTCTCGGGCCTGTCCCCCATGACCCCCATCTCGTCATTCTCCCAGTTCACGACGGCCCCCGTGAGGACGTTCCTCGTGGGGAGCTTCAGGCTGGCATCGTCCTTCATTGTGTTGGGGTCACGTCATTCGTACAGCAGGAAAAATTAATAAAGCTTATGGACTAGCTGATTGACCTGTCTTCTATCTACTCAATACATGCATCGGTTAGGTAACATTCTAATATAATTTTGGATGAATTGGGATTAACGAAGGGTTCTTTCAACGCGAGCGTGAGGTTCTCGGGCTTATGACCCCCATCTCGTCATCCTCCCAGTTCACGACGACCCCCGTGTGGACGTTCCTTGTGGGGAGCTTCAAACTGGCACTCTACTCAAATTGTTTAGGGCCAAAAAGTAGCCTGTGTCTTTTCCCTGCTCCTAGAATTGTACACTTATCAAATTTCAGGCTGTTTGGTTCAGTGGTTTCGGCATGATTAAAAGCACTAAACATCTATTCGTCCTCAAAGACTTTCGCATCATTCCCAATTTTGGATAGTGGTACATCATTTATGTGGTTAGTAGGTATTTATTGCTTATGGTTTGATTTAAAGCTTGGAGCACAGAAGAAAGACACTCTTGGAGGTAGGCCGCAGACCGTAGTGACAATGTCGCTGGAATGTAACTGCAGATTTTTCTGTTCAAAAAAATTATGTGTGCCTTAAGACACGTGCTTAACGGTGAAGGAAAATATCGTTAGGAAACCGGCATGTCATAACATCTAGAAAGTTCGAAAACATGTGTCAAGTGCAGAAAAGAAGCGCACTTGAAATCCTTTCAACACACTGGTTCGAAAGAACGAGCGAAACACCGATAAAACTGGTTTACACAATGTATTGATTGTTTCCTGGAATAAATGAAAATGAAAATTTACAATCAAGATCTTCCAAATTGAAAAAGAAAAGAAGAATAATTCAATTGATATTTTTACGGAATTACTTTAAGGCGATGTTTAAAAGCTATGTGGGCACATTGCACTAATTTAACTTTCTTAAGTATTTAGGTACAGCTTAGTACTCTGTGGTACTATCATTAGCACTTAGGGTCATAATTGCGTTGACTGACTTTGAAGAAGAATTTGAAGAATTTATGATTGTTGAATAGGTAATCATTATTACCTACGGGTACAATTACTTAATTGACCTGTCATCTACCTACTCAATAAATCGGTTGGGTAACATCCTAATATCATTTTGGTAATCTTGGTCGGTAGCCAAAGTAGCCATCTAGCTATCGACTAATAAAACGCTACATCCTGTCTCAGGAACACGATCAATTGATACCTACATTTGAACACTTTAGAAATGTAGAATCTTTACGTTTAACTTTAACTTTAGCTTTAGGATAGCTAGGTACTACTTATGCAGGGTGAATGAATACTCTCAACCTCGAGGGCAAAATCTAAACTGCTGTAGTTATGGAAAAATGCTGTTAGGTTACGGGCTATTTGATGAAAATAAAAACTGCATATATAAAACTATACATATTTAAAAAAAAATAGTTTATCTATTACCCATCATAGTACTGTCATGTTCATCAGTCTCCATCTCTACTTATCTCATCTCGACATGTTTTACGTAGGTACCTACTTAAACGTATGTGTTCGTTCGCCTAAAACGCTCATTATTTGGAAGTAGGTAGGCACGTAAAATAGCTAAACGTAAAGCGACTTTCGTCGTGGCCAAGTGCGAGTGCAGTTGCGGTTGACGAGGTCGTCGGCTTTCCCTGTAACGTTACACGGTGGGTGTAGGGTTACATATCGGCTCACAGTTCGATAGGCTAGGAATGGGGTAATCTATGCTGTTGAGTGTGAAACCATGGAAAATATCCGTATGAGGCATTTAATGCACATTCAGAGCATTTATCAAACTTAGGGCTTATTAGCATATGTGAGCTAGAGGCCCTTGCTTGCCTTAGACATCTAGGGGCCCTTGCACCCAGAGAGAAGACATTATGTACAGAGTGTTTTTTCGTAGACGAGAAGATAAGTGTCTACTTCTAATTAATTCACCCCCAGACTTTGCATTTCTATCGGCTGGATCTAAAATTGGTCAGTTTGGTTGTGCTATCCATGTCACTCGCCACAATATAAAAAGTGACTTCTTGTGATCAAAAGATCAGAAAATTATGTATGTTATTAGTGAAATGTAAGAAATAGGTAGGTATCATGTAGTATGTAGGTACTCTATAAAGAGTAGGTGTATAGGAATAGGAACCTGATTATCATAAACTCAGTTAATTACGTACCTACATACTGCGTACCTACTTACTTTCTGAAAGATTGAGTTTCAATCAAGCTTTCTCTTTTTAGCTTGACATGACATGACTGTTACATACCTACATACAAGTCTATGGAAAGTATTCATACGTAGGTAGGTGTAGGAACTAGTACCTACTATCATTATTACAGGACAGGTAGTACAGGTACCTACTTACAGAAGGTGCACGATTTTGATTGTCTGAAGTCAGTAGCAAATAGCAAGTAGTGGTCAGAACAGGTAGCAAATTTAAATTTAAATTCTTACTGCGCAGCTATTTCAGATAACTTCAATTCAGACCAGTCACTTCTCGGAACGCCCACTGTAGCACTTTCGTAGAGGCTCTACGATTATGGTACGTGTTGCACGTATGGTATTACTGATTTTCCCGCTATTTTTTACCAAAGTAAGTTAGGTAACTACAAGGTTAGGTACTAGGTACGTAAGTAAAATGCATTCTTTATACTTTTAATTGAAACAAGTAACACTTTTGTTTCATTGAACACCATAAGTCACTGCCTTACTCTTAACAATTTCACAACAGTTAACCAATAAAACACATTTTACTCAATAAAGGAAAACTTACCGGAAATAAATCAATTTAATATCTGGACGACGAAAAAGTAATCCTTTGCACTATAACGACACGGCTAAAAAGTAAATTTAGTTTTTTTTTTACCGTAAACTCGCGTGGCACTAGCGTGCGACTCTATGAAGCCACTAGACCCAACTGATGGCTCTACTTACTCTATTAGCCAGTTTCGCATAGCTAATAGGAGCTATTCTCATTTAATTAAAAAGGGATTAATAAAGTGAATTCATTTCTTTATAACGTAGGTACTTAGTAGTCAATACCTCTGTTGTTGCTTGAAACTTGACGGAGGTACCTAGTTAATGTTTTATTTTACGTACTTGGTGTGATAAGTGTACTTTGGTGGGTATGGCTTTAAAGGTATAACAAGCCTTATAAAACTAGGATGTAGTTATGGGCGGTTCCACTAACCGTAACCGTCTCCATACTGGTTGTCTGGAAGAGATCGCTTAATAGTGATAAGACCGCCCATTGTACTAAATATTTTGTAATGTTTCCTACTCTTTGTTATTGTTATTTGTCTTATGGTGTACAATAAAGCATTTTCAATCATTCATTCATTCATTCACTATGATACTCTATTACCTACTTAATATTGTTCCATTTTCGATACATTTATTTTTCTTTCCAAGACCAATATTCGAGGGTCCAATGATATTATAGAGTCATATATTGAAAAATACGGATGGGTCTGATTACCAGATACATTTTTAAAAAACAGACACTCATCCCAACATTATAAAACTCAAGTTTAATGTAGGTAAAGGTAGGTACGTAGTGAATGACAAAATTAGTATAATTCATCCCTCATCATCATCATACCTACGGTAAACAAAAATCGCTATCTTACTCCTTTTTTATCAATATTATTTTATATAAGTATACCTACCTACCTACGTATTTTATCATTCTATCTACTGTTAAAAGTACCTATTGCCATACAGCATTGAGAGTTCGGAACAAAGACTTTTTACACTTGACGAAAATAGCCGAACTTCAGATTCTGAAAATGCACTTTTTTGGTGAATATATGTGGTTTTTGTCAAAGACAACACGCCCGTTTTCAAGTCATTGAACTCTGAAATAATAATATTTCCTTTTTTTATAAAATATATTTTACTGACTACTTAATTGTTATATATTTTATCAATGAGGAAAGAAAGTTTTTGGAATTAAAACACTTTTGAGGAGTTTTGATCATTCGCAGTTTTCACTAACATAGTGATATCTTTAAAACACATTAGTTACTCTACTCTTTGGTTCATAAACAAACTTTTTTAAATGTCGCGAAGCGCGACTTTTCATTCCGTTTGATTTTTCGCTTTTCATTTGTTTCTGTTTTGATTTGTTGTGGTAACCAATAATTTTCAACGTTGAGTGCACCGTTTACAATATTATTTGTGCAAAGATCGGTAACGATCCCAAAGTTTCGTCGTAAGACATGGGAAAAGTAAAAAACAACAGCAATCGTCGTTTGAGAACGCCAAATTGGTCTCTGGAGGAGAAACAGTACCTTCTTGAATTAATCAAGGCTCGGAAAGAGGTGGTCGTAACTAAGAGCAACAACGGCCCCAACTTCTCTGAGGAAAAAAGCACAGCGTGGAACGAGATTTTGGTAGAACTGGAAACCAAATTTGGCGCGAAGTTCGTAGGTAGCCCTATCAAGAAGGTGAAGACTCAGTGGCAAAACATGAAGCGCCTGGCTCGTGAGGAAATATCCCAAATTGGACCGGTACTACACAAACTGACTAGACAAACTGTCGAAGTTTGCCAAATCCTAGACATGGTAAAAGATGGTGTGTTGAAAGTAGAGGCCCAGAATCTAAATGAAACAGCATTAGCCACTAATGTCGTGATTAAAACTGAACGCATTGATGAGTAAGCTTTTTTTATATCTATACAAACATACCTAACTAAGATAATTAGTACCTAGGTACCTACGTACGTACATAGGTACACAATAATGTTTTCTTTATCTAGTTGGTGATGCAATTGAGTTAATATCAATGCTATGTTGGTGAAGATTAGTACTTACCTACTTACTTATTTTATTAACTAGGTTCCTATATTTTAGAATGTGAAGATTAGTTCACAAAAAGATATAATATAACACATCTGAAATATTTATTATTAGTCATGGTACCTACTACCTATTCATATTTTTAGGGATATGAACCAATCCGTTTGCAGTGCAAGTGATACAAAAAACCCTGCAATGGTCATTGATACTGATCCGAACAAAGAAGATCTCCATTTCAACCCCCTTGATTCATCGGGTTCTTCTGCTTCGGAACAAGTATCAGAGATGAATGAGTCTGGGATTTCCGAGGAAGCTAGCATAAATAGTAGTTTTAAAAAAAATGCATCAGCAATGACGGATGAAACTTATTTTAAGGATCCAAATGTCAGGATGAATCCATTTCACAGGGAGATGCAAGATTATTTCAAGTTAGTATTTTAATTAGCCACTAAACACATGTATTAAAAAAAGCAAATGTATTCTTTGAAGTACATTTATGTGCTTTGATTTAATTAGGTACTTACCTAGGTACTTACTATGATCAAACAGTAGGGTCTAACATTATAATCACTTCATATTGGTAGACTAGCGTCATCTAGTTCTTATTAGTAAAACTATTATGTAACGTTTGTATTTTCCTAGCTTAGAAGCACCATGAAATTTAATCATTTTTTTCAGATTTATTTCGGCTGAGAAATTGATGAAAATGGAATCAATAAAAGAAGAAAGACAGGTCATCCGGGCTATGAGAGAAACTGCAGAACTGAACAAAATCATTGCAGAGCAAAAACTTAAGCATGTGTTGTGGATAAAAAAATCAGAGATGGCGTAAGTATTGGCGTAAAACAAAACTAACAACTAGAAGAATCCTTAGCATATTTTTTGGTTTATTTCTACTTTATTAAATTTGAGCAAAGCAAATCACCCTGCTTTATATTTTTTTGTAAGTTTACATTCATCGCAATCTTAAAAACTTGAAAATAAAAAATAAAATGACAGTGAATTTAGTAAAAAATTGACAGTGACAAAATAACGGCCACGAACTGTCAATTTGAATTTGACAATTAAACCGTCATTTTGATTTTCATGCAAGAGGAGAAGAAAATTCATTTTGTGAAACGAAAAGAACTGCATTCATAACTTTTGATAAGAATTATTTTGTGAAATCGAATCATGAGTTATATTTCTAGCACTAGGACATCGCTATCAAAGGGTGCGAGAGCTATTATCAACGTCAGGTAAGTAAACCGGCCGGGAAGGTTACGCAACTTTCGAGAAAGCACATTTTATCATATTGTTGACAACAACGTAAATGTGAAGAAAGGAGGAGAGTCACCTTGGAATTCTTTATAACCTAGATAAATGAAATGCTACGGTTGCTACTGGCTCGTCAGCTTGCGTGCCAATGATAACACACGCCATGAAATACTGCGACTTTGTATTGATCATTGAGTTACATGTCGTTTTGATGCAACTGATCGAATTAGATTTTCAACAGAAGTTATTTTGGATGGTGACATTTCACTTGGCATTAAGTCCCTTTGTTTACTTCTCAACCTTATTCTTTAATATTAAGTCCGTAAGCTGATACCAATTAGTGTCTTATAGGAAAAAAACAACCCTCCTTTGCAGTTGAGTGAAAATACCATAGCAAGTAGTTACCTTCATAACTGAATCATTTTGTCTCAAGTGCTAAAATGTCTTAGCTATGCAGAAAAATAATGGAAATCTCTGCCAAATGCTGTATTTGCTGTATATCTGTATGTAATTCTTGACCTTCGAAGGTTATCTTTGATTGATTGCATACCCATTATTTATTCGCCATATCATAGGTGTTTTTATTTTATGAAGTGATAAAACTATGTTTTGGCCATTAGATAGCAACATTGTACAAATAATGCATTTGGCATCTAGAAAACTAAAAAATATAAATAAGAGCTCCAAATATGGTCCAACATACAAAAAATGGTGGAACTTAATAAAACAGTAATGGACTTTGGTCCAAAAGTGTGAAGCTCATCCCTGTTTATTGCTGCATATGTGGTGCATATATCTCCAATCACAATAAAAATGTTGTTTTGCGTCTCAAATCAATCTCTTTGCAAAACTCGCAATCATTGTGCAAACATGTTTGGCATGAGTCATTGTTAACAACATCACAAGGTTTATTTTTAGTTGAAGACTTTATGTTGTTCATTTGAAGCAATAAGTATTAAATCTCACTTGAATGCACATCAGCTCAATACATTTAAATAAAATTATTCAAATAATTCTTGTGGAATAAATAAATAAACCATCTCTGAAATTATAAAGGTGAGCCTACTATTGATGATATAATTTCATGGTCTTATATTTTAGTTCTTTCAGCTTCATTAGCCATTCTTTTTTTACCCTCCAACCACATCCATGACATATC
This sequence comes from Lobophora halterata, assembly GCA_932526365.1. Lineage (NCBI taxonomy): Eukaryota > Metazoa > Arthropoda > Insecta > Lepidoptera > Geometridae > Lobophora > Lobophora halterata. Next base: position 10,606,356 of record OW052002.1, read on the forward strand.
TTGATGTGCAGGCATGTGTAAATCTAATGTGTATGAATATACTGTGCAAGTTTCTCTAGCTCAGCCATCACGTTGCTACTGACTTAAAAAAAAATCACAAAGTGTCTAATTATGTTCCTACCCATGACTGCTGGGTAAAGATTCCTTGTATCACATCACATTATCATCAATCTATAGCAGTCTACTGCTGGACGTTGGTCTCTCCCAAGCCGGCTCTTCTCATACTTCTGAAAGCCATAATGCACAAACCATCGCTCCATCTAACTAAACGTCCTATACTATGCTTGCCTAGAGGCGGTCTCCAATCAAGAACATGTTTACCCCAAAACGCCGGACTAATGCCACTTGCTTATCCTCATTTCGGATTCTAGCCTATTATACCCTTCTATCTATCCGAAGAGAAACCCTGAGCATTTCTTTCTTGATTCTATATGATATGCCATTGTTTGCCAATCTTGTGCAAGAAACAACTAATATGTTCCTATTATGTTTATTTCTAGGATGTATTCAGGCGAGCCTGGTTCTGGTGCGGGCAAGGGAGGCGGCGCTGGTGGCTCTATCCGCGAGGCCGGCGGTGCCTTTGGAAAGATGGAGGCGGCCAGGGAGGATGAATACTTCTACAAGAAGGTCAGTATTTACCTACTTAATATTTGTCTCGTCTCTTTGTTGTGTGAGTCAGTGGCTAGATCTGAGTTTTCAAACCATCAGCAACCTCCTAATTACCTTGACAATGACATCTATTATTGTTGAAGCAGGGACCGACAATTTTTGCACCCTCTGAGCCTCAGAAGGGCCGTATCCTATTGCCTTATGCACAGTAGTTTATTTTTATAAATGTTTGGACATTTCACACAACGCCATCTAGCCCCAAACCATTAAATAAAGTCACTACCCAAACTAAGCTAAGTTTGAATGTTTGTTGATACCAGGGAATTTCTTGAGGCGAAATAGTCCATGATAGCGTAGATTTTAGAGCTTGCAGAGAATTCCTGAGGAAAAAATCCAGACCAATCAAAAAGTTAAACCATTTATTTGCGTAATATGGGTTCTTAAAATTCTACCAAAAATATATTCTTAAAATCCTTACGACCAGTGGCAGTGGCTGGCATTAGAATGAAAATCATTTATCATTATTATTATTTATCATGATTAGACCAATCAAAAAATCAAACCATTTATTTGCGTAATATTAATATGGGTTCTTAAAACTCACCAAAAATAGACCAGTGGCAGTGGCTGGCATTAAAATGAAAATCATTTATCATCAGCTACTGATATACTTCATTTTAATGTGGTCCATTCCCATATTAATCATGTCAATATTAAATTCTATTTACCATCTAACTTTACCCCATCCAATTGTTATTGAGCCTCAAGTTACAAGATCTCTATAATATAATAACCCACTGAATTCTCCACAGCAAAAGGAACAGCTCCAAAACATCAAATCCCACCTCGGCAAGGAAATTAGTTTCCACCAGGATGCTATCAAACGTCATGAGGATGCAATCAAAAGACACAAGGAACAGATGACCGAGATGGAGAAGAAGTGATTGGCAGAACTTGAGCACTGATAAGCTGAGCAAGCAAAGCATGCTTAACCATTATCATCTCTTGATAAATTTTACTTGATTAAGGCAATGATTATTTTAAGGGTGTTACTATGCTTTTATTTTCTTTAGATTTAGTCCAGGTTGAATTACACTGATTAGGCATTTCAAAAATTGTTTTTTTTTTATTTTGTTTCAAAATAGGTTCCAAATAAGTCTCAATTTGCGTTGCGCTAGTGGTTGGAAGATAAGATTCATGACTGATGTGCTAACTGGGTGTGGTATGTAGGTATTCAAAAGTTTGGTGAGTAGTAGCAGACTAGTAAAAAGTACTAAGTACTTTTTACTAGTCTAAGTCTAAGTAAAAAGTACTAAGTACTTTTTACTAGTCTCTGGTAGGTATTGCCTAAATTATTATTGTTAGGTTTATAGAAATGTAGTAAGCTGTTATCACTAATTTCATATCATTAGTTATTTATTTAATAGTTACAAACAAAGACGTTATAAGGCCAACAATAAGTCTTTAGCAGTACCAGATAATTTTCAATGCTGCCATCTAGCGAATTCTCAATGTACTAAGTGTCAACTTTCGGACTGCTATAAACCACATCGAATAATATTGTTAGTTTGTACACACACAAAATTTTATGATACAATATTTTATTTATAAATGATATTCGGTATTCTAGCTGTAAATGTATCAAGCGACCATCGAGTTACATTTACACATTTAACTCAATGCAAGCGACTATTATTTTTTTAGAATTTTTCCTTAGATGTCTATTGTTGCTTCATTGAAAGTAAAATAGATGGCGTTATAAGCAACAATGTTTATCAGCTGCTCTTTACAAAGAAAGAAGTCTGCATCTGCAGTACAGTACCTGAGTTAGACTCTGACAAAGGTTTGAATGGATAGCTTGTAGTACATGACTATGAGTTCCTAATCATGTAAATTAGTTGTAGGTAATGTTTAAAGCATATTTAATTTCTATTGTAATGTTATATAAGTACTTTCTTCTAGATAAGGTACATTGCTTAACAACTTACATAGTAAGATGTTTCGGCAATATGCCACTTATTGCCAGCGTTAAATGACAGTTAACTGGCAATCAAACATAGACTTCTAAGAAATTGTAATATCATTGGACGCATTTAGATGGCTAGCGCTTTGTTTGTTTTGATCGTTACAGTCGGTCGTCGCCCCAGCAAATAATATTTGTGGCGGCGAGTGACCAAAATTAGAACCCTACGTTTCATTGTAGGTACGGCGTCTGACTGTACTAGCTGGCGGGGCGGGTTAGGGGCATGTTTTTATAATTCCGTGTAATAAATAGGAGTGTGCGTGACGAAAAAACGTAGCTCCATCGACCATCGGTCCACGGGCGAACGACCGAACCCCGAGACTTGAGCTGTGAAGTTAGCGGCGAACTGCCAGCCGCGTCGTGATCGCAGCCAAGCCAGTGCCAGTTTACCAATCGCAATAGGACGCCGCATGTCGGTTCGCGTCTCGTTCTACGTGCATGGTGTTTGTGAAATAACATAACAGTTCTGTGTAGTGTCAATTCTGTGTTTGTGTCATAGCTTGCCGTCCCGGTTTGGCAGTAGTGATGCATTTAAGGATTTACCTATGGCTGTCTTGTTTGCTGCTCGCAGGATACGTTCGCGCGACAGAGGTAAGGGGGCCGTCTTAAATGCGGCATTAGCCCGGCTTTTTGTTGTAACAGGGGCCCGGATTCGGCCTTACGAGACCAGAAACCACGACGCTACACTTGCGTAACTTTCAATGTCACACAACAATACGCGATTATAACGTGTGCAGTTCGAACGTTTACTACGAGACGCGACGAGACGGTTGCCTTGAAGGTACCTAATCACAGGTAAACACTTCTTATCGGCCGCGTTCCCATCGATCTTCGTTTGTTTATCACCAGCAGCGTTGCGTAGAGCATCGTGGTAGCACGATGTGCGATGTAAACATGGCCACAGACAGCCGAATAGTTGCTGGTACACGTCCGAGAAATGAATGGGAGCGATCGCCAAGCGCCCACGTTGCTTTGGGAGAAAGCTGTGATTGGACGCGCCTACATAAAAAAGCTGGCTATTGCACCCATGCACCGAGCTTCAGGCTCCTCTACTAGCTACACAAACTTTTGTAACCAACCTTTTTCGATTGTTTAAGAATTTAGTCTTTACGTAGTCTGAATCAAGCTGAGCGCAGAACTTGGGAGGCTGGTCATAAACAAACTATCCCTTATTTACCTACGTGTGAGAGGAGAGGCCAGTTAATGGTATGGGAATGGTATGTATAATAGTATGTCACCATCGAACTAAGTTCGTCTGTCTGTATGGTCTGTCTCAGCCCGTCTGTATTCGACGGAAGTCGGATATATCTGAACATGAGTAATGAGGCAGACAGACGGGCGTTAATCTTATAATGTTTTAACTGACTGTACATTAGTAAAATCTCATGGAGCTATTGGGAGTTAATGTATGAATATTTAAATTTATAGAAATATCTTTCATGGGGCTATTGGGAAATAAGAAACAATAGAATCATGGAGCTGTGGGAATAAGCCACGATTAATGCTTGTAGTGCAGACAGATTATTGCGCCTATGTAAATGCGGTGACCATGAAGGGTTTTAGCAAACGGGGCACTGAGGCTAATACCTAATATCACCTAATTTTTATTTTACCAATCAGAGAGGGGGTGGCTTGATGGGAAAAAAGAAGTGAGACTGCACAGCTCTAAGGAAATAAAAAATCTTACTTCGCACTCACACACTCTGACCTCATGAACGTCTTATCCGCCAAAAAGATCAAAACAGTTCTGAGAAAGATTTTGGGTATTACCTACTGAGACGTGATAAAATAATTTTGATCGTAAACATCCCACACGGAGTAGGTATGACCGAGTAGGTATTTACGCCTAACTATTCAAATACCTAGCTTTTAGGCAGGTTCATTGCAAGGTTCCTACACTACCTACTTACCTATACCTAGGTATTAAAAAAACATGTGAGTAGGTACCTAGACTACCTAGTCTTCCTCTTATCGTGTCACTAGTTCCTTCGAACCAGTGTGGTGAAAGGATTTCAAGTACGCCTCGAAGGGGAGAGGCTCCTTTCGTGCACTCGACACATGTTTTCGAACTTTAGGACCTAGTTGCTTTCATAAACTTTCATTACCTACGTCTTTCTTAAATAACGCCTAGATAACAAATAACAACCTCAGGTCCTCCTTATTCTGGCATTCTTATTTAGGTCCCTTTTTCTGTCATTTAAAATTCCGTAAATATTTTTCCCACAATCCTCATGTTATATCTAAAACTGCATCGTCAGTCGTCACCTTCAAATGCCTGCCTAGTGCCTACCTATAATACCTACCTACCTACCTATCTACATTTATATTATATAGTGAAACATGAGATGAGTGAAGCCAAGTGACCCTGGTAATGTCTTACAAGGTATCCTTGGTGTCTGCCTACCTATAGGTATAGCGAGATTCTTTCTTGTCTGAAGCTGAGCTATCTATTTCCAAGAACAATAGGGTAATAACGACGTCTTTGCATCATAAAACATAGACATAGAGAAAGGTTAGAAATTACACATGACATCTAGCCCCAAACTAAGCATAGCTTGTATTATGGTTTGATAGGTACTTAACTGATTGAATACATAGGAACGTAATAATACTTTTTTGTATGAGAATAAAAATTAATAACATAGAAAACAATCAGACCAACCCTGATGATCATCCATCAATCATCACATAACACAAACGTTGGTCCTGACTCCTGAAGCGGGAATTCAATCTGAATCAAAAATGTGAGCAAATAATATTCCAAAGTCATTTAAAAAATACCTTGGTCTTGCTACTATCTTATAAAGGTTGTCTTGAGTGTTTATAATTTTATTCTTATGTTGGCTACCGAGCCAAGTCCTATCAATCGATTTAGAATTATTTTTTCGTTCAAATAGCCCCTAATAATTCTTGTGGCAAAATTTTATACAGAAATAATTTACAAAGTATAACCTAGGGAGTCAGCTTAGTCATCTTTCTGAGGCAAGTCAAGCTCTACCTTATCATGGTAATAATTGCTGCGTGCAAGACCAAGGTAAAGCCACCGGTGTCTCACTTTCTATGAACACGCAGCATTATCTATCTAGACAGAGGACTTATTTGTTATCGAGTACGGGTACCATCCTACTTGCCCCGACTCTACGCATACTCTTCCATCACGTGTCAGCCGCAATCCTGCCCCTACCATTATCCAATTACCTAGGAGTCATGCGGCGCAGTACGCAGTATCTTATGCGTCAAGGATGGAAAGGAAGGAAGTTTTTACCAAGCCATTCAAAGGACCTCAACAATGATCATGAATCAAGCGTATGTAACCTTCTTGGAAAATAAGACGAATGATACTTGAATAATAGCGGAAAAACAATGTAACTTGGAGCTTCGGGCGAGGGCCTCAAGTTAGGTGGTAGGTCATGTCAATGTACTCACTCATAATAGAACCTTAGCTCTGCTGTTGAACGTGGCTTTTTCCTCTATGACCTCCCAAATCGTGACCAGAAGTTTTGGCGGGAACGTGAGAATGATAATGTCGGTGGCATTGTAGGTATTAATTAACAAAACTTGTAGCCTGTACTTATTACTTTGAGCGTTAAGGCCGGCTAGTCAGGGTGCATAATAAAGCTTTTAGGTTTAAAAACCCTGACCCATCTTTTAACTCTACCAGAACAATACATGTTTTATAAAGTATTTTGGTCACCGAGGGGAATCCTGAAATCCGAATTCCATACAAAATTATAGTAATTTCTTCATACTATTAGTTTCGTCCATGTTTTTTGATTTCGTCAACAAAAAAAGTGAAAGGTTTCGTACTTTAATTTAGATTTTATACGTGTTTTAAAGTTAACCCTACTAACTTAAAAACACGTATAAAATCTAAATAAAAGTATGAAACCTTACACTTTTTTTGTTGACGAAATCGAAAAACATGGACGAAACGAATAGTGTGAAGAAATTACTCTAATACGGCGTACTCTTTGAGTATTTGTCCGAAACATTTTGTATGGAATTCGGATTTGAATATTCCCCATAAAGTGTAAAAACGCGAACGTGTATTTATAAATTAACTCAGGTAGGTAGGTACTTTTTTTTTGTCGAAGAACTCTATGCTATTATGTACTGGTGGTGGCGTCTTTACTAGAGGCTTCTATGGAGTTTTGGAGGCAACACGAAAAGTCACGTTTTACATCATTACACTATTCACCAACACTCGTACACGTTCCAAGCACTTAATGTATAAAAAACCACCGTTTTCACGCCAGTTTTGTATTGTAAAATAATTTAATGCCGTGAATGCGACATTTTCACGTTCCCGCCTAAACTCCCACATTACTTTATTGGTATGGCTAATAGTGACTCTACATCAACTCCCATAACTTCATTAGACAACCTCGCCACGCATTATGAAAACATGCACGCTTTGTGTGGTTGCGGATTCCATGAATGATACAACGCCCAATCGATTGTTACCACTCGCCAAAACAACTGCCTGTATCGAGTAACTTAATATGCAAGTTTAGCAGTCATTGCCCCTACGCGTGATCGGCTGTTCCCCTAATATCACTAGCATTCGTGGTACAGGATATACTTACTAGGTATCCACGTGTAACTACCAATTCTCATAGGCCAGTAAAACACTGTTTTACGCTTGTCTACTTTGAGACATATTGGTGGTCAGTCTCAAAGGCCCAATAATTTTACTAGCTCCAGTGCCCTTCAAACCGGAATACAATAATGCTTGCATATTACTGCTTTGCGGCAAAGTATCTGGTACTGTGTTGGTTGGTAGGTTGGTATTGGTACCTATCAATCTAGATGAAATTCTCTCGGGGTTGCCTTCCAACTGTAGAATACAATAAATCAATACTTGTAAAAAAAACTCGTATATACTGTTCTTCTTCTTATCGTTTCATTAGTTCTTTCGAACCAGTGTGGTGAAAGTATTTCATGTGCGCCTCAAAGAGGCTCCTACCGTGCAAAGACTGTTGCAAACGATCTTTATATTGCTCTACCACTTGGGCAACTCGGGGAAAAAAATAATGAAAAATTGTAAAAGAACCGAAATCCATAAAAATAAATGGGCTCAACTCAACCGATTAAAGCAACAAACTAAACCCAGTTAATTTGCGCTGAAAAATGCCGATAAATATTTGAAGTTGTTGATTGAAAATAAATATCGCGGCGTTTTCGTTTCCGGATTACAAAAAATCTTCTATGCATAACTGCTTATGTAGCATAAGCAAGCATAAGAAATAGCTACTTAATAAAAAAAAAATATCATCAAACAATCAAATAATTTATTTGCGTAAAGGGTTGCTTCTTAAAATTCTACTACATAAATCAAATGATGGTGCTAACTTACGCAGTAAGGTCCAAAAGTTTCAGGCCAGATGAAGGAAAGCCACTGAATGAAATTAAAACGTCTGGATGATGTGTATGGGCATTCTTCTCCTTCATATTCCACTTCATATTCCAGCGAAACAGTTTCGAAAGAGATCAATTGATGAATAGACGAACTTCTGAGGCTTTTGCGGATGAATTTGAGGAGAAGGCTGTACTGGACTAATAAGGCAAAATATTAAGTGTATTGGAATATAGGGAGATTATATTTAAAAATAATAATTGTAGTTCTATATTAACTTTAACTCACGGTACGGCTAGTCCACCAGTTTAAAGTCGCTCAGCGAGCTATGGAACGGGCTATGCTCGGCGTCTCTCTGAAGGATATGATCCGTAATGAGGTTATCCGACAGAGGACCAAGGTTACCGACATAGCTCAGAGAATTAGCAAGCTGAAGTGGCAGTGGGCTGGTCATATCTGCCGAAGAACCGATAACCGCTGGGGTAAACGAGTTCTTGAGTGGAGACCGCGAATCGGCAAACGTAGTGTAGGACGCCCTCCGTCCAGGTGGGGTGACGATCTGCGGAAGGTTGCAGGCAGAAAATGGATGCGGCAAGCCGAAGACAGGGCGCGATGGCGCTCATTGGGAGAGGCCTATGTCCAGCAGTGGATTGCGATAGGCTGATGATGATGATGATGATGATGATATATTAACTTTGCATTTTATAGTTCAGGACAGAAACTTTTGGACCTTACCTACTACGTATATCGACTCTATTTTGCTTTGCTTCTGTCCATCTTGGTGTTCTAAAGGAATACCGTTATTCATCTATGGAAGCAACCCACTTGTAGTTGTAGGTGGTTGTGTCGAAGACTCGAAGTTTATCTGCTGAAGGTTTTACTTTAGTCAAATTCAAAGGAAGTCAATAACCAGAATACGCTAAACTTTAGTAATATATTATTATTATCTGAACATCGAAACCATTGTGCAATTTGAATCAATAATCCATTGTATATGGAATTTATTGTTTGGCGAAGCAATCAATTCCAATAGGTGAATGGAACGTATTATGATGATTAATTTTACAGTTTCAAACTGTTCTGTTCATATCTAATGGGTTTTTAAAGTTGTTAACTTCGGTTCTAATTTGCTATTGTTAATTAGCTTCTTCCCAAGGAGCCTTCGCTCGCCAAGATAATCACTCGAATAGATACTTCGACCTGACAGACAACGCTCAGGCTAAGCAACCAGACGTAGAGACTTAAAATTTCGAGAGTATGTTCGTCAAGAAGTGTATGCGCGTACTAAATATAATGTTGTAAATTCACAACGCAAACGAAGTTGCGGGTATTGACTATTTATAGACTTATAAGTATTTAAGATCACAGACAACCTTATTGCTAAATTGTCTGTAATGCATTCAATAGTTTAATGTTCAAGTATAAGCGTTCAAATATTCTTCCGCGTTCATTCAAATTTAAATTCTAGTAATTTATTTGGAATACAAATTTAAAATATAAAGTGGGAGCGTTGACTACTTTTGAAACTGTAGCAGCAGTCAGCACCTTCCTTGGAACGAACAATAGTAGGTACAAGGTTCCAACATTAATAAAAAACACTTAAATTAAAAATAAAAACACTAATAGATGTGGTAGAATAAAAACACTAATAGCAAGTTAAAAAATAGAATACTGTGAAAAATTTTGTCATTATTTCATTACAGGCGTAATATAAACGTAAAATGTGTTTTATAATAAAAATCATTAAATCCAAACACATGTTTAACAAAATAGGTAGTTAAAGTCTTAAAATAATGTCCTTTCTTCGTAACAATAACTTATACAAATTAAAGAATTTGTAAAGTTCGCCATCTGGTTAACAGCAGCTGTTCGGAATACTTTGCCAGTTATGATGATTCACTGTTCATTCATGATTTTCTCATTGCTGGTATTCTCCTAAAAATATATGAAAAAGTTTTAATTAAGATTATTTGACCTTATTGTTAGCGCCAGCGTTCTAAGATCATGAAAATTATTTCATTCTTATTATATGTAAGTGTATGTCTTACCTATATCTTACTCGTGCTTATAGCTAGCTATTCTTTTTAACGTATCGATATCAATATAAACCACTATGGTTTGTGCAAGTGCTATGATATGAGTAAACATTTCGAGTGTCGTCATCTCGATTGGAAGTACCTAAGCAAGTGTGTATCAAGACTGGAACTCATTTAATTTGCTACGCAAACGAATATGAATTTCAGCTAGTAAATAATATTTGTGTTCAGCGATCAGCCACAGCAGTTTCTTTTGATTAACATCGTCAGGAAAGGTCTTCGTGAAATATTAGTTTGATTAAAGATAGAGTAAGTGCATCCGCAAACGGGTCGCCGACTGTAGCTACCGGTGGCCGGCGTCCGTCAGATTTCATACACTCACTGTAGTCGGCGGCTTCATACAGTCGCTGTAGTCGGTTACGCGTTTGCCTCGATTGGTGAATATGAGATAGGATCTTGTTTCTAGACGTGTCTAACGTATTCCCTTAGTGATATCACATTCAAATTGCTAGTTCCACTTAGTAGTTGCGCGTGTTACAATGCAGAGCTCTAACAAGGTTCATCCGTCTTGCTAGGTTGAATTTTCTACAAGGACTTTCTGGAAAATTCTAAAAGTTTTAGTGGTATAGTAAATTCAACTACTAAGCCGCCGGTTACGGGAACCGAGAAGCGATATTTATGGGCAATTCACCACTGCAAAAGTCAATGGAAAAACGAAATTTGTGCACTGTGTTTGCTTCCTACCTAGGCTTTATTACGTACTAGCTGGTGCCCGCGACTTCGTCTGCGCAGGTATCTTTATAAATTGTAACCTATGTGTTATTCTGATGTATAAGTTATATTATTGTAAAGTTTCATTAAAATCCATTCAGTAGTTTTGACGTGAAAGAGTAACAAACATCCATCCATCCATCCATCCATCCATCCATCCATCCATCCATCCTTACAAACTTTCGCGTTTATAATATTATATATAGTAGGATAGGATTATTGATAGAGACATCTGAAAAGCCTACTTTTTTGTTCCAATTTCTTCCAAAAGAGCTGCTTTTACCCTTTCGACAAAGTCTTTTTACAATATATTTTTCAAATAAACTTAAGAATGAAAACAAACCAAACTAAACACGTAGAGAAAAAAGTAAAACCAATAATTGATTGATTCAGGCGTTACTTTGCGGAAATCCATAAATATCAACAAATTATATAAATATATTTAGTAATAAATCCGCTTGATTTCTAAACAAAGGTTTTAATTAACTTAACTTTAGTTTCGAAACGAGAGTCTCTCGTTTCGAACTTCGGCGAGTCGACACCTCCTGATGATGCCTCGTGTAGAGGCGAAACACGTGTCGTATCTTTAAACTTTGGTTTTCTGTTCGTTGACTCTTTGGTTTATAATATAGTAATATGTTATATATATATGTTATATATAGTAAATTATTATTTTATTTTATTATGTACTAAAGTTCTAAACTAAAGTTAAGTTAATTAAAACCTTTGTTTAGAAATCAAGCGGATTTATTACTAAATATATTTATATAATTTGTTGAAGTAAAACCAATATTTTATCGATACTTCTAATGGTTTACCTACCTATAAATAAGTATCTAGATCTTGTGAAGGCACCATTTTATGCGACCTTGAAAGTGTTTTATACGACAATACAAGACTGGTGTAGTCATAGATTGATAGAGGTATTATACTTACTGCGGATTCAGATTAGCGGATTCGCCGCTCGTGTTTTCTTTTTTGCAACGCGCGTCTACGCTCGTTGTCGCGCGTATACTTGTTGCGAATGTTGCGAACCACGTGAAAAAAACGCGCAGAACACAATTCGTATGCCAAATTGGTTCTGCGCATCTTTGTCACGTGGTTAGCCAGAAGACAAGTGGATTGACGCTTAGTATACAAGAGCGAAAGCCACGAGAGGCGTCTCAAACTACTGACACTCACTAGAAAAAACCGAGCGTAAACGTTGATATACGCGGGTATAGGCGCGTTGGGCTTTTGAAGTTTGCGAGTAACAAATTGTCCACTGGCAAACCTCGTGACAATGATGCGCAAATCGAAATTCTTATGTCAAATTGGTTCTGCGCATCTTTGTCACGTGGTGCGCCGGAGGACAATTTGTTTGTCGCTTACTTTACCAATCCGCCCGTATACGCGCGAAAAAAATACGCTAGTCTGAAAGTGTCTTATTCATTCCGTATTCCTCTGTGTGTAGAATACACAATATAAAATTATTGTGATGTAGAATTGTAAAGTAAGGTTTTAATTATGTCAAGCTTTTTGTCAAACAAAACGCGCTCAAAATACGTTTTGTAGAGTCAAAATCAAGTGCAGAACATTTCTACAAAATATCTAAAAAGTACCTACATGTAAGTAAGTACTATTCTAGTTTCGATTGGGCAAACTCAACTCATAAGACCTTGTTATTCGCCCACTCGTTTACAGAAAGGCAAAACGATCAATAAGCTACGGAAATCGGTTAAGTGTGATCTCCATTAAAATTTAAGTTTTGCTCTACTTAGTTCGGATCAGCTACCGGGTCGAGCGAGTTCGATTTACCTAATGCTGGACGTTTACAGGTATCGACAGAGATAGGACGCGAAATATTTTATGAGCTTTCAACTTAGCTATTGGATCCGGCTTAAAATTACTCTGCGCGTGGCACTGTTGAGAACTAATGATGCACATAATGATGCACGGAAACATTAAGTAGTTTCCTACTGTTGCAGTGAGTTGCATTTTATGAGTAGGATTATAGCCTTAAAAAGAGGTAGAGTTTGCCGCTCTGGGCCAAACTAATATAATTGAACCTTCTACTTTCAAAATCTCGGGTTTACCATTGACACGATAAGGAAAAGAAGTAGGATTAAGTAAATAGCAAGTTTTTTTCTTCATTGTTAAGAAGTGGCGAGTGCTTCCAAATGGTAATGCCTAGATCACACGTAGCCGAAACAGTGCTCTCGTCCGAGTGCTCGGCTGAGCGAGTGATGTGAGCTTTCATTGTCGCGGTCGAGTAGCATTTTATTATCTCGGCCGAGTACTCGGTACGTGTGATCTAGGCATAAGAGAGAACATGCATTTCCATGACCAATACAGTGCTGCCTCTGACTTCGGTTGCATGGTATCGGGATAAAGCACAGAACTTTTTGTATTTCCAGCACAGAGACTATACACATACCTTATTTCAGCGCAATCGGTTTATTAGTCTTATCGTGATTGAGGAACAAACATCCACCCTCACAAACTTTCACATTATAATAATGATAATAATGTTTGGACATTTCACACAACGCCATCTAGCCCCAAACTAAGCAGAGCTTGTACTATGGGAACCAGATGGCTGACAGAATACTTATATACTGTTTTTTTCGTAAATACGTACATAGAATACATAGAAAACACCCAGACTCAGGACAAACAAAAAGGAAGCGGGAATCGAACCCGCGACACCGGGCGTGGCAGTTCAATACACTTGCCATTCGACCATCCGTGTCGTCAATTAGTTAAAAATTCAAATAGTTGTCATTAGTAGGAAAATACCATCACTTCTATTTAGAACTAAATTAGGAAGAGTTTTACGCTACCATCTCTTTAGCTAAGCTAGTCGTGTGAAGGTATCCTGCATTGCTAATCAATCAGATAATAAAAGCACATCGCAGACTCGACTTGATGTCACCATTTTATTGGCGTTCATTATGCATGCGGCAGGCTCCAGTAATGAACCACTCATTGTGCAAAGACAAAACCATGGTGAACAGTTGTTTAGTTTTATGGATAAACAGGCCTTTTGTAGGCTTATCAGAGGATCCCATTGTGGTTGCAACTGTCCTTTGTTGTAACACAAAACAGGTACTCGCTTTTGCCAGGAATCTACGGTTTTAGGAGGCGCATAGTTGAGTTTGTCATCTGAAAAGTATGGAACGCTAAGTGGGTTGGCAGAACAGGTCAGGTAAGTAAAGACTTACATTTAGTTCCTAAGCTCACTTGACAGATCCTAACGGTCTGATTCAACTGCCCAGCGAGTAAAGTATTTGCGTAGGAACTTTGTCAGTTTAGTGTAAGTTGGCCTTATAAAAAGAATACCTTATTATATTACCTACCAAATATAGATTATTTGATACCTAGACCTACGTAATAAGTATTTTATTTATTTCTATTTAATTACCTACCTAAGTGCATAATTAGGTATTTGGTCAACTTTACCAGAACAGCTACGACTCTACCCGTAGCAACAATTTGTTGGTCTTGTTAAGATTCCTATATTTTCTGTGAAAAATTACCACCGCTAATAAATTACGGTACCACTACCACATACCAACTAATTTTTTATCTTAATGCTTATGCCATACATAGACAGACAGGTAATAAAATTGTAATGTTTCTTAACCAAGTCTCAGATGGCGTGTATAGGACAAATCGAATAATAAATTTATAAAACAATAGTGTGATTGTATTCTAACAATTTATTGCATCGTGACTTGCGTACTCAGATGAGTCCAATGCTTAGAATAAATAGTTTAATTGCCTATGTAATACACTATAATTAATTTGCGAGAACCACGCAATCTGAATGGATCAAAACGATAATAGTTTATTATTACGACTGATAGGTTTTATAGAACCTTTGATTCGACAAAACAAAAAAATATCTCATGTTAATATTAAAATATAATATCTTTTTGGTTAATATACTCTTATATATCTTTCAGGTTAATATAATGTCTTTTTGACTTGTTATTAATAGTTTTTTACGTGTTTTAAAATTAAACCTACTAACTTAAAAACATCTATAAAATCTAAATTAAAGTATGAAACCTTTCACTTTATTTGTTGACGAAATCAAAAAACATGGATGAAACGAATAGTGTGAAGAAATTACTATAATACGGCGTACTTTTTGAGTATTTGTCCGAAACATTTTGTATGGAATTCGGATTTGAGGATTGGCCTAAAGATAGTTTGTGAGCTGAAAAGATGTTAAGATAGGTTGTTAGCTGGAAAATGACTTAGGATAGTTTGTGATCTGGAAAATGACTTAAGAATACTCATTATCCCGGTAGCAAATATGCTAGGAAAGCCGCGGACAGCAGTTAATGCCTTTACTTACATAATTTATTCGGCATGGGTTGAAACAAGAATTTATAAATAAACGAAAAGGGTTGAAAAACGAAAACATGACTTAAGTTATTAATGGTATTTAGAGTAGACGTTATGTGTAGTCGTTATGATAATGTAATTATTTTCTAACTACGTAACAAATTGCTTGAATTCAGTGACCGTCACATTTATTATTCAAGGACTGACCAATGAATTTCTATTTATCCATCAGCATTTGAGGTGACCCAAATATTATAGACCAGCAATCCAGCATGTATCGCCAATCGATAACTACAACGGTAATAAATTATTCAATGAAAAAGTTTCGAAATAGCCTTCACAAGCTATTCATGTTTATTGCTGTCTGAATGACTGATTACTGAAAGACCTGGGGGCCTTATTCACTATGCTGTCATCGGATCTCGATATTCAATCGGATTTATTTTTAAAAAATCGACTTAATTTTTTTTCCATATCTGTGTTCAGTAACGGCGAGTACGCCGACTGATTATGCGTATTTTTATCTGGTAATTAAAAAAAATCGGTGTTTATATGTATGTATAAATATAATATAATATAATGGGTGAATTTTCATGTTCTCTCTAAAGTTAAAACTAATTTAGCTAACTTCCTTTTCCCTCTTCAAAGTGTCTTTGTTGATGCCGTTGTAGCTTCCTACGACAGCTTCAACAAAGAAACTGATGTTTATTGAAAAAAGTACGTAATTATTTTTTAATTACCCTTTGTGGAGAATTTATGTCCTTTCTTCGTGTAAGTAACTAAACTATGAGGTCCGGAGTTGTGTACCTATCACCTACTTGTCGGAGATAATTATTTAACTAAGTACCTCTTGCCTCAAGTATTATATTAGCTTATCGCTAACATAATAATTAATTTTATTAACTACCTAATTACATGATTCGATTAAAAATAGCCTGACCATATAACTCATTATGTTTGGCTCAGTAATTATATATTATTCACTTTTGGTTCACTTAAATAAGTACGTGAGAACGAACCCTAATTATAGGTTTAATTTTTTTTTTGCGACTATTTTAATTAAATTAAAAATAATTGCTAGCCTGACCACATTGAATAATAAATAAATAATAATGTTTGGACATTTCACACAACATTACTCCCCAAGTTTACCAAACTGAATCAATTGTAAACCATTGATTGCAACTGAGCACTTTTATCAATTTAGCCAACACAAATGCTTGGTACATAAAACCCCTTAAGCCCTACAGAATCTGTCAGTTTAATAATGCCACCGGTGTGTTAGGGTTGACATTTGACATTTCGACTACGCAATAAAAAATAACACGAGGTGTATTATACCGTCGTCATTATCCTTTTCATTATGTCAGCGACTCATTTAATTTATTCCATCCACATAATTTAGTTATATGGATGGATGGAATAGCCGCTTCGATGCTCTTACAAATTGATCATGAAATGTCTCTTTTTTATTTAACCTTTATTCGGAAGTGACGTCATTCATTGATTGACGCTTTTGTCAAATAAATAAAGATGTTGAGTTAATCCCGTCACACACGTAGCTATAATATATATTAATATGATTATAGCAAGGCATATAACGATATATTTTCTATACAAATATTCAAGTGACCGCACACGCAGCTATATTATATATTTCTATGACTTGAATATTTGTATAGAAAATATATATAATATTCCTTGCTATAATATATATTAGAGCTACGTATGTGACGCGCTTTACTGAAAAACAGAAGTATGAATCAAACAATATTTAATTTAAAGTGTGAAAAAGTTAAGGTGGAGCTGGAAACATTCACAAAACCGACAAACTCGGTAATAGAGTTGTGCCACTACGTCAATCAGTCTATATCTAAATTGCGAGCTACACCCCTCTTTCCTGTCAATGTCAAACGTAACACGGAGGAGTATATTTTTGGGCGTTTGCGTCGTATGGTTTTCAGGCCACGGCAATATTAAATGGCGCGAGGTGAATGAGAAAGGACAGGCTTACATGTCATATTAATAAATGTTAGCATTATAGAAATGTCCGTTTGACTGTACTTATTGATTAGTTAAGATTGGATGGACGATATCCTATAATATATAATCCTACCAATATTATAAACGCGAAAGTTTGTAAGTATGGATCGATGGATGGATGTTTGTTACTCTTTCACGTAAAAACTACTGAATGAATTTTGATGAAACTTTACAATAATATAGCTTATACATCAGAAAAACACATAGGCTACAATTTATAAAGATACCTGTGCAGACGAAGCGGGCAAAAGTTAGTGATGTTGTATTTGCAAAACCAATGCTCAAGCACATAAACCTATAGGTACTATTGAAGCTTAGGAATTATAGGACGTACTTAAGAGAAACAATAGTTAACGTAAGCTGCATGTACAATCACCTGCACAGACATGTACATATACACTCCCAAGGTTTCACTATTATATTACTCGTAATTTTGCAAAGAAAAGTGTAAGCAACTAGGCACGCAAGCATTTTCAAATTAATGTAATCATCTCACTTGTTAGAATTCTTGTTGAGAGAAGAATATCTTTGCAAAATTAAGAGTATAATATAAATGTGAAAGCTTGGGAGTACATAAATATTAGGTGTTTTGCGAACCATTTATGCTTCTCATACCAATTCTGTTCTTTGTTAACAGACGTAACAGTAATAAAAATAATAATAAAAGCTTTTTATTTCTTACACATATTACATAATTAATCTTATTTTAACTTAATCTACTCTACTTGTTTCTTCTATCTAAATTTTACTCTTTATTTTTTGTGCAAGAACCACCTTTAGTGGCCAAAGCCTCCTCCATGTATTGCTATTTATTTCTTTCTCTAGCTACTCTACTCTACTCTACTCTAGCTACTCCAGGTAACACCTGCTATTTGAGCAATGTCGTCGCTCCATCTCCTATAAGGTCTACCTTCTACGTTTTCTGCCTATGGTACCAATTCGTCACTATACTTATTTATATCACCATCTATTGTCTCGAACTCTTTGAAGAGACGTAACAGTACAGAAATAAAACGGATATTCCTTAATTTATGATGACAGATAAACTTGGATATCGGATACTTCATTTTTTTGTGCATGCTTAACATAGATCCTGACAGATGACAGTGACAGCTTTACCTGCATCGCACTGCGCGGATAAATTAGTCACTGTCACTCGCGATATAAATGGAAATTGAGTGTCAACTGAATACGCTGTGCCTTAATTACTGACTATTGTTTTACTATTGATTTTTTTATCTATCGCTTTGCAGGCGTTTCGTGTTTTGATTGATGGATGAATTTGTGATTTTGCTGTTTGAACTTTGACTCTACAATACAGATTTGAATAATGAATTGGCAGTCAATGCATAATATTTTCGCAGTCGGGTTTTCAGTTTTTTTAAACTGAAGGGGAATCCTCAAATCAGAATTCCATACAAAATGTTTCGGACAAATACTCAAAAAGTACGCCGTATTATAGTAATTTCTTCACACTATTCGTTTCGTCCATGTTTTTTGATATTGTCAACAAAAAAGTGAAAGGTTTCATACTTCAATTTAGATTTTATACGTGTTTTTAAGTTAGCATGGTTAGTTGTGGTAGGTGATGTCTATTCTAAATCATCTAAGTCCTTTGTTCAAATATTTCGTGTCCATCCCAAGGTTGCCTGGAAGATCTCTGCTCTGCTCTGAGCGATAAGGCCGCCCTTTGTACCACTTTTTCATCGGTGTTATTTCTTCTTCATGTATCTTTATTTTAAGGAGTGCAATAAATATTACATCTATAAGCATAGCATAGAGTAGCATAATCAGCTTATAATGTTCCCACTGCTGGGACTCAGGCCTACTCTCGGCTGGAGAGCGAATGGGTCTTAATCCACCACGCGGACCCAATGCAGATTGGTGGATGTCACATGCCACAGAACCTATTTTTTTCTGTCCCTTGGCATGCCGGTTTCCTCACGATGTTTTCCGACCGTGCGAGAAAGTGGGATGCATACATAGATTTTTTCGATAGAAAAAAAACCATTTACGCATAACTGCCACCGGGATTCGAACCCGCGACCATCAGATCGCAAGGCAAGGGCTTCATCCACTCGGCCACCACGTCCTCATTACATCTACCTATCTATCTAAATATACAAATTAAGCTGGTAAAAATTTTAAAAACTTGTAGGTATGAATCGAACCACCTATACCAACAGTTCGTTGCGGCTGAACACATGCCGTGTGTAATTGTGTATTGAACAATAATATTTACAAATCTCACTTGGTTGATATGTGGCCATCGGGCTGATTTGATGAGGTCACGACACGGGGATTCCACATAGCTACATCCATCTAAAGTTTAGTTGGATGTAGGTGCTAGTTAGATTCTAAAAGATCTTTCTTCTTATCAACCAACAAACCCAACCCTATGCAATGCATCCCAACGGTGCATTGCATTGGGTTGAGATCGTCAATGAAATGCTTATCAATGTGTTGTTACTACTTATCATACTTATCTATTAGAAGATAAAGTCCTCTCATTAAAAAGCAGCGTGTTCGTAGGTTATGATAAATTTTATGAGCACTTAATGTAAACATAGAATCTGGACTGCAGTGTCGTTTAGATTACGTGACATCATTAGGAGTAGGTAGTACTGGCGCCTGTGGCTGCGGTGATCAAGTAGGTAATTGGTTTTATGATATACTATTTTTAACTGACTTTATATTACAAAAAATATTATTATACAACAAGGATTTTTTTAACTTTATTTGGACTATTTTATTAACCGTAAACATCATTTAAAAGTCACAGGTCATCAAAATACGCAATTTTGTTTACTTCGACGACATACTTTTTCAGTTAAATTGATTTAAAAACCTACCTATTTATTTAACTACTGAACCGATTTTTATGGAATTTCTATGGAACCAATCTGAAAGTTTTTCAACTCTTTAAACTAAGAAATCATTTTAGACGATTTCTTTTTTGTATTCTAATGTTGATTAAAATATAAATAAGTATAAAAAACAACCGAATTGAAAACTTTTTGTAGGAGGAGGTTCATAATGTGGTTGTATGTTTTTTTTTTAGGTTTGTTACCTTAGAACTTCATCATTTACCAACCCAACATTAAAAAATTGAATGAAAATGCGTAAATCGCTTTCCCTTTACTTCTCAGTGGTGTTTACGGTCACTAGAATGCCAATTGAAATCCGTTGAATATTTATTTGTAAAAAAAGGTATTTTTATTATCATGCCTGTCTTATATGTACAACCATAATACTTAGTTACATACTAATAATGTGTACTGTTTTTACCAATTTACATGCAATATGTAAATGAGTATGTTGAAATAATGGTTTAAATCATAAAACGTGATCTATCTTTGTATAGCATAGAATGTTTTCTCAACACATCAAATTTTCCAATTACACACATCCGATAAATACACACTGGGTACTTTGTAACAACAGTGATTAAATTTATGTCACCCACTTGGTTCATTTACGGCCGTAAGACTGATGGTCGTAAGTCGTAATCATAAGTGCCGTATGTGATGTCCGAGCTTATAGTGTGAAGCAAGCTTTAGTATTCTCGGTCGGAGTTTTCCTAGAATATTGTTTAGATTTTGTTTTACTCGACTGCCAAGGAAGGGTTATGATTTTCGCTCGTATCTTGTATGTACATATGTATGTATGGATGTTAATTTGTTTGTTACCTCGTAATTCCATACGGCTGGATGGGTATAGTTAGATTTGTCTCAATAATCTAAGTGTCCTTAGATGAGTTTTAAAAAAATAGTCAAAATTGCGGATTTTTATTTATTTACCTAACCTATCGAGTAGGGTATCAAAATAAAAGAAATTAAAAGTAGATTACAAAACATGTATAAGTAGGTAATACGTTTAAAGTTAATTTGGAAAAATTGATTGACAATAATGTATAATTAGTTCGCATTAGGGTTTTCAGTTTTTTAAACTTTAAGCTTATTAATCCTGGTAACAGTTTTAGTACCTTATAGGGATGGATGAATTAAATGCAAAATACCGACCTAACAATAATATGTTATTTGATTATTTAATTTATTACCCTGAAATATTAATTTTAATCATATTAATCATATTAGCCACCGTCTTTAAATTAGGAAGTATAAAATAGTATAGGTGTAAATTAATGCTGCAAACGTTATGCTATTTATCGATATTAATATCAAAATTACCTCAATAACGACTTTGTTGAACAAAACGCATAAATTATTGCGTACCAGATTGTTCGCAAATACCTACACAGTGTCAATAGATATCGTATGTCAAATATTTTATTACAGAGAACCAAGATACTCGTAGAACTCTGTTGAATTTGGTGCAGAGCCCGCAAAAAAGCGATATACTTATGCCTAGATAACACGTACTATATACCTAATTATATATATAATTTACTCGCCGAGTACTCGGTACGTATAAATATAGCGCCGAGTGCTCGGAAGAGCGAGTAACGTAAGCTTTCACTGTCTCGGCCAAGAACATTTACTGTCTCGGCCGAGTACTCGGTACGTGTGGTTTAGGCATTCATGTTAAGTTATCCAAAAAATCGGTCGTACATTTCTGAACATTCTTGACTTAACGACTACCAAAGATGCAATAATACAAAAATACCAAATCATTGCTAATAATAGTGATAATATTACTAAGGAAGGAGCACTTAGTTACTTTTTCACGTAACAAAAAAAATATGTTAATAGTTGGACTATGCCAACTTGCTTTGTACAAGTAAAATTAAATTAATAAATGCCATCGCTTGTTATTCTGAAGGAAAAAAAAACTATATAGTTATTTTTGAAGAAAGAACTGGGAAGAAAGAATAGCAAGATTTTAGGTTACAAAAAATAATTGTAACCTAAAAGTTAAAACGAATTTTGCTCAAGTTTTTTGACGACACGATTGGTCGAGTGGCAAGTGTGTTGGACTGCCTCGCCGGTGTCGCGGGTTCGATTATCGATTCAGGACAAGCACTTGTTTGATGAGGCGTTTGTCCTGAGTCTGGGTGTTCTCTATGTATTTACAAAATAAAAGTATTTAAGTATTCTAACAGTTATCTGGTTCCCATAGTTTGGGGCTAGATGGCGTTGTGAATGACCAAATTATTTATTTTATTTTATTTGATCTTTATCTACTTTTTGGTTATTTTAAGAATATCGCTAAAAACCTACAAAACGAAACTCAAGTTATTGCAAGGTATTTTTCTAAGTATCACAAAAGACATGACATTTTGATGTTGAGCCATTCAATTTGCATGACTCGTTTCTCATATTTCATAACACGTCGTTCTGTTGATTTATTAAATCTATTGGTTTTTTGAGTAAAAGTAATAATAATCAATTTGAAAAACAACATAGTCGTTCGGTTGTTCGGTTTATAGGTTCATTGTTTTTATTTACTTTAGTGTTGTTTCACACGTGTTTTTTTTAGGTAAAAGTCGATTTCTTATGAAAGAGTAGTAGTTTTAAATGATTTGAATTAGGTACCAAAAAACTTAAACGGGGAATGCAGAAGGTGTACCTACTACGTTGTATCTGTGCAGTCAGAATTTTGGGTTTCCTACAAAATGACAGGTGACGTCCTCGCAACGGTGAAGGAAAACATCGTGAGGAAACTGGCATGTCGTAGAACCTAAAGTTCGAAAACATGTGTCGAGTGCACGAAAGGAGCCTCTTCGAGGCGCACTTGAAATCCTTTCACCACACTGGTTCGAAAGAACTAGTGACACGATAAGAAGAAGAAGACAGGTGACAGCGGCGCGAGTCGGCGCCCGAGCCGAGCTTCGTGGCCGAACTGGCTCGAGCTAGGTGCCCGGGTTTGTGAGGAGGCGGCGGCACCAGCCAACTAGGGAGATCCTTTTGGGTTCGAGAGCGGTCGGAGTGGGGGCTCTGGCTGCTCCAATTCGAATCCAGGGATGGCTGCAGTGCACTAGTGGCGTGCACTGCAAGCGGAACTTGGGGTTGGCGCAAGCCTTCCCCGGGACGGGCCTCAAAGGCAACGTGCGTGAGGGGCACCGGTACGAGTTCGTTAAGATATCCCGGGGCCCCTCTAATGCGCAGAGGTCGGCCACCATGGGGTTTTAGTCAGTACGAGTCCGACATACCCCTCCGCCCTCCCCCAAGGGCGGTGGGCATCCATGAGGATTTCCCCATGTAAAAAAAAAAAAAAAAAAGGTGCCCGGGTTTGCCAAACAATGAATGACACTTAAATTATTAACATTGATGGGTACCTATTGACGCAAGGCCATTGAAAAACGACTAACGGTATCAGTTTTCCAATTTTTATTTAAACATTTAAAAAAAAACTTTTTTTGCCTTCTATGTGTTCAATAATGGCAACTGATTAGATATGCGTATTTTGTTCTGGTGGTGAAAAAAATTGCGGTGTTAACGGTTGCATTTTCGTAAGACTACAGAGTTTTTTACGTTGTCCTATTCAAATTGCTCAATATTTACTGCGCTTCCTTACAAACTATCATGCGAGTTGTGTCACACTGAAGTTAATGAGCAATTTATGTTCAGGAACCACCAATTAATCGCCACGACAAACAACAATTTCCTTGAAAAGTCATAATGAATTGAACAATTAATCAAAAAAATTCAAAATACTAATTGCTGTGTGCATCCGTATTAATAACTGCAATCATTCAAAAGTATGAATGCAAAATAAATTTGAGTTCGTTTGATAAAATTCTTCTTGTACGGTCAGCTGCACCAACATGTATACACTCTCAAGCTCTAAAATTTATATTATACTCTTAATTTTGCTAAGACAATCTTCTTCTAACAAGAATTCTGATAAGTAAGAGGACTACATTATTTTTTTTAAATGCTTGCGTGTACCTGATTTTGCAAAATTAAGAGTTATATATATATACTTGAAGATATACCATAAGAGACTTACTGGGAGGATCCCTGCAGGAAGTAGTCTAGACCAACATAATGCCAGATATTCTGTCGCAATTAATGTGTTGGCATTACTGTTTTTTTGTCCATGTTGTATGCCAGAGGGAAGACAATAGGGGGCAGCTCATTCCACTGTTGACAGGTGCAAAACCCGTAATTATACTAGTCTACCGGCGCCTTATTGTGCTAATTTCAAGTGCATGTTTATTAGGCATAGAAATGATTGCTACTTCTATTTCATTGTCACATGGTGATATGATTTCATTTTGTAACAGTGAAATCACCGGTGATTTTGTCACTGGCGATTTTACATCAGTGGCCTAATGTGATAATGTCACATCTGTTAAAATAATTCAAGCATCACGCGACGTCACGCCATCACTCCCACTAGTCAGCATAGCAGCATACTACTGAGTACTGTCTGTCTGTTATTGTTATTTACGATACGAATGAATATGTGAATGGTGACAAGTATTATAACATCACAGCAGCGCATAAAATCGCCTGACCGGGCGCGCTGGGCGGCGATCAGATTTTGTAACAGACGTGGTCTCAGAAAGTATCAAGTGTTATGTGTGATCAGTTTTATACCATGATATATCATGTTACATAATAACATGCTACTCGGTTTACTTTCCATGCCTATTAATGCCTAATGTTTATTCACTGCGCTTGTTCACGGTAAGCGCAAGTGCACTCGAATGGAACTTACGACTCAATGCTACGCGATGATTATAAATTCTGATCTCCGTGTAATACCAGTTGAAAGTGAATCCTCAAAGGCCATTGCGCTTCACGCTTCTTCAGAACGTGTTTGCGTGTATAAGCGGCGACCTTCACCGCAAGTTGAAAACAATGAATTTACTCAGAAGCTTCCGTGGATCGGCATCGCAATATAGTAAGTCTAAGTGAAAATGCATAAGGTAGGTGCCTAATCAATAACGCGCACAGAGCAGTACATTGTTTTGGTGCTTAGTTTCAGAACATTATGAAATGAAATGAAATTTATTTGCAGTAATGGACACTAACATAGGAGAGGGAAAGAATAAAAAATAAATAAAAACGTAGGTAACTCAAAACTATAAAATCATTTTATCAAACTTATTAACTTATTTAATTAAAAAGGAGACTAATTACTGCTGACTGTGTGTTGAATTGTCATAGGCTAAAATGGATTCAATTCC
Organism: Lobophora halterata; assembly: GCA_932526365.1. Taxonomy (NCBI): domain Eukaryota; kingdom Metazoa; phylum Arthropoda; class Insecta; order Lepidoptera; family Geometridae; genus Lobophora; species Lobophora halterata. The sequence continues at coordinate 10,631,627 of OW052002.1, forward strand.
CCGCCTATCCCCGGTGAAGGTATAATTCTATAATCATCATTTAATTTTGGGACTGGGTTGAAACAAGAAATACAAATTATCGATCCAGGACTACGTGGGCAGCTAGGCTCTCAGTGTTCCCAGAAGATATAGGATTAGTCGGTATGCTACCAGCCGCTAGCACTCTGCTAGCAGCATAGTAGTGAGTCCGGCATACCCCTTTGGCTCTTCCCTGGCTAAAGGGGATGCGTAATAGCATTTTCCCATTGTAAAAAAAGGTACTTACCTATCCACCTACATTAATTTCATTGTGTAGGTAAAGTATTGAAATTAGTAGGTATCATACTATATGTCGTGTCGTAAACCTATTCGTATAGTATACGAGTAGGTGTTCACGCTCGCCTTGGCCTCCAATTTAATCGATTAACAATGTATTTTATTGTTTTCTTTACCTAATAAGGACCCTAGTACCAAGTTTTCAACTAACTTTAAAAAAAAACTACAATATGATGTGACATTGTTACAAATTGTAGACACGCAGTATTCTACTTAATTTCTTTAAAAATAAATAAAAAGATAATAACATATTTTGGACTTTTCCAATAACGTCATCTTGTCTCAGCAAAGCTTGTACTATGGGAACCAAATTCATAACTATATTTAATACTTTTTTACTTTTGTAAATACATACATTATAATAAGTCATAGAAATTAAATTTCAAGGTCCCATTTTTGTAATTTTGTTAATTGCACCCTTACTACCTAACCTACTTTTGTGATTAGGTATAACTAATATTCTTTTTTCTTTTCAGGTATGGTTATAACTACCCGTAGAAAGGCAGATTGATGCTCTCCAGAACAAATAGGTACCTAGATACCATAGATTTATTGAGGCGATGCTAAATCTAAAAAATTACCAGAAAATTCACGAATGAAAGTTAAAAGTTTTATCTATTAGACAGCAAGCAATGACTGACTGGCAGACAACGCACACGCCAAACTACTGAACGTGAAACTGAACTTACTGAAGGGACTTCAAATTTGTAGGGCATGTTTGGCAAGAAGTTAACTTGCAACGCAAACCAAGTTGCGGGCGTTTAAGGCTTATCCTCAAATCCAATTCCATACAAAATATTTCGGACAAATACTCAAAAAGTACGCCGTATTATAGTAATTTCTTCTCACTATTTGTTTCGTCCACGTTTTCTGTCATTTCGTCAACAAAAAAAGTGAAAGGTTTCAGACTTTAATTTAGATTTTATACGTGTTTTTAAGTTAGTAGGGTTAATTTTCAAACACGTATAAATTCTTAATTAAAGTATGAAACCTTTCACTTTTTTTTTGACGAAATCAAAAAACACAGACGAAACGAATAGTGTGAAGAAATTACTATTATACGGCGTACTTTTTGAGTATTTGTCCGAAACATTTTGTATGGAAATAAAAAAAAAAATTGCCTTGATGATTCCTCGTAAATTTACATCTTATATTCACATATACATACATACTCATGTTCACATACGCGCACGTACATCATGTAGATATGGAATATGGCCTTCATTTCCGAGGTCCGGGAAACATGACAATGCTGAGGCCCCATTGTGAGCGGCCGTTAGCGCTTTGAAGTGCCACTCTGTTGGCTAATCACTTTTCTTTGCGACAACACCTTTCATCGATTTCGGAAGAGCTTTGTTGGCAAGGTGTTCAGTTTCATAATGTAGAGCAATGGCGTAGATGTTTTATAATGGTTGAGATATTTGAGATATATTGCCATATGCGAAGCATCATTTTTGTTGTCTTTTAGGGCGCCTTCTAATTAGAGGCGTGACGAAGTCTAGATATTGTATGAAAACTAGTAGAAGCACTACAGTGGCGCCACGGCGGCACCACAGTGTAGTTTCTTATAAATAATATTTTCACTTGTCATTCTTGTAAAGTTCAATTTGATTCTAGGTACAGGGGTAGTGAAACTGCATTTTAAGCCCTAAGGCAAAAAACTGATTGCTTACAAAATCTGTATAAAGAGGTTCAGTTTGTAATAGGTTTCATGCCAGAAGTTGAAAACTTTTTCTAATATCGAACTTCAGTCCTTATAATACCCATATATCAGGGCTTCAGACCCTTGGTGTACAAATAACTATTTATTACTTTTAAGTGGAATTTAATCGTTTTATATATCAACGTTTCCTGAGATAATTTTAACGCCTGTTTCATTCAACTATTTTTTTGTGGTATTAAATTATTATCTAAAAGTATAAAGGATTGAGATATTGTAGGAATATATAAGAAAAGGTTGTATTTTTATTATAGTATGGGTTGAATGTAGGAGATCTAGTACTCATTATAATGTAGAGTCCGAACCGAGTCACTGTAACCCTACAATACAGGCTCTTGAGGAGACCTAGTGTAGGGTACAGAGCTCCAGTAGGTAAATCTAAAATTTAAGATAAGTCTGCCCTGATATCCATTACAATGTATCCGATCCATATTTAAGAAACCAATAAACAATTTTATTTATTTTAATTTTGATTTATTTTTTATTGTAACATCTAAATACCGACTATTTTAAATAACAACTCTATCTAAGCCGGCTCTACATTTTCAGTTTCGGTAAAAAACACTAAGCGGTATTCTCATAGCTTATCTCTTTTTTGAGTTCGTTCTATCGATTACACCCATTACCCACTGTCTCGGCCTCCATTTCCACTTCGGAACTCAACAATGCAGCCTTCACAATAGCCAGCTGAGTGTCGGTTAATCACTTTTCTTTTGCGACAACACGATACAACGAATCGTCTTACTGTTTTTTTAAGCCATAGGCACTATTATTATTATTAGAATTAGTTTTTGTGATATAGATAGATGGTGATCAAACGCTAGCCTATAAAAAGTAAACAAAAAAGGTGTGCGCACAAGAAAGTCCCACGACAGAAGTAAAAACTTCTTCAAAAGCGAGGTTAATAATACGAAATACAAGTATTTTTTAACAGTTTGGCAGTAAATTGATATGACAGTGTCAAAGTGCACGAAAGGATCCTCTTCGAGGCGCACTTGAAATCCTTTCACCACACTGGTTCGAAAGAACTAGTCATCATAGACACGATAAGACGAACCATCTGATGCCAGACTTTTCCGATTTAGAGTCGGTTAAAGACCGTACCTTAATAGGTTAATATTATTATGAAAATAAAAACATCCATTACATATTATTTATGCATTATCTACTGCCATAATATATAATAATTAGCACAATTGAGTTAAATTAAATGGCTCTTACTTTGCCCTTATCTAGCGTAAAAAATAAACTTTTGAACCACGGTCTTCAAGATATCTAGTTAGGTATCTCAGACAGTTTGATAACCCCAGAGTAAGTACTAACTTCAGTAAGTACTAAGTTCATCTAGATGGGATAGCAGCGAACAACATGGAACCAACCAACTTAAATTAGTATCAGCTTACAAGTTCGTCTTGTTCTTTGCTTAACTTCTATGTAAATGTTTAAAATATGAAGATGTTACCGTGCGTTATTTTGATTTTCAACTTACTTCAAAAAAGTAGGAGGTTCTCAATTCTGTTGTATTTTATATTTGTTACCTCTGAACTTTGTTGTTTATAAACCGATTTGAAAAAATACAATTTTAGAAGGTTATACTTTCAAATTGATCCCATAGAAATTTCAAGAAAATCGGTTCAGTACTTAGTAGTTTAGTACTCAGAGGACGTGGTGGCCGAGTGGATGAAGCCCTTGCCTTGCGATCTGATGGTCGCGGGTTCGAATCCCGGTGGCAGTCATGCGTAAATGGGGTTTTTCGGTCGAAAAAATCTATGGATGCATCCCACGTTCTCACAACGGTGAAGGAAAACATCGTGAGGAAACCGGCATGTCAAAGGACAGAAAGAAAAATGTTCTATGGCATGTGACATTCACCAATCCGCATTGGGTCCGCGTGGTGGATTAAGACCCATTCGCTCTCCTAGCCGAGAGTAGGCCTGAGTCCCAGCAGTGGGAACATTATAGGCTGATTATGCTATGGTTCAGTACTTTGGTTATAACTGAAAAAAATACGTCATCCAACTAAACGAAATTGCGTATTTTGCTTTCCTGGTTCAGTGGTGTTTATAGTCACTAAAACCATCCAATTGAAGTTGGTTGTAGTATTTTTTTGTAAAAACTTGATTATTGCGTTAGTTCTCGATTTAAAAAAACTTATTACTCGAAGCCATGGGACGGGTAATATCTCATTTGCATCTCGCATCTCTATTTGTGCTCTTCGATTTAAGCACAGATTAATAATTATAATATACCTACTGTGATTTTTACTTTGATTATTGCGTTAGTTCTCAATTAAAAAAAAAACACCCGAAACAATTAGATGGCTAATAGCATCTCTCCTTGCGCTATTTAATTTAAGCACAGAGGAATAATATATCCACGCGGTTTTAGGGTTAAATTCAAAAAGAGCCCTTTTTTCTTGCCGTGGATTTAGCTCACTCTATTTTTTACGTTGCTTGGTAAGATTACGAGTATTTCAGTTTTTCAAATATTTAAATTGTAAATATTTATAATCTAATTTTTATTATGATTATTTTGAAAATTGACTGATTTTTTTTTTAAATGAGGAGGTATTCAGTTCGTTTCTTTTTTGTTATGTTTGTTACTATTTTTATGTTTTACTATACTCTATTTTTCAAAATATTTTTTTATTGACCATTTAGCCATTCGGTATCGTTGTAGTAGTCAGCTTATGATGTAATAAACATTTTGCTTTAATGCAAAAATAAAAAATATACCGGTCGTGCATGATCTTGATTCGTAAAATATTGATCGTAGTCAATTATTATGAATCAAAACAATTCGTGTTTTGTCAAACTTATTAATATAGTCGTTGGCTATTAACCGACAATGTTGCACGCACTGAAGTGTATCAACACGAAGCTCACTTTCGCGTTGTTTTTAGATTTTTTTAATCCGGATTTTTCTTTGATCACCGCATATCAATATCGAATAGTAGATTGTCACGAGTGGTCAGCTCTTTTTGCTGTATTTTCGTTTTTTTATTTGGTCACGCAATATAAATCCAGTTTTAGGTAAATAAAGTGTTTAATAAAGTGACCGTGCGCTTTGACTATGATAGTTAGTGCCCAAGATTGGGAGCACCTTGAATGAATTTTTATCATTTATTTGACCGGTTATATCTCTTCTCTTTTCAACCGACTTCAAAAAAGGAGTTCTCAATTCGGTTGTTTTTTTTTAATGTTTCTCTTTTTATCTCGGAACTTTCTTTTTTATGATCTGATTTGAAGAAAAACCTTTTTTTGTTAGAGAGGATATACTTTCAACTTGGTTCCATAGAAATTTCATCAAATTTTTTAATCAACATACCTAACTGAAAATAATATGTCGACGAAATTATCGAAATTGCTTATTTTACTTTTCTGTGACTTTTCAGTTGTGTTTACGGGCACTAAAACAGTTCAATTGAAGTCGGTTATTGAACAGACTAACTGAACAATAATGAACAGGCCTCCAAGCGGAAGAGAACTAAACGATTCATAATAGAATTGTGGCAATATTCTGTTCTGTTCTGTTCTTTCTGGTCATAAGCATGGGTCTTATCTCATTTCAACAGTCATACCATTTTACCATTTACAAGAAGAAACTTGCCAAGTCAGGGTAAACTACATAGAACGGAAAAACCATAGACAAAAGGCACCCAAAAATATCCTAGGATATTAACGACGGTAATGTTGCTAATGGAACCATCAGCTACCATAAAGATCCATCGATTAGACTAGCACGATAAGGATAACAATGCCCTAGTGACTGACGGGCCACTACCATGGAACAATAAATAAATAATATAAAAATAGTTTACTTCGGACTTTCTTCTTCTTGGTCGTTACGCTCTTGGCAGAGTGATCGTGGTTGTCATGATGGGGGTTGTGAGTTGTGAGATGAGCGTTGGTAGCCCAGTAGCTTACGCACTAAGGGGATAAAGCAGTGTCTTATGTCCCGGGTGGCATATTGAACCCTGAAGTTATGTAGAGTCCTGAGTGACGCGAGGGGTTCAAGCTACCCAAGACGAAGACAGGCTTTATCCCAGAGGAGCATACTCTACTTTTCACACCTTTTGCGAGGCAATGAAAAGCCAGGGCTCCAGCAGCGAACACCGCCTTTTCTTTCACAATCTTTGAAGTCGCCTTTTTCTTTTTTTTTATGAATTCTGCTTTTGGTGGCCAGTTCTATTTTCGAACAAACCTTTATACTATGCCATATGGGCGCTCTTTTACTTAGAGTTTTTCTCGAGTTTCCACACGAATTTGACGTTCCAAATTCAAACACATTACTGCCCTTGGGAGTTTCATACAACTTTGCCTCCCTAGGGAGGTAATGTAATGCTTTGCTTTACCATGAGATAGCATGATATGTAATTGAACATTGTCGAGCAGGTGGTGTGAAAAATATTTTGCTCAGAGCGCCTAAAGAAATTTTAACATCAAAAAGCTTCGTTGTAAGTACAAATTTTGGACCGTGCTAGAGTTTCGACAAAAGAGGTCCTGTAAATATTGAATTGCTTTGCGTTCGAGTTCCAACGGTAATACCTCCAAGACAACAAAATGAGAGTAATTTTTCTTCTTAATTACGCCACTGAGGAGCATTTTTGATGGAACAACGCTCTCAGCAATTAACGCCCGTCCTTTGATGACCCTCGTTTATTAAGTTTGAGATTCTCTTGTCAGAAACCTTGTCGATAGTTTCTACTTTCCGGAACCCTTCCTATTGTATTGGAAAAAACAGTTGTGTGGCGAAAAGCCGAAATTAATACGAAATACAACATTTATCAGGACAGTAGATGATATGATAATTCTAAAATACATTTTGTTACCTGACATAGCATCAACAATACAGGCACTTTATTTTGTAGTAGGTATTTATAATGTTACGCTACCATTATAAGATGTCGTTCAGGTAAAAGAAAAGACAGTAGTCACATAACCATCTTCACTTAGTAATATTATACCATTCGGTCGATGTAACACTACTTCAGGTAAAGTCGGGTATATGGTCATAATAAATCCTTCTAATATTATAAACGCGAAAGTTTGTAAGTATGGATGGATGGAATGGATGGATGGATGGAATGGATGGATGTTTGTTACTCTTTCACGTAAAAACTACTGAATGGATTTTAATGAAACTTTACAATAATATAGCTTATACATCAGAATAACACATAGGCTACAATTTATAAATATATTGTGTGAATTGTTCGCTACTCGAAAGTCTGCGCAGGATTAGTATCCTGCGCAGACGAAGTCGCGCGCACCAGTTAGTAATGAATAATAATGAAATAGCGTTATATCAAGTCATTTTTTTTTTCGTTTGAGAGAATATACTTTCCACTTTGATTGGTCCCATAGAAATTTCATTGAAATCGGCTTAGTAGTTTAGTTTTTAAATTAAAATTACTGAAAACAATATGGCGTCGTAGTAAACAAAATTGCGAATTTTGCTTCCCAGTCAGTCGTCAGTGCTGCCTACGGTCACTTGAACCGTCTCCGTCCGATTAAAGTAAGTTGTTGTATGTTCTTGTAAAACCTTGATTTTATAATATTAAACTAGAATAAATCAATTGAAGGTATGTAACCGGTAGAATTACACCAAAGTCCATTGATTAGCTTAAAATGCAAGTCACGAACATCCGGTGCCCGACTCGAACTGCATCTCGAAGGATATGGACTCGTGAGTAGAATCATTACTCACAATTTGTTCTTGACATTGACAATGTTACGGTCATTTCGATTTCCAACTACGAGTAGCTACGGCCAGCAGTTTTGCTTGTTCGGAATTAAAAAAGTAGAGCCTTTTGCAATTATAAGGCATAGGCCAGTTTCGTTGTCGGAGTTTGAAAGATGCCTGAGACGCTGAGATATGCCTCATGCTACAGATACTCGCTAGAAAAAACCGAGCGTAAAGGCCGGTATACGCGTGTTGTGTATCAATCCGCCCGTATACGCGCGACAAAAATACGCTACTCTGAAAGCGCACTTACTAGGTTACTTTATAAAATATCGTATCATATGTATAATACGATATGTATTTTATTAAGATTTTGACGGTATAAAAATAAATAAATAATAAATAAACATTAATTCTTACCTCAAACTCTTACAATAATATGGCAATTACAGTTATTTAAACGTACCTAAATAGCGTCTTCCACTTGTGGTTTTTGCCGCGCGCGCTTTAGTGCAATTATTTATAATCGTGCAAAAACTTGGAAATCTCTTGGAAAAACTAGCTTGGTTGTCGATTCCCACGCAATTGCACTTGTTGACTGCAGGCAATAAATTAATTATCATTGATTGTTGCAAGTAATAAATTAGAAAATACTTATGTTTGGTACATACTAGATACAACAATGTCTTAACGAATGTGATATATTGATTCTTAACACGTGCATGCACAGACAGCGTCAGAGATAAGTATCCCCCTTGCATAAGACACCCAGCTATAAATCCTTTCAAAAAAAATTAATACTTAAAATTATTTTTAGGATTACATACTGTTATAAATACAATATATAATCTATTTTTAAAGACAAAACTTCGTCATTAGCCGTGACGGTGATTTAAAGGGATTTGAAGCTGGGTATTATAATGCAAGAGGGATACTTATCTATACTGTACGTAGTAGCTAAAAATAATCTAAGAAAATAATGTTATTTTTTTCAGAACCTTACATTACACTAGACTAACTGAAGCCTGTGGCATGGCTCGCATAAATATTATAGAAGCCTGAATTTCCTTAGTATACATATTTTGTTTTTTTTTTCTATATTTTTTCCTATTTCGCCTGAATTTCAATGTAATTTCAGTTAAACCTCGATGACACGGAGTGAGTTAGCGGTCCGGATGAATAGTCAACAAGTAGATTGTAAAAAAGCCGATGACACGGGGCGAGTTTACAAGCTACTAGCGAAATCGCTGGCGTGTTGCTTGTAAACAAGCCCTTTGTCATCGAGGCTTTAGTCATTCAGTAGATACATAGATTTTGAATGTTTGCTTAATCACGCCATAAATAATGAACCAATTTTTCCTAAGGTCGATGGAGGCTCTACCAAACTCTATTTTTACAACTTGCCACTCAAATTAGAATTAAATAATCCCTTGTTTTTATTTTCTACCTTCTGAATATTAAAGGCTTTTTCTTCTTTTTATTCTTACTTATAGTTTTTGGAAATAATTGACTTGTAATTCTTGTTATTTTTTCTTTATAATCGCATTTTGTCTATCTTTCAAGCCTAGACAAACTTTTATGACAATACCTGCCAAAGTATATTTTTCAATTTCTGTCCCTCGAGAACTTATTTAAATTCTTTTGAGGTGTCTTCACCCTTATTCAAAGTCGGCGAGTAATTTAATTATAAACTTTATTTTTTTGCAAACTTTCACTGTCTTGATGTGAGTTTATTTTCAACCGACTTAAAAAAATGAGGAGGTTATCGATTCGGTTGTTTTTTTATGTTTGAAACAGAGAAGAGAAGAAGAGTTTGAACTTTCAAATTGTATCCCATAGAAATTTTATCAAAATCAGTTCAGTAGTTTAGGTTTTAAATCAAAATAACTGAAAAAGAAGTCGTGAACAAAATTGCGTATTTTGCTTCCCTGTGACTTTTCAGTGGTGCCTACGGTCACAAAACAGTCTGATTGAATTCGGTTGTTGTATGTTTTTGTAAAACCTTAATTATTTATTATCTATTGAACATATAGGTCCTATATTATGGAACAGCCACTTTTTAATGTTTTAAATTTCATAAAATAGGAACACGTACCCAAAAAAAATATAGTTATAACAGTTACATTGCAAAGAATAAAACTAAAAAAATGAGGGCCATTCAAACGGCATGCATTTCTATGAAAAACAGACGAAAATGTTCGTCCCCCACATTTACTTGGCAAGGAGCCGAATGTAAAATCGACTGCGAAATTGTATCTAATTTCGTAGATATAGGGTCCATTTTATTTTATTGCTGGTTATAGCAGCAACGTCCTGATGTTTCGCTTGCTTTTTGCCTTTTTCAGGCGCTCCTTATCAAATACTTATGGATGGCGTGCATTCCTCAGAACTGCTTCATTCGCAGAACTCGTTGAGCTGCAATTTAATACCTGTTTACTGTTTTTCATGGAATATAAATAAAATGTCACAAGAAATCTGAAACTGGAACAGAACGTCGTAAAACTATGCAGCTATTATTGGTCTAGAATTTTTAGGAGTGCACGAAAGGAACCTCTTCGAGGCGCATTTGAAATCCTTTTACCACACGGGTTCGACAGAACTCTCTCCTCCTCCTCCTCGATCGGTCCCTCACTGTTGAGGATCGTGTCGTCTTGCAAGGACACCTTCAATTGCTTTTCTCCACTTTCCTCTATCTTCGGGTTTGTGGAGTGCGACATTCACTGGATTTCGAGACGTTCTGCCAGCTGGTCTGACCATCGCTTTGGACTCCGTCCTCTTGGTCGCTTGCCCTCGATTTTGCCCGTAACTATAAGTCTTTCAATGTTATCGGCATTTCTGCGTGCTATGTCGACAGAACTAGTGACACGATAAGGAGAAGATTTCACGAAAAGGTTTTTATTAAAAGATTTTTTTCACAAGGTGTTCGGAGCCAACATATAGTCACAGAGTATAGCTGTGTTGGCCGAGTGGGAAGTGCCTCGACTTTCAATCTGAAGGTTGTGAGTTCGAACGCGGTCGTGGAGGTCGTACTCCAATGGATTTTTCTGTTCAAAAACTCTATGTGTGCATTAAAATACGTGCTTACGGTGAAGGAAAACATCGTAAGGAAACCGGCATGTCATAGATCCTAAAAAGTTCGAAAAACATGTGTCAAGTGCACGAAAGGAGCCACTTTGAGGCGCTTTTGAAATCCTTTCACCACTCTGGTTCGAAGAACTAGTGACACGATAAGAAGAAGCACAGAGTACGTACGAGTAAGATATGTATTAGTCAATATCTGGGTATTAGACAGATACTAAACACACTTTGCCCAAATTTTGGAAACAGCATACGTCTTCGACGTAGATCGATTGATTGAATTACCTACTGTGTCCGCAGGCCATTTCAATAAATTGAGCCGAAACTGTATCTAGTCACGTTTTGGGGTGAGGAGGAATTAGGAAGGGGGAAATGGTAATATGGATGTGACATAATAGGATTTATGGGAGTCATAACACGTTATCAAGAAGCGCAGTGGTTAGATGGATGTATTAACTTAAAACAGTATTAACCCCACCCAATTTTACCGACTTCAAAAAAGGAGAAAGTTATCAAATCGGTCGAAAGTTTTTTTTATATTTGTTACCTTAGAACTTTGTTGTGTATTAACTGCTTAGTTCATTCAGTCATAGGTTTTTATATCAAAATAACTAAAATCGTTGAAGTGAACAAAGTTGCGTATTTTGCTTCCTGTGACTTTTCAGTGGTGCCTACGGTCACTAGATCAGTCCAATTGAAGTCGGTTGTTGTATGTTGTTGTAAAACCTTGATTAGAACTTCACTGGTCATCATTAAAATTTCTGACAATCACATTCGTATTGAATCCGTTATTCTGTTATCAAAAAAATCCAAGATAATTTATTTTACGTATTCGATTTCACTATCCGGCTGAAACTTTCAGATTAGCTCACAAATAGATGAGAATGCATAAAAAATGGTTTAAAGATTTGTATCTACATTTTATTGTTTATGTTTATAGAAGGGAGTTAAATTTTACCATACCTTTATTTTATCCCACTAACATTATAAATGCGAATGGCTGGATGTTTATAACTCAATCACGTCGAAACTACTGACAATACACATATGTTACCGATTTCAGCTCAAGCCATACCCATTGTTTTTGTTCGCATTCGATCTCGTAAATAGGTAGATGTAGATATAGGTACCGTATCACTTGATTTAAAATTAATTTATTTACAAATAACATAACATAACAGATAAAATCCAAATCGTTACATTTTTAAACAGAAATTAAAGTTACATACTAAAACAATAAACACAGTAAACTTTTATCAAAGAAAAACAACAGGTAGGTAGGTATACAAATCAAACTTTCTAACATAATACATACAAATTAAATAGGTAGGTTTAAACAACAATTTAAAAACACAAAGTTATAGCATTCGACGTAGTAGGTATAGGTACATAATAGATAATAAATAATAATGAAGCGACGCGTGATCAGAGGGCTGGCAGCTATCTGGGCCAAAGAATAAGCCTTGCTATACAAAGAGGCAATGCAGCCAGTATCCTCGGCACGCTGCCATCGGGTATCGAGTTGGAGCAGTTGAGCTACCTATAGATCGTTTGCAACGGTCTATGGGTGGCCCAATTGTTTCCTTTTGTAAATTTTGTAATATACCTATGTATAGATAATGACTTAAGTCTTTATCTAAACTCTAATTTTTCGGAGTAGGTATGTCATATTTTAAAATAGTGGTCTATTTATCAGCATTTATTTGATTTGACTGGTTGGTTAGATATATGTGGATAATATTATAAGTGTGTGTTTTATGTAGGCATTAGGCAATCGAGTAATAATTAAGTTTTACCAACGAAAATTTTAAAGGCCTAAATCCTTCAAGTACTTAATACAGTGAGAAATAATGAAAGACTCGCGTGGTCTATAGACAGGTCGACTAAATCTCAGATCCACTAGTAAGTAAACATTTTAAATTGAGCTAAAGATTCATTACATTAGAGCTTCTGATATTATAAAGGTAACAAAATAACCCATTTGGAGCTTAAACTTAACTTTTAAAAGAGCTCTAAAATATAGGTACAAACTGTTCGAATATTAATTCATGAATTTAAAATATATGAAAACGTGTTGAGAAACGTGAAAAAATTAATAAAATTGGCATCATTTACATATGTAAGAAAAATGCAGATATGTAATTAAATTAGTACACACTAGACTTTCTTGTATGTCTATCTGTCGTTCCGGTTGGAATTTTGCATCTCAAATTTCGAGCTCTTTCCGAATGGCTATCCGGCTGAAACTTTCAGGGTAGCTCAGCACTCGATGGCAATGCATTAATTAAAACCGTTATAGGTACCTCGTAATTTTCTAAGATCCCGCTGCAACATCACTTCGTTGATCGAGCACCTATTTTTTATAAAAAAATATGGTTAGGAGATTGCATAAATACCAGGTTGCCTATCGAAATTTAGCAGCAAGTATTTTTAATTATTTAAAAATAATTTATTAATTTTTAATTATTTTAAAATACGCTCGCTAGGTATTTCAATAAAATACCATCCACCTCACAGAATTATAAAATCTTTAAAAAAACAGGGTTGCCTTTCGGAAATTGGCCGCAACTCCTCGCAGCCAGGTGTGAACAGGTGCGATTTTGAAATACACTGGACAGCAAATAAACCGCTGCCTTGGAACCTCTGATTCGATTTTCTCAAAAGTATAAAACTTACAACTATGAAAGTTATACTTACAGAAGTGTGTTTCATACTGATTAAAATAACCATACATTTGTAATAAAGTATAGTCAACTCGCATTGTAGTCAAGCAACAAACACAATGCTTACGATTTGTTCTGTTTTGACTAGAGTTCGCGATTAGCATTTTTTTCTACAATAAGGGCTCGGATATTTCATATCATTTCTTTTGTGGATACGACATCTAAGAAAGCAGCTCAAGCCATAGCTCTACTTCAAGCAGGTGTTGCGCAACGTAAGGTCGCTCGAACACTTCGAATAAGCAGATTTTTGGTGCAGAGTTTACAGACGATACCTAGAGACTGGAGCATTCGATCGCCGTCCAGGTATGAGTAGACCCAGGGCTACATCAGCAGCAGATGATCGTTATATCCATCTTACTGTTCTTGCGGAATCGCCGCCTCAACGCAGTTCAAGTCCCACAAAATCTGCGTGAGGAGCGCCAACTAGTCATAAGTTCGAATACCGTCAGAAGGAGTCTTGCCGAATGGAACCTGACTCCAAAGAAAGCTGTAACAGGTCCAGCATTAACGGTAGCCCACCGACCGTAGAGAACGCCTTGAATCTGCTCTGTATAAGTCCACTGGTATTAGAATAGAATAGAATATGCTTTATTGTATCACCTTAAAATAAATAAAAACAAAAAAACAAACTAAAATTACAAGGGCGGTCTTATTGCTAGATAGCAACTATTGACTAACTAAATCATACAGAATATTACACAATATTAATACATATTATATTTACATTCTAATATCTAAATATTATACTAATAGGTACATATATATATATATATATATATACATATATATATATATATATATATATATATATATATATATGTGTGTATATATATATATATATATATGTGTATATATATATATATATATATTACATACTCATAAACATCTAAATAAACACAATAAATATGACTGGTATTGTATAAATTATGTATTTGCAAAATTCTCCAACGATGGAGGGTGATAGGTGGAGACGCCAATGACCTTCGATTTCATCATCAACCTATAGCAGTCCACTGCTGGACGTAGGTCTCTCCCAAGGCGCGCCACTGAGCCCGATCTTCGGCTCTTCTCATCCACTTTCTGCCAGCTATAGCGCGCAGATCATCGCTCCATCTGGCCAAAAGTCGTCCTACACTGCGTTTGCCTAGACGTGGTCTCCACTCAGGAACACGTTTACCCCAACGGTTGTCAGTTCTTCGGCAGACATGGCCGGCCCACTGCCACTTCAGCTTGCTGATCCTCTGAGCTATGTCGACCACCTTAGTTCTCTGTCGGATGACCTCATTTCGGATTCTATCCTTAAGAGAAACCCCGAGCATAGCTCTCTCCATAGTTCGCTGAGCGACCTTCAATTTGTGGACCAGCCCTACCGTAAGTGTCCACGTTTCAGCAGCGTAGGTCATAACCGGTAATACACACTGGTTAAAGACTTTGGTCTTCAGGCATTGGGGGATGGGCGATGAGAAGACTTGACGAAGTTTCCCAAATGCCGCCCAGCCTAGCTGAATTCTCCGGTTTAGCTCTTTCTCGAAATTATGCCTTCCTACCTGGATTGTCTGTCCGAGGTAGACATACTGTTGCACAATTTCGAGGGGAGTTCCAGAGACCGTGATCGGCACTGGGGTGATACGATCATTGATCATGACTTTCGTCTTATCAATGTTCATGCCTAGGCCGACACGTTTGGAAGCGGCAGCTAGACTGTTCAGCATCTGTTGCAAGACCTGACCTTCGATTTACCAGAGGTTGATCTCCATTGGGGGGCGGTAAGCGAAAATAGGCGGGTTTGACCACGTAAGGTATACAGCAGACAAATCTACTGGTCCAGGCTTCTAGAAGGCTGGAGCGGTGATTTTAAAAGTAAAAATACTATGAAAAATCCGCGGGTTGGACTGTATTTTGAAGGAATGACGAGAAGACCCTGATGTGGCAGTAGAAATACGGCAAACGCAAGAATATTGTGTAAAAAACGTTTGAAGATTCAAGAACCAAAAAAGCTGTGAAGAATATAATGCCAGGATCTTAATTCTAGCGGTTTTGTAATGACTATACGTAACCGGTGTTTGTTAATAAAATTATATATTTTTGGCTTATCAATGTGTTTTATACGGTTATTATGAAGGGTAGGTAAGTGAAGAGTTGGGGTCCGTCGTTGTCTAGCTAGATCATCTAGGAATTCTAGATAATTGTATTCTAATTTCATATAGGTAGGTAAGTAGATACAGTGCTGCCAGTATTAGTGCATAAAAATGTACCTACAAAAAACTGCTCAAAAAGGTACGTTATTTGACTGAAAGATACTTAATTGAATTATAATAGAAGTTAAAAGGTACGTAAATCTAACTTTTTAGTACGTAATGGCATTGCTGGTTTAGAGTAGTACTGACATAGTAGGTATGCTCAATAAGAGTGAAAGAGCCAGATATGTATTCTGACAGAAATGACACGACCGCTCATTGGGATAGGGAATTTCTAAGTGCTATGAGGTCGAGCAACGGGCTCCCAAAGTTAAGGAATTCTTTAGGCGTTAGATGATTACTTATAGTTGGTGCAATTAATCTGGATCGTAAAGATCTCCCTAGCGCGTAAAATCATTGTTTAGGATTTTTTTAAGGTTGGTGCATCCGGGCATGGGTGACTTTACAAGCTACAAGCGTACTTGCTGGCTTGTAGCGTGCAAAAAGCCGTGTGTAACTGCACTATACCTCTACTACTGTACATTTTTCTACTATTTTATTGTATTTTGTTATTTTTTCACTCTTTTGTTTTTTCTTGTCAATATCTAGTTCAAAGACCTTCTGAAATAAAAAATTGGTTGTCTGTAAATTTGGTTTACGGACCATAGTTTATCGTGACAACGTCTTAACAAAACATACCTACCTACCAGCGTAACGGGACAATGAGCATTACCGGACAATGACGACAAAGTTATCGTGCATGCAACCGGCGTTTATCAATTTATTAGACGTATTCACGTCAAAAACATTATTAACTTTTTATTTTGACCTTTTTAAAGGAAGCACAATTAACAGAAGTATTTCAGACCACAGGGTGAAGCCGCGGACGCAAGCTAGTCCTATTAACTACTAGGTAATATAAAACGTGTAATGCCATGAAGAAAATCAACATTACAGTTCTTCACGTCATTAAAAATTAATTAAAATTACATCTCATATTGATTCAAATAAGGTGTCTCCTTCTTATTGATTCAATTGCAGCTTAATTAGATGTCTACTTTAAGAGATAAAAATACATTGTTTGTATTTTAAGGTAATACCCCAACAATGGTACAGTAGGTACAGACACGATTACTTTACTACATTTTATTCAAGTACCTTACATGATAGATTGATGCATACTTGCACCAAACTGTCAATGTTCCTTAATCAATTACTTTACTCGATAGTGCAAGAAAAGTCCTCTCCGAGGCGTACTTAAAATTCTTTCACCACTCTGGTTCGAAAGAACTGGTGACACGATAAGAAGAACTTTACTCTCTTGGAATCAAACAATGACCGTGCTAGGACCGTGTCAGGAAAAAAATATTTTTTGTATTGAAGAGTATAACACTACGCCTACTACACCGTATCAATTTTATGTTTTGCTGGTGCTGACACGCGACGTGCATGGCACGCGATGGGATAGTGGGCAGAGTACTTAGGACCTTTTTGGCGAGTAAAGTAATTCCTTAAGCCTCGATAACACAGGGCTTCTTTACAATCTGCTAGTTGAAAATCCTTCCAGACCGATAACTCGCTCACTCGCCAGCTTTTAAACTCGCTGGCTTGTAGCTTGTAAACAAGCCCTGTGTCATCGAGGCTTTAGTTTTGGTAAAAGTGGGCATAAGACCGTTAAGATCTTGCAAGCGAGTAAACTATTGCTTAGGGACGTTGAATGTTTGGTGCAAGCAGGCTAATGATATGTAATGTAAAATAAATTAAAAATGTTTACACGGTTTAGTTATCTTTTATATACTTCTTTTTTAAGCACTGTATTATTTAAGTATAAATAAATATATCGATTATTAGCATTAACCAAAAATATACGAGTACTTACGAGTATTACTAGGTCCGTTATTCTTCCTTCCGTCTTTGTGCGCGGCGAGACCAAATATGATCACTTTACCCTTATGCAAATACATATATGTTAATAAAAACAAATAAACCTGAGTATATAAGACGTATGCAGACGCACTGGTAAGCATCAGCTTCGTGGGAACTGTTGCTGAGAGGTACATATTTTTCTGGTCGAATTGACGCATAAAAAATGGATCTTAGTCTATTAGAACGGACAATTAGTGCCATTCAAATAATACTTGGATACACGGCCTTTTATTCGGGAAGAAATACCTATTATCCAGAACCAGCGATAGTTCACGGTAAGTTAAAAAATGCTGTCTGACGCTGCTCTCAGTATTACAATGAGAGCATCGGCAGACCGGAATTGTAATAAGTACCTGATGAAACGTATGGCATGTTATATTTCCAAATATTTCAGATAACCAGACTTTCGACTTCATCGTGATTGGTGGAGGGTCTGCCGGCGCCGTGGTTGCCAACAGACTGACGGAGGTAGAAAACTGCACGGTGCTGCTCATCGAAGCTGGAGACATACCTGCCGTCATAGGAGATGTGCGTTATATTTTCAAAGCTATCGGTTGGCTACCTATTTACTATCTACATCTTTATGATCTTTATGTGGCTTGTTTCAGAATCCCAGTTTTTTGCCACTTATAGCTAAATCGTCTGCAGACTGGAACTACACAATGTCATACAAATTAAATGAAGGAAACCGCTCTTTGCACCAAGTGAGGGGTAAGATGCTCGGTGGATCCAGCGCTGCTAACTGGATGTACTGGGTAAGAGGAAATAAAATGGATTTTGACAGCTGGGAAGAGCGAGGCAACGAGGGCTGGAGCTATGAAAACGTTCATCCCTATTTCAAAAAGATTGAACGCTACAATGCGACATTAGAGAGTAATAATACCAACCTATTCGGCACCGAAGGCTATATTGGCATATCACACCCTGTCTGGGGGGCAGAAATAGATTTATACCTTGAAGCCCTGAAGGAAAATGGACATACGCTGCTGGACAGTGTGAACGAAGAAGAACTTGGATATTCAACCGCTGACTTCAGTATTGACAAAAACCTTCGACAAAGCACAGCCGCTTACATCAAGGGCATAAAAGAACGATCTAACCTGAGTTTGCTATTAAACTCACTAGCAACTAAAGTAATTATGGAAGAAAACGAAGGTTCAGTACCTAAAGCTATCGGTGTTGAAGTTAAATTGCCCTCTCAAAATGTTGTACGAGTATTGGCAAACAAGGAAGTGATTGTAGCAGGAGGAGCGATAAATAGTCCTCAACTTCTTATGTTATCAGGAATCGGACCTAAGGAGCATCTCGATGAGTTAGGAATAGAGGTTTATGTAGACTCTCCAAAAGTAGGTAAAAATTTGCTAGATCACCAACTGACTACGTTTGCTTTCACTGGAGAAAAAAGTAATGCAACTGTTGATATGAACGATATGAGTCTTATTGTTGATATTTTCAATTATCCACCTCCTACAGTTATGGGACATGTCGCTTTAAACAAATCCCAGACATACGCCGATTACCAAGCTATGATTATTCCTTTCCCACAAGGAAATCTGATGCCAATCGTTTTATGCTATCATTTTTTTGGGCATGATGAAAACACTTGCGAAAGTTGGGCAAATGCTAGTCAAAATTCAAACATATTTTTCACAAGCGTCAGTGATATGCATCCCAAATCTAATGGATCCATCACGTTGAAATCTAAAGACCCGGAAGAAAAACCGATTATCGATGCAAATTACTTTTCGCATCCAGACGACTTGGGCAACTTGGCTGCATACGTTCAAGATCACCTTACCGTATTGCAGAAAGGTTATTTCAAGAGCATTAACGCGACGGTCGTTGATGTGCATGTTAGTGAGTGTGACGGGTTGGAGTTTGGAAGTACCGAGTATTGGAAGTGCTTTTTGCTGCACAAGGTTCAGTCACACTACCATTTGTCGGGAACGTGCGCGATGGGTACTGTGGTAGACGCAGAGCTGCGCGTGATGGGGTGCTCAGGCCTGCGCGTGGTGGACGCCAGCATCATGCCAACAATTACCAGCGGTAACATAAATGCGCCCACCATCATGATCGCAGAAAAAGCCGCTGACATGATCAAGGCTACACATTTTGCAAACTAGTGCTGTAATTAAAACGAATGTGGATAAAACATTATAAAAAAAAAATTACAATTATTTTTGAACATGTATAAATTTAATATATATATATATATAATAGCATAACGAAGTACCGTTTTCTTCTCTATTGGATAAATAATTATATTTGTTGCACATTGTTTTGCATTTCATTCGATTTAAGTACCATTTTTATCTATAGAGGACGTGGTGGCCGAGTGGATGAGGCCCTTGCCTTGCGATCTGATGGTCACGGGTTCGTATTCCGGTGGCAGTCATGCATAAATAGGTTTTTTCAGTCGAAACAATCGATGTATGCATCTCACGTACTCGCAACGGCGAAGGAAAACATCGTGAGGAAACCGGCATGTCGTAGAACCTAAAGTTCTATAACATGTGTCGAGTGCACGAAAGGAGCCTCTTCGGGTTCACTTGAAATCCTTTCACCACACTGGTTCGAAAGAACTATATAACTTAACTTAAAGTTATATAGTTCTTTCGAACACAACGATAACTTAAAGTTGTTGCGCCCTTACAGGGTTCATGTGCATTGTGTACCTATAAGCCACTTACACCTAAGTTATATAACCTGTATGCAAATGAAACAATAAATAAATGAATATGAATATAGAACTAGTGACACGATAAGAATCTATGATGATGCACATAAAAAAAACCTCTAAAAAGCCACGCGTGGTTTTTCCTAGTTGGGGTGGTGCATCATACCTGCATATTGTTATCTTAGTCTGCAGTCTGGACGTGGATAAAGGTCATAGCTCAGTTTGAATAGTTTAGTTTGGTACTGTACTGGGCCTAGGGTACAAGAATAACTGAGAATAACCTAAATGCCGCTGGTTTCCCGGCAGAGGCAGCCGTATTCTAAATCCTAGAATATTGCGGCTTAGGAATGTAAAGGCCCGATTATAATTACAGGAGGCAATACTGGTCCTGCGGTCCTGAGATGAGGTTTCGATGGGGTAGGAATACGAGGAAATACATTTCTAACCACTAACATTAATTCTTTATTGCACACATAAAAATATTTAGACAAGTAATTAATAAAAGGCATGTACAGTCAGCATCAAAAGTCGATGACCACATTGAGATTTTCAAAATCGCTTTTCACTATTTAATAAACCTAAATCACTCAAAGTGAAGCGCCAGTATTGAATGAACATCATTAAAGTTCAAAATTAACACTACTTTGTCAAAAATATAATATTATTATGTCGTATACTTGCAAAACAGCGAGTCTAGTAGTGACAATCGGGAAAAAAATCCAGGCTGTTTCTAGTAGGAACGCTGGGGGCAGGGACAATCGGGAATAGACGTTTCCAGCAGCGGGATCACGCATATGTACGCAGTTGATTTTTAAAACCAAAAATTTGTACACAAAATTTACTTTTTTGTACCCCAAACAGAATGATTTGTACCCCTTTTGCACCCTAGATTTTGGGTTCATATGTGATGTGGCCCCGCCAGGAAGTAGGTATTATACTTTTTTTGGTTTATAAATCAGCTGTGTACCTCTGCGTGGCCGCGCTAAAAAGGTACGTACTTATTTAGTTTTTTCTTTGAACACGACTTCACTTTAAGTATCACGCAATTGGGTAATGTGACTGAACCCGTCTACAAAATGTGTCTCAAACTTGACATACAATCTCGCGTGTGGTTTCGTATGGTCAACAATGTTATTGGTTTATTAATAATTCTGATATTTTTTATTGTATGAAATCAGTCTGATTCGACTGCGTTATCAGTGAGCAGATGTTTGCTGTAGTGGATTGAAAACCCTACATGATAATGTTATGTAATAATGTCTGACTTATTTTATATATTTATTTATATTTTATTTATTTGATATTCTCTTTTCCTTCTCTTAAATAAACAAAATAAAAATATTTATTTAAGAATTACAGAAAATACAAAAATACAAAATTTTAAGATTCTAAGTTATTATGAGACTGACCTTTAAAATAACAGTTAGAATTACATTTTAAATAAAACAATTAATTTTAATTAAAACACAAGTTGTATAATTGGCTCTGTGATAGATGCTTTTATTCATTAAATGATTATTTTAATTTCAAGTTCCCCTAATATTAAATGACCTACTCAATTTGTTTACTCTTTAGGAATTTTAATGTTTTTTGACGAATTTTAATGTAAGAATACTATTAATTATGAATTATTTTTATTAGCAATTTATGGAAGAATTATTTAGCACTAATTTTAAGTATTTGCACGACAAAAGTTGATGCAGTGATTCTAATTTAAAGTAAGACCACAATGTACCTGTATTACGCAAATAAAGATTCATTCATTCCATTCAATACAGATAAGATAATTTCAGCCAATTAGTGGCTGGCTCTGGTGTTGGGTATTCTAAAATATAGATAGATAGATGAACACTTTATTGTTCACCAACACGAAAAAAGCAGAGTAAAACAATATAACAAGTATAAGAAGGCTTTAAAGTAGGTAATAGAATGGGGCGGCTTTACCGCTGTGAGCGATCTCTTCCAGGCATATTAAATGAATAACAAGTCATTTATATTTGACTATTTATTTTAATTTGTTTATATTTTCTAGTTCTATTTCAAACCCACAAAATTTCAGGTAAAAAAAAATTATATCTGTGGAAAACTTATTTATATTTTTGACATAACAAAATATAAATTGGCCAATATCACCACTTCTAGACTTAATCCATATTCAATACACTGAATAGAATATTGATCAGTGTGTAAGTGATTACCGAGGCGTTAAACATGACCACAATTATATTTGCGTGCGCATGAGTACGATGACTTACGCGTGTTCTATCACTACCT
This sequence comes from Lobophora halterata, assembly GCA_932526365.1. Taxonomy (NCBI): domain Eukaryota; kingdom Metazoa; phylum Arthropoda; class Insecta; order Lepidoptera; family Geometridae; genus Lobophora; species Lobophora halterata. The sequence goes on from OW052002.1 coordinate 10,654,202, forward strand.
TGTTTGTACTGAAAAATGTGTCATATCTACGAAATTGCGCCTTAATTTTTCTTTTTTTAGTTATGGCAATAATGTTTTCGTTGTAACCAGCGGCAACTTCGTCTTATCGCATAAGAATATGTCAAATTATATAATAAATACATCAAATTAGCCTTCGTTTAAAAAGTTAGCTAGGATATGACGTACAGTCATATCCTAGCACAGACATTATATACACTCCCAAGCTTTTACATTTATATTACTCTTAATTTTGCAAAGAAAAGTGCACTCAAGTATTTTAAATTAATGTAGTCATCTTACTTGTCAGAATTCTTGTAAAAAGAAGAATGTGTTTGCTAAATTAAGAGAATAATAGTATAACCTATAATATAAATGTGAAAGCTTGGGAGTGTATACATATCTGTGAAGCTGACTGTACTACATTTTAAACTTTAATACCTACAATCTTGCAATTAATGAAGTCCAAGTCATCGGTGACAGAGCGAGAAAACTCAAGTGGAGTTGGGCAGGACACCTGGCCAGATGCGGTGACGGCAGATGAAGCAAATCTCTTATCAAGTGGTGGCTAAGATGGAACCGAAGAAATGCGAGTCGACCGAAAGCGCATTGGGTTGATGACATCACAAAAGCTGTCTGTAGGAAACCTGGACGAGAGACGCCCAAGACCGGGAGGGGTGGCACATAGCGAGGGAGGACTATACCCAGCAGTGGGTGACACTGGGGTGAGGATAATGATGATGAATCAAAGAAGTATACACTTTAAAATCTATAAACAACCCTATAACTACTTAACATAACTGTAGAAGACTCAGTTATTCAGTGTATGAAATAAAAATACTTAGCAGTTTCATATTCAGACTGCACCCCAGTACCCTGGGTGCCATTCCATGCAGTGAAATCCCACAGATGACACACTAGACTGTATCATTTATTTACCACAGATTATGTACCTATACGGTACAATAACTACAACATTCCAGGTAATAGCCAAGCCATATACATAATGTCGTGTTGTTTATTTTCGCGAACAAAATGCAAAGATCGCGAGGCAGCTTGTTAGGAATTCTTTCTCTACATTTTTAGACCCGTTCTGGGAATAGCTTGCTGAATAACGTAAAACAATAGCAATTCGCTTGTTTAATGTGTTAACTGTATTGGCTTTCTGGTAGAATAAGAAGGAAAAAGTATGCAGTGCAGTGTCATTATTTCGAATTCGAACCTCATTTGCTCATTTTGTTTTTTTGGACGCGTTTTCCTTTCTTGAGTACCTTTTCGCAAATTTACTTTCCTGAAGAATTTTTTTGCTCAAAATTCTGGCTTCAAGGTCTCATGTCATGATTTACCAAGCTCTCCAATCTCAAAGAAATTCCTTCCCGACTACCGCACGGCTAAAACAAAATGACATTTGAACGTCGGCATGGCCTGTATACTGGCTATACACACTAAAAAGTAACTTACTCCAAGAAGCCAATATAGACAACCATTTATACCCTTCAGAAGATAATAGAAAACGGTGTTGAAGCAGACAGGCAGTATTAAAGAGCCATTTTCTCTCAGAACAGAAACTATATTATTCGTTATTAGTTCGTCGCCATTCAGCGAACAGAAATAACAAAGTGCTAAGAGATTCAAGAGCGCTCCCAATAGTGTAAAGGAGTTTAATATTCATAAGGCAAATAAATGTAAAGAGCTGAGCGAGCGAGTCCTGGGATTCAGAATACAAGCTTTTAAAGTAGATACGTAAAGTATCTACGGGGTCATTCTTAGTTCATTGTTGTGAGACAGAGTAGCTGTGATGTGATATACCATTTGTTTCGATATGCATGATCTAATCGCAGAATCTGCTGACTTTGAGCACTTGATTAATTAAGTGCGGGGATTTTAATGTAGATAGCAAGCGTTTTTTGCTTGAATAGTGCTGAAAAATCATATAATTTTTCACGACACTACTGACTGACTAATAGGCAACGCACAGGTCAAATAAATGAACGTAGAGCCTTGAAATTTCAAGGGTACCGTCATAAAGTGTAAAGCGTCTATGACACAGGGCTAGTTTACAAGCTACAAGCCAGCGAGTTCGTTAGCAGCTTATAAACTCGCCCCGTGTCATCGGTTTTTTTACAATCTGCTAGTTGACTAACCTTCCGGACCGCTAACTCGCTCACTCGCTAGCGTTTAAATTTGCTGGCTTGTAGCTTGTAAACTAGCGTATCATAACTGTATCATCGACGCGTAAGCGCGTACTAAAGCCTTCTGCCTACTATCCCGTATCATACATACCATGACCGTGTTAGTTAGGACCGTGTCAGGCAAAAAAAATATTCTTTGTATTGAAAAGTATGACGACACGGATGATCGAATGGCAAATGTATTGGACTCCCAGTGTCGCGGGTTCGATTCCCACTTCAGGACAAATATTTGTGTGATGAACTGATGAAAGGATCTCGGTGTTTGTCCTGAGTCTTAGTGTTTTCTCCGTGCATGGCCCGCGAATGAATAGAACTAAGGTAATTTTGTTAGTTCGCAACGCAAACAAAGTTGTGAATGAAGACGTCAGTTATTTTCCATTGTCCCATGGAGGCTCAAAACAAGTGAATCGCCCGTTATCTAACTCACCCTTATCATGCATCAGACTATATCATTCCTTACCCAGCTTACTTGTAATCCTGGACCGTTGGACCTCTGCCAACAATGGTTGTAAAAACTCAGTGCCAATTGCCAGACCAATGTGTTTTGGCGAAATTATGCGCTATCATTCTTGTTTGCGAGCTTGATTTTTGTTTTTAAAGTTGAAGGGCTTGTGGTAAGTCAAAAAGATCCAGTTCACATTAAATTAAATCCAGTACATTTAAAAAGTAAAACACTTTCCATGGCCTCTCTCTAACCTCAGAAGGTTTGCTGGAAGAAAACTCTTATAGGGTTAAGCTCGCCTTTGTACATGTCTTTTCTGATTTATATTTTAATGTGTTTGTGTGTACAATAAAGAATTACAGAATTACAGAAAAAGTTGTACAAAACGTTATTTGTTAATATTTTTTAAATCATCATGTCACTAGTTCTTTCGAACCAGTCTGGTGAAAGGATTTCAAGTGCGCCCCAAGAGGCTCCTTTCGTGAAATTGAGACATGTTATCGAACTTTTTAGATTCTATGATCTGCCGGTTTCCTTTTTATGATTTGATGTTTTGTTATATTTATTCATAGATGCTTTTATATTATATTTAAATACTCATTATTTTTTTTGTCTCTTGCAAGGTTTTGTATAGAATTTATAATAGTTTAGATATGATTGACAAAATTTTGATGCGTTTTGTTTTGACGTACCTATTCACAGTTTCTAGAAATGATTACAAAACGTCCTATGTCTGGATTGTGTGTGTTGAATAAAATTTAACCTCTCAATTTTTTGAGCTACGAATAAAAAACAGATTTTTGCGTAAACAATGCTGCGTCTATCGACCCAAGTGGATACACTTGGGTGGCGCACACCGTCATGTCGTGTCGTCGGCGGCGCCTGATGATTGATAACCTCTGATCCGGCAGTGAGTATCTGCCCTTATTTACCCACATGTCAACTTGACACAGATATAAAATCTCACGCAGTTCACAACAACAACGTTGAATGAAAGATTATGTAGGTAGATGTAGTACATTTCCTTTGCCCATTTTTTTTTTTTTTTTGGATTGCGGCTTTGGAGACACGGCGATCTTCGTCGGTCTATTTGTACTCGCCACTTGGAGCTATGCGGTTAGAGTTCCTCACTTAACCCTGCCGCTCTTTTCGTGCTCTTTTCGTGTCACTAATTCTTTCGAACCAGTGTGGTGAAAGGATTGCAAGTGCGCATCGAAGAGGGTCCTTTCGTGCATTTGACACATGTTTCACTAAACCCTGCCGCTATGATATTCTTTTCGTGTCATTAATTCTTTCGAACCAGTGTGGTGAAAAAATTGCAAGTGCGCCTCGAAGAGGGTTGTTGTTTTGATGTTTTCCTTCACCGTTAAGCACATGTTTTAAATGCACACGTAGGTCTTTTTTGAACAGTATAATCCATTGGTGTACGAACGGGTTCGAACCCACGAAAACATGGCTTTTTTTACCAAGCTTACCTGTTTTGTACCAAGTATTTCAATTATGTTTACGAATTTCGATATTCCATTAAGTTGAAATGAAATCAGAAACCGTGTCCTTAAGCTACGCCTCTACCCCATTTACCATTTACTTTGTAAATTCAATTTCAAGAGGAATTTTCTCGTAGGGTTTGAATTAGCATTACTCCTTTTCTTTTTTCTTACAAAAGGTTTTGTAATTGCCTGAGCTTATTACAAAGATATTGTTGATTTTAAGATATTTTAGCAATAACTTAATATTTTGTAAGTGCTTTCTTGCATTTTATTGTACCTCTGAAGCCCGTCATTCACGTACCTATAATATACATTATAGCAAGGCATATTACGATATATTTTCTATACAAATATTCAAGTCGTAGAAATATATATTATAGCTGCGTGTGCGGTCACTTGAATATTTGTATAGAAAATATATCGTAATATGCCTTGCTATAATTTATAATCTAACAGGGAACCTAACTAAGACAAGCTTATAGTTTAAAAAATTGTAAACCCGGCTGCGAAATTTTTTATACATATCGATTGCCAGTTTTCTATTCCAAATTAAATTTAAACATATGACTTAATATAATTATAGCTACGTGTGTGACGGGCTTAAAATGCACATTGCTTTTGCACAATGCACATGTTTAGGCTAAGCGCGCTCCTGCAAGAAATGCAACGAGGCAGATGAAACGCCCCTTCATTTATTGAGGGAATGTGGACCGCTAATGCATAAGCGCAGTCATCTGAGAAAATACACTGATGAGAGAAAAGATGAAGAGAGTTTACTTGAGCTTTCTCACAAAAAAGCTGCAGTTCACCATAGCGGCAGGATTTAGTGAGGAACTCTAACCGCATAAGTCCAAGTGGCGAGCACAATAGACTGACAACAGTCGCAGTGTCTCAAATTCAATAATAAAAATAAAAACGTTTGATTAGAAATAAAAAATGAAGACATGAAGTCTTATAGTTTTGTAACATTCATATTGAGTTTATTTTATTTGATTATTACCTACTTACCATCAGATAAATAATTTTATGAATGTTCCTATAATAAATATAAAGCTTTTAATAAAAATTAAAAAATATATTAATGTTCGATTACAGTGTGCTTGTTTGTGGCAGTAAAAGCCTCCCCTTATACCAAGAAAGAAAACTTCCAAGCTCATAGAGCCAAGTGTCTGTTCAAGCGCGTCGCAGACAACCAATTTGCATCGTAGATCGACTCGAAGCAAGCACCGCAAGTTTTCATACAAATGAGTTTGCTTGCTTAGTTTAGTCTGAAGCAAACTTCATTTAAGATCGTGTAGTGAAGCCTTATCAATATTAAGTACCTGCTTTTTAAAGGTAAGGGACGGAGTCAATATTTAATTGAAATTAGCTCTACCTTAGAAAAAAATAGCAAGAAACTTACGCAACTTTGTTTGCGTTGCGGATTTTTATAATTCCTTTCTTAGTACTAAATTTCAGCTATTGACAAACACATCCTCCAAGTTTCATGATTCTACGTAAAGTGGTTTGGCTTGTACATTGTCCATCAGTCATTTCATTTCATTTTTTCATATCATTTCATTTGAGCGAAAATATACTTTCGCGAAAGGACATTGTCGCGCAAGTGTCTTTTCGTGCAAATGTCTGTCGCGCAAGTGACCCGGATCCATCAAAAAGTATACTCGACTTTCCGTAGTTGTTGAATGTAGCGATGAAGCTTCTTCGAAACCAAAGCTTAAAGTTCTGGATTTAAATGAACTACGATAAACTATATTTAGGTGATTGAAATCTAGAGCTTAGTGTCTCCACAATCGCGTGTTATTCTGGAAGTGTACCAAATGTGCGTAAACTAGTACCGCGATGGACGCTGCTGTACTACAGCGGACCGAAACTCCGATTTATAGTGCAGATGTTACACCGCTTGTGTGTCGTTTCATTAATTTATTATCTACCTGGTAAAGCTAAAGCTAAAGATGGTACCTAAGTTCTTAAAGTTATTGAAGATTTAATAAGTTTATATGGAGTATGGAGGTACTCTAATAGGTGCCAAAGCCTGTCAAGTCACCAGGTCTCCGTTCTGTGCCTTATATTTTCAGAACCTACTGACTACTTTTGATATAAATATTGATTTTGGTTTTGTGGTGTAGGTCACTGAATGGATTCCAACTTAAGCTGTAGGTGAGCTGAGCTATGTTTATTATCATCTTATTGTAATTTTTGTTATGTTAAATAAAGAACTTTTAAAAACAAACAAAATCTCTACCTTTTTATATTTTAAGGCGAGAATTTTTAGTTCTTGATACGTACGATATGACAGGAACCTTTTCTATAACATGGTTGACGTACTTTTATCTTGGCTTTACCTGTCATGTCCCTTGGTGTTTCCTTCCACTTGTTATACTGGCCAAGTGATCCTATAAAACTTTTCAGCAGTTTTCGAAATTCCTTTCATAGTGCGCGCTTATGAAATAAAGAAAGAAAAAGATGCTTATAACGAATCCACTCTCCTGTTTCGAAACGGCGAAGATGAAGCAGTCAGTCTGCCAATTAGGTAATGTTGTAATAAAAAGAACAATAAAAAATTAGCTCGCTGTTGCTCTTACGTTTGAAGAGAGGAATGGAAATGACATTCGAAAATTTTGCTCACAACAACGACGCGACGTCGCTTTTACTTTACCTGTTAATTATTAATAACATATTTGTTTGTTTCAGGTATGTTTCTTCAGTAATCTAAATCGACGAAATGAGCCAGGTATTTTGCTACTTTATTGAAATTTGTATCTTTAAACAACTCTGTTTACTATTTACTTTGACGTATTTCAGTTATGAAAGCTAATTAATTAAACAAGGTGTCTCAAAGGTTTATTTTAGTAATATAATTTGCTATCACATAAATTAACCTCCCCTATATTAAGGTGACATAAAATGTAAAAAAAAACGATGGAATAATGTAAAGTTTCCCACTAAAAGAAGACGAATTTATCAAACAGTTAAAATAAAATATTTCACGCGTTCTGCGAGCATAAACACCTCACTATAATGTCGAATGTACTTTGACCGTAAACGTTCCGTATATCTCCGTTGTAAAAGTGGACCGCCTATAAACCAGATAAAATATATGGGCACTAAGAGAACCGTCTTGTTGTGCACATGGGTCACTTGAAAGAGGAAACGCTATTATTATTGGCCTGTCTTAGAAAATGCGATGTTTTCGAGCGATTTTATACTAAGTTACATTTGTATTTAGCGAAGGAAATAGGGAAACAGTGCTGTCCTATTTACTTCGCTTAAATGTAAATTTTTATTCAAATTATTTTTACACAACTAACTAATAACAGAGATTAATAATAAATAACACTAAATATATATTTAGTGTTTTTTTTTTAATATATTTATATTATATTATATAAAAAAAAACTTTAAATAACCTAGTCGGTCGTTGTCACCACCAGACGGCAACGTGCCCAGAACGCTGGCGGCATTGCCACGTTGAATGGCAATGCTTATACGCTTTGCAAAGTAGAAGCCAGCATTCTGGTCACGTGTAGACTCTTTTAGCCTATCAGCCAGATCTTTGTAGATTTTGTGTGCCTCTGGTCCCCTTAAATGTTGAATATAATATCAAAACAAAAAATATATAGGTACTAAAACCTTTCGTGAGGTTGTAGTACCAAATTTACCGCTCCACTCTTTTTGAAATTTGTACTCAGCCAACTTATATCTTCTTCTTATCGTGTCACTAGTCTATCGAACCAGGGTGGTGAAAGGATTTCAAGTGCGCCTCGAAGAGGCTCCTTTCGTGCACTTGACACATGTTTTTCGACACTATTAAGCACGTGTTTTAATGCACACGTAGATTTTTTTAGAGAAAATTCCATTGGTGTACGACCGGGTTCGTACCCACGATCTTTGAATCGAAAGTCGAGGCACTCGGCGAACTCGGCTTTTAACTTAAATCTTCAAAAATGTATAGATGTGCGAGCGAGATATAAGCGCGCGGGATTCTGGGCCTTAAGTTTTGTTTTGGGTTGGCATTGAGTTTGAGCGTCATATCGAGCTTTTTTACTTAACAAGTGTTGGGAAGAGCTAGGTGCTTTCCAAGATGGTATGAGACCACGCCTGCCCGTGACAAGAACAATGCTACACAGGATTTTAAATAACAAAGTCTGGCGGAGTTGCTGCTAGAACTCGTCCAAAAAAAAACTAACATTTAATAGTCTTCGAGAATCTTGCCAAAGGAGATGTTAATGCAAGGCGTACCTATACGTTGGCCTTAACCTTCTTGGCCATTCACGTTAAATAAAACTATACGCTGTATTTGATAACTGTGTGCATATTTTAAGATGGTGTGCGAGATTATTATAGTGTGCGTTTACATGAATAAGAATTTGTTAGGCGCGTGTGCAATGCGTGTTTTCCTCGTTTTCCTGACGTTTGACGTCTCCTTTTGCTAGATTCTCCTTTTTTTTATTTGATAGTCTGAACTTTTTTTTAAATCAAACAAACCCTGTGTATCCTTATTATATAATATGCCAACATATGAGGAATGAAAAGCCAACAGAAGCCGCCTCCAACGATAAACAAATACTGAAGCGCCTGCTTTGACTTGCATTCCGATCCCTTCTTGCATAAAATATCCATTTCACGGGCAATGCACGAGGAAGCATTGACGTGTACGTATGTACACCCTGTATCAAATAGAAAATGCGATCTATGAGAAAATATTGACGCACACTCTTGTATTGCATTGTCTAAGTGCGAAATCAGACTAGGGTATTTTTCTCGCGCGTATACGGGCGGATTGGTACTCGCAAAACTTTAAAAGCCGAACGTGCGTGTACCGGCGATTACGCTCGGTTTTTCTAGCGAGTGTCAATAGCATGTCTGTCGCGGCTTGTCGCGCGTACACGCGCTGCAAAAAAAAGAAAACACGAGCGGCGAATCCGCTAATCTACAACCGCACTTATTGAAACATCATAGAGTTGGAAAATTATTGATCTATTCACCGTTGGCAGGCGTCCCCCTACAGGACTGATGGGTACGAACGAAGTACCATCTACTCAGCTGTCAAGCAGTATCGTGTAAGCATTATTGTGTTGCGGTTTGTAGGGTATGGTAGCTAGTGAAATTACTGAGCTTTTGAGACTGATAATTTCTCAAGTTAACCCGTTGCATCAGTAAATAACATTTCTGTCTTGTAGCTTTTTTGGTCACTGTCGGGCTTCTATCTTACCATTAAAGGTGTGTTTCCACTGACGCGGAGCTGGGAGGAGTGGAGCGGAGCGGACCGTGAATTGGCCAATCACAGTGCTCGAAATTCCACTTTTACTGCACTGCGAGCACTGTGATTGGGCAATTATTCACTGTCCGCTTCTCTCCGCTCCGCCCAGCTCTGCGTCAGAGGAAACACACCCTTAAGAAGGTGCCTATCTCCTCTCATCTTTTTGACCGAGTGAAGAGAGTTCTCAGAGTCTAGATATTTTATTTTATTAAGCTTGATATTTGGATAAAAAAAAAAAAAAAATTAATTCTCGGTACTACGTCACACTACTTGTGATTGCCCCTCAGTAAGAAAACACCAAAACTTAGACTAGGATTATAAGATATGTATGGACTTGTGAATGTTCTACTCGCCGTAAGTTATTCAATCTTCTCGGCGTGTGATGTTACTGCAGTTTGTTTATCGAACTTACTCCGTGGTATATCAGTTATCCAAGTATTCAAGTAATAAGCCTTGCGATCTGACGGTCTTTGATTCGAATCTCGGTGGCAATCATGCGCAAAATGGGTTTATCGAAAAATCTAGTAAAACTCTACATACATGTTTTAACGACAGAAGGCGTCTTCTCTAGAATTCCGTCCAAACAATACAGTACACAGGAACGAATATTGTCCGACAGGAAGACATAATAAACATTACTGTGTTCCGATTAGGGAAATAGTAATATATGTATAATCGTATAGACTAGTAAAAGTATACTGGACTTTCGAGATCGACCATGTCTCAAAAAAAGACGGGCGCTTTAGCCGCGTTTTACCAGCTTATGTGATTCTTGATCTGATTGAAGTCCTGTGTAGCACTGTTCGTAGAAGGAGAGCGCCTAGCTTGTGGAGTCAATTGTTTGAACGTAAAGAAAAGAGAAATGGCTTTTTTTGTCTTTGCTATAAGTACTAGATGACACCTTTAACATTGTTTGCGTTGCGAATTAACTATATATTATTATATAAATATTTTTCTTAATACGCGCCTACACTTTTTGACGACATACCCTCGAAATTTCAAGTCTCTTAGACTACTGGTTTAGCCTGTAGAATGTTTGTCAGTCAGTCAGTGAGGTCCAAGCCTTTTATATTATATTGATGATAATATGCCCTCTCCGACCCGAATCTTGTTAGGTAACATAAATGATCACTCACAAAGGATTTTTTATACAGACTTTCGATTATTTTTTAATTAAAAAGTTCACCTACATACATCTGTGCCCTCTACCATTATAAAGATTATTTCAAGAGTTGTATAATGTTAATAAGAATATCAAAAGGTTGTAATGGAATAAAGCAGGGGTCATGGTTTTACGAGCAGACGTCTGCAAATATTGAAAAAGCTTTGTTCGTGAATTTTCTTATTACGCGCTCCAGCATGCATTTTGAATATAAAATCAACCTAAGACAACATTTACAATAGAAAACATTTGGGCGTTCCCACGAAGTAATTTATTACCTTGATATTCACTGCTTGGACGAGACAGAGTAGATTTTTTTTTTAATTGAACAGTACATGAAAAAATAAAGCTATAAAAAAATGTCTTCAATTATGTCCAATCTTTGCTCAAAACACGCCTAATTTGACTGCACGTATCCTTCAAACCAAAAGTATTGCTTATGCTTATAATTCTAATTGCGGCTTGGTTGTGGGTTATCAAGCACTATGTTGGTACCCAACTAGACATAATCCTGCAGGGGACGCTCCCAACGGTAACGGTTTTGTAACCTCTTTTCAAATTTCAAATCGTTGCGTCAAATAACGAGGCTTTTGAAATTAAGGTTGCCAGTGATTCGTGAAAATCAGTCAGCCACACAAAGGCTCTTTGGAAACTTTCTAGCTAATTTAATAATTGAATAAAATACGGCAAAATCGAAGTCTGACGAAATTACGTAAGTAAAAAGTTATGGGTATTGGGTAACTTTATGTTTATCGATTCGAAAATTTTATTCTTTGATTTCGTTTTTGCTTTTAACTTTTTTTACTGATGAATGACTTATTTTTCTCAAGTATGGTTAGTAACAGACTGGTCTTATGAATGTAAAAAGTAGAGTCACATTCTTCACTGTTGAATACAGTACTTATAATATTTTTCTTTTAATTTATACTTATGGCTAAAGTTATTATTAGATAGAGATTTTCCGGTCACGGCTTGCAAAGTGTGCACAGAGCTTTAATCTCAGGTGCGGAAACTGCGATGCATGATTAATGCCCGGTACACACGAGTGCTTTTAACGCTGAGAATACTATATTACTCTTTGAAGTTTAAAAAGACTGGTTCCGGTATTGAGTTCATAAAAGCTTCAATAAGAGTTTCCAAACCTGTGTAGAGTCTACACCTTCACAGTCTATCTTCTTCTTATCGTGTCACTAGTTCTTCCGAACCAGTGTGGTGAAAGGATTCCAAGTGCGCCTCGAAAAGGCTTCTTTCGTGTTCTTGACACATGTTTTTAGGTTCTATGACATCCCGCTTTCCTCACGATGTTTTCCTTCACCGTTAAGCACGTGTTTTTAATGTACACATCGATTTTTTGAACAGAAAAATCCATTAGTGAACAACCGGATCCGAACCCACGACCTTCAGATCAAAAGTCGAGGCACCTCCCACTCTGCCAACACGGTCTATAAGAACAGTCTATGAAAACGTGGTAGTTAGAGGCGAGCGAGGACCTGTCATTAAAAAGTTGACAATCTGTGCACTACAGCTAACATCCTATTTGCTATGGATGGAAAGAACCGGAGATCTAGGTAGTGACTAGTGGCATATCTTAAGAGAAATCAGAAGTGCTCTGCCATTAGATGATGGCTAACACTGAAATGGCTTTTGTCGCAGTTCAAAAATAGAAATTCCATTTTCATTTATCCGTAGAATTCTAGGTGGTTCAATTTACACGGTGTGTTTTCATAATTTTGCAAAAGCTGTTATTTCATAATTCTATCAGGCAAGGTTGCATGGAAAACGTATAAATTTTCAATCCATTTGGACACGCCCACTATACCAATGACCTTGAGTTCATAAGGCGGGCCTTTTCCTATAATAAACGTGTATAAACTGATAGCGCTGTGCTATAAAGTAGACAGATCATAAATCTTAACTTCATGTTTGGGATGTGAGAAGGGTTGACGACCTCCACGCCGTTTTTCATAACGATTACGCCGATAGTGAGATTACGCCAGGAGTTATATTGTATGAAGGCCAAATAACTTTTGAGGGCTCCTGCCTGCTCTAGAACTCTATCATATTTGATAATAAGCTTACGTTGGAGTTTCCGCCGGTAAAAAGTAAAATAGTAGTTCTTATAGTATCTGTACGTTGATTAGTTAGTATGTCAAGGTAGGAAAAAACTACCTTTTTAAAAATTAACAAAGCTTCGCCCCGTCAATATATCTCCCATTCAAAAGCTTAACTATCGCATATCTAATAATTTAGTAAAATATACTACCAATGTTTAAATATCTAGCAAGTTATGTTTTTCGTCATCGTAAGTAGTAAAATGATAGAAAATAAACTACCCCTTGTTTCTTACAAGTTAATTCAAACCAAGATAGTAATTTGATGAACTACAAACGAACCGCATAGATCTCACTCAGTCACTCTTCAGAATGACTTCAGCAGTGAGAGTGAGATAGAGTACTTTGTCGCGAACCACTGAGATCGTAAAAAACGCAATTCCGAGAACGTCAGATGGATTGATTTACGATACAAGCCCAAGTGTGTATCTTGAAGCTTAACAAAGTCTGTGGCGGAGGGGATAAATAAATGTCGGAAAAGAGGTGAAAGGGAAATTATGGGGTAAACAGCAGAATTTGAATGCGTAAGGAATAACAAACATGAAGCCTGCAACTAACCTGTATTTCAGGTATTTTTAATCCTATCTCAGGCAAAACTATATACTTGAATAACGAACGCTGCTTGAACCATCTCAATATACTTACGGACCATATGTATATGCGTAATAAAGGCGTAATGCTTTATTATGTTAGAAAAAGACAAAAAAATGGTGTCAAATCAAACCATACACGAGAACAAAGGGTTGTCAAAAACCTTCCAATTATATTATATTTGTCCTTACCATTGACAAAATATTTACCCTGAGAATCCCAATATCGCTGTTATAAGTATCCGCTCTTTTCGATTAAATCTATTGTGATGAGAAAGAAAAATCGTGTCAGGAATTTCTTTGTTTTCAATTGAAACATTTATGTACATTGGAATATAAATAATGACGAATTTAGCCTTCACTTCCAACATTATTCATGTTTTTGAATACCATGAATAGTCGAATAAAGTTTCGACTATCAAAATAAAAAGAAACATTATATTTCTTCAAGTACTTCCATGGTTTTTCATAGTCATCGAGTAGACGACATAATTCTATAATTTTATTTTTGATATATTTACGCAAACTTAAATCTATGCATCAAGAATGTGAATAAAAAAAACGTTTTCCAGTTTCAAAAAGTACTTATCGAATCACAATTTCGTCAATTTCTTATCGTGCTGAATCTGGGGGTGTCATATAATAGCGATCAGAACCTCGTCAGCATTCTGGCGTGATTGATGGGGCGAGATGTGCACTTGCATGCGAGTTACTGGCACCAGCGGTATCAGTGCAAAAAATATATTGGATCTTGTCTTATGATGAACGATGCTAGCCAGTTTGTTGAGCTTTATTTTCTGCTGGTTAAAAACAAATTTGATTTACCACTAATTCTAAAGTACCTACAAGTGCATTCTTTTATTAACACATAAAATTACTTTATTTACACAACTTATTACTAGTTTACCTAGATATATAAAATACTAGCCTAATTTTATAAATTTAAATTATAATAAAAGGAAAATTTTGTTCATGTTGCATGGTGCCAAGAATACTTGCTGCATTCCCACGCCGAATCGCTAAAAGATTTTGTAAAAATAATGTAATAAATTTACACAGATGTTTACATAATTACTTAGACAATCTCCCAGACAGAAATAAGAGTACAGTAATAATGACAAGTAATTTCTGAATATCTGAAGCATAAAAGTTAATGCTTTGTGATTTCTGCTCTTAACCAAGTCCTTTTTTGAAAATACATTATCAATGTTTAGGTACTCTCGTAGTTAATTCAGAAGCTCACTACAACCAAAGCATCAATTTGAAAGCCTCCTCATCCTCAAACTTATCCGTAAAGTGACAAATTCACTAACTATAGCATAAATAACCCAATTTGCTAATAAAAAGTCCAACTTACAGAGAAGCTATTATAAAATCTGTGCTCCATTTATCCTGAAGTGTGGATGAGGAAGCCGCGTGGATTCTGCCCCGGGGCGCCGTAACTGAGTGCCTTTATTGTGGTACAGCTGAGCTGTGACTTGCATTTAGCCAGTGCCAGGATTGAGGCGTCTCTCGAGAATTGTGTCTCGATTCTGCCGTCCTATGTATGTATGTAATTTTTGGGTACATCCAAAAACGTACCACTTAGCACCACTAGGATTAGCAAACCATAATGGTTTATTACACTTATTGGTACAACATTTTTGAGTACATCCAAAAACGTGTAAATTCAACATAGCTCTCTGTGCTAATACATGTGGCAGAAGACAGACGAATATTGTATTCACTTTGTTCAAGTTTGAAGCGCACCAATCAAGTTGTACAAATTGTAAATCCTGATTGAAAATGTCTACGTTCCTCTTTTAAATTAAACTTTTTTTCACATTCTTGACTTGACCAATTCCATACTATCCCGAACCAATGTAGGTCAACAATTCCAACGGGATAGAAACCAAACAGTCAGCAAAAGTGCTCAAGTATATTGTACACACCAGATATTTGCTGAGGGAATTCCTCAATGAAAATGCTTCGAGTAATTGCATGAAAAGTCCGATGGTTTCTTGCTACTAACTGCCCGGGCTTAAGACGATCGGTTTCGAACAAAAGTGTTGAGTTGCAAAAAGTTTCAACATGTTCAATATAGGCTAGTTAAAATCCAAAAAAGATAGGACATAATTCGTACATTTGTAGAATGTTGCGGGATCGATAGAGGATACCACCAGGAGCCACCACCTAATTTGCACCGATTCTAGCACCTACGGAACCCTGTTAAATACTCAGTTGAAACTTTGAAATCGGTGTAAAATGTAAACGGGTAAAGTCTATCTCATGAAATTTGTACCACACATTAAGACTATCCTAATGTACCTCTACAATAAATTTCAATGTTTTACAAGTAGCATGACCGGGTAAAAATGATTTTTTGTAGTTAAATATGCAGTTATTAGCTCGGAAAACATTGGCACAGTCAGTGCAAATAAACACAAGGTTTCTACAGCTATGATAAACCTTTCGGTGCATTTGCACCATCCTTCCTCATACGGAACATGGTTTTTTTCACCAACTTATGAATCGCCGAACTGTGCTTCGGAGAAAAGGAATTTATTCGTGATTTTTTTTCTGTGATAACTACTAGTAGTTAGTTACAATCACCACTCTTAAAATATACAAGTTTCTCTCAGAAAAATCCAGAAACTTGAGGTTATTTATCACCAATATTACAGATTAATTAACAGTAGACCCACATAAAACTGCAGTGGTGTGCGTAAATTGAGTTATTCTCTCAATAGCAACATGAGCACCGGCTATATAGCCGGCTATATAGCCGGTGCTCATTTTGAGCACCAACATTATTCAATCAGACCTATGGCGGAATACAGTGGAGGAGTTTTGGGGTTTCATAAGCCCCCGCCCCTCCCCCCGAAATGTCTAAGTCAAAAAAATTATATAGTAAACGCACAAGTTCTACAAAAAGTAGAATTTTAACTTGCTCGATAATTGCTCTACAAAAAGTCTTAAAGTCTTTGTCTATTTTTATGTAAGACTTACAATCTAGATAATGTTTATATTAATTAATCATACTTTTAACACTGCCTTCGTCTATGGGTGGCCCAATTGTTGGGCAGCTGCTCGTGTTTTCTCATCCCACGACGTATTTTTTTTCAGAGTTTTTTTAAGAAATAATTCATAATTATAATTAATTTTTGCGTTGTTTTTGAGTCCCGATAAATTATTGTTCTGAAAATAAAGTTATTTTCAGAACAATAAAAAAAACTATGGGCATAAAATATTGCATAAAAAGGCTCACTTTGCTCACAGCGATAAGATTTTTTTCACACCACCTGCTCCACCTCCACACCAATTTCCAATAACATATCATGCTATCATCAAGATAATGCATAGCATTACCTCTCTAGGGAGGTAATGGTGTATGGAACTCCCAAGAATTGTAATGTGATTTGAATTTGGAACGTCAAATTCGTGTGGAAACTCGTGGAAAACTCCAAGTAAAAGAACGCCCTTATGGCATTGTAAAAAGGTTTGTTCGAAAATCGAACTAGCCACTTACAAAAAAAAAACAAAACAGGCGCGACTTCAAAGATTGTGAAACAAAAGACGGTGCTGGCTGCTGAGTGCGAGGCAATAAAAGTTAATTGTAAAATAATTGTAATTCTGATTTTGTAAAAACATGGTGTATATTTTTTATAAATTGTGTAAAAATTTGCGGCTCGCTTTGCTCGCCACGATTGGGTTTGTTTTATTGGGTGATTTTGGCTATTAAAAAAGTGATTTTCCTTAGTCAACCAAGATCCTAAAAAATTGTATCGATACATTTGTATTATTGACGGTGTTTGTTTCCTAAATTACCTAAAGTTCTAAAAAAATTCGATTTGTTCGTTATTTCCGTCTTGTTATTGATCAATTTAGCTTATTTCTTTGGGTTTTGTATTGCATAAAAAATGAACAATTTAATGTATTTCTATACGCGTAATAACGATTGATAAATTCAATTTTTTTCAAATCATTTCAGTCTCAGTATCGATAAAAACATTAGGACAGATTTTTAAATGAGTTGGTACTATTGATAAATCGTCTTGTTATTAGGTGCAGTAGCTTGAAATTCAAGAATTGAATGACATTCGAGTGGCATTTTGACAACTGCTTGAGGTTCTATTTTCGTTTTAAAGTTTGAACGATCTACATGTTTAGTAGACATTTGTCACGTCAAACAGCATTTTCCTTATTATAAATAAATGACGTATTTATGCGCTTTTAATTAATAGACATAAGTCGTTTGGTGTCAAAATCGAACCTGTAAAACTTGCAAACGATGACGCGTTCAATTTTTTATAGATGGAAAAGCTTGTGGAAGAGACTTATTTTGTTTATCTGACGTGAAATGCAACTGTCGCTTCTGTTGGCTAAGTTCCTATGTTATTTACCTATAATGCCCAATAAATACTTGTTCCGTATTAGAATCCGAAAGTTTTTTAACTGGCATACGTTACCTTTACCTCGTTAATATATTTGAGATAAGTTTTGAAACTGTGTCGATTTTGCTTGTAGAATTGTGGTGTAAAACTTCTCAAAAAATGCGTAAATCTAAGGATATACTCCTTTTTCGAAGACGTAGGCAGTTGAAAATTTGGGAGAGTATTGTGGCAAAGACCTTGACCATTACATCAAAATGTACAACAACAGGAGTTGACCCAGAATAGATTTATCTGCTACCAAAGTATTGTAATTGCTATCACAATTCAAAGGTGTTCCCGATTTCGGATTTAGCTGAAACTTGGTGGGAACGTGGAGCTTGGTGTCGTACAAAATATATCACACTGCACCAACTGTGTACAAACGCCTCATCAAATTATGGCCTTATGAAGGTATCTCCGGATCCAGCCATCTCCGGAGGTTGAAATTTATATATGGTAGGGGCAAATTCATTTGAAATCAATTTATGTAAAAATTAAAGCTTTAAACAAATGTGTTCAATTATGTCCTATCTTTGCTCAAAACACGCCTAATTTGACTGCACTAATACTTGTACGTTGATTTTTGTTTCTTTATGTTATTCGTCGCCTGGTTTGGCTTTGGCGTTTGAGTTTTGAAGTGGATACCAAGATTGTATAGTCCTACAGTTCAAGATTTAGTAGGTACAAACTTTAAACGATGGCTAATTTGATTGGATAAACTAATATCAGAATTATTTGATTATGTTTTTCAATCGTACATTAAATAAAATATGGCGCCCTCTAGAGGACGTTAAGTCATGAACTTAAAAAACATATTTCTTTTATACGGGAATCGAATTCGTGTAGAAGAAAACATCAGTATTTTGCATAAACAGAAGATAACTAGGTCACGCTGATAACTTGTCGGCGAAACCATAAAGGGCAGACTGATTACGTAGCGGTAATTTCAATGTCACTCTATATAAATATTATCGTAGTCGATTTTAATTGGCATTTCTCAGAACTAACAATCAAAACATAGATGAGGAAAGTCAAAGCAAGTTAAGAATACGTATGTATTATATCGTAAACTATAAATATAAATATAAGTAATATATAAACTATCGTACTACGTATCGTAGCGTATCCGAACCGGAACGTATCATAAAGAAACCGAACCGGTACGTATCGTATCGAAACCAAACCGGCACGTATCGTATCGAAACCGAACCGGCACGTTTCGTAGCGGCACCGGCAAATATCTTAACGATACCAGCATAGTTGCACAGAAGTGACAACAGGCCATAGTTATCCTTAATCAGCAAGCTTAGCAGTTGAAATAAACGGGGCAAAATATGTGTTCCAAATCACGAATGTTTATGGAGCCTGAATATTTCATAATAATCTTAACCATTGTCAAAGTTATACTAAAACATTTCACCAAAGATATCTAGTTAGGTATCTCAGACAGTTTGATAACCCCAGAGTAAGTACTAACTTCAGTAAGTACTAAGTTCATCTAGATGGGATGGCAGCGAACAACATGGAACCAACCAACTTAAATTAGTATCAGCTTACAAGTTCGTCTTGTTCTTTGCTTAACTTCTATGTAAATGTTTAAAATATGAAGATGTTACCGTGCGTTATTTTGATTTTCAACTTACTTCAAAACAGTAGGAGGTTCTCAATTCTGTTGTTTTTTTTATGTTTGTTACCTCTGAACTTTGTTGTTTATAAACCGATTTGAAAAAATACAATTTTAGAAGGTTATACTTTCAAATTGATCCCATAGAAATTTCAAGAAAATCGGTTCAGTACTTAGTAGTTTAGTACTCAGAGGACGTGGTGGCCGAGTGGATGAAGCCCTTGCCTTGCGATCTGATGGTCGCGGGTTCGAATCCCGGTGGCAGTCATGCGTAAATGGGGTTTTTCGGTCGAAAAAATCTATGGATGCATCCCACGTTCTCACAACGGTGAAGGAAAACATCGTGAGGAAACCGGCATGTCAAAGGACAGAAAGAAAAATGTTCTATGGCATGTGACATTCACCAATCCGCATTGGGTCCGCGTGGTGGATTAAGACCCATTCGCTCTCCTAGCCGAGAGTAGGCCTGAGTCCCAGCAGTGGGAACATTATAGGCTGATTATGCTATGGTTCAGTACTTTGGTTATAACTGAAAAAAATACGTCATCCAACTAAACGAAATTGCGTATTTTGCTTTCCTGGTTCAGTGGTGTTTATAGTCACTAAAACCATCCAATTGAAGTTGGTTGTAGTATTTTTTTGTAAAAACTTGATTATTGCGTTAGTTCTCGATTTAAAAAAACTTATTACTCGAAGCCATGGGACGGGTAATATCTCATTTGCATCTCGCATCTCTATTTGTGCTCTTCGATTTAAGCACAGATTAATAATTATAATATACCTACTGTGATTTTTACTTTGATTATTGCGTTAGTTCTCAATTAAAAAAAAAACACCCGAAACAATTAGATGGCTAATAGCATCTCTCCTTGCGCTATTTAATTTAAGCACAGAGGAATAATATATCCACGCGGTTTTAGGGTTAAATTCAAAAAGAGCCCTTTTTTCTTGCCGTGGATTTAGCTCACTCTATTTTTTACGTTGCTTGGTAAGATTACGAGTATTTCAGTTTTTCAAATATTTAAATTGTAAATATTTATAATCTAATTTTTATTATGATTATTTTGAAAATTGACTGATTTTTTTTTTAAATGAGGAGGTACTCAGTTCGTTTCTTTTTTGTTATGTTTGTTACTATTTTTATGTTTTACTATACTCTATTTTTCAAAATATTTTTTTATTGACCATTTAGCCATTCGGTATCGTTGTAGTAGTCAGCTTATGATGTAATAAACATTTTGCTTTAATGCAAAAATAAAAAATATACCGGTCGTGCATGATCTTGATTCGTAAAATATTGATCGTAGTCAATTATTATGAATCAAAACAATTCGTGTTTTGTCAAACTTATTAATATAGTCGTTGGCTATTAACCGACAATGTTGCACGCACTGAAGTGTATCAACACGAAGCTCACTTTCGCGTTGTTTTTAGATTTTTTTAATCCGGATTTTTCTTTGATCACCGCATATCAATATCGAATAGTAGATTGTCACGAGTGGTCGGCTCTTTTTGCTGTATTTTCGTTTTTTTATTTGGTCACGCAATATTAATCCAGTTTTAGGTAAATAAAGTGTTTAATAAAGTGACCGTGCGCTTTGACTATGATAGTTAGTGCCCAAGATTGGGAGCACCTTGAATGAATTTTTATCACTTATTTGACCGGTTATAATTAATTATCTACTTATAATATCCGCATTATCTCTTCTCTTTTCAACCGACTTCAAAAAAGGAGTTCTCAATTCTGTTGTTTTTTTGAATGTTTCTCTTTTTATCTCGGAATTTTCTTGTTTATGATCTGATTTGAAGAAAAATCTTTTTTTGTTAGAGAGTATATACTTTCAACTTGGTTCCATAGAAATTTCATCAAATTTTTTAATCAACATACCTAACTGAAAATAATATGTCGACGAAATTATCGAAATTGCTTATTTTACTTTTCTGTGACTTTTCAGTTGTGTTTACGGGCACTAAAACAGTTCAATTGAAGTCGGTTATTGAACAGACTAACTGAACAATAATGAACAGGCCTCCAAGCGGAAGAGAACTAAACGATTCATAATAGAATTGTGGCAATATTCTGTTCTGTTCTGTTCTTTCTGGTCATAAGCATGGGTCTTATCTCATTTCAACAGTCATACCATTTTACCATTTACAACAAGAACCTTGCCAAGTCAGGGTAAACTACATAGAACGGAAAAACCATAGACAAAAGGCACCCAAAAATATCCTAGGATATTAACGACGGTAATGTTGCTAATGGAACCATCAGCTACCATAAAGATCCATCGATTAGACTAGCACGATAAGGATAACAATGCCCTAGTGACTGACGGGCCACTACCATGGAACAATAAATAAATAATATAAAAATAGTTTACTTCGGACTTTCTTCTTCTTGGTCGTTACGCTCTTGGCAGAGTGATCGTGGTTGTCATGATGGGGGTTGTGAGTTGTGAGATGAGCGTTGGTAGCCCAGTAGCTTACGCACTAAGGGGATAAAGCAGTGTCTTATGTCGCGGGTGGCATATTGAACCCTGAAGTTATGTCGAGTAGACGCGAGGGGTTCAAGCTACCCAAGACGAAGACAGGCTTTATCCCAGAGGAGCATACTCTACTTTTCACACCTTTTGCGAGGCAATGAAAAGCCAGGGCTTCAGCAGCGAACACCGCCTTTTGTTTTACAATCTTTGAAGTCTCCTTTTTTCTTTTTTTTTATGAATTTTGCTTATGGTGGCCAGTTCTATTTTCGAACAAACCTTTTTATTATGCCATATGGGCTTTCTTTTACTAGAGTTTTCCTCGAGTTTCCACACGAACACATTACTGCCCTAGGGAGTTTCATACAACTTTGCCTCCCTTGGGAGGTAATGTAATGCTTTGCTTTACCTTGAGATAGCATGATATGTAATTGGACATTGTCGAGCAGGTGGTATAAAAAATATTTTGCTCAGAGCGCCTAAAGAAATTTTAACATCAAAAAGCTTCGTTGTAAGTACAAATTTTGGACCGTGCTAGAGTTTCGACAAAAGAGGTCCTATAAATATTGAATTGCTTTGCGTTCGAGTTCCAACGGTAATACCTCCAAGACAACAAAATGAGAGTAATTTTTCTTCTTAATTACGCCACTGAGGAGCATTTTTGATGGAACAACGCTCTCAGCAATTAACGCCCGTCCTTTGATGACCCTCGTTTATTAAGTTTGAGATTCTCTTGTCAGAAACCTTGTCGATAGTTTCTACTTTCCGGAACCCTTCCTATTGTATTGGAAAAAACAGTTGTGTGGCGAAAAGCCGAAATTAATACGAAATACAACATTTATCAGGACAGTAGATGATATGATAATTCTAAAATACATTTTGTTACCTGACATAGCATCAACAATACAGGCACTTTATTTTGTAGTAGGTATTTATAATGTTACGCTACCATTATAAGATGTCGTTCAGGTAAAAGAAAAGACAGTAGTCACATAACCATCTTCACTTAGTAATATTATACCATTCGGTCGATGTAACACTACTTCAGGTATAGTCGGGTATATGGTCATAATAAATCCTCCTAATATTATAAACGCGAAAGTTTGTAAGTATGGATGGATGGAATGGATGGATGGATGGAATGGATGGATGTTTGTTACTCTTTCACGTAAAAACTACTGAATGGATTTTAATGAAACTTTACAATAATATAGCTTATACATCAGAATAACACATAGGCTACAATTTATAAATATATTGTGTGAATTGTTCGCTACTCGAAATACTAATCCTGCGCAGACGAAGTCGCGCGCACCAGTTAGTAATGAATAATAATGAAATAGCGTTATATCAAGTCATTTTTTTTTTCGTTTGAGAGAATATACTTTCCACTTTGATTGGTCCCATAGAAATTTCATTGAAATCGGCTTAGTAGTTTAGTTTTTAAATTAAAATTACTGAAAACAATATGGCGTCGTAGTAAACAAAATTGCGAATTTTGCTTCCCAGTCAGTCGTCAGTGCTGCCTACGGTCACTTGAACCGTCTCCGTCCGATTAAAGTAAGTTGTTGTATGTTCTTGTAAAACCTTGATTTTATAATATTAAACTAGAATAAATCAATTGAAGGTATGTAACCGGTAGAATTACACCAAAGTCCATTGATTAGCTTAAAATGCAAGTCACGAACATCCGGTGCCCGACTCGAACTGCATCTCGAAGGATATGGACTCGTGAGTAGAATCATTACTCACAATTTGTTCTTGACATTGACAATGTTACGGTCATTTCGATTTCCAACTACGAGTAGCTACGGCCAGCAGTTTTACTTGTTCGGAATTAAAAAAGTAGAGCCTTTTGCAATTATAAGGCATAGGCCAGTTTCGTTGTCGGAGTTTGAAAGATGCCTGAGACGCTGAGAGATGCCTCATGCTACAGATACTCGCTAGAAAAAACCGAGCGTAAAGGCCGGTATACGCGTGTTGTGTATCAATCCGCCCGTATACGCGCGACAAAAATACGCTACTCTGAAACCGCACTGACTAGGTCATACATTATAAAATATCGTATCATATGTATAATACGATATGTATTTTATTAAGATTTTGACGGTATAAAAATAAATAAATAATAAATAAACATTAATTCTTACCTCAAACTCTTACAATAATATGGCAATAACAGTTATTTAAACGTACCTAAATAGCGTCTTCCACTTGTGGTTTTTGCCGCGCGCGCTTTAGTGCAATTATTTATAATCGTGCAAAAACTTGGAAATCTCTTGGAAAAACTGGCTTGGTTGTCGATTCCCACGCAATTGCATTTGTTGACTGCAGGCAATAATTAATTATCATTGCTTGTTGCAGGTAATAAATTAGAAAATACTTATGTTTGGTACATACTAGATACAACAATATCTTAACGAATGTGATATATTGATTCTTAACACGTGCATGCACAGACAGCGTCAGAGATAAGTATCCCCCTTGCATAAGACACCCAGCTATAAATCCTTTCAAAAAAATTTACAAAATACTTAAAATAATTTTTAGGATTACATACTGTTATAAATACAATATATAATCTATTTTTAAAGACAAAACTTCGTCATTCGCCGCGACGGTGATTTAAAGGGATTTGAAGCTGGGTATTATAATGCAAGAGGGATACTTATCTATACTGTACGTAGTAGCTAAAAATATTCTAAGAAAATAATGTTATTTTTTTCAGTACCTTACATGACACTAGACTAGCTGAAGCCTGTGGCATGGCTCGCATGAATATTATAGAAGCCTGAATTTCCTTAGTATACATATTTTGTTTTTGATTTTCTATATTTTTTTCCTATTTCGCCTTAATTTCAATGTAATTTCAGTTAAACCTCGATGACACGGAGTGAGTTAGCGGTCCGGATGAATAGTCAACAAGTAGATTGTAAAAAAGCCGATGACACGGGGCGAGTTTACAAGCTTCTAGCGAAATCGCTGGCTTGTTGTTTGTAAACAAGCCCTGTGTCATCGAGGCTTTAGTCATTCAGTAGATACAGAGATTTTGAATGTTTGCTTAATCACGCCATAACTACTGAACTAATTTTTCCTAAGGTAGATGGAGGCTCTACCAAACTCTATTTTTACAACTTGCCACTCAAATTAGAATTAAATAATGTTTCTGTGTCCCTTGTTTTTATTTTCTACCTTCTGAATATTAAAGTCTATCATTCTTACTTATAGTTTTTGGAAATAATTGACTTGTAATTCTTGTTTTTTTTTCTTTATAATCGCGTTTTGTCTATCTTTCAAGCCTAGACAAACTTTTATGAAAATACCTGCCAAAGTATATTTTTCAATTTCTGTCCCTCGAGAACTTATTTAAATTCCTTTGAGGTGTCTTCACCCTTATTCAAAGTCGGCGAGTAATTTAATTATAAACTTTAATTTTTTGCAAACTTTCACTGGCTTGATGTCAGTTTATTTTCAACCGACTTCAAAAAATTAGGAGGTTATCGATTCGGTTGTTTTTTTATGTTTGAAACAGAGAAGAGAAGAAGAGTTTGAACTTTCAGATTGTATCCCATAGAAATTTTATCAAAATCAGTGCAATAGTTTAGGTTTTAAATCAAAATAACTGAAAAAGAAGTCGTGAACAAAATCGCGTATTTTGCTTCCCTTTTCAGTGGTGCCTACGGTCACAAAAGAGTCTGATTGAATTCGGCTGTTGTATGTTTTTGTAAAACCTTGATTATTTATTATCTATTAAACATATAGGTCCTATATTATGGAACAGCCACTTTTTAATGTTTTAAATTTCATAAAATAGGAACACGTACCTCAAAAAAAATATAGTTATAACAGTTACATTGCAAAGAATAAAACTAAAAAAATGAGGGCCATTCAAACGGCATGCATTTCTATGAAAAACAGACGAAAATGTTCGTCCCCCACATTTACTTGGCAAGGAGCCGAATGTAAAATCGACTGCGAAATTGTATCTAATTTCGTAGATATAGGGTCCATTTTATTTTATTGCTAGTTATGGCAGCAACGTCCTGATGGTTCGCTTGCTTTTTGCCTTTTTCAGGCGCTCCTTATCAAATACTTATGGATGGCGTGCATTCCTCAGAACTGCTTCATTCGCAGAACTCGTTGAGCTGCAATTTAATACCTGTTTACTGCTTTTCATTGAATATAAATGAAATGTCATAAGAAATCTGAAACTGGAACAGAACGTCGTAAAACTATGCAGCTATTATTGGTCTAGAATTTTTAGGAGTGCACGAAAGGAACCTCTTTGAGGCGCATTTGAAATCCTTTTACCACACGGGTTCGACAGAACTCTCTCCTCCTCCTCCTCGATCGGTCCCTCACTGCTGAGGATCGTGTCGTCTTGCAAGGACACCTTCAATTGCTTTTCTCCACTTTCCTCTATCTTCGGGTTTGTGGAGTGCGACATTCACTGGCATTTCGAGACATTCTGCCATCTGGTCTGACTATCGCTTTGGACTCCGTCCTCTTGGTCGCTTGCCCTCGATTTTGCCCGTAACTATAAGTCTTTCAATGTTATCGGCATTTCTGCGTGCTATGTCGACAGAACTAGTGACACGATAAGGAGAAGATTTCATGAAAAGATTTTTATTAAAAGATTTTTTTCACAAGGTGGTTCGGAGCCAACATATAGTATTAGCACAGAGTATAGCTGTATTGGCCGAGTGGGAAATGCCTCGACTTTCAATCTGAAGGTTGTGAGTTCGAACGCGGTCGTGAAGGTCGTACTCCAATGGATTTTTCTGTTCAAAAACTCTATGTGTGCATTAAAATACGTGCTTAACGGTGAAGGAAAACATCGTGAGGAAACCGGCATGTTATAGATCCTAAAAAGTTCGAAAAACATGTGTCATGTGCACGAAAGGAGACACTTTGAGGCGCTTTTGAAATCCTTTCACCACTCTGGTTCAAAGAACTAGTGACACGATAAGAAGAAGCACAGAGTACGTACGAGTAAGATATGTATTAGTCAATATCTGGGTATATGACATATACTAAACCGCTGACACACTTTGCCCAAATTTTGGAACCAGCATACGTCTTCGACGTAGATCGATTGATTGAATTACCTACTGTGTCCGCAGGCCATTTCAATAAATTGAGCCGAAACTGTATTTAGTCACGTTTTGGGGTGAGGAGGAATTAGGAAGGGGGAAATGGTAATATGGATGTGCCATAATAGGATTTATGGGAGTCATAACACGTTATCAAGAAGCGCAGTGGTTAGATGGATGTATTAACTTAAAACAGTATTAACCCCACCCAATTTTACCGACTTCAAAAAAGGAGAAAATTATCAAATCGGTCCAAAGTTTTTTTTTATGTTTGTTACCTTAGAACTTTGTTGTGTATAAACTGATTAGAAAAAATCTTAATTCTCAAGAAATTATGTGAAAATCGGTTCAGTTCATTCAGTCATAGGTTTTTATATCAAAATAACTAAAATCGTTGAAGTGAACAAAGTTGCGTATTTTGCTTCCTGTGACTTTTCTGGTCACTAGAACAGTCCAATTGAAGTCGGTTGTTGTATGTTGTTGTAAAACCTTGATTATAACTTCACTGGTCATCATTAAAATTTCTGACAATCACATTCGTATTGAATCCGTCATTCTGTTATCAAAAAAATCCAAGATAATTTATTTTACGTATTCGATTTCACTATCCGGCTGAAACTTTCAGGTTAGCTCACAAATAGATGAGAATGCATAAAAAATGGTTTAAAGATTTGTATCTACATTTTATTGTTTATGTTTATAGAAGGGAGTTAAATTTTACCATACCTTTATTATAACCCACTAACATTATAAATGCGAATGGCTGGATGTTTATAACTCAATCACGTCGAAACTACTGAAAATACATATATGTTAACAATTTCAGCTCAAGCCATACCCATTGTTTTTGTTCGCATTCGATCTCGTAAATAGGTAGATGTAGATATAGGTACCGTATCACTTGATTTAGAATTATCTTATTTACAAATAACATAACATAACAGATGAAATCCAAATCGTTACATTTTTAAACAGAAACTAAAGTTACACACAAAAACAATAAACACAGTAAACTTTTATCAAAGAAAAACAACAGGTAGGTAGGTATACAAATCAAACTTTCTAACATAATACAAATGAAATAGGTAGGTTTAAACAACAATTTAAAAACACAAAGTTATAGCATTCGACGTAGTAGGTATAGGTACATAATAGATAATAAATAATAGATAATAATGAAGCGACGCGTGATCAGAGGGCTGGCAGCTATCTGGGCCAAAGAATAAGCCTTGCTATACAAAGAGGCAATGCAGCCAGTATCCTCGGCACGCTGCCATCGGGTATCGAGTTGGAGCAGTTGAGCTACCTATAGATCGTTTGCAACGGTCTATGGGTGGCCCAATTGTTTCCTTTTGTAAATTTTGTAATATACCTATATATAGATAATGACTTAAGTCTTTATCTAAACTCTAATTTTTCGGAGTATGTCATATTTTAAAATAGTGGTCTATTTATCAGCATTTATTTGATTTGACTGGTTGGTTAGATATATGTGGATAATATTATAAGTGTGTGTTTTATGTAGGCATTAGGCAATCGAGTAATAATTAAGTTTTACCAACGAAAATTTTAAAGGCCTAAATCCTTCAAGTACTTAATACAGTGAGAAATAATGAAAGACTCGCGTGGTCTATAGACAGGTCGACTAACTCTCAGATCCACTAGTAAGTAAACATTTTAAATTGAGCTAAAGATTCATTACATTAGAGTTTCTGATATTATAAAGGTAACAAAATAACCCATTTGGAGCTTAAACTTAACTTTTAAAAGAGCTCTAAAATATAGGTACAAACTGTTCGAATATTAATTCATGAATTTAAAATATATGAAAACGTGTTGAGAAACGTGAAAAAATTAATAAAATTGGCATCATTTACATATTTAAGAAAAATGCAGATATGTAATTAAATTAGTACACACTAGACTTTCTTGTATGTCTATCTGTCGTTCCGGTTGGAATTTAGCATCTCAAATTTCGAGCTCTTTCCGAATGGCTATCCGGCTGAAACTTTCAGGATAGCTCAGCACTCGATGGCAATGCATTCATTAAAACCGTTATAGGTACCTCGTAATAGTCTAAGATCCCGCTGCAACATCACTTCGTTGATCGAGCACCTATTTTTTATAAAAAAATATGGTTAGGAGATTGCATAAATACCAGGTTGCCTATCGAAATTTAGCAGCAAGTATTTTTAATTATTTAAAAAAAAATTATTAATTTTTAATTATTTTAAAATACGCTCGCAAAGGTATTTCAATAAAATACCATCCACCTCACAGAAATACATATAAATACTTAAGAAAAACAGGGTTGCCTTTCGGCAATTGGCCGCAACTCCTCGCAGCCAGGTGTGAACAGGTGCGATTTTGAAATACACTGGACAGCAAATAACCCGCTGCCTTGGAACTCTGATTCGATTTTCTCAAAAAGTATAAAACTTACAACTATGAAAGTTATTCTTACAGAAGTGTGTTTCATACTGATTAAAATAACCATACATTTGTAATAAAGTATAGTCAACTCGCATTGTAGTCAAGCAACAAACACAATGCTTACGATTTGTTCTGTTTTGACTAGAGTTCGCGATTAGCATTTTTTTTCTACAATAAGAGCTCGGATATTTCATATCATTTCTTTTGTGGATACGACATCTAAGAAAGCAGCTCAAGCCATAGCTCTACTTCAAGCAGGTGTTGCGCAACGTAAGGTCGCTCGAACACTTCGAATAAGCAGATTTTTGGTGCAGAGTTTACAGACGATACCTAGAGACTGGAGCATTCGATCGCCGTCCAGGTATGAGTAGACCCAGGGCTACATCAGCAGCAGATGATCGTTATATCCATCTTACTGTTCTTGCGGAATCGCCGCCTCAACGCAGTTCAAGTCCCACAAAATCTGCGTGAGGAGCGCCAACTAGTCATAAGTTCGAATACCGTCTTCTCTAGAAGGAGTCTTGCCGAATGGAACCTGACTCCAAAGAAAGCTGTAACAGGTCCAGCATTAACGGTAGCCCACCGACCGTAGAGAACGCCTTGAATCTGCTCTTTATACGTCCACTGGTATTAGAATAGAATAGAATATGCTTTATTGTATCACCTTAAAATAAATAAAAACAAAAAACAATCTAAAATTACAAGGGCGGTCTTATTGCTAGATAGCAATCTCTTCCAGACAACCAGATAAGACATGTTGTTAACAGAAAAAAAAAATTAAATTACAGTGGATAGAGGGTGTACCAAAAATATATTATAGATAAAAAAAAAAACATTTTAACTAACTAAATCATACAGAATATTACACAATATTAATACATATTATATTTACATTCTAATATCTAAATATTATATTAATAGGTACATATATATATATATACATACTCATAAACATATATATAAACACAATAAATATGACTGGTATTGTATAAATTATGTATTTGCAAAATTCTCCAACGATGGAGGGTTATAGGTGGAGACGCCAATGACCTTCGATTTCATCATCAACCATGTACCTACAAAAAACTGCTCAAAAAGGTACGTTATTTGACTGAAAGATACTTAATTGAATTATAATAGAAGGTAAAAGGTACGTAAATCTAACTTTTTAGTACGTACTGGTATTGCTGGTTTAGAGTAGTACTGACATAGTAGGTATGCTCAATAAGAGTGAAAGAGACAGATATGTATTCTGACAGAAATGACACGACCGCTCATTGGGATAGGGAATTTCTAAGTGATATGAGGTCGAGCAACGGGCTCCCAAAGTTAAGGAATTCTTTAGGCGTTAGATGATTACTTATAGTTGGTGCAATTAATCTGGATCGTAAAGATCTCCCTAGCGCGTAAAATCATTGTTTAGGATTTTTTTAAGGTTGGTGCATCCGGGCATGGGTGACTTTACAAGCTACAAGCGTACTTGCTGGCTTGTAGCGTGTAAAAAGCCGTGTGTAACTGCACTATACCTCTACTACTGTACATTTTTCTACTATTTTATTGTATTTTGTTATTTTTTCACTCTTTTGTTTTTTCTTGTCAATATCTTGTTCAAAGACCTTCTGAAATAAAAAATTGGTTGTCTGTAAATTTGGTTTACGGACCATAGTTTATCGTGACAACGTCTTAACAAAACATACCTACCTACCAGCGTAACGGGACAATGAGCATTACCGGACAATGACGACAAAGTTTTCGTGCATGCAACCGGCGTTTATCAATTTATTAGACGTATTCACGTCAAAAACATTATTAACTTTTTATTTTGACCTTTTTAAAGGAAGCACAATTAACTGAAGTATTTCAGACCACAGGGTGAAGCCGCGGACGCAAGCTAGTCCTATTAACTACTAGGTAATATAAAACGTGTAATGCCATGAAGAAAATCAACATTACAGTTCTTCACGTAATTAAAAATTAATTAAAATTACATCTCATATTGATTCAAATAAGGTGTCTACTTCTTATTGATTCAATTGCAGCTTAATTAGGTGTCTACTTTAAGAGATAAAAATAAATTGTTTGTATTTTAAGGTAATACCCCAACAATGGTACAGTAGGTACAGACACAATTACTTTACTACATTTTATTCAAGTACCTTACATGATAGATTGATGCATACTTGCACCAAACTGTCAATGTTCCTTAATCAATTACTTTACTCGATAGTGCAAGAAAAGTCATCTTCGAGGCGTACTTAAAATTCTTTCACCACTCTGGTTCGAAAGAACTGGTGACACGATAAGAAGAACTTTACTCTCTTGGAATCAAACAATGACCGTGCTAGGACCGTGTCAGGCAAAAAAATATTTTTTGTATTGAAGAGTATAACACTACGCCTACTACACCGTATCAATTTTATGTTTTGCTGGTGCTGACACGCGACGTGCATGGCACGCGATGGGATAGTGGGCAGAGTACTTAGGACTTTTTTGGCGAGTAAAGTAATTCCTTAAGCCTCGATAACACAGGGCTTCTTTACAATCTGCTAGTTGAAAATCCTTCCAGACCGATAACTCGCTCACTCGCCAGCTTTTAAACTCGCTGGCTTGTAGCTTGTAAACAAGCCCTGTGTCATTGAGGCTTTAGTTTTGGTACAAGTGGGCATAAGACCGTTAAGATCTTGCAAGCGAGTAAACTATTGCTTAGGGACGTTGAATGTTTGGTGCAAGCAGGCTAATGATATGTAATGTAAAATAAATTAAAAATGTTTACATGGTTTAGTTATCTTTTATATACTTCTTTTTTAAGCACTGTATTATTTAAGTATAAATAAATATATCGATTATTAGCATTAACCAAAAATATACGAGTATTACTAGGTCCGTTATTCTTCCTTACGTTTTTGTGCGCGGCGAGACCAAATATGATCACTTTACCCTTATGCAAATACATATATGTTAATAAAAACAAATAAACCTGAGTATATAAGACGTATGCAGACGCACTGGTAAGCATCAGCTTCGTGGGAACTGTTGCTGAGAGGTACATATTTTTCTGGTCGAATTGACGCATAAAAAATGGATCTTAGTCTATTAGAACGGACAATTAGTGCCATTCAAATAATACTTGGATACACGGCCTTTTATTCGGGAAGAAATACCTATTATCCAGAACCAGCGACAGTTCACGGTAAGTTAAAAAATGCTGTCTGACGCTGCTCTCAGTATTCCAATGAGAGCATCGGCAGACCGGAATTGTAATAAGTACCTGATGAAACGTATGGCATGTTATACTTCCAAATATTTCAGATAACCAGACTTTCGACTTCATCGTGATTGGTGGAGGGTCTGCCGGCGCCGTGGTTGCCAACAGACTGACGGAGGTAGAAAACTGCACGGTGCTGCTCATCGAAGCTGGAGACATACCTGCCGTCATAGGAGATGTGCGTTATATTTTCAAAGCTATCGGTTGGCTACCTATTTACTATCTACATCTTTATGATCTTTATGTGGCTTGTTTCAGAATCCCAGTTTTTTGCCACTTATAGCTAAATCGTCTGCAGACTGGAACTACACAATGTCATACAAAGTAAATGAAGGAAACCGCTCTTTGCACCAAGTGAGGGGTAAGATGCTCGGTGGATCCAGCGCTGCTAACTGGATGTACTGGGTAAGAGGAAATAAAATGGATTTTGACAGCTGGGAAGAGCAAGGCAACGAGGGCTGGAGCTATGAAAACGTTCATCCCTATTTCAAAAAGATTGAACGCTACAATGCGACATTAGAGAGTAATAATACCAACTTATTCGGCACCGAAGGCTATATTGGCATATCACACCCTGTCTGGGGGGCAGAAATAGATTTATACCTTGAAGCCCTGAAGGAAAATGGACATACGCTGCTGGACAGTGTGAACGAAGAAGAACTTGGATATTCAACCGCTGACTTCAGTATTGATAAAAACCTTCGACAAAGCACAGCCGCTTACATCAAGGGCATAAAAGAGCGATCTAACCTGAGTTTGCTATTAAACTCACTAGCAACTAAAGTAATTATGGAAGAAAACGAAGGTTCAGTACCTAAAGCTATCGGTGTTGAAGTTAAATTGCCCTCTCAAAATGTTGTACGAGTGTTGGCAAACAAGGAAGTGATTGTAGCAGGAGGAGCGATAAATAGTCCTCAACTTCTTATGTTATCAGGAATCGGACCTAAGGAGCATCTCGATGAGTTAGGAATACAGGTTTATGTAGACTCTCCAAAAGTAGGTAAAAATTTGCTAGATCACCAACTGACTACGTTTGCTTTCACTGGAGAAAAAAGTAATGCAACTGTTGATATGAACGATATGAGTCTTATTGTTGATATTTTCAATTATCCACCTCCTACAGTTATGGGACATGTCGCTTTAAACAAATCCCAGACATACGCCGATTACCAAGCTATGATTATTCCTTTCCCACAAGGAAATCTGATGCCAATCGTTTTATGCTATCATTTTTTTGGGCATGATGTTAACACATGCGAAAGTTGGGCAAATGCTAGTCAAAATTCAAACATATTTTTCACAAGCGTCAGTGATATGCATCCCAAATCTAATGGATCCATCACGTTGAAATCTAAAGACCCGGAAGAAATACCGATTATCGATGCAAATTACTTTTCGCATCCAGACGACTTGGGCAACTTGGCTGCATACGTTCAAGATCACCTTACCGTATTGCAGAAAGGTTATTTCAAGAGCATTAACGCGACGGTCGTTGATTTGCATGTTAGTGAGTGTGACGGGTTGGAGTTTGGAAGTACCGAGTATTGGAAGTGCTTTTTGCTGCACAAGGTTCAGTCACACTACCATTTGTCGGGAACGTGCGCGATGGGTACTGTGGTAGACGCAGAGCTGCGCGTGATCGGGTGCTCAGGCCTGCGCGTGGTGGACGCCAGCATCATGCCAACAATTACCAGCGGTAACATAAATGCGCCCACCATCATGATCGCAGAAAAAGCCGCTGACATGATCAAGGCTACACATTTTGCAAACTAGTGCTCTAAATAAAACGAATGTGGATAAAATATTAATAAAAAAAAAATTACAATTATTTTTGAACATTTATAAATTTAATAATATATATATATAATAAAATAACGAAGTACCGTTTTCTTCTCTATTGGATAAATAATTATATTTGTTGCACATTGTTTTGCATTTCATTCGATTTAAGTACCATTTTTATCTATAGAGGACGTGGTGGCCGAGTGGATGAGGCCCTTGCCTTGCGATCTGATGGTCACGGGTTCGTATCCCGGTGGCAGTCATGCATAAATGGGTTTTTTCAGTCGAAACAATCGATGTATGCATCTCACGTACTCGCAACGGCGAAGGAAAACATCGTGAGGAAACCGGCATGTCGTAGAACCTAAAGTTCTAAAACATGTGTCGAGTGCACGAAAGGAGCCTCTTCGGGTTCACTTGAAATCCTTTCACCACACTGGTTCGATAACTTAAAGTTGTTGCGCCCTTACAGGGTTCATGTGCATTGTGTACCTATAAGCCACTTACACCTAAGTTATATAACCTGTATGCAAATGAAACAATAAATAAATGAATATGAATATAGAACTAGTGACACGATAAGAATCTATGATGATGCACATAAAAAAAACCTCTAAAAAGCCACGCGTGGTTTTTCCTAGTTGGGGTGGTGCATCATACCTGCATATTGTTATCTTAGTCTGCAGTCTGGACGTGGATAAAGGTCATAGCTCAGTTTGAATAGTTTAGTTTGGTACTGTACTGGGCCTAGGGTACAAGAATAACTGAGAATAACCTAAATGCCGCTGGTTTCCCGGCAGAGGCAGCCGTATTCTAAATCCTAGAATATTGCGGCTTAGGAATGTAAAGGCCCGATTATAATTACAGGAGGCAATACTGGTCCTGCGGTCCTGAGATGAGGTTTCGATGGGGTAGGAATACGAGGAAATACATTTCTAACCACTAACATTAATTCTTTATTGCACACATAAAAATATTTAGACAAGTAATTAATAAAAGGCATGTACAGTCAGCATCAAAAGTCGATGACCACATTGAGATTTTCAAAATCGCTTTTCACTATTTAATAAACCTAAATCACTCAAAGTGAAGCGCCAGTATTGAATGAACATCATTAAAGTTCAAAATTAACACTACTTTGTCAAAAATATAATATTATTATGTCGTATACTTGCAAAACAGCGAGTCTAGTAGTGACAATCGGGAAAAAAATCCAGGCTGTTTCTAGTAGAAACGCTGGGGGCAGGGACAATCGGGAATAGACGTTTCCAGCAGCGGGATCACGCATATGTACGCAGTTGATTTTTAAAACCAAAAATTTGTACACAAAATTTACTTTTTTGTACCCCAAACAGAATGATTTGTACCCCTTTTGCACCCTAGATTTTGAGTTGATATGTGATGTGGCCCCGCCAGGAAGTAGGTATTATACTTTTTTTGGTTTATAAATCAGCTGTGTACCTCTGCGTGGCCGCGCTAAAAAGTACGTACTTATTTAGTTTTTTCTTTGAACACGACTTCACTTTAAGTATCACGCAATTGGGTAATGTGACTGAACCCGTCTACAAAATGTGTCTCAAACTTGACATACAATCTCGCGTGTGGTTTCGTATGGTCAACAATGTTATTGGTTTATTAATAATTCTGATATTTTTTATTGTATGAAATCAGTCTGATTCGACTGCGTTATCAGTGAGCAGATGTTTGCTGTAGTGGATTGAAAACCCTACATGATAATGTTATGTAATAATGTCTGACTTATTTTATATATTTATTTATATTTTATTTATTTGATATTCTCTTTTCCTTCTCTTAAATAAACAAAATAAAAATATTTATTTAAGAATTACAGAAAATACAAAAATACAAAATTTAAAGATTCTAATTTATTATGAGATTGACCTTTAAAATAACAGTTAGAATTACATTTTAAATAAAACAATTAATTTTAATTAAAACACAAGTTGTATAATTGGCTCTGTGATAGATGCTTTTATTCATTAAATGATTATTTTAATTTCAAGTTCCCCTAATATTAAATGACCTACTCAATTTGTTTACTCTTTAGGAATTTTAATGTTTTTTGACGAATTTTAATGTAAGAATACTATTAATTATGAATTATTTTGATTAGTAATTTATGGAAGAATTATTTAGCACTAATTTTAAGTATTTGCACGACAAAAGTTGATGCAGTGATTCTAATTTAAAGTAAGACCACAATGTACCTGTATTACGCAAATAAAGATTCATTCATTCCATTCAATACAGATAAGATAATTTCAGCCAATTAGTGGCTGGCTCTGGTGTTGGGTATTCTTAAATATAGATAGATAGATGAACACTTTATTGTTCACCAACACGAAAAAAAGCAGAGTAAAACAATATAACAAGTATAAGAAGGCTTTAAAGTAGGTAATAGAAGGGGGCGGCTTTACCGCTGTGAGCGATCTCTTCCAGGCATATTAAATGAATAACAAGTCATTTATATTTAACTATTTATTTTAATTTGTTTATATTTTATAGTTCTATTTCAAACCCACAAAATTTCAGGTAAAAAAAATTATATCTGTGGAAAACTTATTTATATTTTTGACATAACAAAATATAAATTGGCCAATATCACCACTTCTAGACTTAATCCATATTCAATACACTGAATAGAATATTGATCAGTGTGTAAGTGATTACCGAGGCGTTAAACATGACCACAATTATATTTGCGTGCGCATGAGTACGATGACTTACGCGTGTTCTATCACTACCTTGTTTGTACTGAAAAATGTGTCATATCTACGAAATTGCGCCTTAATTTTTCTTTTTTTAGTTATGGCAATAATGTTTTCGTTGTAACCAGCGGTAACTTCGTGTTATCGCATAAGAATATGACAAATTATATAATAAATACATCAAATTAGCCTTCGTTTTAAAAGTTATCTAGGATATGACGTACAGTCATATCCTAGCACAGACATTATATACACTCCCAAGCTTTTACATTTATATTACTCTTAATTTTGCAAAGAAAAGTGCACTCAAGTATTTTAAATTAATGTAGTCATCTTACTTGTCAGAATTCTTGTCAAAAGAAGAATGTGTTTGCTAAATTAAGAGAATAATAGTATAACCTATAATATAAATGTGAAAGCTTGGGAGTGTATACATATCTGTGAAGCTGACTGTACTACATTTTAAACTTTAATACCTACAATCTTGCAATTAATGAAGTCCAAGTCATCGGTGACAGAGCGAGAAAACTCAAGTGGAGTTGGGCAGGACACCTGGCCAGATGCGGTGACGGCAGATGAAGCAAATCTCTTATCAAGTGGTGGCTAAGATGGAACCGAAGAAATGCGAGTCGACCGAAAGCGCATTGGGTTGATGACATCACAAAAGCTGTAGGAAACCTGGACGAGAGACGCCCAAGACCGGGAGGAGTGGCACATAGGGAGGGAGGACTATACCCAGCAGTGGGTGACACTGGGGTGAGAATAATGATGATGAATCAAAGAAGTATACACTTTAAAATCTATAAACAACCCTATAACTACTTAACATAATTGTAGAAGACTCAGTTATTCAGTGTATGAAATAAAAATACTTAGCAGTTTAATATTCAGACTGCACCCCAGTACCCTGGGTGCCATTCCATGTGATTCCAGTGAAATCCCACAGATGACACACTAGACTGTATCATTTATTTACATATTATTACACAGATTATGTACCTATACGGTACAATAACTACAACATTCCAGGTAATAGTCAAGCCATATACATAATGTCGTGTTGTTTATTTTCGCGAACAAAATGCAAAGATCGCGAGGCAGCTTGTTAGGAATTCTTTCTCTACATTTTTAGACCCGTTCTGGGAATAGCTTGCTGAATAACGTAAAACAATAGCAATTCGCTTGTTTAATGTGTTAACTGTATTGGCTTTCCGGTAGAATAAGAAGGAAAAAGTATGCAGTGCAGTGTCATTATTTCGAATTCGAACCTCATTTGCTCATTTTGTTTTTTTGGACGCGTTTTCCTTTCTTGAGTACCTTTTCGCAAATTTAATTTCCTGAAGAATTTTTTTGCTCAAAATTCTGGCTTCAAGGTCTCATGTCATGATTTACCAAGCTCTCCAATCTCAAAGAAATTCCTTCCCGACTACCGCACGGCTAAAATAAAATAACATTTGAACGTCGGCATGGCCTGTTTACAGGCTATACATATTAAAAAGTAACTTACTCCAAGAAGCCAACATAGACAACCATTTATACCCTTCAGAAGATAATAGAAAACGGTGTTGAAGCAGACAGGCAGTATTAAAGAGCCATTTTCTCTCAGAACAGAAACTATATTATTCGTTATTAGTTCGTCGCCATTCAGCGAACAGAAATAACAAAGTGCTAAGAGATTCAAGAGCGCTCCCAATAGTGTAAAGGAGTTTAATATTCATAAGGCAAATAAATGTAAAGAGCTGAGCGAGCGAGTCCTGGGATTCAGAATACAAGCTTTTAAAGTAGATACGTAAAGTATCTACGGGGTCATTCTTAGTTCATTGTTGTGAGACAGAGTAGCTGTGATGTGATATACCATTTGTTTCGATATGCATGATATAATCGCAAAATCTGCTGACTTTGAGCACTTGATTAATTAAGTGCGGGGATTTTAATGTAGATAGCAAGCGTTTTTTGCTTGAATAGTGCTGAAAAATAATATAATTTTTCACGACACGACTGACTGACTAATAGGCAACGCACAGGTCAAATAAATGAACGCAGAGCCTTGAAATTTCAAGGGTATCTTCGTCATAAAGTGTAAAGCGTCTATGACACAGGGCTAGTTTACAAGCTACAAGCCAGCGAGTTCGTTAGCAGCTTATAAACTCGCCCCGTGTCATCGGTTTTTTTACAATCTGCTAGTTGACTAACCTTCCGGACCGCTAACTCGCTCACTCGCTAGCGTTTAAATTTGCTGGCTTGTAGCTTGTAATCTAGCCCTGTATCATCGACGCTTAAGCGCGTACTAAAGCCTTCTGCCTACTATCCCGTATCATACATACCATGACCGTGTTAGTTAGGACCGTGTCAGGCAAAAAAATATTCTTTGTATTGAAAAGTATGACGACACGGATGATCGAATGGCAAATGTATTGGACTCCCAGTGTCGCGGGTTCGATTCCCACTTCAGGACAAATATTTGTGTGATGAACTGGTGAAAGGATCTCGGTGTTTGTCCTGAGTCTTGGTGTTTTCTCCGTGCATGGCCCGCGAATGAATAGAACTAAGGTAATTTTGTAAGTTCGCAATGCAAACAAAGTTGTGAATGAAGACGTCAGTTATTTTCCATTGTCCCATGGAGGCACAAAACAAGTGAATAGCCCGTTATCTAACTCACCCTTATCATGCATCAGACTATATCATTCCTTACCCAGCTTACTTGTAATCCTGGACCGTTGGACCTCTGCCAACAATGGTTGTAAAAACTCAGTGCCAATTGCCAGACCAATGTGTTTTGGCGAAATTATGCGCTATCATTCTTGTTTGCGAGCTTGATTTTAGTTTTTAAAGTTGAAGGGCTTGTGGTAAGTCAATAAGATCCAGTTCACATTAAATTAAATCCAGTACATTTAAAAAGTAAAACTCTTTCCATGGCCTCTCTCTAACCTCAGAACGTTTGCTGGAAGAAAACTCTTATAGGCTCGCCTTTGTACATGTCTTTTCTGATTTATATTCTAATGTGTTTGTGTGTACAATAAAGAATTACAGAATTACAGAAAAAGTTGTACAAAACGTTATTTGTTAATATTTTTTAAATCTTCTTCTTATCATCATGTCACTAGTTCTTTCGAACCAGTCTGGTGAAAGGATTTCAAGTGCGCCCCGAAGAGGCTCCTTTCGTGAAATTGAGACATGTTATCGAACTTTTTAGATTCTATGATCTGCCGGTTTCCTCATGATTTTTTTTTATATTTATTCATAGATGCTTTTATATTATATTTAAATACTCATAATTTTTTTTTCTCTTGCAGGGTTTTGTATAGAATTAATAATAGTTTAGATATGATTGACAAAATTTTGATGCGTTTTGTTTTGACGTACCTATTCACTGTTTCTAGAAATGATTACAAAACGTCCTATGTCTGGATTGTGTGTGTTGAATAAAATTTAACCTTTCAATTTTTTGAGCTACGAATAAAAAACAGATTTTTGCGTAAACAATGCTGCGTCTATCGACCCAAGTGGATACACTTGGGTGGCGCACACCGTCATGTCGTGTCGTCGGCGGCGCCTGATGATTGATAACCTCTGATCCGGCAGTGAGTATCTGCCCTTATTTACCCACATGTCAACTTGACACAGATATAAAATCTCACGCAGTTCACAACAACAACGTTGAATGAAAGATTATGTAGGTAGATGTAGAACATTTACTATGCCCATTATTTTTTTTTTATTTTGGATTTGCGGCTTTGGAGACACGGCGATCTTCGTCGGTCTATTTGTACTCGCCACTTGGATCTATGCGGTTAGAGTTCCTCACTTAACCCTGCCGCTATGATCTTCTTTTCGTGTCACTAATTCTTTCGAACCAGTGTGGTGAAAGGATTGCAAGTGCGCATCGAAGAGGGTCCTTTCGTGCATTTGACACATGTTTTACTAAACCCTGCCGCTATGATATTCTTTTCGTGTCATTAATTCTTTCGAACCAGTGTGGTGAAAAGCGCCTCGAAGAGGGTTGTTGTTTTGATGTTTTCCTTCACCGTTAAGCACATGTTTAAATGCACACGTAGGTCTTTTTTGAACAGTATAATCCATTGGTGTACGAACGGGTTCGAACCCACGAAAACACGGCTTTTTTACCAAGCTTACCTGTTTTGTACCAAGTATTTCAATTATGTTTACGAATTTCGATATTCCATTAAGTTGAAATGAAATCAGAAACCGTGTCCTTAAGCTACGCCTCTACCCCATTTACCATTTTCTTTGTAAATTCAATTTCAAGAGGAATTTTCTCGTAGGGTTTGAATTAGCATTACTCCTTTTCTTTTTTCTTACAAAAGATTTTGTAATTGCCTGAGCTTATTACAAAGATATTGTTGATTTTAAGATATTTTAGCAATAACTTAATATTTTGTAAGTGCTTTCTTGCATTTTATTGTACCTCTGAAGCCCGTCGTACACGTACCTATAATATACATTATAGCAAGGTATATTAGGATATATTTTCTATACAAATATTCAAGTCGTAGAAATATATATTATAGCTGCGTGTGCGGTCACTTGAATATTTGTATAAAAAATATATCGTAATATGCCTTGCTATAATTTATATTAATATAATTATAGCTACGTGTGTGACGGGCTTAAAATGCACAATGCACATGTTTAGGCTAAGGGCGCTCCTGCAAGAAATGCAACGAGGCAGATGAAACGCCACTTCATTTATTGAGGGAATGTGGACCGCTAATGCATAAGCGCAGTCATCTGAGAAAATACACTGATGAGAGAAAAGATGAAGAGAGTTTCTTGAGCTTTCTCACAAAAAAGCTGCAGTTCACCATAGCGGCAGGATTTAGTGAGGAACTCTAACCGCATAAGTCCAAGTGGCGAGCACAATAGACCGACAACAGTCGCAGTGTCTCAAATTCAATAATAAAAATAAAAACGTTTGATTAGAAATAAAAAATGAAGACATGAAGTCTTATAGTTTTGTAACATTCATATTGAGTTTATTTTATTTGATTATTACCTACTTACCATCAGATAAATAATTTTATGAATGTTCCTATAATAAATAAAAAGCTTTTAATAAAAATTCAAAAATATATTAATGTTCGATTACAGTGTGCTTGTTTGTGGCAGTAAAAGCCTCCCCTTATACCAAGAAAGA
Organism: Lobophora halterata; assembly: GCA_932526365.1. Classification (NCBI taxonomy): domain Eukaryota; kingdom Metazoa; phylum Arthropoda; class Insecta; order Lepidoptera; family Geometridae; genus Lobophora; species Lobophora halterata. The sequence continues at coordinate 10,696,419 of OW052002.1, forward strand.
AAACTTCCAAGCTCATAGAGCCAAGTGTCTGTTCAAGCGCGTCGCAGACAACCAATTTGCATCGTAGATCGACTCGAAGCAAGCACCGCAAGTTTTCATACAAATGAGTTTGCTTGCTTAGTTTAGTCTGAAGCAAACTTCATTTAAAATCGTGTAGTGAAGCCTTATCAATATTAAGTACCTGCTTTATAAAGGTAAGGGACGGAGTCAATATTTAATTGAAATTAGCTCTACCTTAGAAAAAAATAGCAAGAAACTTACGCAACTTTGTTTGCGTTGCGAATTTTTATAATTCCTTTCTTAGTACTAAATTTCAGCTATTGACAAACACATCCTCCAAGTTTCATGATTCTACGTAAAGTGGTTTGGCTTGTACATTGTCCATCAGTCATTTCATTTCATTTTTTCATATCATTTCATTTGAGCGAAAATATACTTTCGCGAAAGGACATTGTCGCGCAAGTGTCTTTTCGTGCAAATGTCTGTCGCGCAAGTGACCCGGAACCATCAAAAAGTACACTCTACTTTCCGTAGTTGTTGAATGTAGCGATGAAGCTTCTTCGAAACCAAAGCTTAAAGTTCTGGATTTAAATGAACTACGATAAACTATATTTAGGTGATTGAAATCTGGAGCTTAGTGTCTCCACAATCGCGTGTTATTCTGGAAGTGTACCAAATGTGCGTAAACTAGTACCGCGATGGACGCTGCTGTACTACAGCGGACCGAAACTCCGATTTATAGTGCAGATGTTACACCGCTTGTGTCGTTTCATTAATTTATTATCTAGCTGTTTCATCAAATTTCAGATCTTTGTTCTTGTTTTCTCTACCTTTTTACATAGGTCTTTAGTTTTGGTCTTTAGTTTCGCATAAGCAAATATAAAGATGGTACCTAAGTTCTCAAAGTTATTGAAGATTTAATAAGTTTATATGGAGTATGGAGGTACTCTAAGAGGTGCCAAAGCCTGTCAAGTCACCAGGTCTCCGTTCTGTGCCTTATATTTTCAGAACCTACTGACTACTTTTGATATAAATATTGATTTGGTTTTGTGGTGTAGGTCACTGAATGGATTCCAACTTTAGCTATGAGGTGAGCTGAACAATGTTTAGTATCATCTTATTGTAATATTTATTATGTTGAATAAAGAACTTTTAAAAACAAACAAAATCTCTACCTTTTTATATTTTAAGGCGAGAATTTTTAGTTCTTGATACGTGACACTTGATATGACAGCAACCTTTTCTATAACATGGTTGACGTACTTTTATCTTGGCTTTACCTGTCATGTCCCTTGGTGATTCCTTCCACTTGTTATAGTGGCCAAGTAGTCCTATAAAACTTTTCAGCAGTTTTCGAAATTCCTTTCATAGTGCGCGCTTATGAAATAAAGAAAGAAAAAGATGCTTATAACGAATCCACTCTCCTGTTTCGAAACGGCGAAGATGAAGCAGTCAGTCTGCCAATTAGGTAATGTTGTAATAAAAAGAACAATAAAAAATTAGCTCGCTGTTGCTCTTACGTTTGAAGAGAGGAATGGAAATGACATTCGAAAATTTTGCTCACAACAACGACGCGACGTCGCTTTTACTTTACCTGTTAATTATTAATAACATATTTGTTTGTTTCAGGTATGTTTCTTCAGTAATCTAAATCGACGAAATGAGCCAGGTATTTTGCTACTTTATTGAAATTTGTATCTTTAAACAACTCTGTTTACTATTTACTTTGACGTATTTCAGTTATGAAAGCTAATTAATTAAACAAGGTGTCTCAAAGGTTTATTTTAGTAATATAATTTGCTATCACATAAATTAACCTCCCCTATATTAAGGTGACATAAAATGTAAAAAAAAACGATGGAATAATGTAAAGTTTCCCACTAAAAGAAGACGAATTTATCAAACAGTTAAAATAAAATATTTCACGCGTTCTGCGAGCATAAACACCTCACTATAATGTCGAATGTACTTTGACCGTAAACGTTCCGTATATCTCCGTTGTAAAAGTGGACCGCCTATAAACCAGATAAAATATATGGGCACTAAGAGAACCGTCTTGTTGTGCACATGGGTCACTTGAAAGAGGAAACGCTATTATTATTGGCCTGTCTTAGAAAATGCGATGTTTTCGAGCGATTTTATACTAAGTTACATTTGTATTTAGCGAAGGAAATAGGGAAACAGTGCTGTCCTATTTACTTCGCTTAAATGTAAATTTTTATTCAAATTATTTTTACACAACTAACTAATAACAGAGATTAATAATAAATAACACTAAATATATATTTAGTGTTTTTTTTTTAATATATTTATATTATATTATATAAAAAAAAACTTTAAATAACCTAGTCGGTCGTTGTCACCACCAGACGGCAACGTGCCCAGAACGCTGGCGGCATTGCCACGTTGAATGGCAATGCTTATACGCTTTGCAAAGTAGAAGCCAGCATTCTGGTCACGTGTAGACTCTTTTAGCCTATCAGCCAGATCTTTGTAGATTTTGTGTGCCTCTGGTCCCCTTAAATGTTGAATATAATATCAAAACAAAAAATATATAGGTACTAAAACCTTTCGTGAGGTTGTAGTACCAAATTTACCGCTCCACTCTTTTTGAAATTTGTACTCAGCCAACTTATATCTTCTTCTTATCGTGTCACTAGTCTATCGAACCAGGGTGGTGAAAGGATTTCAAGTGCGCCTCGAAGAGGCTCCTTTCGTGCACTTGACACATGTTTTTCGACACTATTAAGCACGTGTTTTAATGCACACGTAGATTTTTTTAGAGAAAATTCCATTGGTGTACGACCGGGTTCGTACCCACGATCTTTGAATCGAAAGTCGAGGCACTCGGCGAACTCGGCTTTTAACTTAAATCTTCAAAAATGTATAGATGTGCGAGCGAGATATAAGCGCGCGGGATTCTGGGCCTTAAGTTTTGTTTTGGGTTGGCATTGAGTTTGAGCGTCATATCGAGCTTTTTTACTTAACAAGTGTTGGGAAGAGCTAGGTGCTTTCCAAGATGGTATGAGACCACGCCTGCCCGTGACAAGAACAATGCTACACAGGATTTTAAATAACAAAGTCTGGCGGAGTTGCTGCTAGAACTCGTCCAAAAAAAAACTAACATTTAATAGTCTTCGAGAATCTTGCCAAAGGAGATGTTAATGCAAGGCGTACCTATACGTTGGCCTTAACCTTCTTGGCCATTCACGTTAAATAAAACTATACGCTGTATTTGATAACTGTGTGCATATTTTAAGATGGTGTGCGAGATTATTATAGTGTGCGTTTACATGAATAAGAATTTGTTAGGCGCGTGTGCAATGCGTGTTTTCCTCGTTTTCCTGACGTTTGACGTCTCCTTTTGCTAGATTCTCCTTTTTTTTATTTGATAGTCTGAACTTTTTTTTAAATCAAACAAACCCTGTGTATCCTTATTATATAATATGCCAACATATGAGGAATGAAAAGCCAACAGAAGCCGCCTCCAACGATAAACAAATACTGAAGCGCCTGCTTTGACTTGCATTCCGATCCCTTCTTGCATAAAATATCCATTTCACGGGCAATGCACGAGGAAGCATTGACGTGTACGTATGTACACCCTGTATCAAATAGAAAATGCGATCTATGAGAAAATATTGACGCACACTCTTGTATTGCATTGTCTAAGTGCGAAATCAGACTAGGGTATTTTTCTCGCGCGTATACGGGCGGATTGGTACTCGCAAAACTTTAAAAGCCGAACGTGCGTGTACCGGCGATTACGCTCGGTTTTTCTAGCGAGTGTCAATAGCATGTCTGTCGCGGCTTGTCGCGTGTACACGCGCTGCAAAAAAAAGAAAACACGAGCGGCGAATCCGCTAATCTACAACCGCACTTATTGAAACATAATAGAGTTGGAAAATTATTGATCTATTCACCGTTGGCAGGCGTCCCCCTACAGGACTGATGGGTACGAACGAAGTACCATCTACTCAGCTGTCAAGCAGTATCGTGTAAGCATTATTGTGTTGCGGTTTGTAGGGTATGGTAGCTAGTGAAATTACTGAGCTTTTGAGACTGATAATTTCTCAAGTTAACCCGTTGCATCAGTAAATAACATTTCTGTCTTGTAGCTTTTTTGGTCACTGTCGGGCTTCTATCTTATCATTAAAGGTGTGTTTCCACTGACGCGGAGCTGGGAGGAGTGGAGCGGAGCGGACCGTGAATTGGCCAATCACAGTGCTCGAAATTCCACTTTCACTGCACTGCGAGCACTGTGATTGGGCAATTATTCACTGTCCGCTTCTCTCCGCTCCGCCCAGCTCTGCGTCAGTGGAAATACACCCTTAAGAAGGCGCCTTTCTCCTCTCATCTTTTTGACCGAGTGAAGAGAGTTCTCAGAGTCTAGATATTTTATTTTATTAAGCTTGAAATTTGGATAAATAAAAAAAAAAAATTAAATTCTCGGTACTACGTCACACTAATTGTGATTGCCCCTCAGTAAGCAAAAACCAGAACTTAGACTAGGATTATAAGATATGTATGGACTTGTGAATGTTCTACTCGCCGTAAGTTATTCAATCTCCTCGGCGCGGCGGCGTGTGAAGTTACTGCAGTTTGTTTATCGAACTTACTTCGTGGTATATCAGTTATCCAAGTATTCAAGTAATAAGCCTTGCGATCTGGGATCTGACGGTCTTTGATTAGAATTTCGGTGGCAATCATGCGCAAAATGGGTTTATCGAAAAATCTAGTAAAACTCTACATACATGTTTTAACGACAGAAGGCGTCTTCTCTAGAATTCCGTCCAAACAATACAGTACACAGGAACGAATATTGTCCGACAGGAAGACATTATAAACATTACTGTGTTCCGATTAGGGAAATAGTAATATATAATCGTATAGACTAGTAAAAGTATACTGGACTTTCGAGACCGACCATGTCTCAAAAAAAGACGGGCGCTTTAGCCGCGTTTTACCAGCTTATGTGATTCTTGATCTGATTGAAGTCCTGTGTAGCACTGTTCGTAGAAGGAGAGCGCCTAGCTTGTGGAGTCAATTGTTTGAACGTAAAGAAAAGAGAAATGGCTTTTTTTGTCTTTGCTATAAGTACTAGATGACACCTTTAACATTGTTTGCGTTGCGAATTAACTATATATTATTATATAAATATTTTTCTTAATACGCGCCTACACTTTTTGACGACATACCCTCGAAATTTCAAGTCTCTTAGACTACTGGTTTAGCCTGTAGAATGTTTGTCAGTCAGTCAGTGAGGTCCAAGCCTTTTATATTATATTGATGATAATATGCCCTCTCCGACCCGAATCTTGTTAGGTAACATAAATGATCACTCACAAAGGATTTTTTATACAGACTTTCGATTATTTTTTAATTAAAAAGTTCATCTACATACATCTGTGCCCTCTACCATTATAAAGATTATTTCAAGAGTTGTATAATGTTAATAAGAATATCAAAAGGTTGTAATGGAATAAAGCAGGGGTCATGGTTTTACGAGCAGACGTCTGCAAATATTGAAAAAGCTTTGTTCGTGAATTTTCTTATTACGCGCTCCAGCATGCATTTTGAATATAAAATCAACCTAAGACAACATTTACAATAGAAAACATTCGGGCGTTCCCACGAAGAAATTTATTATCTTGATATTCACTGCTTGGACGAGACAGAGTAGATTTTTTTTTTAATTGAACAATACATGAAAAATTAAAGCTTTAAACAAATGTCTTCAATTATATCCAATCTTTGCTCAAAACACGCCTCATTTGACTGCACGTATCCTTCAAACCAAAAGTATTGCTTATGCTTATAATTCTAATTGCGGCTTGGTTGTGGGTTATCAAGCACTATGTTGGTACCCAACTAGACATAATCCTGCAGGGGACGCTCCCAACGGTAACGGTTTTGTAACCTCTTTTCAAATTTCAAATCGTTGCGTCAAATAACGAGGCTTTTGAAATTAAGGTTGCCAGTGATTCGTGAAAATCAGTCAGCCACACAAAGGCTCTTTGGAAACTTTCTAGCTAATTTAATAATTGAATAAAATACGGCAAAATCGAAGTCTGACGAAATTACGTGAGTAAAAAGTTATGAGTATTGGGTAACTTTATGTTTATCGATTCGAAAATTTTATTCTTTGATTTCGTTTTTGCTTTTAACTTTTTTTACTGATGCATGACTTATTTTTCTCAAGTATGGTTAGTAACAGACTGGTCTTATGAATGTAAAAAGTAGAGTCACATTCTTCACTGTTGAATACAGTACTTATACAATTTTTCTTTTAATTTATACTGATGGCTAAAGTTATTATTAGATAGAGATTTTCCGGTCACGGCTTGCAAAGTGTGCACAGAGCTTTAATCTCAGGTGCGGAAACTGCGATGCATGATTAATGCCCGGTACACACGAGTGCTTTTAACGCTGAGAATACTATATTACTCTTTGAAGTTTAAAAAGACTGGTTCCGGTATTGATATAGTAAGTATGTAGTATGAGTATAATAACGTTTGGGCGTTTTGGAGTAATCTGTCAGCCCTTCCTGTGTTTTCCTGGTAAAATAAAAAAAAAAAAAAATTGAGTTCATAAAAGCTTCAATAAGAGTTTCCAAACCTGTGTAGAGTCTACACCTTCACAGTCTATCTTCTTCTTATCGTGTCACTAGTTCTTCCGAACCAGTGTGGTGAAAGGATTCCAAGTGCGCCTCGAAAAGGCTTCTTTCGTGTTCTTGACACATGTTTTTAGGTTCTATGACATCCCGCTTTCCTCACGATGTTTTCCTTCACCGTTAAGCACGTGTTTTTAATGTACACATCGATTTTTTGAACAGAAAAATCCATTAGTGTATAACCGGATCCGAACCCACGACCTTCAGATCAAAAGTCGAGGCACCTCCCACTCTGCCAACACGGTCTATAAGAACAGTCTATGAAAACGTGGTAGGTAGAGGCGAGCGAGGACCTGTCATTTAAAAGTTGACAATCTGTGCACTACAGCTAACATCCTATTTGGATGGAAAGAACCGGAGATCTAGGTAGTGGCTAGTGGCATATCTTAAGAGAGATCAGAAGTGCTCTGCCATTAGATGATGGCTAACACTGAAACGGCTTTTGTCGCAGTTCAAATATAAAAGTTCAATTTTCAATTATCCCTAAAATTCTAGGTAGTACAATTTACACGGTGTGTTTTCATAATTTTGCAAAAGCTGTTATTTCATAATTCTATCAGGCAAGGTTGCATGGAAAACGTATAAATTTTCAATCCATTTGGACACGCCCTCTATACCGATGACCTTGAGTTCATAAGGCGGGCCTTTTCCTATAATAAACGTGTATAAACTGATAGCGCTGTGCTATAAAGTAGACAGATCATAAATCTTAACTTCATGTTTGGGATGTGAGAAGGGTTGACGACCTCCACGCCGTTTTTCATAACGATTACGCCGATAGTGAGATTACGCCAGGAGTTATATTGTCTGAAGGCCAAATAACTTTTGAGGGCTCCTGCCTGCTCTAGAACTCTATCATATTTGATAATAAGCTTACGTTGGAGTTTCCGCCGGTAAAAAGTAAAATAGTAGTTCTTATAGTATCTGTACGTTGATTAGTTAGTATGTCAAGGTAGGAAAAAACTACCTTTTTAAAAATTAACAAAGCTTCGCCCCGTCAATATATCTCCCATTCAAAAGCTTAACTATCGCATATCTAATAATTTAGTAAGAATATACTACCAATGTTTAAATATCTAGCAAGTTATGTTTTTCGTCATCGTAAGTAGTAAAATGATAGAAAATAAACTACCCCTTGTTTCTTACAAGTTAATTCAAACCAAGATAGTAATTTGATGAACTACAAACGAACCGCATAGATCTCACTCAGTCACTCTTCAGAATGACTTCAGCAGTGAGAGTGAGATAGAGTACTTTGTCGCGAACCACTGAGATCGTAAAAAACGCAATTCCGAGAACGTCAGATGGATTGATTTACGATACAAGCCCAAGTGTGTATCTTGAAGCTTAACAAAGTCTGTGGCGGAGAGGATAAATAAATGTCGGAGAAGAGGTGAAAGGGAAATTATGGGGTAAACAGCAGAATTTGAATTCGTAAGGAATAAAAAACATGAAGCCTGCAACTAACCTGTATTTCAGGTATTTTTAATCCTATCTCAGGCAAAACTATATACTTGAATAACGAACGCTGCTTGAACCATCTCAATATACTTACGTACCATATGTATATGCGTAATAAAGGCGTAATGCTTTATTATGTTAGAAAAAGACAAAAAAATGGTGTCAAATCAAACCATACACGAGAACAAAGGGTTATCAAAAACCTTCCAATTATATTAATCTTTGTATCTTATATTTGTCCTTAGCATTGACAATATTTACCTTGAGAATCCCAATATCGCTGTTATAAGTATCGGCTCTTTTCGATTAAAGTTATTGTGATGAGAAAGAAAATTCGTGTCAGGAATTTCTTTGTTTTCAATTGAAACATTTATGTACACTGGAATATTAATAATGATGACTTTAGCCTTCACTTCCAACAGAATTAATGTTTTTGAATACCATGAATAGTCAAATAAAGCTCCTATCAAAATAGAAAGAAAAATATATTTCTTCGAGTACCTACATAGTTTTTCATAGTCACGAATCGATTAAAGGAAGTAGACGATATATACTTATAATTTTCTTTGTTATATATTTACGGATACTGATATCTCTGCATCAAGAATGTGAATAAAAAAAAACAATTTTTAGTTTAAAAAAGTTCTTATCGAATCACAATTTCGTCAATTTCTTATCGTGCTGAATCTGGGGGTGTCATAGAATAGCGATCAGAAACTCGTCAGCATTCTGGCGTGATTGATGGGGCGAGATGTGCACTTGCATGCGAGTTACTGGCACCAGCGGTATCAGTGCAAGAAATATATTGGATCTTGTCTTATGATGAACGATGCTAGCCAGTTTGTTGAGCTTTATTTTCTGCTGGTCAAAAGCAAATTTGATTTACCACTAATTCTAAAGTACCTACAAGTGCATTCTTTTATTAACACATAAAATTACTTTATTTACACAACTTATTACTAGTTTACCTAGATATATAAAATACTAGCCTAATTTTATAAATTTAAATTATAATAAAAGGAAAATTTTGTTCATGTTGCATGGTGCCAAGAATACTTGCTGCATTCCCACGCCGAATCGCTAAAAGATTTTGTAAAAGTAATATAATAAATTTACACAGATGTTTACATAATTACTTAGACAATCTCCCAGACAGAAATAAGAGTACAGTAATAATGACAAGTAATTTCTGAATATCTGAAGCATAAAAGTTAATGCTTTGTGATTTCTGCTCTTAACCAAGTCCTTTTTTGAAAATACATTATCAATGTTTAGGTACTCTCGTAGTTAATTCAGAAGCTCACTACAACCAAAGCATCAATTTGAAAGCCTCCTCATCCTCAAACTTATCCTTAAAAGTTGCACGGCTATAGTTGGTGAATTTCTCACTTTAAACTCTTCCCATAAATAACCCAATTTGCTAATAAAAAGTCCAACTTACAGAGAAGCTATTATAAAATCTGTGCTCTAACTGTAAGCTCCATTTATCCTGAAGTGTGGATGAGGAAGCCGCGTGGATTCTGCCCCGGGGCGCCGTAACTGAGTGCCTTTATTGTGGTACAGCTGAGCTGTGACTTGCATTTAGCCAGTGCCAGGATTGAGGCGTCTCTCGAGAATTGTGTCTGGTGCGATTCTGCCGTCCTATGTATGTATGTAATTTTTGGGTACAGCCAAAAACGTACCACTCAGTATCACTAGGATTAGTAAACCATAATGGTTTATTACACTTATTGGTACAAATTTTTTGAGTACATCCAAAAACGTGTAAATTCAACATAGCTCTCTGTGCTAAGACATGTGGCAGAAGGCAGACGGGTATTGTTTTCACTTAGTTCAAGTTTGAAGCGCACCAATCAAGTTGTACAAATTGTAAATCCTGATTGAAAATGTCTACGTTCCTCTTTTAAATTAAACTTTTTTCACATTCTTGACTTGACCAATTCCATACTATCCCGAACCAATGTAGGTCAACAATTCCAACGGGATAGAAACCAAACAGTCAGCAAAAGTGCTCAAGTATATTGTACACACCAGATATTTGCTGAGGGAATTCCTCAATGAAAATGCTTCGAGTAATTGCATGAAAAGTCCGATGGTTTCTTGCTACTAACTGCCCGGGCTTAAGACGATCGGTTTCGAACAAAAGTGTTGAGTTGCAAAAAGTTTCAACATGTTCAATACTTGTACGTTGATTTTTGTTTCTTTATGTTATTCGTCGCCTGGTTTGGCTTTGGCGTTTCGAGTTTTGAAGTGGATACCAAGATTGTATAGTCCTACAGTTCAAGATTTAGTAGGTACAAACTTTAAACGATGGCTAATTTGATTGGATAAACTAATATCAGAATTAGTTGATTATGTTTTTCAATCGTACATTAAATAAAATATGGCGCCCTCTAGAGGACGTTAAGTCATGAACTTAAAAAACATATTTCTTTTATACGGGAATCGAATTCGTGTAGAAGAAAACATCAGTATTTTGCATAAACAGAAGATAACTAGGTCACGCTGATAACTTGTCGGCGAAACCATAAAGGGCAGACTGATTACGTAGCGGTAATTTCAATGTCACTCTATATAAATATTATCGTAGTCGATTTTAATTGGCATTTCTCAGAACTAACAATCAAAACATAGATGAGGAAAGTCAAAGCAAGTTAAGAATACGTATGTATTATATCGTAAACTATAAATATAAATATAAGTAATATATAAACTATCGTACTACGTATCGTAGCGTATCCGAACCGGAACGTATCATAACGAAACCGAACCGGCACGTATCGTAGCGAAACCGAACCGGCACGTTTCGTAACGTCACCGGCAAATATCTTAACGATACCAGCATAGTTGCACAGAAGTGTCAACAGGCCATAGTTATCCTTAATCAGCAAGCTTAGCAGTTGAAATAAACGGGGCAAAATACGTGTTCCAAATCACGAATGTTTTTGGAGCCTGAATATTTCATAATAATCTTAACCATTGTCAAAGTTATACAAAAAAAATTCACCAAAGCTATATGTGTAAACAATGGCGTCCAAATCTCAAGTTTATAAGTACCCTCACGCGCGTAAGTTTCGCACAATCACATAGCGGTTCAGTTGATTGTATTTCCAACTCATTATGAAAGTTGTACCTACCGATGGACGGGTCGTTATAGAGGGCTAATGGTACATTAAGAAAACTCTTCTCAGAACAGGTGTGGGCCTTGACCTTTGAGCTAATTAAGTTTGTCTAATCAATGATTTTAGAGCTTTTATGGATTATTCATTTTAGCTGGATAATTTAGTTTATGCCTTCTGTATCGTGGGCGCAAACAATATTTTTATAGGTGCTATATTTGAAACAGTTAAGGCGCTTTTGCGACGTTGGTTTTCAGATAGGTGCTGTAATAGGAATGTAATAGGAATCAACCAAGTTATCATCTTGTCGCATCCACAAATATAAATTGCAGTGACTTCGTTAAAGATTTGGGACCCATCGGCTTATTTTAATGTATAAGATTTTCCTTTCTATTCATGTACTATAGTGGCTTACTTTAGGTTGTTATCAACCTTTTTAGGCAAATATCCATCTCTGAACTTTAAATTTATACAATTTTACGTCATAACGATCTATTTTTAAGCTTTTTTAAGCTCAACTGAAAATGCCAGCGTTGCAGTCTACTGCAACACATGTTGAGCATGAGCCCTTTTTTGACTGCACTGTACGTGGTTTAAGGTATTTTTAAGCTTGTACAGTTATGTCAAAAATAAATATTTTTTCTTTCTTTCTTTCTTTCTCATACAATGTAGAACTGATAAAATCATCGTGATCCTATTGTTTACTGTTCTTTCAACAAAAATATAGCCATTTCTTTTAGAGTCATCATTCCATTTCAAAAGGGCCGGCGAAGAGCCTCGTCACGGAACAATATAGGTGCGTTTCAAAGGGCCAGAGAGGCGTTTACGTCATGACTAGGGTTGGTTAAAGAAAAAGTCGGTTAAAATGCCGAATATTTTTTCACCACTATTTTGTCTTAAATTTTTAGAAAATCGAATATTTACAAAACTTGTGCTTGTTAATAGAAAATAATATTTTTTTTTCGGATTACCCAAATCCATACAAAAATAATAGCAAAACTTTTTACTTACCGATACCTTATACGATTTTGTGTGTGCTCACTGTTTATTAGAATATATTTGGTTCAGTTAGGAGCTCAAATCTTACTTCTGCAATCAGAATAGAATTATAGAAAATATAATTTGAAGTTAGAGTATTTTTTTTTTATAATCCTTGTGAAGTTGTCGCGTTAACGTGTCCAATCGTCCGTTTCAGTATGACACTGGCTACCAAAAAACCTAGCGTAATCACCGGTGTACGCCCGTGTACGCGCGTATACGGGCGTATACGAGCGCTTTGCAAAAAATAAAACACGTGTCGCAAATCTGCTCGGTTTAATACGCTAGTCTGAAACCGCTCTTAATTAAACTTCTTAAACTTTTTGTACTTCGTTATGTGTTTTCTTTAACGTAGAACGTAGATATGTCAGGGAGGTGGGCGTTGATACTGCTACACAGTTTTATAACCTTTGTAGTTAAACCGTTTCTGCTGTTACATAGTCCTATTTAGTAAAATATGTTCTGTTTTTTTATTTTTTTTACACGCGTGTGTGAAATTGACATTATTCATATTCCGGTTATTTGGATTGTTATAACACAACTCTACGTTCGCCTTATGTTGAGGGTTGAGTGTTGCGAGGGCACAACAATGTTTGTGTCTGTCTGAAGTGATGTAGGTAGGTATTAGTTGTATTTTACTACAAGCACTACGAGGTATTTCACAGCATATCTCCATTTTCAAATAATTTCTGTTACTTTTTACTATGGTGTCTTATTAACTTATTAACAATATAAAAACCTTAAACCTTACCTAAATTTTAACTACTATTTCTCTAGCCTTGTTATTTCTCTTCTTCGGTATTTAGCCTCGGACCAAAAGGTACTAGAAGTCGAACTTTTTTTGGCGCGTTTTCAATATACTACATTATGATTCTATACATCTGTGGTGTTATGGCGCGTTTTCAATATACTACATTATGATTCTATACATCTGTGGTGTTATGGCGCGTTTTCAATATACTACATTATGATTCTATACATCTGTGGTGTTATGGCGCGTTTTCAATATACTACATTATGATTCTATACATCTGTGGTGTTATGGCGCGTTTTCAATATACTACATTATGATTCTATACATCTGTGGTGTTATGGCGCGTTTTCAATATACTACATTATGATTCTATACATCTGTGGTGTTATGGCGCGTTTTCAATATACTACATTATGATTCTATACATCTGTGGTGTTATGGCGCGTTTTCAATATACTACATTATGATTCTATACATCTGTGGTGTTATGGCGCGTTTTCAATATACTACATTGTGATTCTATACATCTGTGGTGTTATGGCGCGTTTTCAATATACTACATTATGATTCTATACATCTGTGGTGTTATATATAGGCTTTAAAATAGTTGTGGTTGTGGTCGTTTTAGTTTTTCCAAAGATATCACTCAAAAATATTTGTTTTGATCACTTTGTAGCTCAAAAACAATTTATCTATTTTGGTTAACATGCCAAGATAAAAAAAAACTAAATGTCTTTGGAAAGTACGCGGTCGATAACCTTGTTCGTAGGTAAGTAAACATTCTACGTCAAATATGGCTAATGTAAATAAAGTTGAAATGTCTTATGTATCTGTAATATAGGTTTTCGTTTTACTGTTTACCGTTGGAAGGCATCCCCTGCAGGATACCGTCTAGATGGGTACCAACACAGGGACAGATTTTCTGTCACAAAGCAGTAACGTGTAATCATTACTGTGTTCCGGTTGGAAAGCATTGTAGCTAGTGAAATTACTGGTATTTCGAGACTGACCATCAAAATGTCTCAAGGTGCGCTATAGTAGTGTTGCATCGGCCTATGGGAATCACAGTCCTGTGTTATTGTTATGGGCAGGTGTGATCTCTTACCATCAGGAGAGCGCCTACCTATTCTTGCCACTTCTTTACATAAAAAACTATCCTTCACCTTACTATTGCATGCTGAACTATTGCATGCTGATTGCTAAGTGATACCTAATTTCAGTGCCCGTATAAAGTTTGGAATGCGGATCTCGATTCCACCCAAAGAGTTCGGTACCGGAATTCACAGTGTCAATTTGCACTTTAGGCGTCGATGACACTCGGCTTTTTTACACGCTGCTTGTTGGCGAGTTTAAAAGCTGGCTTTTGAACGAGTTAGCTTTCGGGAAGGATGACCCTGGGTGATTTAACAAGCTACATGCAAACTCGCTGGCTTGTAGCGTGTATAAAAGTCGTATGTAATCGACGCTTTAGGCAATTTTTACTCAAACAAAATGAAGTCCTCGAAACATCAGTGGCTGTATTCGATGCCACGGCAAAGAATAATTAATATTATTACATAGCCACGGGCTTTGTATTAAAATAATATGTCAATTGGACTCGGATCAGCGTAAACACGAATTGAATGAGTAATCATTTTATTATTATTATAATTTTATGTAAAATTTGAATAATATGTTTTCGATGTTATTTTATTAGATTCAAACATTTCCAATGCACTTAAATAGACGTATTTTGCGATCAATGGACATTTGACCTTTTAGCTTCAAGAGTCTGAATGGCCAATTTCTAAAGTCTAGGCCTCTAGGGAATAGTACTTATAAACATATTTTCTTAAATATAATTTTTCTATTACTACTTCAAATGTGAGTACTTCTACATATCACTTTGTAAATAAATACATAAAATATACATTTGAGAAAAAACAATTGTTTGTATCACAAAATTAAATGTATTTCTTAATGCTCACTGTTTAAAATCTTACCATCTAAAAACTTATATCTGCAAAATTATACTACTGCCTGCTACGCGCCCAAATGCTACGTATTCGTAGCGCCAAATATGCTACGTCTTTGTAGCGCTATTGCTTTGTATCCGTAGCGCCAAATATGCTACGTATTCGTAGCGCCATATAGCTACATATTCGTAGCACTATATTACTACGTATTCGTAGTGCCATATTGCTAGGTATCCGCCTTAGCTAGGTATAGCGCCATAGCTATGTATCAGTAGCGCCAAATATGCTTCGTATTTGTAGCACTATATTGCTACGTATTTGCGTATTCGTAGCGCCATATTCAAAATTCCAATTCAATTTTTTTTCTCCCGACATTACACCACACAAGCAACCTACCTCTATACTAGTATCAATAAAACTATGAATATCTACCCTATGAATTATTATAAATGTAAGAAAACTCTAAATGACTGGCTACTAACACTAAATTATGATGAAGTTGAAAAACTACTAGAGATTGTCTCGTGATACCATACCGATTAAACTTATATTAACAAAATACAGAATACTTACACTCACTCACAATCACATCACATACTCTAGGCTACTCTTGCAAAACCAGACTCTTAAGAGACTGGCGTAGCTTGAGAGCCTGCACACACACACATACACACACACACATTACAACCCTGCCTATAAAATATATTAACTAACTAGTAACTTACCTACTGAATTTATCTTACTAGATCTACTGTTTTTGTTTTTGTTTTTTTAATAAGTTACCTATTCCTGTACTTAATCAATATTGTACTTGTAACGGAAGAGCGTGGTTCCCTAACACAGGTATTCTCATACTTAAGAGGGAACCTCTTACCCATATGTAAAACTACGATTAAGGTATGGAATAAAAAAAAAAATATTTGAATTTGAATTTGCGTATTCGTAGCGCCATATTGCTACATATTCGTAGCACTATATTACTACGTATTCGTAGTGCCATATTGCTAGGTATCCGCCTTAGCTAGGTATAGCGCCATAGCTATGTATCAGTAGCGCCAAATATGCTTCGTATTTGTAGCACTATATTGCTACGTATTTGCGTATTCGTAGCGCCATATTGCTACGTACTCGTAGCGTTATACTGCTACGGTGTAGTCGAGCGTATTATCTATATCTGTCGCCGTTACAAGTTGCCTCGATGAACGACTAATAGTACTTATATTGTTATACCAAGGATCGACAATTTGTCCTCTGCGGCTCGTAAGTGCTTTTTTGTAAATGCGATTTATCGTACTTAAACTTAGTTGTCTACCATCATCATAAACATATAATCGGAGTTTTTATGACAAAAGTAAATTGTTTTGAGAACGACCTCTAAATCTAGTTACTGTATATTTACTAGTAACAAGATTTAGAGGTCAGCCTTGCTTTCGAACGTATTTATTATGGCTTCTAGATATCGTGTTACCGTAGAAATTGTTTTATCCATCGTAATACAAATAACCGAGAATTCGGTATTGTAAGCATTATTAGCGGGTTCGTTTTTTTATTATGGCTTCGGTTTTTTTTTTCTTTAATAGGGGTTTTCTTTACAGTGACGCCAAAACTAAAGGCACTGTAGTTTTATGCTCCTATATTATGTTCCTAGTTCCTATGTTTGTTGTTGTTCTTGTGTTTATAAGTCTATGTGTTTAATGTTAGTAAAAATCTAAAATTATTTGTTCTAAAATACATACAATAAAAAAAAATGTTTTTCGACAATGACCTACAAACAATTTATTCTCTCTATAACAGATTTTCCGAAAGAATTATTTCGCGAGCTGTGAAATTTTAAATGTGCTTACATTGTATAACCATCGTTAATGCATATTTATGAATGGGGAAAAAATCTCGACACACAGTCATTAGTAAAGCATTACTTACCTCCTTGATAAAGGCACAAGCGGAAGCGGTTATTTTTTATGGGATATTATTATTTGGGCCAATAATAAAATATTTGCTAATGATACTAAATCAAGCGGCGTTAAATTATGTGTACAAATAATTTAATTGACTAAACTGTCGAAAACAAAATAAAAATTACCAAAATCTGCTAAACATGAGAAATAATGTAGAACGTTATTTTACAGAACGCAGTATATTTTGATGTTCTATTTTGTGATTACTACAAAGAAAATACGTCTGGCTGCTAAGATAAGTGCGCGGAGACTGAAGGCAGCCACACACATTTGACTTGGCAGCCCTCGCTCTTGCTGTGCGCAGCTAATAGGCTACCGTGCAATCAGGCGCATTCTAACGGCTGCCTTCGTGGTGTTCTGGTTGCTACACCGTCATATGTTCGACTGGCTGCCGCAGTCTGGCTGCCACAGCTAGGATACCTAGTGTGCCTTTATTCTGCCACACTCATCCTTAATTCATTGATATCTTTAACCACTTCCTTCTTGTTTTTGCGATAAACCCCACATTTTTTGATATTTGCGATTGTAGTGTTATGTATCATAATGTTTCTAGAAATGATCTTATGTATGTAATCATATATTTAATGTTGCTAAACCTTTAAAGCATCGCTCCATCCGCCAACTTGCGCCAGCCCCAGTCTGGGTCGTAATGGCCGCGTGCGCTTGACAAGGGCACGCCCCCGACTTACTTTGTTCTAAATGTATTGTACCGCGCGTCCTCCCGTTATCAATGTACGCGTTTATTTAACGGGATGTTGGATGTCGTTACCCTCGTTTTTGCTCATTAAGGTGCCACTAGTGTCGACTCGTGACTTCACCTGCGAGAAGTATTAAGCCGTTTTTAAAGCTTTATCTCAATTACAATTATTACCATTAGCTAGATACTAAATCTCACCGAGTAAATTTGTGTAAATTAAAGACTATCATTATTTAAAAATAAAATACCTGAAGTGCACGGTAGCGTTAGGGAAGTTTTTTTTTATGTAGACATTTAACGAGACGAGCTAAGCGCTCGCCTTATAGAAAGAGATCATGCCTGCTCATGACCAGAACAGCTACACCTGTGTCTACACAGGACTTTGATTCACATAAGAATTTATTCAAAATATTCATTAACACAACTAATTACTAACTTAATGCTAAAACATAATATAACTAAAATTACTTAAATAATAATAAAAATAATAAAAAAATAGCCTTTCTAAAATTACAAATAACACACAGAAGTTAGGTCACTGTCCACGGGCAAAGTACCCAAAAGGCTGGCGACGTTACCTCGTTGAATAGCGATGCTAATCCTTTGACCGAGGTACTTAATTCACATAAGTAGGTACAATACTGCTAAAGCGCTCGTCCACATTGAAACACTTGGATGGTCAGTCTCGAAATCCCAGTAATTTCACTAGCTACAGTGCTTTTCAAACCGGAACACAATAATGCTTACACATTACTGCTTTGCGGCAGATTATCTGATATAGTTTTCGATAAAACAGTCATTCCAGTAATTATAATGATTTTTTACGTTGTTTTGTAGTTCATAGTCGGCTTCGGAATAGTAAAAACATATAATGAGAATCATAAAAGCGTATTTTTGTGTAAATACAGTAAATTTTGGCTTATTAATTGGTAAAATATTTGTTTAATGAATGAATTATCGGATTAATGTGTTGTCTTTTTGTTACAGGTAAATATTTACGAAAATATCCATTTTGGTTCCAGTGAGTGAGTGTATTTTAATAGCAATGTTGTACAGAACTGGTAGTAAGTCAATAAGTTTTGATTTTATTATTTACCTTACCATAATTACAAACCAGTGCACGAAAGGAGCCTCTTCGAGGCGCACTTGAAATCCTTTCACCACACTGGTTCGAAAGAACTGTGACACGATAAGAAGAAGAAGAATTACAAACTTTACCTATTCGTCTTTTCTAACATAACAAATTTTACTAATATTACAAATGCAAGGATGCATAGATTTTATATTTTATATTTTCATAGATTTCTTCCTCAATCAAGACAAAACCACTAAAATGGGGCTACAATTAGGATGAAATTCAGTATGGTTTTTCTTTCGACCTAACACGTGAAAGTAAAATTAGTTTATGAATCGTCGGATACAAGAAATATGTTCGACCGACGATTTAGCAGTTTCGGCTTATAAACATATTTCACGCCGCGGGGAAAATCTAATCTAACTTAGTAAAAACATGCAAAATATCGAGTTACCGTCTGCATTATTATGATTCAACTAAAAGTACGGTGACCACACTTGCGAATCAAGAGAGACCACAAGCAGGTAGACAAGAAAACTTATTGTAATTACAAGTTAAAAAAATATAGAATATATGGAATATTAAAACATTGCATCGTAAAAGGATTTGAAGGCACTATGTTCTGTAATATTCGTCCTCTTCTTCTTATCGTGTCACTAGTTCTTTCAAACCAGTGCGGTGAACGATTTTCAAGTGCGCCTCAAAGAGGCTCCTTTCGTGCACTTGTCACATATAGTCGTAATCAATATCTATAAAAGGCTTTGTCCTAACTGGCTGACTGGCAGACAGCTTTCAGGCTAAACTAGTGGTCGTAGAAGCTTTACTTGAACTTTTGCGGCATTGGATAGGGGCACACTCAGTGTTAGCAACTTATACCTGGCACTGAGTGTGCGGCTACCTGTACCTACTTGTAACTGTGTAATTGTATTTTTTTTTTTTGTAGCATATTGAATTTGAATTTTAATAATGTTTGTGAAATATGGATCATAGTAGTCTGAAATAAAATATTTTTATATATAATTTTATTTATTTAAACTTGGAGGATGTGATGGTCAAGAACAAGAAATGAATTTCGTTAATTCGCAACTCAAACAAAGTTGCGGGCGTCAGCTAGTGTTTAAATGAACTTATATTAAACAGGAAATAGAGACTGTAGCACAAGTATTTCCTGATATTTTGATATTCTACTATACTTTCATGACTCAAAGCAATTAATCACTTCACTTAACATAAAAAAATACGGTTGCTACAATAAAACAATTCGTCATAAAAAATATTTTACATTTTCCCACGATACGGTTTTTTGATACAAAATCTACCACTTTGTATCGATACAGGTTTTTCATAAAAGTATTCCACTCGAGGTTTGAATAATATATTTACTTTATGTTATAAGGCAATGCAGCCAGTATCCTCGGCACGCTGCCATCGGGTATCGAGTTGGAGCAGTTGAGCTACCTATAGATCGTTTGCAACGGTCTATGGGTGGCCCAATTGTTTCCTTTTGTAAATTTTGTAATATACCTATATATAGATTGTAGTAGTTAGCTTATGCTGTAATAAAAAAACTTTATGTTATTAAGACTATTAATATTTAAAAAAAAAATCAAATACGCCTGGTCACCCTAGTGTCGCATAATTAATTAAAGGAACCGCAATAATGGTGATTAATGACGTACTTACTGAAGTATATAATTAGTTTCATTACATTTGTGATTTGTGGCTTAGGCATTTTAGATTATGTACGAAAAATATAATCCTGAGCTATTTTTTTTGGTTACTAATAATAAAAATATTGTCCGGAGTCATTTTCCTTAAAAAATCTACTAGATTTTTTTTATAGATAATAATTATCGCTGTGAAAGAAAAAAAAAATTGTAAAAGTAAATATTTCATTGAAATTGCTATGAAAAGTTATTAGCTGAATTTTTTTTGTGTGTTTTTCGACGCAATAATCTTGAAGCTACTAGTATAAAGGTATCTAGAAATCATAAAGGATCTTCATTTTCTTTTACTATTTTACATTGCTGACTCCTGTGTTTGATCACGCATGAAAATATTTAATGATCCTTTCGTAAAGTAATTGATTTTATTATAGTTATTAGCTTGTTGTTGTATTTTTAGTCCAGTCTCAGAGTGGGGTATTTACAAGAAGCGCATAATAAGGGCGTTTCACACGGAACGGCACGTCGCAGAGCCATTTTTATCGCTCTTCCACTCCATCAAGCGGGATAAGCGCGATCACGGGTTAATAGGGTTATCGACCTACCAGGTACGATAAATAATATAAAAAATACGATAAAAATATGCATTTTTTTTTTTTATATACTTGCGTTTGACCGTCATCTATCCTAATGTTATTTAATAATAGATATATAGATGGAGAAAATAATGTATTGGAGCTTACCAGTTTAGTTATAAAAGGGTATAACTAAACTATTAAAAAATAAAGTTATGAGGTAGGTAACATATGTACAAAAAAAATCTTTATTTTTATCTTTATTTATGTTTGTTACTTAAACAATATAAAAAAGTGTTAATTCCTAATGTAAATGCGTGAGCGTGAAAGCTCTATGAATAAATTTGGATGGCGACGATGAGTAAATTAGTCATGCGTTCAATTTGTTAACCGACTTCAAAAAAGGATGTGTTTCTCAATTTGGTTCAACGCTTTTTTATGTATGATATACTTATACCTATACTTCCAGATTGGTCCCATAGAATTTTCATGAAAATCGGTTCAGTACTTTTGTTTTGAAATCAAAATAACTAAAAAAAATTACGTAATTACGTCAAACTCTCGCTTCTTTTGCATTTCTAAAGTACAAACCTTTAAATACAGCATAAGCTAACTACTACAATCTATGTATATTACAAAATTTTACAAAAGGAAACAATTGTGCCACCCATAGACCGTTGCAAACTATCTATAAACTATATAGTATAAACAAACTGAATGTTCAAAGAAAAAATAAAAGTGTCACAAAGTAACACATTTGTAGTAGCATTGCGAATACTCTGATGCCCTTTGACAACCCTAAGCTTCACCCTCGTGTTTACTTGAGACACGGCTCTAGCGTATTTCAACGAAATTCGGCTATTACTTACCTTTGGCTTGTATCATGTGGTGAGGTAATAGGTGCTATACACAAGATAGACCCATTTATATTGTATACAGTATAGGATAGTTTAGGCTGTGGATAAATAGATAAATTAATATTTTGGACATTTTACACAACGCTATCTAGCCCCAAACTAATGGATGATTTTGATGAAGTACATTACGTACCTGAATGAACCTTGGGTTATACTAAACGCCAAACAAGTTGTCCTCTGGCGAACCACGTTACAAAGATGCACAGAACCATATTGACCTAAGAATTGCGTTCTGCGCATCTTTGTCACGTGGTTCGAAAGAGGAAAACTTGTTTGGCGCTTAATATACTATCGCTTAAGCTAACATACCTTCAAAGAAATGGTTTTCTTCCACATATAAGAGGCTCTACACAAATATGTATATTCTCACTGTTGATATACCATAATTCCCACCTCATGAATCCTGACGCCACACGCTGTGATATAGGATTCCATTTGCATCTTACATTGTAGGCAGGTGATATTATAAGGGATTCGGTTCGAAAAGGATATGCGACATAAAAATGAGCAAGATCATAATTTAGCTTTATCCTAACAGCAAAGCCAAAAATACGCAATTATGTTCACTTCAACGACTTTATTTTTCAGTTATTTTGATATAAAAACTAAACTTCTTATGTAGTACGTACTTATTTTTGAAATCTAGTTTACTTTTATGTGCTATCATTATTAAACTCATCAGATTTCCACATTTCGATTGGTGTACATTTATGGTGTAAGTTTATATGCTGATTGTAATAATGTACCTACTCTCTAGCGATAAAGTGTTTGTACCCAACAGGGTTTATGTACCCTAGCTCTTAAGCTTTGTATTAGGTATGTCTGAAGTACATAATTTGCAATAAAGTAATGAATTATTTTTTGGCCGAGATAGCTGTTAGCCCTCTGATCACGCGTCGCTTCGACCAGACGCTCTGACAATATTTTGAATCACTGAATTACTTCATCCTCGTCAAATCGATAAACTATGTAACCACATCACGCTGTACACGAGATATGTTGCGTTATCGGAGTTCGTTAGCCGGGAATCGAACCCGCGGGACTAGTTGCGAGGGTGACGTGATTCGAATAAGAGGTCGGTTCAAGAGGAGTGAAACTGTACTACTTTACTTGTATCAAAAAGAGCTTCTACCTTGTCGCTCTAACTAATGGACTTTTCTCCATGTTTTTCTTATTATCCTTTTTTATTTATTAATTTAATAAATATACAGGATGGTATGCCATATGGAGTACTTTTTTACATATAGAGTTAGAAAGTTTTGCTTTTTTTTATTTATTTTTTTAAAGTCAGTAATACTGCATTCTTACCTGAAGACGGAAAGTGACGTCGTCGTGGTCGGCCGTAGAAACGTTGGCGGGACGATCTCGACTCTTTTCATGGAGACTGGTGGAGAGGGGCCAAAGATCGAAAGGCGTGGAAAAGTTGGGGGAGATTTATACAGCCCATCAAATATATGTTTAAGAACTTAGGTAACTAGTTACTTGTTTATTTAGTTTTCTCATGTAAGTGAATATTTGTATTCATTTTGAGAAATAAACTTTCTTAACCCTTTGCCCAGCAGCGGGACGAAATAGGTTAAAAAAAAACTGTATCCAAGTTAAGCTCCATGATATGAAGTACGTTAAAAAAATGTTATTATGAGCTGCAAAATTTTTTAAATGACGTAACAATATAAGTTGTTAAAAATATCGGCCCGTCTCTATCAGTTGCAACACCCTAACGGGTAATATTGTGTAGCTGTACTTCTAATTATTTGACTTAACAAGACCTGAAATGTAACCTACCCAATATTTGCAATAAATTTGGAATACTGAATACGTTCCCTACACGTCGCATGGTCATTGGTCGTGGGGCACCCTGCTTTTACACACCTACGGTTAAAATTCGGTAGAACATTGATAGCGAAACGCTATGTTGCTCTGTAGATGGTGACTAAGATAAATATAACCGCAGTTCACTGTTAATTTCATTAACCTATAAATACCGATTCAATTAAAATTTAACATCGTTAACAATATAATCTCCGGTTTCCCGTAAGCGCATTTTCTCCGCTACATCGGTTTTTCTGAAATGCTACGAGCTACGTCTGATGCGGTCGCTTTAGAAATAAAGTGAATGGAATATGAGAGTAACATCAACCATCACAGCACTAAAACAGGCCTCGTTTTTAGAATTTAAAAAAAATTAAAATTAGTTAAAGCTAAAGTTAAGTAAATTTATAAATACTTGTACGTTGTAAGATAAGATAAGATAATTTATTTGTTTCCTCGTAATTACAACCACTTCTTATGAAGTAACACTTATATACTATGACAGAAAATACAGTAAGGTAGTAGTAGTAAGTAAGTAGGTATACAAGAAGGTAACTAGCGTCAGACTCGCTGCGAGTTTTTAGCGAAACATTAATAAATATGTGTAGAAGATTCAAGTCTACAACTAGAATTACAATAGTGTACCTAATAATAATATAGTTATATAGGTTAAATAGTTTGCTGTAACATAATAAGTATTGCTTGGGTAACTGTCGCTTAAAATTATAAGTAGGTATTTTAAATAGTGCCTTCCAATCATATTATTTACTTAACTAGAACAGACTTTAATTAATGTAGTATTTATCTTCGAAGGTTATAAAAATGCAACTTTAAATTAAATATTGTGTTTACCTGAGGAGATAGGGTCATTCAACTTTTGGTCTTATAACACCTTAAATCCGTACTTTTACATATTTTAACTTTAATTTTGAAAATCGGTGGAACCCGTATCTAATTATTTGTTTTGTAAAATATAATTCCAAAGTTTGAGATGTATACACTCATAACAAAATCTGTTTCCATACAAACTTTAAACTTTTATATCTACCCTCTGAAAAAATGTAGCGTAATATTATATAGCCTATAACCATTTCAGGCTTAGTAGCTATGATATCATAAAGTTTCAGTTAAATCCGTTCGGTAGTTTTTACGTCATGGACGAACACACAAACCCACAAACAAACAAACAAAGTCTTTCAATCAAAAAAAATATTTGGGGCATGTTAATTAATCTCGCCTGAACACGTTTCCGTAAAAAAAAACATATGCACAGAAATTCGGGGTCTTCTGCTTTATTATATGTATAGATATATATATGATATATAGATGAATACGTACCTACATAATACATTTTCAATTAAAAAAAATTAAATACCTATATTACTCTGAGGAGACGATAGTTTTATTTCTTTTTACGGATCACAAGATTGTAGCCACAGGTTCACGTGGCTATCTTTTTCATTGTGAAAACGCGCGGTTTCAATAGCTAACTGGTCTGGGATTGAATTATTTTCAACAGACTTCAATAATCAAGGTTTTACAAAAACATACAACAATCGACTTCAATCGGACTGTTCTAGGTACCGTAAGCACCCCTGAAAAGTCACAGGGAAGCAAAATTCGCAATATTGTTCATTTCAACGACTTTTTTTTTCAATTACTTTTATTTATAACCTAAACTACTATACCGATATTGCAAAAAAATGTATGGGACCATTCTGAAAGTATATCCTCTCGAACAAAATATAATAATTCACAGGTAATTAATATTGTTTGTACATATCTTCATGTTAGGTAAAAATTCAATTTTGCTGATCGCATATCGTCTGTTTTTCCTGTTTAAGCTTTTAATTATTAAAATATACGACTAAAATGTTTTAACCCAAATGGCATAGAGAAGCGTAGTGTCACGGGCTGTGCCGGAAATGACGTTGACGTGTTAACGAGTCCTTCCTGTGCCTTCCGCTCTTACGTGCCGTCGTTATTTTAACGGAATTAATGTTGTTTTACCATTTATTTTAACAGATATTTTCAAAGAGTGTTTAATTAATTTAATCGTTTACACGTAGAATACTGAATACATTGAGCTTTCGTTCTTTCACAAAATAATAAATCTGCTCGATAACGTGAAAGATTTCTCAAAAATCAAATCAAAGTTATTTTTTTTTTCAAATTATTAGATGATAATTATTTATAGGGTATGGAGGCTCGTCTGTTAATGCCTAGATCACACATACCGAGGACTCGGCCGAGACAGTAAAATGTCACTCGGCCGAGACCGTGAAAACTTCCGTCACTCACTCAGCCGAGCACTCGGCGCTATGTTTATACGTACCGGGTACTCGGACGAGACAGTGCTCTCGGTACGTATGATCTAGGCATAAGTTTGCATTAACGTGTATTAGAAAAGCTCCCTCTTAGTCTCTGTGGTTGTGTATACATTTATTTTATATAATATGTAAGAAAACCAAATACATAGGTATGCTTAGGGTGTATGTCAAAAAAAATAAACCGATCAACAACAGCGCAGTAGGTTTAAAAATAAACGATAAAAATAAACATCTGCACTTCAGACAGATAAAAAGGTTATCTGAAACCGCAGTTTATTCAAAACATGTACACTCGATTAACTCGTCATATCAATTAATCGAATGAATGGTATTGTGAAAGAACTCGATTAACGTTGTCTGATCATCAAATCAGGCATCATGGGCTTGAAATATTGAGTAATTATAACTTGAATGGGGGTTATTATGAAGCCGTTTGGAATGATTAAAAATATTACTGTCTGTCGTATGTAAATTACTGCGATTCTGCAACAATTTATCCGTCCATCAATATTAATTTCAGCCTGAAAAATCATTGCTGTTCTTAATTGCAATGACTAATTGTCAGTTTCTATTGATTAATCGCCGCAATCACCATCGAACAACCTTTCTTGATCATTTATCATCAACCTTCAGCTGGTCGCTGGACTGGAATCGAAACTGGACTGGTTATAATAGCGCACCACTGAGCCCGATCTTTACTGACGTGACTACGTCTAATAAATCGATGAACGCCGGGTGCATGCACGAAAACGTTATTGGTAACGCTGTCATTGTCCGGTAACGCTCATTGTCTGGTAACACTGTCATTGCCCGGTAACGGTCATTGTCCAGTAACGCTGGTAGTCACGTTAGGTTCACAGATTGTAATAGAAAGTACAAACAAGTATCTTATAAAAATTAATGGACGATTTTGACACTTTTTATTCTTTTTCTGCCGGGTATAATGCGTAGATTGTCGCTCTATCTAGCCTGAGATCCTCCTACACTACGTTTTCCTAGATACGGTATCTACGTAAGACAACGTTTTCTCCAGGCGATGGTTCTTCGGTGTCGACCTATACATACATCGCTTTTCTAGACACAGTGCGGTTTCACACCAGCGTATTCGTGTAGTGTTAGCGTAATGTGAGGAAAGGATTTCAGGTGCGCCTTGGAGAGGAGGAGCCGTGCACATGACACCATGTTTTCGAACTTTTTAGGTTCTATAACATGCCGGTTTCGTCACCGTTAAGCACGTGTTCTAATGCTGAGTTACTGAAGATGGTAGATGGAATGCAAAAGAAGCTAATTCGCTAGTCAGCGCGTGGAAAGTTTTGTGTGACACTCTCTAACTCGCTCACTCGCTAGCTTTTAAACTCGCTGGCTTGTAGCTTGTAAACTAGCCCTGTGTCATCGACGGTCATAGGATTTTTAGCTAGCCAACAGCTACTTACGCTTGCTGATCCTTCAAGCCATATCTTATAACAAGCTTTCAACTGTATTTGAAAGGGTATTAGGTGTCAGGCTCTTACAGTTATTTTTCCTTGATTCTAGTAACACGCGGGGTTTTCCCGTCCATTGGAGACATTTCTTAGCAAACGAAACCAATTTACTCCGCGTATCGGTTTCATAAACTTTAGCTTCGGCACGCGTGTCACGTAGCTGACGATATTACAGGCTTGTATCTACGAATACAACGAGATATAGCCGGCTGCAAGATCTTTTGGACTGAAAGAATGTTTATTACTATCATCATCATTTAATTTGAGTCATTGATGACACCATCATTATCACCATCATCCTGTCAGCCTTTGGGCGTCTACTTATGTCTGGGCTTACATAGGCCTGCCCCATAAGACTCCACCATAAGCGATCACGAGCTGGGTCCTTCTCATCCACTGCAAAAGAGTTTCCGCTGTCTCCATCCAACGACCTAATTTAATTCATCGGTTTGAAAATAGGAGTGGAATGAGAACGGTCTATCTACCATCTGTGTTTTCTTTTTCTCTTAACTAAGTTGTATTTAAAAACGAGTAAACAAGCATCTTCTACACGTGTCCAAATAGGCCTCGGCCCACGACATCGCTTACCTGTCTAATAATTAAATAATCTATTATTATAAAAAAACTCAAGATTCTGTTATTAATAACCAAAATCATTATACGTTAATATAATATGGTATTTATATAAAAAAATATGTCCGTATTTTTTATATAAATACCAAGTTATTTTTAATTTTTTTCCTCAATTAATTCGCGCGGCTCCCAGTCGAAAATTGGGTCAATATGTGACGCCAGGCTTATCACGTCTTCGCTGAACCAGATCTCGCTCTTACTCTCACTTATCAGGAATGTTTAAGGAACATCGTGCTTAATTTGCAAATATGTAATGAAACCAATAGGGTCAACAGATCATCGTATTTCTCATAATTACTCGTGATTTATCGAAAACGTCGTGAGTAAACCGGCATGTCATTGTACATAGAAAAAGAAATGTCATATGGCATATGAGAAGATTTCAAAGATTTCAAAGATTTATCTGAGATCTTTATTTATATGAGATCCACCAATCCGCATTAGGTCCGCGTGGTGGATTAAGATCATTCGCTCTCCTTGCCGAGAGTAGGCCTATCCTGAATCCGAGCACAGAGAATATTACAGGATAATGCTATGCTATAATAACATAATAAAATCTTCAATACGATCATGTGTGAAAATGGGCATGCAGGTTCACCATTATACATAAACAAATGTCATAGTGCATGTGAGATCCACTTATCTGCTTTGATTCCGCATGGAGTATTAAGACTCATTCGCTCTCCTTGCCGAGAGTAGGTCTAGCCTGAATCCGAGCACAGGGAACATTACAGGCTGATTAGCTATGCTATAATAACATAATAAAATTTTCAATACGATCATGTGTAATAGAAATCCTGGTTTGGTTGCATTTGGCTCTGATAAATCGTTTGTTACTTAAAATTTAAATAAATAAATTCTAAATTCAAAATAAAAAACGATTTAACAGAGCTCTACGTAAAGCCAAGTAAAGCTAACAGATAAACACATACCTATTATCTTATTTCATCCTTATACCTATTGTAATATGTGAGAAAAGCTGTAGTAGGTAACCCTTTAGTAATAATAACGAGAATAAATAACAAAATTATTAAACAAAACTCTAAACTCACGAAGATGTGTGATACAAGAGTAATTTTCTACAGGCTATTATTCTAAAACTGTACTCATTTATCACGAACGAAGGGCGCGACCTCACCACAGCTGTTCCAAATGTGCTGAAGGCAAATGACTAAACTTCACCAGCTCGTAAAGAATCAAGTAATTGTATAGAAATAATGTCCATAGAATTTGGTTGCGCAGCCTGATTCAATGTCTAATTTTGCGTGTAATGAATTTGCAAATAATCTGGTCGACGTAACTTCCTATCTCCCATTCTACTCCCGCACATAGCCTATCTACGATGTGGAAAAGAGACGTTGTTCGCACCAAAAAAAAACGAACAGAGAAAAAATATGGCTGAATAACTCAAAAGCCTAACAAGCCTAACGTGTCGTGTCGCTCTCAATTCGCAATTAATAAACTTTCAAGAAGCTTTCTGTGCTCTGTGGTGTTCTAATATAACCGGTAAAGCTGCCTCCGCATCATCCAAGGTACTGTGCACTCTTCCTTTGTCTGGAACAGCTCAAAATCTTGTCATCTTCCTCGCTGTTACAGTTTTCCTTTCACACAGCGTCGACCAAATTTATCTATCAATTTTACTTATACAGTCCAAAGCTCTTCGAGCATCCAGAATTTGTAGGCACATAAAGCGATTCGCTACGAAAATGCACTCTTAAAATTATAATTATTATTTTGACGACACGGATGGTCGAATGACAAGTGTATTGGACTGCCGCGCCCGGTGTTGCGGGATCGATTTCTACTTCAGGACAAACATTTGAGTGAATAACATCAATGTTTGCCC
Source organism: Lobophora halterata (assembly GCA_932526365.1). Lineage (NCBI taxonomy): Eukaryota > Metazoa > Arthropoda > Insecta > Lepidoptera > Geometridae > Lobophora > Lobophora halterata. Next base: position 10,726,407 of record OW052002.1, read on the forward strand.
TGAGTCTGGGTGAATTTTCTATGTATTTAAAAAAAGAAGGATCCCATAGTACAAGTTCTGCTTAGTCTAGGGCTAGATGGCGTTGTGTGGAATGTCCAAAAATATTTATTTATTGTAATTTATTATTAACTAGCTGACACCTGCAACTTCGTTTGCGTTACGAATTAACAAAATTCCTTTTCTTAGTATAAACTTTCAGCTCTTGATGACCCTCCAAGTTTCAAGTTTCTACGTTCAGTACAGTAGTTCGGCTTGTGCGATATCTGTTAGTCAGTCAGTCAGTCAGTCAGGACAAAAGTTTTACCGAATATAAAGTTTTTACCCTTATTAAATGAACGAAACATTTCCCAGATAGTCTTTTAGCAACGTTATTGTAATAGTCCGCCATTTTGTTTTTTATAACCTCAAGTTTGGAGAGACGGCTCCGTTGCCGCGGTTTCCCTCATTAGGACCCAGGTGTGACGACGTGTCGTTGTTTATCCTTATAACGCTCATGATAGCCGTCCTAACGTTGAATACGACCAGAATTTGTAGATCTTCAAGAGACCATAGTTCTACCCAGTCTATGGATAATGAAGAGGTTCTTTCAATCTGGACGTTTGTAAGTTGTGTGCTTTTTAGAGCTTTGTGATAGCCCCATGGCTACTGACAACTTCCTAGAGGTGGTACCTGGTATCTACGTTATTAAAATATTCTGCGAAACAGAAATAATTTTTGACATTGTTTTGGAAAAAAAATAGCAATACCTAGAAACCTAAGCAACGCATCCAGCACAAAATTAACTTATAATTATTTCTTGGTAACATTGTAGAGGCATCGTCACCCTCCTCAGGCACCCACTTCTTGACGATCGGGGCTGACCTCTCAAGGTGCATTCTCCTAACGTGGCCCGCCCAATCCCATAAGAGACAGGCCTAAGAGACGCTGGCGTGACGATATCGATGCTTACCAGGCACATTGGTAGGTCGTGGCTGGCGACCACAAAAAGTGGAAGGAGATGGGGAGAGACCTTTGTCCAAAAGTGGGACACAATAATCTTAGGTTAAAAAAAAATATTGTGGAGGAATGTCCCGTCCATTCTATAGCAATAAAGCATAGACCACACTCGATTGTGAGCCGACCGCGGGCAATCACAGTGTGGTCATCGCATCCGGCGACATCTGGAGACGTCATTTGTCTGTTCGATTGGAATCGAAACCATGAACCTCCCGCCGTCATTTTTCATACAATATCCGTTTTGAACGATGCCGTTTCATATATCTTCTTATAAAGAAATCATTGATTTGATTCATCGTTTGTATGCGCACTACAAATTTGTTTCTAGTAGTGAAGACCGATATCAAGCAGCCAGTTTAGCCGTTGGAATTACGAAAGGTTTCCCGAAATTCAAAAACCTGGTAAAGAAGAAGGATAGGTTATTCTGAAGGTTCATTATAGTAGATGTATTTTGTAGATAACAAAAAATATTCATCTAACCTTAAAACCTTTTGTGCAAAGCTAATTATTGCTTTTGTTTGTTTCAGGTAAACCTCAGACAGAATATAAAACTTCAATAAATACTCAACGAGAAATTGCTCGATCATTCAATGAAAAACAAATCCCTAGTTAAGTATGATAAATTACGCTGCACAAATCAAAACGAACGAAAATCACATTGTATTGTTATTTCTTTTGAGCATCAGCTACGCGTGAGTAGATCTTCTATCAACAAAGGACTCCTTAATTTTTTTCTTTTTATATTCTAACAAAGCTTTATACCCCTCCTTTTTAGGCGAAAAAATGCCGTATTATCTGGCACTAAGAGCTACATTGTGAGGAAAATGTGTAAAGTAAAATTTCCATTTGAACGAAGCTGTTTTCTACGAAGATATATAGCTTTGAGAAGGCGAGAATTGACACAATATTGTCCTTTGAGACGAAACTCGGGGGGTTTTCATGAAGAGAATCCACGTTTTGGAGCAAAACTCTTCAGTTCTCATAAAATTCAGGATTATCTCGATAGCCTATGGTTTATGTATCGTGTATAAATTGAAGCAAAATGGATGACGCATTGGATTATCCCGGTTTTACGCTACACATTCCTAGTATGAAGTTTATGATGGACTCTCCCATCTATTTCTGACTACCGAACATAAAGCGTGATGTCTTATGCTTGTATACTGTATACTCGTAGTTATATTAACATTCCTTATTGTTTCGTAAAGTACGTCAAACGGTACATCTGGCTAACCGTTCCAAAGCTCCAGTGATAAAGATTCACTCTCACCCTTGCCACCATTTTTCAGTCCACCAAATCCTAGAAATGACAAATGTCCAGTGCGAAGGTCGCGCTCCACCGCCCGCGATCCATCATTAATTCCTACTGACAGGGGTCCATTTAACCGGCCGTCCGGTGATTTATTCCCGTGTCCAGTAGCATCCGGACCGTCCGGCTATAGAACCGGATAGCAGACACCCGATACAGCCTCGCATTTCAATGGTTTGGCTGTCATTAGGCTGAGCTTTGAAAACTGAATGCCTCTGATTTGAAGCGATGGGGTCCTTAATGAGTCGACCGCAATCTGCCTACTAGGTTTACCCCGTTCATTATATTATCAAATTTTCGTCAGCTGGAAATAGTGATTGCCAAAACGTAACATTTCGAATTTCACTAACGGTTGCGTCACTGCAGCGACCGGCGGCTGATCGGTCGGTGGCGCGTTTGCGGCTGCACTAAGCAGCTGCTGTCAAAAAGCTGTTGACCTGGTGAACGGAGTATAATAAGTTCTATCGTTTACGTAAGTCATATTCTTTCTAGATGAATAAAATCTGCCTCGAACAGCTTTAAGATGTGCTTTTAAAAGACATGACCGGGATTGATAACAGATACCAAAAGGAGCTGCAAAAATACAATAATGAAAAATAAAAGGTTTTTTCTTAAATCTAGTAGGTACACTTCCTCGAAGCCGTGTTACATTTATAAACATGAACACGTTTTGCTCCTCATTTTCCACAGCACTGGGACGTACAAGTCCTCCCGAACCGTTTAGCACTCTTAAATCTTGTTACCGCACTCACAGTAACCAGCTCACCAACTTTCGCTCTTACTCACGCCGATTTAACAGTTGTTTATACGTCGGCAGCAATTAAACTCGAACAAAGTCACAGTTCAAACAAAACAGTTCAACCAATGCTTTGATTTTAGTTAGCTCAGCTTGTTCGAGACTGGTTCAAAACTTTACAGCAAAAATATGAGGAAGGTTAACATTTGAGGGAGACGAATACTAATTAGCTAAAATTCATCATCATCATCAATCATTATGATAACGCTTTGTCCTGACTGAATGACTGACTTACAGACAGACAACTTACAACTTACAGGCTAAACCACTAAACGTAGACATAAATTAGTAGACACAGACAGATTTTGCAGACAACACAATTAGTCGAGTGGCAAGTGTGTTGGACTGCTACGCCGAGTATAGTGGGTTCGATTTCCGCTTTAGGACAAACAATTGTGTGATGAACATCGGTGTTTGTCCAGAGTCTGGGTGGTATCTTTGTATTCTAGGTATGTATTTACAAAAGTTATCTGGTTCCCATAGTACAAGCTCTGCTTATTTTGGGCTAGATAGCGTTGTGTGAAATGTCCAAAATATTTATTTATTATTTAAAATTTTCAAGATTCAAGATTTTTATTCGCCAGAACATAGTATACATAGTATGTTGTTAAAGAATATTATTAGTGCCTTATGTTCTACCATTTATGGTGTGCGAGTTACAGTGAATGAATATAATACTATTAAATGGTATTTAAATGTCAAAGTGAATTTAAATTTTAACGATACCTACTACTTAACTATAATAATATTAAACAGCACAATACACTAGCACATAAATCTGCCTACTTTTTTTGCTAACCTTAGTAAATAGTATATTTTATTTTAAAGTATGATTCATAAATTCATTTAAGTTATAGAAACAGTTTTCAGCTATCCATTTTACCAGCCTTCGTTTAAACATTGGTAGGGGTGTATCCTTAAACGAGTTGGGCAGTTTATTATTTCGAAGGTTGGATTGACAAGAATTGTAAGCGCGTACAATATTTTTTTGTTTCTCAATTCATGACACATGAAGTGTGGGTGTCATCTAGTTTCTAATACAGATGGTGACACAGGAAGAGAACCGGCAGAATACTCCAACCTGTGATAAACTTCGTCTGAATGCACACGCTAATTCGCTGAGTTGAGGAGTCACAAGTGGCTCGTTTGGGTTCCTTGTGGAACGCCGAGACATAAAACTGGGATCTGGGTCACACTGTGTTGCCGGGTCATGATCGCGCCGTAAACATGGTTTGTTGATCTAAATTCGGGTTTTATTGCAGTGTTTTCAATGAAACGTCATCCTAAAGATAGCGTTGAGTTCATATTTTCAAAGTTATGTTTTGTGCTCCGGGATTTACGAACGGATACGATATATTTCAATATATTCAAAGAATGCGCCCAATGCCTTACTAATGTTATTGGGTGTTTATGTTTTTACACAAAACAGCTTGTAAATAATTCGAATGGTCTCAATTTAATAGTTTCGTATTGGTTTCAATTATTATTTATTTAAATTAATTAAAATTCAAAAATATTTATTTTCATAGTTTTTATTTATTATTTAAGGCTTAATGAAAACTACCTATTATGTACCTTAAATAAATTAACAGGTCCTGTAGTTTAAAAACTTCAATCATGCGCAGAGCCAGCTGCAAGATATTTACAAAAACTCACATAAGTGTAACATTTCCACTAATTACTTAGTTATCTGTATCTGCTTAACAAATAACAATGATTCCTTATACTGGATCTTTGTTTCATACTTTAAAAAATACCAAGTAGATATTGTAGAAGGGAAGTCGTATGTTATGTCAATATTCAGTCTATTATTTATCAAAAAACCAATGAAGCCTATTTACAAACCAGACTTTTGCCAAATCGCTTCAATAACATAATCGGTCACCAGTTCTTTAGTATCAAAAGCGAACACGAAATCCTCGTGAAGGAAGGTATCTCTCGCCACTTTCCTGACTTTAGTATTCGGCATCACTTTCGCCATGTCTAGTACGTCTCTCTCATCCAAAAGACTATCATTCACTGTGTAATGCATAGTGACATCTGCTGTTATGAGACTCAAGTCGTATTTAGGTGGGTTAGTGGATCCGTACCTAAACAAATTTTGGATTGAGCCATAAGACCACCTGGCGAAAGTCTCGTCTCTGATGTTTTGTCCATAGTGAGCGACCTGTTTCAGTGCCGCACCGGCTGGTTCAAAGTCATCGAAGATTCTCGGAGATACTTCGGTATCTTCGCCCTGTAACGATATATTATTGATTATTTGCCTTATCTTTTGATTAACTAAGACAATTTAATCAGATCCAATAAAGATACGCTAATAATCAGGACAATCAAATTTATGGTTTTGATAGCGGTTGGCCAACAACGGATTGTTTTTGTGTGAAATTTCCAAAGTAGGTATTTTATATTTAATTTTGTGGGCGTTACGACGCCGGGTCAAATGTCTCTGGGTGTGTCACTCGGTCCAAATTTTGACTTTATGAAATTCTGCTGGTATTGCAAAGATAGTAACATTAAAAATGTTTTTTTCGTAATATTTTGTATACTCACAATTAGGTATTTGACCCCGGCTAGTTGACATAAGTACTTTTGGTTCACGTCTCCAACACAGTTGTCTGATGAGCGACCGATCATGCCAGATGCGCCAGGAGGATATAGCTCAACGATTCCAGCCAAAAGACCCATGTTCTAGAAAAAACACAATATTGTTATTGATTTTAACGACTACAACAAATACTTGATACCCAAATCTGAAACATACTGAAAATCACATCACACTTCATAATATATTACATGGGTAAATGCAAAAAGTTGTAAGGTCACATAGTAGATAAATGTTATGTTCTTCAAACACGCCATAAACAATGAGTGCGGTTTCAGATTAGCGGATTAACCGGGCGGATTCGCCGCTTGTGTTTTGTTTTTGCAGCTCGTGTACGCGCGACAAGCCGGGAGAGACGCCTCATGCTACTGACACTTGCTAGAAAACCGAGCGTAATCGCCGGTATACGCTTTAGCGCCGGTACTCAGAGGGCGTTAGCAAACCACGCGTTTCAAAACAAGCTTCTGAAGTTTCGCTAGTACCAATCCGCCCGTATATGCGCGACAAAAGTACGCTAGTCTGAAACCGCATTGAGCCGATTGAGCTGAAATTGAGTATGTTTATATTTCACAACCTGAAAAGGTTATAAGGCTGCTTTTCATACCATTACCACGCGAGTACAGCCACGGGCAGTAGCAAGTAATAGATAACGCCAAGTTTGGATGGCCTTTCACAAATAATTGTTTTGTACACTTACGTAAATGGTATCCGTGAGTCTTGCCAACGATGAGAGGTCGGTGTTAGGGAAATATTTCTGGTACCCAACGCCTGCCCAAAGATGCACCAAGATGAACTTCGCATTGTACTCCGGCTTCATTGAGTTTAGGACCAAAAACGCGGTGCCTCCTTGAGAATGCCCGATGTAGTATAGCTGTTGCTTGCCAGTGGTCTCTAGAGCGTAGTCAATCATAGCGGGTAGATCAATAGTAGCGATTTCTTCCCAACTGAAGTCGAAGAAATCTTTCTTTTCTCTGGAGTTGTCAGGGTTAAAAGAGATGTGGTGTCTGGAGTTCTTGTTTCCTCGCGCATTGCCCATCCAAATGTCAAAGCCCGCGTCCGCTAGATTGTAAGCTGTAAAGAAGATGAGTTTAAGTGCATCCTTTTAGATTTCATGAACAGAGAAAGCTTAAAGGCAGTTTGCCTGTTGGAACTAGTTGTAGAATCAAGAGGTTCATATTTATTACCTTAATGTCCTACTTGTTGTAGCGGTCTCATTAAACATATTTATTATATTTATTGTTACTTTAGGTACCACGAGTAGGTAGGTATAATGGAACTAGGGCGTTATCTGTATGATTTCTATCTGCTTATTTATTTTGTGTACAACCCAATAGAATGCTATTGGCTGTTTGTGTAGAGCTGCATTAGTAGCATCCGTCAATGAAGGTTACTAACCTTCCTTACGTTTAAGTTTTAAACTTCTCTCAAAACTAGTAAAGCCTTCTGAATTAAATTAACCACATATTTATCATATACTAACATTAAATGTCAATGAACAATCTTCAACCTAAGCCAATTGAATCATCATCATCAAACAGCTTATAACAGTTCTCAGCTGGACAAAGCCTTTTTGCAATATGCACCGTCGCGTCATGTTTCGACTTGCCACATCCATCTTCTGTCTGAAACCTTTCGCAGTTCGTCACCCCTAGTCTTCTTTAACTTACCGGGAGCTAATTCTGGTCCAAGAGCGATGTAGCAGTTGGAAGCCGCCAGAAGTCCATGCATGAGGAAGACGACGGGACGGTCTGCAGAATAGACCTGGCCTCTGCCGTGAGGAATCCGGTGCATTTCCAGGATGTATCCATCTTTGGTCACCACGTGATGGGTTTCTGCCGGATATCCATTTGATCGGATATTTTCTGGCTGTAAAAATTAATATACATAAGTAATGCCTACTTGCACCAAACTGTAAAAGTTCCTAAGCAATTACTTTATTCACTTGGTAGTTTTTAACAGTCCAGATTCTGCCCGTTAAGAACTGACAAGCGAGTAAAGTAATTGCTTAGGAACTTTGAAAGTTTGGTAGACAAAGTCATCGTAAGAGTCATATGAACAAAATTACCATCAACAATTAGAACCAGCCACTTGCTAGTCATTAAGTTTCCTGCTTTTTTGTTGTTTTAGCTTCTGATTATTTTCCAGCATTATGGCTAAACCATCATTTTAATAAATAAGTCTAGAAGATGCATGTAGTAAGTGTATACGAGCTTTATTAGTTATTGTTTTTAAGAAGAGTTGGTTTGCAACTTTGACTTGGCATGTTATGACTGCATCGTGATAGATCTAAGATACTCTGCTCTTACACAGGATGATGCAAGAGGGACCAGTGTAATATGAATTTCAATTTATACTCTAACACAATATGAGATGCAGAGAAGACAAGTTTGATACGAATTTTGTCTTGCGCTGTTAGCGATCAGATAGGTTTAGGCTTTTTGGCCTTTATGATGCATTATATCTGGCTTACCGTCTCATAGATGCTGAACGCCTGGGCGCCGTTTGAGAGTGCCCATGCGCAGGCAAGAACCACGACTGAACAGAGTCTGAACATTGCTACGTTTTAACTCAACTGAGTCTACCTAGCTATGTCTTTTCTCTACTGAGATGCTTACTATTTGCCTACTATTTATAACTTGTACCTTATCATTTGCTAGTATTAGTTTTATTGTTTGCACATCCCTGAACGCAAATCGTTTTATGGTTAGATAATTTTTTTTATTGAATTGGATTATTGACTGTTTCGCAATATTTTTACAAAATCGAATTGAATAATATGTTGTTGAACTTTTTAATCACAAAGTAAATGCCTTGACTATGGTTAGATAATTTTATTTATTGAATTGGATTATTGACTTTTTACGCAATATCATTATAAAATAGACAATCGAATTGAAAAATATGTTGTTGAACTTTTTAATCACAAATTCAACGGCTTGATAAAGCTACATTTATATATTTTTTTAACATCAAAAAATAAGCCCAAAGAATAAGCCTTGCAATGCAAAGAGACAATGCAGCCAGTATCCTCGGCACGCTGCCATCGGGTATCGAGTTGGAGCAGTTGAGCTACCTATACATCGTTTGCAACGGTCTATGGGTGGCCCAAATGTTTCCTTTTGTAAATTTTGTAATATAGATTGTAATAATTAGCTTAGGCTGTAATAAAAATAACTTATCTAAATTAAAAAAATATTTAAGTTGATTACACCTACTATATCATAGAACCTTAAAAATAATTATTTGGGTATTCCGATGAGCGAATGAAAACTAGTCTTCTCTAGAATGGCTGTTGTCGAACATTATAAGTTATAGTTGTGTATATCTCAGTACTCTGTGGTTATAGTAATGACCTTAGTCTAATGAAACGGAATAACACACGAGTAACCAATACGAAATTTTGTTCGGATTTAATGAATTAATTGGAGGGATGGATGTTTATTTGTCTGGAATCAATTACGACAAAAATATCGAACCGATTACGCCTAGTTATTCAGCAAACTAACGTTTAAGGTCCTGGAATTGGGCATAAGCAGCTTTTTAGCCTTAAGGGCTATTTAGCCACAAAAAAAGTGAAAGGTTTCATACTTTTATTTAGATTTTATACGTGTTAGTAGGGTTAATTTTAAAACACGTATAAAATCTAAATAAAAGTATGAAACCTTTCACTTTTTTTATTCACGAAATCAAAAAACATAGAGGAAACGAATAGTGTGTAGAAATTTATAATACGGCGTACTTTTTGAGTATTTGTCCGAAACATTTTTGTATGGAATTCGGATTTGAGGATGCCCCTTAAAATGCTAGTAATTATTTTTTTTAAATTTCTGGTTGTATCACAATTAATTATGAAGTATATTAGTTTAGTTAGTAGTAAGTAATATATTAATTATACAAACATGTTTGAAACCTATGAGACCCCTCTTTTTAAATTACTTAGATGGTGGACAATGTTCTTATTCTTATCGTGTCACTAGTTCTTTCGAACCATAGTGGTGAAAGGATTTCAAGTGCACCTTTAAGAAGCTCCTTTCATACACGACACACCAAATATATATACTTATAATTATTTCGTGGTGGATAATGTGATACAAGTTCAAGTGTAAATTAACCCTAGGAATAATTACCACACATGGAATAGGTAGCCGATTGTAATAAATTTCAGGTCATTATAATTGATAAGCTGATTATTTAATATAATTTACGATCGAGAATTTGTATCATAGAGTTATCCAACTCTACGTATCCAAGCACGTTCTATGCTCACATTATGAATCATTTAATGTGTACTGTTATAGGTTCACCTTATAAGACCAGTTTAATACACGATACAAATTAAGAGTACCTCAACAACTAACTGAAATCGATGGTTTTATGAGGTTTGTAATTTATACAGGCAGTAACAACGGCTGTAAATATAAATAAGTCGACGACCGACACAGTCACTCAGAATCAAATTATGCAATATATCAATTATTTTAACAACACATCGTAAAGAAATAATATGTTTTTTTCTGATTTATTTGATGAGGGAGCTTGGTCTACTATCTTTGATGTAGGTGAATTTATCTAGTAGATAGCTCCCTACAATGATAACAGGTCATTAAATGGATTACACAAAACATTTATCGAACAAAGCATAAAATAATATTAATTTCCTGATAGGAAAAGTGATGTTTATTAACATTATGTTTAACTATGGTTGTTTTTTTTAAATAATATAACATTTTCAGAAACTGACAAGTACTCGCCGCGCCACTGCCATATTGGCTACTGCCATATTTGCCACTGCCATATTGGCCACTGCCATATTGGCCTCTGCCATATTGGCCACTGCCATATTGGCCACTGCCATATTGGCCACTGCCATATTGGCCAAGTCCAAGGCTGGCTCAAGGGTTTCCAAGCTGCTTAGACGCAGCCTGCAAACAACAAGCCGGGACTGATAATTTAACGTGCCCTATGAAGCACGGCTGCGCACAGATACTAATTACCGTTGTTATTTCTTACCGTTGGGTGACGTCCCCTGCAGGATGCCGTCTAGGGTACCAAACAAACACAGTGCCAGATAGTTATTAGATTGTAACGGGTATTCATCGCGCTCACCTTATCTATTTTAGTCCCGACGTTTCGACTGTACTGCAACAGCCGTGGTCACGGGTTGACTAAAAACTATGTGTGATAATCGCGAAAGTTTACGAAAAACACAGTGCCAGACATTCTGTCACGAAGCAGTAATGTGAAAGCATTACTGTGTTCCGATTGAAAGGGCACTGTAGATAGTAATATTACTGGGCTTTCGAGACTGACCATCAAAAAGGTGGACGAGCGCAATAGAAATTTTGCACGAGCCTATTGGAATCAAAGCCCCGTGTAGGCACTGTTATGGTTTTGGGCAGGCGTGATCTCGTACCATCAGGAGAACGCCTAGCTAGGCTCGTCAGGTTTTATATGGCATGCGATTGCGATTTAGTGGTTTTTACTCGTGCGAGTCAGTGGTTGGTTCCGTTTTTGGAGTTTTCAAAACCGCCCTAAGGCCTCTGGCTTTGCACGTGAAACGCGTCAACGCTATCCGTAACGCTTCTTTGAATTTAATTTGTTATGTTCTGGTTATTCATCAAACAATTGTAATATTACCCTTTCAGTTTGTAAGCCGATTACGTTAACAAGCCTCGTTACAAATTCCACGTTTGAAATTGTCTGCCCTGAAGGGTTGCTGTGGCATCCGGATTTCGCGGAAATCTAATAATTTAGGAGACCTTCGTGTCAAATCTTTGGCAAAGAAAGAATGATTCTAACGACGAAAAGTCACTAAAAATCTTCTGGCCCAGAATCCCGCGCGGGAAAAACAGTTTTTCCTTATTTCCTTCGCTCATGTTAAACATATCATAATAAAAAAATCGTGAGGTAGTAGTTACAAATTCACCGCTCCACTTTTTGAAATTTATACGCATAAGCCATTATATTAAAAAATATTTAGTAATAAATCCGCTTAATTTCTAGCCAACCTTGAAACCAGAGTTTAAACTCTAGTTTATAAACTAGAGTTAAGTTAATTGAAACCTTTGTTTAGGAATTAAGCGGATTTATTACTATATATATTTATAATATTTGTTAATATTTATGGATTTCCGCAAAGTAACGCCTATATATCAATCAATTATCTCAGTCATTATTTATATCTTCACAATGTGCAAATGTGGGAGCGAGATAGGGGCGCGCTGTATTCTGGGCCTTAAATAAATATTTTTTAAGATGATACAAAAATAACACTTAATTGCATAACATAGAATGAGAAAAACCAACGGAAACACAAAGAAAATGAAAAGTGATGCACAATAGGCGTCTTATTGCTAAAAGCAATCAATTCCTGCTATAAACAAAAAGTTTAACGTTGTCATATTAATGTAACATAGCGATAAATATTATGTATTACTAAATAATCTAACGAAAAAAGCCCTACATACCAATTTTACAAATCACCTTCTAATTTCAGTGTAGGTGTTCAAATTCAAATTAGAACTTAAATTCATATAGAAATAAGCAATTTTTATTTTTCATTTTTTTTGTTGAAAAAGAACAGTAACGCAAGATCGAGACCGTTGGCGAAAATGGGGGGAAGCCTTTGCCCTACAATGGGACAGCTCAGGCTAATAAAAAAAAACTTAGCTTTCCATTTCTACTCAAAAATTAACAAAAACTTTATCCAAAACATTTGCCAAGTACGATCTCTGTAATGTCTTGCGGCGTTGTTTCAAATAGGCTCTTCGAGTGAAGATTAGTAAGGTAAATGTTAGCAGGTTCATTACCCTGTAATGTGTAATTCCATGTCTCACGCTAGAATAGAAATTGTGTGTAGACTAATATGCTTAATTTATTCAGAAAATGTCTTCTTTCGCTTACGAAATTCATACGCAAAAAAATCTTGAAATAAAAGAAATATGATGTATTATATAAATTGCCTGTTTTAAGAATATCATTGTATACTCGTAATATGACACTTATTATGTACGCAATATTATTGTTTATGTCTTGACTTGTAATTTTGGATTTTTTTTGTTTTCATTTTTGAGTCTTTAGTCATTTATTGCCATATTGGGTATATTTGGTATTTATGGTATTGTTTTGTACTTTTTTGTACTTAAACAATACCTACTAATAATATTCCATCATATTTGATTTAGTCAATTCATGTTTCGGATGAAGAGCCTCCTTGATTCCAAATACCTACAAATTATAAACATCTCTGGAAAAACTTTTTAGCAATTATTTCGAGCGTGAAAATGAAAAGTCATTTCATTAGAATCACAGCCTTATAACTTCTTCAAGCCGTACAACATTAGTAAAGTTATTATGAGGCGCCATATTTCAAATTTCCATTGAACGACCTCAACTCAACCCTTTAATTGAAGGAAGATAGGAATCACGAGCTCCGTCCCTTGAGAAATAAAACCATTGCTAGACAAAACGCGCAAAAACGTGGGACTGTCGACGTCGAAGGGGAAAAAATAGTTTGATAGATAGATGAACACTTATTGCACACCAACAAGAACCAAGCAGAGTTTTTACTCATATATTGTTTTGAATAGAACAAGTATAAAAAGGCCTTTTACAAGTGTTGATTGGATGTCTTAGTTTTTCGTGATCTATCAAAAACTCCAGGAACGTTTTGTCACCGAAGCTTGGAACAAATACGTAGGTATATGTAAAGCTATTCCACATTACGTCAAACACGTAATTCAACAATCAACCTGTCGCTTACACACAGAGTGGTTCTGTTATAGTGAACCGAAAGTATCCAAAATCTAAGGCGGCTCTAGGTACATTTGTAATATAATGTCGCTTTTATTCCGCTTACTACTGTCTCCGTCCCGAGACGCGCCGCTCCGTTCCGCGGCGTTGCCGCTACGTCTAGCCAAGCCTTCCAAGTTCACAGCTCTAAATGAATTAAAACTTTTAATGGTCTCAGAAAAGTTCTACACGAGCGAAACAAATAAAGTTAGCCTATGGGTCTTGAGTAACGAGCAAAGTTTCTGATGACGTTGTCATTGGGCAAGTGGTTGAAAAATCCACTTTGGCTTCACAAGAATAATTCGCAAAGTAATTTAGGAGATGAATTTTATGGTGCTTTCTGATTCATTGGAGTCGTTTGATGTGCTTGTCGCGTAATCGCTTCGGAAAAGGGAGGGATGATGAAATTGTTAATCAGTTTCATTACTGTGTTTTCAGTGAGAAAAAGATTCAAAGGCACATTATTGTAGCGCTTTCCTTTAAATGGTTGATCGTAAAAAAACTGATAAATGTTTTTTTTTAAACTACCTCTGATGAATTATATATTTTCAACCAAACTTAACTGAAAGCACAAAATATTGTAATCTACGCATCAGTTTTCAGCGGTTACCGCTCAAACTCAAACCCCAAAAACCGCCGTACCGTTGAATTAATAAAAGGATTCAACACACTACGAAAGCTCAACATTATCTAGAATTAAAAATCCTCAAGCGCCCTCTAAACTGAATGGGAGCGTCCAATTGCTTTTCGTGCAGCGCTGCCGAGCGTGAAAAGGGGGCACGTGACCCGCTACCACATCAGTAGTGACCACTCCATACCCACTGTGAATGTGAACTGAATAGCTTGAATAGAAGGAAATTATAGAGAGGTAAGTGCTTAATTAATAATAGTACATTATTGCAAAGGCAGCGAAATAGGCAATTGCAGGTCGAGTATGAGTTTGAAGGCCGAGCCGCAGGCGACAGGCAATTGCCATTTCGGCCGAGGCATATATAGTGCTTTTCTTAAAAAAATGCAAGGAAATAAAAAAGGGCCTTTTAAATAATGTTCAATACCGTTTTTAATATGAACTGTACGTTTCAGCATGGAATAAATCGCTCATAATGTAGATGGCTTTGTAGTTTTAGCAATTTCATTGAAGTATGCCAAAAACACTATATTTTTCTTTAGATTTAGCTGGAAGCAGGTTTTCCATCGCTAATTTAGCTTCCGATCTTAAATCTGGTGGAGTGCAGTCAATGTCCATTTCATTTTCACTTTCAGAATCATCGGAACTCATTTTATTTTTATTATACAGTTTGTGCCGAAAAAGGTTAAACGCATCTGTGACTATACAGCCACGAATACGCAATGTGTACGATAGATGAAAGTGTTCTAAATTCAAACAGCACACCGTTTCATACAACATTGCCGGCGCGCTTTTCGTTCCAAATTCAAACAGCACACCGTTTCATACAACATTGCCGGCTCGCTCTTCGTTCCAAATTCAAAGAACACGCCGGGAAGTGATTTTGGTTTTTCAGTCTACGTAAATATGTTACTTCGCGTGTTCTTTATTTAAAAGTAATGACAATATTTCCGTGCATGTTTAAGAAAAGAATATTTATACCTACTTGCACCAAACTGTCAAAGTCCCTAAGCAATTACTTTACTCGCTTGATAGTTCTTAACAGTCCAAATTCTGACCGTTAAGAACTGCCAAGCGAGTAAAGTAAATGCTTAGGAACTTTGAATGTTTCGAGCAAGTCGGCATTAAAGTACTTATTCATATTTAGGAGTTCTTAATATATATGTAGGTATCTGAGCATCTGTGTAAATATTTCTATGTATGTATCATACATATTTTTTATTACGACTCACCAATCCAGACGCCAACTAGTATCACTCCTCTCCATCCAAAGGTTGCCTGGGAGAAATTCGCTAAGCTTAACATACTTTAAGAGATGGAAAATAGAATCGAGAAACTTGGTGGTTATACATACTAGTACCTATGATTTGATGGTACTGCATTACTCATAGTTATTTGATTATAACGGGTATTTCTCGCGCTCACCTCGTATGTTTTTGTGTGAAATAAAGAAGAATCCAAATTTCAATCCAACTTGGAACTTGTCCAATAATTTTGTTTATAAAATCATTTTCGGGACCCATTAAAAGCTGAAAGCCTTTGCGACAATTTGGACTGATTAATAAATTACACTTTGAATGAAGTTTCGACACGTTTGTCAGGCATTCCCTTGCCGTTCGTCGCTTCTCTGGCTTACCTTCGCCTGTCAGCTGAGCTGGCTGGATTGGGGATTACACTCTGCTACATTCATAATTAATAGTATTTAGAAACGTGTAGTTGATTAAGATCAATAAACTATGTAATAGAATTTTCCGAAAAGCACACCTACAAAACGGGTGCCCAATTTCAAAGCACAGTATAAACCAAAAAGTAAATTTTACAGGAGAGCAGAAAAACGACTTCGCCACTTTGATGTCGTGCCGCTACTAAACTATAATACTCAGCTTGACGGGAGTGACACCAAAAGTTGTGTTATATACTAGGCTTGATGTCCAATATATTTTCTTTCATGTTTAGTTGATAGTGCGAGTAAGGTGGCACAGAATAGCACTTACTATTTAACGAAATTGGTTTATGATTTAAAACTGAACTTGAAAAACAATTTCAAAACCTAGAAAGTAACTAAAAAGGCCTACCAATCACCAAAATGTAGAAAACAAAATACCTCCAATTTATTATTAAACAATCATATTCACAATCAAATGCCGATGCCAGTTATTTTTTTTTAAGTTAGCTCTGGTTAGCGACTTATCAACAACAAATACATTTAAATACTGATTACAAGTTGATGTCAGCATACACCAAAGCAC
Organism: Lobophora halterata; assembly: GCA_932526365.1. NCBI lineage: Eukaryota > Metazoa > Arthropoda > Insecta > Lepidoptera > Geometridae > Lobophora > Lobophora halterata. The sequence continues at coordinate 10,742,778 of OW052002.1, forward strand.
TCATCATAATTGGCGACCTGTAAAACTGTTGCCTGTTCATATTTCCCAATTCATCAAAAAAAAGTTTTTGTTTTTCTTTGTGACACAAAGAAAAACAAAACTTATTGCCCTACGTCGCCGGCATACTATTTTGGATATACTGAAATTGACGCATGAAAATAAACTTTGATTTTCAATTTAAAAACCTAGTAAGTGCAATAACCATTTCAAAACCTAGTAAGCTAAGTAACCTAGTAAGTTTGAAATGGTTTATCAAGCATTTTTAAAAAACGAAATGCACTTGCTAGGTTTTTTGGGAGTATGATTTTGGCTTGTGAGCGTTAATTTGAAGTTTTGACAATTCAATTATGTGCGGAACCACCTAGTAAGATGCAAAATGCAAAAACACCCATTTTCAAAACTTGGTTTATACTGTGTTTTGAAATTGGGCAGCCGAAAAGCTATCCTTCACTACGAGTATGTCTCTACGACGGGTATAAACTTTAGGCTAATAAATTTTAAGATTTTTCAATCTTGAATAATAAAATTCAGTCATGTTTCTTTATCTTAGCTGTGTTGGAGCTTGAACGAACGGTGTTGGAGCTTTTTTGTATAAAAAATTGTCGGATTTTTCATTCATTTTCAGCAGACTTCAAAAAAAGAGGAGTTATGAGTTCGGTTGAATGTTTTTTTTTATGTATGTTACCTCATTTTGTTGTTTATGACCCGATTACCCAGGGTCCCATAGAAATTTTATTAAATTCAGTTTAGTAGTACAACGAATAAAAAAAGTCGTTAATGTCAACGAAATTGCGTTATTTGCTTCCCTGTGACTTATCAGTGGTGCCTACAGTCACTAGGATAGTCCGATTGAAGTCTGTTTTTGTAAAACCTTGATTATAATTTTGAATGCAAAGTCAAAGTGGATGAGTAATATCTCTCTTGTAACAAGACTACTCCAGAACCTTGAACTCACGTCGCCTGTAATCCACTTACGCAGCGTGTCAATACAGACAACCGCCCTGTCTGGAGATTGGAGGATAAATGCTTGATTGATGATGTTGCGAGGCATGAGAAGCCTTCAAACTTAGCGTTCTAAAATGGGTAAGATAAGTAGGAATAAAATATATTTTTGCTTGGAAGGAGATATATTAATATATTTTAATCAAATGGTTTAGACTGTGTGTTGATTGATCGGTCAGTTAGTAATTCGGTAATCGATTTCAACAGAGTTTTTTTATGAGTTTTAATTTTGTGTTCATTAGGTATATTGAATTGTATTTATTAATTATTTTGTAACACACAGAGGCAACAAAGCTTGTAAATAACTAGTTAAACCCCACTAATAGCAAGTGTTAATAACCTACTAGATTATGCGATAACTGGTAGAGCCGTTTATCTATTTTATTGTACCCACGAATTTTCCTATTAAACAACATTATCAATTCCTAACTCATGACATTCCGACGATTGTACTGACCAGTAGCTGATGTAAATAAATGCAACATCATCATCATCACCATCCGCAGCCATTATAAGCCCACTACTGGCAATAGACCTACTCCAATAAAAAAATATTCGCTGCAAAAAAAAAAAAAATATGTTACAGCATGGCTATAAGCTGCTCACTTTATAATAATACCTACCGACTCTCTAGTGGCCTTCATAAGTAAAATTTCTTTATAAATTTGTGGCTAATGCAATGGGCTGTAGTATCGTTAAGCTAAGTACTATAATCATTAAATTAAATCCTCTTCGAGGCGCACTTGAAATCCTTTCACAACACTGCTGGTTTGAAAGAACTAGTGACACGATATAAAGAAGAAGATTAAGTTATTATTAAATGTATACTACTGCTATTTATTGACCCTAATAAATCAAATTAAAATTAAAATAAATGCAGCATAGAGTTAGTCTTATAAGTATCTATAAGTACATGAGTATCTACTTATTTCACATTTGATGCCAGGAACGAAGTCGCAGGAGGCCATCAATAAACGCGTATTTATGGCTCTTTAAAGACGCACGCATTTTGCGATAAGCGCTCGCTCACTCTTTCTAAATACGTTTGGGGGAACCAAAATACGATGTTAAAGAACCCGATCTTGCGGAAAATTGCGTTTTGGAAAAATCTCAACGCTTATGGCCCGAATGGTATTATACATTTACGTAAAATTCATTCAAGTAACTTTCGTGCACTGATTCAATTAATAAAATAGTATTAAGTGGCATTAGTTAGTTAAGTAGTTTAAACAAAGATTTGCAGTATTATAAACCAATATTGTAATTTTAATCGGTCTCCAACTTAAGCTGTCCGAAACAGCATCTTAGCGATAAAAACGCCCATTTATGTAACTACTTATGTCTAATGTTATGTTATTTTTCATGAGTTTATCAACAATTATGTTTTTTATCTTTCTATCTAGAACCAGTCGACCTTACTAATATAATACTCGTATAATAACGATCATTATATATGTATAATAACGATGAATTTGGTAGCTATTTCTTTAAATCTTCCGTAAATTATGTTGTATCATTTGATAGAGCACCTACTAAGTCTGTGAAATTGCCCAAACTATACGCCAGGCGCTTCAGCACAATACAGAATAGCTTCGCGAGTGGCCTCATTATTAACCTCTATTTACCAGATATGGTCTGCACAAACTGAGTAGACAGTACGGCGGAGGATTTTAAAATAATTTCAATTTAATACCTATCCAATATAAATAAGGTATTGTATTTCAATTCTCGCGCGCTATGCTCCGAAATGCTCTGAGGTATTATATTTTAATACTCAGTGATGGACCTCTAAGCATCTTCTTTTTTTTTCTTTTCTTTAAATTCAAATGAAACAAAGGAAGAACAGAAAAGTGTTTATTAATGATAAAGAAAAATTACTAATTAAAGGAACTCCGATAATGTACTTTTAGGTATATGCCAAGAAGGCGTACAGCTCAGCATTTGTTAGATCACCTCTGTTATCCAACGTTGATTTTTAGCTTGATCCTTATTGAAAATTGATAAATAAAAAATCCTCCGCCGTACCGTCCACCCGATTTGCGCAGACCAATAGTGTCACAATACTGGCTCACAGACGCCGGGTTAGTTATGTGGTGTCGACACAACCCCGCAGTGATGGATGGACGGACAGCATCAGGGTTAGCTCTTCGAACAATGCAGTCCTATTAGTCAGGACCTATCTATTGATAGGGGTAAAAGCCGTGTTGGCCGAGTGGGAGGTGCCTCGACTTTCGATCCAACGGTTGTGGGTTCGAACCCGGTCGTACACCAATGGATTTTTCTTTTCAAAAAATCCATGGGTGCATTAAAACATGAGCTTAACGGTGAAAACATCGTGAGAAAACCGGCATGTATAGCCGGCGTAGTACCAAAAAGTTCAAAAACATTTGTCAAGTGCACGAAAGGAGGCTCTTCGAGGTGCACCTGAAATCCTTTCACCACACTGGTTCGAAAGAACTAGTGACACGATATTCAAATTCAAATTGTTTATTTAAAATATTTAACATTACAAATTTTCCAAATACCTATAAGTAATTTGTTATGAAGATAGGGGTAGATTAAACCACGTTGGGAATTTACTGTTGGGACGCGTCCCCTGCAGGATGCTGTCTAGAGGGGTCCCAACACAGTGCCAGATATTCTGCCGCAAAGCAGCAATGTGTAAGCATTACTGTGTTCTGGTTTGTAGGGCACTGCAGGTAGTGAAATTACTGGGCTTTCGAAAATGACCATCAAAATATCTCAATGTGGACGAGTGCTATAGCAATATTGCACTGGCTTTTGTTAATCAAAGTCCTGTGTAGCACTGTTTTGATCATAGGCAGGCCTGATTTTTTAACAACAGAAGTACGCTTAGCTCGTCTCGTCCCAAGTTTACATAAAAAAAATATTCTGTTTCTGTATTATGGTTTCTTTACGGTCGTGCTCAGCTACAGCAAGAGAAATAACACATTTGAAATTAAGAAACGAAGTGCAACTTAAACCTAGTTTTAGTACAATGTAAGACACTTTAAGCAAGTTTTATCAGAGTCCAGACAAACATTTAGCACAGAGCGGTGTGAAACTATACTTTAGAAATAATTATTTTCTAGGCTTTATAGACTTACCACCAGACCACCAGAATATCTCTATACCATTTTTGTCGTGGGCAGGGTGTTGTTTACACGAATATAACATCCTCATTGTTCCTCCGAGTCTATAGCATCCAAAGAACTTGTATACTAGTATAAAAAGCTCTTTGCTCCATTGATTACCTAGTTCATTTTCAAACGAGGTTCAATAACATTATAAAGAGGCTGTCTTTTTCTTAATCCGTCATCATGACAATTCTGCCATAACATTTATTTTCCCACTTTTTAATATAACCCATTTGTTGGTAAAAATAGCACCATAATGACTATTATCATTGATGATTCTGAAGAGATCCCATGTACGCACTGCGACCTACTCCGCAAATCGTTCGTGGTGATCGCCGTGTCAGCTGTTCTGCCCATGGTCCTATTTGCAGGCTTACTTCTCATGGCCACAGCTGGTGCTATGGACGAGTACATGCAAAACTCCACCAGCATGATAGTAGAGTTCATCTTCGGTCTTCTCTACGTTCAACTCTTTGTCGCCACTTCAGTTCTCATCGTCAGTGTAATGAAGAATCGGCATCCAATTCTCAAATACCACTATTGGTACGTCCTCTTCCATATAGCAGTGATGGCCATGTTCCTGTGTTCGTGTTTGGTTATGACCATGGTAAATGAAACTTATGTGTTGTGCGGACTGGTGGTATTTTGCGGTGCACTGTACTTTTACGCGGTGTGCAGGTTTTTGGAGACCAATAAGTATGTGTGGAGGAATTTACGAAGAGCTTACTAGATTGTGATTGATTATTATATCATAGTTACATTTTATGATGTTTTATTTCGCGTTATAAATCTTAACTTCTAGTTAGACCAATATTTGAATTGTGTACTACAAGAACTACTGAATAAGAAGCTCTGCTTCATCTAGAATATCATCAATTTATAAGGCTTTGTCCTAAATTACTGACAGATAACGCACTGGTAAAACCACTGAATGAAGAGACTAATTTTCAAGGTAAGTTAAATAAATATTTATACATACATTTCACACAACATAATCAGCCCTAAACTAATCAGAGCTTGTACTATGGGAACCAGATAACTAATAGATTACTTAAACACTTTTTTTTGGTAAATACATACATAGAAAACATCCAGACTCAGGACAAACACCGATTTTCATTACACAAATGCTTGTCTTGAAGCGGGAATCGAACTCGCGACACCGGCCTGAGAGTCCAACACACTTGCCACGCAATTTATATTCAGTAAGAGCATCAGGACATGGGTGCTCCTATCAGTAGGAGTATTTAGTAGGAGCACAAGTAGAAAGCGACATATCAGTAAACGCAAGAATGTGTGGTGCGTGTATACTAAGAAATTATTTTTATTATTTCGGAACACAAACGAAGTTGTAGAAGTTTTAGCTAGATAACATTTAAATCGCAGTAGGCTTTGACCTATAATATTCTTTGATTATAATCAAATCCTCTCAAAGACTCTTTAGAAATGTCAACAATCCTGAGCAATCAGATCTTATTGAATTGAATTAATTCTATAGCGAGACTCTAATTACTAGCGTTGGGTTTCCTACGTGACCTTAATGCTGAGTATCAGGGGCTAATTAAATCAGATTTCAGGGTCTTAGAAATCTTATATAAGATCTAAGATCAAATGAGTATCTTCAACTATATCTTCCAAGATAATAAGAATGAATAATAATGTGATGGTTGCTAACCAGCAGAATAGAGATTTTTTAGTGAAAAAATTGGTTGTCTGTCAAGTTGGTTTACGGTCGATAGTTTAACGTGACTACCAGCATAACGGAACAATGAGCGTTACCGGACAATGACGTCAACGTTTTCGTGTATGCAGCCGGTGTTCGTCGATTTATTAGTCGTAGTTACGTCAAAAATGCACGCCTCCACTCGCACAATCTGTAAGGGCATGTGTACGATAAAGAGTCTTTACCATCATATTATCATCTTTTTAACCGACTTCAAAAAGAAGGAGGTTATCAAGTAGGTTTTTTTTTATGTCAATTCTTAATCATAATAATAATTTTCTCCTATTCAAATATTACCACTATTTAGTAAACTCCCAATTCAAAGTATTACAACTAAAATTATTACCGTTAAAACTATATACTATGTTCTATTGTATCTAGGATATAATCTACACTGGAATTTATACTTTAATATCACTTTTTATGAGAACAGTAAATTTTAAATTAAAAAACATGAATTTCAAGGTGATAAGTCCCGTAAACGGATTTATGCAGGGCTGCACGTAAACTTTATAAATTTGCATAAACTTACCTGCGACTATCGTATCTGCCTTTTATGTTCCCTGTTTATAGCTGAATTTACGGCATACGAGTCATTTTCTCGTAAAGCATGAAAGTATTTTATTTCACAACTAGATGGTAACTTCGTTTGTATCTTTTTTAATTATTTATATTTAGTACTTTATTGTAGACACACTCTCCCAAGGTTCCCTGGAAGGGATCGCTGCTTATCGATAAGGCCGCCCGTTGTACATGCTCCAAACTAGTTTTTACATCTATTAGTTTTTTTGGTAAAATAAAGAGTTATTTAGAGAATGTTTTGGAAAATTCCTATTAATTGCCTATGATTTTATGAGAAAAATGATTTTTCTATACACCGGCATACAAGAATTGTGTTAGGTTATCAAATATTAATCTCGCCAAACCATTTTAAATTTATCTCCCATCAAATTGCTTTCAAAACTTGTTATAGTTTTTAAACCCATTTTTCAATTTAATAGACTTTGTGAAATAATAAAACTTGGTTGGAGCTCGTAACTTTCAGAGTGTTTGCGCGCGGAACAAATTGGGGTAACTTTTTAACCTACCCTCATCAAATCATGTTTTGCAACAGGCGCTTTTTCATGGCTTTAAACAGTTTTTTATGCGGTGCTCTCTTGATTTAAAAAATATTTAAAGCCAGGCCTATGCTTGGTTTTAAGGCATCGTTGCCATAGTTTCGGGCTTAAAGTCTCTGTCATCTGTGGTAGAGCTATGAAGTAGGTGTTTGATATAGTAGTAGGTACATTAGTATTAAATTATAAAGTTAAATAGTTATCTACCACTCTATTCCTTCTCTTTTTCTTTTTTTAGACCTTTTTTGAAATAAAACATTTTTATATATTATCTTCCATAGTTTCAGTTTCGCTCTTAAACTTAATAGGTTTTATAAAGAAACGAGGACTAAACACGAGGTAATTTCAGAGTTTTCTCAGTTCAAGACTAGTGCTTCTTATACAAAAAAATAATTAAATAAACAATGAAAAATCTGGGTCTGCGTAAGCCCGCTTCTTAATAAAGCAAAATAAGCGCTATGTAGTTTTTGTAGAGAAACATAGTTTTCTCCTATAACCATAATAGCCGCTATTTCACCCTAAAAATAAAAGCTCTTTTTGATACAAAAATACAATTGATGGATCGCTAAAATTCTGCCTTGTCTACCAATAAAATTTTGCATTCATGTACTCGTAAACATCGTTTTCCTTTTCCCGCCGGGTATATTTTTACACAGGTAAAATCAAGCATAATGAATATTCATGGTTTAGCGCGATATGCACTTCTGCGTTGGATGCCAATAATTGCATTCACGAGCTTTCGTAAAAACTATCATTTTATGATAGCCTAGGTGACGCCCGCAACTTTGTTTGCGTAACGAATTTTGAAAATCCTTACTTAGTACTTCACTTTATGCTCTTGACGAACACATCCTCCAAGTTTCAAGTATCTACGTTGGTTTGCTTGTACATTGTCCTTCAGTCCAAAGTCAGTCAGTCAGGTTGTGATTCCCTTCGAAAAATAATAATTTATACATAAAGCGCGTACGTCGAATCGAACGTATACGCGCAAAAATTACTTTGGTTTGAAACGTTCTTAGAGCTTTCAAACTCGATGCATCGCTCTACTTCCTAAACTATATTATTAACACAGAAGTATTAAAGTATAGAAACATAATGTAGTATATTGAAAATATGCCAGAAAAAAGGAGCCACTTTGGCTAACTTCTAGTACATTTTAATCCGATGAAAATTTTCGAAAAAGAAAAGTAACAGTTAAAACTACTAGGCTTTTTCATTGTTAATAAACATAATCGTAAAAAGAAACAAACATTATTTGAAAATGGAGATATTTCATTTTTATTGACAAGGTGTCTGAAATTTTTGGTCCTGTCTTACGATTCCCTTTTGGTTTGATACTGTCCATCTTGTTCTATAGGATCATCGTTATTCATCTATTATTATTATTTGTATAATTTACATAAGGGCAATTGCAGGCAAGCCACGATAGTCCACCGGGAGCGCAGTGCATTGACTGACGGTAACACAGTTTCGTCTGAAAAGCGATGGAGGTAATGGTGCTTTCCGAATAGTTTCCACATTGATTTGACGACGTTTGGTAGTTGGTTACGTTCAATCAACGTAAATATCGTTAGGTTTTCTTTTCTAGAGGGAATTTCACTGCGACGTAAATAGTAGGTAGGAACTCCGTAAATGTAGAGATACTCAGATTTTGTACTTAAAATGTTGTATTTTATATATTTATTTGTTGATAGATGAGCAGCTTTCAATGTATTTTGATGTCTCTATGTCACACAGATGATCGATACACATGTTCGATATTTAGGATACTCTAAACAATTTGAATAAGTGCAAACGAAATCCTTCACTTTCCCTTTTTTTCTTGCATGTGTAGTGTACGGTGTAATATATTAAACAGATAATATATATGAACGAATATGTTTTACTAAGAGCCTTTCTTTGCCTGTCGTCTCGTTTGCTTGACCCTTAAATGGGTCAACAAGCAATTTTATTAACCTATCGACCCTTGCAAAAAGTATTTCTAATAATAAATTCGTTTCTCCTTGGGGATCAAATAGGACAAAGTAAATTTTGTACCCACCTTGACGGGACAGACGATTCGATTGATGTTTGAAACTAAATTGGTTTGTGTTACGAGCAGTGCTAGCGGCTATAATCGATAGCTGGTGGCCGCCTACCCAATTACTAGCACTACTAGCAATTATTGGTTTTTGGGTACAAATGTCGGACGCTTCGAAGCCGCCTCGAATTTTGATACCAAAACCTTCCTAGCACATCCAAAAAGAAACAACATATATCGACTTTCGTAGCGTAGGCAATTCCTAGTTTATGCGTTGGCCGTAACTTTTTATCTCACAGAATATAACGAAATTTTAGGCATAATATAATATAAGTTTTCAGACATCGAAGACTTACAGACAGAAACAATGCAGTTTGTGTTAGTATTTAGTAGGCCAAGTAAGTAAGCAAGCGCTAAAAAGCTAGCAGTAGTTGCTGCCAACAGATTGGGTCACACTGTATGTCTTAATAATCATCTTCATCTTATCAACCCGTCGGCACCCACTGATGGATCCTCCACCTCTTTATCACGCAACTTTTCTCATAATAATTGATAATGATTCTCTATTGATATTTTTCTCATAATGATTTTCATAATCATGGTATTCGTTTTCATATTAACTAGTTTCATATTTTGTAAGGTAATCCTGACCTAATGCTTTCTATTTTCCAACAATCGTCTTATCTTCAAACCGAACTAAAAGCCTTTAAAAAAGTCTACTAAAGCCTCTAAAAAGTAAATTAATAAAGCCTACACCTATCGATCGGCGATATTTCCAGATTAGGCATTCTGCACGCGCTGCTCAAATGACCGTAACAGGCAGTAACGCCCGCACGCCCGTGCCACCAATTAACTTGCCGCGTCGTAAATACGTGTGCCGACTACCCTATGTTGCTTTATGCCGTGAGTAAAGCTTAGGCTTTTTTCCTATCTTAAAAGGGAACTTCTTACCAGCTCACATTTGAAAACAAGTCTAGGTATATATTTTACTTCAATTAAATATTTTACACAATTCTTCAAAATTACATTTATAAATTTTCAGATAGTTTTACGAAAAAATATATACATCAATTTATTAATGTAATTTTGAAGAATTATGTAAAATATTTAAATGAAGTAAAAGGCCATAATGCTTGCAAGCCCTGATAGGGTCATGTAAACCGTTCGCTACTATATTAGAACACAATTTAATAAAATATTTTAAATTCAAGCAAACAAAGCAAAACAAACTTAAAACCTTTCAGAATATCGAGCTAATAATGTAATTAAATTTCTAAAGAAACTGTACTACGAGCTTTTATAAGTTAGTAGTTAAAACTCGCCCAGTATCTAAGTAAATGATCAAATTGAGTCGACATCAAAGAATAAATAATATTTGTAAAGATTCTTGTATAAGAAGGGAATTAGTAAAGATTTAAAAAAACTAGAGATGGTTATCAAAACTCAGATGAGGTAAACTAAGCTCACACAGCCTCAGCCAAGGTATCACACCACGACAAAAGAAGTACAAATAAGGTAGTAATGTAAGTCAGTGTCGCCCCAAATCAAGTATACTGTACAAATATCCTGTGTGTGGTATCCTGTTGTAGCATGCTAACGTCCAAACCGTACCTTTTTTGTTTTTTTTTTTTGAAGAACATAAGTTCTTCGGTTTTGGCTTCACATCAAAGGTATATAGCCAGTGTCAAGTAATTGGAGAGATTATTTTGTCATAAGTCAGAGTCGATAAGTCAAGTCATGCCCCTGTAAAGTAGTGGTGGTTACGACTTTACTAGAGGCTTCTATGGAGTTTTGGAGGCAACACGAAAAGTCACGTTTTAGAGCATTACACTATTCACCAACACTCATACACGTTGACGAGCACATAAAGGATAAAAAACCACCGTTTTTACACTTAACCCTTTCAGACCTGAATTATTTTTTTTTCTAGTTCGATTTTGCGAAAATCTGGGTTATTAAAGGGGACGAAATTATGTTAGAAAACACTGAAAAAAAAATTCTAAGATCATTAGTTTTCCGGAAAAAATGATTTTTCATCATGTGTACAAATGAGCACATCCGGCTTATAGTGTAGTAAAAGTCTAGTATGGGGTGATTATCTAAATTAACAAATGCTGCTATATTTGAGTTATTTATTTAATTTTATTTGAAAAAAAATTAAATAAATAACAAAACAAGTACTTCTCTTTAGTGAAATATAAATATTTTAAAAATCATTTAATTTCTAATAGGAAATTAATAATAGAGCAGCTAGTAATCAGTCATAGTAACAGTAACATAACATAGATACGTTTTGGTTATTTATGTGTAGAAAGTAAGGAAGCAGTTCTTGTCCTTGTTTAGGCAAAGGTGTACCTTGCATTTCATGCATTTGATTTGTGACCTTCCCTTGCAATTTGGCAAATTATAGTGGATCCCACTTTGACCATCATCAACGCCGTTGTGAGCTATTATTGATCCTGGTAGGAGTTCTCCCGCTCTCCTGGAAATAACTTCTGGCGAAGGGCTGCAGCTGGATGGCCAACCTGTTTAGCGAAAGAGATTTTTTGATAAAAAACCAAAATCTCAGCTCTACACGTCGGTGAAACCCCAGTAAAGTTAGTTGCTTGTTTTTTGGTATTCCAAGCAAATCATTATCGATTTGATACTCTCTGAATAACCGCCAAGTCTGACGCTTGCAATATTATTCGCAGAGGCCACTTCGTTGACTTTATAAACGTCCTGTAGTAGCTCAGTTGATCCAGAAGGTCCACTGCTTCCGTTGCATGGTTATTTATACCTTGCGTGCATTTATACCTTGTACTTCTTCACGGGTTCATTCCGTTGGTACCTATTTGGTTTTCTATTTCTCTGTGTCTCCTGAAACTCTGATTTGATGTGAGATCTTCAAAGTTTTCAGTAGAAAGGACAGGTTCCGACTCTTCTTTGAGCACTGAGGCTGGCTGAATAATTGCGTCCACTTCTGAATAAGCTTCCGTGTAATTTGGTGTTATTTCTTCATCTTCAGATTCAGGTGGGTAAAACTCTCGTTGATATCGGTTTACTATATATGCGCTCAAGTGAACAGATTGTGGTCGTTGAATAGAGGGATCATTTTCATTTTCGTCGTTCAAAGACAAATCTAAATCTGACAAATTTCCATTACGCAAGGCATCCGATGCATCAGGCGTGAACATTTTGAAGTAATTTTTCTGTAAATAAAACAAAATACTTTCATAAGCAAAATAATTTTAGTTATGAACTTCAATTTCTCTTGATAAATTCAAAAACCACGCATTATAGAGGACTGTTACAGAATTTGAACTTAGTGAGAAAATTTTGGTGCAGACCTGATATACACAAACGTGTACATGAATATTTTTCAAGATTTTCTGACTAAAATACAACAAAACCACTGTAAAAATACGTTCAAAATAATCTCAAAACTCCAATTCATCAATAAACATTTTTTCCCAAACATTTGTTGCCCTAAAACTTACAAATTAGAAATAAACAAAACAGCTTACCTGCACTCTTGAAAACTTTGCTGGTCACTGACATAAACTTGGTAATATCTTTTTGACCACGATAAGAGATGGCGCTACGAGTACTGTTTTCGTTAGCGTGATATGTGTGCAAAAGATCTCAACCGTTCTCAGATGCAAAAAAGTCGTTTAAATTAGTGTTTTATTACAAAAACCTTAATGTGTACAATTGTGACCGCAGGGATTGAAAGGGTTAAACACTCAAAGTTAAACAAGTTTTGTCAATTAATTTAATGCCGCCAATGCGCCATTTTTCATGTTCCCGCCAAAAACCAACCGTACCTTTTAAAGTCGGAAACCACCAGCTCTACTTGGCAAATCAATTGTCTGACTTTCAGCCTCCTGTCAGTTCATATCCGATTAACCCTCAGACAGGCTCAGATCTCAGACAGAATGATGGAATAGAGATAAACTTACAGTAAAGGAACTGTAGTTGTTGGTACTTTTTTTACCTCGTTTTTATTAATTCACTATCTTGTTTGTCTGTCATTCCAGGTGGAATCTTGCAACTCAAATTTCGAGCACTTCCCGATTAGCAATCCGGCTAAAACTTTCAGGGTACCTCACAACTCGATGACAAGGCATTCTTCAACTATAAAAACTGTAATTCGTAGATGTTAATCTACATTAATTGTTAGAACTATTTTATTTAAGAAACGGCAAACCCTACGGAGCGCGCTGAATTTCTATGAATTCAGTACAGAACTGTGGACCCATTTGGTGTGATAAGTAGGTTTTTTTTTTTTTTTTTTATATATATTTATTTTGTAATTTACAGTTTGGGTACTTATAATTAGGTACGCACTAGCCCCCACACTAGGATACCCTGTGTCGTGGGCGGCTAGTCTCTTCCAAGATATCTTCAAATATTAAAGTAGTAAAGTAAATAACTTAATTTTAATTTAACAATGTTTGTAGGTAGGTAATATTTGTATGCCAGTTCCTGGTAAAAACATGCATTTGTACTGTTAACATAGGTGTTTAACATCTAACCGACAAATAAGTATCTTTATAAGTTTTTATTGGTATAGGTATAGCTATATCTATTCACCAATCAATTTTACATCAACTGCAGTATTTTGCATTTTTATTAATATTCTTGGTAATATGTATCTTTTCCAACGTACGTGGATGTTTTAGGATTTTATTACCGGCTACTGTTAAAAAAATACTACCTACATACGCGCCTGTCTGTCTCAGACGTTGAATTGAAAAACTTTCAGTTCTTTGTAAAGGTATGTGGTATCGGTTCTAACTGTAAATGTAAAATGTTTTTAAGATTTTTCTTTTTACAGTCGATAAGATCTCAGTTTTCTTTTTGGTTCTGGTTTGTAAATGTTAGAAGTAGACATTAGTTCCCATATTACTTTAGCTTAGCTTAAACAGGGGTTAGATTGAACTGCGTAAAAAAAGGCCCAAGCTTTTTTTAGAACTTCGGCATCTATTATCCGATGTGAAATATTATTATCTGATATTATAGTATTACCTTCAAAAAAATGTATTTTTTATTTGAAAGGATTTTTTTCCAGATTGGTCATTTCATTTATTCACAAACAATTTTTACATTGTGTCGGAATTTCTAAAACTAAGCGCATTTGTAAATAGTACTTACATTAATTTATTATACGAAACATACACTATTATACCTATTTTATATAGTATTATGTATAATATCTAAGGTATATATCATATGGGCCCTAGTTAAGATACACTGTACTTTTCTTGTGTCTGAAATTATTATTATTATTATAATCAATACATACAATAAACATTTTAATAAATCAAAAGTAAAACAAAAACAAAAGTCAAAACAGCATGAATGTCAGATTATTACTAAATATAATTTCCCATAGAAATTTTATCAAAATCGATTCCTACAGTTTAGTTTTTAAATCGACATAATTGAAAAAAGTATGCTATCCACGTAAACGAAAATGTGTATTTTGCCTTCCTGTGAGTTTCCAGTGGTGTTTACGGTTACTAGAACCGTCCCAATACTCCCAATTGAAGTCGGTTGTAAAATGATTTTGTTAAAAGCTTTGATTATTACATTATTTTAAATAAATATTGATTTTGGTTTTGTGGTGTAGGTCACTGAAGGGATTCCAACTTTAGCTATAGTTGAGCTGAACAGTGTTTTGTATCATCTTATTTTATTGTTATTATGTTGAATAAAAAACTTTTAAAAACAAAAACAATATTAAGTGGGACAGTGACGCATACACCTTTTATAGACCACTAAGTCGAAACCAGCCCTCTGAATAATTCCAGCGTGTTTGGGGCTTCCCCTGTAAATTACTATTTATTCAGGACTCTATTTGTAGGAACACTCGGTTGTTTGGAATCCAATATGTCAACCCTATAAGAAATATAATAAATTGGGTACATGCTATCAATAAATTTCTCACTGTATTAGAGATCGACCATAGCTGCAAAAGTATATAAAATTAATGTCTTTTAATATTGCAAAGAAAAGTGCACGCAAGCTTTTTCAAATTAATATAGTCATCTTACTTGTCAGAAGAAGAATGTCTTGGGAAAATTAACAGTATAATATAAATGTAAAAGCTTGGGATACATGTATGTACAGCAGACTGTACGTCAGTACATAAAAGATTATAAATAAGGCTATAAACTAAATACGTTTTTGAGCTATGTCCAAATCTGAACGTGAGAACCCGAAATTAAGAGAGCATGTATGTATGGACTTTAAAAAAGTGTTTTAAGAACGAAATATTGTAAATTCGTAACGCAAATGAAGTTGTTGGTGTCAGCCAGTTTTAAGTATTACCATTCTTCTTACACAGAAGTACTCTTATATATGCGAAACATCTCTTTGTCTTAAAAAAACCCCAAATTTAAATAATACGCCCAAATGGCTTTCATTTAGTAAAAAAAATCGCAAATAAGCAAGTTGGTAGAAAAGCAGCGTAATTAATTCAGAGTAATCCAAGGCAAATTGCCGCTGCTTTTGTGAAAAAAGGGATGAGAATATTAAACTTGGGCAAAAAATATCTTATTGGAACCTATTATCTGGAGCAGGATTGCCGAATTAAAGTCTTCAGATCCTTGGAACTTAGTTAAACGCCTCTCAGGGATTATAAGAGCTTTCAGCAGGCGATGTCGACAAAAAAAGGTTTCACAGATTTTGTGATAAGTTTTTTAATAATGAAATTTGATCTTGAAACAACATATTTGACGAACATATTACTTATTTAGGGATTTTATGCGATTAAACTTTTTAGATAAGTTTTATTTTTAATTCTCTCATTTAGTTATATTTTTTTAACAAATCAAATCAATTTATTTATCAAATAATTAGGTAACTCAAATACAAACATTTAGCGCTATTGGTTGCACACCATTTACAGTAAGTAGGTGGTGGTGAACATACAACATACATATATTTGATTTAACAGAAAACATTTATTTTATAAAGCATAAAAGTCTTCCTAAAATGACGATACTCACCAAAATTTGTGGTAACAGTAACTGTTACCGTCAAAGTTGAACATATAACCATACTGCAATACCCCGATTCTTCCGGAATACTACCAGTCAGTTTCCAGCTCTAAAGCTTTCGTAATAGAGTCCAAAATCGTGGAGCAAATCTATGATTCAAACTGTATTTAATGTTGCGTAAGAACAATTGAATTTAATTGCTTTTGGACGGTCAAATAGCAAAATTACGGCGACCGTTATCATTGAAAGTAACTTTGTTTTGCGCCATTCGACTAATTGAAAGCTCCTTGATAAATTTCGCTAAAACACACATGTGCACCATTCAAAGGACCGTCAATCATATTATCTCTGAAAAGGCATCAATTACCTACTTACGCCGTACATATGTGCGCCGGCCCTAAAACTTATTTCTCTGTGTGTTTTTCCGACACACTATAATCTCGGAGTCTTCAAATCAACAGCGAATAAGTCCTTACTAGGCAAGCGTGCTATATCCTCGACCACACCGTCACTTACCATCAGTTGAGGTTGTGGTGAAATGCTTGGCTATTTCGAATAAAAAATATAATAAAAAAAACTTAATTAATTTAAAAAATATGTATTTGAATTAGGTTCTCTAAATGTTAGAAACATTTTTCATAATTTTTCATTCATTAAAATCATCTTTTTTGTCACTATTTTGTCTACTGTTAAATCCCAATAGATCGTCTGGAATCACTTTGTTTCAACTCTGCCAATCTGCATCGTCAAAATTCCTATCCCAGATTTCAAATGTTTGAATCTCGAAGTTCATAATGAATCGATCGTTCTAATTTCGGCTCGAGTGCAGCTTGACCAAACATTGATTCCAATTACGTTTTCATAAATCGATCGCGTGTATCGGACGGATCGTCGCTATTGTAAGCGACTCTATTACAAACGCAGACCCGATTCGATGAGCGGACACCAGCACTCGATTAAATTGGATTCATTTGCCGGAATAATGGGCAAATATAGATCGACAAGCGAGTTGCTCAGTTAAATTTACAACAATTTTATTGAATAAGAAAAACCAATAAACATTTGAGATGTATCTCTATATTATACATAATGATATCCTAGTCGACCTTTTTTATTTCAATTTGATACGTGTCCTACGTATCAAAGTGAAATAAAAAGGTTGTACTGTGTACTTCACTGTTAAACATGATCTCCACACCGCCGGTTTCGATTTGAAATTCATATTTTTACAAGCCAAATTAAAAAAATCCCAACTTCACTACTGTTGACCTCTGAGGAGTTCTCTTAAATGTTGTCCATTTCCATCATCAGATCAGATGATACCATAATATTGCGTCGCCGTCGTCAAGTACTTACATTATAAATGGCAAAAAATGCTACATGCTATGACTTTTCTATAAAACTATTTTCAAATTTCAATTCTATACGATATATTATAGTTTCAACTCCTTCGACTGGACAGTCCATAAACCAAATACCTTTATTTATGACGTTATACGCGGCGCTGGTCTTCAGAAAACGATACGAATTTTTCAAGCTCCCTCGACTTCTGTTATTCATTGCTTTTATTTCAAAACTTCTGTGCAATAAAATGTTTAGTTAAAGATGTAATATGTCACATATTTACGGTACTTTCTTTTCGAGGCAGGATTAGGGATGCGCGCGCTTGCTGAAAATGTTATTCTGTTAGTGATTTTCGATTTTGGATCAACCTAATTTTGAGCGCAAAAGAATAATATTTATTTAAGTATTTTTTTAAGTGATAACCCACCCTGCGGGCTCAAGGAGCCGACACGGAAAATCGAGGTTGCTGGTCCAGCTGTGATCAAAAATGTACATAAGTCATTGACTTAAAATAATTTACTCTTTTGTAGCTGGATTTTTCCGTTATAAGACTTTTATGTTAGTTCACGAAAGCGTTTATTTTATAAGACTGGGTAGAGGACACGCTAAAGCTGCGGCCATTGAACTTCGATGTAAGAACTTAGATTTAAATAAGTTTGTAACAGCAGGTGTGTTGTGTTCTATTTCTCAAGTTTTCACATCTTTGTATTTCTGAATACAGTCGGTTACAACATTATTAGGTAAACAAATACTTACCTAAAAGTTATTTAGGCAGCATCATGGTTTCTGGCACAACCCTATTCTTGTAATAGGATACAGTAAGCTACTCTGCAATAATACATAATACTATCATTCCTATTTATTGCTACTTAGCCGCTGATTTGCTAGCACGGGACAGAAAAACTTTTTATACTTTCCGTACTCCTAAGTGAAGTGATAAATATTTTCTTTGCATCCATTCATAAATTGTTGGGATTTATGAACTAGGAAACTGTCTGAGTAGCACATAATTAGCTCTCTAACTGTATTTACCGATATATTCCATAAAATTACTGATTTACTATCAACTCTAGCTGATGGCTATATCATTAAATATTATATCATGGTAAGTATCATGATAAAAAAGTCTCTCTTTCCAGCTAATTAACTGAAAATGAATGGAAATAATTTATTAGCAATAAAGAAGTATTACAGAAAAAAAAAACAATTAAGGCTAACATTTGAAATCTTTTAGTGATAGTGCACGAAAGGAGCCTCTTCGAGGCGCACTTGAAATCCTTTCACCACACTGCTTCGAAAGAAATCGATAAGAAGAAGAAGAAGGTGATGAGTTTGAATAGGAGGATATTTGTTTAATGTATAGATAATGTGTACATAAGTAAGTACATAAGTACCTAGTTAGTTCCTTATAATTAGCTACTATACTCCAAATGCTTGCTACTTCAATTTAACAATTTCGGTGTGAATGAGGAACAGACATTCATCTATCCATCTATCTTCTTCACAAACAATAATATTTTTTTTTTAATTCTTTGTGTGTATTTTTTTTGTTGAATTTCGAACCCATATTTTTCAAAGAATACCTACATCATTTGGCCTGAGACCGGATAGGATCCAATTCGGTCTCATCCCATCCTAATTGCAGCCCCTATTGAAGGTCCATGCTTTATCGCAGCGATCGTGATCAGAATAACTTACTATTAGGATTATAGAATGCTGCTCGAGTAGGATACGAGAGTGGACTGTAAAGTTTTGGAGGGTCAATGTGCTACTACTAGGGGTTATGTACATAGAATTATATTATATCTATATTCATGAAAGCGAAATACCACTAACTGACATACTCATCACGATATCTCCAAAAGTATAAAAGGTACGGACTTGAAATTTAGAGTGGATGTTTATTATAGGTTATAAAGGTCAGCTTAGTTTGGGAAATAAACTAATATATCTCTATATACTAGTTCTATATTTAATATGTATCTATATGTATGTTTAATTCAGCAATCAAATTATTTATTTCTTTCTATCTTTCGGTTTTGGGAAATACCACCCCTAGAAGGTGGAAGGGTTGAAACAATTTGTATGCAACAATAATAATAATAATAAATATTTGGACATTTCACACAACGCCATCTAGCCCCAAACTAAGCAGAGCTTGTAATATGGGAACCAGATGGCTGATAGAATAGTAGGTACTTAAACACTTTTTTTTTGTAAATACATACATAGAATATATAGAAAACACTCAGGACAAACACCGATGTTCTTCACCCAAATGTTTGTCCTGAAGCGGGAATCGAACCCGCGACACCGGGCGTGGCAGCCCAATACACTTGCCATTCGACCATCCCTGTCGTCAAATATCGACAATATTACTTTTATCAAATTACATTTTACTCATTACTCAATCATTAACAATATACGTTTGTTTTGTTTCAGGTAAGGTTATAAAGTATTAACCCAATCTTGCAAGGAAATCCCCGGAAAAAAGTATAAAGCTAGCTGCTATCTCCTTATTATATCCTTCATCTAAATGTAAGTACCTACGTACTCCGTAAACTAAGTTGTTCTATGATTATGTGACTCGCGTGCTCGCGTGACTTTACCTACACACCGCGTCTTGGAAACTCAAATTGAGTTTGAAAGTTTTGAATAGGCCCAAATGAATGCGTGGGGTCTGCTGGTAGAATAATTATATTCTGTAAATCCATTTACACAGCGACGGCCGCAATCTTGCAGAGTTTGCTCAGTCGGGATTACCTTGATTTGCAAAAACGTACGGGGACTGGGGGATAATGAGAATATTACGCTGGCTGTCTAATGCTTTGGAATTTGGACATTTCACACAACGCCATCTAGCCCCAAACCAAAGAATAAGTAATTTTATGTACCATACCCAAACTAAGCAGAGCTTGTACTATAGAAACCAGATAATCAGTTATCTGGTTTCTATAGTAAAAGCTCTGCTTAAATATTTTTAAATTAAATACATAGAATACATAGGAAACACCCAGACTCAGGGCAAACATCGATGTTCATCACACAAATGTTTATTCCTGAAGCGGGAATTGTTTATCGCAGGTTTCTTATTTTGTAAGGCGGTTTTCTGATGTATGGTAAAATATCGGTTGACGGTTTTTGAATGCTCAGTACAACACTTTTCCCGTTGACATTAAATTTTATTTTGTCGTTAATTTTAACACATTACTCATTTTATTAAAATTCTAATAAACATCAGAGACTCTAAAAAGAGCAAGAGTCTTTGAACATCGACCTTAATAAGAAATAACTTTATATAACGGGCAACTTTAAAAGGGTTCTTACTCCTTATGAGATGGCAAAGGCAGATTGTACATCACCATTTCAAATTATAATCGTTAACGTCGCAAGTCACAACAATGTGAAGCTTAATGGCACTTAGCGACAACTCACTTTAAGCGCTTGAACACTTTGAAGCGAAAAATATAGCGCTGCAAAGCGCTCCAAATCATTTTCATATTTTCTGTTACTCTCGACTCGTTGTTTTTATCGCCGATTTGAAAGAGCCACTTGGAGCCTTTGTTTTGAATGGCTTTTTGATGGCGGCATTCGCTTTGTAACTGACAAACTCACTAAAACAACAACGAATACAACAAGACTGAAAGTAGGTACTACTACTAATATAACCCGAATAACATCTATTGCATAAACATCATAAACTCAGCTTTTTCACCATAAAATTACAACTAAGAAACTATTAACTTTATTAAAATAAATAAAATAAAATAACGTTATTTTTTTTATTTTTTTATTAATTAACTTTATGTACCGACCTATCTCTTTATCTTTGAAACTTTCTACAAGATTAACATGGTTTTGCACATTTAAAATGCATTAGGACGGAAAAAATATAATAAGTGTAAATCATTTGACAAAATATTTTAAAATAAATCTTATATTGAGCCTTATCCAATTTTTTAATCATAAATGTTAATCTCTATTTACTAAGTATCTTAATCGCAAACAGAATCATACAGAGTAAACAACATTCAAAGGTTAAAAAGGCGTCTACATGTTCCTATTCTAAACTCGAATTGATATTACAAATGCCTACCAAGTTGTGAACAGATTACGGGCAACTTCAAACGCAGCGGGAACCCGTTAACAAAGCCGGCGCAGATTAATAAATACCGCTGAAACGATTGTTCTTTGAAGTCGGAATGTTTGTACGTTAGTTTTACAGGAATGTGGGTAATTGAGGTTTGTAAATTGTTTTGTTTTAACTTGTTTAAAGATTTTACGTTTGATCAAGCCCCGTTTTCATATGTCACATTTGTCCCGCGAAATCTTAAGGCAAAATCTACATGTCGCGGGACAGGTCGCTTTCGTGTAGTTTTTTTACATGTAGATTTCGTGTCGGGCGACTGTCGCGGGATACGAAGTTGCGCAAGGTCCCGCGGTACGTAGATGTTGCCTGCGATGTCGCGCGATGTCCCCCGCGACGTCGCCCGACACGTAGATTTCGTGTTGGGCGACAATGTCGCGGGATAAATGTAATGAAAACGGGGCTTGGTCTCCTTTCAATAATAGTTTTGAGATGGATCGCTATTAAACTTAGGTAAAGACTAAGACCTAAACAGGACATTTTTCTTACTCTACAGCTAATAACGACACTAATAAAACCAAGATCACTGAAATAATAATTTAAAAAAAAATTGTTTGTTACTAATCAGCTTAATCTCATATCAAAACATTATAAAGGGATTCTAACTTTTGCTCTCCTTTTTCTCTACCTGGTTATTCTCAAACAATAAATTTAAGAAATCTTTTTAGAAAAAGCTGCAAGGTAATGACCATAAAAATTTATAATCATATACCGAAGACTATAAGGGAACTAGAATTAGGACTATTTCGTAAAAAATTAAGATTGTGGCTAATTGAAAGCTGCTTTTATAACATGAATGAATTTTTTAATAACCGATAATGTTTGTTAATGTCTATGTGTAGTTGTTCTTAACTGGTGAATTTATTAATAATAGTTATAATCTAATCTGATACTCAAATTGTAATTTTGTTTTGCGTTTGTACGCGAATATTTTGTATGCCAGTTCTTGGTGAGACATGTATGTACATACTCCGTTACCTACTATCTAACCTACCGTGTTTCGTGCAAAATAAAAATCTTTATCTTTATCTTTATCTTTAAGAAAATACGAAATTTATTTGTGTCACTTTTCCCAAGTTCTTGTATACACTGCTGAAATACACATTTCAGTATTTCTAAGATAAGACAAGAGATTATAAACTCTAAAGTTGAGTTTATAAAAGTTTTCTTGAGAGGTTAAAATGGAGTTTTTGTATACATATAGATGAAGTTTTCATGTCCCTCTGAGTGCTCGACTACATCAACATTAGCCGACTGCGGTTCAAGTAACTACTTGCTTTAGAAACCATCTTGCTAGATAATACAGAAAAGTTTTTCGTTTAACTTGTTCAACTAAAGGTGCTAAAAAAGTTGCGCCCTTACAGAGTTCATGTGCATTGTGTCCCTATAAGCTACTTACACCTAAGTTATATATATTACCTGTATGCAAATGAAACAATAAATTATGAATGAAAATTATTTTCTAGGAATATGCTTTTCGCAGTGCATCCGTATGACAAGTTTGTTCGTATACAGGTAAACAATACCTATATATAAAAGGCTTTGTTCAGACTGACTGACTGACTGACAACGCACAGGCTATATTTATTATATTAGTTATATTTATTTTTAGTAATTTCGGGTAGGCACTTTTATGTCACCAAAATTTAAAATAAGGCTAATATAAACTTTTATAAAACGTCTGTCGCATTAAAATCAGATTTTACCGTAGCGTAGCTACAGAAGAGCAAAGAAAAAGTTTTAATATACATAGTAAGTACTAGATTTAAATAAATTGTATGTTATTTCTAAGGTATCTATGGGCCGTTTATTAAACCTAAAACCTAATTAAACCTAACCTTAAACTCTGGTCCGATTACAACAATATGAAAGCAAAAACATAGGTCGCAAATTTAAAGTTCCGGGCAAAAACCGATACTTTATGGTAGAACTAAAAAGCCACATAGTCATCCAATTTTAAGCCCTCAAACTTTTGTTTCATTTCCCTCACATGTGGCAGGCACCGAATTAAAATAATAAAAACAGTATTGCCACATTTAAAAACAGTATTGCCACATTTGCCACTGCCTACAGATAGCATTTGACCCCCCCGCAATGTCGTTAAATTTATAGTGGAAAATTTCTTCATAAAAGTCTCATGTTTATAGCAATGAATACGTAAATAATATAACTAATATTTAGGTTGACATGTGTTTCGATCGTCCCTCAGTCAACCGAAGCTGACTGAGCTGAGCTGAGAATTGTATATCTTTTGAGTGCTACATCAAATTGAATGTAGATGGCTAAAATATTCATCCAAATCAAAGTCAAAAAGATTAACTGTTTCACTCAATTTTTTCTCTCTTTTTTTCATGTCTTTCTGTGCTGTTTTGAATTCATTCTGTGGTTCAGGTTGTCCACACCCTCGCTAAGCTCAGTCTCGGCAACTTGCAGATTGCCTCCGCTTCTGCTATTTCGTTTATTTACAGAATGGACCGTTCTTTCCTGGCAACGCTTTTATTTTTTTAAATTACGAGGACAGAACATTATTTTTATTTCTTTGGTTTTGAAAATAATGAAGTCTCAGAGAATACCTATTGTTCGCGGCTTTGCTTGCTAAGAAGTAGCCTATACCTTTTTTAAATGCTCCTTAATTACACCTACACTACATATTAATCAAATATTTTTGCTGGTAGAGCAACAAACATCCATCTATCCATAAAATTTCGCATTTAGTGCCATAGCACTTGACCATATTACTGGTTTTATTATTATGTACTTATAAGCTAACGTTCTATTCATTCATGTCGTTATACATATTTGGCTTTTCGTAAATATTATTATTTATGCTTCCGTAAAAAAGCTCGAACTCTACCTAAAATTACTTTTCTTTATTCCCATGACAATAACCAAATACCAAAGAGAATCCTGCTCCAATGTTTTTGTATTTGGTTATAGACAGTACGAATATCGGTTGTAGGCAGAACGAACATCAACCGCCATAAATTCAACGTAGATAGCGATATTTTGCGGTGCTCTGTATTGACTTCGCTTATCCCAGAAGCCGGAAATGTTATTCGTACTTCATTACTAGAGTTTATCACAACGAAAAAGACCATCAATTTCAACGTCCATGGTACCTACATGTGTACATATCTAGCAGGTAAGTATCTAGATGAGTAACCCGTGACATTTTCCTTGATGCGCAAGGGATGCCCAAACCTTATCTGTATCGTTATAAAAACCAGGTTTACTGGATCAGACATCTAGACTTTTAGAAAAATCCCTCTATATCTACGGGTTTTCTCATCGCCTAAATGTCAAATCAATCAATCAATTTATATAAAAGAAAGTCGTGCTAGTAACACTATTTATAACTCAAGAACGGCTGAACCGATTTGGCTGAAAATTGTTGGGCAAGTAGCTTAGGACCAAGAGACGGATGTTTGATACTTTTTATCCCGATGTTGAAAATTCCCAACGCAAACAGAGTTGCGGGCGTCAGCTAGTAGTCTATAGATAAGAGTCAAAATTGATGACAATTTGATATTTAGTCGAAAAAACTTCTGATATAGAAGCTTTTTCACGCTTCTTCTTCTTATCGTGTCACTAGTTCCTTCGAACCAGTGTGGGGAAAGGATTTCAAGTGCGCCTCGAAGAGGCTCCTTTCGTGCACTCGACACATGTTTTCGAACTCTTTAGTTTCTACGACATGCCGGTTTCCTCACGATGTTTTCCTTCACCGTTGCGAGAACGTGGGATATGCATACATAGATTTTTTCGACCGAAAAATCCCATTTACGCATGACTGCCACCGAGATCAGAACCCGCGACCATCGGATCGCAAGGCAAGGGTCTCATCCACTCGGCCACCACGTCCTCTTTTTCACGCTAAGGGTGCAGGTTTGTCGTACAAAAATGTATCTGGCTCCTATTCCACGAGTCACCTAGTTTTATTTGTCGGCGTCAACTTTATAATTTCGTTCGGAGTTGCATTTCAGACGCAATATGCAGAGTTACAATTGTTTTGTGATTTGGTTCGTTTGTTTGGGTTTCAAACATTTATTGCAGAGGTTTTTGACAGAAAGCTTCATTATTTAATGGTATTTAAGAAATAATGCTAATAAGGTTCTCATTTTGTTTTATAAGCCTATGAAGGGTCTTGTATAAAAATTCGCTCTTGTAATAAGTGACTAAGGGTAACAAATTTGGTGTTTTTATGTTGGATTCATAACTGACTGTAAATGTAGTACAAAAAAAAGTTTTACTCATGAGAAATTGTAAAAATTAGTAGGTAGTATTTTTTCACTAATAAATATTCTCAATTGGTATACTTTAGTCTGTTATGCTTCGATTAATATCAATTTTATATATCTAGGACTTATGCGTATGTAGTTAGTTCTGGTCATTTTTGTATACGAACTGGCGTGTAGATTTGGTTTAAAAACAAAATGGCTGCCATTTTAATGGGAGTGGGGTAGGTCATGGAGGGCAGTCAGATTTATCGATAAAATAACTTGAAAAACAACCCTCTAGAATAGCGGTAACTCAAGACCAAACATATTGTAGGTATATCTTGCAAATAGAAAAGTATCCACTTCAAAAAACAACAAAGTACAAAAACAGTGGGGTAAATTGCGCGTGTTATAAAACCCTTTATCATCAAGGCAGCGCAGATAATTCCCAAAGTTCTTCTTAAAGTTAAGCACCGACAAGTCCACAATAAACGCTAAAAAGCCAGCAGTTTAACCTGCCTGATCATTAATTACCGAACTTTGCCGCGAGCCGAGCTGAAAGGAATGCGCGAAGTTGCACCCGATCTGAATATAGGTACCGAATATTCTATATCTTGGGATGATAACGGAGCAGCATCAAAACACGGTTCAGTACGTACTCTCAACTTCTATCTTCTTCTTATCGTGTGACTAGTTCTTTCGAACCAGTGTGGTGAAGGGATTTTAAGTGCGCCTCTAAAAGGCTCCTTTCGTGCACTTGACACATGTGTTTTTTTCGAACTTTTTAGGTCCTATGACGTGCCGGTTTCCTCACGATGTTTTCCTTCGCCGTTAAGCACGTGTTTTAACGCACACATAATTTTTTTGGACAGAAA
Organism: Lobophora halterata; assembly: GCA_932526365.1. Taxonomy (NCBI): domain Eukaryota; kingdom Metazoa; phylum Arthropoda; class Insecta; order Lepidoptera; family Geometridae; genus Lobophora; species Lobophora halterata. The sequence goes on from OW052002.1 coordinate 10,769,341, forward strand.
ATTCCATTGGTGTACGACCGGGTTCGAACTCACGACCTTCTGATCGAAAGTCGAGGCACCTCCCACTCGGCCAATACGGCTTTTATTCAACTTCTATGACTGAATTGTATTGAAAGAGTTCAGTATACTAGGTTTATTTTATTATATTTTCGTGATTTTCTAGCTTGTTATTAAATTTGGCAAAGCAGAACATAATCATAGATTATTTTTATTTAGGACCATTAAGTGCAGTTCTTAGGTTCTGGCAAATGAAATTATCTTATCTTATAAGTATATCTGTTTTAATTAAGTTAAATCTGGTAGTGTTTATAAACTTATTTTAGGCTAAGCTGTGATGCTAATAACTAGAAGTGCCAGTGAATTTCGCACTCCACCAAGCCGAAGACAGAAGAAAATGGAGAAAAGCAATTAAAAGTGTCCTTTCAAGACGTCACGATCCTCAGAAGTGAGGGACCGATCGAGAAGGAGGTCCTCCTTCTCGATCCTCACTGGTACCTCACTGCTAAGGATAACTTTAACGAGAAATAACTTTTCACCACAGATAAGCATCACCTGATGCTATGGTGAAAAGTTACTTCTCCATTGAGATAACCGTTTTCTTACTGCTTATGCCTTGAAAGCTCTCCTTTGCGTTTCATAGCTCTCAGTTAGGTAGACAACAGTTATTGGAACTTGGGGAATTTCATTTTAGTCCAATTCGGAAGTGGGGCGACAGGAGCTGTTTAAACATCCAAATAGTTTTCTACGTTTTGTACGAAGACCCGGTAAAACGAGTGTCTAGGAATTCCCTAACTTTTCAACAAATTCTTGTTCAAACCTCAAATATTAATGCTGTATGTCACCGTTATATTTAATACATTTTTTTTATGAACATCGGTGTTTATCCTTAGTCTGGATGTTTTCTCTATGTATGTATTTACAAAAAAAAAGCTCTGCTGAGTTTGGGGCTAGATGGCGTTGTCTGAAATGTCTGAAATGTCTAAAATACTTTTTTAGAACAACCCAATAACCTGATGTGCTCATTATTGTGCATAATGCGTTTTGGTGGAGGGCAAGTATATTCAGCGGCCATTTAAACCATTGAAACCTGTCCTTAAAATCACGTTGAAAAAACCGAACCAAATTCACATTATACATTGTTCCAATCAACTGAGTGAACACTTGCATTCTACAAGTTGCAGAGTACATCGAAATACCGAGTTAAAAGCCTCGTCAAATCGTCAGCCGACTTTTTGGAGCAACACATGTCGAAGTTTCGGATTGGCTATTTACGGCAGGTGTCACATCCCAACTCCGAAAACAAGCCCAAAGCACTTTTATATCCATGACAGATTTCTCGAACTTCGGCTATAACTTTTGCTCTTTATTTAAAACAACTTGCGAGTTTGCGGTAAACAAAAAGTTTGGACCGGTGCGCTTACCGTGGATTCCAAGCAGTTTGTCTGCGAGAAACAGTCATCCATTATCGGTTTCTCACTAAAGGTAGTGAAGTTGGCGGATCCCAGTGACAAACTTAGTTGAAAACAGTACTTCGCAATACCAATGCTTATTGATCGAAGACGGTTGACATCAAACTTTTCCCATTACAACTTTGCACGTGGAAAATTATTTGGTTTGAGTCTTCGTATGCTTATGAGCTCCACAAAGGACGATTTATGACTTCATCTCGAACATAATGGTAAATAGAAGCGAACCCATTTTCAAAAGAACTAGGCACAGTATAATAATAATTTTTCTTCTAAGTTTTTACTGGTTACCCATAACTTTGTTTGCTAGTTAACTAAGCTCGTTTTTTAGTACGCGCGTATTAAAAAACGTTAATAGTGTTGGACATTCCCACTGCGCCATCTAGTCCTAAACTTACAGATCTTGTACTACTATGAAAATCAGATAACTAATAGTATGTATATTAACTTTTTTTTGTTAAAAAATACATATATACGGTACATAGAAAACGCCCAGACTCAGGATAAACACCGATGTTCATCACAAAAATGTTTGTCCCAAAGGAATCGAATCCGCGTCTATCAGCTTAGCAGTCCAAAGCACTTGCCACTCGACCATTTGTGTCGACTACTAGGTAATATTAACTACCTTAGACCAGAGAATGTTCCATACATAACATCTTCAACTTTAACTATGCAATCTCCGAAGCACGAAGCGATGTCCTTAAACAACTTATTAAATTATACAGTGCTTCTTGAGTTCCGTCGGCTCTTATCTCGGCTGGGCCATTAAAACTTGGCCCAGTAGCTGTGACACAACACTAATTGGTCCCACCGACCACTTTACCATAAATTATAATTAACTTCCCGACAATAGTTTGTTTATAATTTTCTTAGAAAATACTTTAGAACGTACAGTTGTAGTCTTGAGAAATACATTACTAGTTGATTTCCGACTGCATTTAGTAGATTTTGCGTAGCACTGACCTACGGCGTAGCAAAAGTCGTAGCATTTTTTTCGCTAGAATTGAGTGGTTTTAAATCATATTTTTTAATATTGTTATATAATGTGTCCAACTGTCCAAGCTGTGCACTGTGAGCATCGTATTTTGGATTTTAATCAGGTAAATGTAAAATTATAGGTATCCACCACAATAGAATTACCTACGTGTTGAAAAAACTGGAAAGTAATTGAAATACGAGTAGTAGGTAATAATACTTGTATTAATAAAATATCATCTATAGTTTACCCCTTGTCATTAAACCTGAATATTATCTGATTGAGTTGGAGCTGAAATCCGAACCCAAAGCAATGGATTTGAAGCCATAATGGCACGTTCAGATATTCTATTGTACGCTGTCGTACGTGACGTTCGCACAATTCGGTTGATTATGATAGTATTCGGAGTTCTAATGTGCACCTGTATGAATAATTCAGTATAATTTAAATACAACATTAGCATTTTTTTACAGATATTATTACAAGGTGTACAAAAGGAAACGATTGGTACTTAAGGGGAATCCTCAAATCCGAATTCCATACAAAATGTTTCGGACAAATACTCAAAAAGTACGCCGTATTATAGTTATTTCTTCGCACTATTCGTTTCGTCCATGTTTTTTAATTTCGTCAACAAAAGTGAAAGGTTTCATACTTTAATTTAATACGTATTATAGGAAATAAATTACTATAATACGGCGTACTTTTTGAGTATTTGTCCGAAACATTTTGTATGGAATTCAGATTTGAGGATTCCCCTTAATGCCAAAAAGCGATATATTTGGTTTGAAAAAAAATATTGGTTGGAATAACGGGAAATTCACGTACCGTTTTTTCGAATGAATTGTTCGACATATCTAAATAATAAGTGTTTTTTTTGTGGTGTAATTTAGTGATTAATGTGCTGTGAGAAATGAATCCTATGAATTTAATTTATTAGCATCTGATTTAATTTGTAATTTAATATTTATGTGATATGGATCAATAGTTATCTGAAATAAATGAATAAAATACAATACAAAAGATAAAAACCAAATAATCAAATTCGAATAATCCCTAAAAACCGTTACCAGCTTATCACTGGTTCATACAACTATCAAGGTAGTTAAATGTTCTGAAATTGTAAAAAACCTCTTCCGAATTTCCCTGCAGTGGAATAACCAGAACTAGCTTTGTCTTGCAGCGTAATCTGCTAATCTGTGGATCCTTTTAGCAAGAAAAACGTCTTCAAATCGCAATCGCTGAGCATAACATCACAGTGTCGAAGTGCTGTTTAAATCCGAGAGACGACTTATGTCCTACATCCATGTCATTAAGAAAATGTTGAAGTATTTACTAAATATTTTTGGTTTTTCTAGTTGTCTAGCTATATTTTTTTCTATCCTAAAACGATTTAAAAAGACTAAATTAAGATAATGTAGGTTTTTTCGTAGTATCTTAGTAACGTATCTTTTTACCCTATTCCGAAGAATAAATCCCACGCTGTCTTGTTTATTCATGTTGAAAAAACCAACAATTAATTAAATAGAATATGGTATTGGGATATTTAAACACGATCACATTAAATTCAAGCACTTTAAATATTTAATTTAGTTGTAACAACGAAACTAAATTAGACTACCGAGACATGCGCGTCTCGTAAAAAATCATTTAATTGAATGCGCAATCTCCCGCCTTTGACGAGCTTTATCATAACGAAGAAACAGCTGCGTTGTTTCTAAGAAGTCACAATTACTCAGTTATACAAAACAACAAAAACCTTAGTACCCATGCTGGATACTATATTTGGAGCTTAAAAATTGATTAAAAAAATCGTTGAAGTGTACTTTTTTAAATGTAGTAGCTCTTAGGACTATTTTTGCACAAGTACATGCACAAGATTGGTACCTATACTACCAACCATGATCTTATTTATTTATGAACATAGGTACCATATCTTTATTTAATACAAAAAAATAAGTTAGTATCAAAAGTGCTAGAATTGCTGAAACATTACATATAAAGCAACAAATAAATTACATCTAACGTATAAAATATAGCGGTATGCTGATATGTCGCGCTTTTGTTGCGAGTTGGCAACACCAACTTCCGCCCTACATACGACCGCATGACCCACAGTTGGCTTATTTCCATTTTATTTTCATAAATATTTACAAATTATTTGGTGACTTTTTTGGTTTGCGTATTATTTTTAATCGGTTATAATTTTCTGTTTGAAATTTTGCAACTGTGATATTATAAAAGCAATCTTACTTACCTATACCTAAGTTTTGAATGTACAAAAAATATCGCCCGAAACTATTTTTTTTAGTTTAACAAAATTTTATTATTACCATCTTTGGATTCCATTTTTGGATTACCATCCCACAAATTAGATCTAGATCTATGCCTAGAAATATAAATTTCTACAATCTACAAAACACACAAATAATAGTAAAATAAAAGAAAAAAAGTCAAAAACGTAAAACCCTGTGAAAATATGGGTAAAGTACATAAAAAAACTATAAATGGGTTAAATTGAGAACCTCCTTTAAAGATAAAGATAATTTATTTACCAAAACACAAGTACAATATAACTTTTTTTAATTTCACCGGTTAATAAAGTACCTACACAGGCACACCGAGCAGTAGCGAACAAGGGCATCATCCTAAAAAGCCCTTCATTTACACTGCAAATTAAGCCTCGGTGTTGCCTTTTAACGAAATGAGAGAAAAAGAACAAAAAATACTGATTCATCGCCGAGTACTTAGCAATGATAAATATTCATGCTATTTCTGCTAGGACTTTAAAAGCCAGTAATTTTATTATAAAAGGTGATTGCTTCGTTCACATTCAAAAAGGTGATCCTAGAAGGCGTTAGAATTTAGAACTAAAAAGTTTGATTAAGAATTTTATTACTTAACTAGCTGACGCCCGCAACTTCGTATGCATTGTGAATTAATAAAATCCATTTCTTAGTACGCGCCTGCACTTCTTGTGGAACACACCATCCAAGTTTCAAGTCTCTACGTTCAGCGGTTTGGCCTGTACGTTGTCTGTCAGTCAATCAGTCAAGTCCAAGCCTTTTATATTTATTTAGCTAAATAAATAAATTCTTATTTTTCAGCCACTGATTAAACAAATAATTTAAAAACAAAAAACGTACCTACCTCCCTACCTAATTTACGCTTATATATTGGTAAAACAATTATATGCGAGATAAAGGAGTAGAATTTTTTCCAATATATTTCTTTACATTTTGTTATCTTGAAAAAAAAACTCCTCTCGGAGAGTTATTTAAGAAAAAATACTCATGCGGCCCGTTAAGTGCGTGACATGATAAGCAATAACCTTTATATTTGAGTGATCAATAAATGTTCGAGCGAGGCTGATGGCGCCCTTGAAGCGCCGCGCGGGTGCGCGGCACATGTCTTGCCTGCAAAGTTTTAGAAAACTGAGACTCCTCTGAGCATTTTTTACTATTCCTTAAAATGAGTAAGTAAGTAAGACCTGTATGACTTAATTTTTAATATATATAAAACTCTTATTTAAAAAGTATGAACCTGGAAGAGTTTGTTCCTTTTATTATGCAGGGTTGCACTAATAAAGAAATTCCTGGAAAATGAAGCTCCAGGGGTGTACGATGAATGACACTTTTCTTTAAGAAAAGATGATAATTTTAAAGATACCATATTTTCTCGTTTAGAAGTCAGTTTTCAAGACCTAGCGAGCCTTCCGCCTGTAGTGCCGCCACGCCGCCCTCGCGTCGCCCGCCCTTCGCCGCCCGCGATTTTCCTTCATTTTCCACTTGTTTTCCCCGTTATCCGTCACTGACAGCCTGGCAAACAATGTTAAAAAACTTTTTTTTTAATATCTGTGTACCTAGTGGTAATCAGCAGATAAATTGTAACACCATCATTGTGTTCTAAACAGTAACTGTATTGTTTCAGGTAATAACAAGATTCGCCTGTAAGGTTTTTAAGTAAAAAAACATTGAAAAAAAATGTGGTTAGTGGTCATGAAAAATATTTAGTGATGGAAAGTATCGGCCAAAAATGTTTTTTCCAATTTCTTTCGCTTATGTTCAACATGTCAAAACAAAAAATATACATAAACATCTCGTAAGGTTGTAGTAACAAATTCACCGATCCACTTTTTTGAAATTTAAATTGTAAATTTATATTTTCAAAAATGTAGCTAGACAGTGGCGCGCGGAATTCTAGGCCATATTATCTCAAACAAAAAATATTTTTTTAACCTTCTAGAAACCGTATTGATCAAAAGAAACGGTTTTCAAACTCTCTCTTGAATAAGCCTGAACAAAGTTGTTTCAAATAACCCAAAAATTAAGATGAACCCCAAGTTTTCCCGCTAATAAATTAATATTTATCAACGGTTCCACAGCGTAACATTTGCTCGTAACCAATATTTCACAGTGTGTTCGTTTGTACGCGTTTCTCGCAAGCTTTCGGATTAGTGGTTTTCTAATGAAGAAACAGTGCGCGAACGTAGATTAAACACAAGTTACTCGGCGAAGTTGCTACACATGCTACTGTTGAATCATAAATTAAACTTTACGTCAGAAGTGTACCGAGCCGTGGCAGCTAGAAATTCTTGAAATTTCGTTACCCACACAACAATCAATATAAATGACGTCAGAAAGTTGTAAAATGTGGTGGTGGGTGGTTATCTAGAACTTACTAACAACACAAGTCGATCACAAGTTTTGTCCACACGATATTGTATTTTGAATGTAAAGATCATTATTTTGAGGACAGATATATTATTCTATGGTGATATTGATATACCATAGAATAATGTATCTGTCTTCAAATATCATAGATAGACTGTCGATACACGTACCAATATGTACGAGTGCGCAATGATAGTAGACAGGTATAAATATCGGTAGAGCAACCGCCTCTATCAATTAAAACGGGTGCCCGGTTCCGTTCCACTTCAACAATAAAAATTAAATGTTGCCAACCACAAAGCTAAATAGATATTACGTAAATAAAATCATTGAAACATTCTCAACCCAGGCTTGTGCACATGTGTCGGCCTCGGTTCTACCGCTCCAATGAATTTTTAACGATATCGGAAACGGCGTAAATCGAGACCCGATCACGGAAAATTCTGTCATTCGAATTCGTATCTTATACGTCACAGAAAGGTTACCCGTTCGTATGTTTTCTTTTTCATAACGGCATTCAAATTGCGGACTTCTTTGCGAAGGATACGGTACGAATTCGACTGTCAGAATTTTTCGTATCGGGTCACTGAATTTAAAAATCGTTCCAGGCGGAACTGGATCGGAAATATTCATTTTAATTAATCCCCTTGAAGGATGAAAAGCGGGATGAATGGTTTAACTGACGGACATGTAGAAATAAACATTCTAAAAGCCTATTGTGTGGGACTCTTTGTTTTGTACCTCCTGTGAATTGTAAATTGGGATTGAAAGAGATTTGGTTGAAGCACATATGAGGCAACACAGTCTAGTGTGCAGTAGATAGGAAGAGCAATAGATTGGATTAAGGAATCTTGTGTCACTGAGCCCAATCTATTGATCTTTGCCTAAGACTACGTCCAGCAGACTAAAGAAGGCTCAGAATGATAATGATGTCGGATTAATTTCAGTTCAAGGAAACATAAGGGACAGTTTAAGGTTGTCATAAGTCGTTCTCATAAAGGTAAAACGATTTTTGTGAGGAAATAGTTGAGCAATTTCACCAGATGTTAACATTAATAGATGAGCCATTATTCGTTGCAAAAACTCATTAAATTATATTCTCTGATATGTAACTAAGCGAATTCCCTGTTGAGTGCAAAAACAACGGTTGCTGCTTTCGCGTAATTTCATTTCAGATTGTGGCTTTACTAAAAAGGGGTTGTTTAAATGATTTTAACGTCCGTTGTCGCTATGTTTTCCTTATAGTTGTTAGTCTGTTCCCCTACATAAAGGCATTTTATATTTACTTCAAGGTTATTTAAGGCTAGAGAACATTTGTAGGGCCACTCTCTGACCTAGACTTACTTTACAACTACATTAATGTCCAAAAAAGGTTCAAACTTGAAGAGGCAAAATATTATCTATTAACAAATGATGGGCGACTGGGACTAATGAAAAGATTTTTGGTATTGTTTTGTTTATAATATTTGCTTACCGTCTTCTTATTGTTTCACTAGTCCTTTCGAACCAGTGTGGTGAAAGGATTTCAGGTGCACCTCGAAGAGGCTCCTTTCGTGCACTTATGTGCGTGTTTTTCGAACGTTTTAGGTTCTATGACATGCCGGTTTCCTCACGATATTTTCCTTCATCGTAATATTATCATACGTTTTAATATAGAAGCTAGCGATGTACAATGTACATCACCCCGTTAGGGTACTGCAAACTTAGGGAAGGCCTTGGACTAACATTAAAAAACATTAAAACATTAAACATTCACACACTCACCCCTGCACTAGGATTCCCTGTGTCGCAGGTGGCATGGTCACATACAAGACATCACAACATCCAAGACCATCCATTTGTGTTCGTCACACTAATATTTGCCCCGGCCGGGGATCGAACCCGGAACACCTAGCTTTGTAGGCAGGGTCACTACCAACTAAGCCACGGAGTCGTCAACAATCCCCATCCTTTTCCGTAAACCTATCCTATCCACTATTCGCAGCATCCAAGTCTTCCAGTGGTATGTCAAAGCTAGACCGAGACGAAGTATATCGAGAGCGGCGGCTACATAATATCCGGGCGAGTTCCTATTCCATTTTGGAGGCTTCAACACGATCATTTCCTGTAGTGTATTTCAATTTCAATGAGTAAGTAAATAAAGCCATATTTGGCCGTAAATTAGGTGCCTTAGATGGTATGCTGCCACCGAGCTGTCATGTGTTCGATCATAAATGAAATAAATATAAATAAAGAAATGAAGACTTCTTAGATACCGTTCCCAAGGCAAAGTTGAGGAGAGTGAAATGGGTACCAATGTTTGACTATCTAAAGCGAGATATCTTTGACGAGATGGTCCAAGAGCTCTCAACCATGTGGGAATATGAGGATATGCCTGAGAAATTGGTAATACTCGAGAAACTCTCTTATTATATTTTTATTACAGCATAAGCTAACTACTACAATCTATATATAGGTATATTACAAAATTTACAAAAGGAAACAATTGGGCCACCCATAGACCGTTGCAAACGATCTATATAGGTAGCTCAACTGCTCCAACTCGATACCCGATGGCAGCGTGCCGAGGATACTGGCTGCATTGCCTCTTTGTATAGCAAGGCTTATTCTTTGGCCCAGATAGCAATATACTAACTTATTATATTAATTATGGACGTGCCATAGAGTCGTACTGCAGTCATAGAAGCAGAACACAAGTATACGATTTTTTTAACTGCACCGTCATTGTAATTCAAACTTCGGCATAGTTTCGTTTTGGTCATGGACAAGTGTGATCTCTTACCATCAAAGGAACGCCTTGCTTGTCTCGCCATTTATTACCATTACTTGTAAGATAGTATTATTTTAAGAGTACTCTTTGGTACTTATTAGAATATTATTAGCTACAAATCTTCAGTCGCCATTTTGATATTTGTCGCCAGTTTAATGTCGGGTTATGTGCGGGAGACGGCTACATGATTGAGGAGGGATATCGGTAGATTTATCACCGCTAAATGCTGAAGCATTAAGTTACAAACAATTGCCTACCTTGCCTGCCTAGTCTTGAAGTAAGTATCTAAGTAGATAATGTAGATAGACTAAAATAAGCCACGGTTTACATAATTATAATAAAATTATCTCAATGACAAAATACCTCTTATTATATTGCGGTTATTATAAATTACTACTATTTGTGTATATCTTAGTACTCTTTGCTATTATTATTATAACAGTATGTGCAAGTATATCAATAATTTCAGCAAGTATTATATGGTTTCCGTGGTGTAGCGGTTATCACATCTGCCTAACACGCAGAAGGCCCCCGGTTCGATCCCGGGCGGAAACATAGTTTTGCAATTTGAAACAAAAAAAAAACAATCCAAACCTTTATTTTGTTTGCAATAAATGCTACGAAGACGATTAAAAATGGGAGTCGTAATTTTTTTTTTTTATCAGCCTATGCTGTCCCATTGTTGGGCATAATTATTGATGAATTATGAATTAATAATATAATTATTTAAATATCAAATTTAGTTTGGAGTCGTAATTATTAATTAAAATTCTAAAAATACATTATATTATGAATGATTTATTTGTCTCAAGTATGGTTAGTTACAGACTCGTCTTAGAATGTATAAAGTAGTCACATACATCACTGTAGAATACAGTATACACATTTTCTATTTTTAAATATAGCTTATGTGTTTCATAATCTCGATCAATGTGTCTAAAAATTACATTAAATTTAGTTAAATATAGGTTAGCAGTGGGTTTTGTTAATACTCACACACCTAAGTTCTAGTGTCTAGGTAACTCAGCCTCAGAGGCAAGTTCTAGTAGAATTTAATTACCGCCTCAGCGAGTATAGCATAATCTGTTAACGTAGCAACGGATCAAGGAGCAGAGGACTATGAATTTGCATTGTTCTAAATTCTAACCCGGATATCAAAGAGGTCGGAACAGACTTCGGGGTGAACCTTGTTTAGTTGTATACTTGCCGCTTTCTGCATGTGCAAAATCAAAATATACTGTTTTATAAGTAATCTTTTATGAATATAAATCAATATATTGACTATGAAATTACCGCGGATAATTCTTGCTTCGATATATATTTCAAGATATCGCTTATACTAATTTATTTATTTATGAACACATTTAACGTTGAGAACCAACAGCTTTTATGTCTAGGTAAACATTGATAATAATAATAATAATGCTAAATTCGGTTTGGATGGGTAGATGTATGTTTGCTTCTCAATAACTCTAAAACTACTGAACCAATTTAGCTGAAATTTGGTTTGTGTATAGTTTGTAAATTTGAAAAAAACATAGGCTTTTAATTTCGATGCTATGCGGTCAAACCCGTAGGCAGCAAGTATAAAAAAATTGAAAAGCAGTTAAAACTAAAATTTTCCTTGAGGATCAAAGAGACAAAGTCGTTCACTAATCCGCACCTGGAGGTTTATTCCGGTTCAATTAATGGCAGTAAATGAACTCGGCTACCTTCGTAGGTATTTTTAATTAAGACAAGCCTCGGCGCGCACTAAGAGCCTAGGCCGCAACAGGGTACACGGAAAAGCGCACATTCTGAAAAAAAATAATTGGTTGTCTGTAAAGACGATAGTTTAACGTGACTAACAGCCTAACGGGACAATGAGCGTTACCGGACAATGACGTCAACGTTTTCGTGCATGCAGCCGGCGTTCATCGATTTATTAGACGTAGTCACGTCAAAAATAAAATTAAAATTATGTATTCTGCAAAGCTGAAATAAAGTAGGTAAGTTTATTTTTGACTCTACATTAATAAACTATAAATATTACCAGAAAAAAAAACAAAATATAAAAGGTTTCCATTCCACAAAATGATAAACTTACATGTAAAGCAATCCGATACTTTTACTCGAAAAAAGGGTTGGTGCTTGAATGCTTGGTTACATAGAAAGAAAGTCAAAGGAAAACACAGAAGTTAGAACGCTTTTTTCGTCTATGGTATAAAATTACAAGCAAGTGCGTACCAAATGTAAGATAAAGTTACAAACACCTGAGTAAATGCGTTAGTTGAATACCTTAACTTACATGAAAGTTACACAAACCTAAAAAGCTTTTACGGATGTAAGTTAGAATAGTTTTCTGTGGTTACGATTACAGCTTCCTGTCATAACAAAAAAAGACTTGTAAAATTTGTTTCAACTGACAAACAATATACATATTGTATATTCTTGCAAACACTCTTGTAAGTTCAGCAAACAGCTCGCTCCTCCACCATGTCCGTTCCTAAGAGCTCGGAATTCTTACCTATACTAATGGGATAAAGTTTTATGGGTGGAATACGCCCCCAATGATCCGAAGCATGGATCACATGCGGTGCTGAGTTTAGCGGAAATTCTTCAACTTTCAACTAAGTTACAACGTACGGGCATAAAATACGGTGAAAGGGGAACTTATTAAAATCCTCAACTATGCGAAAGCTGTCTATGTAAAGACATGATATTATACCCAGCGAGGCTCACGCTTGCTTCATTAGTGGCAAGTCTTGAAAAATATCTACGTGTGTAGGTAGCAATCTGTTATATAATAGTAGGTAATAATAGTTTAGTCAGATAATTAAAATCCAATCAATGTCGTATAGTAAGCGTCATACAAGTTTCGTCTGGTGAGCCACGTGACAAAGATGCGCAGAACGCATTTTTAGGTCAAATTGGTTCTGCGCATCTTTGTCACATGGTTCGCCAGAAGACAACGCTTTTGTATACAGATAAATCATTGAATAAAAATAAAAACTCACTGACTAAAAATAATTGAATTCATAATAGATTCATGGACTTAGGGTATTTACTAAAAATCTATAAAAAGATTGTCCATAAAATAACTGCGGTCTCATTTCTCATTCTCATTCGTTTAAACTCAAAGCAAATCAAATTGCGCAAACAAAATCTCCAGAAGCCGGCCAAATTAAACTTTTACTCCAACGATACGTATCAACCCCAAATTGTATTCCAGCGGGGTTAAAAAGTTCCTTTTTTTCCATAATTACATGTACTGGGATTAAAATTTATTACAGCCCACTTTGAGGTTTACGTTTCGTATCTTTACTTTGCGGGGCCTAAGTAAATATTTTATTACGACAAACATAATAAGAGTTGAAATTTTGCGAGAGTACTTAGATACTTTTATGGCTCAGTTAAATCGTGGAGCTTTGAGAAGTCTTGTGCTCAATCATCTGTGTTGAATCGACCCGACTCTGAACGAGATAAAGAGACGTTTACTACTCGTACTTTTCCCATTTATTTCGAAACTTATTTATCATAGTTTTACCATAATATCTTTATAGTTACTTATACTATATTATTAAATTATTATCTAATTTCATTTTACTATTTATTTCTATTATTGTCAAGTGTTACTGTTGTTTATTTAATTTTATAACGTGAATTTTAAATTTAATAAGAGTTGTATAATTTATATGTGTGATATATTAACAATTATTTATTAGTGTAAGTGGTCTGTGACCGTACTGATTAAATAAAATAAATACAATAATACGGCTCAAAAAAAAAATGTTCTATTTCACACCAGTCTTATAAAATGCAACGATCGACGAAGCAAATGTATTGATGCATTTCAACATCTTTCAATATTAAATAGCTTTATTGCTGCGCCTTTCAACCGAATCGAATTGAAATATTGAAACAATCATCGATATCCGGGTTTTGGATCCTACATACATTAATATTTTAGGTTTTTATTCGGCTAATTTATGATAATTTCAAATTCTTCTCGTTGTCGAGTCAATCGTGTCACTAGTTCTTTCGGTGAAAGTATTTTAAGTGAAAAATTTAAAATGAAACAAACTTTTTACAACATTTTTCACTTTGCACGTCATATGCAGACGAGTATGATGGCTAGCCCGGAAACCGCATAAGTATATGTATGTATGATCCGCCTACGTCAGGTGATCGAATTTCACAGCCCATCGCCTAGCGATCGATAGTACATTCCACTCATCGGGGATTCTTTTACTGGATTTAGATAACCTTTCAAGGGTTATTTATTTGATATTTCTTTTACACTCTGCGCAGAAAGATACTACACGATATAGGAATGAATATGTGTATGGGGTTATGAGTAGTATTGTATTCAAAGGAAGGTATATTTGTTTTTACTAACGATGTAAATATCGATGGTTTTCACATGTTAGTTTGAAGAGCTAGTGAGGTTACGGGGCATTTACCTCAAAATGTGTCAATGTGTAAATTAATTTTACTAAGTATAACCTGTTAATCATATTAGAAAATTAATATAAGTAATTTGCATGTCGAATACTGACGAAGTATGTGGTACATACTATACCAATGTAAACCTTGTAATGACCATATTGAAGTATGGACTTCAGGCAAATAAATCTAATTTCTCATTTCATTTCATTTAGTAACAATTTTGGTTACGGGCAGGTGTGATTTCTATCATCAGAAGTACGCCTAGCTCGTTTAATCGATGCGTTCCCATCGAGTAACACTCCGAGTCAGGGTGTTACTCGCTGGGAAAAAAAATTAAAATGGCGTTACTCGATGGGAATCGCTAATATTTACATAAAAAAAGTATTTTTATGTGAAAATGAATTAAAATCGGCAAAAACACATTGCAAAATGCTCCGTGCGCATTCCTCGTTGTAAACATAACCAATTCCGACACAACTCAAAACAGTAGTACATCTTGCGTAGAAATTGCAGATTCATAAATGTTAAGTTCCGTATACGGCGTCTATGCAGTGTTTACCTCTCCCTGCAAGTTTAACTGTATTGTGAGTTAATTGCAACTTGCGCAGTTTCCCAAAGTTGCCGCTGCTTTAGTATGCGGTATAATCGTGTGTTATAGGACTTTTCAACTTGGATTGCTTGATACGGTCATTCCTTACAATTAGAGTCTTGTTTGTTTTTCCCTGAGTCTAGTTGTATACTCAACGAATGTTTAGAGACAAAAAAAGGGTATTGTGAGATAATTTATGAGTTTTTTATCATAAGCATTGACCACTAGACATAATAAAGTTATAAAAATAACTTCCGTCTTTTCGCTTCTTATGTGTTTTTCCCGACGTTAAGCTGTTGTGTGAAAAAAGCCAAAATTAGCGAAAAAAAAAAACTGAACTGAAAGAAAATAAAGAAAGACAGGAAATTAGTTTATTGGCTCCTCTAAGTATACAAATGTAAGTAGTTACTTATCACATGTAACATTTTTTTAACACTTAAGACGTATAGGTACCTTAATAAGTGGGTAATTACATGAAAAAACTACTTAATGGAGACCAATAGGTCCGGTCGCAGCATAGTGTCCTCCTACAATGCCTAGGTACCTAGCAATCTAGATACCTAGAAGGCAGGACAACGCTGGTTTTCAGCCCGGGCCTATGAGCAGTGACGAAAGAGGTGCACTTCATCTTAATTTTACCTACTAAGTTTTGTAAATCTCAACTGTTCCTTGCATAACGTAAAGTTATATAGTGCGGCAAGATTTCCGCAATATTCGTGGCAAGTGGTACTGAGGCGCATTTCCAACGAGCACGACATGTGCAGACGCGCCGCTGCGGTCGCCGAGCCCGCCCTAGCTGAACATTTCATTACGAACTGCTCGCTAGTGGAAATATAAGAGTTTAGCAGAAATAGAGCAGACAATTAAATGTAAGGACACTGCACATGTTGGCATTATTAACAGTTTAAAGATGTATAATATTTATTTACATTATTCCTACTATTATACATGTTTTAAAAGCCCATTCTGAGGTTAAAAAAATGATTTATCACAGTGTGTCATGATGTTTGAGTTGAGAAAACTTTTAATAGTGTAGAGCCATAGATTAATAACCGTGTTCCTATAGAACACCAAGATAGACAGTATCAAACCAAAATGGATACGGAAACAGGACAGAAAAGTTTCAGACACCCTGTCAATAAAAAATAAGTAGTTAATAGTTACTTTTTACGATGTAGTTCTATTAACAATGAAAAAGCCTAGTAGTTTTAATATATGGTTATTAATAATAATAATAATAAACATTCACACACATAAAATATAAAATAAAATATAATAATATAAAATATATCATGCCCCCTGTTACTTCTTTCGTAAATTTGCATCGGACCAAAATGTACTAGAAGTAAGCCAATGTGGCTCCCTTTTCTTTGTCGCATTTTCAATGTACTACAGTGTGATTCTATACTTTAATACCTCTATGTGTAGAACTAAGAATTAAGCAAGTCAATATTTATTCTTAAAAACAAATTACAATACAATAAAAAAAAAAAATGGACAAACATATGGTTTGAATAATTATTTTCTTGTAACATATAAGTATTACAAAAGTTTTTCTTAGTTTTACCATGTTTTACATAACTTCAGACCTGAAAATAAAACTTCCATTGGATTACAACGAAGATAAATTCGATAGCAGCTGTAAAAAATATGAGATCACGTATCAGCTCGGAGAATCGGAAAATGCAGGAAAGCTGAAATTCCGAACCGGTTAAAAGCTCCGAATCGGTTGAAAGAGAAAAGGATTTCACCGGTAAAGTTTTAACTTGTCACCTTTCTTTCTTTTTCTTATCCTTTCAACTAGATAAATAGATAGGTAAGGTACTCCAACTACTGATACCAGATACTGTCTTAAGTGTAGGTCTTATTATTCGATATTTTTATTATCATAAATCAATATATATTTATACGACAGACAACGTACAGGCCAAACTAGGAACGTAGAGACTTGAAACTTAGAGGGTGTGTTCAACAAGAGCTGTCAAGAGTAAGCGCATACTAAGAAAGGAATTTTGGAAATTCGCAACGCAAATAAAGTTGCGGGCTTCAGCTAGTTGAAATATATGTAGAGAGAGACTGACATCGTCGTTTTCATAACGAACTAACATACCTAATTCCTTTTTTTCTTCTTCCACCCCCGAATGCGTGTCTACATTCAGTTTTTTTGCCTGTTAACTCGATTCGTGGGAGTCACTGAACGGAAATAATATTTATTTTGAAATTCACTGACTCCCCCATTTGTGCGAGATTGCTTCGTAGTAGACGCAGAACGAGTCGTTTCTGTCAGTCAGTCATGACAAAGCCTTATAAATAAATTGTCTGATGCCGACGTCAAGCTTACCAAGTACTTCAAGCCCAAAGTCAAGCTTAATAAGCAACTCAGCTGTTACCTGTCATTACTGCAAGGAATTCATAAACTACGTATAATTTATAAAACCTAATACTACTACTGTTCAAAATAAAGCAGAAACGACATAATTTGCGACACAAGTGCCTAAATGAAAAACAAGGAGTTCTTCAATTTCCCGATACTGTTTCCGACACACCGCGCCGCTTGGAAACAAGTCGTCGCTTAGCCCCTAACTTGAAAGTGCTACAGACTTTTACATTAATCGACGCGACACATTCTCGCGGCAATAGCGACACGCTAGGAAAATTTAAAGTGAATTTTGTAGACATGTTTAGATAGAACGCAACAGTTTTTGATTGACACGCTAGACAAGAGCGTGGAGGCTGGCTGAGTGCGGTTTCAGACTAGCGTATTTTTTGGTATATACGGGTGACACTTCAAAACCGTGTCGCGCGTATACTGGCGTTTACGCTCCGTTTTTTCTAGCGAGTCAGATTTGTCAAGAAAAGATACGCGCGACAAGCGGCAGTTGCGCGTTCACGGCACAATTCACAAAGTCTTCTTCTTCTTATCGTGTCACAAGTGCGCTTCGAAGAGGTTCCTTTCGTGAACTTGACGGATGTTTTCGAACTTTTTAGGTTCTACAACATTCCGGTTTTCTCACGATGTTTTCCTTCGCCGTTAATCACGTGTTTTAATGCACACATAGATTTTTTGAACAGAAAAATCCATTGATGTGCGACCGGATTCGAACCAACGGCCATCGGATCGAAAGTCGAGGCCACTCTCACTCGGCTAACACGGCAAAAGCACTGCAGGTGTCGCATCGAGTGATGTGAGCTCTAGGGCGGCACGTAGCCTCGCTTATTTGTCATCCGGGGCGTATAATTTGCCAGCGGACTGCAGCGCCCTCTATGCAGAATAATTAATTGTCCTTCTACCAGCTGGCGTTTATTTTATGCGTTCTAAAGTGGTGGAAATTAGCTGCTTCGTATGAAAGCTGACCCGTTTTCTATGAAACAAAAGTAACAATACAAAAGGTATAATTTAATGTTGATGTTTTGTTAGCAAAACTAAAATATCGGCGCATTTTCGAACTGTGGCTGAAAATGGAGGAAAAATTGGTTGTCTGTAAAGTTGGTTTACGGACGATAGTTTAACGTGACTACCAGCGTAACGGGACAATGAGTGTTACAGGATAATGAGCGTTACCGGACAATGACGTCGTTTTCGTGCATGCAGCCGGTGCGGGGCGGGCGGCGTTCTTCGATTGATTAGACGCAGTCACGTCAAAAATGCGTTTTCCTCGCCTGTTCATAGTTAATGATATCTCTACCTACTTCTTTATTTGGATACGAAATACTCAATTTCTCAATAGGTCAAGAAAATAAACGCCATAGTAACACGACACCAGATCTAGCGAAAATATTTATAGCCTTCAAACCCCATCTAGTTCAAGTTTAGCCATATAATGCTTTCTAGATCGGGTGCTAATGTCTCCCAGACCGTGCTCAGGTTAACAAGTGCACGTTGATGTAACACATTTGTAGACTTCGTGACTGACATCGCACAATAATTTTTCCTTGAGTTTTTTTAAATAAAGATATTAAAATATATACCTATTTGGTCTTCCCACCACTTCCTTCATTCACTTCTTCTTCATTGGTGGGAAGGCACGCAAATTTAGTTAGTCTTAATGCAATACATGATTATTCTCTATTTACTTCTATAGGTAAGTCAGTATGTCAGTCAGTCATTTATTGCCATATTGGGTAGGTAGGTTACATCTAAGTTGTCTATAAGTAAGAGCAGCTACACAATATTACCTGTTCGGGGTGTTGCAATCAATAAAGGCCGATATTAATGGTCTTTAAGCAAAAACAGAAAAATATTTTTTTTGTAATAATAGGTAAACTTAAATTATATGTCACCAAAAGAGTTTGAATTTTATCCGACATAACGCTACAGTAGAAATTACTGCGAAGCAGACATGTTTTAAGACGAATTTCGCGTTACAATGAATAAAACATGCAGTGGACGTATACACGAGCGTAGCGCAACTTGCCACTCGTATTTTCACACCAATAAATTCTAGCTTTACGCTGCGAAGAATTACCATAAAACTGTATCATCGTATATTCTCAGCTGTGATACGAACCTTTGTACAGCGTGTCCCAATGTGGTAATAAGAGCTAGAGTTTTATTTCGACGCTACATTCCCAATGGGTCTCCTTTATGTTTGTGTATCAAAAACACCATTCGTATAGTGCCTTGCGACCCCCTTTCCATATTGTATAATGGTTTTGCCAGATCTTCTTTAGCGTTTTTGTTATTTTGATGCATGTATATTTTTTCTTTCGTTTATTTGTGGAGCCAATAAATGATCTTCTTTGTTTTTCCAGTAACGAATAAGCTGAATAGGATAATGGAACTCTGGACTTTTAATTTTCATGTTTTTAAAGCTCTTAAAGTTAGTATTATTCAAATCTACAGTACTAATTCTATCGGCATATTTTTGGTCATCAATCGTACATATATCGATGCTAACCATCAATCGATCAAATTTCAGACTAAATTCTCTCTGAAATTTCAATATTTACGACGAATCCTCAGATAACTGGCCATATTTCATGTACCGGTAGTATTCGAGGCTTGCTCTGCTACGTTGGCGTTTAGTAACGTACCATAGTGAAAAGAGATAGGTCACTCTATTCTGAAGTCATAATCATTTGTAGTTCGTATTTTTTAGTTCGTCAGTCCGGACTAAGCCTTTTTATATATGTATAATACTGCATTGCCTCTTTGTAGTGTGATGTTATTTTTTGGGTCATGATATGTTACTTGCTATGCCGGATAATCTGAATCGGCTAGCTCGTGTATTTTGATTTCCCTACAATAAAAAATCAAGAATCGAAATCGTTTTGCTTACATTACGGCAATGGCAAAGTATGAAACTACTTTGCTGAGTGAGCCAGCTGTTCATAAGGTTGCAACATGTTTCGAATAGCAAAGATGCACCCAATTTAGGTATATTGAAAACAATAAGCCCGCGTCCTATTGTGCGCAATATCAGACTCAATTTCGAAAGGAAAGTTAAAAAGTTTTTGCCGTAAAGCGTTGGGCTTGAGGAAATAGCACTTGGATTATTGGAAGATGAAAGATTATGGGATTGAATTGTGCCAGATCCTTTATAAATGCTTGAGTAATTTTTCTGTATCCGAAATTTTTTATTGTATTTATTATAAATAAACAAAGGAAAACCTCAAAATGTGTACCAACTCGATGTAAAACATTATTTTTCTTTTCAGGTAAATCCAGAAAATATACACTTTTGTACCAGTAAAAGTAAGTTGTGTCTCGGAGCTTTCATCAAAGTTTTTTTTATTTTTAGACTACGCAAAAATGAGTGAACTGTATTAATATTTTTTAATAAATTAGTGAAACAATATAAATAAAGGTAAGTCGTGTCAATTACACTATTTATAACTCAAGAACGGATGAACTATGATGGGGGGGGGGGGGTGAACCAGGAGACGGACATAGGATATTTTTTATCCCGATGTTGAAAATTCCCAACGCAAAAAAAGATGCGGGCGACAGCTAGTAATTGATAAAAGAACAGTGATTTATCAACCGTAAATTCGCCAACGCCATTTCAAAATATTATATTTATATTCAAACAAACATCGGCGACAAAAACGCAGAACAAAAAAAATCTGCGACAAACGATCCGAAAACAAACGGCATTTTTCGTAATTACGTTCGCATCCTGCTGATTTCTTTTTCATTTGCTCGCTTTGCGCATATTTTAAAAGTTACTGGGTTCCGTAGAAAAGCAATTTGGTTTGAAGTCCTTCCTGTAGCGTAGGACTTAAGAACTGCTGTATAATATTGCATTCTAAGAACTGGATGCTACAATTTCGAATACTCATATCTTGGTATAAAGCAAAAAGCAAAATATTATGCTAAACATGAATTAATACTCTTTAAAAATACTTTTGCCTTTATTTTTGTAAGGAAACTTTTTTATAAAATCGCTACTCTTATCCTCGTACCATGTGGCCTAAACTGCTGGCAGAAGCTTTTTTGTAGCATATTTATAAATATTTGACAAGCTCTTGCAATCGTATTTTTTTGAGATTATTTCATTGTCTTAATTAGGCACTAAACATATAAATTTATTTCATAAAACCATTAGCGTGGCGATAAGTAAGAAAATATCGTGAGGAAAGTAGCATGTCATAACCTAAAAAAAACATTCAAAAACATATGTCAAGTGCACGAAAATAGCTTCGAGGCGCACTTGAAATCCTCTCAACACACTGGTTCAAAAGAACTCGTGACACGATAAGAAAAAGAAGTAGGAAGAAATTATGATATTAAGGTATTCATTCCTATATGTATTGATAACGCCTTCCATTAAGTAATTGCGTGTTCATTCGACATTTATCTACAGCTCTCAGTTCATAGCGCGTTCTTAATTAATTTTCAGAGAGTCGGTTGTTATAAAAGCAATAAATATAATAATTCGTTGTCCGCCCGCCCTCACAGCCGCCCTACAATTTACTTACAGACTTTGTACGGAGTTTGCCCTTAACACAGCTCGAAAAGAACAGCTTAACCTTAGCAATCAATTATTTTACAGTTATGTGGGTTTAACACACGATATAGTATACGGAATAATAGCACAATTTGGTGGGAATTTGCTAAAATTTTGAATGAGCTTGATATTACGTTTGAAGGGGCGATTCTTCTTGAATGGCATTTACAACTGGGCGTTTCCGTGTTTTTCAGGGCATTGTCAGTCTGGCTTTCAACATTATAGGTGTATTCAGGCAGGTAGATGGATTTACGAGGAGAAGAAGACCAAAGAAAAGATGGATGGCCACGTAGGGCTTCGATTCCCATAGGTTGGTGCAGGTCAGACATTTTGATGGTCAGCCTCGAAGGCCTAGTAATTTTACCTGCTGAGTAGCTACTGTAGCCCTTCTAACCGGAACACAGTCATGCTAACACATTACTGGTTTGCGACACAATATCTGGCACTGTGTTGGTACCCACCTAGACGGCATCCTGCAGGGACGCCTCCTAACGGTAGTACGGTGGATTACCATTATCCTCGTAGCAAGCTTCGAAAATAAACATAGTTCAAAATAAACGACTGAGGCAGCCGTTTCCTCCTAAACTCTGCGCTTATTATACCCGTACACAATATTGAGATTTTTCCGAGACCCAAGTTTTAGTTATCTCTTGAAATAAGCAATTTGAAACCTCTGGGGCAATAAACAATTTTGTGCAGATGCTATCGGAGTAATACATTGAAAAAGTACATGAATAAATTACATATATCTCGTGATTTTATACGTTTTAGTAAATAAGGCGTAACTTTGTTGTTAGAAAATTACTTTCACTGTTTCTTGTTACTTTTTGGGATAATCTTGTTAGGAAAAAAGTGGGAAATCAATTGGCTTATTTTATCCAGAAATATGAATAGCAGAAAAAAATAACGCGTTATTAAGCATGAGATTTTTCTTTCAGATCTTTTGGTACTGTAATGCAAGATGGCTCGACGACATTGTTAATGGCATCGATCAAACCCTGACATGTTTTTTTTATGTTAACAAGTGGCGAGACTATCATGGCGCTCTCCCGATGGTATGAGATCACGCCTGCCCATAACCATAACATAATGCTACACAGGAC
Source organism: Lobophora halterata (assembly GCA_932526365.1). NCBI lineage: Eukaryota > Metazoa > Arthropoda > Insecta > Lepidoptera > Geometridae > Lobophora > Lobophora halterata. Next base: position 10,792,299 of record OW052002.1, read on the forward strand.
TTTAATTCCTATAAGCCAGTGCAACACTGCCATAGGGCTTTTACAACTTGATAAATTTTGATGGTCAGTCTCGAAAGCCCAGTAATATCACTTTCCATCAAGAGACAGCTTAGTTCGTCGCATTCCATATTTCCATAAAACCAACTTCATCGCTTATCAACTTTAGGCAAAGTGAAGAGAGGTTGGCGCTAGGCAGAACCGCCTGGAGAATCTTTGTGTTAGTCGTTACCCAGAGGTTTATAAGAAGAACAGTTCCTTTGTTGTACTATGAAATTAACTATCCAGAACTGTCCCTATCACCAGTATATTCAGCTCGTTATGACGCTCTAACCTCCGTTTATACCTCGTTTAAAACTCCGGTTATTAGATTCCCTCGCGTCACAAAGTACCTAAGCTAGTCCCGAACGCAAACTGTCTGATAAACCGTCTAGACGGGGCTAAACACAAAATGTACTTCGCGGGTACGTGTGAAATACAGCTCACAATAACTAAGTTTGCACCGAAACAAGGAGTTTAGGAAGTCAGGAAGTAGTTACGGGTTATGAGAAAAGTAGATAAATAGAGGTTTGTCACAGCTTTCCGCTGATGTGGTATGGTTCAACCATAGATGAATAACGGTATCAAAGCAAAATGAATGCGGAATATAAGGCAGAAAATTTTCAGACACCGTGTCAATAAAAATGAAATAAAACATAAACATTCACACACTCACACCCCTGCACTAGGACTCCCTGTGTCTTTATTTGTGTGTGTTTTTTTTTGTGACGAATAAATATCTTTATTTTCAAATAATGTTTGTCTTCTTCTTATCGTCACTAGTTCCTTCAAACCAGTGTGGTGAAAGGATTTCAAGTGCGCCTCGAAGAGGCTCCTTTCGTGCACTCGACACATGTTTTAGAACTTTTGGTTCTACGACATGCCGGTTTCCTCACGATGTTTTCCTTCACCGTTGCGAGAACGTGGGATGCTTACATAGATTTTTTCTACCGAAAAAACCTATTTCACATGACTGCCACCGGGATTCGTACCCGCGACCATCAGATCGCAAGGTAAGGGCCTCATCCACTCGGCCACCACGTCCTCTAATAATATTTAATAATCTAATAATGTTTGTTACGATGTAGCTTTCTCAAAAATGAAAAAGCCTAGTAGTTTTAACATATGATATTTATCTAGCCCTGTTACTTCTCTTTTTCGAAATTTAGCCTCGGTTCAAAATGTACTGGAAGTCAGCTAATTAAGATCCCTTTTTTTGGCGCATTTTCAATGTACTACAGTGTGGCTCTATACTTTAATACTTCTGTGGGTTCTAACCAATGTCTACGGCAACGTCTACGCAGGTCTGGCACCTAGGCAGCAGGTCATTAATTTAAATCGTAATCTTGTTTGTTTAATCCTTTAAGGCCCAGAATCCCGCATGCTGCTATCTCACTCGCACATTAGTACATTTTTAAAGATATAAATTGAATGAGTACAATTTCAAAAAAGTGAAGCAGTTAATTTAATTCGTAATTATATATTTTTTGTTTTGATATGTTTAACATATGGTAAACATACACAAAACACACGAAAACTGTATCAAAAGAACTGTACTTTTTACAGTTCTTTTGATTCGGTTTCCGTGTCATGGTTCTATTTCTAAACGATTGCTTGCCAAATCAATTTCTCACAATATAAAAGCTGACATGAACTCTTTCGACGAAAAGTTTATTTTAACCGTTCAGCACCTTTCTCCATCTCGATCACGGTGGGACTCAAAGGGTGGCGAAAGAAGGGTGACTTTCAAAGGTATCAGTAATACCCTGAGAGACCCACATCACAGAAAAGATACCGTGCTCAACACGCAGTACAACAGTATAAACGGTGCCAACGCTCTACCAACTAATCCTTTTATTTATTATGGAATCCAAAGTTTTTGAGGTTAGATATTAGATGCTTAGCCTATTCTATTGAACCAAAATAAAAAAAAACTAAGTTAAGTAGTTTCTACAAGATTGAGAAACATATTTGCTATTCGATCACGCAGAAGCATAGACTTCCGTATCAACTCGTAGCTTACTCGTACTAACTCGTACGAGTACATTTGTATTTGTATTTATTTATTTAAAAAGATAGAAGCTTAGAGTTCTTAACCAAAACACTTATGCCCACTTGCACCAAACTGTCAAAGTCCCTAAGCAATTACTTTACTCGCTTGGTAGTTCTTAACGAACTTAAGAACTGCCAAGCGAGTAAAGTAATTGCTTAGGAACTTTGAAAGTTTGGTGCAAGTAGGCATTACAACCTTAAACTAAAACTTAAAAAAGCTAATAAATCCTGAATAATATTTCTAGATAAATAGATAAATGTCCAATAGCATGTATGGTACATTCAGTACTGATAACAATAAGTATTTTCTTATTCTTACCGGGTTTACTCAATACTCTTCACAGAAGAGTTAGGAAAAGTAAAGTTTTAGTTGAACAATTTACGTTTAAATATTAACGAGTTATGGTTGCTGACGGAAACTGCATTCTCAGGCTATTTTGTAAATGGTTAGTATTGAAATGGTACAGATTGAAAATAATATATTAATAAAAATTTGAATCAATTTGAACGACTAGTGAATGGTTCAAGCTTGTTTTTGAGTTTTTGATTTTATCATAATATAGTCTTTCGTGATATTTTAACTTCAGGAGCACATAGCTCGTCTCTTCATTGTTAACATACAAAAGTACTGTGCGGTTATTTGAAAAATTTGGAGTTTAGGATTAATAAATCTCAGACACTGTACTTGACGCTATCGGTTAATCTTGTTAGTAAGTAACATTATTGCAATTTCTCGTTAGCTCGACACCGTTTGTCTGAACACCGCTTAGATCAGCCAGCTCCGATGCAATTATGAGGGTAAACAGCTCCACGCCTGCAATCAGGACTCCAATTAATCATCAGACTGGAGCGGAAGGCGTCACGCTTCCTGGGAGATGAACTCTACTACACTTGAGGGCTTTTCTCTGAGGATAATAGTTATAAAAAATAAATTAGACGTTTTACACAACTCTATAGAAGGCGTGACGTACTATCTTAAGAGAAAGTTACGTTGAGCAATTGATCTTTTAACGATATCTTAAATTCATCAAATTTACACTACCTACTTGTACATACAACTTTCAGAATAATCACTTCCTTTTCAGTCAAAATCAGAAGTCTAATCAGAGGAGTTAGTGAGCCTTAGACTTTGGGACTACGTGTCGTTTCCACTCACTTATCTTTAAAGATCTATTTACTACAAACTAAGTACTTAATTCATCAACTCCCAACCCTTGAAAAACCTCTTCCCATCTCCACTGTATGCACAATTAATTAATTTATGTATTATAGGTAATAGGTACAACTACTTATTTAATTTTTTCAGCTGTTGTGATGTTTGTGAATAAAGCTGTGTTTTATTTAATATTAAGGTTAGTTTTTTATTAGACATTATTAATTTTATTACAGCATAAGCTAACTACTACAATCTATATATAGATATATTACAAAATTTACAAAAGGAAACAATTGGGCCACCCATAGACCGTTGCAAACGATCTATAGGTAGCTCAACTATATATATTATATTCTATAGACATTATCCATTTACTATAGAATATAAATATACTATAGAAAAAGATAACGCCTGTTTGTCAGCATGTGTCACCGTTTTATGTAATAATGTATTTCCTCTAATTTAATGTTTTCTGGTTTAAAAATATTGAACCTCAAGGGTAGGAATGTACCTATCATTTGATTTAATTTAATGATTTTATAAGATCGGTTGAGCTTAATCAACTTCATTTTCCACGAGTCTCCTTAAGTAACTAAATCCAATTGCTACTGACACGGGTAAAGAGAATAAAATTTTTTTTTTGATCGAAAGCTAAATTTACCTCGGTCTTTAATTTATCTCCTACTTTAACTATCTAGATTACCGACCAGCATCAGCGTTGTGTCTTGATCTACCACCTCAGTATTTGCGAAGCTCCTTTGCTCCCGTATCGTACACACAGTCTGTGTATGGTATGTACAGACAGCGTCATAGATAAGTATCCCCCTTGCATTACAATACCCAGCTTCAAATCCCTTTAAAATCACCGTTGCGGCGAATGAAGAAGTTATGCCTTTAAAAAATAGATTATATTTGTATAACCGTATGTAAGTCTAAAAATAATTTTAAGTATTACAATTTTTTGAAAGGATTTATAGATGGGCGTTTTGTGCAAGGGGGATACTTATCTCTGACGCTGTCTGTACACAGGCTGTTTGTCCTATTCCCCGCCTGTACCGTACAGGCTGTGTCGCACGGCACGTGTCAACAAACAAATGACAAGATGTTTGACGTCCCCACAGATCTCGGATACTTTCGGCTGTCGCCCCCAAAAGATCGGTTAATGAAAGAGATGCAAGTATAGCTTTTTATGATTAAGAGCAGTATAGAACTAAGTCACGTCACTCAAAACATTTTGAAGCACCTGAGACCCCGTCAGTTATTGTTTGTAAATTATTTTATCTTTTTACAATAATCTACAAAATGAAACCATTTTATTAATTTTAAAGAGCATGGTTACTTGCTCAATCAACACGTGTGGCACAACGCATAGAAATAACCCAGATAATCATTCATTTCACAGGTGAGTAAAGAAAATATTTGGTTTATTTTCGTAGAAAAATTTATGGACAATTTTCTTCTACAATTAGTTATAAAATCGTTGTGCCTTGTGGAGTTTTGATTGCTCTTGCCGTGTGTACAAATCGTTCTTACATATATGGAGAAATAATAGATTTTTCATGTAAAAACAAATATTGCTTCGTTACGCTAGGGCTTGATAAAATGATGACGTCATGAAATATCGATAGTACCTAATGAGTAGGTAGTTATGCAAAGTGGTACAAAACTCTTTTCATTTCTATCGTTAGGGTATTTTTACCTAGTTAAAATAAATTTACTACTTGTGACATTTTTATTTTGTTTCTTAAAATACGAGTATTATTATAACTAATCGTTTTTACTTATTTAATTTCAGCTTACCAAAGGATCCGCAAAACTGAAAAAAATGGTTACAAATTCTTCAGAAACAGAGCGATCATCAAAACAATATAAAAGTTTGCAGCAATCATTTTAAAAACGATTTTTTTTTATTCAGAATACATTAACGTGTTTTGAAGAAAGGTTCGCTGCCTACGTTACATGTTCCAGTAAGTACCATGTTGGACAATGTTTCAATTCAGGCGTAAATAATGTATTTTGTGACCTTATGCCGACTTGTACAAAGTTGTCAAAGCTCTTAAGCAATCTCGCTTGGCAGTTTTTAACGGTTCAGATTCAGACCGATCAAGATCTGTCAAGCGAGTGAAGTAATTGTTTAGAACTTTGGAAGTTTGGTGCAAGTAGGCATTAGTCAAGTAATTATTAGATAGGTACTTAAATCATAAATCAACCTCTTTTACAGATTCAACTCAAGAAAAAGCGAGATCCAACTTCATATTGCAATTGGATCCCTATTTTATAGTACCTACCTTAGCTACCTGAAACTAATAGGCTACATATATTATGACAGACAGGTATACTTACGTATCGGGCCAACATATAATGACAAAACTCAGAATTAATATTCTTAAATAAAGTATTTTTCAGTCATTGAATAAAACATTTGCATGGGCTTCATTATTGTTTATAATAATAATTTAGTAATATATAATCAACCAACTTTAAAAAAAGAACAGATCACACAATCGACTTTCTAGCTATTACAATCTTATTTCGAAGACTACCGCCTATTTGGATTGGTGAGTGAGTTGTAGGTAAATATTGGTAAGTCCTGCTACAATGTATTATGAATGTAAGTTTGTGAGGATGGATAAGTTTTTGTTCCTGAATAACGCCAAAACTTGGCTATTTAGTCTTTAGTATCTAATAAATAATAACCAAACGCATCTCATTCCTTTGGTTAAAATCTTCATATGTACAGGTGGTGACGTAATCAGTGAATAATCTTTCAGCTAGGGGGGACTTCAGGTCTAATCAGAAAATGAAAATATGTACCCAGTAAAAATTCTAAGTCCGTGGGATTTCTACTGGGAACATATTTTCATTTTCTGATGACCCCCACACGCAGCTGAAGGATTATCCACTCATTAACCCTCTATTAACAACATGATTGTGTAGTAGGCACTATTTTTTTCTCTATTAAGACTTGTGACGCAAAATGGGTAGGTACCACAGTTATCGATGTCGATAAAACATCTTATTGAATGTCCATCACTATTTTTGAGCACCACATAGACAATCACTCGCACATGCTTATTATCATTTCTTGTATCGCATTTGAAATGTCATTACCCCTCTTTACATTCTAACTTTATGGACGTCCCGCATTTGAACGCCAATCCAACACAGCCCAACATGCTTTTCCGACCTTATTAACAAGGCAGCTAGTTACATTATTGCGTAACGAAACAATTATCTGTTTGAGTTATAATGTTGTGTTTTTAAATTAACTAGATTTACACCCGTATTCCAAGACATTCCTCAAACTCAAACTCTCCTTACGTTAGTAAAATAATAGCCGCCGCTTTACTAAAGGTTTGGCTGTCACCTGTCAAATTTCAAATGTAAGTATTTCCTTGAGAGATAAAATCGTCTTAGAATACAGGTGTTAGAAATCCATGTTTCACTATTTTCAAACAAATATATTCATTTGTTAATATTTTATCGCACATTTAATCTGTCACACGTGACGTAGCACATCGGCGCCACGTTATATTTCAGTCGTAGCAAGTCTATGCCACGTAGCAAGTCTACACTACTAGCACGCCTACACTACGTAGCACGCTTACACCACGTAGCGCGCCTACGTCATGTAGCACCCCTACGCCACGTAGCACGTCTTCTCTTTATTTCATGTCGTAGTACTGTCATCGTCTACGTTACGTTAAAGTCTACGCCACGTAGCATATCTACGTTATTAGACATACTGGTCTCGGCAGTTACATGGAGAAAAAAATCTTGTTATAGTTCTGTAATTCTGTAATTCTTTATTGTACACACAAACACATTAGAATATAAATCATAAAAGAAAAGACATGTACAAAGGCGAGCTTAACCCTAATAAGAGTTTTCTATAATTTTTCTATTTATTAAAATTCTAGTTGAATTTGTGACAGCAAGAATAATTTAGTAACGATTACACTAATAATAATTCCTGCAACGAAATTTAGTAACGATTACAGTAAATAGTTCTAGGTAACAAAAGTTAAAATATATTATAGGTTACTATCTGTCTCGCTATCCCATTTATTTTTTATCCGAGTGTGTACCATCGATAGGGTTTTTCTATGGGTTTTTTCTCAAACGTAAACGTTAAATGTAGTCTTGAAAAAAAAATACGTACCTATGCATTATAATTACCTACATCGCATTGTGGCCTAAATACAATATTACAATAATTAATTACATCCGAAAACTAGCACGTACTTGTACTTGTTCATCACATAAATGGTCGCTCTTAGCCTTTAGGTAGAAAAATATAAAATTATTGTTCAAAGTACTGGAAAATGTGTCTTCATTGTTGACACTGTTACGGACCCAGTAGATACATTTTAAAAATAGTATCTTATTCCTGCGAACAAAGACATTCATCATTTTCTTTACATATCTCTCTCGTAAATACAAAAATGATAATAACTTTTTTCTGCTGTGGTTCCATTGCTACTATCGTATTATTAGCATGAACAATGGCTTGTTTGAGGTCACAGAGATCTAAAAATTTAGAATTAACTATTTCAAAGTTTTTTACTATATACAATTTCCGCCCTCATTAATTTTTTGTTCAATCAACAGATATTAATAAATACAAGTGATCTAGATCTGGATTGGCCTGAAATAAGAAATGGACACAAAATTACGTTCAGAGCCTAAAAATAACTATGTCTTTAAGCCTTAGGGCCGGCGCACATACGGCGAAGCGCAGCGCAAAGCATTTTTCACTATCAAACTATTATCGACATTGTTTCAATGTCATTACAATGAGGACGTCGATAATAGTTTCACAGTGAAAAATGCTTTGCGCTGCGCTCCACCGCATGTGCGCTGGCCCTATTGCACGCAGGCGAAACACCAAATGAGTTCACTTTAAAAGCAAAAGAACACAAAACGAATAAAATTATGTTATCAGTTGCTTCCATAGCCAGGTTTTTCCAAGTTTTTCCACTCCTGGTCTAACAATGGATTCCGGCTTACAGATTGTTTTCTTCCAAGCCATTGTGCGGCCGATCGCAGAGATTGGATGGAAATGAGACCTGGGGCTGTGTTACAAAATACAAGGATCCACTGCTTGTATGAGAGTCTCGGGGAAATCAGATGAAAAATATTGTTACATTATTTTACCTGTTTATTTACTAGGAGAATTTATAGACTACACAATTACCTATATTAAAAATATGTTTTAGCATTTAGTTAATTGTTTAGTTATGTAAATAAAACATCCGTAAAATAAAATAGTATCATATATATATCATGTACACTTAAAAATATTATAGATTTATAGGTTTGGATTTTTGTTTTGTTGAAGTTGTGATGAACAAGCATCGCGTCCGCATGGTTCGATAAATCAAGACAGTATAGAATGCATTTAGTAATAAGCACGTAGCAATAAATATTTAATATAGCCTCAGCTATACCCTTAATCGATGGGAATTCCTCGATGCCGACCCGTCGCTATAATTGCACGAAATTGCGTGCGCGGCCCCGACGACGAACAGAAAATATTTATTCAACTCAGAATTCCCTAAGTTACTCGACTTTTTTACTGAACGGGTATTTTTTCTTTGTTCACGAAATTGAATTCGCATTCATTGCTTTATGAAGGCTATTTCTCGTTTTAATTCGGGCCGTAATACCGTGCCTATTTTTAAAGAATAATTTGAATAGCTGCGGGCACCGACCTTCCCGTACTACTGAAAATATTGTATGAGCGTGCGGAGAAAAAAATAGCGATTCATTGACCATAGTTTCAGAAATCTTAGAGCAGTGTTCACATCCTGCTCATTGAAATTGAATAATCGTTATTTTTACTATATATTTTGGTACGTTTACTTGGTGTTTTCTCTTAATCATAAAAACTTAATATATGTCTAACTGATTATTTAATAATATTCAATACCGTCCGTTAGTGACGTCAGTTTCGTAACCCTTTTTGGATTGATAACTAATTTCTAAGTGCTATGAGGTCGAGAACCGGGCTCCTAAAGTTTAGGAATTCTTTAGACGTAAGATATTTTTTTATCGTCGGTGCAATGAATCTGGATCGTAAAGATCTCCCTAGCGAGTAAAATAACGGCTTAGGAATTCGTAAAGTTTGGTGCAAGGGGGCATAAGTTGCTTAGTTACTTAAAAAACATAGAAATGAACTAACGGACACACAATATTGGCCTTAAAATTTTATAGTCTAGTGTGTTCAGGCAATCTCTGGGAATATGTATACAGTGCAAATGATTCATGTTCAACGAAGCTACTGCAGTTCAGCAAAGTCCAACGATCTCATACGTAAAGTTAGATGACGGCATAATTAAAAGCTAGCTCAAAGTCTCTTCGCCAAAATAGCTGAACGAACACCCGTCGAGGTTTGAGATGTAAATCAAAACCCCAAAAGCCTTCGAATTTCTCTTTGATGTGTTAATTTTATATTCGAGAACTGTCCCCGGCAGAATCTCTTATCGGCTTAACATTAATTAAGTATTCAAGCTATTTTACATACATAAACAGATGCTCTACTTTAAGCTCTAGGAAGATTTTAATATTGGCACTGTGATTTCAATATTTGATTAGGTCATTTTGTTGAAAAATCATTACCGTAAGTATACCATTTTATATCTGTTTTTATTTTGTAAGCTTAAAGTCTCCTTTATTTCATTAATTGATTTATTTATTTATGTTAGCCTGTTACAGTTGTAAGAGTTATCAATAAAGTTCATCCCACTGCTGGGCAAAGGCCTCTTCTTTCTTTTTCCACTCAGTTATATTTTGTGTTGAGTTCGGGGCCATAGCGTTCCTACATAATCTTCTATTTCATCTCTTCATCTAGTAAGAGGTTTCCCTCTTCTTCTTCTTCATTACTTGATTGGTATAGCTTTATTAGTCATTATCGAAATACGACAGAGAATGGCGACAGAAATTTAAATATTTTTGTATGTACTCAAACAAAAACACTTTTAAAAATCTGAACTTCTAAGCGGTTCAGTTTTTATGTGGCTAGTATATTTTAAGGCTTGCCACATACAAACTGAAAACGTTGGACATGAACCACTAACTTGTGCCTAAATGTAACGATTATTTATATTTTCCCTTCACGTGTCCACGTGTAATGAAATGGCAAAGCCATAACCAATTTATCATAGTTATAGTCTGCCTCGTTTCGCGTAGTTACAAAAGTAATACAATATTTCAGCTAGCAAGCATTAAATGTCCACTAGCGACCATATTTGGCCTCATTAACTTTATTTAGCGGAAAGAAAATAAGAAAAACAACTTAACCTGTAATGCCCCATTACCGACATAATTCCGGACATAAATACCGTGACCAGTGGTCGGGGAATTCTCCTACTTACTAGCCTTTTCCCTGAGATAGGAAACCGTAGGGGGCCTGATGTAAATAACTTGAATGTAAGTGTTTTTTTTTATTAACGAAAAACGTTTATTCTTCGCGTTTGGCTCCACGCATAGTATGTTAAGCCAGTGTCAAGTAAATTATCACATTCGTGGTCAAGTTATTTATTATACATGTTTTAATGAATTATTGTAAAAATTTTAAAATTATTTGGTCAAAATCAGCGTATATTTCTTACTGATATCTGTTATGCACACGGATAGGCGAATGTCAAGTGTTTGGAAAGAGTTCCCATATCAGGATTATCATTTGTGCTCTGCTAGTTTTGGAGCTAGATGGCGCAGTGTAAATGTCCAAATATGACTTACTATTTAGTAGATAGGACCGATTTATAATATTCTTAAATATTTTTAGTTTCTTTTAGTCATTAACACTGATTGCGTAAGCGGACAGGCGTGCACTTTAAAATTAATGATCAATGCCAATACCAACAGATGTATAAAACTTCAATGACTGAAGTTTTATTTTATTCCTTTACCTACCAGTTTTTAATACAACACTCTTAATATCGCTTTGCAAATATCGCAGTTTCGAAATGCACTCACTGATCCACAAATCCTTTCAGTCTCATCCCATCACTTATAGCACTACGTCATGCACTAAAATATTCTTGTATGAAGTTTGTTGGCGCCCAACACGGGCATAGACAACAGTAAAATGCGGTTCCACGTCACTGCTTTTATTCGCTTTAAAACTTTCGCACAAGAACTAACTTATTTTCATAATTCACCATTTTTCGTACGAATTTCTTTTATGTGTCATAACTCTAACTTTTCGGAATATATTGTGACACTTGCAAATAGTTATTTCCGCACTAAAGTGTATGTTGGCACGTAAGTTTGTGCATTCGAAATGTACTTATCTCTATTTTTTTTAATTTTCCCGAGTGCTACTCGGTTACTGGGTAAATGGGAAATTTTGCAACTAGATCAGGGAATTATAAACGAAACTTCGTAAGTGAAATTAAACCTTTCCCCATTTCGTTAAAACCAGTTAACTCAAACGATTATTATAGTACAGTAAAGATCAATCTAGCTTAGACAATACCAGTGAAGTCTCGAGTAACCATCTTCAAAGTGAACTCGAGCAGATAATAGATATAGAACCCAGAGGAAACGCCCGGATTATGTTACAGATGAGAAATCAGAAATGCTGGGTAAAACAAACATGCCACAAAAAGCCGGATTATTATCAAAAATCTGAATAGTTTTTTTTTTTAAATTAGCTTATTTTTATGATTAAGTTGGCAGAGCCCCAGCAGAAGGAATATTACAGGCTAATAATGAATAAATTAATGAATTGCTAATTGAGTAATATCTTAACAATATCTAGATGAGTATTTTCACAACAACAATTACAGCACACATTCAGCAATTACAACAATCACGTCGACTTCATACGTTTAGTTGGGTATTATCACACAAACAACATCTAGTTGAGAATTTCACTACAACAATAGTCAGGTACTAACGTACTTGTAAGGTACTCACTGCCATATTTTCGGGGAGTTTTAATTTAAATTCTCTCTTGTTTATAGCCAGGCTAAATACGAGTATTTGCTGTTGCAGCTCATTGTTTATTGTGAGGGAAAAGAAAGGTAATGTTTTCAGTCATATTTTATTTTAAATATATGTATATACATAACTGAAAAATATAACCCACAGGAAAAATTCCTAAAAGCAAAATTACTACTAAGATTTTCTTTGAATTTGGCATGAATTCTTTATGTACGGAAGATTTTGAGCTTTTGTATAATATATATTTAGAAGTAAATCGAATTGTAATTTTAGTCAGAATGATAGATCAATGTCCGCAGTCAAAAAATATGAATCTCCCATAGAAGAAAAGTGCGGGTCTTTTCAAGGAAACTTGGCATCAAAAGGGATGTTGTAAGTAACGGCCGAACCTTTTCCATTTGGTCCACTAGGCACATGGTATATTAAGATAACTAGCTCAATTTATACAAAGATAATAAAACGAGGAACGAAAAGTTTCTGCTCTTAGTCCGTATTTCTAGTGCCAAGTCACATCTCATATTTTTTTTGTGACAGATAATTAACTTACATTTATTTAGTTATTTTTTTAGTTTTTTTCATTTATGATACATCTATGTTATAATTTTTTGCATACCCAAGTGGTAGGTGTAAGTTGGCACCACCATTATGTAGTAGCATTTTAAAAACCCTGTTTAGAAACCCTTATTACGCGAATAAATAATTTTAATTTATGTCTATCCGGACAAAGATAGTTTATTTTTGTTATCTAATATATTTATTGTTCGCCTGTTGGCAAAGGCCTCCTCCAAATTACTTCATCTTGTTCAATCTTTGGCAGTTTCATACCATTTCTCGTCACAGGCAACATCATCTCTTCAACTAAATCAATCTAGATTCTAAACTTTAAAACTTTTTGAATTGAAAACTTCTTTAGGTGCGCTATAAAAAATATTTTGTGGGGAATGAATATGACTGGGTTCCAGCGCTCGGTTATGTAACACTCCTTCGGGTAAAGTCGGCTCAGATCGCCTTGTTGAAGTTTTCACTTCTACAGTGTGGTCATAAGCACACGCCATTTTTTCTGTTCCTTGTGTCCATTGCATTTTATTTAGTTTCTCCCATCTTGTTATTTCTGTATACATTTTGCTCCAAAAGTGGTGCTCCAACTGTTCTCTTTGGTCTGTGCCGAAGGGCAGTACGGGGACACGACTCAAACTATTGTATTATTCAAATAGCGCCATATTGCAGAACCTTTCAGTCCAAGAGAAATCTTAGTACCCTCGGAATTGTTATTGACGTATAATTTCATAGCAGATGGTCAGCACCCGATTGGTCAGAAGAAACATTAAATTCAGAATTTAGAGTCTTCGAGGTCAGAACGCAATTCTTAGGTCATATTAGTTCTGCGCATCATTGTCACGTGGTTCGCCAGAGGACAACTTGTATATCGCATGTATTGTATGTATGTATTGTATATATTATACGCGGTGCTTCGCAATGTCTACAAATTTCTAAGATTGTATACGAAGATAAAATTAATAATAAATTTCAAATATTTTTCCAAATATTATATATAATTAGCTAATTTTAAAGTTCAAGTCATTCCCAAACGTTATAACGTTCCAAAGTTTAATATAAATTTGCTTAAGCTGATATCAGACGGTTCACTCGAGTGAAAGTTCACTCCAGTGAATGGTTCATTTTCCTTTCATTCCATGTTCACACGGCTTAGAGGGAATGATATAGAAAAGAACATTCACTTTTCTTTTCTATTCATGTGTCATCGAATGTAGTCGTGCGACCGGTGCAAGTCAGCGCAGAAAAAATATAAACACGCGACGTCCTTCGGCTACAGTACTCGAGACAAAATGGCGAATGCCGAATGAACGTTCTCTCAGTGTTCAGACCGTTCATTTCTCGGTCATTCGGAGTGGGCGTGAAAGATGCGAATGCCAATATCTAACACTGTTGGATCGATTCACTAATGAATTAATTCGGCACTAATGTTTCATTTTGTGTTCAGATGCGTCACTTGGAGTGAAAGATGCAAAATGAAAGACGAAAATGAACAAAAAAATACCCGTCTGATATCAGCTTTATCTCTGCTCCCTAGCCTAACTACAAGATTACTCTCGTGATATTTCACGCGAATTTCTACACAATTACCGGGTGGAATTAATTAACATACGTCAACCTATTTGTTTAGGAGTGCACAGGTGTGTATCATTTGTTGCTGTGATTACTGACTTGGAGAAGACTTGGAGAAACGGTGGCTGGTACAAATCACAAGCGTAAAATCTAACCATAGACATTAAGCTAGTATACAATACTAGCACGCAACTTTATATGCATATAATTTGTGAAAATATGCTACTTCCTATTTTTAGTAATACTTTTTTTGCAAAGAATGATCCTTATCAGCAACAGAATCCATTGGTTCAATGATTATACAGAGCGTTTTTTTATTAAAAACCATTCGGGTCATTTCCGTTAAAAGTTAAAGATTAAAAAAAAACGAAATATGCAGTTATTGTTTTCTTATAAATCGAGGGCATGACTCTTTTCACGACTTTTTTTCCTACTCTCGTTGGTTGCCCTGCCCTTCTCAAAAAATCACCCTGTATATGTAGATATGATCATTTTTGTACATGAATGGCGTAATTTTGATTTCAAAGAAAATGAAGGTTACAATTTTTGCAAGATCAGGCTTTTTGGAAAAGCTCACTTCGACTTGTTACTTGTACCATACATTTATGGTATCCTAGTAATTCAGCTCCGTCAAGTCTGAAGGCTTCACTGCCGCTTGCGAGAGAAAATCAACTCTTATTAATTTTCGGGTGATAAAGTTGGTACCTATAGAAGTATAAAGGTATATAACCATATTGTAGTACTCTTCTTCTTATCGTGTCAGTAGTTCCTTCGAACCAGTGTGGTAAAAGTATTTCAAGTACGCCTCGAAGAGGCTCCTTTTGTGCACTCGACACCTTTTTTCGAACTTTTTGGTTCTACGACATGCCGGTTTCCTCACGATGTTTTCCTTCACCGTTGCGAGAACGTGGGATGCATACATAGATTTCTTCAACCGAAGAAACCCATTTACGCATGACTGCCACCGGGATTTGAACCCGCGACCATCAGATCGCAAATCAAGGGCCTCATCCACTCGGCCACCACCTCCTATACCCTGAAAACGCGTCAAAAAAGCTAATATTGCCAACTTCTGGTACATTTAAGTCCAATGCTAACTTTCGATACAGAGAAGTAACACTGCTTCTAAACTATTTCATTGTTAATATTACTCTATCGTAAAAATTTACAAAACAATTATTAAATGGAGATCTTTACATGTTTTACAACTACAGGGTTACTGAATTTTTTTTGGCCTATTTTCCGCCTTCGTCTTGCTTTGATACTCTCAATAATGTTAGTGTTCTGTAGGAACAGCGTTATTTATCAATATTGGGATGGTACAAAAGTAACGGCAATATTTATTTAACTAATTGAGGCCTCCAGCTTCACCCACGTGGTGCTGAGATGAAAAAGTAGCCTATACATTTTTCCAGATTACTAACTAACGATACCGAATTTCAACTCAGTCAGATCAGTAATTTCAGCGTGACTGAGCATGAGCATCAAGAGTGTACCAATCCATTCATCGATATTTTATATATATGAAAAAAAATTTTTGGTTGTCGAGTTATTTGAAAAAATATAAGTGTATGTTTCGTGTCCGAAATTATTTTTGAACTCAGTTCTGGCATTTGGCATCTTAGCCATTTCCATAAATAATAACCCTAATAGCCTATCGGAATACCTCCACGGCATTTGGCGTCCCATTGAAGTGGATTCTGGTTCGATATCTATAAATCGTGTAGCACTGAGCTCATTTATCGCGTAATTGCTAAGAGCATTCCGACCCTTAACGTCCCTCTGGTCACGACGCAGCACACTCGTATATAACACATGACATAGTAGAGTATGATACGACCAGTAGGAAAACTACATGTTTGAATTCAATCGTTTCATTTATCTAATGTTAAGCTTAAGACTAGTCCAGTATCTAGTAGATACTGTACTGTAGCACTTCAATGCTTCAATGCAAATTGAAGAATGTTCTATCTATCTAGTACTCATAGGCCCGGGCTGAAAACCAGCGTTGTCCTGTCTGCTCTAGGTATCTAGATTGCTGGGTACCTAGGCATTTTAGGACGACACTATGCTGAGACCGGACCCATTGGTCTCCATGACTTATTAAGGCATACCTAGTTATTTATGTTATAATGTTTTATGTACCTGCTTACATTTGTAGCTATACCTACTTAGAGGAGCCAATAAACAAATTTATTTTCTTCTTTTTCTTTTTTATTCGTAATGAAACTCATGTCGGAAGTCTTAGAACGACTTGAAAACTATACCAGAGCCTGTCAATTGGCTCTAGAAAAAAGAAGATCCCAGCTAACTCTAGAATCTTGTCTTTTTCTAGACTCTAGAAAAGTAGGTAAAAGTAAGTTATAAATTTAAATTTTTACTTTGGTAGATTAATGGTATCTAGGGTAAAACTGGGTTATAAAGATATGTGCCCAATTTTACCTAAAAACTTTACTTTCGAA
Source organism: Lobophora halterata (assembly GCA_932526365.1). NCBI lineage: Eukaryota > Metazoa > Arthropoda > Insecta > Lepidoptera > Geometridae > Lobophora > Lobophora halterata. The sequence goes on from OW052002.1 coordinate 10,809,084, forward strand.
AATCAAATTAGAGCTATAAATAATTAAAGTTTTTAGCATTATGCTATGCTTCATACTTCACCTACTTTCATTTGATTTTCGAAAGTAAATATTTTAGGAAAAGGTGCACATATCCTTTCGGGGCATCTATCCTGGATTTACCCTAATCATTTCCCTCTCCGTGCTTGGTATTCATTCTGTGGTACAGAGGACATCAACTAAAGTAGCCCTGATGGCCCTCCGATATGATGAGCCAACCAATAGAACGAATAAGGAAAATGTATGTTCTTGAAACCAATATCCATAGACGAATCTCTCGAATAGACGTAGTTGCAATGTGTTCTACGATCACATATTTTGTTAATTATAATTCAACAACTGACCTTAAAGTCAGTACCTATATAAACATGTATGAAACATGACTTTTTAATTTAAAGGTATACGGAGCTTTGTTTTAGTCATGGGATCTTTTACCGACAGGAGCGTGTGGTGTTTTACCTATTATATTACAGAAAACTCTATTTAAAATATTTTCTTTATGCCGGCTTAGAGAAGAAATTAAATGAATTAAAAAAAATATATATCTTTCAACCGACTTCATAAAAGTAGGAGGTTATCAATTCGGTTGATTTCTTTTTTTATGTTTGTTAACTTACAATTTTCTTGTATATAAACCGATTTAAAAAACTTTTACTTTTTTTGAGAGGATATTCTTCTACATTGGTCTCGTGGAAAGAATTTTCATGAAAATCTGTTTAATACTTTGGTTTTGAAATCAAAATACCTGAAAAAAATACGTTATCCAAGTAAACGAAATTGTGTATTTTGCTTCCCCGTGACTAAGACGATTATAACCTGTGAATATTAAGTGGTGTTTGCGGTCACTAAAACAGTCCAATTGAAGTTGGTTTTAGAATGCTTTTGTAAAACCTTGATTATATTTTATAAACAGATTTGTATGAAAGTGGAAATAAAATAAAATAAAACTTGAATTACTTATACGAAACTTTTACTAGAAAACGACTTCCAAACAGGTTTTCATCTGTTTCCTGAAAGGTAAACTTTACTTCAGAGAGCCATTGTCCCTCTTAAGTTCCGTTTCACGCATTTTCAGGCCACGTGGAAGTACCAAAGTATTTTTGTATTTAAATTCTACCAATTGTCACAAGGGATGCTCGAAGGGCATAGGTATAGTACGGCTGGTGGAATTAGTTTGGTTTGAAGTTCGCGCTCTGCAGCATTCGCTCTACATATAGTATGGTCAGCTAACTTCAAACCGACCTAGATCCGCCGGCCGTATTTTCATAGCAAGCATTTTAAATAAGTCGTGTTTGTATGTATGGAGAATCAGAAGTATCTTATCTATCTACTTATTTAAACGGCGGGACTCAAAATACTTAGGAAGTAGCACAAAGAAGTGTGATTTTTCTTTAACTATTTTTGAGCGTGGTAGCTAATATGCGTTTTTTCTTTACGTACCATTCCAAATATCTTTTGAATTGTTTATTACTGATTTAAGTAGTTTAGTTTTATCATCATCAGTATAATTAGTGTATATCTTAGTACTCTGTGGTATAATATACAGTTTTATCACGCTGTATGCCTCCCTTTAGATAATAGGTATAAAAAATAGCATCACTATATTACGAGAAGGAAGAAAGTAAAAAAGTAGATTTAGTAACAACAAAATCTGTGCCGCCGTACCTTATGAATTTCTAAAAGTGATCCTGACCTTAAGAAGAAATATTGTCCTATCCCCTGTCTCGTCGGGGCTCAACATAAGAACTGAGACTGGATTCTGACCCTCATACAATATGCAAAAATACTTTGTTATTCCTTTGATTCCAATAAAAATACATGCGAAGAATCCTCTGAATGGATAAAGCCTATTGTTCGCGTACGAGCTTTCTTTCAAGACAGGAAAATAGTAACATGACTTATTATTATCATACACATTTTTTATAATGTAACATCTTTGTATTAATAAATAGTATAAATATTTTGTAATAAATCCGCTTAACTTCTAAATAAAGGTCTTAATTAACTTAACTCTAGTTTAGAATTTTAGTATCTAAACCAAAGCGCCGAAAACAGAAAACCCAAGTCAGAACTTGGCACGTCGCCTCTTCACGAGGCATCCTCAGAAGATGTGGACTCGCCGAAATCTGAAACGACTAAAAACTGACTACTTTGTATAATTGTTAATATTGTCTTAGTAAAATGTACACTATTCTGTCAATACACAATAAACTGTGTGTAAACAGATAATAATCTGGTAATTAATTGGTTTACATTACAGAATACAACGCTTTCCATACCTACCATTGTCTACCATTTGTAGTTAGTAATAATAGAATATGTATTATAATAATTAACTTATTACACGCACGACATGACATGGATGGCCGAGTGGCAAGTGAGTTGAACTGCCACGCATATGTCGCGGGTTTGATTCCCGCTTCAGGACAAACATTTGAGTGATGAACATCGGTATTTGTCCTGAGTCTGTGTGTTTTCTATCTATGTAGTTATTCTATGATAGGTATAATAATGATGATAAGATGATCTGCGCGCTATAGCTGGCAGAAAGTGGATGAGAAGAGCCGAAGATCGGGCTCAGTGGTGCGCCTTGGGAGAGACCTACGTCCAGCAGTGGACTGCTATAGGTTGATGATGAGGTATAAGAATAACTCTTTTACTCATTGGGTTTTTTTTTTCTCAACAAGTAACACCGTGATTATTTATTTGTCGAAGTAGAATTTATTAGCATGGAACTGCTAAATCATATCAACAAATTATATAAATATATTTAGTAATAAATCCGCTTGATTTCTAAACAAAGGTTTTAATTAGAGGCATCATCAGGAGGTGTGGACTCGAGGACGAAGTTCGAAACGAGAAGAAAGAAACGTTTCGAACTTCGGCGAGTCCACACCTCCTGATGATGCCTCGTGTAGAGGCGAAACACGTGTCGTATCTTTGAACTTTGGTTTTCTGTTCGTTGACTCTTTGGTTTATAATATAGTAATATGTACTAAAGTTCTAAACTAAAGTTAAGTTAATTAAAACCTTTGTTTAGAAATCAAGCGGATTTATTACTAAATATATTTATATAATTTGTTGATATTTATGGATTTCCGCAAAGTAACGCCTGAATCAATCAATTAACCGCTAAATCATCTCTTTATATAATACTGCAATGCAAAAATACGCTTTAAAAGACGGTCATTAACAAAAACACTGTAATTTATCAACAAGGTTACAGAATTCCCGAAAATCCCCGGATCCATTATTATTCTGCATTTTCTCGTCTTGGTGAGAATTTGCGTAATCCCAGCGATTTTTTTGACCTTAAAATGTCTCCCTAATAAGGTATGGCAGTAACCTGGTATATAGCAATCTACTATTTATGAGTTTGTTTCTGAGATAACATTTCTGGATTGAAACGGAAGTAATAGATTAAAATTCCCTCATTTTCGTCATGCAAAAAGCAACAAAATTATATTTAAACACCACCTGCTCGACAATATCACATTACATATCATGCTATCATCAAGGTAAAGCAAAGCATTACCTACCTAGGGATGTAATGTTGTATGAAACTCCCAAGGGTAGTAATGTAATTTGAATTTGGAACGTCAAATTCGTGTGGAAACTTGTGGAAAACTCTAAGTAAAAGAACGCCCATAATGGCATTGAAAAAGTTTTGTTCTAAAATCGAACTGGCCACTCATAAAAAAAAAAAAAGGCGCGACTTCAAACATTGTGAAACAAAAGACGGTGTTGGCTGCTGAGTTCGGAGCCCTTGCTTTTTATTGCCTCGCAGAAGGTGTGAAAAGTAGAGTATGCTCCTCTGGGATAAAGCCTGTCTTCGTCTTGGGCAGCTTGAACCCCTCGCGTCACTCAGGACTCTACATAACTCCCTTGCTTCGCTCAGGAGTTAACTGAGTCCCTCGTTAGCTCAGGGTTCAATATGCCACCCGCGACATAAGACAATGATTTATCCCCTTAGTGCATAATCCACTATTACCTATAAGTAAATCTATGAAAGAATTTTTTTACTATACTGTCCCTCTGCTGCGCAACGGTCTCCCTCATATTTACCAGGTTTGTATGTAAGTTGTTTTTATTTTTCATGTTTTAATTCGTTATTTTAATAGTCTCTGTGCAGTAGGGCATCGATTGCTACTACAATGTTAGGTTACATCGCTCTTGTTAAAACGCCAAACCAGACACCGATCTCGTTTTATAAATTTTCCGACCTTTTTGGTATTGTATTTTGTCTTTATTTATTTAAAAAGATAGAAGCTTACAGTTCTTAACCAAAACACTTACTACCTTAAACTTAAACTTGAAAAAAACTTATAAATCCTGGATTCTAATTTCCAATTTTATCATTAAATATATCGACATGCTGGTGCTAGTGGACAAATTAATTAATGAGCGCGAGTGCTCTGGCCGTCGTTGCGTTGTCCGCGTGGTGGGTCCGCGACACGCAGGTACCTATAGAACAGATCGTGGCGCCGACGCCCGGTACGCAAGTATTTGTTCGGCACATACAGAGACACATCCTCGACCACACCGTCACTTACCATCAGGTGAGGTAGTGGTCAAAAGCTTGCCTATTTCAAAAAAAAAAAAAAAAAAAGACATGCTACCTAATATGTTCGGATCATTTACACTATTTTGCAGGATCAGACAGTAATGTATAGCTAGATTCAGTTTCCGCCTTAGCCCTAGTATGTAGGTACGTACAATAAAATAACTTTTATTGTTTACAGACAGATCAGCAATTGTATACTTCCTATTTAGTTAGTTATCTATCTATATCTTTCTCGATCTCTCTATCTTTATCGAAATGGGTTTTAATGAAGCGCTAAAGAGGCGCAACCGTTCTAAGCCCAGGCGGCCTGTTAAATGGCTACCGAGTCTCATAAATCAGGAGGCGAGACGATAAGGCAACTTAGTCACCGCCCAGAACAGCTATTTACCGGAGTAAGCCTCATTAAGCTGCCGTCAAACACCTAAGGCTAACAAATGCCCCTGAGTTACACCGGAAATTCTGCCAAACAGTTTACTTGACGGCATTTTTTGGTTGCGTGGACGCAGGTCATCATCATCAGTCATCAGTCACTATTGTAATATTTGGTTTGAAAATGGTCAAAAATTACGTTGATTACTACGTCTATAGTATAAATAGATCTACGAGTATATTCTACAACGTCTAAAGAGTCTTCGCAGCGTTATTTTCTAATGTGTTTAGTCAGGAAATGAAGTTAGTGATAGATTTTCATGCATCAAAAAAAAAAATTTAAAGTGCACTCGTAGCCTAATAAAACTTATACTGTGGGATTCTTATGATGGATACTTTTTGAGACGATACTAAGATACTTTGTGAAACCCACACCGATTTTACTTCATCCTCATTCTTTTCGATGCGTACGTACCTATTGTAAACGTACAGTTTACAAAAAAGCGTCAGCCCCTAATAAATACATTGAGTTAGTTGTTTCCTTTCTGTTCGTGTTATATTATGAAAGCGTGTGACCCAGTGACATGGATACTTGGAAAGCTCCATCGAGACTCAGGAATCTTTTTATTGGCCTGCCATATGATGTGCAGAACCCTGTGGGTACCGTAGATTTATGTGCCACTTATACATCAATTCATCTTTTATCCGATTTTTTTTCATTTTTAACGACCACTACTCCCATTTTCGGCCACCACTCGGTCAAAGCTTTATTCCAGCTGCCATCAATAATTATTAAAATTATGTTCTTGTATAATTTTAATAATTTATACACTGACTAAAATAACCTTCCGATGTAAAATGTGTTATTCTTTCTAACTTATCCACTTGACAACTGCAACTTAGTTTGCGTTCCACACAATTGCACAAAATTCCTTTCTTATTTCTCTTTCAGCTCTTGAAAAACACATCCTCCAAGTTTCAAGCCTCTACGTCCACTAGCTTAGCTTGTAAGACAGTTAGTCAGTAATTTATTCTGTCAGTCAGGACTTAGCTATGATTTGATAAATTTAGCATAAATATAAAATAATACAAAGGTACGTGATTAAATGTCCAAGACGAGTTTTATATTAAGACGTGACTGCATTGAGACCATAAGTGAATTCTTCACAAGTGAGCTTCGATGGCTCTACGGTTCGTGATATTAGGTAATTTCAGGACTTACTGAAAATCACTAAGACCGTTCTGAAGTTTTCTAAACTTACCATTTCATGAACCACTTTCAAAGAAGGCTTTGTATCGATAAAGTTCGATTATATCAGAGTGTTTCGGTCGTTACCTCCAGCAATGTTCTCTGAAGTTTAAATAAAAGATTTTGGGCTCGCGTTCTAAAGTTTTCTGAGTCGCTTTTACAGGTTAAAGTTTTTAGAAATGGCTAACGGCAGTCTTTTTTTTCAGGTAAGTTAATAATTGATTATTTTTAAAGTTATAGAGACAATGAACATTGGTTCACCATTCCATAACATAGGCAGAACATACTGTACCCTCTAAAGCTGGTTTCAGACTACGCTATAATATAATAGCATATAGTATATAGCTCATAGCACAACAATATCGCGCACCATACATTGTTATGGACACTTTCACACTGTACTGTACTATATATTATTGGCTTACTATACGCTATAAATTGGTGCGATTCGCTGAGTTCATGCTGTGGTATGTCACGCGCCGCCCTCTTCCTCCTTCCTCACCCCCGGCCATCTCGCAGGATCGCGGTTAACTGAACTTGCTATATACTTTTAATGCTTGCGATATTATCGCGTAATGTGAACGCCATGCTATATAGTATAAATAGCATAAGGTCCTTCTTTGCTATACTATTATAGCACAATAGTATAGTGTAGTCTGAAACCAGCTTGACACTTCAAACTCTGCAAGAATAAATCGCAGAGTTCTTGCTCCCAGATCGATTTCGCAAGCTGATTTCTTTCAATTAGTTGCACCTCACAGTCAAAGCTGACAAGGATCTCGCTTCGTCCTGTTTCCATTATTCCGCCCCTCTCGCTTCGTTTAACGCAATGCTCCAGATTATTCTCATCTAGCTCAATTTGTTTCCTTTAGTCGACTGTAGTTCACTCAAAGCGTCCTCGGGGTATGACTAAGGTAACATAATTAGGTTTAAATCCTGACTATTCCAAATGAGAAGATATGTACAACTAGCTGGAAATATGCTAGAATATTCTTTTTTGTGTTACTGGATCTTCGTTATACCGCACAATCTCATCTGATCTATAGTGATAATGTGGCTGGCGATGGATCACGAAGGTCTAGCAAACACCTATTTACTCTTGTCTTAAAGAGACCCAAGTGGTAATTTCTGGAAAAACAGAGGTCGGTAGCGAGTTTTACTCCCTAGCGGTTCGTATGAGGAAGGTTAAGGAAAAATATTAATAACACTTACATAAAGGAAAAACATTGAGCGGTTTTATCGCTAACAAGCAATCTCTTCCAGACAACCTTTAGGTGGAATGGATAGTTTAGGACAAAAAGAGGTAACTAAGCCAGCGGCTGTGGTAGCTCATAAGAACCATACCTAATAAATTTCGAAAAATCTTAATAACATTAGTGAGATGCAATGCGCACCTATTATAGATGAAATTACTGTTTCTATAAATTAGATGACATTACTATTTCTATAGCAGATAAATACCTCTTCTCTTTTTTTACCTATTCAAATTTATTATATGTTTGTATGTTTTTCGAAATAAATAATAATGTTTATTTATTTTACTTTGTTCCAGGTAAAATAATGAGGATCTCTCCTATCATGTTTGTGCAGCCTCGCGAATTTACATCAGCAAAACAACATGCATGGTATTGAAACTTGTATCAGAGCAATATCCCGTTATTTCGCCGAAAAGCCCTCGGGTATTATGGTTTGCCTTGGAAATATGAACCGAATCTTTAGAAACCGATCAACTTCATTATAATGTTCATCGGTATTTGTCCTGAGTCTGGGTGTTTTCAATGTATTATATTACGCGATTACTCCGCCAATTATGAATAGATTTTTGATGACTATTTTTTTGTAGGTATATACTTATATTCTTCCGAGGTAAATCCATATAAATTTTATCCAAATCGGTTCAGTACCTAGTTAAGTTTTAAAGCAATATTTCTGAAAAAAATATGTTTTCAAACTAAATGAATGGCGTATTTTGCCTTCCTGTGAATTATGTTGTTTACATTCATTAGATTAGTCCAAATCGAAGTCGGTAGGTATTTTGTTAACTTTAATAAATTTGTCGAACGATTTATAATTATGTACCTAGTTACTTAGCAATGAGTTATTGGTGGTACTTACTCTACTACTTACTCGTAATATTACCATTTACAATTGATTTATTCAAAAATATTAAATATAATATTCTACAGAGTAATATAACTTTATTGGCTTCTTCCAATTTCACAATCACGTGATAAAATTGAAGGATTTTTTAACTCAGTAGAATTCGTTTTACTTGAGACCAAAATCTCTTGGGCGATGCTCGAAGCACGAGGCTGTTTCGAAAGTAGAAAGGAGCCAATGGCGGATTTCTTGCGATAACTCCGAAACTGTCTTTAGACGTATTTTTTTTGACGTGACTACGTCTAATAAATCGATGAACGCTGGCTGCATGCACGAAAACGTTGACGTCATTGTCCGGTAACGCTCATTGTTCCGTTACGCTGGTTATGACGTTGTCACGTTAAACTATCGTCCGTAAACCAACTTTAAAGCAATTTTTTAATTAAACTCAACTCAATTTTATAAATTTGTAGTTATAATAGGTCCTTTAATAAGAAATATAAATTTTATCAGCTATAAGGTAACTATGAATTTCAGTTTAGAACAAATTTTCCTCAACTTTAGCCAAGAATGCAAATATCTGAAGAAAAATGTATACACGTAACGTATAAACTAGTTCTTTCGAAGCAGTGTGGTGAAAGGATTTCAAGTGCGCCTCGAAGAGGCTCCTTTCGTGCAGCAACTTACAACCTGGATGGCGGAACATTGACGTGAACTTTTCCGTTAAAAAAACTCTGGCTTCTGGGCTACCCGGGCCCGAGCCTTATTTAATAGGTATGAGGGTATCAGGAGTCTTGCTTCTCATCAGCCTAATACTACCTAATACGGTGTGCTTCGGGCCTGTTGTTCAAAATCCAATGACTCTTTATCTGTGTGTAGGGGATCTTCTAAATTTTATCTGATCAATCCCAGCACATCTCACTTGAAAGGCCGTGTGTCCCCCTTTTTATTTGACGACACGTCAAGTAGTATGCGGAGTTTTTTTTTTTATATCTACAATTTTTTTTTTTTGTTCTATTATACCAAATGCACCAGTTTTATTATGTGTTATTGTAGACATTAGAAGAAGATTGTAATAATAAAGCCTTTTATTCAGACAGACATAATTCAAATAACAATTAAAATTGTAATAATATAAAATAGAGTGTAACCGTAATCAAAAAGAAAACAGAATAAGACTAAAGCAATTCGCAATTCTATTATTTTAAATCCGCGTCACACTTTGCCAATCATCCCAGCATTCTCCTGCATTCGAGGAGGCTTTATAGGGGCCACTCCAATCGCAAAAAATAGGAATTTGTCACTATAAATATATGCATAAAATTGGAATGTGAAGCGAAATAATTTGGGAAACATAATAATAATAATCTTGTTAAATTTTTCTATTAAGAATTTCTCATTAGATGCATTAAATTGGCGGGAGTATGAATCAAAACAGCAAAACGAATTCAAAAGTAAAAGCAAGCGATTGTTTCAAAGTTTGGCTCGCGTAGAACACGGTTTGATTTACGACTAAAAGATTGCTTCATAAATCACCATACACTCCGGCACAAAGCGTCGGAAAAATTATAGAAAAAACACCCTTCAAGTGCGAGTTATAACACAGGCTAAAGGGTTCTGCAGTCGGCACCAATTTTTCAATTTAATGTGTTTATAATCGTACATAGATATACATTCTTTGATTGTACTACTTCGGGGAATATCACCATTGAATATGTATATGAATTTCTGAGCAAATTGACAAATGCTGCAGATATAGAAATAGCGGGTATGGTGACAAGGGATCGATTATGAGCGTGCTTAGGTAGCGACTTTCCTGTGGCTTTCCCCACTCAGGCCAGTTAAAACACATTGGACATAGTAGTGGTATACACTATTTTAACGCTTATGTTTTATTATAGTAATTTCATAATAATTAGAAATTTTATATTCTTCCTTCCTAATCATCCACAGTGTAAAGTGATCGTAACTGCACAATTTTATTTTATTTTTACTTATCAGCCATGATATTCCCACTGCTGGGCAAAGGCCTCCCTTCTCTCTTTCCATACATCTCGGCATAGGGCATCGGTGGTCCATGTCTTGGAGAACGAATCAAGTTCGTCCCGCCATCGTCTCCTGGGTCTTCCACGACGTCGGTTGGCATTGGGTGGGCTCCATTCTGTGGTGGTATTTGCCCACTGTTCACTGGACATGCGACAGGACGTGGAATTTTATTTTGGGCGCCTTAATTTTTAGTTTGATTTTTATACTAACAGGAACCCTAAAACTGAAGCGGCCGGAGACAGACAAGTTTATACGATGGTCGAATCCCAGCTGAGGAAAACGCGATATTAATTAATCCGTCCAATTAAAATTAATTGTTTCAGGAATGAAAATGCTATTTTCCGTTCGGAAATTAATTTAAGAGTTTTATAATATATTAATTTTGTGTAGAGCTAAATTTTTAGTATGAATCAAGACTAGGTATTTTTTTTACTTAGTTTTTTTATGAAGTAGGTAACTACTAAAATATATATTACAAAACTTACAAAAGGAAACAATTGTGTTTCCATCTACCTAACCTTTTCACCACTCTTACAATCCAATTTCCAGCGAACACAAAGTAGTTTCCCATCCTTTATTCAAATGAGATAGGAAACCAAAAGCAAATATTTCAATTTTAATTTTACCTAGAATAAAATATTTAAATTATCTTCCCCACCCGAATACCTGGGGAGCTTCCGTAATACAATTTCATCCTTTGCCGACACTCAACGAAATTTTATTTTCAGGCAAAATAATATGATGCGAATTTATAAATTACATTACCTCTATCGCGTTACCAGTGACCTATTTTTTATATTTCTATTACATATTTATTTAATAACTTGGCTTGTTGAAGCCTACATTGAGTACAACATGTACTAACTAGATAGAGAAAAGGTGCCAACGGGTTTTTTTAAGCCTACTCCACCGTTTGTCTGTATGTCTGTCTGATAATGACAGAATATAAGCTCTATTGTCTCGTTTCATGAGATCCAATAGCTAGCTCTAGAGTCGAAATTTCCAAACCGCCCGTAATGTTTTACTGTCTCAAATAGCTAAAATACCAAAAGCCGCATTCTCAATCGATTTCCAGATAGTAAGCCGTAATCCTATCAAATTGTACGTAATTCTAAAAGCCTACGACACGATAGCGCGTCTTGACCTAATTCTGGGCGTGTCGACCGGCCATTTCCCGGCTATTTCACCCAAATGCTGCCCGAATCCGGGCATCGTGCCTCTAAAACGGCTTACGACATCTAATTCAGCTGACAAAAAGGGAATTTTATGGCTGCTACTAACTCCGCATTCTAATGTTATTTGGGAACAAAATTAATTTGTAATAATTTCCTTTGAAATAATTCGCAAAGGTACAATAATTTTGAGTATTAATTTGATTGTAGAACCTATGGTGTCCATCGTTATTGGTCCATTTTATTTTCATTCGGTTAAAGTAATAATAATATTATAAATAATAAATAAAATGCGTGTGGCATAAGAACAAACCAAAGTTTTTTTTACCCGACTGCAAGAAGAAGAGTTATGTTTTTCGAGTGTATGTTTGTCTGGTTCTTTGTAACACCCTCAAGGCTAAACGGCTGAACGGGCTGAATTCGTCTAGACCACGAGAGTGATATAGGCGTTTATTGGATTTTATTAGATTAATTTATTCCCTTTCATTATACACGGTCAATTTTTAATCACTAGAAAAACAATACGCAAAGTCAGTTGCCGTTACTGAAAACATATACGGCAAAAAAAAAACGATTTTTTGTCAAAATAAATTGGATAACTGTTACCGTTAGTCGTTTTCCTGTGTATTTGCGTCAGGCTGTAGCCTAGCTCGAGCCAGCTCGCAAAGCCTCGGCTCGGGCGCCGCACTCGCTCCACTGTCACTCTGCCATTTTGTAAAAATCCAAAATTCTGACTGCACAGATGCAACGTAGTACCCCGTCTGCATTGCCCATTGAATTTTTTTTGGTAAGAAATAATTGGTGGTGTATAAGAACGTTAGAAATCCCACTCCATTTTAACACTTAAGTAAGTATGTAATTTATTGTTTAAATTTAATTATTCTATAAAGCTTATTTAATGGTGTTTTCGACAGGATGTTAATAGCTAATTAATTACAAAAGCAATTTGTTGGTGTGACGGCTAATTTAATTATTGCAATATGATACAGTCATTCTAGAGTGTTTTATGCGAATAATTATACAATGAGATTTGAAAAATAATGGTTGTAAAGTACCTACATAATAGTTACAAGAAGGTGCCTCGACTTTCGATCCGAAAGTCGAGGCACGAGAGGAGCCTCTTCGAGGCGCACTTGAAATCCTTTCACGACACTTGGTGCGAAAGAAAGAACTAGTGGCTCAATAAGAAGACTTACATAATATACTCTTTAACCATCAAGAAAAGGCCTAGGTAGTCTCGTAGCTTGTTAACATAAAAAAATTTAATGCTTCTCTGAAAAAGTCATGGGAAAATCGAAAGTCAGCACTTGGTTCATTTGGCAATGTTGTTTTGGTTCGTTAGCGCATAATGCGTGCTTGATCTCATATATTTTCGTTCGTTTCTGGATTAATAAATGGCGAGTTCTGAGATATTGGTTTTTTTACTTAGTCGTGGATCTGCTAAAAGAAAATTATTTCAAATCCCTTCGTAGTTGTTTTTTTTTTCATTGAGTTGAGTGAGATATATTAACAATAAGCGTCGACAACCTTCTTTTTTCTTACAAAAACCTATAACGAGGATTAAAATTTTCAGCGACAAACGCTTTTAAAATTTCAGTAGGTATAAGTATTGTACAAAAGAAAATTACCTATTTGCAAATTATATAAATGACGTACTGGTTGATTTATTTAAAATTAGCTGACACTCGCAACTTTGTTTAAATTTATATCTTTGTAAGTACAAACACACGCGTACAAAGAAATAAATTTAAACGTCTTGACGAACATAGGTAACCTCGAAATTTCAAGTCTCTGCTTATAGTGGTATGTCCTATGCATTTTCTGTCAGTCCGTCAGTTTGTCAGGACTAAGGGTGCGTTTCCACTGACACAGAACTGGGTGGAGTGGAGAGAAGCGGGTGGTTAAATGGCCAATTACAGTGCTCGAAGTAGAGATTTAGACCACTGTGATCGGCTAAGTCACGGTCCGCTCCTCTCCACTCTGCCCAGCTCCGTATCAGTGGAAACGCACCCTTAGCCTTTGATAGATATTGATGATACATTATATATTTTAAATAAATCTGTTCAGCTACATCATGACTAAGTAATAAAGTTAAACATCTTCACACATCCATTAAAACTTTCGCGTATACATTGTGTAAATCCTCATAGAGGTTTTAGCTAGTCATGTTCAAAGGTAATTAAAATCGAGCCATTTCTCCAATGCTTATAAGGCCACAGTTTATCAGCATGATGACTCGATAAAAGCACGTTTCATAAAGAGGTGTGTACAATAAGCTCAAAAGCGTTGGACACGGTACCAAAAACGGTTTGAACCGGTACCAAAGACGTTTAGTTGGCTAATTGTCTAGAGGGAGCAATTATCTAGCCTAAACGACACAGCAGCGGGTCGGGGTGCAAAATGGGAACATTTCAGCCCCTGTTTGTGAAGCTGTGGTTTTTGTTAAATGTTTACGTTGTATAATAATTGTTTTGTTTGTAAACGGAAATTGCCATGACGAAACAATATTGACGGATGTGATCTGATATTGTTTGTTCTCGTACTTTCGCTGTCTTATTCGATTTTATTTTCAACCCTTTCACCTCACCTGTAATTTTATTGATATTCTATTGTATTTAACCTTTTCGATAACCATAATGCGTTGAATTTGGCGCTTATAGCCGGTGTGTTTTACTTGATAAACAGATACGAACCTAATAAATTATTAGTAAGGTAGATTAAGGGCCTGTTAATATTACAATTAGTAAATAAAAGGTACGACGATTTGCTCACAATAATGTTCACGTTAATTTTGACATATTTAAATCATTCAGTAACTAGACAAAGCATTGACTCAACCAATAGAGATTGACCTTTTTCAGAACAAGCGTTACTCACACAATCATCGGCAAAACCTATTTCAATATCCTCAAACTTTTCAGGTCACACCCAATAAGTTTATCCATAAAAAGAGAATTGGTAAGTTTATCAAACTTTGGGGATGACCCAAAAGTTAGTGTGTTGGGTTTCTTAGGGGCTGTAAGTTTCTTGCTCATTCACCGATCATGGCACCCATGAGATGTCTTATGACAAAGCTACGTACCCATCTGGATTTCATGATACATATCGAGTTTCGACTTATCATAAAAGAGGATTTCAGCTTTACGTGATAAAGGTATCGACTCTACGTGATAAAGATACTGTACGGTATGATATCGGTCATGTCATCGATGGGTAGATCTAAGGGTCATTTTTGTCACATTCTGAGCTTAGATAGATAGATGAACACTTTATTGTACACCGACAAGAAAAGCAGAGTAAAACAATAGAACAAGAATACAAAGGCCTTAATAGTGTACATACATAAATAAACATTTATAAGTGTGTTTCAGTGTTGGCATCTCTTGCAGATTTTATTCTAGATGGTATTTCAGTGCCAGTTTAAATGCGCAAATTGTTAGCATTACTGTGTTTGGTCTTGTGAAAATACTGGTTCTCGGGACTGACCATAAAAATTACGAACGCTTGAATGCTTAGCCTACGCATTTAAAACTCCTGTGTTATACTCACAGATCCATTAGAAAAACTAAATTGGACTTTTTAGAAAGAAGAGCTAATAGTAAATGGCGCACCATAAGAAAAGCGCCTCGTTCGTCTCGTCACTCGTCACAATGTAAATAACATAATAATTAAATAATGCAATAAGTAAATAGTGTAAATAACATAAATAACATAATAAGCTAATAAGACGATCTTACATGTAAGCAAATGAAATAAACAATAAACATTTAATAAAAGTAAAGGGTTAAGTTTTATTTTACTTAATCTTATGTTCCCTATCTTGTTGTGTACAAGGCTTTACCGATCAGTGTCCGCTAGATATCCGCTATAATCGGATACCGGATCCGGATAACGAGCGTTATAGTGGTGCTATTACATAATAACGCCGCGTAATTACTAGGCGCATCCTCTTAGGGCTTAGATAAAAGTGGTAATTGGTTGTTTATCCAATCGGGTACGCATTTGGTGTCGTTAATTTAATTTTTCGTTATTCCAAAACAACAACCATTCATAGAAAATATATGAGCATTATAAATGCAAAAGTTGTGAGATAATGTTGTTCTGGTTTAAAGGGTAAAAAATGACTGAGAACTTGCAACAAAGGAACGGTTTTGGTTGCTACAGTTACAGTACAATGTTTTACTGTAAATGCTATTTATAAATATACCTACCCGGATATATATGAGTCGCGCGACGTGGTCGCTTCCATCCGAGAGTGCTTCTTATTATATAATGCATGCATACTAAGCAATAGGTCGCGCGACCCGGCTGCGGTCGTTTGTCGCGGTCACTGGTCGCGTTTTCTAACATTGGAAGACTACCTTAAGAATTACACTAAATCTAGTGCAGAACTGCATGATGCAACGTAGCTTGAATCCAAAACTGAACAATATTATAAAAAGGTTTTAATATAGTACAATTAGGTACTTATATTATAATTCTGTATACTTTATAGCTACATTGTACCTATCAAGCGTCTCGCTTTAGCTGATGTACACGCACACTATGGTGCCACAGAAAACCATCGCTGCAGAATCAGCTGTCATGTTGCAGCACATGCTGAGTGGCTTCCAATTTTAGAGCTACCTGTTAATTTTAAGTTTTATTTGGCAATGTGTAACTAATAATGTGTGTTTAAGGTAACTCGAAATAAATATTTTTGTATTCTATTATATTATTTTCTAATATCAATGAACAAATAGGTGAGCTGAGTCCCAGCATTCAATAACATACCGTTTCTGTTTACACATGTAGGTCAGTCAGACTAACGAGGAACCGAATAAAATAGAGGCGGTGTGGCGCAAACTGTGGGCTTTGAAAACCGACAGTTTTAATTGAAAAAACAATTCAGTTGTATCTAACTGAAAATCAGAGTTTATTTTGACAATATTTTTATAAAAAATGTCATACACAGTACATTTTTTAGTTGTATTGAATTTATCGAACGTTATGTTACTTTTTTAAATGAAATCATATTGATATTTATTCACAGAATCATCGAACAAATACGCCATAATAATGATAATTCCCAAAAAGCAGCAGTACTCGATAACGCTCGCATTGTGAGACGATTCCTCTCTCTGAAGCCCTAAACCCACATTGGATCGATCTATATTGTGTAGTCACTGTAAAATTTTGTAAAAATTTTGTTATGTATTTTAAAGTTACTATACAATATGTGTTTGATTAAATATAAAATGAATAAAGACAATAAATATATTGAGTATTGAGTAATTCTGTTGCATTTAACTAAGAGACCATAATATAATAAAATTAAGGACGAAACCATTGTCAAGCCACAAGTGGCACAAAAGCCGCCAACTGACCGACGAAAAGTCATACGAAGACGATGCGAAGGACTAAGTCTAATGACCCAAGGACTGTAAATTGTCCCTGAGAGTTGAACTCAAGGCGAAGGGTTAACACCTGATGCCCTTACCTTCAGTCAAATCGGACTGTGGAGGAATCGATGATGATAATGAGCTAAGGGTTATCGATCATGATGATGAAAATCAGAGATCAAGATAAAGTATACCTACAGCGCTAGTAGGTATTAGGCTTCCAAAATGCAAACATTTATTTCATCATCTTTACCAAAAAATCATCAGAATCATGAATCATAAGGGCATCCGAATGTCTTAAATTCTACGAGCCCTTTAGCACCGACCCATGTGTTCATTAGGAGGCGTAATCTCTTACTACTAGTAGAGTGCCTAGCTCGTCATGTCCCTCATTTCCCACGACACGTTGGTCGAGTGGCAAGTGCGTTGGACTGTTACGCCGGGTGTCGCGGTTCCATTCCCACTTCAGGACAAACATTTGTGCGATGATAAGATCATCGGTATATCAGTAAATCGGTGTTTGTCCTGATTCTGGGTGTTTTCTATATATTCTATGTATGTATTTACAAAAAAAAGTATTTAAGTATTGTTTCTTATCTGGTTCCCATAGTACAAGCTCTGCTTAGTTTGGGGTATAAATAAAAAAAATATTTATTATTATTATTTATTATATACGTAAAAACCCTTGTCAGCACTTTATTCTAGTTTATTTTGTTGCAATAAGCCTTTCCCTTTCACCTCCGCAATAGTTAAGGTGTAGGTAACCGAGTGGCCCACACAGCTAAAACTCGACCTACCATTCCAACCCTTGTACACAAATAGATCACAAAGCAGGCTTCTTCTACTCCAACGTAGGTCAAGTTTCTCTAGATGCAACATGCAAATACCATTTGGTTGTTACCACTATAGTTCATATTTATTAAAATCTAGCTTGAGTTTTTTTTTGTTGCTGTTATTATATCCCTTTCACCACCGCAATAGTTAAGACGATACGGATGGTCGAGTGCCAAGTGTGTTGGACTGCCACGCCGCGCCTATGTCTTGGGTTCGATTTCCGCTTAGGACAAATATTTGTGTGATAAACATCGAGGTTTGTCCTGAGTCTGAATGTTTTTTATGTATTCTATGTATTTACAAAAAAAGTAAATAAGTACTCTTTCAGTTATCTGGCTCTCCCATAATACAAGCTCTGCTTAGTTTGGGGATAAATGGTGTTGTGTTAAATGTCCAAATTATTTATTAATGTAGTTAATGTTCAGGTAACCGAGTGGCCCGCCCACACAGCTACAACTCGACCTACCATTCCCACCCTTGTACACAAATAGATCACAAAGCAGGCTTCTTCTACTCCAACGTAGGTTAAGTATCTCTACCTAGATGTTAGTGACTTGAAAATACCATTTGATCTGATAACACTAGAAACGTTTTCATTTAATTAAATCTAACTTAGTAAGTTCGAACTTAGTAAGCCATAGAATAGAAAAAATACTCACGTTTGAATAAAATACTATGTATATTCTACTTGGATCAGCACTAAGATAAGAATGCTTTTCGTAAGAGATGTCAGAGACATACCTACTTGTATCAATTTATCAACAGTTGTCACTGTACTGTACAGCTAACAGTTATCAACAATTAATACTAATTAATATCTGAAGTTTTGACCGTTTTTTTTTATTAAAGAATTTAAAAGTATCGTACCATTTTTCAGTAGCAATCCGTTGTTCCTACTTTGAATATTTTTTTCTCGAATAGTTTTATCGTCTGTTTACACGACGATGCTTCATTTTATTTTAATTATAGTTTACCCACATACGATCCCATGTTGAGATATTTCGACATTAATTTTTTAAGACGATTAGTAGAAGGACTATCGAAGTAACCTATTGTCTCCATTAGCCATCGATCTCTCACACGAGCCATATTTACAGTTATAATACCTACGATAATAATCAGCATTCCTACACGAATGACTAATCTGGAACATTGAGAGAATACATGATCGATTCTAGTATTAATATGGACACCTGAAGTCGCGTAAAGTGGCTTTGTGTTGCCGTCAAACAGTTACTGAACTTGGCATCTTGTCAACTACCCCATTACCCTTAATATTCCCTTCGCTCTACTGATTTCCATTAAACTTTGTACATTTTAAACAGTTCCCTTTTGAGTCCACTTCAGAATTCATCTACTCAAGGGCCCGCGATAGCTTTGTTTAACTTTTTGAGCGGTTGTAGGGGACGCTGTCCGCTTAGAAAATTACGCTTAAACTTAGTAACAACTTTTTCTTATCGCGGCACTACTCTCTAACCTCAGAAGGTTTGCTGGAAGAAAACTCTTATAGGGTTAAGCTCGCCTTTGTACATGTCTTTTCTTTTATGATTTATATTCTTATGTGTTTGTGTGTACAATAAGGAATTACAGAATCACTAGTTCTTTCGAACCAGTGTGGTGAAAGGATTTCAAGTGCACCTCGTACAGGCTCCTTTCGTACACTTCAAAATTAATAACTAGCTAGCTGACACCCGCAACTTCGTTAGCGTTTTGAATCAATAAAACTCCTTTCTTACGAGCTTAGACTTTCAGTAATTTTGCCTGTGCGTTGTCTATCAGTCAGTCAGTACAAAACCTTATAAATATATAAGATAGTTTCACAGAGACGTTGGCAGCTTTTTTGACTGTCGATCTTGATCAAATAGTCACAAGTAGTTGTAGTGTCTAAAAATGTTGTGCGTTATGGTTGTTCAAGATCCGCATGTATCTGCCCGGTTAGTTATCTGAAACCGCACTAAGTACGATTTCAACAACTTAAATTTTATTGTTAACTTTTGCTCCCCTTTTCAGCAACATTTTAGCAACTTCCCTTGGTAGTCTGTGGTTCAGACTAAAGTTAACCAAACATTTAACTAACCGACCTTCCGTATTCATTTATCCTAATCTTACGGTCCCAGTTAAAACGAGACGCCAGGACGCAAAAGTTATAGGGTTAGATAAGGAGAGGTGTATCGGATTTCCCTTTGCGCCCTTTATGAACGCTGTACCTACTATTCCAATATAATCATACTGCGTACGATCTTGGAATACTTATCTGGATGTACCCGGAACCTCTCAAGTGAAAAACCAATCTCTTTCATTGCTTTTTATGGGAGAGTAGAGTTACTGCCGCTTTTAAATAACCCAATCTGGGCTTCGAGAATTTATGGCAAGGTTTATTACTAGCTAAATTATGGCTAATGAGATGTACTTTAAAATTTCAAAGGTTGACAGTCTGCAAAGATATTCGCATTGACTTTGTAATTCTTACTACATGTTCAAAACCGTAGTAGAGTCTTTGAGATGTACGTACATTCATGAGATAGATTTTGTAAGTTTCATTTTTTTTACGAATGCACGTTTAAACATATAAATGTACGGTATTTTTTTCATATGCAAATCACGAACATAGTTATCTACCAGGTTTATTGGAACATATAAGGATAATTTTATTCCTTAATCACGCTGTATACTCTACCTACTATGTTCCTATTTTACCTGTTATGTACACGTACCTACGGAGATTACTACCGTAATAAACTTCCGTAAAGTATGTCGAGTCAGTGCCTTATCCTGGAACAATAAATAATATTTCTCATTATGGCCGGCCGGGATTAACGGCACCCGTCCGGCCATGGTGCCATTCGTCCTCCCATTTGTTACCATTAGCTTATATTCTTCAATGATTATCTAACTCGATTATGTAGATTGTAACCACCTTTATAAAACTAGATTTTTTTATTTAGGACTCCATGCTCACTTGCTCCAAACACAAACATTCATAAGTGTGGCTGTCGTGCGTATACGGGCGGATTAGTACTCGCAAAACTTCAAATGCTCAACGCGCGTATGCCGGCGTTAACGCTCGGTTCTAGCGAGTGCTACGTCTCTCGTCTCTAAGCGGCGAATTCGCTCGGTTGTTTGTGGGTTTTCAGTAAGCGGATTAACTGGTCTATAGAAATCTTTTTTAAACTAATAAGTAAAATTTTATCATGTATGTAAACGTCGTTTCATGGGTTAAAGGAAAAAAAAAAAGTTTGTTATATAATATTCCCAGCATAGTTTTCATAATCCGGGTAAAAAGCACGCGTTCATCTCATAAATTGATTCGGGAAAACTTCTAAATCTGTACTAGTAGCGCCATCTGACCGTAAAGCAGCTACAGTAGGTGACTAGAACCCGAACCTACCCTAGCGACGCTACCTTGCGATTCCCAAACCTTCCCTCAAAGCCTCCCCATCTGTCGGCGGACGCGGGAACAACAAAACCCTCCCCCTTACAACGTAGTGAAGTCTCCCCTCCACGGCCTATCGATCTGCGCCACCACAACTTACGCAAACCGGGTATACCCGAGGATACAGCTCTTAAAAATTTAAATCTCACAGTACAGGAAAAACCATCAGGCCTAATTGGAACGATTCGTGATAGTGCGCAACCTACGAGTCGAAGGGCGGTGTCTTGAATCAGTAAGTGCCCCCCGACCGTCATTCATCCTTTTCATTCATGGTGACGTAGAAGAAACCATCCAGTCATTTAACACTTTATTTTGATGTGTTTATGATTAGGCGTTTGTTTTGACGTTTCTACCCATCTGCTGTACCTATGAATAAATAATCGAAAAATAAGAATTGGAAAAATTTGGTCGAGTTGAAATTTTCATATCCGTGTATGACCTTTCTCGAAATGGGTTGTTTGCATCGCCATCATGGCTCATTAATATTAGAGTACGTTTATCGAAGCTTTCCACACTCGCTAGCCTTGAATAGGTAACTGCCTGAGCAATACATATTTGATGAGTGCAGGAAATGATCAATTCGCTTTATGTACACTGAACTGTGTTTGTTAGATGACCTTCTTTATGTAATAGTACTTATTTTAACCCACTGACCTCATAAATGTCTTTATGAAAGACTTGTGCCATTTTCCGCAGGTACTCAATGGATAATGCACACACAAACCGTGAAAACTAACATGCTAGTGACAACCGGCTATACCTAGCATTGTTTAGAACATACTTTATCAGACTGATCGATTGATTATTTGTTGACAACTTTTTGTTAAACGTTTTTGTATGATCCTCACGATACAGGCTGCGCCTAGTGTGAGGGTCGCGGATCTTGCGGGTTATTGGCATAGGTATTTGAAAATCTATCAGCAACACACAATTCATTACTCATATCTGGTTTAGTTAAGACTTATTAAGGTAGACATACTAAGTTCCTATCTACATAAATACTTACATGCTGTAATATCGCACTGGAAATCTTTTCACCGCAATGGCTCGAAAGAACTTGTGACAAGATGAGAAGAAGAAGCTAAAATATTTTTTTTTTGTTTTATAAGTATTATTACTAGCACAGGCTAATAAGGTAGGGAGGCCTTTGCCCTGCAGTGGGCCAGTACAGACTGGCCCACTGCAGGGCAAAGGCCTCCCTACCTTTTTTCCACAACTTTCATTTTAACTCGAAGAATATTTTTTCAATTCCAGGAGGGCGTCGACGCGAGCGCCCCGGAAAGCACAAGCGCGGAGCTCCAAAACGACCAGCACATCGGGGCTAAGGAGCCATACGACGGTGACGATGACGGCTCCGGCCTAGAGCCCGACGAGAGCTCAGGCTCCGGCTGGGGCGCCGGCCCCGGCCCTGACGACGAAGACAGCCGCGGTTCAGGTGACACGCCCATCGACGTCGGACCCGAAGATGACGAAGACTATACCCCGAGAATCATCACCGTCGCGTCTTCCACGCTGTCACCTATGTTCGACAACAGTCCGGTCGAGCCACGACTGTTGCCGGAACCCCCGGCACCCGAGACGACCACCCAGCCGCCCCGGCCGCCTCCGCCTCCCGCCACCACAACTGAACCACCGATCCTTACAGACAATTTCGATTTAGACGTTTGTGAGTAGTGGCTGAAGCATGCCAGTTTTATTTGCTGATTATTTTAGTTTTGGAAGAGTAAAAGTTGAATAGATAATCCTTGCGATCAAAGTGGACCCTGATGGACAGTTTTGCCCGATCTCCGTCGCTTATGTTAAACATATGAAAAAAAAAATATACCAAAACATTTCGTGAAGTTGTAGTAACATATTCACCGCTCCATTTTTTTTAGATTTTTACACAATCAATTTATATCTTCAAAAATTTACAAATGTGCGAGCGAGATAGCGGCGTGTGGGATTCTGGGCTTAAATGAGAAAATTTAATTTGATTTACAAATCAGTAGTTATTGTCTGGTCATAACTTCTCTTGTGATTGGGTTTCAGTCCAACAATTATTTAATTCATTACTTTTATTCTTCCGTCCAGTTGTTATATCATTCAATGATCAATCAGCTTCTATAAAATGTCATTTTTCAACCTTGTTCTAGGAATTTTATTGAAGCAATTGATATTAGTTGACCCCTGACTTTTTATGTTGTCTTGATATCGTCTGCCAAAATATATTAAAAAGATGGATAATTTTGAGACTAAAAATTTAAACATACCATAGAAATGTTTGATGCCTTTATTATTTCATGCTCGTATATTTTTGGCAAACAATTAGTAGAGTAAGGTTGAATAAGATGTAATTATAAACTTTCAGTAACATTCTACGAAAGCGGCACAACTAACAAATTAACACCGTGACGTCATCTGAATTAACATCAAAGTACTAATTAGATATTTAATTATTCACATTGTTTTCAACCAGCGCTAAATCGCTTATCCACACCAGTTTCCTCCTTCGACCGCCAGTCGGTTCAGTACCATCGCAATGAAAGCATTATTCTAATATTTTTTTTACTGTTCAATTGGGGACAGCGCGAGCGGTAAGTATTTCGCAGTGCTTCCTTCAGTTTTATCTTGCATGACCTCGATACTAGAATCATGCAATTTTTTACAATCACTTGTTCTCTCCATTGTAATACTTAGCATGAATAGTCCTAGAGTTTTTTATAGTCCATCTAACATCTGATATTCATCATGACCATTAGTTCGATTCTGGCGACGGACCTTGGTAATCGTGAAGGCAGTCGTTCGAAGCAATAGACTTTTTATTAACTAAACAGTCTATTAAGAAATCGACTTCGGGTTTGCCAATACTATTATCAGGTCTGTTTCCATCATTTTTTACCTCCGTAGTATTAACTTCATTGGATGCTTTTCGTGCGATTACGTGTTTCCCTACCACGATATGTCCCATACCTAATCCCACGTCTTCGTCATCGACTATCTTATTAACCTACTGGAATGACCGTGTACGCATTGCGGTTTTACTCTTTTATATATTTTTCCAAGGACATTTGGTATACTTAGCTCGAAATAAATCGTATGCCCACTAAAGTGTTCAAAAATATATAATCGATTATATTTCTATAGACAGTGATAAGTGCCCCCTCAGTGAACTCTTTCAAAAACAGACTGGACTAACATTACAAGTGCACGGACAAAATTTAATCAAGATTTACACATATCAGCTTTAAATTGCTGTGTATTATAAAAATAATAATAATAATAATGGCAATATTTGATTCTACATTCTACACATACACACATTGCATAACTAATTAAACCAACTAACATTAATTAACTAATAAAGTACTAATCAAAGCATGATATCCAAAAAGGCCTTATATAATTTTGCGTGTAGGTCAAGGATATTACGATACTATATAGATACTCCATAGGAACTAATAAAACCAATGTCGCCCCAAATGCTTAATCAATGACTTACGATGATTCCAGTCGCAAAGCCGAAGATATTCGAAGAGCCTAAGGAGGCGGAAGGCGCAGAGGAGACGCCAGCGCGCACCGACCAGCCGGATATCAGCATATCCGAGGAAGACTCAGGGCCCTCACCTGTAAGTTACTTCTTCTTCTTATTCGTGTCACTAGTTCCTTCGAACCAGTGAGGTGATAGAATTTCAAGTGCGCCTCGAAGAGGCTCCTTTTGTCCACTCGACACATGTTTTCGAACTTTTAGGTTCTACGACATGCCGGTTACCTCATGATGTTTTCTTCCACCGTTGCGAGAACGTGAGATGCATACATAGATTTTTTTCGACCGAAAAACCCATTAACGCATGACTGCCACCGGGATTCGAACCCGCGACCATCAGATCGCAAGGTCCACTCGGCCACCACGGCCTCACGTAAGTTACTGAAATAAGCTTTATTGAGGACATGGTTGGTCGAGTGGCAAGTGTGTTGGACTGCCACTCCGTTGCGTGTCGCGGGATAGATTCCAGTGTCAGGACAAACTTGTGTAATGAACATCGATACTTATTCTTGTACGTATTGCACCACCCGTTAACTCTTTTTATGGGCACTCTATTTAAATAAATAATGGATCAATAAATTAGCTTTCTAAATCTCTCAAAAGCCAAAGACAAAAGAAAAAGGTAAGAAGGTAAAGAAACTCGATTTGATTTTGTAGTTTAGTTTTAATTTTCTCTCTTTTTTTATAAGATTCAGCAGCAATACGTTGTCCCTTCTTTACCCTTTTAGGGCTTGCACCAAACCATTCTTCATAATATTATAAAGTCAGATGGATAGATATGGTGAAAGATCAGATACATAATGTAGATGGATTTGTAATGCCTGGTTTATCAAGCTGAATGTTTGAACGCAATGTTCCAGGACCAAGATCAGGCGGGCAGCAACGTGAACAGCGACACGCGTCCGCTGGACAACGTGGTGTACATCATGAACGCAAAGCCCGAGGACCGCGCCTCCAGCTTTTTCGCGCAGCCGGGCATCCTCGCCGGTAAGAAATTATATCTATCTATTCAGCCGGTAACACCTACTGCTGGGTAAAGACCTCTTCTGTATGACGCCATTCTTGCCAATTTTGTGCAAGGCGGATTCAGAGTAGTCCAGCAATACTAAAAGAACAGTGTGTTTTTTCCCTATACTTTACGATTTGGTTAACAAGCAAAAAACCCTGTACCTAACTATATTTGCGGTATCAAGTCCATGTGTTTAGGCAAGCGTAGTGTAGGATGACCTCTGGCTATATGGATGATCAGCGTGTTATATAGCTGGCAGAAAGTGAATGAGAAAAGGCGAAGATCGGGCTCAGTGGTGTGGATTGGGATAAACTTCCGTCCAGCAGTAAGCTGCTATAGGTTGATGATGATGAATATCAAACCTATTATATCTATTAACACTGATGTAGTCAGTCATCTTTTCATTTACCTACCTGCCTAATTTATATTTCGCTTTTTTCTTTTTCTCTCTGACATGGAGGTCAGGGACATTTTCAGGCTAACATTTTGTATTTCTACTTTTTTATTCTGATTATATTGTGATATCGGTCCAATATGCTTTTAATATAATAATAATAATAAATATTTATTCAAAAACAAGCTTAATAATTATACATTATTGGTGTTCAGATTATATTTAGGGATTAAGGGTTGTGGTACTCATTACCTATGTGGTGTGCAGTGCCTACCCTAAGTAGTATACCTGTGTTGTAAGCAGCTGCGTAACCTTCCAAATTTATAGGTATTTTGCCCGAAGCTGAAGTTATGGTCTAATTAATTTATATTTCTCTTGTATTCCAGCCGTGATCGGCGGCGCGGTAGTGGGCCTGCTCTGCGCGATCCTCGTGGTGATGTTCATAGTGTACCGCATGCGTAAGAAGGACGAGGGATCATACGCCCTCGACGAGCCCAAGCGGAGTCCCGCAGCCACCTCCTACGGGAAGGGACACAACAACCGCGAGTTCTACGCGTGAGACGACTCAGAACAAACCCTGCCACGTGTTTACTAGCCGACGGACCGAGCGTGAATGAACAGTGATACTACCATGGAATGAAAGAGCCGATAGGTCTTGATAACCCTGACGACTAGCTGTAAATTATTCTGATATATCTTGGCAACCCTGATGACTAAATGTAATTCATTCCGATATATGTTGGCAACCCTGACGACTAAATGTAATTCATTCCGATATATCTTGGCAAACCTGACGACTAACTGTAATTCATTCCGATTGATATTGACAATCCTGGCGGCTAAAAATAGCTTGGATAGCATTGTTGGGATAGCCTAATTACTACCTTCGGCGAGATACAATCGGCTTTCTGAATTGGTACTAGTGCCTGTTGAACATACTCTTAAGATTTTCTTCAGTGATGAAGATATGTTCATCTCAGTTTATAAGGCGACTAACTGAGGAAAGGTTCTGAAATCATGCGCACTAAAAAAAATGTGCTTAAAAATTTATTGCATAGTCAACTGCGGTTGTCAGTTATATATGCCAGTAAATCTGCCAAGAATTATTCCTGACTGGTCGTTTACCGATGGAACGATCAAAGATAATGCAGGTTTTCAAAGATAGATCTTGATTTTCCTGAAGTTTAGGTTGTTATCGCGCTACAGGCAATTCAGGGTTAAAAAGTTCGGGTATTCAAGATCTATGGACTGTTACCTTATTGAAAGAAGAAACAAGGGGTACTGTTTTCAATCATTCCATGGGTTTCAAGTGAGCGCTGGTTTCTTCCGAAACACGCGTTCCGACTGTTCAAAAGTTATATTGTTTTTCTGAACGTGGCTAAACTTGTTCTGTGAAATCGAATAGGCTGACGAAATATTTATTTACTTGACTCACGATATACGGATTGTACTGTTAAGTGTACAACCATGTACAAAATTATCAATTGTCAAATCGTCAGAGACAGAAAGGTGGAAATAAATTGATGTAAATTTACCTATCGTGTTTTGAGACCAACTTTTATAATGTGTGAAACGAAATGAATGTTGTAAAAGTGAGTTGGAGATTGAAAATATCATTGTTTGGAACTCTAGATTTAGATGGATGTATGATGAATGTAATATAATGATACGCGAGTACATTTAGGTGTTACAAGTGTGTGAAGGTTTGATCGAGCAATGTCAACGATGCTTTGCTATTTCATATTTGAACAAAATAAATACAATTATATATTAGCAAAGAATCGAAATATTTGAATATAAATATTAAATAAAACAATAATTACCAAATAATATAACGAACG
This sequence comes from Lobophora halterata, assembly GCA_932526365.1. Classification (NCBI taxonomy): domain Eukaryota; kingdom Metazoa; phylum Arthropoda; class Insecta; order Lepidoptera; family Geometridae; genus Lobophora; species Lobophora halterata. Next base: position 10,837,020 of record OW052002.1, read on the forward strand.
AGGTCAAGAAAGTGGCTTGGACTACTAAACAATTTTGCGTACTCGCTCTATCATGTTTCTGTAGTTGTATGTATGGATGTATGTTCTAGAACTTTCTATAATTGTGCCATTCGCTTTCCTTCTGTACATTGCAATACTCTTCGCCTAGACCCTAATGTTTAAAACTCGATTTATGGACACGTCCATATCTGTAAACTGAATATAGTGTAAAATGCGTAGATGTATGTACCTATTTAGAACTTTAGTGTAAGGTTTCGATTTAAATAGCATTATACATACATTACTAACCTAACCATAACTTATAAATATCAATAGATTGGTTTTATTTCTACTAAATCTTTTTTTTTTACAAACGTACTATAGAAATGCAAGAAAACGATCGGGAATGAACAACTTTAAGATGCTAAACATTTTCAGACGTAAAATTTCATGTAAATTTCAAGTAAAGTAGTAAAATTCGTACAATTATTTTTACTGTTCATTTGAGTTCTACCTTGAAAATGTTAAGCAACTTACGTATCTAATATATATCTGCCTGGTTAGAAAATATGTACATTATGAATTCGGTGAACTAAGTAAAGGTACTATGTACTTAGTTCACCGAAGCATAAAGTGTTTTATACGAAAAATGTTATACCAATGGTGAATTGCAAATTAGACTATTTTAGGCAGTTTTCGCTGAGTGCATCTTGAATTTTTTGTCATTTACATGTTTTTTATTCCATTTTCTATTAGAATATTTTAGTTTTATGTAAGCTACCTATTAGAAAGTGGCAAAGAATATAATGTTCTTTAATCTTGTATTTTTAGGCCTGTTTTTATCATTTTGACACATCTGGTGTTAAACTATTCTTAGGTTGTGCTACTGTTAATTTCAATAGATATAATCATTAACTATAATTTTACTTCGTGCCATTTACGCTACGTGTCAATGTTATTTGAAAGAATCTTAAATCCAGTGTTATACTATACTTAGTTAGTTTTCAAAACGTTTCATTATCTGATACATAATTGATTGAATTAATATTATCAAACCTGATTTAATTTAATAAATTATTTTTATTCAATTTTCGTTTTTTTTAATTAGGTATATGAGCAAATAAAACCAAGGACAGATTAATTAATTATTATTGGAATTAGAAAGTAGATAAATATATTTTGGTTCATAATATCCTTATCTTTTTTAATGAGTTTTTTTAATAAATTGCATGATTATATTGTTTATCGATGTCAATTTAATATGCGTGACATGCGTGTCTAGGATTATTTCAAGTTAAGGCAGAGTTTAAAAAATTAAAGTGTAATAATTTAATGTTATGAAGTTGGCTGCTATGAATCTACCTTATATCGCGTGGAAGCCACCTTAAGGGGCATCCTCAAATCCGAATTCCATACAAAAATGTTTCGGACAAATACTCAAAAAGTACGCCGTATTATAGTAATTTCTGCACACTATTCGTTTCCTCTATGTTTTGTGATTACGTCAACAAAAAAAGTGTAAGGTTTCATACTTTAATTTAGATTTTATACGTGTTTTAAAATTAACCCTACTAACTTAAAGTTGTAAACTTGAGTATTTGTCCGAAACATTTTTGTATGGAACTCGGATTTAAGGATTACCCTTAACACCACTTACGCATAGGTTTCAAGAAATAATAATAATGTCTACTACTAAAAATATTTATAAATATAGCATAGGTATACTTATTTGAAACCTAACATACATTTAAACATTTTTTTTAAAAAGGCATAATCTGTTGGTACATATAACGGACGCAGCTAGCATATTTGGTCAATTACTTCCTATGTTAGAAGTGTCAATAAATACATTATTATTATTAGATTATCATTTTAAAAAATTGTTTCTACACAACTTTGTAATGTAGTTTTGAGATTGTAGCGGGTATTTATAACACATTTGCTCGTAAAGGGTCTATTATTGCACCAATTTCAATATCGTATTGTATCTCATTACGCACTAGTGCTGTAATGTAATGTAAAACGCACGAGTGCGGTAATGTAATTAAAAAAGGAAGGTTTATCAATTTTCTCCGTTTCAAACGAACGATACTTTTTTTAAATCTTAGCAAAGAGTTTTTATGTCAGAAAAGTGGTCAACATTTTATGAATAAAATTAACTTTGGGAGATAAAATATAATAAATAAACATTTAATTCTTTAATATAATTAATATTGACCATAAATTACAACCATTTAAATGTAACAAAACACAAAAATATTAATTTACTTTATTATAATAGTGGCTGTTTTGTGCCTTTGCCTTAAAAAAAAGCGCTGATGCGCGCGCATCGCTAATTTGACAACCAGTAAAAAATATTCCGCGCGCTGTTTCTTTTCGCTGTATTGTTTTTATTTGAAAATGTCGTCAAGTAATGATGAATTTATTTATTTATTTCCTCGCAAATGTGTTATAAAACGTCGTATGACATACGTGCGGTTTGATAATTATCGCCTCGGCTGTTATTCTTAACTTACCGCACTTATATCATAATGTACTATTATAACAATATACCATTCAACCCAAGACAACGGCTGTTACAATACAGTCGAAACGTCGGGACACAAATAGATAAGGTGAGCGCGATAAATACCCGTTACAAATTCATAATTATGAGTGATAATTGCAAAAGTCAACCGAAATATAACTTTGTAATGAATGTTACCAAAACTCGGAAAAGCAAAATCTAATCATAAGATGTTGATCAAAATTATTGTAATTGTACCATTATCTATCGCTCTAGCGTTAAGTTACAGTGTATTGTAAATTTTTAAAATAAATATGAAACTTTTAACCAAATAATATAATCAAGGTTTTACAAAAACATACTACAACCGGCATCCATTACATTAGAGTGTTTAGTGGCCGGTAACACCACTGCAAAATCATATTAATAGACTCCACGTTTTTTTTTTCAAAATTATCTAGAATTACCTATAAACAAACACACGCGTTAGTTTTAGCTGGTTAACAAGAAATACAGGCTTTAAACTTTTTTTCAGCCCTAGTACTAAAAATACTAATGCATAGTACATACATTATTACATAACTACTCAATTTCGATTGTTTATAGTGTTCCGTACAAAAGTAAAAAAAAAAACAGAACAATAATTTTATTTAAGATTTTTCAGGCTTCTGTGCAGGCTCACTAGATGGCAGCACTAGTATGTAACTTGTTTCAGAATTTAATGAAATAGGGAAATATCATACCTACATGCTGAATTTGCCGATACAATTTAAAACATTATTATGGCAATTATTTTTATAAAAAAAATCATGACAATATTGAAATATGTAGTTATAAACATTGTTTTCCAATTTTTTTTTTTAATTGTGGCGATAACGGAAATATGCGTGCCTAAATATCAATTTAGCATAGTTTTTATTTTTAATTTTCTTTAAGACACAAAAATCATGTCATTGTAATAAAATAATTATCAATGTAATGTAAGTATATGGGTAGTGTATTGTAAATTATAAGTCGGAATGATTTAGGTTAAGGTAGGCATGTTAATTAATGTCCACCTTGTAAATAATTCTCCTTTACACTTAGGTAAAATATACAAAATATATTAAAAAATATACATATGTGGTTTATTTATTTTTTAGTGTCAAAATTTTACAGTCAATATACAAAGTGGTCTACATACCATTTTTGTTTCTTACAAAGATAAGAGAAAATATATAAGTATTGGTTTGTACTAAAATATGTATGAGTAAAAAGTACACAACAACAATCAGCAGCAAATACGTGTGTCTTCTGTGACTGTTTTAATGTATGTACCGTAATTTCGCTACACTATTCGTCAGGCAGCGTGGCCGAGTGGTCTAAGGCGCTGGTTTTAGGCACCAGTCCGAAAGGGCGTGGGTTCGAATCCCACCGCTGTCAAACTTTTTGCATTATATTTTTTTATTTGCTTTGAGACTCAATCATTTGAGCTTAAATTTAAATATTGCCGACTATGACAAATAAAATTATCAGGTTTCATTTTTCAATTTAATTTATATATTGTGTGAGTCACACTCGTGTCTTTGTTATTTTCCTTGAACTCCGTTATGTTTTTAGCAGTTATTTTTTTTAACATTTATCACAGTAATGTGTTATTTCTACTGTAAATAACCTACCTAGTCTACCTACCTAGGTATAGGTAGTATAGGTATAGGTAGGTACCCGTCTAAATGTTCTCCGTCTAACTGTTGGCCTCTTCTCAAGAACAAAAGATAAATAGTTAAGATGCGATAATGATCACGCAACATAAAAAAAAGCTTTACTGTAAGTCCAGTTGTTTGAACCGCACTGTTATTTATTTTAATTATTAACATTGTAAAAGGTACACAAACTCTTTCTTCCTATTTTTGTTGAGTGAGTTGATATTTCATGCAAGCCGCTCACTTATTAGCCGTTGTCCTAATAGAACGCGACCATCGCAAGTTCGCGCGAACGTCGGTCGCGCGAATCCGCGATCAAACATACTAACGTCAAATAGGCGTCCCAATTAGCATTCGCACGATCGCGCGACGCGACGCGATGCCAATTGGGACGCCTATTTGACGTTAGTACCTACCTACGTTTGATCGCGGATTCGCGCGACCGACGTTCGCGAGAACATGCGATGGTCGCGTGAACGCGTTCTATTAGGACAACACCTTATGCCTATGATCTAGGCATATGCCGAGCATTCTAAGACGGGAAACTTGGTAGAGTCTCGAAGCGGGAAACAGACAAGTGAAAAATTTTGTTTTCCAATAAATTTGCAGTAACCAGATAGCTAGGTAGGTACAAGCTGTAGCGTACAGCTATGTATAAGTAAGGTACTTATACAAATATGTACCACAATACCGGCAAAAAAACAAGAATGTTGGACTTTTGTACTTTATTGGTCATGTAGTAAGTAGTAGAAAATACGACTACTCCACGGTCTCACCTTTCGCCCTCACGCAAATATTTTTATGACAAAAAGATGAAAAAAAAACATGATAAAAAATATGACTCTACCAAGGAGAGTTTTACTCCGCTCATGATAAAAAGTAAGACATTACCAAAGAGAGTCTTACTTTTTATCATGCTCTATCTACCTACATTTGTTTTACATTTGTTGTGCCCTTACATGGGTGTACGTTTGATACGCATTAAAATTTAAGACCAATAGGTACAACGTATAATGCAAATAAACATTAGAACTTGAATTTGAATACATCTATGATAATGAACTCACGTATGATATAGTAGGCACTAGGTAGGTGAATATTTTAAATAAATACCTACATTTTGGCCACGATAAACTGGTCATACCTATCAATTATTATGACTTTGGTAGGCGTTATCTTGTATGGAGATTTATGTTGCTAGGATCATTAGAATAAATCGACTTCATCAAAATCAAACACTGAATTTTATGACAGAGAAAGTAGACAAACTACCTACCAGCGTCGAGTGTAACTAATAAAGCTAACTAGTGGAAGGATTCTAGTCGATCAATTTATCAAGCTTCAAGTTGAAGGTTACCTTCTCTAACTTGAGAAAGTTGGTACTGGTTTGATATTGGGTACCGAAATAATGCTTCCAATAAATTGATAAAGACTAGGCCATGTATCTCATAGTTTAACGGAAGGCGTTCTTTAATTGGTTTTAAGGCTAATCCTCCAATCCAAATCCATACAAAATGTTTCGGACAAATACTCAAAAAGTACGCCGTATTATACCTAGTAATTTCTCTACACTATTAGTTTCGTCTATGTTTTCCAATTGTGTTATTTTATGTTGACACAATCGGAAAACATAGACGAAACGAATAGTGTGAAGAAATTACTATAATACGGCGTACTTTTTGAGTATTTGTCTGAAACGTTTTGTATGGAAATTTGCCTTGAGGATTCCCCTGAAATAGTAAGGGTTATTAAAAAAGTAACTTAATATTACTAAGGAAGTTGGTAGGTGTATTTTTATTTTTTATCACTCTTGTAGGTACATGTTTAGTTTATGAAGCGAAATAGTTATGTAGAGTCCTGTTTGAAGCGAGGGGTTCAAGCTACCCAAGACGAAGACAGTTCATCCCAGAGGAGCATTTTCTACTTTTCAAACTTTCTGCGAGTCTGCGAGACAATAAAAAGCCAGGGCTCCAGCAGCGAACACCGTCTTTTGTTTCATGTTCTCTGTAATCGTGCCTTTTTCCTTTTTTTTTTGATGTGGCCATGGCCAGTTCGATTTTGGAACAAACCTTTTTACAATGACATATGGGCATTATTTTACGAAGGGTTTTCCACGAGTTTCCACATGAATTTGACGTTCCAAATTTAAATCACTTTACTCCCTGGGGAGTTTCATACAACATTACCTCCCTAGGGAGGTAATGCTTTGCTCTACCTTGAGATTACATGATATGTAATTGGACATTGTCGAGCAGGTGGTGTGAAAAAAGTGTTTTGATTGGACGCTACATACCTACTTAACGTTCTTCAGTTGCTATAAGAGAGAAAGACAAGCTCAAACATGCATATAGCTAAGCAGCCTGTAGGTTAAATAGTTTAGAAAAATAATAATTGCATAAAATTAGCAAAATCATTATATCCACAACTGGATTATCTCATCTGCCGAGAGGGCAACGCTCTGGGTGTTGCCAATTCCATTAGTGTTTAACCTCCAGTAATGAGCTGATTTCTACATTTTATTACAACGATAAAACTTAAAAATCAGTCCGTGATCTAATCCGGAGCTATATGATGGAGCTATCGGTCGCTAGCCCCGAGGATAATGTCCTAGCTTTGAGGAGAATGGGCAATTCTGCCGCTGAGTTACGAACCTACTCTACTTAGATAAGTATACTTACCAAAAAACCAAAGTTAGTTTTAGTTACCAAAAAAAAATACGCATAATCAGTTGCCTTACTGAACGCAAATACTTATGGCAAAAAAAAAATTAAGTCGAATTGTGGCAAATTAAATATTATAAAAATTTAACATACCTACTGTTACTGTGAAACGTTTGTCTATGGCGGCCTTGCGTCAATCGCAAGAGCTCGGCTCAGCAGAGCTATTCATTAAGCGTTAGTGCTCGTTATCGAATGGTACGTCAAATCTGACAGAAAATGGCCGACCTCTCGAAGCCGATAGCGACAGAAATCCTATGGTGACGTCATTTATGTTATTCAGTTTTATTTTTCCCAGTCTTGACCATCGAATTCGATATCGAGAACTATTCATTAAGCTGTCATTAGTTCTCGTTATCGAATGGTACGTCAAATCTGACAGAAAATGGCCGACCTCTCGAAGCCGATAGCGACAGAAATCCTATGGTGACGTCATTTTTTCCCAGTCTTGACCATCAAATTCGATATCGAGAACTAATGACAGCTTAACAAATAGCCCTGCAGCAGAGCTATTCATTAAGCTGTCATTAGTTCTCGTTATCGAATAGTACGTCAAATCTGACAGAAAATGGCCGACCTCTCAAAGCCGATAGCGACAGAAATCCTATGGTGACGTTTTTTTTTCCCAGTCTTGACCATCGAATTCGATAACGAGAACTAATGACAGCTTAATAAATAGCCCCGCAGCTAGTAAACAACGAAACAAACAACAAAATGACAGCGGGGTGCTGTCACTCTGTCATTTTCTAGTAACCCGAAATGCACACTGCACAGATACAATATTATATAAAAAAAAAATACAATGTAGTACCCCTTCTGCATTGCGCATTTTTTTGTAATTAAAAATTTGTGGTGAATTAGTATATTAATTTCTAAATTTGTATTTATTATTTGTATTGTTTACAAACTTGTAAAATTAATGAATAGGTTTATGCTAAATAACAAGAATTTATAAATTTTAATATCAAGTTATATGTTTGACTTACCAACTAATAGCTAGAGGTATACTGGTCTATGCTAATAGGTATCTTTTTATTTATTCTACGCACTTATCAGTCAGCGACGTCCCCAGTCTCCCTAATTAATTCATATTAAATTAAAAATCAATCTTCCTAATATTTGCACTAAAAAAGCGCCCAAGTTACCGAACGGGAAAGTGACACACCTGATCGGCAGGACCATAATAATTTCTCGACTCGTTAGTCCAACTAATAGGCATCCATCTAAAAACTAGAATTTTATTGACTTCGGAAACATGTAAAAAGTCCATTGAATTTTATCATAAATTGATCGCTGTTATTTTATTTGATATTTATGCAAAAAGCGCATAGTCAGGATATTTTTTTATATCTTAATATCATGTTCCTAAATATACAACTCAAATTTTTAATTACAAAAAAAAAATTAAATGGGCAATGTAAAAGGGGAACAACGTTGTATTTGTGCAGTCAGAATTTTTCTCAAATTATTAATTACCAAAAAAACTTATATGGGCATTAGGCAATGCAAAAGGGGAACAACGTTGTATTTGTGCAGTCAGAATTTTTCTCAAATTATTAATTACTAGAAAATCTTAAATGGGCAATGCAAAAGGGGAACGACGTTGTAGGTATTTTGCAGACAGAATTTTGGGTTTCTACAAAATTGGCGAGTGCGGCGCCCAAGCCGAGCTGCAGCGAACTGTCTCGAGCTGGGTACCCGGGTTTGCCAAACGATGAACGAATCTTAAATTATTTATCAATGAATGGTACCGATTGACGCAAGGCCATATAGTGCAGTCAAATTAGGCGTGTTTTGAGCAAAGATAGGACATAATTGAACACATTTGTTTAAAGCTTTAATTTTTACATAAATTGATTTCAAATGAATTTTCCCCTACCATATATAAATTTCAACCTCCGGAGATGGCTGGATCCGGAGATACCTTCATAAGGCCATAGCTTGATGAGGCGTTTCTATACAGTTGGTGCAGTGTGATATATTTTGTACGACACCATGCTCCACGTTCCCACCAAGTTTCAGCTAAATCCGAAACCGGGAACACCTTTGAATTGTGATAGCAATTACAATACTTTGGTATCAGATAAATCTATTCTGGGTCAACTCCTGTTGTTGTGCAATTTGATGTAATGGTCAAGGTCTTTGCCACAATGCTCTCCCAAATTTTCAACTGCCTACGTTTTCTAAATAGGAGTATATCCTTAGATTTACGCATTTTTTGAGAGGTTTTGTACCACAATTCTACAGGCAAAATCGACACAGTTTCAAAACTTATCTCAAATATATTAACGAGGTAATTGTAACGTATGACAGTTAAAAAACTTTCGGATTCTAATACGGAACAAGTGTTTATTGGGCATTATAGGTAAATAACATAGGAACTTAGCCAACAGAAGCGACAGTTGCATTTCACGTCAGATAAACAAAATAAGTCTCTTCCACAAGCTTTTCCATCTATGAAAAATTGAACGCGTCATCGTTTGCAAGTTTTACAGGTTCGATTTTGACACCAAACGACTTATGTCTATTAATTAAAAGCGCATAAATACGTCATTTATTTCTATTAAGGAAAATGCTGTTTGACGTGACAAATGTCTACTAAACATGTAGATCGTTCAAACTTTAAAACGAAAATAGAACCTCAAGCAGTTGTCAAAATGCCACTCGAATTCCATTCAATTCTTGAATTTCATGCTACTGCACCTAATAACAAGACGATTTATCAATAGCACCAACTCATTTAAAAATCTGTCCTAATGTTTTTATCGATACTGAGACTGAAATAATTTGAAAAAAATTGAATTTATCAATCGTTATTACGCGTATAGAAATACATTAAATTGTTCATTTTTTATGCAATACAAAACCCAAAGTAAATAAGCTAAATTGGTCAATAACAAGACAGAAATAACGAACAAATCGCATTTTTTTAGAACTTTAGGTAATTTAGGAAAGAAACACCGTCAATAATACAAATGTATCGATACAATTTTTTCAGGATCTTGGTTGACTAAGGAAAATCACTTTTTTAGTAGTAAAATCACCCAATAAAACAAACCCAATCGTGGCGAGCAAAGCGAGCCGCAAATTTTTACACAATTTATAAAAAATATACCCCATGTTTTTACAAAATCAGAATTACAATTATTTTACAATTATCTTTTATTGCCTCGCACTCAGCAGCCAGCACCGTCTTTTGTTTCACAATCTTTGAAGTCGCGCCTGTTTTGTTTTTTTTTGTGAGTGGCTAGTTCGATTTTCGAACAAACCTTTTTACAATGCCATAAGGGCGTTCTTTTACTTGGAGTTTTCCACGAGTTTCCACACGAATTTGACGTTCCAAATTCAAATCACATTACAATTCTTGGGAGTTTCATACACCATTACCTCCCTAGAGTTGATAGTATGAATAATTAATATAAACATTATCTACATTTTAAGTCTTACATAAAAATAGACAAAGACCTTAAGACTTTTTGTAGAGCAATTATTGAGCAAGTTAAAATTCTACTTTTTGTAGAACTTGTGCGTTTACTATATAAAAATTTTAGACTTAGACATTTCGGGGGGAGGAGCGGGGGCTTATGAAACCCCAAAACCCCTCCACTGTATTCCGCCATAGGTCTGATTGAATAATGTTGGTGCTCAAAATGAGCACCGGCTATATAGCCGGTGCTCATGTTGCTATTGAGAGAATAACTCAATTTACGCACACCACTGCAGTTTTATGTGGGTCTACTGTTAATTAATCTGTAATATTGGTGATAAATAACCTCAAGTTTCTGGATTTTTCTGAGAGAAACTTGTATATTTTAAGAGTGGTGATTGTAACTAACTACTGGTAGTTATCATAGAAAAAAAATCACGAATAAATTCCTTTTCTCCGAAGCACAGTTCGGCGATTCATAAGTTGGTGAAAAAAACCATGTTCCGTATGAGGAAGGATGGTGCAAATGCACCGAAAGGTTTATCATAGCTGTAGAAACCTTCTGTTTATTTGCACTGACTGTGCCAATGTTTTCCTAGCTAATAACTGCATATTTAACTACAAAAAATCATTTTTACCTGGTCATGCTACTTGTAAAAATTTGAAATTTATTGTAGAGGTACATTAGGATATTCTTAATGTGTGGTACAAATTTCATGAGATAGACTTTACCCGTTTACATTTTACACCGATTTCAAAGTTTCAACTGAGTATTTAACAGGGTTCCGTAGGTGCTAGAATCGGTGCAAATTAGGTGGTGGCTCCTGGTGGTATCCTCTATCGATCTCGCAACATTCTACAAATGTACAAATTATGTCCTATCTTTTTTGGATTTTAACTAGCCTAATAGGAAAACGATTGACGATAACAGTTCTCTAATTAATATCATATTAATTTTAGAAAAAAAACGACTTATTTTTTCATTTTCTTTTATTTTTTTCTTAGTCATGAGCAGGCGCGATCTTTTCCCATCAGGAGAGGAAATGGATGAAAACATAAGGTAATAATTGGGTTGCCTAGAATTGATGGTGGCTGTAGATAATGTCAGTGCCAGTATGCTCGACTTCAAATAAGTTAACCGATATACAACTCACGAACAACAAATTATATCGAGTCGTGAGTGAAAAAAGTCACGAAGTCAATTCACATCGGGATGGCAGCGGCCGGCAAAGCACTACTTTCAGTGATATTCATACTTTATAAGACCAGTATTTTGCAGGGCCGCTGACAAACCGCCCGCGGCACCCAGCGGCCACGAGAATGAATGAATGAATGAATCTTTACTTGCGTAATACAGGTACATTGTGGTCTTACTTTAAATTAGAGTCACTGCATCAACTTTTGTCGTGCAAATACTTAAAATTAGAGCTAAATAATTGTTAATAATTCTTACATAAATTGCTAATAAAAATAATTCATTACTGGCTGACCACGTCTGCCGCATAACGAATGAACATTGGGCAAAGTCCTCAAGGAATCAAACGCCCTCGCGGCAGACCAAGGCGCAGGTGGAAAGATTTAATATTAGGGGAACTTATAATAAAAATAACAATTTAATGAATAAAAGCATCTATCAGAGAGACCAGCGGTCCTGAAATACTGGTCTTTTAATAACATAGATAGAGATAAAAGAAAGTATTTGACGAAACTGCTTAACTGTCTGTTTGAGCTCTTCTTGAGTCCAGGGCGAAAGAGCTTAGCAGGCCATGTGCAGCTAAAAGATCTTTGAAGGCTAACAATATGTACTAATTGAAGATATTCTTACCTAATCAGTATGTCTAACGAAGAGAATGAATTTCTAAATTATCAATATATATAATTATAAAGGTCCTGACTGACTGAGAGACAACGTACAGGCCAAACCATTGAACGTAGAGATAAAACTCGGAGGATGTGTTTGTCAAGAGCTGAAAGTAATAAACATAAAAAAACATAAACATTTACACACTCAGACCCCTGCACTAGGATTCCCTGTGTCGCAGGTGGCATGGACAATGGACACATACAAGACATCACAACATCCAAGACCCGAGAACAAACATTTGTGTTCATCACACTAATATTTGCCCCTTATTTTATTTAGTAAGAACCCGGATTCTGAAAATACGCAACGCAAACAACGTTACAGGCATCAAGACGAATTGACGACACGGATGGTCGAATGGCAATTGTATTGGACTGCCACGCCGGTGTCGCGGGTTCCCGCTTCAGGAGAAACATTCGTGTGATAAACATCGACGTTTATCCTGAGTCTGGGTGTTTTCTAAATATGTATTATATTATGAGTGCCCCAAAGAAAATAAATAGGAATAGTAAAAAAACAGGCAGATATGACTTAATAATATAATTTCTTTGGTAGGTACCTTCAAATACATTTTATATTCGTGTAGGTGTTTTAGTTTAGAGATCCGTATAATTCGCAAATCTAGGCAGTAACCTAAGATGCTCATCCAATTCAATTAACATATTGGAATCAGGTAGTGAGACAACTCCAAAACTGGAGTGAATACCTACAGTTTTACATGGCTTGGAAATGATCCAGTTTATGGATAGCAAAATGCGATATCCGGTAGCTCCACCGGTCATTGACTTCGAACTTTTTAAAATTTAAAGTAGGTATTTAAAAGATAAATAACAAATATTCATTATCAAAAAAAAAATGTTATAACTAAGTTAAAAGTTGTATTATTTTAAGCCGCAAGTAAATACTTGCTATTTAAAAATATTGGTATAAGTCTTTTGTTTGTGGGTATGGATTAAAAACGGTGTTTAATCCTATACATAGAACATCAAAGCAAAATGAATGCGTAAAACAAGACAGAAAATTGTCAGACAACCTGTCAATAAAAATGAAATTCTTAAAAAAAAAATATTTTTGTGTTATTTAGCGATGGAGTTTAATTATCAATTGTATCAATGAAAAAGCCTAGTAATTTTTAATCATGATATTTCGCCAGCACATGTTAAGATTTTTTCATTTATTTCGAGAGTGGTCCCAATCGACGGAAGAAAAATAATAAAATTTAATCGTTCCGGCGATTGGGACTGTGGTCCTAAACCTAGTGGTCCCAATCGACGGAAGCCTGTTGTTTCTCTGTTTCGAAATTTATCATCCTATCAAAATGTGCTAGAAGTTAGCTAATTAAGCAAACTTTTTTTGGCGCGTTTTCAATGTACCACAGTAAGGTACTGTACTTTAATAGTAAATAAATATTAAGTAAGATATAAGAGGTACTTCTATGATTGTGGCCTATTCATAATTTTCGACTGTCAGTCATTATAAATGACTATCATACTTGAAGATGTGTCATATCAATGACTGCACTGAGGTCATTGCACCATGTTGGTATCATCACATACTTCAACAAGGTTAGCAGACACATCCTTCTGTGCTAACAACCAATTGAAAAAAAAGCTTTTTGCCGATATTCGCGATCCGCGACCACATTAATCTACCGTAACCTATCACTTTAATTTATGAATGTCCATCACTGTAGGTGAAGTTCACGGCAACGGGTCAGTCTCGCGGCGGCAGAGTGGGGGGAGGAGCACGGACCTCGTATAAAAGCTCGGAGAAATGCTATCACTGCATCCACTCATCAGTGTCCTCTCCTAGGATCAACAATAGAAATGGCCGCCAAATTCGTAGTCGCCGTGGCGTTATTCGCCCTCGCACACTCCAGCCCTCTCCAGAGTAAGTTTATAAATAACTTCTTATTTCCAATCATCCAATCTACATTGTCTAAATCCTCGAAGCCTACCTGCGATGCATCAAAATTATTAAATCCCCTACACCCTAAGGTTTCCTGAAAGAAATCGCCTTAAGCAATAATTATTGTTATTACTAATTAATTGGAATAAATATTAAGATCAATGTTTTTTTCTCTAGGTGGACGCTATACCAACAGCCAAGGCATCGCTACCGGAGCTGGTGACAATGTAGCCACCGCGAACGTGCATGGAAACGTAGCCTCCGCCACCGGTTCCAACACGAAAAATGCATACGGACTGGCTCGCGACGGACTCGGCTTCTACGGGCCTGGCCAGGCCATCGCCAATGTGCAGACCGGCGATGCCCCCGTCGTCGAACTCGGCAGGACTCAGGGCTACTACCAACCTCTCCCGGCCGCCGCCCCCGCGCTCCTCACATACAACCAGAACTTCGCCTACCCCCGCAGCGAGCTAGTGTATGACGCGCCCGGCACCGCCCTGTCGCAAGCCAACGTCAACGGTGGCCCCGGCTCTGCAATCTCCAACGCACAGACTAGCAATGGAATCGCTTCTTCCAACGCTAAGACCACTGGATTCGGCTTCGGCAGTGCCATCTCCAAGGCCCAGACTAACGGAATCGCTCAGCTCGCTCCTATTGTTGAGCTCGCTCCCATCCCTGATGCTCCCATCGCCGCCGCTCCCATTGCCGAGCCCGCTCCCATCGAGCCCTCCGTTATCCTCGCCAAGAACCAGGGCTACAACGCGATCTACACTCCCGTCGGTCTCGGATCCGCCTCCTCCAACGCTAACGTAAACAGCTACGGCTCCGCCATGTCATCCGCCCAGGCCGCCAAGCGCAGGAGCATCAGCTGGCGCTTCGGAACCGCTTACGACATCCCTGCCGGATACGGTTCCGTCAAGGCCGCAACCCCTGTCGTATACCAGGCCGCCGCCGCCCCCGTCCCCGTCGTGTACCAGCCCGCCATCGCCACCCCAATCGTCACCCCCATCGCCTACGAAGCCGCACCCGCCTACGGCCCCGGCAACGTCAGGGCCTCCTCTGACACTCACGGACAGAGCGCGGCCCACTCCACCGCCACCAACACCGCCGGCCACGGCTCCGCCAAGTCGACCGTGACCTCCGCCGGTGGCGCAGCCCGCTCCGATGCCGACGTCAACAACGGCGCTTACAACTCGCTGTACCGCTCCGGCTCCGCTCTCGGTGCCGCCGGCGCTGGCCGCACCAATGCTGCCATCCAAGGCTTCGGCTCCGCCGGCTCCTACGCTGACCTCATCAACGACAGCGCCATCTCCAAGTCCACCGCCAACACTTACGGCCAGGGTTCTGCCAAATCCGACTCCATCGTGAGCAACAACGGCTTGTACAACGCTTACTACAGATCCGGTGAGGCCGCTCAGCTCGGCTCAAGGAGGACTGGCGTGACCAATGCCAGGACCGCCGGCGACGGCTCCGCTGACGCCACCGCTCAGGGTCTGCTCTACGGCAACAAGGTCGACTCCTCCGCCAAGAGCTTCGGCTTCGGCTCCGCTAGCTCCAAATCTCAGAGCTATTAAGCGGTTCTGCTCGGGCCGGCGCGACTGAAGCAACCACATCACGACGACTTCCGGTACGACCGAAAACTTGTCTTGGTGTATTTGCGAGGCCCGGTCTATAAATATATTTATTTAATTTATAAAAACGAACATCAATATTGTAAATCATAAACATGTGATAACGAAATAAAATCAGTAAAAACTTTCTTTCAACTTTTATTCCAGGAATGCCTTCTCATTATTTTACCAACCCATAAGTTTGTAGGTATCGTTGCTGATAACATAAATCATATTAGATTCACAGTTCATTATTAGTACGCTATAAACAAACCCAAAAGGAATGCTCCAAAAGTTAGGAACTAGCAAAAATCGTAATTATAATATACATTATGTGCCAAGTAAATTAACCTATATGAAACAAAACTGAAAGGTACAAGACTAAACCAATATATTTAGTCGATTGCAAACAAACAGTAACAACAACTATTGAAGCTGGCACTGGCTCAAAATAGATTCTTCAAAAAAACCGGATTAGAAGCCCTTATTTAATGGAGAGTATATAGGTACTCCAAGGGCATCATTTAAAATAAAATAACCCTTTTCTCTTGGAAATCTTTTACTTAGCTACTTTTGAGTCGGTTTCATAAACAATCGATTTTGCTTGATTTATAAAGTAACTAGTCAATAAACATCTTACATCCTTGTAAAATATAAATGGCGTCATGTTGCATCATTATAAAGATTTCACATTATTTTTAATTGATTTGTTTACTATTCAGTATTTTTTGACAAAAGTTCTCATTTTTTATTTTGTGTAGATAATAGTAGAGTGCCCTGTGCGTCAGTTTATCCCGTATTGAACCACGGCATAACCTTCAGAGGTAGGTACAAAATTATAATAAGCATAATCATCCTATAATGTTCCCACTGCTGGGACTCAGGCCTACTCTCGGCAGGAGAGCGAATGGGTCATAATCCACCACGCGGACCCAATGCGGATTGGTGGATGTCACATGCCATAGAAATTTTTTTTTTGTCCTTTGATATGCCGGTTTCCTCACGATACATAGATTTTTTCGACCGAAAAAACCCATTTACGCATGACTGCCACCGGGATTCGAACCCGCGACCATCGGATCGCTAAGCAAGGGCCTCATCCATTCGGCCACCACGTCCTACAAAATTATAATAATATACAAAAATTATAAGTTAGTAAAATCTGAAAAAGCAAGACTGTTTGTTCATGTCAGTCAAATTTATAACAGAGTACACAAATTTTATTGAACGAGCGAATGGAGGTCTCAGAGTGTAGCTGCTGGAAAAATCGGGGTTTATATAATGTGGTTATGCACATTGTATGTATGTGTATGTATGTTTGTCCGACGAATACTGCCGAACCGCTCATTCGATCTAAATGAAATTTGGCAGGTGAGTTCAAAACAATGATTTGTTTATTTAACTAAAATAATAGGTGTATATTAAAAAAATAACCTAGTTAAATAAAACTATCCTAATGATATAAACAAATAAATATATATTAATAAATAATTCAAAACAGTAATTTTTTTTTATGTGGCATAGTGCCATGAATACTGGCTACATTCCCGCGCTCAACCGCCAAAGACAGTCTTTGCGCAAAGAATTGCGTTTGCAGGTCTTGGTTCGCAGCGAACTATTAGTTATTTCATAAAACGGTAAGGTTTTTATAATATATTTTATTTGTAAAGGCATGATTCGGAGCGAACTACTATTATGATAAGGAACACCTAATTTGCAAGTACAATTCATGCAGAGGTCAAAACACTCTACATGACTTCACACTGCCATAAACCTAAGTAGATAACTAAACAGCGACTACACTGCCAAAACATCATAAAGCATAATATAATAACATACAAGTATATAATATAATATTTATGCTATTCTTGAATTATAGCTATTAACTTCTTTATAACTGCCAACCAAAATAAAATAAAACATAATTGAGAGCAGTTTTTTACATATTTTTCCAATAACTTTATAAAATAAAACAGGATATTAAATTAATACCTACTGCCAAATCATTTATAATCTCTTTAAGGATACAGGGTGAGAGACTCATGTGAGAGATTTTAATAAACTTTATTTAACATGTTAGGACTAGATTTGTATCTAGAGAGTTCTTTAACCGACCATAAATCAAATAACCTCATAAAATCAATAATCCCGCTCGCAATCATCGACCTTAATTCTAAACAAGATTGTATTATACCTAATAAATAATTTTCGACGTGTTTGGTAAAATTTATCAATCATCAATATATATAAAAGTCTTAGTCTTGACTGACTGACAATTATCGCCCATAACAAACCGCTGGACGGTGAGACTTGAAATTTTAAAGATACGTACAGTCAGCTGAACAGTCATGTATACACTCCCAACCCAAGCTTTCACATTTAAATTACTCGTAATTTTTCAAAGAAAAGTGCACGCAAGCATTATCAAATTAATGAAGTCATCTTACTTGTCAGAATTATTTTAATATATAATTTATATTATAAATTGTAAGAAGAATGTCTTTGCAATATTAAGAGTATAATATAAATGTGATGTGTGTGTGAAAACTAGTAATATAATGGTACCCAAGGAATGGAAAGAGAAGCAAAGAGAGACAAAATAAACGATGCAAAAACGAGATCGTGAAAGTAGCTGGGGCAGAATGGATGCGGGGACAGAACAGAATGGAAATCTTTGGAGGAGGCTTTTGTCAAGAGACAAGCTGTAGATAATAAGAAACCGGTTGTTGATACCTAGATTTTTAAAACAAACAGCAATAAAGGGTTATTTTATTTTATTTATATCTGTGACAGCTTCGGAGTGTATACATGTCTGTGCACAGTGTGCACCTGACTGTACGTCAATAAGTGGCTCGTTATGTAACCTTGAGGTCAACGATACAGTTAACTCGATACGGGGTCAATATTCCTAAAGAGCGCAAAAAGTAATGGATTATTTAATGATTTTAAATCTATAACTACAAATTCATGCCAAGATGTTGACTGACAAGCACATAGACGTATGTGTTTTTTTGTTTTTTATTCAATAAAAAAAAATACATTTATCTATATCCTCAAAAAAATATAACTTTTTAGCCTGTTTTTGAGCCTCGGGATGCGTAATTGCTTAGTAAAAACCATAGGTAAAAACCAAGTATTGCATTTACTTGAATAGATATTTGCCATATAATTTTCTTTACAATTCCCAAATATTTTAAACATTCAAAAATTTACGACTACTACAGGATTAGAACACAAACTACTATTAGGAAATAATTTCAGAAAGTTTGCATTATTACTTACTCTTCTCTTGACGATTTTCAGTACAAAAGAGTTCAACGCACCTCATACTCATAGTATCTTGCTCTACAGAAAAACAAATATGTGTCAGCTCTAGTTTTACCTTGAATGGGTTAATTCACGATATCATACTTATCGTAACACTATTGCCTTCATAATTTTATCTTCAACATAAAAAAAGCGTGAAAATAACCTAAAGATATTCAAGTTTATACCACTTGATTCACTATGTCACAACTTTCATTACTCACTTAATTTTAGAGCAAGGAGTATGCTAGTAGGTACTTGCGTGGTATCAAGTTTTTCTTTCATAACCATTTCTAGGTCTAATTTTTTTTTTTACTTTCTGTGTCCATTTTTTGCGTAAAGGTCTCCCCCAAGTCCATTCAATTATTATCGCCGTCTTTTGCGGCCTTCTCGAGATCGTCCTTTAAATACCGTCTCGCCGTCCGTCTTCAGGTATCCAGAGAGTGGCTAGTCTTGCCCACTTGTAGGTCCAATTATAGTTATATTTTTTATCTGATTCGTATTAGTGGTAGTGTTTTATCTTGATTGAGTAAGTAATCATATGGGACCATTTATCTTTGTATCCATAAAAATTTTAGCATTTTGATAAATATTTGAGTAACATTTATTTTTCTTTCCTGAAAAAAAAGGTCCTTTTTACAATAATGAAAATTAATATAAACATATAATTTTGACGCTGACTGTACGTAGGTACATTCCCAATACTTACCGTAACTGTACAGTAATCGGCTTCACTTTCCGTATCTTACCAATCTGTAATAAATGCCCGACTAGATAGATACATACTTTTGTACGTAACTGTACATTAGATTAATGGATGTATTGTTGGTATCTATTTATTATCTTAGTTGATCCTGTTAGTTGAGCTTTTTGCTAATAACAGTACTTGGGTTTTTTTCGTTTACTTTACCGTTTGAGGTTTATGATAGTATCTAATAAAGTTAGTAGGCTAGCTCGTAAAATTTAGTAGGTATTGCTGCTTCTTGAGGGTTCCCCTGCTTTGTATCATCGGAATAAAATAGCCTGTTCATCATTTTCCTGCCCTTTTCCCACACTTGTAGTACGATGACACACGGCATTTTTACACGCTACACGTCAGGGACTTCGCTCGTAGCGTGTAAAGTCGCCCAGTGTCATCGGCGTTTTTACAATCTGCTTGTTGACAATCCTTCCCAAACGCTAACACGCTAGCGTTTAAAAACGCCAACAATCAGCTTGTAAAAAAGCTTGTGTGTCATCGACGCTTTAGGTGGGATTAGCGAAACATGTGTTCTTCTTCCATTATTCTCTACCAGCCGTCATCTCTGTACAGCAGAACAGAACAGCCGTTCAGAATCCCGTGCGCTGCTTATCTCACTCGCACATTTGTACATATTTGAAGGTATGTATATAAATTGACTGAGTATAAATATAAAAAAAATGCTTTAGAATTTGTTTCTAAAACCTCACGAATTTTTTTTGTACATTTTTTATTTTGATATGTTTAACATAAGCGAAGGATATTAATTATATTGTGCAAAAAAAAAGAAATTAAATTATTTACATACATATAATACTAATATCTGTTTCGAGTTTTTTTATTATGCAGGATTACAAAATATATTTATTGTTACAAACTCAAATAAATAAATCTATAAAAAATGCATTATACCTATTTCGACCTTACAAGTTGAAAACAATGGAACAAAAAATTGGTTCTCCGGGACGTGTACCTCGGGGATCGTTGTCCTCCGAGAATAACCCTTATTTTCGAGGTGTCAATTTTATACATGTTTTTAACGAATTTTTATGAATAAAAACAATATCCATCATAATAAATCATAACTGGGATTTGATTTTAATAATCAAAATTGACTGAATATAATTTTGATATCGCTTACCTATACGAGAAATAAATACCTACCTTTATAATTATTCTCAACATTATACCTATTTATATATTGATTAATCCATATTCAGTCTCTTATAGCTCTCAAGTCTCTGCGTGTCAAGGAACTCTAGATTTATGTGATGCTCTTCGTGTCTGGTTTATAGTTTATTGATTTGCATGTTTTTTTTTTATTATTGGGTATCAGTTGGAAAGTATTTAATAGGAACATTTGGAATAAATTAGCTTTTTTCAATTTACATAAGTTATTTATTAGTCTGGAGCAAACAATATTTTGATGGGACTCATTGGGCTAACATAATTAAAAACTAACGAAATAGACATAAATCAAAAACTCTAAAACGATAAGAAGGGTATTGCCACTACAATAGATACCTACCTTTTGACAAGATTAATATGGTAAAACTATGCTCTACCGAATCCATTCTTCAATACATCAAAGTGCGTAGTAACATACAAACTAAAACATAAACTGTGTCGCCACAGTACGTAGATAGATTGTAGACAAGTATTGCCGTTTTTTGACCGTTTGACGCAAATCTATTTTTTTTATGAAAACTTTTGTCTGATATATATATATATTTCAACAAGATTACTTATATATAAATTAACGGTAGTCGTATCTTAAACGCGATTATCTAATAACATTTTATAAGCGTGAAATGTTTCGGGCGAAGGACAAGGCAATAAAGATACCAATTAACGTTATCTTACTGATATCGTATTGGTGATAATTTGCTAGTGAATAGACATTTTTACTTCCGAATAAAATAGTGAATTTAAATAAAATTTATATTAGGTATATTATAAATTAGATAGGTAGCACAGATAAAAAAAAAAGTATTTTTAATTAACATCATTTAGCACTTAAAAAAGCACTTCGAATTTAAGTAACAAAATAATATAACTGTAAGGGATCAATACAATGGTAGGTATAGTTTGTGACTCATTACGTGTTCTTATTAGGGCTTTCAGTCAGTCTCGATGACTTTCTGAGTCTGAACTTCAACCAATACAAATAGGGTGAAGACTACTCGTATATCACTTGGTATTGGCTATCACTTGGTAGGTTGGTTTTTATATTATGTAATAATAGTACCTACCTAGTGTAGCTATCCCTTGGTAGGTAGGTATTTATGTGTATAGTACTGACACTATAGGAACTTTGTTTTTTACATTTTCCCCTGCATGAACGGCTTCAGGTACAGGTGGAAGCTCCGGTTGACGGGCTCTGCGTTAAGCGGACTCTTCAGCGCCTCCGCCATCAGACGCTCGTACACGCGCCCGTCCCACGAGCCCAGGGTGGAATTTAGGATCTAGAAGTTAGGTTTTACATGAATTTTCTGTAGGTATAGGTGCAGGCTGATTTTCTGCATAAAAAAATTAAAAGCTCAGAAGCTAACTTAGCTTCTGAGCTAAAAATAACTCACGAACTCACGAAATTTTATGAATAGATTGAGAATATACCAGTCGATTATTCCTTCAGTGATTTATTTTTAGACCAGAAATAAAACTAATCTGCTATTCTCTGCTTTTAGTTTTATATGAAATTACCATCCCAAAAATGCAAATCTTATTCATTGGAATAAAATTCGAATGGCGATGAACTTACTGATGACAAGGATAGTTTATAATAAATACTCTGAGATAGAGTCATAATTTATTAGATACAATAATAACCACTTAGCTCAGTTTTATTAAAAACTGTGTAGACATGGGAGGCCGAAATATGACATACAAGTTGAAAGCCGCATTAACATAACATATTTTTGTTTATTAGGTATTTTCTGTTCGTTTGTAATTTTCTAACACTTAGTTAATGATTATAACGGATATTTATCGCGCTCACCATGTTTTTGTGTCCCGACGTTTCGACTGTATTGCAACAGCCGTGGTCACAGTCAACCCGTGACCACGGCTGTTGCAATACAGTCGAAACGTCGGGACACAAAAACATGGTGAGCGCGATAAATACCCGTTATAATCAAATAACTATGTGTGATAATCGCGAAAGTCTACGAAAAACTATTTCTAACACTTGACTTTAAAGTGATTTCATAGGGTGATCATTTCTATTTGTTTTCCATTACCGTTGTGTGTACTTACTTCATCTCTGTAATCGAATGCATCGACCAGGCCTACAGCGTTGGGTCGAATCTTCTCCAGTATTTCTTCATAAGCAAGTCTGAGTTCTGTCACGTCGTCTTGTGATATCGACGTGTACTGCAACCAAACCACTACTAGGTATACCTAATTTAATAATCTGTGTAAAATGCTAGCGCTTCCCGCGGCTACGTTTGCGTGGGATACCACTATACTTAATTCATACCCAATAAATTTAGTAGTTACAAACAAACAAACAAACAAACAAACATTCACACACTCACACCCCTGCACTAGGATTCCCTGTGTCGCAGGTGGCATGGACACATACAACACATCACAACACCCAAGACCCGAGAACAAACATTTGTGTTCGTCACAAATGTTTGCCCCGGCCGGGGATCGAACCCGGAACACCAAGCTTCGTAGGCAGGGTCACTACCAACTAAGCCACGGTGTCGTCACGGTGTTACGGAGTATTATGTAAAAATTAAAAGTAAAAAAAAGCTTTATCCATGATTGATGATGATCCTTAGGTACACCTTAAAATTTAGAACGCATGGTTTTTGTTTTTTTGTAAGCAAAGCGTCTTCTTCAATAACTGCCATGATAATCACCTTCTTGTAAAAGCACTCAGAAGCCCAAGATACAAGCTCTCAGCTTAGTTTGGGCCTCACCGTCACCTACCTACTGTAATGGTATCCTACATGTGTACAACCAATAGCGCTAAATGTACTATTAATTAGTGTATTATTTGTATTACCTAATCATTTGATAAATAAATTGATTTGATTTGATTTGATTTGATTGAAAATAATGGCATAATCATTGCACATGCCATAGAGTACTACTATGTTTTTAAAAAAATATTTAGGTCTGTGACATCCACTAATCCACATTGGGTCCGCGTTTTCGCTCTACTAACTCCTACCTAAAAGTAAGCCTGGATGGAAAGCAGTTGGAACATTACAAACGGATTTATTAGCCGTTATGCTTATGCTTAAGCTTGAGCAACTAATATTATATTCTTACTATTAGATAGGTTTACTTTTCATGTAGGTTTAACTATGCAGGTTATTTTATAATTGTCAATATACACACGTATACCGTTTAAATCGAAGTAAATAAATAAATATAACTACACTAAAATGATACGTACCAACAGAAAGTCTCCTAGTCTCTCCAGAGTCCAGTAAATGGCGTATAGCTCCACTAGTTGGTGAAGCACAATCTTCAACGGAGCGGAGAGTGACGCTCCTTTCCTTCTAACCTCGGCGTAGTACGTGGATAGAATGAAGGAACGACAGTGGGCCTGGAAAATTGATATTATTTTACACAATCATCCATCACCTTTGCTCAAGTGTAAAGTAAGTGACGGATAATTTGATGGGATGTAGTTCATATGATACGGAGGGGAGAATGGAACCAACCAACCAGGAGAGTGTAATTATGAAAATGGATGAATATAATGCGTGATGATATTGGATGTACAAATACATAGCATTATATTATACGAAGGACGCTATCTATTGCGATTCTTAATTGAGATCATTGACTGCTCATAAATGAGAGCAGGGTTAGCTGAAAAGAAGTAAGTTTCTATGAAGAGAAATAATAATAATAATAATCATAAAAGTGGATTTCATACACTTGGATTGTCAATATAGAGGAAATATCCATGTTTCCATAAGATAAAAAATCAAAATAGGTATATGAAAATTAAATAAAATTAAAATGATGAGATGAGAATAAAAGATCGTGTATTTAGTCTATTCTCCCCAGTTTGCGCCCCAGTAGAAGTTTTACCTCAGAAGCGGCGACTAGTTGTACAGATGACTTGTTCCAAGCGTCTTCAGGCGAAAGTCCTGACATGATGTATTTTTTCATGCTCGCCACTGCACTTGAAAGTTTACTGAAAAAAATTAAATGTTCAGCTTCATGTTCAGATTATAAAATTATGAGAGAGTATTCAGTCAGTTAACTCGGGATACAAAACAAAAGGCTTTCTCGTAAAAACCTTATTAGCACGGGGTAAAGATAGGTGTGTATAAATATTGCGTTTACCCTCTCGCAACGCGTTGGGAACTCTCGATGATGCCTTCAACTGAGTTGTTCCATTTCTGAGGTTTGCTTCTGTCAGACAGGTAGGCCATTGTCGAGGCCAATGGCTTTCCGTGTTCAGCTAGCTCCCAGGCTTTCACTAAGGATCTGAAAAAGTAACAATTAGTATGTTCAATTTTTCATTGAAATGTATTGATTTGTTTAGATATTTGAGGAATTTTCTTTCTGTCTCCTGGTTTCTATGCACTTGTTTATGGGGTCGTTTCACTTCTGGCCTGTTTTCCCTAAACAGTTGACTTTGAAAATCGTTACGATCATGTATTACAATAGTCGTTTGTTACGTATCTGTTGAGCATCTCCACTCTCCTTCGTTTGAAAGATTAGGCAGAGGTGACAACCGTTTATGTTGTTGCTTTGACCCATGAATGTTTGGATGATTATTATGCTTGATTCATTGAGTAGTAAAGTCGAAACTCGCCTGGCAGTTTGGAGCATCAAAACAGTATTCTCTCCTTCATAGGTGCAGGCGGCGGTGACCAGGCCGTATATCTGAGGTAAATTGGAGGACAGCATGTAGCCGTGTCCTCCACAAGACATGCGGCAACGCTCCACTATGCCACCAGCGTCTGATGACGTCACCGCTTTCAGGCAACAAGCAATGGCATGCAACTGAGAACAAATATCATGATGAACTAAAGTAGCCGGAAGATTCACCATCTAGATATCCCCTGCAGGGGGCAGGATGCTGTCTGAATGGGTACCAACACAGTGCCAGATATTCTGCCGCTATGCAGTAATGTGTAAGCATTACTGAGTTCTAGTTTGAAGGGCACTGTAGCTAGTGAAATTACTGGGCTTACGAGACCGACCATCAAAATGTCCCAAAGTAGACGAGTGCTTTAGCAGTGTTGCACCGGCTTGGCCGTTGTCCTGTGTAGCACTGTTCTGGTCATGAGCAGACGTGATCTCTTACCATCAGGAGAGCGCTTAATTTGTCTCGTCTCATGTTTACATTTAAAAAAAACATAGTTTTAACGCCCTGCTAAAACTGACTCCAATTTAAACGATTTGCGAAGCTCTGCGAAAACAAAAATTAAATAGGCATGATAAAATAAGTGCCAAGTGGTGTCAAGTACTTACTTCTGGCAAATCGTTGGTATTCCCAGTCTCTAGATCCTTGCTGACTCTAGCATACAGGTCCCAGAGCCAGGTGGCGGTCAGGGAGAAGGCCTGGCTGCTCGCGATAGCTACGAACAGCTTGTGCTGTTGGGTCACGTAATCCATGATCTGGACTTCTGGTTCTCTGAAATAAAAGATATAATAAACTATTCGTTAGTATCATAAATATATAAAAAACAGTTGCCAGCATTATAGTAAAGTTTTTTTGGTAGTAATTGCTCTTAGCGATTAATATAATAATTAATTAATGTGTGTTGCCTTTGCCTCAGAAATTTGTTGTTTATAAACCGATTTAAAAAATATTTTTTTGTAGAGAGGATATACTTCATGAAAATCGTTTCAGTACCTACTTTGGTTAAGCAATCAAAATAACTGAACAAAATGACGTTAGCAAAGTAAACGAAAAATTGCGTATTTTGCTTCCCTGTGACTAGTTTTGTATACGGTCACTTGTCTTGTGACTTCAACTAGACTGTTCCAGTTGAAGTCGGTTGAAGTATGTTTTAGTAAAAACCTTGATTTTATTTTGTATGTTTCGTCAGGGTGTACAAACAAGAAAGCGTTATAAATCTAAATTCATCGTACTTATATCTTAGTTTTTATAGTATCTCTCAAGATGACAATTTGTGAACAACAAAATTAAATCTAGGTTCACTGCTATGTCGATGATTTTGACTAGTAAGTAAGTAATTTGCTAAGGCTTTTTCTCCGGTACCAATATAGCAAAGGAAGAAACAGAAGGAACAAGTCGGCTTATGTACTAACTTAGCCCTCAGCTGAGACTGCCTCCTGACCGCAGCGTACCGCACGGCCACGGTGGCCGCCAACGCAATGAAATTGGCCATGCTGTTCACTATCACCACCCTGACGTACACCATGGTTCCATACGTCAGCTTGTTGTTAGGTGACGAGATGAATGTACCATCCTAGAAAGAACAACCATCTCAATATCACTCTACGGGCGCCTTCAAATCAGAGGTGTGAGGAAACGCCACTGCTACGCCACGGTGGCGCAGGTGCAGCGCCACTATCGCGCGTCTAGATATTGTATTAAAACCAGATTAAAACTAATAGAAGCGGCACAGTGGCGCCACCGTGGCGCTTCCTCACGCCTCTAATTTGAAGGTGCCCTAAGGCTTACTAACCTAATCCTAACCTGAGTAGGTTAGGCACAGAATATAGATAGAGTGATTCATGGACTAAGTGAGCGTATGATACAAAATACACCACAAAAATGAGAGCTTGATTTAAATAATATTGATATATAAGTGGCCAAGGCAAGGAGAGCTCTTATTGTGGCTAAAACATAAAACTTAAATCTTTGAATTATTGAAGTTTCGCTTTCATAGTATAAAAGAGCCTAGTTTATGCTAGCTAGCTAAGAGCATAGTAGAGAGAAGCCGTGTTAGCCTAGTGGGAGGTGCCTCGACTTTCGATCCGAAGGTCGTAAGTTTGAACCCAAAAGAGAGCTCTTATCGCTTAGTCACGTCTAAAACAATACAACGTAAAATTTTGAATTATTGAAGTGCCACAGTCGTAGCGGAATAGTACAAACTTACTTTCAAAACTTTTGCATTCTTCATCAGCATGCGGTCTCTCGGTATCCTGTGTTTCTCAAACCCCAGAAACCCGTTGTTGACCGTGTTAAACCCGAGTTTTGCTCCAATCTCGCCTACTTTCACTCCTGGCAGAGGCATGTGGGTTTCCTCGTCTCGAATCTGCACCATAAAGGGCTGGATTCCACAGGCTTTGCCCATGACGGTTAGTTGAGCCATAACAATGCAGTAGTTGGCTGTGTGAGCCACTGGAAATATATAAAAATACTTTTTGTAGGCTCACCAGCAATTTTGGGACATCTTTTTTTTATTTCAGCTATCATTCAGGGAAAAAGCTTCCCTTTTTATTGTTGAGTTAGTTTTAGCTCAACAGCGTTCTAAGTTTTTCTTTACACCTTTATAAGGCACTCCTTCATTCTTATACAGGGTGGTTTTTTGAGAAGGGCGGTGATGGCCAAGTCCAGCGAATGATCGCTTTCAGTCAAAAGTAAAAGATTAAAAAAATCTATATATTCTAAGTGATTGTTTTCTTACAAATCGAGGGCATGACTAGTTCTACGACTTTTCTCTAACTCTCGTGGTTGCGAACTTAGCCATCACCGCCCTTCAAAAAAAAAACACCCTGTATACGACTCATCATCATCTTAATCCAACAATTCCTATCCAACCTACGTCCACTGCTGGATATAGGTCTCTCTCAAGGCGCACCACTGAGCCCGATCTTATCGGCTCTATTCATCCGCCTTCTGCCGTGACACGTATTACATAGCAGTACTAACAAGTGCCGGGCCACCATTTGTATGCGCTGAGTGAGGGGCTGTGTAGCTCAAACTCCTCGGTTTGAGGGTCGTAGCTTGCCGTGGTCTCCAGGCCACGGATGAAGGTGCCATGTCCAAGTTCCGTCTGGAAATCCATATACACTCGTTAAATACAAATACAAATTTTTTTATTGTGAAACACAGGTAATGGGATGGTAACATGGTTAGTTGTTGAGCTCTATGTTTTACCTTAGGTATTGGTACAATATTTTGGTCACCTAATTTAAATTTACAACAAATAAAGAGAGCCGTAACTATGGTACATAATATTACTTATAGATAGGATATCATATTAATTGTGCTGATGGGTATTCAAATAAATATCTATTGGCCGATATAGTATTCCTGTAAGCCATTAATTTTATCTTTAATTTAAAATAATCTCTTTGAATCTATCCCAAATATAGAAAGTATTTATATAGATATGACTTAATAAAGTGATATGACTCATTAAATCATAATAGTATAAAGTTAATCTTCATATTGGTTGATTGTCAAATTTATTACACACTGCTCTGTGTTACATCTGAATGCTGTAAGTACATTACATTGTATAAGGAAGGCTATGAACAAGGCGCTGTCTTGATATTATGAGATCTCGCCTTTCTATGACAAAAAAAATATACCTACAAAGCGATATAGTCAAGGAAATTGATTAGCATCTGCGGTTACTGGTAAGTTTGCACAACGCAATTCGCATCTCACCTGTGCGTATGTGCCAATTATTTCCATGTTCCTGGCTCTCTTCAGCCAGTAAGACTTCTGTTCTTCCGTGGCCTGGCCCATTATCGCGGGGATAAACATTATAAAATGAAGCGAAAAGGGAGTGTTGTCTTTGAAAAACGCAGCATGTAACATACTTCGGTAATGAGCTCTGGAAAAAAATACCATTATTTTATTTCTAAAAAGCAGAGCCAGCTCATAAACTAATCAGTTAGTAATGGCGGGATTGAAGAACCAACTATAATAGTAATCTATCAATCTACACAAACTGAAGTTGCATTTATTTTTTAGTAGGCTGTTTTTTTTATCGTAACTCAACATCGCTTTCTTGTTGCTCTACCATATTTCTCAACTGGATTTAAGTTGTAGGACTATTTAGTTCTGGGTCTGACATTCTATTCATCACTTGAATTTGATGGTTTTACCTGGATCTCTCCATTTCGTTCTTGGTTGGATCGTATAATTTGGCCATGGTTTGCGTGTAGAGCACCGCTTTGCGAATCGCGTTCTCATACTTCTCTTTATGGCTCAAGTACTCTTCGGGTACCTCGTCTCGAATTCCCTTCACACTGAGGGCCTTACTCTCTAAAATACGGAAATTGTAATAAATACATTGTAGTACCTAACTCAATATATATAACTAACTACATCAATATGCAACCAGATAACTATGAGCAAATGAGGCGAAGTAGCTTTGCCATTAAATTTCATATAGGATGCTGCTATCAACAATGAACACATACAAAAAATATATTAGAGCCTGTCTTAAAGTACCTTAGAATGTACAGAGAAAGAGTAGGTATATTTTATAATCACGACTTTTTCAGCTACTTTGAATATTTATAAGTAAATTTTAAAAATGTACATACCCATATCTCTCCTACTCTTAGTAAAGTTGGCTCCTCCATCGAGGAAATTCGTTAGCTCCTCTACATTGAAACTACACTGACCCCTCTCCCTCTTCAAGTCTTCATTCACCTTTGTAGCCACCATATTTACCAACAATCACTTAACCCACGCACTCTGTATTGTATTATGTATCGTACTGATTAAAGTATATTGTTATTCTTAGGACTTTGCACTGATAAGGATAGGAAGATATGTTTACAATCGCCGTAATAACACTATAAAAGTTTGCGGTATTTACACATGATTGCGAATCTGTGCGTGTGGTGGTATTGCGTCAAAACTACTGAGGTGTGTACATACTTTGTTATGTAATAATGGACTTTGTGTCCTGGTTTTATGTACAAAGGTAGTGTACCTATAAGCTGGATAGATAGATGATGAGGATAATTGAGCAATCGTGCTATAATGATTCAACGAACATCGACTCTAGGATTTGTTTGTAGAGTTATACTTTGGACTAACTTAATATTTCTTTCTGAATTCTGTTTAGAATATTAAACTATGTCGACGGCTCTTGTTCATTTTCAAATTCTTATTATGCTGGTCAAATAAACATTACCTTATCATGATCAATAAAATAATAACAAATAAAGTACGATTAAAAAACATAATCAACTATTATCAGAATTTAAATTAGCCTTAAAAAAAGCCCTAAAGGTATAAAAGTTGACCTGTAACGCAAATCCGTCCGAAAAACATTTGTTTCCAAATTTCAGTACCACAAACCGATAGGAAAGATGTTAACACATCAAAAATAAAAACTTGAAAAATATTCGTTTTTTTCAAGTCACCCAAGGTCTCACAGACATAGGTCACACATAGGTCACCGTTCCCGGGTTAAAGGAACAGCTTTATGTCGGAAGTAGTTTGAGAAGAAATAAATAGACATGAGTTTATTTGTCAGTTCTTTATTAAATATTTCGCATACCTACAATAAGTTATCTTTCTATTTTGAAATATCATGGGACCATGGATTTTTGATCACAACTTTTTATGCAAATATATTTTTTATCTCTAACCACAGACGTTGGAAGTAAATACTTAATGTAGGTACAATAAATTATCGATAAATAATGATGGTTATCACAGTTTCCCCTGCATGAGCGGTTTCAGGTACAGGTGGAAGCTCTGGTTGACGGGCTCTGCGTTGAGCGGACTCTTCAGCGCCTCCGCCATCAGACGCTCGTACACGCGCCCGTCCCACGATCCCAGGGTGGAATTCAGGATCTTAATACATAATAATATATAGTTAATTACAAAAAAAAATGATAACATCACGGATAATAATGTATCATAACGATAAGCTAAGGAATCCTTCCTTAGCTTATCGTTAGGATACATTATTATATAAGCAAATGAGTCTTTACCATCTAATTTCACATAAGAGTTTATTTATTGCTGCTCTGAACAATGAAAACATACTAAAGAGTCTGTCTTTAAGTACCTTAGAATGTACAGAAAAAGAGTAAGTATATTTTATTATCACGACTTTTTCAGCAACTTTGAAGCTATAGAAGTAAAATTTTAATCTGATATAAATAGATATTTCTAAAAAGATAAAGTGTATTTTTTTAAATCTTTTTTTACCTCAGAACTTCGTCATTTATCAACCGAATTGGAAACTATATTTTTTTATTTGAAAAGATACACATACCTTCAGATTGGTCCCATAGAAATATGATTGGTTCAGTAGTTTAGCTTTGAAATCAAAATAAGTAGAAAAAATATATCATCCAAGTCAACAAAATTTCGTACTTTTCTTTTCGAAAAGTATCTATACAGAATAGCAAACCTGCTCCTTTATTGTAGACGTTAAAAAGTGGTACAGTGAAAATGATGATGAGTCTCACCTCGTCTCGAAGATCGAAGGCGTCCACGAGTCCGACGGCATTTGGTCTGATGATGGCGAGGAGTTCTTCGTACTGTTGCTGCAGCGATACGATATCCGCTTCCGATATCGATGAATACTGGAAACATTAACAATCTTAGTTAGTGTTTTCTAAGTACATACCTCATATGTTTTTTTTAATGTTAAAATGGGACGAGACGAGCCAAACGATGACCTAAAAGATTACGCCTGCTCATTAGCAAAACAGTGCTACACAGTATGTATTCGAAAATAGTTGTTTTTTTATAAATATTTTTTTAATTAACTAAGAACCATTTGCTTTGTTTGCCGAGAGTAGGCCTGAGTTGAGCAAATGCTATTTATTCGCTATTTTGTACAAATACATCTTTTGTTATTATTATATTAATCAAAGTTAGAATATGTTTTCTAATTTCTAAAAACTATACCAATATACGAGTATAGAGGATTTTATTTAGTAGACATTGTAGTAGAGTCGACAAGAAATTACTTATGATTCAAAAGTTATTTCTTACCCGCAATAAGTCTCCAGTTCTTTCCAGAGTCCAGTAGATGAGGTAGAGGCGAGTGAGGTGATTCATCACAGAACTCACTTCAGTCGAGGAGGTGGATGTCAGTCTCACTGTCTCAGCTCTATATGTGCTGCAAATCACAGCCCTGCAGTGTGCCTGTAGGAAAAATACAATATTTTAGTGGTAAGGTCGTTTCTATTAGAACCACGCACCAGGTTTTGAAAGGTTTTGAGCGTGCTCCATCTCCACCACCACTTACCATCAGGTGAGATAGCGGTTAAACGATTGTCTAATCAAAAAATAAAAATATTATAGTTATCTTAGTAAATAAAATAAGAGCTTCTGCATTATTGAGGTCAAGGCAAATAAGCAGGTTGGAGATATGCATATTGTATTCGATCGCATGTACTAAAAATGTACTCCATATTGTATCTAGCTTCATGGTTCCGACAGGTCTTGGGTATCAGTAGCGTCGATACAAAATGCAGATGGTCGCAACAATTCTAAGTCCATTTTTTTTTTATAGTTCTTCTTTAGGGACACGGGCGGTGAAGCAATTAGAGTTTGCGGAATAAGCAATTGTAACGTTACCACCTAATTCGTTCCGCCCGCCCCGTTCAGTGAACACAGTTCTAAACGCGTTTAAAGATAGATTTTATTTGTGAACCTTTTTAACATTTTGTATATTTGTGACTCATTATAATAATATTTGAAACAAACACTTTCAATCATATAGCGCAACCTTCCTAAAGTATTGAACCCCTAATGATATCTCTAAAGTGGTTGATAAACCCCTAAACCGAGACCGTGGAGCACGTAATCCTCCACTGTCAAGCTACAGAGGAGAGTAGGGTTAGGACAGGCTTGCGCAGACTGCTAGACTCCTCTCCATCAAATGTGTCGGAAAGCACTGTACTAGAACGGTGCTGTCAACAACACAGTATCCTGCTCCGTTACTTCAAGGAGCTGGGATGGCTGGGACAGGGTTAATTGCAATTTTTCGGGGGGCAATGCACAATGCACCCTTCAACGGGACGCCAGTGCAGACCGCTGTACCCCCTAAACAGAATAAGAATAAGAATAAGAAACCCCTAAACATCCATTGCATTGGTTAAAGTTTTATCATGTGTATGAGAAACATCAAAAGGTATTCCAAGCTCACCTCAGCCGCAGCCACCAGTTGCACTGTGGTCAGTTCCCAGGCATCTTCGAAAGACATTCCAGTTTTGATGCGGTTCCTAATGCTGGTCGCGCAGGCTGATATTTTCCTATAAAAATATGACACTGATAAATTAAATCTTATAGGGCTTTTGGATATTTCAAAATCTTGGTCACTTTGAACAATCCTGAACCATAAATCCATCAAACCATGAGACAAAAACATCGTTTCGTGTTCACACAGCGAAATTGGAGACAGAACCCTTAGCCGAACGTATGTAACTGGGGATTACGTAACTATGTGAACTGGTATTATACACGGTCAATTTTAAATCACCATAAAAAATACGTATAGTCAGTTGCCATTACTGAACACATATACGGCAAAAAAACTTGAAAAAATTAAGACGAATTTTGTCAAAATAATATTGATTAAAATTGGATAACTGTAACCGTAAGTCGTTTTCCTATGATGTTGCCTCAGGCGGTACCCTTTATTGATAATAATTTAAGTTTTATTCATCGTTTGGCAAACCCGGGTACCTAGCTCGAAAAACATCGGCTCGGGCGCCGCACTCGCGCCGCTGTCACTCTGCCATTTTGTAGAAATCCAAAATTCTGACTGCACAGATGCAAGGTAGTACCCCGTCTGCATTGCACATTTAATTTTTTTTTGGTAGTTAAAAATTGGTGGTGTATAAGGCCATCATATTTTGTCCCATCAAACCCAATCTGCCCCTAGTAGTCTAATCAGGGGGGCACATGGGCAAGTTTTGTCCCAGAGAAGTTGAAGAAGGAAACCATATCTTTGTTTACATCAAAATACCTCCAAAGCAAACTTAAAGCTAACCTTTATAGGTATTTGTTTTTTTGCTGGATCTCAAGAAGGCGTCTAATGGAGATTTACAGGGCTTGCTTGAGTAAATTTGGTTGATGTGAGGATCTAATGATGAAGCCCGACGGGGGCTGAAGGTGCTCAAATGATAAAAGTCGGACTACAATTGCAAACATTTCTGCTCACCCTGTAGCGCTGTAGCGAAGCACGGGCATTCAGCGAGTATACAATAAATACAATATTCATCGGTGCAAACAGTAAATCCAATAACATGTAAGGTAATTCAATTACCCAGCAGCCACCGCTTGAAAAGCTCGGATGATGCTATCGGGGTTTCCATCCCAGGGTGCCTTCTTGCGTCGCGCCGCTTCAGAGAAGTAAGACACGGTCGGAGTCACCGGGTTGCCAGCTTCGGCCTGTTCCCACGCTTTTAGCAGGTACCTGAAACATAATAGTATTAATAGTCGTTGGAGAGCTGGTTCGACTCTTCTCATCCACCTTCAGCCAGCTCTAGCGCGCAGATCATTGCTCCATCAAGGTCAACCTACACTACGCTTGCCTAGACGTTGTCTTGCTTTAATGTTTAGTGATGTAGGTAGGTAAGTGATTTAAGATTTCATAAAGATTGGTGTTATCGACGACACGGATGGTCGAATGGCAAGTGTATTGGAATGCCACGCCCGGTGACGCAGGTTCGATTCCCGCTTCAGGACAAACATTTGTGTGATGAACATCGGTGTTTGTCCTGAATCTGGGTGTTATCTATGTATTCTATAAATGCATTTAAAAAAAGTATTTAAGTATTCTATCAGCCATGTAGTGCCCATAGTACAAGCTTTGCTTAGTTTGGGGCTAGATGGCGTTGTGTAAAATGTCCAAAATATTGATTTATCACCTTTTCACTAATTCAGTAATTAATTGCATAAAATTATGTAGAGCCACACTTAAATCTTCTTAGAGCTCAGTTAAAGGTACATGTACCCTGTTGGGTGCAGCAATTTACCTGGCAGTCTGCAGCAGCAACACGGTGTAATCACCTTCGTAAGTCCGGGTGGCTGTCACAAAGGAGTACAGTAACGGCAGATTGGATGACAGCATGTAGCCGTGGCCACCGCACGCCAGCCGGCACTGTTCTATGAACGAGGCGGCATCTGAAGTACTGACAGCTTTAAGGCAGCTTGAGAGGGCGTGCAGCTAAAATGGAAACTATATTGTTATATACGTCTGCCGGGACGAGTGATATAGGATGGTATGACTTCATGTCACTTTTCTTACCCTTGCCCTTATAAAGGGGGCTAATTTTAACCTTTTTGTGCTTTACACCCATATTCTAAGTCGATTTATTCACTCGAGGGAATACCTACGTGAGTGGTAAAATGGACTCTTCTATTAGGACAACGCCTTAGGGTTATACCGCTGCGTATGCTCGAGTTGAATAAGTAACTGATAACGTTTGATATTGGTCTATTGCGGATCCTGACATTTTAGCAGACAGTTCGTACAGATCGGTGCTGTTCTTAGAGGCGATACTCTTGGTAGCTATTTCGAAAATCTCGAACGGAGTGAACAGGCATACTCTCACAGATATATCGCTAGCGCTTGCTTCGGTCCCTAACACTGCTGGTGCGCTGCACCTACTCGGCGACGTCTGAAGAGAGCAAAAGTCTTTTGACGAGCAAAATCATTTAGAACCCCAAACTAATAAATTAATTCAATATAATCAAGATAAGTAGGTAAGTGATAATAAATGTTCTCGAATAACTTGCATTAAAGTGCAGGTTTTAGATAACAGCTTTATCCCTCGATATCTATATTGCAGTTTCTACGCGGATACTTTTGAATGCCACTTTTTCGGAATCACATATTATTTCATACTTAATCCAACTACTACGTCATAACAACATCACAATCTTACCAGCTACGAGATACAAGAGTAAGATTTGGCGGCGTTATTGAACGCATAGTAGTAGGTAGGTACGTGTGGAACATGACTGACTGGAAGCTTAGTTCTGGGTTCGATCCCCGGCTGGAGAAAGCTTTCTTCTAAGAACCGTTAAAGTGGTAGTTTTAGTAAGTCTTGGAATTTTGTGTAGCCTAAACCTAAGAGCCTAAAGATACGACCATTCGGGTGCTTGTATGTTAGTGTGTGAGAATTTGTTTTAGACTCCCTAAGTAGCTTGTATAGTGTTGATGTAGCCCAGTGTTGCAGTGATGTGCTGATGGAGTTTATTGTTGCCCGTACAGTAAATATCGTACACCTTCGGTAGAGTATCAATGATAAGATATTAGTATCAGTCTTTAGTTCAATATTGCTCCAGCTTGCTTCTTGCTTCTTGTAGCTTGTCCAGTATTTGAGTAATACTGGACAAGCAAGAAGAATTAAATATTATAAAATGTATTTACTATATAAATGAAAACTGACCTGTAATGTATGTTACAAATAAACAATCTGTATTGAACTGTGCTGGGTGAGGCTGGTGAGGGTAGTTCATACCTCTGGTAGAGAGTCAGTATTGCCATCGCGCATGTCCCTGAGTACAGCCGTGAAAGTTCGCCACAGCCAGTCGCTGGTGAGCTGCAGAGCATGCGCGGTCGCGATGCAGATGAACAGCTTGTGTTGCTGTGTCATGTAATCCAGGATTTGAGGCTCTGGAAGGCTGTAGGATAAACAAGAAACATGTAGGTTGCGTAAGTTTTGTACTCGAAACAATTTTACCTTACCACCTAGTTTTGCGAATAATAAATCAATTCATTCATTCATTTAAAAAGTGAGAACGTAGCGGAGGCATATGACGGCTGAGAGAGAGAGTTATGCAGTTGGTTTTTTGGCGAAGTGAAGTTATCTTTCTAGATCCCCAGTCTGACAGCTTCGTCGATTGGGACCACTAGCTAGGTATTGGGATCAGGTTCTGAGTCGACGGATAAAAATTTTGAATCTGTCGATTGGGACCACAAACCACGTGACGTAAATTGTACAGTTGTCGTCACAAGAATGCATCCTATTAAATAAAATTCAATAGGTTTCTATCCTAGACGAGGATATTCTCCATTACTAATTATTGTTCAGACCTAAGCTATTTTAACAGACTGCGATTGTTGTTATTTGTTTGTAGTTCGCTTAAGGGGAATAGATTTTATACGTGTTTTAAAATTAACCCTACTAACTTAAAAACATGTATAAAATCTAAATTAATGTATGAAACCTTTCACTTTTTTTGTTGACGAAATCAAAAAACATGGACGAAACGAATAGTGTGAAGAAGTAACTATAATACGGCGTACTTTTTGAGTATTTGTCCGAATCATTTTGTATGGAATTCGGATTTGAGGATTGGCCTTAATTTAATTTTATAACTCACCGCGCGAGCGCGAAGCGCGAACTAAGGTCTCCATTTCAAAAATGCTTCAGCAAAAAATGCTTTCGTGTATTTATTTGTCGGTCCAGATGTTCGCCTGTTTTCCTCTACAGGTCGCATTTTTCAACCGATTCTGGTGAAATTTTGTGAGCAGGTTCGATAATTATAGTCACGTCTAGTAAAGAGATTTTTCTTGTTGCGACGAGAGGAGGCTCTTGATATGTTACAATGAAGTAGACTCACCCAGGCCTGGGCTCCGACTGCCTCCTCACAGCGGAGTAGCGCACGGCGATGGTGACTGCCTTGGCCAGGTTGAAGGCAGCCTCGCTCACCAGCACCACTCTCACGAACACCATGGTGCCGTAAGTCAACTTGCCGTGCTTTGCTGCTTTCACATAAGTGCCGTCCTGGTAAACATCAGGTTAGTTTTTTTTTTTTTCGACTACAGCTAATAAAATTATTATCAAATGCCCCTCATTGTTATGAGTTTGAATGCGATAGAACGATGAGACTTTTAAACAAATGGTATAACAATTTTACCTATATTACTGTCTGAAATATTATTTTGTGAGCTTATAAAAGTACGAAGACAACAATAATTACCTTTCTATAAAAAGAACGACCATGAACCAAACAATTTATTGGTTGAGCAAACATTTTATGAATGTTCAAGTTCAAATTAAATAATGCATTAAGTTCAATGTACTTGATAGCCTTGTATTGCATCGGTCATTCATCCCGTCCGTGATACCTAATGCTGATAGACTACAGGACTGAAAATAACTAGATACAATCCGCTAGGTTTCTCTTAGCAAAATGGATAAAACCGTGTATTTAAACTAAGTACACCTATAGGTTAGATACCCCACTCAACATCCAACTTTCAACGTTCCAATTGCGGGAAAAGTGTAATAGGTACCTAATATTATTACTGGCTTACGAAACTGAACCCCGAAATATATCTCGAATTGTATGACAACTTATAATCTTATAATAAAGTGTACCGCGCCCTATTTTGGTCATGGACAAAATATTTAATTTCCATTTTAGAATGCTTATTTCATAACCAACCTTCAATACTTGAGCATTCTTCATCATGAGATGGTCCCTCGGTATTCTGTAATAGTCGAAGCCCAGGAAACCGTTGTCGGCAGTATTGAAGCCCATCTTGGGGCCTATATCGCCCACTTTGATACCAGGTAGAGGGTTATGGGTCTCTTCGTCCCGTATCTGAACGATGAAGGGGTGAACGCCA
The DNA here is from genome assembly GCA_932526365.1 of Lobophora halterata. Classification (NCBI taxonomy): domain Eukaryota; kingdom Metazoa; phylum Arthropoda; class Insecta; order Lepidoptera; family Geometridae; genus Lobophora; species Lobophora halterata. The sequence continues at coordinate 10,876,239 of OW052002.1, forward strand.
TGGCATTCACCCTTAGTGTATAGCTGAGCCACCACTATGCAGTAGTTAACCGTTTTACCCACTGAAAGAATTAGTTTATTAAAATTCTTCGTGCGATATACGACATTTTGTAGGTAGGTTGGGTTCGCTTATGCTAATGAACATGACTGAACGTTTTTTATTGTCATAGGTTTCAGTAGTAAATAAAGTAAAGGTCTCAATAGAATAAAGGCATAATAGTAGGTTGTAATATTTCTAACAAACCGGTAATAGTAGATACTAATAGGAGACAAAGCAGAGGAGCGCTACATTGTAGCACTGGACTTTCACAGCCCTGTGTTAAATGTTTTAGTCATTAACTAGCATTATATCATACTACCATTAATAGGTAAGTTTAAAAAAGGAAAGGGAACTTATAGAACAAAAAGCTCAAAAAAGAACAGCTAGGTCGAAACATCCAGAAGAAATTGAGACTTGGACATTACTGGCGTTATATCTTACCAACGTTAAAAAAATGGTACTTATCGAACAAAAGAGTTCAAAAAGAACATCAAGGTCAAAATTGCCAAAATATTATAAATAATTGAGACTTACAGCCACCGGCCCACCATTTATATGCAGTCAGGGTAGGAGTGTGCAAGACAAACTCTTCGGTCGAAGGGTCGTAAGTAGCAGTGGTTTCTAGACCCCTGATAAAGGTCCCGTGTCCCAGCTCTGTCTAAAAAAACAAATTGGAGTCAGTTTACCTCAAAAACAGACACAAAAAAATACCAAGTTCGGGTAGAGGAAAACTGGTAAGTAACTTGTATTTATTGTTTTTTATAAAACCTTTGCTTTTTGTCACATTGTCAATGACACTTTATAAAATCACAAAGAGCGCCAAATCCCGTTTGTGTTTTCTAAGTGATTCGACTCTAAGGTCAAAACGTAGTTGGGTAAAACGCTATTTTGGTTAAACATTTCAACCGGTATGGCTAATATTAACCTGCATTTAAATGTAGAAATTGTTTTACAAGTATAATGAGCTTCCGTGTTAGAAACAGGCAATGAACCGTACTGGGTGTAGGTCCCGCTGATTAGCATGACCAGCGCTCGAGACAACTGTTACGCTTGCTGTTCCAGGGTTCATTAGCTCATTATGGTGGGGAAAACATGCTTAAGTGAAGCAGGAAGGAGGCGATCTCTTTGAAAAAGTATTCTAAATGTTTCATACAGTATTTGTGAACCGACCTGGGCATAGGTCCCGATGGCTTGCATGTCCGAAGCGCAGGGCAACCAATGCGCTTGCTGCTCCGGGGTAAATTGGCCCATGATCGTAGGGATAAACATGCCTAAGTGAAGGAGGCGATCTCTTTGAAAAGTAGTCTAAATGTTTCATATAGTATTTGTGAACTGACCTGGGCATATGTCCCGATGATTTGCATGTCCAAAGCGCGGGGCAACCAATGCGCCTGCTGCTCCGGGGTACATTGGCCCATGATGGTGGGGACAAACATGCCTAAGTGAAGGAGGCGATCTCTTTGAAAAGTAGTCTAAATGTTTCATATAGTGTTTGTGAACTGACCTGGGCATATGTCCCGATGATTTGCATGTCCAAAGCGCGGGGCAACCAATGCGCCTGCTGCTCCGGGGTACATTGGCCCATGATGGTGGGGACAAACATGCCTAAGTGAAGCAGGAAGGGCGAGATCTCTTTAAAGAAGGCATCTGATGTGCGTCGGATGGCAGGGGAATTTAAGCTGAAAATCGAGTCACAATGATTTATTGTAACATTAATAAAACTGTAGTTATTTCATGTTTATTGTACAAATTAATCAATTGAAGAGTACTGTAACTTGAACTGTTCTCTTAGACCCGAGTTCATCAATAGATGGTTAAGTTTTAAACAGTTTTTTTGACGTTTTTGACACGAATTTTCATAAAGTAAACGTCAAAGTTAACGGACGAAGAGGCCTAATCTTCCGATTATCTATTGGTGAACACAGACCCTAATATAGTTACCTAGTTTGATGCAACTAGTAAGTAGTGATTAGAATTTAGCATAAAACTAGCTGAAGCCCGCAACATCGTTAGCGTTCCCTCTTGATCATGACGCAAATAACCTCCAAATTCCAAGTCTCTACGTTCAGTGGTTTGACCTGGTTGTCTGACAGTCAGGACCAAGCCTTTTATAAAAATTGATTGATTGATATAATTGATAACATAGAATTGAAAAGAGTTGAAATAATTAAATTTGTCTATTAATATATAAAAATATAATTTTTATTATCGCGAAAAACATCAGACTTAATTACCTACTTAAAACTTTAAAAATGTTAGTACCCAAGAGACTCCAGTCCAGTGAATTCCAAAAGCTGATCTTTGACGATCTTGCTGTAGAGGACGGATTTCCTGACTGCGTTTTTGTATTTCTCTGTAGGGCTAAGGCATTCTTCAGGGATTTTATCCAAAGAAGCTCCTCCATTTAAAGCGATGTCCTCTAAAGAAAACACGATAATTTTATATAAGTATTAAGCACAATATAATTACATATCCTTTATTACTTATTATTCTTGCTTTCGCAATAATGTACTTCCCTACCTACCTAGGGAACCATGAACTTTGTTCAGTTGTTAATTTCATTGGAAGATTCCAATGAAATTAACAACTGAACAAAGTTCATGGTCAAATTATGCTTGTTACATTGCAACTTACAATAAAATACTTAATTTTGTTCATAAATCAATGCTGTTTTGTACGTTACCTGTACTTTTAAAATTCAAATATTGTTATTTAATATAACTTAATTATTTTTTACAGCATAAGCTAACTACTACAATCTATATTACAAAATTTACAAAAGGAAACAATTGGACCACCCATAGACCGTTGCAAACGATCTATAGGTAGCTCAACTGCTCCAACTCGATAACCGATACAGCTATCATTATTTTTTTGAAAAGCATAAATAAAGACTTTTATATTTTTATTTAGGCAAATATATTATGCTTAACATTTTGATCCTACCTAGTTGCTTTTACTTTTATCCTTATGTATGACCACTCACCAATTTTCTTCCTAGCTAAAGTATTCTTCCTTCCACCGTCTATTATAAAAGTCACTTCTTGAATATCAAAATTGCATTTGAGTCTCTCCTTCGCCAAATCTGCATTCACTTCAAATTTATTTTTAAGTTCACTCATTGCAAGTACTATTTTTATAAATAACTTCGCGAACCGGTATCAGAGTCGCTTGCACAGCACTGAATGTATTGAAATTACCTTAAAACTATAAAGTGTAGGTAATTGTGCACATTATATACAAATTGTTTGAACAAGTTGTCCACGAACACTAAATTATTGTAGTTCTGTCAAATGCGACGTTATAGGTACTATTGAAATCTACTTGTGTGTTTGTATGTAGATCTGAACAGTAATTTATGGGCTCGATTCCTTGTTTGTTAAAACATACGAACTGTTGAGGGTATCGACAATCCAATTGAATATAATTTATAGAATAATTACGAAGCTAGATTAAAACAAATATTGAGAAGAGAATCCGTCGATGTGTCCTTTGTTTAACTTTGAAAGATTGTTTATCATTATCACTCTTGAGATAATGCATTTTTATTACTTTGATATTGCACCTGATAGTCAAAAAATAAAAATTATACAATTTTTATCCTGAGACACCAATGTTATGAAAAAGCCCGACGAGTTATAGGATGGACAAATATGTCTTAAAAAAGGAAAAAACAAGATCGTATCCCAATTTTATTTTATAATATAAAAAATATATAAATCTGTCTATACAAAATAATGTCTCACAAAAAATATTCTAGGCATTCACTGGTATTGTTACCTACAGAAAATCATTTAACCAAATTTGTAGGCGCGCCGAAATTTCCGTTTTTAAATTAGGTGCAAGTTTTGCGCAGTCGAAATCAAACATCTTCACTGCCCAGCTACTTATCTTCAGAGACACAAATTCTCGGTGCAAAATTGTATGTATTATAATAAATGTAAGTTATCACAGTTTGGACTGCATCATGAGCGGTTTGAGGTATTTGTGGAAGCTCTGGTTTACGGGTTCTTTGTTGAGAGGACTCTTCATAGCTTCCGCCATCAGGCGCTCGTAAACTTGACCATCGTAAGCACCCAGCGTAGAGTTTAGAATCTGAAAAAAACAAAATTTCAAAGTCCCTATCGCATTTAAGTAAAAATGGAAGAGGTTTTCGATCTGCTCTATCTAGAGTCAAAACGGTAACCGTATTCAGCAATTTTTTATTACATTTATATTATACTATGGTACATAATATTACTTATTCTTTGATTATACTCTTGCAAAGACATCTTTCTTTTGACAATAATTCTGACAAGTAAGATGACTACATTAATTTGAAAATGCCTGCGTGCACTTTTCTTTGCAAGATTAAGAGTAATATAAATTGAAAGCTGGGGAGTGTATACATGTCTGTACGTTTTTGTATTTAGAGATTGTTAAATTTGTAGCGCTAAAATTTGGCACAAAACTTCAGCCATTAAATTAAAATAGACAAAACAGAAAATATAAATAGGTAAGTAGAACCAGTCCTGTATTAAGTGTAAAAAGCCTGACATTTCACAGACATGGTTTGAAGCTAAATGGCAAGTAAAATGTCCAATCATAAAGCCGTATATCTCACCTCGTCCCTGATGTCAAATCCGTCGACAATACCCACAGCATTTGGTCTTAACAGAGCCAGAAGTTCTTCATACCTCCTCTGCAGAAGCGTCAGGTCATTCTTTGAAATTGTCGCGTACTGAAAGAGGAAACATTAAAACATATTAAAAAAAACGTTGTGTTGTTAAGATCACACGACAGAAGTGAAAACTTCTTAAAAGACGAGGATTAGTAATACGAAACATAACTATTTTTCACACTTTGACAGTAGTCCAAACCCCGTCCAATTCACTCAAAGTCAAAAATATTTTGCTCAGTGCACCTAAATAAATTTCATTTCAAAAATAATGTAATAAATTAGTATAATGCTTTCGATGTAAACCTAGACAATATTCATTACTATTGTAAGTATGTAAAAGCTTTAGAGTAGGTATTCAAAATTTCACAGTAATGAATTGTAAACGAACAATAATTTACTTGTGAATGACACTCCAGCAAAATGATTCTTCGGAAAGAATGAAAATTCGCGTATTTTGACGATATTTATCAGTAGGTCAAATAAGTAGATTTTTTGTCAGATAAAAAAATTCATAATATTCTGAATGACAAAATTCGTAAAAAGACGGTGGCAAAAATCCGATTCTGAACGGTAATGTAACCGACATTAGATTCTAAATGGTAAAAATCGGATTCTGAATGGTAAAAATCGGATTATTCATGGTAAAAATCGAATTCTTCACGTTAAAAATCAGAACCTTCATGGTAAAAGTGGGATACTTATTGGTAAAACATAAACAGCTTTAAAATACTTACAACTAAAAGATCTCCTCGTTTCTCTAGGGCCCAGTAGATGAGGTACAGCTCCACCAGTTGTAGCAGCACGGGCGCCAGACTTGGGGAGACAGAAGCGGAGAGTCGTTGCATCTCTCTGTATGCCACTTCGCAGAGGACAGCGCGACAATGCGCCTATGGAAAACACAACACGAATTAATTTTACGGAACTAGCGTACATACCTAAATGTGAAGTATACCTTTAGTACGGTTTCAGACTAGCGTATTTGTGTCGCACGAATTCGGGCGGACTGGTACTAGCGAAACTTCAAAAGCCTAACGCGCGTATACACGCGTATTTCGGGGTTTAGGTACGTGTCAGTAGCATGAGGCTTCTCTAGCGTCTCTCGCGGCTACAATGAGCGTTGTCGCGCGTACACGCGCTGCAATAAACAAAACACGAGCGCCGAATCTGCTAATCTGAAACTACGCTTAGCTGCTTACAGTTTATAAATATCTGAAAACTCACTTCACTAGCATTGACGAGTTGCACGGAAGCCAGATTCCACGCATCTTCGTGGTCCATGCCGGTCTTCTCGTGCGCTTGTAGAGTGTCGAACGCAGCTTTTGTTTTACTAAAATAAAATAAATGTATAAATAAATGTTATTTTATTCACAAACATATAACACACATCTATCATAACATCCGTTCTCGTCAATTGTGGGATAGGTAATATAAGAGACCCCCACATTAGCGTTTATCGAGCGTCGTCTTCGTGCCAGCGTCCGCAAAACGTCGACGCGACGTCGACACCGCGGCAAAGAATAAATAATATGACCGCGGACGTGACGCCAGCGCTGGCCGGCTACTGAACGCTTTGCTGGCATCGGTTTAACGCGGCGTCGACTTATACTTGTACTTGTTCGCAAAAAAACGTTGCGCTGGCGCCGCGTAAGCCCGGGGCGTTCGGCAGGCGGCCAGCGCTGGCGCTGTGCGGACGCTGGCACGACGACAACGTTCGAAAAACGTATGTAGGGGCTAGTGTGGGGGGTCTCTAACTTATTGCGATGTGACCATAATGTTTTCATACCCCGCTCCGACCGCTTGTAGTCCTTTGATGATTCCTTCGGGGTCGTTGGTCCAGGCGTGTTTCCGGTTCCGGTAGAAGTCGACCAGGTAGGACACGGTTGGCGTCATGGCAGTGCCGCCGGTCGCTTGCTTCCACGCCTTCATCAGGTATCTTTCAATTGGAAGAGCACAGAGAAATATAATATGCATATTTTCAATCGACAAAAAGAGGAGGTTATCAATTCGGTGGAATCTTTTTTTTTTTTTACCTTAGAACTTGTTGTTTATATTTAAACCGACGCTAAACCGATATGAAAAAATATTTTTTGTTTGAGAGGATATACTTTCAGCCAATCTGAAAGTCCTATAGAAATTTTATCAAAATCGGTTCATTATTATGTATATATTTTTATTTTGCGTATTTTGCTTTCCTGTGACTTTTCAGTGGTGTTTACGGTCATTAAAACAGTCCAATTGAAGTCTGTTGTCTATGTTTTTGTAGAACCTTGATCATTTATGTTAACACAAGAGAAGAGACGAGCTAGGCGCTTTCCTGATAGTAAGAGATCACGCTTGCTCATGGCCAGAACGGTACTACATAGGATTATGCACTATTATGAAAATGACAAATTATATAAAAAGCTTGACTAAAAACGCTCAAGTGTAGTGAAAGTTCACGCACTTGAAATTCTTTTACCACACTGCTTAGAAAGAACTAGTGGCACGATAAGAAGACATTTAAAAAGTTACCTCGCAGTCTGCAGCATGAGCACGGTATATTCCCCTTCGTAGGTGATTGTGGCGGAGACGATTCCGTTGATGATGGGCAGGTTGGATGACGTCATGAAGCCGTGGCCGCCGCAAGCTAGCCGCAGCTCCTCGACTCTTGCAGCCGCGTCTCGGGAGCACACTGCTTTGAGACAGCAAGCTACTGCGTGCAGCTGGAACACACACACACAGATAAAGCTAGCTTAGGTGAGCAGTAGTTCTGGTCTGTTCAGCAATGGTATTTTGAAACTTGAAGGCTATTACCACCAGTGAAATTCGATCAATGAACGACGAATGACCTTAGATACGTGATGGATCTTGTCGCTCAAGACGCTTGTAATAGTCAGTTCGATTTACGGATGTTATGATTTATTCATACTGAGTTTTATATTTGGGTTTATACATCTGATATTTTTTTCATACTGAGATAAATATTTCTCGGGGTAGATACACACACGTAACACTTTCTTGTACACCCTGAGGATATATACATTATGAAAGGAAGCTTAAAAAAATTACCAAAAATAATAGAGGCCGCCCGCCTTATCGATAAAAGCGATTTCTTCCAGGCAACCTTCGGTTGGAGAGGAGTAATAGTAGATTTTCAAATCTCGTAATTCACCCGTGGACTGTAATGCTGAGTAAAGAGGTCGCGGTCGCCAGTCGCCGACGCCAATTCGGAAATTCTAGCTAGTCAATAATAATCGTTATTACCTCGGGTAGTTGGTCCATATTCCCTTTGCCGATGTCCTTGATGACCTTGGAGTAAGTGTGCCACAGCCACATGCCTGTGACCCGGTACACGTGACTGGTCGCGACACCTATAAACAACTTGTGTTGTTGTGTCACGTAATCGATGATTTGAGGCTCGGGTTGGCTAAAAGAAAAGAATAGCCATAAGAATATGTTACAATTCAGAAATCCCCTGCCAGTAGTATAAAAATCGCTAATAGTATTTAAAAACTGAAACTAACAACCATTTCGATTAAATCAGCCTTACAAAAAGCATCATTATACCATACCTTTGGAAGCTAGGGTGCAAAAAACATAAAAACAGACATACGGTCAACTTTAAGGATTTCTCTGTATGCCCCGAGGCCTAAAAACTGAAGCGTTGCCCCAAATTAAAGATGTAATAATTAAAAAAATATATATAATGGACATTTTACACAACGCCATTTAGCCCTAAACTAAGCAGAGCTTGTACTGTACTATGGGAATCAGATAACTGATAGTATACTTAAACATATTGTGTTCACGGAGAAAATAAAAAGGGATAGCGAGACAAAATAGTAACCTATTTATTATATATTTTCCATATACTTTTTTCATTTCATTCATTCATTATATACATTCTATATATATATATTATTCTATATATTCTATATATATTCTATATATCTATATATATATATTATATTCATTCATTATAGACGGAGTGCTATATAACATGAAGCACTCATTACAAATAAAGAGGTTATAGAGTTGGGCCGATGAGTTTGGAGCTAAGATTTTACGGAACTTCGGCATTCAGATCTACGGAAAAATAAATAAGTGAAATGCCTTATTCTATTAGAAAGTTATTTGATTACTTTTGATGTTTTATTCTCTGTATGAATTCACAATAACAGAGTAAACTATCCATCGATATTAAATCGTATAAAACGATGTAATATAAGAACCTACTTGTTATTAAATTAAGCCTTTTTCTATTTGGAACATCCAGGCCCTACTACACCAAATAGTAGGTAAATAGGAATAGGAAATCCCCTATAGTAGTCCAACATTGCCCATCTCTATCTAGTATTATGTTCAGCACCAACTTTGACAGATATTCGGCTGTTTCGCGGCGACAATGGCTATTTGTAGGCGTTGTTTCCGGTGCTTTCTTACTTCTGTATATTTTCTTGTACCCTTTAATAAATTGTGTTAGCTAGAACTATTATATTGTAATCGTTACTAAATTTCGTTAGCAGGAATTATTATAATTTCTATCTTAACTAAATTATTCTCGATGTAACAAATTCAACTACAATTTTAGTAACTATAACGAGTTTGCATGTGTGCATCATCTAGGTAGGTCTTCTATAGGTTCTGCCTTACCCTGGCTTCGGCTGCGACTGATGCCTGACAGCAGAATACCGCACGGCGATGGTGGCAGCTCGACTCAGCTCGTAGGCCAAGTCATTCACGATGATCACTCGCACAAACACCATTGTTCCGTAATTTAGCTTGTCGTTCTTTGACTTTACGTATGTTCCATCCTGAAAATACCATGAATTCGGACTTAAAACAGGTCTGAAGGCTGCCAAAGTCTTTGCCTGTACTCTTCCAGGGACTTATCATCATCTATCAGCCTATCGCACGCAATCCACTGCTGGATTTAGTCCTCATGAAACTTATAACCTTATTAAATTGAAACCCTGATTCATCAGTTGTAGACGTGATTGAGTTTCATATACATCCTCATAAACTGGCAATTGGATGAACTGGGCTCAAACGAAGAAGGTCGCTAAAGAAGATTTTGAAAGAATGGTCCATTAATACCATGGTATATTATAAAAGTTGTGAAAATTGAAGATAGACCTAACTAAGTGCACGGTGTCTATCATTTTGTAGAAGACGAAATATCTTAGAGATAGCAAAATTTATTACATCTATTCTATTTGCTTCTTTATTATTCATATCAAGTAGGTTATCAAATTAAATATGCACGAGAACGAATCAGTGATAACAAACAAAACATAATATATTTCCCTTGAACTTTACTGCACCGATTAAGCTGAAATTATTTATACTATTGGTTAAAGAACTTTGATCTTTGAAGGTTTATGATCCAAAAAAATACGAAATGGCTATCTTAGTGCCTGCCGATACTAAAAGAAGCCGCGCACAACAACTGCCTAAAGAACTGACCGGCAAAACTTGAGCATTTTTCATCAGCATACACTTCCTGGGTATCCTAAATTGATCGAACCCCAGGAACCCGTTGTTGGCGGTCTGGAAGCCTAGCTTTGGGCCGATCTCGCCCACTTTAATCCCAGCTAGAGGCATGTGGGACTCTGTGTCTCGGATCTGGACGAAGAATGGATGAACGCCGTAGCATTTTCCCTGAGTGTAGAGCTGCGCGACCACTATACAGTGGTTTGCTGTTTGTGCCACTGAAATAAATAGAGATAAAATAAAAATGAAATACCCTTAATAAACCCCATAAATCAATATCAAAATTATGTATCTAACAGGCTATATAGATTTTACAGAAACACTAAACAATACATCTTTAGGTATCTTACAGGTTTACGAATTAACAATTATTTTGATCACAGTTTAAAGTTTGTTTATTTTGCATACACGAATTGCATCACTAATAAACGATTCAATTAACCTTTCATCCAGTTGCAATTTTAGTCACTTAGGGTCAGCGTTATTCACACTATTCCACAAAATCGATATTTCCCGAAATATTTTTATAGAACCTGCTTTTACTTGTTATGTTACTTATTTCTACCGGTAAGTGTTGAACAAGGCTGTCTCGTTCTCGGTACATTTTATGACCAAATGCCATAAATCAAATAAAGTCTTTACCAAGTACTGTTCAAACCGCATTAAAAACCCTCTTGATAGAGCACCGTGAAGCGCTGAAACGGTTCATTTTAATGTGTATGGAATCTTTTAGGTTTTTTACATACATCCGCCTGGCCACCATTTGTATGAGGTCAGTGTGGGGCTGTTCAGAACGAACTCTTCAGTACCAGGGTCATAGGTCGCTGTGGTCTCTAGACCACGGAGGAACGTCCCATGTCCAAGTTCAGTCTGGAAATAATATTTATTTATGGATGAGTTATGAGGTTTCACAGCCTTTGAATGTGATGGATAGAGCTGGTGATGATAAAAATCCGAAATTAGCTACAGCCTACTGACCTTGCCTCTTACTCGTTTATTTTAAAGTTTAATTACGCCTGTATAATACAGACCTAATTAAACTTTAAAAGAATTTCAGAAAGAACTTTAGATTTTCATCTTGCCTAGCACTATTTGGTCATAACTGTACCTTAATCTACTTATGAAATTTCTGCCGTCTACCTGTTTTGGACATCGAAGATTAGTAGGTACACTTCGTATAACTTCGTATCTCCCGTTAGTACTCTTCGTATAACAAAATGCTTACCTGTGCGTAAGTGCCGATGATCTGCATACTCCAAGCCTTATGAAGCCACTCGGCCAGTTGTTCGTCAGACGCCTGACTCACTATGGTAGGGACGAACATCCCCATGTGCAGCATGAATGGGGAGATATCCTTCACCACGGCGAGCTGAACGCGGTATTTGTTCGTAGGGCTGTGGAATAGGACGGATAAAGCTATATCTCCATTCAACTTACCTGCTTGCCTCGTATAAGTTAACTGACACCCAGCAATAGCTTTTCTAACCCGTATTCTCAATAGGCTCAATTCTCACTAGGATGGCAGCGATCGGCAGTCTCAATACTTATAAGACCATGATTGCAGCAGGGCCATTGATAGACCGCGCGCGGCCTTCCGCGGTCATGAGCGGCCTGTTAGCGGTCATTCAATACTGGTCTTTATAAAATCTATATATGTATATTTAAAATTATTTGACATTCAAAATATTCTGCCGGTCGCTGCCATCCCAGTGGGAATTGAGCCTAATACCTAGATCACACGTAACGAGTACTCGGCCGAGACAGTGCTCTCGGCCGAGTACTCGGTTCGTATAAACATAGCGCCGAGTGCTTGGCTGAGCGAGTGACGTAAGCTTTCACTGTCTCGGCCGAGTAACGTTTTACTGTCTTAGCCGAGTACTCGGTACGTGTGATCTAGGCATGAGACAAGGGTTAAAAGATATCACATATAGACCAGAACAGCGCTACACCGGACTATTAATAACAAAAGCCAATGCAACATTGGTTTATCAACTTAATATTGTGATCGTAAAACTTACATAAACACATCGAGACTGGAGTCGCTGAGGACATGTTCCTTCAACACGTTGACCAGCAAACACGCCTTGCGGACCGCGTTCTCATACCGCTCCTTATGACTCAAGTACTCTTCGGGAACTTCATCTCGTAGCTCCTTTATGCTGAGTACCAGCTCCTCTGAAATAAATAAGATGTGTCTAGAGCATATCAACATCTATGTAGATGAAGCGAATATCTCCGCACGCATCTATTGCAGGTAGAAAGTGGAACTTGATTTACACACACAACGTCGTACTTACAACTATAAAAGTTGTATATAATTATTTTATTGAATTCTAGACTCTTACTAACCTTCCTATTATTTGTAGCCTGACACAAGCCTGATTCAAACAAAATCAATAAGTCCATTAGGACTTACAACTGTTATAGTAACAGACTTACAACTATAAAGTTGTAAGTACAACTATAAAGTTGTAAGTAAGTCCGAAGTTGTAGAAACGTTTCTTTTCTCGGTCTCTCTAAATAAGTTACAATTTCTACAGCTATATAGTGCGTGCGTTACTTACAACTATAATAGTTGTAAGTCTGTTACTATTATGGTTGTAAGTCCTAATAGACTTATTGATTTTGTTTGAATAAGGCTAGTGTCAGGCTACACATAATAGGAAGGTTAGTAAGAGTCTAGAATTCAATACAATGATTTATAATGATTTAAATAGGTCATGATTGCTGCTTTGTTCCGCTGTTGTCAGCTTTTCATTGTTATTATCGAATTTATAATTAAGCTTCAACTCAAGAACTCACATTAGTGGTAACTCTATCTACTAACTACCTACCAACCATATATTAATAATGATGTTCCTACAGAACACCAAGATGGACAGTATCAAATCAAAATGGAGTCGTAAGACATGACCAAAAAATTTCAGACTGTCAATAAATATGAAATATATCAATTTCAAATAATGTTTGTTACTTTTTACGATGTAGTTTTATTAACACTGATAAAGCCTAATAGTTTTAACTTATAATATTTATCTACCCCTGTTACTTCTCTTTTTTGAAAATTTTAATCGGACCAAAATGTACTAGAAGTTAGCCAATGTGGCTTCTTTTATTGGTCGCATTTTCAATGTAGTACATGTTTTTCTATACTTAATATTTCTGTGCTACCAACTTACTTCCCTTAAGCATAAGAACTATTATTATTTTATAATTACAACTCTACAATACTGCCTTTTAAAATTGTAACATACTTCGACACGCCACCTTGTGGCTTAGATACGAGTTGGAACAATTGATCTAAAAATAAATCTTTTGCATGTTATTTTCTGTAATAAGAGCTTCATTGTTCCTTCCGTAGTATATAATTAGCAATAATAAACATTACCATAATAGTTTTTATTCGTCAACTCATCCTTCACAAACTCCTCCACGTCGGATGAGTTGGACAACATTGCATAAGTTAACTGCTACAATCTTTATTACTAAATGTACACACGAAAGAAAACATTGGGCCAACTATACTCCCACATACATATACCTACATATCGCCGTCCCCGGAGAACATAATGGTAATCGCCATTGCCATAGTTTTCATGTTATGCCATATTTGAGTTCTATGGATCCTAATACATCTATACAATTTTTTTCATAACTGTTCTTGCGTTATTAAAGAAGTTATAAAAAAATACAATAATATTCGTAGTTTTTATATTCTCAAAACATAATTGCAAACCAATGTTACCAAAATTTGTCAAGAATTACGAAAATGGTTATGAATATTACCATTTTATTCGCGTAAAAAATATGTGTTAGTTTTTTGATAATTTTGTTGAATTGATACAACGTTGCAACACTTTCGACAGTGATAGCATCATCTAATATTGCGAGTGCTTCTCGGCACCGATAGTATGATTAGCTTTCTTAAATAAGTGTGCTCAAAAGCACCTTTGTGAATCTAAAAACCTTGTTTTAACGCGTTTTTACCTTCCAAATGTGTTTGTAAGAAGGATATGTTTAAAACCTATTAAGACATGTGAAAAACTAGGTTCTGAAGTACATTTCAGATGCTGAAATGGCCTGATCCTTCCATATTAATTTTTTTGATCATCTAGCTACTTTGGACCGAAAATTTTGTTTGTAACCGTTCGTTCCCTACAGATTAATCTGTATTTGGTCAGATACATTCAAGATCTATCTATAAACGTGAAACACTAGGTTCGTAGGTACAATTTATATGCTGAAATGGCAACATGCCTTTCATATTGATTTTTTAACCGAAAACTTAATTTGACCTCTGGATGTTATTTTTACCAGTTTGTTCCCTTCAAATTCGTCTTTTATTATTCAGATAAGTTTGAGATCTGTCTAAAAACGTGAAAATCAAGGTATTTTAGTACATTCTGTATGCTGAAATGGCGTGATGCCTTTCTTATCAATTATTTGAGCAAATACCTACTTTGACCCCCTTGACTATGTTTTTACCCATTTGTACCCTTCAGATTCGTCAGATACATTTAATATCTGTCTCAAAACGTGACAACCTTGTATATTTTGTATCCCAAAATGACCTGGAGCATATCATATTAATTTTTTGACCAAATACCTACTTTGACTCCCTGGATTTTGTTTGTACCTGTTTCTACCTTTCAGATTTATCTGTAGGTCGACAGATACACTTAAGATCTATCTAGAAATATGAAAACCTAGGTCCTGGGATTTATATTAGGTGCTAAAAAGGCCTGATCCTTTTAATTTAGATTTTTTGACCATCTATCTACTTTAGACCCCTGGATTTTGTCTATATCCGTTTATTTTAGCCTGATTCTATTTAAGTTGGAATGTAACATTCAGGATTTATCTGAATTCCTTTATTTTTTAAGTTTTTATGTAGAATTTTGGCTGTTTAATGAAAAAATACGTCGTTTTTTGTCGACTTTTGTTAATTTTTTTTATTACTTCGTATTTTTCTCCCTTTTGAGGTACATACAAACAAAAATAATTATTTTGATATTACTCTAATTTGAATAAATAAAATTATGCGCAATTGATTACCATAAATTAGTTTCATTAAAAAAACAAGAATAAAAATCCAATGTTTCATTACCATACAAAACATATTTACTATTTCCCAGAATAAAATGATAAGTTACTATTAATTTCGTTAACTGAACCGTCAATAGGCATAGAATAAAATTGTAAGACAATAATGCAATATATATCCCCGCTTAGAAAAACCGGGAATAAAATGGTAATCGACAATACAAATTCTTAGCACTGGTTTTATTTTACTAATATCTTATTTTGTTAATATCTCTTATACGATTAAGGTTATTAATTATCCAATAAGACAACAAGAATACAAAAAAAAAACAACTTTCATTTGAGGTATCCCATATCTTATAATGTCCAGTGGTTCGCAAGATATTAACGAAATTCGGTTTTTTATTTTTCCTGAATAGTTGTGTTTTTGCAATTACCATTTTATTCTCCGGAGACGGCGATATATTCCCGAATCTAGAGCTTCGCAGGCAGAGGCAGAGGTAGATAGAGGTTGATAGAGAATGCTCTACCAAGCAACTCAGCCACAATGCCATGATATTAATATAACTTGTTTTTAAAATATTTTTACATAGATCTGAAACTTTGTAAGAATGTTGGGGAGACCATTATAAATGACCTGTTAAAAGTCTCTGTTGATCCCACTTCCAAAAAGAAGTTTTTATGCTCTACATTATTTGTAATAATAAATTTTAAAATATCTTTTTTTTTAAATGTGGATCAATGGAGACGTTGCACAGTTCATTTAAAATTATGTTCACAACATTAGTACCGAATTATTGTAACCTTGAATGTCTAATTTGACCGGGCTTATAAGACGATAATAATAATAAAAAGTAGTCAAAATCATGTAACTTACCAATCTTTTTCCTCTGCTTGGTATTTTCCTGTCCATAGTCGATCAGATGAATGAGCTCTTGCACGTCAAAAGTGCATTTCTTTCGTTCTCTCAACAAATCTTTATTAACTTTATCCATAGTCATCATACACGTCTACTCAGTAGCGAGTCTGTATCTGAAATGTTGTGATAACACCTAATTTTACTGTTTCATAGATAAATTGGACTTCGTGTTAATGTACCCAATCCAATGTGCAATTTGATAAATTATCGGTAGGTAGGTACAAAAAATCTAATAGGTACCAATTATCTGTAGATACCTGTTTACGTCTTAAAGACTTCTTTGTTAGAAAAAAGTACATCTTTCTGTATTATGTTAGTAGGTAAATATCTATGTGAATAAATGCCTTTTTATTTACTTCTAGCTGACACCCAACTTTATTTATTGCATTTTGAATTAGCAAAATTATTTTCATATTAATACGCGCCTACTCTACTACTAATATACCCTCCGAATTTCAAGTCTTTTTGTTCAGTGGTTTGGTATGTGCGTTGTAATTATCATAGAAACTGAAATTAGCAATAGTTTTGTATACAAACCAGTCTTACTCCTAACTCTATATTTATCTAATAAAGCGGTTTGATTGGACAACCATATTATGACGCGCTCTCCGATTCCACAGAATAACTAGTACCTACTACGAACGGAGACAAAAAGTAAATAAACTCTGAATCACACCAATGCAGCAAAGAAATTCATTGTTTAGAATGTCCTTACCTTTTCAACATTAGAGCTGGAAAAGATCACTGAAATTATATTTTAAACGTAATGTATATTTATAATTTTGATAATAATGAGTACACGACCGATAGCGATGACAAACGAAAGCAAACTAACTACGTAACTCTGTTTGCTCAATTACACACTCTACATAGTACAACTTCAGACAGTAATTCATCTCAACTACTTAGATACTTCAAATATTGAGTTCTGTGGCCTGTGATAACATTTGCAACGCTACTTTTTTGATAAAGATAACATACATAATAAAACTATTTCAGAGTAGACAGAATCAGAATTTACTGGTGAAAGGTTTTTAGAATTTTGTCTCGCATTTAGTAGAGTCAGGTAAAGTCTAGTAAAAAAACAGCGTTGTGCCGTTTTGCGTTTATTTAGAACATCATTATGTACACGGGAAATGATTGAACCCATTTACTTTGGAAATCAATTTATTCATCAGAAAGTAAGTAAATAAATAATTAAATCCAAACATAGGATTTGACGAAAAGAAAGCACTGCTAAGTATTATATAAGTGAACTTCAGTATTATAATCGCAGTTGGTATTTGAGTTTAAAGTTTGAACTCCGCGCTGAGTCTCCTTTAAAATTGTGTTAAATAAATTAATCATAATACATAACGATAAGTACTGTTAGAATGTTTACTATGTCTCGATTATCCGCGCGATGTAGGAAGTAGATAGCAATTATTGTGATGTAGTTAGTAACTTATTGCCCATAAAGGAGTTAATTTATTTACGCGATTATATGATTATAGTAGCCTATTTTTAGAGCATGTAAATATGATGATAAAATTCAAACTACAACATAGTGAATGAAAGCAAATCATTTTGTGTAAAAAACTTTTTTATTCACAAGAACATACCTATACCTGTATACTATACATACATTACCTACTAGATAATATTATCTCGTAGGTATATGTATTTTACTTATATATTACATTACCTACCCTTAAATAGTAAACAAAATAAATAAAAAATAAAAAAATGATTTTGTTTTCTACTATAATATCACAAATGTATTTGTCGGATTTTTTTATTGGTCTCGAAAAGAAATAAAACATTTTTCAAACTATTAATCTTATTCTTTTAAACTATTATAAGAAACCTAATAGTTTTCTTATGTAGAGACGAGATGAGACTACGACAAATGGATTATAAAGTTCAAAATTTAATCGAGTATAGCTGAACTTTAAACAATAAAATTAAAATAAAAGTTTCCATTAAACTTATATAGGTTCTTAAGTAAATAGTTTTATTTTCTATGAAACAAGTAAAATATCTTCAGAGATATCGAGAGAACTGCTAAAAATGCTGCTAAGGAAAATTGTAAAAATCTATCGCAGCCAACTCTTTATTTTATCAGGCTACGGTATTCAATCGAATCGCAACCTTATCTCAAGGATATTAGATCACAGTTTCCCCTGCATGAACGGTTTCAGGTACTGGTGGAAGCTCTGGTTGACTGGCTCTGCGTTGAGCGGACTCTTCAGCGCCTCCGCCATCAGACGCTCGTACACGCGCCCGTCCCACGCACCCAGGGTGGACTGAAGCAACTGAAACAAAAGCAATTTATTTAAAGATAAAGATAAAGATTTTTTATTTAGCATATGATTGAGTATAACTCCACTAATATACAGGGTGTATCGTGATGAGTGAATAATCCTCTAGAGAAGAGGTCACCAAATGGCGGACCGCGGTTCGCATCTGGACCCCGTCGACCCATTTTGTGGAGACCGCGAGAACAATGCAACTTGCACTATTAGAGGGATAATAAAAATGTATCCCTCGCATTATCTTTGTTGACGTCAATTCGAAGACGGCCGGGTGAATTAAAGTGCTAACAAGCGAGAAATAGTTCCTAGATTGTGAAAGCGTTGATCGTCTGCATCCTGGTGGTGAATGGAGCACCGAACAATTGTTTTCGGGAGTGATAAGCTACGTTGCAGATGGTAATAATCGATTTCCACGAAAACACAGTTTTCAAACACAAAGATGCGGATCTTTCCAGTGCGGACCGCGAAGGTCATTTCATTTATTAATACGGACCCCGATGGAAACTAATTGGTGACCCCTGCTGCTCCCCTCCTGCTCTATAGCGTTCCTGTTTATCTGTGCAAATTGTGCAATGTTCTAGTAAAAGCAGGTTGAGAAAATTCCTTGATTTGTAATCTTCGCATCAAAAAGAGTGTACTAGGGTAATAAAATGAAAATTTTGAAAACCTCCAAATGATTCGAAAACGGTAGAATTTTCACATTATTATTATATTTATGTTTTATTGATAGCCATGCTTTATATTTTATTGTTCTGGTTTCGGTTCGATTGAGCAATAAACATTTTTGCATCTCGACACACGACAGTGTGTCCAGCCACGGTCAGGCCCAGCGAACTGGCGGGTAGCACTGTGTGTAAGTTTACACGAACCATTTGGAGCCACTTTTGACCTTGTCATAGCTAATAGCTTAGCTAAAAAACTAATCAATATAAACACACCAAAATTGGTTTATGTATTGAAAGCCCGGAGTTAAGGAAGTACCTCAAATTTCATAAACACAGCTTAAACGGTTATTTAGATATTGACGTTCAAAAATCGACATTTTTATCACTGATTGACTGACATATAGACGTAAAACCTAACCCACTTCCAGATGACCTAAAAAGTTCAAATTTGGCATCCGGCTAGGTAATTGTGTATATACAAAGGAAAAAATCAGAAAACAGTAAATTTATATGATTTGATTTTTTTTCCAAATTATTCGATTTTATGAGGTAAATTTAGCGCCTTGCAAATTATGAGAGCAATTGCCTTGCAAATCTTTGCAGGATATTTCCATTTCCATGATGAAAGGTTGTTTTTATCGTTTTATGTACTTACTTTAATATCAATAATTTAAAAATTATTTGCAAAAGCCTAGATGAACGCAAGTTAGTGGAAATGCAAATTGTCGGAAAACACTTTAATCTCCCGGCACATATGTACTTACTACCTATAAAGGCAGGTACCCACACCTTATTTACGCTATTTAGGTAGTTTAGGTACTTAACTTATTGTACTTTTACCTACCTACATACATTTAGAGGCGATGATGGTGGTGTGTAAGTAAGGAAAACAAATAGGTAGGCAACTATTATAATTATAGTAAGTACCTAACCTATATACTTTTGAATAGTAATAAATTTATTTACAAAAAATAATGATATCTGAACAAAACACATATAATATGTGAAAATAGAAGCCACGATCGAGAAGTCGTTTTCCCCGAAAAAACTATAGATCTACATATATGGCTAGCCAAGGTCTACGTTATAAATAAAGTAATACGTTCTTATAAATAAATTTACGAATGTCTTTTATAGTAGTCCTTGGCAAGCCATATATGTAGATCTATAGTTTTTTCGGGGAAAACGACTTCTCGATCGTGGCTTCTATTTTCACATATTATGTGTTTTGTTCAGATATTATTTACTTTGCATACAATTTAATACGTGGGCCGAGCAATATGTAAAACACGCCATAAAAATTGGGTTAATTATACCTATTTCTTTTGTTTAATTTTTGTCTGATGCCGATGGAAAATATTCAAAAGAGGTTTCATGCGAAACATTGCAAATTTTATAAGATAAATTAAGTTATTTATTATACAAAACTTACTTCATCCAAAACATCGAACGAGTCCACAAGTGCAACCGCTTTTGGCCTGATCTTGATCAGCAGGTCTTCGTACCACGATTGCAAGAAGTCAACGTCTTGCTTTGAAATTGACGTGAACTGGAAAAAAATCAGAAAAAGTAAGTAAATAAATTATAATTTAAGTCAGTGTCTTATATTCTGTGTATTATTTGTAATTTTAGATATATTTTTTTTAGTCTTAAGTTATATTTTTGTGTTACTTTATTTTTACCTAGTTTTATCATTTAGTTATGTAAATCAAATTATTTACTTAGTAATTAAATAAATTAAGCTTAAGCTTCATAAAGCCGTAATGCTTTCCTAAGCTATCAAAGCCCAGCTACGAGCCAGCGAGTTCGCTTGTAGCTTGTAAACTCGCCCCGTGTCTTTTTCACAATCTGCTTGTTGACAATCTTTCCCGAAAGCTAACTCGCTCAAACGCTAGTTTTTAAACTCGCCGGCTTGTAGCTTGTAAACTAGCCCTGTGTCATCGACGCTTTGGACGCTCTTCGGCCAGCTGGGGTGACAATCTGCAAAAGACTGCAGGCAGAAGATAGATGCGGCTAGCCGAAGACAGGGCGCGATGGCGCACATTGGAAGAGGCTCTATGTCCAGCAATGTACCTATTGCGAAATGTTGATTTTGATTATAACTTTCTTAGTTCTTACCCGTAATAGGTCGTTGAGTTTCTCCAAAGCCCAATACACAGAGTATAGTTGAACCAACTCCATAAGCACGAGTCTGACTGGAGGCGAGGAGTCGACTGTTTGCTTCGTCACCTCCTCGTGGAATGTCGATATGATGATCACTCGGCAATGGGCCTGAGGAATTAATTTTAGGAATTAACTAGCTTTATTAGAAGAAAAAAAAACAGAAATTGTACACAGCACAGTATTTTCAAAAGTACTTATATAAAAGGGTTCACAAAGATATGCAGAGTTTTTGAAGGGATACAGGGTTTTTCAAAAGTAAGTATACTTACAGCTAGAGTATAAGTATACAGCTTAGTTCTCAAATGTATACAGGGGTTTGAGAATAAACAGGGTTTTCGAACTTTTATAGTGTTTTCAAAAGTTTGCAGGGTTTTCAAAAGTAAAGAGGATCACCAAAAGTTTGCAGGGTTTAAAGTAAACAGGGTTATCAAAAGTTTTATAGGGTATTCAAAAGTGTACAGGGTTTAGAAGGTTTGCATTTTTTTTTATCTTACTTCTGCTGCCGACACCAGTTGCACTGAAACCCTGTTCCAAGCATCTTCGGGGGAAACTCCCGATTCGATTCGTTTCTGCATCTCATCCACACAGGTCGATATTTTCCTATAATAAAACAAGTAGATAAAATGTTTATTATCACCAAAACGTAGAAAACTTATTATTTTCGGGACAAAAAAAACAAGTTCTAAGAACAACGCACCTCATTGCAACAACTTGGAATCCGCGAATGATACCTTCGACGGAATTCTCCCAAGTTTGAGGGAATCCTGGCGATATGGTATCCTTCAGATAAGCGACGGTCGGAGTCATCACTTGGCTATCTATCTGTTGCCAAGTCTTCGCCAAAAATCTGCAAAAAAAATAAGTTTGTTATCCCAGAGGAGCATACTTTACTTTTCACACCTGCGAGGCAATAAAAAGGGAGGGCTCCAAAAAAAATGAATCTCCAAAAATAATGATGAAATTCATCAATGATTCATAATCAATATCATCATAACAATCAGGAACTCTAGAAACAAAAGATCACAAGCCACAATAGACTGTATATAGTATGCAATAAGGGGGACACTCGCCTGGCAGTCTGCAGTAATAGTACGGTGTTATCTCCCTCGTAGGTGCAGGATGCAGTGACGAGGCTATATAGCCTCGTCACTCCTTCTGTCGACCTGCTTCTTACATATGTAAGAAGCAGGTCGAATCGAGCTAGATTAAACCCTATTTGTAGAAAAGTAGAGTGCACACTCGCCTGGCATTCCGCAGAAATAGCACTGTGTTCTCTCCCTCATAGGTGCAGGCGGGGCGGCGAAGAGTCCGTACGTGAGCGGCAGGTCGCATCAAGCTAGATTAGACCCTATTTGTAGAACAGTAGAGTGCACACTCACCTGGCAGTCTGCAGTAACAGTACGGTGTTATCTCCCTCGTAGGTGCAGGATGCAGTGACAAGGCTGTATGTGAGAGGCAGGCGGCATCGAGCTAGATTAGACCCTATTTGTAGGACAGTAGAGTGCACACTCACCTGGCAGTCTGCAGTAACAGTACGGTGTTATCTCCCTCGTAGGTGCAGGACGCAGTAACAAGGCTGTATGTGAGAGGCAGGTCGCATCGAGCTAGATTAGACCCTATTTGTAGGACTGTAGAATGCACACTCACCTGGCAGTCTGCAATAACAGTACGGTGTTATCTCCCTCGTAGGTGCAGGACGCAGTAACAAGGCTGTATGTGAGAGGCAGGTCGCATCGAGCTAGATTAGACCCTATTTGTAGGACAGTAGAATGCACACTCACCTGGCAGTCTGCAATAACAGTACGGTGTTATCTCCCTCGTAGGTGCAGGATGCAGTGACAAGGCTGTATGTGAGAGGCAGGTCGCATCGAGCTAGATAAGACCCTATTTGTAGGACAGTAGAATGCACACTCACCTGGCAGTCTGCAATAACAGTACGGTGTTATCTCCCTCGTAGGTGCAGGATGCAGTGACAAGGCTGTATGTGAGAGGCAGGTCGCATCGAGCTAGATTAGACCCTATTTGTAGGACAGTAGAATGCACACTCACCTGGCAGTCTGCAATAACAGTACGGTGTTATCTCCCTCGTAGGTGCAGGACGCAGTAACAAGGCTGTATGTGAGAGGCAGGTTGGACGAATGCATGTATCCGTGGCCTCCACACGCTAAGCGGCATCTCTCCACGAAGGCCGCTGTGTCTGAAGTGCTTACGGCTTTAAGGCAGCAAGCTAACGCGTGCAACTGAAAAGAGAAGAATCTGGTAAGGTTATTTTTTTTTTACCTAAGCCTTGCCTTAACGTGCCGTCTGGCTTATAGTATTTATGTTCTGCCAGCAGTCTTTCGCAGATCATCACTCTGTCCAATGGTATAAGAATTAGTTTATCCCACCGGATGTCAACTCTTTGGATATGATGACTTTTAGCACTCTGTTATGTCTAGATCACACGTACCTACTGAGTACTCGGCCGTGACAGAAGCTCTCGGCCGCGTACTCGCACGTATAAACATAGCACCGAGTGCTCGGCTGAGCGAGTGATGTAAGCTTCTCTGTCTCGGCCGAGTTACATTTTACTGTCTCGGCCGAGTACTCGGTACCTGTGATCTAGGCATTAGGTCCAGTGCCGTAGCTTAGGCAACCACTTTAGATTGCCGCCAGTGTAGGTATGTCATCTTTGAAGATACCTTATCTAGGTACTTTATGAGCTGATGAACCACTTCTTCTTATCGTGTCACTAGTTCCTTCGAACCAGGGTGGTGAAAGGATCTCAAGTACGCCTCAAAGAGGCTCCTTTCGTGTACTTGACACATGTTTTCGAACTTTTTAGATTCTATGATATGCCGGTTTCCTTACCATGTTTTCCTTCACCGTTAAACACGTGTTTAAATGCACAGAGAAAAAAACATTGGTGTACGACCGGGTTTGAACCCACGACCTTTGGATCGAAAGTCAAGGCATCTACCACTCAGCCAACACGGCTATTATTTTGAACCACTGAGTTGTAGATTCAGACCATTTTGCGTAAAATGACCAAATTATCACTATTCACTAAGCTGTAAGTTCTAGAGCCTACCTCAGGCAATCTTTCCAAGTTACCGCCTGTGAGTTGTTCGTTAACATCGTTAAAGGTGTCCCAAAGCCGGGTGGCGGTTAGCTTCATCGCGTGGCACGCCGCGATACCCACGAATATCTTGTGCTGTTGAACCACAAAGTCGAGGATTTGGCACTCTGGTTCACTGAAAAAAAATGATACAAGTAGAGAACTCAATTTGAAGATAAACACATTTTAATTATTATAAGTATTTGAAGATATAATATGTGGACTATGCCAACTTGCACCAAACTTTCAAAGTTCGTAATCAATTACTTTACTTGCTTGACAGTTCTTAACAGACAGAATCTGGACTGTTAGGAACTATCAAGCGAGTAAAGTAATTGAATAGGGACTCTAAAATGTTGGTGCAAGAAGGCATTAGACACCTAAAAATTAAGTAACAAATATCTAAGTACTTATCTACCCATCCATCCATCCAAACTTATTCATTTTTTGCATTCTTGTGAGTATGGATCCTACAGGTTAGGGTTAAAGATATTTACAGCTGTAACTCACTATTTTTTTTTCCAAAATGTTTTGTTCCTATTTTAATTGTGTAGCTTTATTTTATGTGTAGGTAGGTACTTTCTTTTTTGTTCTTGTTTAGCACGCCAACACCTTTCACTACCTGTAAGGTTGGTCGATAGAAAATGCTTCAGCATGAAGCCCACCTTTTGTACAATGTTTGTTTTTGTGCAATTAAGTATTAAATAAAAATACAATAGATAGATCTCGACACACGACAGTGTGTCAAGCCACGCCGGTCTGGCCCAGCGAACTGGCGAGTAGCACTGTGTGTAATAGATTTTATTAGAATTATCTTGTTAATAAAATGTTTGTGTTACCTCTCGCGTATCTGCGATTGTCTTCTAACAGCGGAGTAGCGAGTGGCAATAGTGACTGCTTTTGACAGATAGTTGACGGTGTCGTACACTATAACCACTCGCACGAATACCATGCCGCCATAGCCGAGCTTGCTGTTCCGAGATTTGACGTATGTGCCGTCCTGTAACACCATGAACCAGGCTAGTAAGTATCTACTACTGCTTTAAATATAGATAATGATGTATGTGCCGTACTGTACTGTACACAACAGTTCCTACATAGCGTAGTACGATGACAAAATCACATAGAATAAAGGGCTTGTTCCCAGAGGTCCATGATTCCATGGTTCTTCATTTCCCAATGAGTCCATGAAAAAAAGTCAGTAAAAACATTTCAAGAGGGTTTTAGATTCTGCCCTTTTTATTTATTAGGTACCCTGTACACACTAGCTCTAGGTTTCTAGTTCTAGTTTAGCAAAAAGTAACTACTTAGTTTACGAGATTGGTAAAGTTGACTAATGATCGTTAAATCTAAAAGAAAAAAATACTTTGTATTCAAATTGTACATCGTTATTTTTGTCCTTATGACTCTAGAGCTATTATGTATGTATAAGCTACGTACCTACCACGAAATTTAAATAAATGCTCACCTCTAAGACCTGTCCATGACTCATCAGCATGCTGTCTGTCAATGTCTAGCATCATTCCATGGACATGGATAACATCATTATTACTGAGAGTTATCGTCGGACCAATATTATCATCACTATCATCATGTCAGTTTCTAGAAGTCCACTGCTGGACATTGGCCTCCTTCATAAGACGCCACGCCGTACAGTCTCGAGCCTTCTCTATCCAACGGATTACCTCGACTGCAACAATGTCGTCGGTCCATCGTATGAGGGACTCACACACAAACACACGCACACACACACACACACACACAAATACCAATAACTTATGAATACCAACGACGACGCTTTGAGGATGACAGATATATACCTACGTAGGAAGAACCTCTAAGTAATGAAAAGTTCTCACCTCTAAAACCTGTGCATGTCTCATCAGCATATGCCGACGGGGGATCCTCACACGATCAAACCCCAGGAATCCATTGTTCACACTGTTCAGGCCCATCCTGGCGCCGATCTCGCCGACCTTGATCCCTGCAAGTGGCATGTGGGACTCCTCATCCCTCACTTGCACTATGAACGGGTGGATGCCGTGGCATTGGCCGTTACTGTACAGCTGGGCTATAACTATCACGTAGTTCGCTGTGTGGCCCACTGAAAGTTATTTAATTTATTAGTTATTTCAAAGTTTCATCATCATCATCATGTTAGATTCTGGACGTCCATTGCTAGACATAAGCCTCCCTGAGACGCCGTGACGAGAGCTCTTGAGCCTTCTGTCCCCACCGACTTCTCACGACCGCAACATAATTATCATCGGTAAATCGCGAGGGTGCTGTCTCACACTGCGTTGTCCAGTTCATAGTCGCCATTAATATTTTATATAAGCATATTATACCATTGCAATCATATTTTCTGAAAGTATTTCAGCAGCAATATACATAAGTATAATTTCGAAGTCATTGCTGGTGGAAGTCCAATGAATCTCAACTTACAAGAGCCAGCCCACCATTTGAAGGAAGAGAGTTTGGGACTATTCAGCACAAACTCTTTTGTTTTAGGGTCGTATGTAGCCGTGGTCTCCAGACCTCGAATGAATGTGCCATGGCCCAACTCCGTCTGAGAAAATAAACATGTTTCCTATTTTCTATTGGTATTTTACCATAAAGAGGTGTTTTCTGTAAGATGTTAGATATTCTACTGATTAGCAGTAACGTGTATGCCCAACTGTATTCCAATTGTACCCACTGGCTACAATTCGAAGGTTTCGAAATTATAGTGCCTTCGAGACTGACCATCAAAACGTCGAGTTACCGGCTTATATGCTTCAAAGTTGGGTATCGTACCCTTGGCTCATCAGCTCCGGTATGAACATGATATAGTTCAGGCCTAGAGTCCGGTGACGCAGTAACAGCCATCTGCGGCTAACTGCATAAGTCCATGCGAAAAAATTATAGTATGTAGGTACAGGCCTGGAGTGTAGGTACTTACTAAACAACTATGAATTTGAATAAGTACAGACAGCGTCATAGATAAGTATCCCCCTTGCGTTTTAATACCCAGCTTCAAATCCCTTTAAATCACCGTCGCAAGTTTTGCCTCACAAAAATAGATTATATTTGTATTTAACCGTATGTAAGCCTAAAAATAATTTTAAGTATTATCATTTTTTGAAAGGATTTATAGCTGGGTGCCAGGTGCCAGGGGGATACTTATTTCTGACGCTGTCTGTACCTAGTTAAAGTTGATTATTCACCTGTGCATAGCTGCCAATGATACTACACTCCCAGGCTCTGGGCAGCCAGTAGCCGCGTTGTTCGTCGTCCCCTTGGCTCATCAGCACCGGTATGAACATGATGTAGTGCAGGCCAAGTGGAGTGCCGTCATGCGATACCGATGAACTAAGCAGACTACTCATGAGCTCCCTGTAAATGTTTATGGCTTTATGTAGTTTTACAAACTGCTGTCCATGGCTTCATCTGTATCATATCGTTACACTAGTATTTTTTATTTTTCACAATTTTTTATGAAATTTCTATGGGGCCAATCTAAAGGTTCCGGTTGTTAAATAACGAAGTTTTGAGGTAAAAAAGCAACTGAATTGAGAAACTGTTCTTTTTTTTTAGTTGGTATATCATATATATTAAATTTTGTAATGATATAGTAGAATAAAAATGAACGCGATCGAAACAAATTTGTCATGATGAATCAGTTTTAAATGCAAAGGTATTCATAAATGCAAATGAAAGTTGCAACCTAGACTGTTTTACCAAAGCACACACTACACAGGTTGATAGGTACATGAGAGTTCAATGGTACTAATCCTGAATATCTTACTACCTAATTAAAAAGTAAGTATCCAACTTTACTTCATTTGTGAGATAGAGAGCAAAACCATAGAGCGATTATGCTAAAATTTGGTATAGTACCTATAGTATGACCTGGTATGGTTTGTAATTGTAAGCTGGAAAGAAACGTAGTACGCTACGGGCGAGCACTTTCGGCCGCTTCCGGTCGCTGCCATCTTAGTGTGAATAAAGCCTTATTCCCAAACTGACCTATAATCCGTGAGGTTGGTGTTCCCTTCGCTTTGTAGCTTCCTCAGCAGCCCGAAGAGAGCCACGGCTTTCCTGACTGCCTGTTCGTACTTCTCTTTATGGCTGAGATACGCGTCGGGCGTCCCTTCAAATAGCTCGTCCTTTATCGTCAATAGCGCTGCCTCTGGAAGGAGATCTCTGTGAGATTTTAAAAATAAGGCTGGATTATTTTTGTATTCTATTTTTGACCTAATCTGATGCCGAGTGCTGTGTCCTAAAACGAGGATAAGACTTAGGTAAAGGTTTGATTCGGAATCACATCAACGGAAAAAATCTAAATAGCCTCTGATGCAAATAGGGAGGTGCTTTCTTTTTATTTTAGGTAAGTAAGTAAGTACCTGAGTACCAAATATATACATAGATACCAAATGGAGATTAGACACTATGTCAGAGCAACCTTTGTTTCTTTTTTTCACTTCAGTGAATGACAAAAAATGATAGGTATGGTATAAAATAAAGATCTTTTAACACTTGTCTATATACATTATGTAAGTACATTAAGTACCTACCTAATGAATAACCTATGTATGTAGTAATGTAGGTAGTAGGTACCTAGTACCAACTACAGACACGCACCTCTTTCCTTCCTAGCCCTAGTCATAACCGGTCCACCATCAATGAACTCCGTCATTTCCTGAACGCTGAAACAGCACCTATCCCGTTCCCTCTGCAGGTCTTCATTGACGGCACTCATTGTTGAAAATAGTTATGAGGTCTTAGTCCACGATAAACTTTAGTGGCTCTGTAAATAGATACAAATTACAGGTGCTTAAGTAGCCAATTATAAACTTTAAACAGAGAAAAAGATAGCACTAGTATACATTCTAGTACCTAATGTGATTGGGCTATAGCGAAAACTATGTAGGTAAGTACGTAGGTCTCAACTAAATCGGTTGAGTAGTTTTGGCGTGATTGAGAAAATAAACATTTCCAAATATTTTATCAATTCAGCCTCACAAACTTTTGCCTTTATAATATTAGCAGGAGTAGAATTTTATTGTTTATTTTAATTATAAACTCTTTCACAATCTCGGTCAGTTGGACATTGACCATCATTAGAATAACATAAAACTATCTAAATGAATAATATTAGCTCATAATATTGTTATATAGACTTACCTATTCCTAAATAGCTTTGCTCATCTGTAATCTTCTCGCACGATTGTTTTTTAACCAAAACCTGTTTAACTCAATAAAAAGTATCTATTTTTCCGAAACTGACGATTTATTTCTTATCTTGGAACGCGTTAAGTAGGCCTAAGTTTATGCGGTGTATCGCGGGCAGGAGGTGAACACTAACTGGCGTGGCGACTGTTGTTGGTCAACTGCGTCAAATAACGGTACATTATAGCCACAGATAGGTATGCGATGTAAGCATACTGCTGTACAGCTAATAATATATGGCGGTCTGATTTACCTACGGCACGGAGGAACAAAGTACCTACGGCTCGACTAAGTACCTACTTACATGAGATAGGTACGTAAGTAGGTAGTATGTATTATTTTTAGCCTTAACTGTCCCAATGCTGGGCAAAGGTCCTGCAAAGGCTCCCCCCATTCTCTCCAATTTCCTGTCTTGAGCCAGTTCAGTCAAGTAGTATTAGCACAGTAATAGATCTATAATAGGAGTATTAGTATATAAAATACTTTTTCGTATACTACCTAGATGTGTTATACAAGAACCTTATATTTAGATACGTAGTTGAGAAGTTAATTGGTGTTATATTCTAATTGCACACTACCTACTGATAAGACAAAGAAATAAACTAGGTATCCTAATTCTAATTCCTAAGAGCAGAACTAATTATTCAAACTGAGAATACTAGGCGGTTCCCAATAAGCGATATGAACCAGAAAAATCTGAAAATGACAAGTACCTACACTGCAAAGTGAACACAATTTAAAAATAAAAGAGGCAAATCGACCCAGATGTTTATTGGACCATAACTTATGACTTAGGGTAAAGCTATCACTTCTTGGCAGTGACCGCGGCCTCGTCTTCCCTCGCGAAGGTCTGTAGGAGCTCCTCTTTCTTGGCGGCGATGCGCTCTTCACGACGCTTGCGGGCTTCCTTCACCTTGTTACGACGGGCCTCGGCCTGGTCACTGCAAACAAACAATATGGTTTAACATACAGAATTGAGGAACAAGATAATAAAATGATCTATTATTATTATTCAATACTAAAGTACTCATAGAGAATAATACCCTGAATTATAAATAGAAAGAACACAAAAACATAGATCCTACAGGTGTCTTCGCAGTTTAATGGGGCTAAATCTCGAGCCAGTGAGCAGTATCGCCTTGATTGAGCAAGAAACATCCATCTATCAAACCGTTACAACTTTCGCAATTTTTCTATTATTTAAAATAAATAATATAAAAATTTTGTCTTATTATTTATTGTAATAGAATTAGTGAGATAGTAGTATCATCATTATCCTACCCTAAAGCAGTCAGTGGACTGCTTTAGGGTAGGATAATCCAGCAGTGGCTGGATGTAGGTATCTCATAATGCGTCAATCAGCCCAATCTTTGTCTCTTCGCATCCATCGTTAGCTGGCTATAGACGCAAATCATCGCCCTTTCAAGCTAAAGGTCAACCCAAGCTTGCCTAGACGTGTTCTTCAATCACATTTACCCAAAGGTTGTTGGTTCTTCGGTGGATATGGCCAGCCCACTGCCGCTCCACCAGCTTACTGATTCTAGAAATAGTAGTAGTGAGATATAGTTACCTGAGCATCTTAGTCCTGGCCTTCTCAGCCTTCTTCCTGTGGATGTACTCCATGAGGACGCGTTTGTTCTTGAACACGTTACCCTTCGCCTTCATGTAGAGGAGGTGGTACAGGTGTCGGTCAATCTTCTTTGACGTTCTGTACTTAAGCAGCAGCTTACGGAGTACCCTTTGTCTTTGTACCCATAGTTCCTGGAATTAGTATGCTTTTGTTTATTGGATCTTGCGATATGGTGTTAAAAAAGGTTTTAGATGAACGAGGTGCTCTATTGATGGTAAGGTAAGAGATTACACCTGCCCTTCACCAAAATGTTGAACTGTCTCAGCGACTGTGTCATCCAGCCAATTACTGGAGCAGTGTTGCCATCAACCAAGGACCCTTCTCCGATACTTCAAGGAGTTTGGATGGCTGGGGTACGATTTATTAACCTAGGGGGAAATGCACGAATGCACTTTATAACAGGAAAACAGAATTAGACCAGAATATTGCTACATAGGACTTTGATTGGTGCCATCCTGCTATAGCACCCGTCCACTTGAGACATTTTAATGATCAGTCTTGGTGGCCAGTAATGTAAATGTAAATGTAAATGGACTCCCTTTTCCGCACTTGGACTCCTGTTGGTCCTTTGTACGTCGGATTTCCTGACTAATAGTTTAGCCAGCCTAACTCCGCCCAGAAGCACAGAAGTTTCCTGGGTTCTTCGCAGGCTTCGCGGAGTGACCTCGGGTTTTTGAGGATTTCCTCTCGTTGCTTCACCACTCCCACGCATTCCAGGATTACGTGGGCGGGCGTTTCCCTTGGTGGCCAGTAATCTCACTGCATTTGAATAAATCTAAACAGTTTAAACCCACGAAATCTTGAGTTTATAAATCAACCTATAGGCTTACCTTTTGTGGCATTCTGGCGTTAGCTGTACCTCTTCGTTTACCGAAGCCACAATGACGTCCCTTTCTGCGGGCTTCTGTGTTCTTGCGGACGCGGGCGCGGGAGTGTACGGCCACGGGTTTCTTGATCACCAGACCATCCTTGATCATCTTACGGATGTTCTGGCCTAAAATGTAAAACATCCTTGGTTAAAATTTAAGTTACTTTTGTTGTTGACCATCACCGAGTTCCTCTTTGCAAGCAATGAAGGTCGGTTGGATTCAATAGTTTATAAAAAAATGTCTGGAGAGTTTTTCTAATAATCCAGTTCCATGAGTTAATACTGTCCCACAGGTACAACCCCCATAGGCTACCCTAGCCACTCTAGACTACATATTAGCAGATCAAGGTGGGGTCCAGCTTCCCAAAAGACTCGCGTGAGGTATTTCTTTCGCTAGATTGATATCAGCACTAGAGCTGTAAGCTTGCTGCAAGATTAGATTCATACACGCATTCAGTTTTTACAAATCAAAATTATTTCCAGGGAGATAAACTAATCTTGTTGATATTTTAAGGAATGTAGCAGAGGCGCGGCTGGCGATGTAAATATCGGAGGTTACTTACGGGAGTTTGTGTTGGCGATTTCATTGACTTCATTGGGATCAAGCCATACTTTCTTTTTACCACATCTCATCACCGAGGCGGCAAGCCTCTTCTGCAGCTTGAGGGAACTGAAAGACGAGAAATAAGCTTATAAAACACATTGACCACATGGCTTCCCACAACACCGACTTCACAAAACTTGGGAAAAAAACATTGAGACGGATAGAAACTATTAACACAGATTGGTCTCAGCGTATGATCAATAAATAATTACTTTCACATCACAAAACATCACGTAAATTATATTTTTTCTCAAAAACTAACCTCATCGTGGATAGTTGAGCTCCAACGCATACAAGAAAGAAAAATGGCCGCTCTCCGCAAGTTCTAGTGATGTTAACAACAGCACTTCAACTAATTAATTTAGTCGATTCTACCCCAATAACAATCACTCGCGATATGTACTAGAAAGAAAAATGGCCACTCTCCGCAAGTTCTAGTGATGTTAACAACACTTCAACCAATTGAACTAACAATAAAATTGATCGATTTACTAGACATTTCCATTAGTTGTGACATGCAAATAAAATATTGAGTATTGTTATTTTCCTGGCTTTAATAAACCTATAAGCATTTTGAAAACTCCAACACGAGCGAACCGCTGCTGGCCCACCTAGAATACTAGATGAGTCTCAGCCAGAATGAAATGACAGCCAACATGAATGTTTTATTGAAGGAATTAAATATTCAAACACAATTGTTGAACAAACAATTTTTTTTTTGTAAAAACTATAAAAGTACGATTAACTGACTAATGTAGTCATGTAGTCATACTAATACTAATAATACATGTAGTTGTAAAATAAGATCGACTCATTCGAGTAAAAAATCTGCTGAACCCTTTACCACTACAACGAGTCTACGATTAAATTACGAGTAAATTTAAAAGTTGCCATGTAAAAATCTTTATTTGCTACTATATTTTTATGCTTTAAGCAGCCTTGTGAAAAAAGTAGGACGTGGAACGCAATAATTTTTGTCAATCAGCTGATTTTTTGGTCAATGTCAATTTCACGCTCGCCGCTCGCAGCACCCATCATTTTTTTTGTAAACATTGCATTGGAAGATCTATCAACTTTCCTTTATTAGTGTCTTTTCCTCCAAAAACTTCTGAATATTCTGATCCAAGAATTAGACTCCATTTTAAAAACTGTCCGGGTACACATATAAGTTCATCGACTTCGAAGAGATAAATAAGCAACTCATCAACATCAATAATTATCGCGGACAGTCAGTCGCAATCGCAATCACTTGTGCTCATTTCAGAAACTTGTTTTGTTCGCCAGCAAAACAAGACAAACAGTGGTACCGCGGCTTCTCACGAAGGTAGCCGTGCAGTGTGGTTCCATTTATATAATTTCACAACAATGACGGACTCTAACGTTAACCCTGATTTGGTAAATGAAAGGAGAAAATGCACTTTCGACACCATGGAACTAACTAATTTGATTGATGGAGGGGTTGTTATGACTGAGGAGAGGAAAAAAAGGGGTAAGTAATTAGTCACTGTTGTTACCACTGACTAGGTTTAACTAGTACCTAATCCCCTAGAAGAGGCACATTTTTAGTCATTATGTAAATTACTAACTTGAGCAATTGTATACTTTATTTATGTTCAATTCATTTGCTATCCTAGGAGTTTGAATCATTCCCAATTTGTATACATAAGTGTGTAGAGCCTACAATTAGTTGAAAAAAATATTATTTCAATCCAGACTCTCATTTCAAGTTTGTTTCACAGTTTGACACACTTTAATGGGCCAGGATCATAGTTCAAGTGTTTATCTAATCTCAAACTCAATTAATCATTTTAAATGGTCCTGATTATACTTACACGGTTAGATTTAGTATGTTCTCTGCAATTCACACTATTATTTTAAAAGCTTAGAATGGGTTAGGCATATCTGTATGGATAGTCTTCTATTTGGTAACCACATAATAGATCAGGTGTGACCTAGATGTGGGTTTGATACCATTAAGCGTCAATGACACACGGCTTTGTTACACATTATAAGCAAGCAACTTTGCTTGTAGCGTGTAAACTCTACCAGTGTCATCGGCCTTCTTTACAATATGCTTTTTGACAATCCTTCCCAAAAGCTAACTTGATCATACCTAGCTTTTAAACTCGGCAACAATAAGCTTGTAAAAAAGCTGTGTGTCATTGACGTTTTGAGTAAGTACTTATCATGCTGGTTTCACTGAGATAGAGCTGAAGGCAAATGCTAGTTTAATAGTAGCCATATCCAAGTTAACTAAATTAAATTAAGTCAAAATAAAACTGCTCTAATTACTAAAAGTAGAAAATTAACAAACAAACAAACATTCACACACTCACACCCCTGCACTAGGATTCCCTGTGTCGCAGGTGGCATGGACACATACAAGACATCACAACATCCAAGACCCGAGAACAAACATTTGTGTTCGTCACAAATATTTGCCCCGGCCGGGAATCGAACCCGAAAATTAAAAATTTGGAAATTGTACCCATAGTGAATATTTAACGTAGAGGTCTCATGATTTAACAAAACCTTCAATTACAGAGGAAGTGGTTCTAAAAGAAGGAATCCATCATGAAGAGGTACCATCTGAATACCTCAGCCATAAGGAGAAGTATGAGCTGGCTGTGAAGAAGGCTTGCTTACTGTTCAAGCTGATCAGAAGGCTGCAGGAGGAAGAAAATACGGGGATGGAAAACTTTCGGTAGGTACTTATTAGGGCCTCCAGTACCGGTTCCTTTTTCCAGTACCGGGATTTCGGTACTGGCACCCGACCGGAACCGGGAGTACCGGGATTTTCGGTATTCCCGAAAATAATTAGTAGCCTATTATTTTGTCAAACAGAAAACTCGTCAGAAAACGATTAAATAAAGAATAATCGAGCGAAAAATAACGAAAAGTTAAATTTTATATTTTTACATTTATGTAACATACTGCAAGCATGATTTGTAAGTGAGGAAATACGCGTAACTAATTGAATAATGCATTAACAATGCAGTCTCAATTTTTAAGTAATATTTCAAGTATACACGGCTTATAACTAAAGTTTTGAAGTGGATATTTCATTGTTTGCAGGATTGTATACGTTAACAGTTCAAAAAGTAGGACGTCACATGCGTAACAACACTTTTAAACGAAGGTTGATTTGATTTCTGATAAATAAACAGTTGTTTTTAATCGTATATTATTTGTTATTCGTTATTAATCTTCAGAAGTCAATGCTCAATGATCATGTCAATGTCAATGATCGGCCTCATAAGAATGTTAAAATGAAAAAGAGCCAATTTTGTTAATTTCCTCTGTGATAAACTATCGATAAGTAGGTATATGTGTCAGTTTCAATATTTTGTCAAAGACGTAACGTAAAGAAGTATCCACTTATAATTTACGGTTGTATCTTCGACACGACCCGTTGCTTTTTAACCAGTGCGTCCTACCCATAATGAAATACTCACCTGAGGCGTGAACACTCACTGTTCTGCTAGATATCTAGATAAAAGACGCAAAAATACACTATGAAACGAGCTACGTTCGGAGTTTGAGGTAATAGGGAATAAATCTTATAAATCCGTATATCCATAGTCAGCTGGTTTTAATCAACATAGCACAGTCGCATTGCGGAAAACGGCTATTAGACTGTTGATGACAACATCGGAGAAGATGGAGAGACGAGCTAGACTCCTACTTGGAAGACTGGAAGACAGTTGCCCTTGGCAGAAAAGAGTGGAAAGAAGGAAGGGAGGCCTTTGCTCTGCAGTGGGACGATTCAGGCTCATAATAAAATAATTAGGTTGTGGAAAGACCGTCACGTCAGTACAAACAACCCCAAAGCCCATGTCATTCTTTAAATAAATGCATTGGGACGACGATACCAACAATAAGTTGATATTGCAACATTTCCTAAGTTTGAACATCAACAGCACCTTCGAAAGTTAGTAAGATGGGCGGGTAGGATCCAGCGAGTAGAGGAGTTACTGTCCTTTTTTCTTTGTACTAACAGAATGCACTATTTAGCTGTAGTTTTAAAGATTAAAGCCCTAAAAAAGCTCTCAAGCACAAAAAAAATAATAAGGTTCTGGATTTTTCTAGTCCCGGTACTGGGCACAGCCGACAATCCCGGGATTTCCCGGGATTTTCGGTTCCGGGATTTCCCGGTACTATGCCCTAGTACTTATACTTACTTACTACTTACCTGCTGCTGTATTTAAAGCCTTCTAATTCTAATTCTAATTTGGGTAAGGGGTTACAAGTGGTCTGCACTGACGTCCCGCTGTGGGGTGTATTGTGCATCTTATCACTTGAACAGATGGTGATTCAGGTCGCAGTGGCCGGTTATATTTAAAGCCTTATTGTAACTCTTTATTAAAATAAAAGTGTAACTATTTAGTATGCATCCATCCATATAAAGTAACTCTCAAAATGACCTTGAACTAGGTGAAATAAAAAAAATATTCACAAATAAGAAAATGTACCTACACTAAATTGTAAACAAGACAACATCCGAGTTAATTTTGATTTTTGGCACAGTGCAAAGTACAATATGTTTTTTTTTAATCTAAAACTATTGCCTACTTCAACACAATACACACACACAGAACACACACACGAACAGTAATTCGTGAATTTAAATTCTTCTATGACATTCAAAACAAATTTACTAATATTATTATGCTAAAACTATTATACCAATTTTATTTAAAATGCCATTAAGAATTTGTATGTAATCTAAAATATTTAAAATCATTTAATAGGACAGAATGTTTGCAGTGCCCTGACAGGGTCATGTACACCGCTAGCTAATATATTAGAACCTAAGCTAATAAGACGATTTTACATGTAAGCAAATGAAATAAACAATAAACAATACTTTACATTTGTTGCATAAAATCTTTTACATACAATGGCAAGTGTAGATGCAATTGGAAATTTTATATAATCACCAGAAATTTCACTAGAAGACAATGGTGAAGGATAGAAACCTGTCTGAAATTGTAGGTACCTACTTTACCTACCTACAGTCTGTCTGCTCTATCTATAGGATGACTTGTATTTTTTAAATGTTTATTTTATAATGCGCGCTGATTACCTTTCCACTGACACCTACACACTTAATTTGCATTGTTAATAAACAAAATTCATCACAATGTTTACACTTCTTGACAAAAAAATTCAAGTCTACAAACATTTAGTGATTTCGCCTATGCATTGTCTTGCAGCCAGTCAGTCAGGAAAAAGCCTATCTAAATTGATTGATCTACAGTCGGCATCGCATCGACCCCATTTTGTTGGTCTTCCCTAACACTTAGACCTGCCTTCCTTCTAAGCTGACGACGTCGGTCGCGGACGTCGCGTTTCGAGAGCGAACGAGCTTAGGAGGAAGGCAGGCCTAAGTATCACAATCATAGAAAATACCATTGCATCTTGATAAATAGTATAATTATATTTAGTAATAAATCCGCTTAATTTCTAAACAAAGGTCTTAATTAACTTAACTCTAGTTTATAATTTTAGTATCTAAACCAAAGCGCCGTAAACAGAAAACCCAAGTCAGCAGAACTTGACACGTGTTTCGCATCTGCACGAGGCATCGTCAAGAGATAATGACTTGCCGAAATCTGAAACGAGAGTGGACAACCACCGTCGCTCGAAGTGTAAAAAAAATGCATTTTTGTGTTTAGGGCAGTTCTGGGCGGGTCCCTAGGCTCGGCTATCCTGCAAGATGGGTCACCACTTACACTCCACTACGTTATGTTCATCCCCACTCTGATGGGACAAGCTTCAGTTGAGCAGCAGGCTTATTGGATCGGACGGGCGTTCAATCTGGACATAATTGGAACCTACGCTCAGGTATGACATGAACGTGTTTTTTTTTATTCAATCATTTATTTTATAGAGGGTTTGATCAATTACAGAACATGCCATGCTCGAGCGGTCATTTTAAAACTGGATTATCTATGATTTATATCTATTTTATCAAGTTTTATTAGTTTTTCTCCAGCTCCCTGTTTCATATAGGCACTATTAGGCACACACCATTTTCCACTATAAATCTATTTCTCTCGGCCTCATTCATTAAGCGTCAAAGATACGAAGCTAGTTTAGACGCTATAAGCCGGCGAGTTTAAAAGCTAGCGAGGAAGCGAGTTAGCTTTCGGGAAGGATTGTCAACAAGCAGATTGTAAAAAAGCCGATGACACTGGGCTAGTTTCCAAGCTACAAGCGAACTCGCTGACTAGTAGCGTGTAAAAAGCCTTGTGTCATCGACGCATTACGGACACATTCCACCATGAAATTAATTTATGATAGACATCATAGACACGTCTTACTTAAAAATAACCTAAGGAGGTTCTGAGTTTGGCTGTATTTCAGACTGAACTCGGTCATGGTACGTTCGTGCGCGGTCTCGAGACTACGGCAACTTATGACCCCAAAACCAAGGAGTTCGTACTGCACAGCCCCACACTAACTGCCTACAAGTGGTGGCCAGGAGGACGTAAGTATACTATTACCTGTATATGTCTTATTTATTTTGAATATAAAGTGTAGTTACTTGATTATAACGGGTATTTATTGCGCTCACCTCATATGTTTTGTGCTGTTGCAATACAGTCGAAACGTGACACAAAAACATATGAGGTGAGCGCGATAAATACCCGTTATAATCAAATAACTACATATGAATGATAATCGCAAAAGTCTACGAAAAACTAATATTAAGTGTGTTCTAAAACTGTAGTGTTCTCATGAGATGAGTGAGATCTCCATTCCAATGTAGAAGAAAAGAAGGAATATTTTAGTTTTCAAAGATAAGTCCGCTATGTGTTAGTGGAAACGTGACTCTTTAATGCTCGTAAATTATGATTCAAGTCCTCGATTGTAGGGTAGGTGGTACACATAAGATGTATGAGTTGCAAAATTGTCTAGGTATTCTAGGTACCACTATCACCTACCTAATTATTTCAAGCGTATTTTTGCGTATCATACAGTTGTTTCATAATACGACACTAACATTTTATCTTAAATTGATTAACCGAAAAATAATCAATTCCAATCATTAACAAATACTGATAAAATATTTAGCATCCGTAATTAGTAAAACATATCGTAACATAGTATTTTGGAGATAAGCGCCAATTAATTTAGGGCTTCAATGCATGAAAATGATGTAAATCTGACAATATTAAATACATACAGTTGGTTGTTTTAAAAAAAACACTACAATTATAAAATTATATTTATATAAATGATAATTTTAATGCGATTGTTTGTGATGATATTAGAATGGACAACACATTCGCATATTCTTTCTTTCTTCGTAAGCGGCTGGCTTTCATACTTCTTGTACTAAATACTTGTACCTACTCATTTGACATATTACAAACTATAATATATCGTTCTTTTTATAAGTAGCCTTTGTGCTTTTCCAGCTCTTAAACTATACTCACACCAAATTTTAATAGTAATTGGTTCTGTAGTTTATGCGTGATCCATACATCCTCACCAGATCCACACACACTATTGACCTAATTCATATTAGTCGAATTAGTCGGATAGTTGTAAGCTAATCCTTTTTTTTTTTGTTGTAATCATTTTAAAAAAAATAACAACATCTATGAAATCATCTTCTGTAGAAAAAACATGTCAAAGTTAAACATTCTGTAGTCAGGCGCCTAATACCTAATGACGTGATTTGGCATCAAGCAAAAACATCTTACACCATAAACTCAGTATTTACTAAGTATATATTTTTTGTTGATGATGTATTTAGTATTTTTTTCTAGAACGCATTTGCGGTAGGCGGAATTAGTAAAATAGGTACTATTTCAGTAAGCTAATTATGGTTTTGGACTATTCATATTATAATAATATATATCTATCTATACATATAACCAGCCTCTTGAACCTACTGTTGGGTATATAGCTTCTAGCCTCCTCATCTTCAGTACGCCACTTTTTGCGATCTTTAGCTAGTCTGATTCACTGGCCTCCGGCTGTTTTAATATTATGGCAAAATATTGATATTTTCAGCCTGTATTAGGTATCCCGCTGGTCAAAGCCTAGTAATTTCACTAGCTACAGTTCCTTTCCAACCGAACACAGTAACACTAACACATTATTGCTACGATATAATATTTGGCACTGTGATGGGTATATCTAGACGGCATTCTGCATGGGACACCTCCCAAAGGTGATAATAACAGAGAATAATGATTAATATATGGTTTTTTTTGTCTCCAGTGGCCCACACAGCCAACTACTGCATAGTGATGGCTCAGTTGTACACTCACGGGAAATGTCACGGCATCCACGCGTTCATAGTCCAACTGAGGGACGAGGAAACCCATATGCCGCTTCAAGGCATCAAAGTAGGCGAGATCGGCGCCAAGCTCGGCATGAACGGAACCAACAACGGGTTCCTGGGCTTCGATCACGTGAGGATACCCAGAGAACACATGCTGATGAAGAACTCTAAAGTGTTGGAGGTAAGGGTCAAATTAGCATGAATATTACACAACTCAAAGTCATCAAACTGTGCGAGATCGGTGTCAAACTCTGCATGAACGGAACCAACCACTGGTTTCTGGGCTTCGACCACGTGAGGATACCCAGAGAACACAGGCTGATGAAGAACTCTAAAGTTTTGGAGGTAAGGGTCATATTAGCATGAATATTACACAACTCAAAGGCATCAAAGTGTGCGAGATCGGTGTCAAACTCGGCATAAACGGAACCAACAACGGGTTCCGGACGACGTGAGGATACCCAGAGAACAGATTCTGATGAAGAACTCTAAGGTCTTGGAGGTAAGGGTCAAATTAGCATGAATATTACACAACTCTAAGGCATCAAAGTGTGCGAGATCGGTGTCAAACTTGGCATGAGCGGAACCAAAAACGCCACTTTGCATTTTCCTTTGCTTTTTCAGAATATCGAGCACTGTAGCTGTGTAGCACTGTTCTGGTCATGGGAAGGCGTGATTTATTACCATTATGAGTGCGCTAGCTAGTTTAAATTTTTTTTTTTTTCGCAGGATGGAACATACGTGAACGCCCCTAGTTCTAAACTAACGTATGGAACAATGATGTTCGTCAGAGTGGTGCTGGTGAACGATATGTGCAACTACATGGCCAAAGCCGTCACCATAGCGACGAGGTACTCGGCTGTCAGGCACCAGTCGCAGCCTAAACCAGAGTAAGGAACATCTCTAGATTCTCCAGTGTTTTTGATTTGTAACATCTTTCCTCTCGCTTTCTGTCTATTTGTAGCAGTGATATGGTGAAACGCAACGGAAGTTAAGCGTCAGATGTTTGTTGTTGTGACGTGTTTTGTGCGTTAAAATCTATAAAAAAAAAAGATAGATAGATAGATAGAAAATACTTTATTGCACTTAACAAATAGTACAAAGGCGAACTTAATGCTACGTAGCATTATCTTCCAGCTAAACCTTTGTGTATTGTGGACAGTTGCGTGGGAAGTGCACAAAGAACAGATTTCAT
This sequence comes from Lobophora halterata, assembly GCA_932526365.1. Taxonomy (NCBI): domain Eukaryota; kingdom Metazoa; phylum Arthropoda; class Insecta; order Lepidoptera; family Geometridae; genus Lobophora; species Lobophora halterata. Next base: position 10,918,401 of record OW052002.1, read on the forward strand.
TAAGGAATTAAAAAAATTGGTACCAATCTCAATAAATTGAAATAAATAGAATCCTCCAAATATTTAATGAGATCTCAGAGGTCACACATCATTATGCGACTAATGTAAAGCCTCGATAACACAGGACTTGTTTACAAGCTACAAGCCAGCGAGTTCGCTAGTAGCTTGTAAACTCAACCCCTGTTATCGGCTTTGTTACAATCTGCTAGTTGACAATCCTTCCAGACCTCGCTCACTCGCTAGATTTTAAACTCGCCGACTAGCAGCTTGTAAACTAGACCCGTGTCATCGACGCTCATAAATCAAAAATATATATTCAAGTAAATTTTTGGAGGCTATTCTGTGAAGTTTAATGAACCTGTGTTAGAAGAGCCCTATAATTATTATTCATTTATTCTTTAAGGGTAATCCTCAAATCCGAATTCCATACAAAAATGTTTCGGACAAATACTCAAAAAGTACGCCGTATTATAGTAATTTCTACACCCTATTCGTTTCCTCTATGTTTTTTGATTTCGTGAACAAAAAAAGTAAAAGGTTTCATACTCTAATTTAGATTTTATACGTGTTTTTAAGTTAGTAGGGTTAATTTTAAAACACGTATAAAATCTAAATTAAAGTATGAAACCTTTCACTTTTTTTGTTCACGAAATCAAAAAACATAGAGGAAACGAATAGTGTGTAGAAATTACTATAATACGGCGTACTTTTTGAGTATTTGTCCGAAACATTTTTGTATGGAATTCGGATTTGAGGATGCCCCTTAAGTGGTGTTTATGATCACTAAAACAATCCAATTGAAGCCGGTTGTAGTATGTTTTTGGAAAACCTTGATTATATAGATATTGATGTATATTTTTAGCGAGCCAGAACCTCAGATTCTGGACTACGTAACGCAACAACACAAGCTGTTCATCGGCATAGCTTCAGTGCACGCGTTCAAGCTGGGCGCGGACTGGCTGTGGAATATGTACAACAACGTCACTGGCGAGATGGAGGCCGGCGACTTGGACCGGCTGCCCGAGGTAATCACAAATATAGTTTGACCGGGACCGGTGCACCGAGGTATGTGCGTCTCTGTCATTCCGCCGTCAACACTCTAGCTCGTGCTCTTACCTTGCGACCCCCACGGTACAAACGGTTCCGGTCAAACAATAGGGACCTTCTAGAGACGATTATGAACCGATAATAAACCTACTAGTGCTGGTGTCGCGGGTTCAATTCACGTAGGACAAGCTCTAGTGTGATAGATTAACAATGTATGATTTTACAAAAACAAAATTATTTGAGTATTCTATGAGTAATCTGGTTCCCATTGTACAAGCTCTGCTTAGTTTCGGGCTAGAATCTAGCTGGACATTTCATGATTCATCTAGCCGCTTAGTGGTGTTGCATGAAATCATGAAATGTCCAAAAAATCTATTTAATAATTATTATAGATAAGTGACTGAACCAGCTTTCTGGTTCCCGGAATACAAGCTCAACTTAATTTGGGTTTAAATTGTCATCATTATTTTTATCCAACGAAATAAAAACGGAGGAGTGTTTTAGTGCCACCTGTATATTTTTTACTCAGCACATTATTACTATATATCTCTTAGGCGTTGTCCTAATAGAACGCAATCACGCGATCGTCGTGCGAGCAAGCGATGCGACCGTCGCGCGAATCCGCGATCAAACGTACTAACGTCAAATAGGCGTCCCGATTGGCAATCGCGCGACGCGACGCGATGCCAATTGGGAACTTGCGATGGTCGCGTCATCGCGTTCTAATAGGACACTGCCTTTTTCTCATTAATAATTATAGTATTTTGCTCCTAGCTCCACGCCCTATCGTGCTGCCTCAAAGCAGTAACTACTAAGGACGCGGCGGAATGCGTGGAGCGATGCCGTCTCGCGTGCGGCGGCCACGGGTACATGCTCGCCTCCAACCTGCCGCTCACGTACGGACTCGTCACCGCCGCATGCACCTACGAGGGAGAGAACACTGTACTCTTACTGCAGACTGCCAGGTGATTGTGCACCTTATTAAAATATAGATAGAGTCCAATCTAGCTCACAACTACTTTCCTCTCACGTACGGACTCGTCACCGCCGCATGCACCTACGAGGGAGAGAACACTGTACTCTTACTGCAGACTGCCAGGTGATTGTGCACCTTATTAAAATATAGATAGAGTCCAATCTAGCTCACAACTACTTTCCTCTCACGTACGGACTCGTCACCGCCGCCTGCACCTACGCGGGGGAGAACACCGTGCTGTTACTGCAGACTGCCAGGCGAGTGTGCACTCTACTGTTTTACAAATAGGGTCTAATCTAGCTCAATGCTACATGCCGCTCATATACGGAGTACGGACTTGCCACCGCCGTCTGCACCTACGAGAGAACATAATGTATTAACTGCAGATTGCCAGGCGAGTGTGCATCTTATTGAAATACAGATAGAGTCCAATCTAGCTCGCAGCAACTATTTTCTCTCATGTACGGACTCGTCACCGCCGCTTGCATCAACGAGGGAGAGAACACCGTGCTGCTACTGCAGACTGCCAGGTGATTGTGCACTCTACTGTTTTACAAATAGGTTCTAATATAGCTCGCGGCGACTTTCCTCTCACGTACGGACTCGTCACCACCGTCTGCACCTACGAGGGAGAGAACACAGTGTAGTTACTGCAGACTGCCAGGCGAATGTGCATCTTATTGAAATATAGGTAGAGTCCAATCTAGCTCAAGCTCGCAGTGACTTTCATCTTTACAATATAGGGTCTAATTAAGCTTGATGCGACCTACCGCTCACGTACAGACTCAAAACCACCGTCTACACTTACGAGGGAGATAACACTGCGCTGCTACTGCTAACTGCAAGGCGAATGTGCACCTGAATACTATTAAAAAAAAATCACTATTACCTCGAACCACCAGCCTCTCATGTACGAACTTGTCACCGCACCGCCGCCTGCACATACGAGGGCAGAGCACCGAGCTCTTACTGCAGACTGCCAGGCGAGTGTCCGCCTTACTCATTTATAGATAGAGTTTAATCTACTACGAACCACCAGTCACTCACGTACGAACTCGTCACCGCCACCTCTCGTCGAGTGTGCACCTTAGTGTCATTGTGTTAGAGTTCAACCTAGCTTGTACAGTCCAAGTCCAGCCTTGCGTCAATAGGTACCACCCATCATTGATAATAATTTAAGTTTCATTCATCGTTCGGCAAACCCGGGCACATAGCTCGAGCCAGTTCGCAAAAGTTCGGCTCACACTCGGACGCCGCACTCGCCCCGCTGTTATTTTGTAGAAACCCTAAATTCTAACAGCACATTAACAACGTAGTTCCCCTTCTGCCCCCCCTTGCCCATTTTTTTTTGGTAAATAAAAAGGTGGTGTAACACATGTGCATGGTATTTCAGGTACCTAGTGAAGGCGTGGCAGCAGTCGATCGGAGGCGACACGCTAACGCCCACGGTGAGCTACCTCAACTCAGTGGGCGCGGGGCGACGCTCGCCGCCCTGGGACAACTCCATCGAAGGCATCATATATGGGTTCCAGCGCGTCGCGGCCGGGTTAGTACAGTACATACTGGTAATTGGACTCTATTCAAATCTCCCAGAGAACGAGCGAGATGGAAAAACGATGGCCCGTCTTCAGCCTGTTGTAGGAAGCCCACTTTCCAGTGTTTAGGTACAGGTCTTCGCGGTTTAATAGCGCTCGGCGAGTTGGAGGTGAGGCGAGACGGCGGGAAGGTGGCAAAGCGACCAATAGACGCCGGCGCCTTCCCCGTAGCGTCGCACCCCTCCCGCCAAACACATCTAAAAATCGACTTCTGCGTATTCAAGTTCAGCGCTATTCAACCGCGAGGATTCTATGTACTAGAATTTTTATAAGGTCCGTTACCGTTTTAACGTACGTTTTTATTGATCCGAAACTAGGCGAAATATTCAATAAGATACGAGAATTTCTCTTTTTTTTTAAATCGTGTCTAAATTATTTTTTTTCAGTAAAATCGGCCTATGCGTTGCGAATATTGAAAAGAGACAAAAGGGAGGAATGTCCTACGAAGACGCGTGGAACATGACCTCGACGCAGCTCACTTCGGCCTCTGAGGTAAAACATCACATCATCCTACTTTTTGAACGATATTTCAAAAACAATAATACAGGTCTACTATTGTTTGGGGTGTACATTTTTTTCCTGCTTCAACAGTCGCACTGCCGTGCTATTCTACTATCAACATACTACACGGAAGCAGAGAAACTTATCCAGAACTCTTCGCCAGCGCTGAAGGAAGTTTACAACCTACTAGTGGACCTTTATATCGTGTACTGGGCCTTGGAACGCGTCGGAGACTTGCTCAGAGTAAGAGAAAAACGGATTTTATATTTTATTTTTATTTATTAGAACAACAAACAATTACACTAATATATAAACTATAAGTAGTCTTAAGTATTTATAGTATTACTTGTAGTGTAATCAACCCCGTTGTACATTACTAAATATAATGGGCTATTATTTAAGTAAGTAGGTAAAGTACATTATTTAATTATGTAAGTAGATAGTAACTATCCCAAGAAAACATTTACCTAATAAGTTACTTCAAAGTAATCTAGCTCTTGGATCACAGAATAATAACTAGAAATTCTCAACACAACTAGAAAATAGGACCCAGAAGTTTCCTACACACAAGAAATCTGTAAAAGAAATACAAGACCCAAAAACACTATTTTTCACCCGCTATTCAAATCAAAGCTTGCTAGTAGAAATATATTTAGCATGGCAATCAACATTTTTAACAATTTACCAAGTGAGTTTAAAAACCTAAGTAAGTACCTGGGAAAGAATTAATTTGTCACATGAATGTGTATGTGTAACCCAGAATTTGACACGAGAATAAGTAGGTAATAAATTAACATATTTATATTTGCACACCATACTAATTGGTAAGATTGTATTGAGATTGTATGACATACTTTCTGTGAATAAATGATTCTGTATTCAGAACCAAACTTGGTTCGCCTTAACTAAATAAAGATTAAACTCACTCTCAGATGTTTTCCTTATGTTGGTGAGGATTATGCCGGTCCGTTTTGACCTACCTATATTTACAGCACTCTGACGCATGTCATAAACCCGGCTTTGTATTTAATAGTGTTGTTTCGTAAAGACAGCACTAACATGTTAGTTGACACTGACAATTCATACGTCAAACTTTTTATAACTTGTACCCTCAACATTTCCTATATCTACCTACCTATCATCCCATTCCTTGAGGGTAGACTAAAACGACACACCACTCTCTTGGAAACTTGCCGCGAACGAGTCGAGACGTCATTCATACGATTCTCCTCGAAAATCACCAAAACTAATGAAAATCAGCCGCGTACCGCGCAAACCCCTTCGCCGAGTTCCGTAGCGCGTCAACACCATCAAAATCAGCAAAATCATCTAGAGTGGAAAGGATTATCGCGAGCGAACCTACGACGCCATCCAACACCAAGCGCGCCAAGACACCTGCTCAGAGAACCAGCCAGGTCAGTCTACCCATCCTCTAACGATTTTCCTAACCATTTCTTGGTCCTAACGAGTCAAATCATCCTTTTACAATCATCCTATCCTAATTTACAATCATCTTATTTTCCGTTCCAATTTCAACTTGCATCAGCAATTTTCATCCATCTTTTTTCTTGTTTTTTGCGTTCCATTTCACGTTTGAACGTTTTGTACTGTCAAACTCAAATAGTGCTACTTTTACGTTCCGTTCTATAACTTGTCTATGGCGTAAAGGCAAAAACATACCTTACTTGTCAGCCGGTAAACTTCCGGTACCATAACTCTTTTAGTTAGCAACCCTGACTTGACTTTATCATTCACTCAATCAATCATTTAAACGTCAAAGTCAAACTTCATTTTGTTTTTGTTTGTTTACGTTTTCTTAACAAGGAATTAATTGATTTTCAAAGTTTTTTGTTGCTAATAATCCATAAAAATGGGTGAAAGCAAAGTATTATGGACAAAATTCGAGATGAAAATGAAGTTTATGCAAAACATGTATGAATTATCTCAGGGTATTAGCCACAAAAAGGAGGTATCAACATCCGATAAGCGACGTTTCTTGTGTCAATATAAGGACTTGGAGAAGCTACGATCGGACGTGGACGACATTTATACCACTATTCTATGCGGGAAAACACCACCTGATGACGAAAAACGTGCATTATTAGAAAAATATTACGTGGCATTCACCGACATGTACTATAGTGTTCAAGTTGTTCATTGTTCGTTTGTTGAAGCTAAGCCTAGTGCTGCACCATCCACCTCCGATCAAGGCACCTCCAAAGCTAGCGATATCGAAAGTTTCCTACCTAAACTTTCATTGCAACGGTTCACTGGTTCACATATGGACTGGCCAAATTTCATAGCAGTGTTCAATAGTGTAGTACATGAAAATCAGCGACTATCTCTAGTACAGAAACTACACTACTTACTCAGCGTTCTTGACAAAGAACCATTATCTTTGGTAAAGCATCTACTCCTAACCAGTGCCAACTACAAGGTTGCTTATGATTTATTGACCGAGCGTTACGAGAACAAAAGGCTCATAGCAGACAAGTATGTTGAAGCTGTGCTCAATCTTCCAAATCTATCGCAAATCAACTTCAAATCATTGAACAGTTTTATCAACACATTAAAAGAAAACGTTCAGGCTCTTCAAGCACTTAACTTTGAAGTGGAATCATGGAGTTTCTTATTGCTTCATATTATTCTTAGAAAACTTAACATTGACCTGCGCAGTAAGTTTGAACAAACAGTAGAGTCTCAGGAAATACCGAAATTCAAGCAGTTGCTAAAATTTCTAGAAAATCAGCTCCGTATTCTTGAGAACATTGGTGGTTCCAACATCAAGGCCGTTCCTCGGTCTGTGAATGTGGTCAACTCTGAACCAAAGGTTACATCATTCTCCTGCTTATGCTGCGGTGAAGGTCACATGATCTACTATTGCAATAAATTTGAAGCAATGACTCCGGAACAGAGAAAACAATTTGTTATGGAACATAAACTTTGTTTCAATTGTCTACGTACTCATCACATCTCTAAATGTAACTCACGCAGTGTATGCCAAGTATGCCGTGGCCGTCACCATACTAAGCTGCATCTACACGATCTTCCTAGTAAATCAGCGACTACTGACAATGCAAATGAAGTTGCTGTGTCGACTTTAAGCTCCACAGGCCAACCTCAATCCTTGCATGGTGCCCACAATGGGTCCACCATGGTTTTAGGAACAGCCATTGTTAGGGTTCAAGACATCAGCGGACACCACCAATTAGCTCGTGCTCTAATTGACAGTGGCTCCCAAGTATCTATCATCACCGAAAATCTAGCTCAAACTTTAGGGCTACAGCGATCACAATCTGGAGCTGTGCTAGGCTTAGGTGCTTCGTCTGCTCTACAGACCCGAGGCATAGTGACCTGCAACATCTCATCGTTGAAGGCATCCACTCACAGTTTATCGACAGATTGTGTCATCATGAAAAAGATAACAGGACATCTACCTTCCGTGCCAGTCTCTAACACTGTACTGCAAGCATGCAATAATTTAGTTATGGCCGATAAATATTTTACGGTTCCAGGGCAAATCGACATGCTTTTAGGTATAGACTTGTACAACGAAATCTTTGATGGTAGGAAGTTCAGTCTAGGTGAAAACATGCCTGCTGCCTACTCTTCCATCTTTGGTTGGATCATCATGGGTAGAGCTCCTTCAACATCTCTTCAATCAACTCACATCACATCACCATCTTGTATGCAAGCCTGCACCCTCAATCTTGATCACGCTCTTACCAGGTTCTGGGAGACTGAAGAGCCCCCTCGTCAACCTATTCAGGATCCTGAGGATGTCCAGTGCGAAAAACATTTCAACGAAACACATTCGCGAGACTCAACTGGTCGTTTCATCGTCAAGCTACCTTTCAAGGTCGAACACAAGCCGTTGGGCGATACTTACACAACCGCTCTCAAGAGGTTTTATAACCTGGAGCGTCGGCTTCTTAAGGAACCCCGCCTCCTCGAACTCTACATCGACTTTATGCGCGACTACCTCGATGCGGGTCATATGCGAGAGGTAGAGTCGCCCAGTTTCAGCGAGCGGTATTACATACCGCATCACGGTGTGCTTCGAGAGCATAGCAGCACGACCAAACTGCGAGCCGTTTTCGACGCATCTTCGCCTAGCTCTACCGGCGTCTCTCTCAACCAAACTCTTATGTCCGGGCCTAAATTGCAGAAAAATATAGAGGACATCATCCTGCGGTTTAGAATTCACAACGTTGTCTTTACCTGCGACATAAAACAGATGTACAGACAGATTTCAATGGCGGTAGAGCACTGCAAATATCAAACAATATTTTGGCGCGAGTCCCCCGACGAAAAAATTCGGCAATATGAGCTTTTGACAGTAGTTTATGGCATCACGAGTTCCGCATTTCAAGCCATCCGCGTAGTTCACGAGCTTGCTAACCTCAACTCCGCACAGCATCCAGAGGCCTCTCGCGTCCTGCTAGAGGATACGTTCGTCGATGACGTCATCAGCGGAAGCAGAGATGTAGAGTCAGCTCTTACTCTACAAAAGGAGTTGGTCGACATTCTGTCTCAAGGTGGTCTCGACCTGCGCAAGTGGTCAAGCAATTCCAAAGCCTTCTTGGAAGCGCAAGCTGCTGATCATTGTGAAAAGCCATATCGCTTCGAAGACGACGGAGACAACGTCTTCAAAGTTCTCGGTATTGAATGGAAGGAAAAAGGCGACAGTTTTATATATCGCGTTTCTAACATGAAGGAGGTGATGACAAAGCGTGGAGTTCTCTCTAACATCGCAAGGCTTTACGACCCTTGCGGTTTTCTTGCCCCGGTCACGTTCTTTGCCAAAAATATCATGCAAAGGCTCTGGTCCATAGACTGTGCTTGGGACGAGACTCTACCAGACGATATTTTCGTTGTATGGTCGAAATTCATCTTAGAATTTAATCAACTTGATCAGATATCAATTCCCAGGTGGCTGCTTATTGATCAACCGGTGGACTGCCAACTTCACGGTTTCAGTGACGCATCTGAGCGTGGATACGCCGCATGCGTCTATCTGCGCGTTGAAGGATCCCATGGCGACACTTCCGTCCGACTCTTGACGTCCAAGTCTCGTGTGGCTCCTCTGAAACAAAAGCTTACTATTCCAAAGCTGGAATTAAGCGGTGCACACCTGCTTGCACGCTTGCTTGAACATGTGTTTGGGATACTCCAAGGAAAAATTCAAATCAGCAGCACAGTGGCCTGGTCCGATTCCAGCATTGTGCTCTCTTGGCTCAAGACTTCTCCTCATAAGCTCCAGACTTATGAGGGAAATCGTGTGTCCCAAATACAAGCCTTAGTCCCAGAAGCAACGTGGAAGCATGTGCCCTCAGCTCTTAACCCCGCTGATTCGGCCAGTCGAGGTCTCACTCCTTCCGAACTGGTGAATCATCCGTTGTGGTGGTCTCCACCGTGGCTCGAAGCTCCTGCGTCGACATGGCCTGGTGACATCTCCTTAATCAGCGAAAGCGACTTACCCGGAATCAAAACGCCTCCGCCGGTATCTAACATCGTCGAAGTGTCCGCAGAGCTACCAGTTCTCACAAGGTTCAGCTCTTTTGCCAAGCTTCAAGCTGTCATGGCGTGGTGCAAGCGATTCATCCATAACTCACGCCATTCCAGCCAGCGCCGTACTGGTCCATTGTCCGTTACCGAGCTAAACGACAGTTTACTGCTCATCGTCAAATCGGTTCAGTCTACGGAGTTCTCTGATACAATCAAGCTGTTGGGCAAGGACAAACCTCTCAAGGGTAGTATCAGGCGACTTAATCCTTTCCTCGATCCGTCAGGTCTTCTACGAGTTGGCGGACGTCTTGTTCAATCGAAACTGGAATACGGCGTTAAGTATCCGCTTTTGCTTCCAAAATCTCATCACGTGACTCAACTTATTGTTGACCATTACCATCGGCTGTTTCTTCATCCTGGTCTAATGGCTCAAATCAACCTGCTTCAACGCAAATTCTGGATTTTGTCTGCGCGTCGAGTAATCCGACATCAAATCTTTAAATGTCAGCAATGCTATCGCTTACGTCCCAAGGCTCTAGAGCCGTTCATGGGAAATCTTCCATCTCATCGTGTCTCGTCAACGTCTTATCGACCATACCAAAAGGTTGGTCTCGATTTAGCTGGTCCGTTTATGCTGAAGGCGTCCCGCATCCGCAATGCCAAATCTCATAAGGCATACTTATGCATATTCGTGTGCTTCACCACCAAGTGTGTCCACTTGGAGATTGTCTCCGAGTTGTCGACTGAAGCTTTTTTGGCTTGCTTTGACCGATTCGTTTCTCGCAGAGGGCTGCCTAGCGATGTTTTCAGTGATTGTGGAACCAACCTGGTAGGTGCACGTAATTATCTCAAAGACGTGTATCAACATTTAAAAGACAGTGACGCTGAAATACGACAGGCGTTAGTCCATCGACAAGTAGTCTGGCATCTAAATAGTCCCTCTAACCCCCACATGGGCGGGTTGTGGGAGAGCGCAGTGAAATCAGCGAAAACTATTCTCAAACGTGTGGTCGGCGATCGCTCTCTTTTGTTTGAAGAGCTCGCCACAGTTTTTGCTAAGGTAGAGGCAGCGTTAAATTCTCGTCCAATGTGTCCCGTTAGCAATGATCCAAATGACTTCGAAGTGCTAACGCCCGGTCATTTTCTCATAGGTCAACCGCTTCAGGCTCTACCTGAACAAGATTTAAAAGAGACTAACCCAAATTTTTTAAAACGATGGCAATCTCTTCGCCAGCTCAATCAACATTTCTGGAAGCGTTGGCAGTCCGAATATTTACATACGCTTCAACAACGCCCTAAGTGGCTTACGAAGATTGCCAATCTTCAAGTTGGTGATTTGGTCCTCATCAAGGACTCCAATTTGCCTCCTCTGCATTGGAAGAAAGCTAGAGTTGCTAGAGTTTGTCCTGGTAAGGACGGCATAGTTAGAGTCGTAGAGCTAACGACTCAAAATGGGCCGCTGCTTAGACCTGTTGTAAAGCTTGTTCCTTTGCTGCCGTTCAACTAACTTCATTTGTTTTTAACTTAACTTCGATTTTCAACCTTTAAATTCACCTAATCTTCTTTTTTTTTGGCTACTCAACTAAGATAAATCATTTACTCTATTTTTTACTTAAATCAACTTGGAAAATCAACCTTGAAAATCATCTCTACCTACATATATTTTACTTCATCTCTAGCTTAATTTTTTTGTAGCTCTACTATTATTTAAGCTTAACTTTTAGATGCTTCTAAAGAGCTAAGTCGCTCTTTGGGGCCCTGTATGTTTCGTAAAGACAGCACTAACATGTTAGTTGACACTGACAATTCATACGTCAAACTTTTTATAACTTGTACCCTCAACATTTCCTATATCTACCTACCTATCATCCCATTCCTTGAGGGTAGACTAAAACGACACACCACTCTCTTGGAAACTTGCCGCGAACGAGTCGAGACGTCATTCATACGATTCTCCTCGAAAATCACCAAAACTAATGAAAATCAGCCGCGTACCGCGCAAACCCCTTCGCCGAGTTCCGTAGCGCGTCAACACCATCAAAATCAGCAAAATCATCTAGAGTGGAAAGGATTATCGCGAGCGAACCTACGACGCCATCCAACACCAAGCGCGCCAAGACACCTGCTCAGAGAACCAGCCAGGTCAGTCTACCCATCCTCTAACGATTTTCCTAACCAAGTGTTGTTATTATTATCACAGTTCACATCGATATCCGAGCGAGACATCGAGAAGCTCCAACATTGGTACGAAGAGTTGCTGACCAAGATCCGCCCGAACGCTGTCGGGCTGGTCGATTCCTTCGATATTAGGGACGAGGTCAGTATACACAACCATATTTTTAATTAACAACAAAAATTGAATGGGTAATGCAGACTTGGGTACTACATTGCATCTGTGCAGTCAGAATTTTGAATTTCTACAAAATGGCAGAGTGACAGCGGCGCGAGTGCGGCGCCCGAGCCGAGGTTTTGCGGGCTGGCTCGAGCTAGGTACCCGGGTTTGCCAAACGATGAATAAAACTTAAATCCATAGGAAAACGACTAACGGTAGCAGTTATCCAATTTTAGTCAAATTTATTTTGACAAAAAATATACCTAATTTTTTCAAGTTTTTTTGCCGTACCTATATGTGTTCAGTAACGGCAACTGTGTGTATTTTTTTTTATGGTGATTAAAATTTGACCGTCTATATGACTGCTGGGGCCTAGCAGAATGCCTGAGTGGTGGTTAAGCAATAACCATGTGGAGTAGAGCTTTGTTATCAACCTTTTGCAGTCCACAGCTGGAAATTGCCTCATCACACTCTGACTCCGGGATGGCTCATGCATCTTCTGACAATTTAAATTGTATTCAGTATTCAGTATTTATTTGCAATATTGGGCAGGTTACATTTTAGGTCTTAGTAGGTCAAATAAATAAAGTACAGCTACACAATATTACCCGGATAGGGTGTTGCAAATGATAGAGACGGGCCGATATTTTTAACTATATTGTTAAGTCACTAAATGAATCGTTTATAAAATCTTGCAACTCGTAATAGCATTTTTTTAAAAGCATTTCTTTTAAATTAATTTCAAAAATGTGATCATTTTCTTGGATTTTTATTTTATCTGGAAGTTTATTGTAAATTTTTACCGCCATTGCATTTGGACCCGAACCGTATATTTTAAGTTTAGATGTAGGTATGACCAAGTTATATTTGTATCTGCTTTGATAGCGGCGTGGTTGGTCAATGTTTTTTTTTAAATAAATTGGGTATTTTCTTACAAACTTACAAATTTCTAAAATGTAGATGGATGTCAGCGTTAGGATTTTAAGGCCAATAAAATGTGGTTGGCAACTTTCAGGTATTTTTGTGTTAGCTAAGATTCGCACGCACTTCTTTTGTAAGATGAAGAGGTCTTGAACGTCTACACTGTTGCCCCAGAGGATTATTCCGTTTTTAAGCCACGCATAGGCATATGAGTAATAAGCTGCTAAAGTTGTTTTTTGATCTGTGACCTTACGCAGTTCCCTAAGAGCGTACGAGAAGCTTGAAAGTTTTGATTTTATTTAATTGTTTATTCATATATTATTACATTACATTCATTTTTTATTTTAATTGTTTATTCATACACACGGAATATACCTATTATAGTATTTACAAAGGTGTGGTCTTCCACAGATCCTCCACTCAGCCCTGGGTGCGTGGGACGGGCGCGTGTACGAGCGTCTGATGGCAGAAGCGCTGAAGAGTCCGCTCAACGCAGAGCCAGTCAACCAGAGCTTCCACCTGTACCTGAAACCGCTCATGCAGGGGAAACTGTGATCTAACACCATTGAGATAAAGATGCGATTCGATTGAAAATTAAGATATAGGGTTTGGTACCGATTCGAGACTAGAAAGCCGCGGTCGCGACTTCGCTTGCATGATATCAGAATAGAAAGAACCGTTAGTGCACCATACATTTTGTAGTTGTGGTATAAGTTATGCGCCGTCTATCTCAACTCCACTTATATTATTCCCTTGCCGGGTTGCCTGGAAGAGATCGCTCACAGCGATAAGGCCGCCCCTTGTTCTTTTTTATGCTTGTTCTATTGTTTTACTCTGCTTTATTCTTGTTGGTGTACCATAGTAGCAGCCGCGCGACAGCTACAGAATGTATGAAAACTAATGGAAGCCGGCCACGGGTAGCTGTAACCGGCGACTCGTGTGCGGATTCACTAACTCTCGAACAATGTCTCTATACTGGCAGGGCAATTTTGGCATTTTTAGGGAACAAATATTCATCTATTCCGACAATTGTTTTCATGAGTGTGATATCTGATTCAGGGTTGCATCAACCTTATAAACTGAATATAAGGTTCCGGTTTCCCTGAGGTAATTTTAAAAGAACTTTGACATTATTTTTACATGACATTTTATTTGACAATTAGTGTATTACAATATTTATTTGTGATACATGTAAATGAACAGAGATATTATTGTGTTGTAATTTATATGTAAGCGCATAATGATAAGCTACAACAGTAATTTAGTAACATGTACAAAAATTTAGGCGATAAATATTATACATATTAATTAAATATATTCGTATAATAAGGAATTATTCTGATTGGTGGCGGGGCTAAGATATTAATTATTTTAATTAGGTACTTATTTGAAATGCCACCAATATTATTTTGTTAATTTTTTTTTCAACCATCAATCACTTATTTTATTTACAAATTCAAAATTTATAGGGAAGTGCAGTATTTTTTTAAGTACTTTCTTTGTAACTTTTAGTTTTGGTTATTAGGGCGGTTTTAAATTGGTGCATTATATACCATTGTATTTAACTACTTTGTAGTCGAATTCGTAGGTGTTGTGGAACAAATTTTTTTGTGATAAGTGGTGGCTGGGCGAATAAAACATTCCATGAAATCAAGATTATGATAAATACAGTATTTAAGCATGAGATTGTTTGAATAATTCGTGTTATACAATTGAAATAAATTTTATATATTTTGTTAAACCAATTTGTTTTATTTACTACGGCCGCCGGGCGGAATCATTCCGTCTCGTATTCTAATGTTGGCGCTGCCGCTGGTTCTCGAAGATGTAGGCAGACATGGTGATACTAAAATGGTTCTTTGTCAAACTCGGAACCCCTTAAAATGGACAGAAACGTCAAAACTGTAACTGTCATCAGTGAAAAATGTAATTTTCAATTCAAAGTTGGTTTTTTTGGCGGGAACATGAAAAATGGCGCTTTGGCGGCATTAAATTAATCGACAAAACTTGTATAACTTTGAGTGTTTAAGTGTAAAAACAGTGGTTTTTTATCCATTAAGTGCTCGTGAACGTGTATGAGTGTTGGTGAATAGTGTAATGCTGTAAAATCTTTTCGTGTTGCCTCCAAAACTCCATAGAAGCCTCTAGTAAAGTCGCAACCACTACTACTTTACAGGGGCATGACCAAAGAGAATTTAGGGCATGACTTGACTTAACGACTCTGACTTATGACAAAATAATCTCTCCAATTACTTGACACTGGCTATATACCTTTGATGTGAAGCCAAAACCGAAGAACTTAGGTTCTTTGAAAGAAAAAAAAAATTCAAAGTTTCAAACAAAAAATCTAAACAACGGGTTTTTTGGCGGGAACATGAAAAATGGCGCATTGGCGGCATTAAATTAATTGACAAAACTTGTACAACTTTGAGTGTTTAAGTGTAAAAACGGTGGTTTTTTATCCATTAAGTGCTCGTGAACGTGTATGAGTGTTGGTGAATAGTGTAATGCTGTAAAACGTGACTTTTCGTGTTGCCTCCAAAACTCCATAGAAGCCTCTAGTAAAGTCGCAACCACCACCACTTTACAGGGGCATGACTTGACTTATCGACTCTGACTTATGACAAATAATCTCTCCAATTACTTGACACTGGCAATATACCTTTGATGTGAAGCCAAACTGAAGAACCAATGTTCTTCGAAAGAAAAAAAAAAAAAAAAAAAAAATCTAAACAGTCAATGATTATTGTACGAAATACAGCTAAAATAAAAAGAAAACTTGAATGGCAACCGAGATGAATATGTGCCGTGCTTGTCTTACTACAAAGGAGTCGTTCACATTTATTCTTTGTGAGAACGTATCGCCTGAAATATACGTCTTCTGCACCTCAGTGGAGGTAAGCAA
Source organism: Lobophora halterata (assembly GCA_932526365.1). NCBI lineage: Eukaryota > Metazoa > Arthropoda > Insecta > Lepidoptera > Geometridae > Lobophora > Lobophora halterata. The sequence continues at coordinate 10,934,186 of OW052002.1, forward strand.
AGCACCTAAAGTACTCGCTTAAATCCTTTGATGAAAGCTTATAGCACAATGTCCTTTAACTACTATTATGGTGATTTCTATATCTGTCATTTGTAACTTTGAATTTTTTTTTTTTTTTTTTTTTACTTCACAACTTTTTCACACAGGTAAATTTAAACGAAGAATTGCCTAAAAATCTATGTAACAGCTGCTGCGAACTCTTAGAACGCTATTCGGACTTCAAGAAGACCTGCATCCAGTCACAAACCACTCTACTTGAACTACAAAACAGTTTGAAGATAGAGAGGAATGAAATAATAACAAAAAGTATAGAAAATTGCTGTGACATTGATTGTGGATTAGGAGTCACTGTAAAGATAGAAAATGAACCACTTGATTTCAATGATGGTATGTTAATGTTTTTACTTGTGGAATTAGAAAACTCAAAATGTAATTTTTTTGGTTACTTGTGCTTTATCATCATCATCAGCCCGGTGTCACCCACTGCTGGGTATGGTTTCCCTTCCTTTGTGCAACCCCTCCCAGTTTTGGGCATCTCTCGTCTAGGTGGTGGTGGTGTGTACATGCTCTTACCTAAATATTAATCTTCATGATAATCAAAGTTTTTAATTTCAGATTATGAAGACACAGATAAGATCTTTGATGATGGTGAAGCCATCGAGAAACCTAAGAAAAAAATGAAGAAGTCAAAAAAGTAAGTAAGTACATACTTGACATTACTTATTAAGTAACAGTCCCTACTCCTGTACCTACCCTGCTAAAACAAATTACCTTGTATCTAACAATAAATAAAAAAATTGATAAAATGTTTCAGAAAAGTAAAGTTAAAAGAACACAAGAAAAGGAAAATTGAAGTGAGAGTGCATTTTAAATATGTTTGTGAAGTCTGCAATAAAAAGTTCAAATATGAAGAAAGATTTGAAGCACATAAACTCTTTCATCAAGGTAAAACTGTGAGTATAATTTGTTATCTGAGATCATAGAAAAAAAATGTAGTAAAAATATATTAGTAATTTATCTGTCTTTTAAAAAAAAGGAACTTATATGCTTCGCAGATGAACCTTACGTATTTTAAATTTATCCTTTAAAAATACTTATCCAATCGAGCGAAGGTATATTAATTATTATTATGTTGTAATCATTGTATTAGTGAGATTCAGTAACTGTCACCTTAGCAATACTAGTGTTAAAGTAAGTACGATTCAATAATACCCATCTTCTAGGCTTCAATAGTCTGCACAAAATGCAACAAGACCTTTATGACGTGGAGTGGCCTCCAACGACACACAGACAGTGAACATACTCAAGTAAAGCTTGACTCGCTCAAGTGTCCAAAGTGTGGGAAGATATTTAAGAATCGCCAAACTCTAAAGATACATGAAAAACTACATGTAGATGGGGACAGAAATCTGTATGTCTGTGACATTTGCGGGAAGAATTTCTCTACTCCTTTCACATTAAAGGTAAGAAGAGTTACAAGAATGCATAGCATTGCATAATCAACCTGTAATGTGTCCTGCCTGCCAATGCTAGGATTAACCTACTCTTGGCAAAGAGAGTGAGTGAATAGGTTTTAATCCAACACTAAAACCTGATGTGGATTGGTGAATTTCACATGCGAGACTTTTTTTCTTGATTCTATGACAGACTGGTTACTCAAGATTCACCTTTGTGAGACCGTGGTATATGTAGACTTATGTGATTGAAAAACCCATGGGGTCCATATACCATATAGGTAATCCAATCTGCCCCAGAACTTATGTCACATGGGGCTAGTTGAACTACAAATCTGTCAGGGATCAAAGATGGGGTCTTTTTTTCATGTTTCTGCCAGAGCTTTTCTGGTACCCACGTTTTTCTCATATGTTGCCCTCAGCTTGCCTGTAGCATGAATCAATAGCTCATATGTTATCAATATTGCAGGGTCATCTGGAAATCCATAACGAAAACCGAGAGCGCTCTTTCTCCTGTGAGCACTGCGGGAAGAAATTCTTCACAAACGGCATGTTAATGACGCATGTAGCCCGTCTCCACACGGGCAAACGATACATCTGCCAAATATGTAGCTACCCCTTCACGGACAAGTACAACCTCTCCAAACATTTACTCATTCATCAAGGCGTGAAGAACTTCAAATGCGATATTTGCGAGAAAACTTTCGGAACGCAGTCAACGCTGGTCATCCACAAACGCATTCATTCTGGGGAGAGGCCGTTTACTTGCAGTTTTTGCCCCAAAGCGTTTATATCAAAGAATCGACTTGTGGATCATCATAGGATACATACAGGGGAACGCCCGTTTACTTGTAGTGTGTGCAGTCAGTCGTTTACACAACATGGATCATTGAGACGGCATATGAAGATACATAGCAAAGTAACTGTTATATGAATGTAATATCAATTCGACTGTAATATGGCACTGATTTATCACGAGCCAAAATTGAACAATCAATTAGGTAAGTAGCAGTATTAGACAATACATTAAGTTAGTTTAGAAAGTAACTATTTATTATGCATGGTACAAATGAAAATAATGTTTCTGAAATAAAGAATAATTGTATATTGTTTTTTTTTTATAGTGTAATAAATTAAAATCTATTTTTATTTTACACAATATAATTTATCCACATCCACAATTGACTATTTAATGCTACATATCGTAATTTGATTCACTTATAACTAAATATCACAACAAGTGCCAAAATATAAAATTATGGCTTTGATCAAACTATGCAGTTCCAACTGCCCCATTCTCATCAGTGGGGAAATTCAAAATATAATTATCTATACCCTACCTACCCACTGGATAAATAGTTGGCCAACTAACCCTAAGGGTTCGTTTCCACTGATCCCGCTTTGGTAGAGTGGCCCTAGGTACTCATTTTTAATAAATAATATACACTGGTGTCATTGGCTTATTCTCGAAATCCCAATCAGCCATCCCTACTAGTGGCGATTTCGGGAATATTTTATCTCGAAATCCCCACTATTATGATCATGTGTATTCATTAAAATATGTTCAAGACGACACATGGCTTAGTTGGTAGTGTCCCTGCCTACGAAGCTTGGTGTTCCGGGTTCGATCCTCGGCCGGGGCAAATATTTGTGTGACGAACACGAATTTTTGTTCTCGGGTCTTGGATGTTGTGATGTATTGTATGTGTCCATGGCACCTGCGACACAGGGAATCCTAGTGCAGGGGTGTGAGTGTGTGAATGTTTATTATTATTATAGTTTATTATTGATCATAATAGTGGGGATTTCGAGATGAGAGACAAAAATATTCCCGAAATCCCCACTGGGGTTAGTGGGGATTTAGACTTTCTCCCGAAATCCCCACTAGTGGGGATGGATGGTGGGAATTCCGGGAATAAGCCGGTCGATTCAGATGTCGCCAAAACCAAACTAATTTGACGGAACTAAAAATGGTGCTATCCCTGTTTTAACGGTCAAAATTAAAAGGATAGCATAATTTTTAATGCTGTAAATTTTTTTTAGACTTGGCGATATCTGAATCGACACCACTATTTATTTTCTCAAGAGTTCCAATCCGCGAAAGCCACACCTATAGTGGTGACGGGTTGAGTGACCGGCTCATCATTCTTATGGCTTTTCATGTGTCGGTTGAGCGCGCACTTCTGTATGAAGGCCTGTGCGCACAGTCTGCATTTGTGCGGTTTTTCTCCCGTGTGGATCATGCGGTGGTTCCTCATGTCTTTGTGAGCCATGAAGCGTTTCGAACAAATATCGCAGGCGTAGGGTCGCTCGCCTGAAAATTAAATGGTCTGGGCTTACTGGGCACACCATAATTAATGGTAGTATGGTAGATAGATACAGAAGATAATATTAAAAAATAATAAAAGCTATTTTATTTCAGGTACAAGTCCCATAGCATTAACAATATAAAATAACACTACAACTTGTACGTAACATAGTATCTTAGTAGGTAAGTCTGTGCTACAACAATAAGAAATATTAATTATTAGGCAAAATACCTAAGTCATTTATTGTGATGACTTGCCAGTGTTCTAATATCTAATCAGACATATAATATCGTTATTTATAAAGAGCTTTTAATTTTTGAGACAGCCTAACCCAAAAAGATGCTATTCTTATTTTTATAATGGCAAATACTATGTTTTTGCAAATTCCCCACTGCGGTTGGTGGTTAGTTTTAGTGGGGATTTAGAGACTTTCCCACTAGTGGGGATGGCTGGTGGGGATTTCGGGAATAAACCATAAATATCTTGATTCAGTTTGGGCTTTTGAAGACTGATCATTAAAATATTTCAAAATAACGATTCAAAGTCGTGTGTAGCACTGTTCTGGTCATGAGTGGCAGTCGCATCTCTTACCATCAAGAGAGCGTCTATATCTTCATGGGACTGTAAACTTACCAGTGTGTGACCGCAAGTGCACGATTTTGAAACTCTTTGTCTTGAACGATTTATCACAGAAGTCGCACGGATACGGCTTATCGGTGGAGTGTGAGCGCATGTGTTTGAAAAGATCACTCTGGAAAAAAAAAACAATAAATTCATTGAACGATGCTCTTAATCAGCAGTAAGACTAGACACGTCTAAAATATAAACCTTTAATTATTTTCGTTTAAATTTTAACACTAACTTAAAATAAAATAAAAACTTTAAAGTAAAGTCAGATTTAGGCCTCAAATCCACCCAAAAATAATTCACTCATGTAATAGAATAGACAAGTAAACACATATTTGGCATGGCACTTGACCACGGACCACGGCACATAACAATTTCAGATGAGAATATATTTTTTTTCATACTTTTTAGAGCGTGATTTTTCAGTAGTCGTGTTTTAGTTTTTAAATGAACTTTGATGAGACAAATGCAGGCTAAAAACATCAGTAATTTGAGGAATTAAAATACCTTAATGTAAAACTTCATATCGCAGATTGTGCACGCGATGTTCTTGATGCCGGTGTGGCGGATGAGATGCGTCTTGAGGTTGCCGGCCTGCGCAAACTTCTTGCCGCATTGAGCACAGTTGTAATTTTTCTCTTTCTTGTGGGTATTTAAATGGGCCTGAAATAACACATCGTGGATTAACTTATTGCTGCCCTTTTGTATGTTAAATAAAATTAACACTACTAATTTAAAAACAAATATAAAATCTAAATTAAAGTATGAAACCTTACTAATTTTTGTTGACACAATAGGAAAACATAGACGAAACGATTAGTGTGAAGAAATTACTATAATACGGCTACTTAATTATTATTACTATAAATAACACATTGCTGCGGTAGCGAGCAAGCATTGGATGCGCGTCGCACAACATCGCGACAAGTGGCGTGAGAAAGAGGAGGCCTATACCCAGCAGTGGGTGCACACGAGCTGATATGATGATGAATAACACAAAATATTCCCGAAATCCCACTGCAGTTCGTGATTGGTGTTAGTGGGGATTTAAAGACTTTTTCCCTGGCTCGTGAGGATTTCAGGAATTAGCTAATTATTCCTGCTCCGCGACCGCAGTATCTCAGATCGCAGTATCAGATTTATATAGTTTTTATATATAAATCCCTAAATGCCCCACAGATTAACACACACAGGTTAATGGGACTTCTGCAAAAAGGTTACCTTCAGATTATATCTCTGAACGAACTTGGCATCACATAGATGACACGCATGGTCCTTTACGCCAGTGTGTATCAGCTCATGCGTCTTCAGCACATTGAGGTACGCGAAACTCTTCCCACACGTGCGACACTGGTACTTCCGCACACCCGTGTGTGTGCGGGAGTGACTGTGCAGGTTCCGGAGAGTTCTGAATGTCTTCTCACAAGTGTCGCACTTTATATCTGGCTGGGGGTTAAAAATGATTATTCCCAGGCCTACCAATTTAATATTTATAAAGGAGGGATGAATGCCATGTCACTAGAAGAGAAGATAAATAAATAAATATTTTTGATATTTCACACAACGCCCTTTGGGGCTAGAGCCCCAAACTAAGCAGATCTTGTACTATTGTATAATATTTATTTATTTTAGACATCTACATTGGTCCATATCACAAAACAATATTTTCACAAAAATAAAACAAAATAGAAAAATATAACTTATACCGAAATTAAATAAGCAAATAAAATAAAATACTTAAAAATATGAAATTCATCATATGCATTTGAATTAAAATAAGTAAAAATTAATTTAAAATTAAGTCATAAATAAAAAATAACTATGGTAACAAGATAACCGATACAATACTTATATACTTTTTTTGTAAATACATACACAGAATACATAGAAAACAACTAGACTCAGGACAAACATCGGTTTTCATTATACAAATTATTGGCCTGAAGCGGGAATCGAACCCGCGACACCAACGTGACAGTCAAACACACATGCCACTAAACTATCCGTGTCGTGTTGAAAGTAGATGGATATAGGAGTAGAGGGAGGCCAAAGAAAAAATGAATGAGGCAAACTAGCGCTCTCCTGACGGTAAGAGATCACGCCTGCTCATTACCAGAACAGCGCTACACAGGACTTTGATCCACATAGGCTGGCAACACTGGTAAAACACTCGTCCATTGAGAATGTCCCAGAAATTTCACTAGCTACAGTGCCCTTCACACCGGAGAACAGAAATGCTTACACATTACTGCTTTGCGGCAGAATATCTGACACTGTTGTTACCCCATCCAAGGAGAGATGGGTTTATCCAAATCAGATTTCAGACAGTAGGCATACATAGTGTCCCGAAATATATGCTTGCCAAAAATAATTAATAAGTAGATTACAAATTTACCTTTTTTCCAAAATGACTCCTCATGTGAGCTTCAAAGTTCTCATACTTCTGGAATGATTTCTCACATTTGGGACACTGCATTTTGGTACGCTTTTTCAATAGTATTGGTTCTCCTTTTCTTCTTCGTTTGAGTCTAAAAAAGTCGCAGACATTCGATTGAAAGTTTTTATGTGTTTGGAGGAATTGAAGGATTCTATTTATTTAATTTTTATGAGGTTGGTATCATCTGTCGTCTAACTTCCTGTTACACACTTCCGTTACATTTCACAAAATCACAGCCACAAATGGTCACAAAGCGAGAAGAAAAATATTATTATTATTATTATTTGTTGATAGACGAGCAGCTTCCGCTGATGTGTCTATATCACACAGTGTTGGTTTTTTTTAATAGTTTTGTGTCACTTTTTTTAACATAGTCTTGTTGGTTCGTAACTAAGTGTCGAGTTTGTTCTTGAACGAGTTTGTGGATGCTGCAGAAACAACATCCTCTGGCAGTATATTCCAGTTGTTACAGTTATTACACATCAAAAAGTAGGTAGATCTACTAGGTAGTAGTAGTACTAGGTAGGTAGGTACTTGGATATTAATTACCGTATAACTTGTATTTCCCCTTTCTGCTCGGAGTCATCATCAGACGAGGAAGTTGCATCACCAACATCGTTGCTATTAACAGAAACTTCATCCGCTGTACTATTTTCTATTTGACCTTTCTGAAACTCAACTTTCACTGGCTGTAATGAAAAAGTAACTATTAAAAAATAAATCGATATATGATAGGGTTTATTTTCATCAGCTAGAATAGAAATAAACTTAAATTAATAAATTAAATTAAGGCTCATCCTCAAATCCAATTCCATGCAAAATGTTTCGGACAAATACTCAAAAAGTACGCCGTATGATAGTTATTTCTTCACACTATCCTATCTATGTTTTCCGATTGTGTCAACATAAAATAAGTAAGGTTTTATACATGTTTTTAAGTAAGTAGGATTAATTTTAAAACACGTATAAAATCTAAATTAAAGTATCTAATTCTAAAAATAGAATTAGAAAAAAATTCCTCGCCGGTGGGCTTACGGTTGCCTCCCCCGGGATCGATACCACATATTTTTTGTTTGATAGATAGGTTGTGGCAATTCTGTCCGTGCCTTTCTGGGCTTCGGGTATAATGCTAATGACCCTGTCTAGTATTTTGCAGTGATTAGTGTTTCTGCTGTGACCCTTCCAATTGTTATTGGACTTTATCCTGAGCGCTGCTGCCATAGCTTCTTGCTGTATGTGTAGATGAAGCGGCGTCAGGCCTAAAATTATGTTTAGCGCTGCTGATGGAGTGGATCTCAAGCACCCACTTATGAGAGAGCAAGCTAATCTTTGTATCTGTTGCAGTTTGTTTGCAGTTGTAATGAGGGTTGTTCTCGGCCACCATACTACAGCGCCGTACGTTAGCACTGGTCCTACCATGACCTTGTACAGCCATCTGCAGAGTCTTGGTTTTAGTCCCCAGTCCTTACCCACAGCCCGGGTGCATTGCCATAGGGCGTTAGTGGCTCTCGTGGTGACATGGTCAAGGTGCTTACCCCATAGGAGTTTGCTGTCGAGCCATATTCCAAGGTATTTGACCTCATTACTAAGTTTTAGTCTAGTTCCAAATAAGGTAGGGAGATTCAGTTTTGGTATTTTCTTCTTTCGAGGGAAAAGCACCATTTCCGTTTTAGTGGGGTTCACAGATAAGTTGTGGTTTTTGCACCATGATTCAACTACCCGAAGCGCACTTTGCATTTTATCACATAGTGTAGATTTGAATAGTCCCGATATCATAATGGCTAAATCATCGGCGTATCCTACTGTCAGGATGCCGTCCGAAATTAAAGTATGAAACCTTACTTATTTTATGTTGACACAATCGGAAAACATAGATGAAACGAATAGTGTGAAGAAATTACTATAATACGGCGGTGCACTTTTTGAGTATTTGTCCGAAAATTTTGTATGGAAATTTGCCTTGAGGATTCCCCTTAATAATAAATAATCAAAAAACGTTAAAACATTTGGTACATGTTACTCAAAAAGGTGTTTTCAATGCAGACTCTTGGTTATAAAAGATTCCTGACTATGAGCAAAACAATGTTAAATATCTTAATTTAAAAAAAAAGAGTAGAAAAAAACTAATACCTGAGTATTTAGATGCTGCTTCAATATCACATTTGACTTTAAAGCCATCTTCTTGAAGCAGTAAAGCGTTTTCAGTAGTTCCATACACGTATCACACATTTGCTTAGGTAGTTGATCACTGTCCGAGACCTATTAAACAGACACGTTGATATAACAATGGGCCTAATATGTGGTTGGTACAATGAATATTAAAAAAATTATGCATGTCTGTCATAATCTACTTTGACAACACGGATGGTAAAATGGCAAGTGTGTTGGACAGCCAGGCCGGTGTTACGGGTTCGATTCTCATTTCAGGATAATCATTTGTGTAATGAACACCAGTGTTTGTCCTGAGTCTGGGTGTTTTCTATGTATCTAAAACCTATGTAGGTTCCTATGTATTTACAAAAATAAGAATAAAAGTATTCAATCAGTTATCTGACAGACTGAAAAAAAATATCATTCAAGTAAACAAAACTGCATATATTTTGCTTTCATGTACTTTAGTACTCTGACTAATCTGTGCTTTCTTGTGATTTTTGCAGACAATAGAGCACTGAGACCAGTCCCAATGTAATAATATGGATGGTGTATGTTTTTGTTAAAAACTAAGATTATTTTAAAATAATTTTCTATTTACCTCTACAGATGTACAGTACTTGAATATTTGGGAGTGAAGAAGGGAGTCGCGGCCGGAAGCGGAATGCAAACTTGTAAACGGTCCGGTGTCCACCAGGCAAGCTCGGCAGATTTTTTGAACATCTATAACTTCTTCCATGTTTGGTATGGGAGAGTAGCTAGCTTTTTTTTTAATTAGGAAATAATTCTGCTTAGAAAATCCAATTACTTAGCTCTATAAATAAAAGCCAGCCCTAAATTATTCTGGTTTTATATAAAAATGAAACAGAACCAAACACTACATTCCTCAACTCAACGTTTGAGTTAAGAAATTGTAAACATAAATAAAAAACGGCTAAGTTTGTGATGATCCATGTACTGTGATAGGATTCCCTAACGAATTACAAATTACTTTGGTTGGGCCTAGATCTAGGTATATCTGTTTGTGACTTTGGGTCTTAAATTAAAACGTCTATAGGTGAATGCAATTAAAATATTACTTTTTCATCTAGTAATTGTATCTAAAAATTGGACTCAATTACTAGCTCAAAAAATAAATTTCTACCCACCTGCCAAATATGAAAACCGGATGGGTGGTAGGCCAGTTATCATTTATGACAAACATACATACATTATATTTTCAGTATTTTCTAATGCATAATTATGTAGGTACACTTACATACACAATAATACAAAGCTTAGGGCTGTATTGTATGGGAGGTACTTATACCCTTATTGGCTGGTTGGCGCAGCAACTTTACAATACATACAAATACATATAAATTTTCCTAGTATTTAGCTAGACTGAGAACTCGCTTTGCTAGGTTAAAGAGTGTTTAACTTTTATATATATCGTGAATGTTTACGAATAACTACAGTGACATTTTTAAACCTTTACTGCCGGGTGCTGACCGACAGTTCCTTTTTTGAGAGTATGCAGTGAAAAGTTGAATACCAGAGCTGCAACTGTACGCTAGCAGGTAGCTTAATTTTTTTAAATATTACGATAAATCATAGCGACTACGCTTTTTATCACTTGGTCGGATTTGGAATCGGGAATCCTAATTAGGAGGTTGATGCTATTTCTAGGTCTGGCAACCGTAAAAGTCGTTGGTGCCCGACCAGTGCTGCCATTTAGAAAAATATATGGATAAGTGGTAGATTTTAGATTCAACTAAATTTTCAGAACACTACCAATTAATCGTATTACTCGCACTTGGCCTTTTTAAGTTTAAGCACTGACTTAGATTTAGGTGTAGTTTATTCGACTCAAGTCGAGTGCCGACATCGACTACCTACATAGGTATATAGGTACTTCAACAATTATTTTATTTGAAGACAATTTGACTAGAACTACTACACAATCGATGACTATTGATGACACGCACGCAAGCTGGGGTACTTTTTTCCTCCGTGGCTGGGGCCTAATTCATTAAGCTGTCATCGGCTCTCGATATTGCATGGTATGTCAATATTGTAATTTTGGTCCCCCAATTATGCTAAAATTGACGTATAATTCCTTATAGGGAATCGATGACAGCTTGATGAATTGGTCCCCAGGATGAGAATGACCTCCCCGCACATATTGTTAAAGAACGCAACTTTACTTTTGGATCGGTATTAGGAGCTCGAACAACAGCATCCTCACGTCTCTGGCTGATAATATATAAAGCCCTATGTACCTACCTACCCACCGGTTCTGGCTCTCAGTGCACCAGAGTGAGAACCGTAAATAAATAGATAGGTTAATCTTAAGTTCTTATTGTAGTAAGGCACTTTGTAAATTTATGGGTTTTTATGGCCTGAAATAAGTGACTTTATTTATTATTATTATTATTTACATTGCACATCACGCATCAGCGCATTGTTATTGTTTTTGGATGCCATTTTGGTATGGGTAGGTACTGATTATTACAAAAAAATACAGTAGTACGTAAGATGCACCCAACGAGTCTGTTTCCAAGGATATTTAAAGTACCTAGGTACCTACCTAGGTAGTTGTTGTTTTTGTTGTTTCAGTTCAGATTAATTGCTGCTGCGGCATAAATGCAAACTTTAAGCCCGTCACACACGTAGCTATAATATATATTATAGCAAGGCATATTACGATATATTTTCTATACAAAAATTCACGTCATAGAAATATAAATATTATAGCTGCGTGTGCGGTCGCTTGAATATTTATATAAAAAATATATCGTAATATGCCTTGCTATAATCATATTAATACATATTATGGCTACGTGTGTGACGGGCTTAATACATAAATCAGTGAATCATACCGTACCTATACTAAGTAAAACCCAAACTTAATTATGTACATACTTAACTACAAGTAAAATATGGTACTTATGTATAATATTTGGTTCCATGCTGTTATATACCTAATGATGATAATAAAACATAGCTTGGCCTAATTTTGCTTACTTACCTACTCAAAAATAAGAAGCATGAATTTTAATAATTCATAAACCGGTTGAGTAGTTACCTACATATGTATGATTAAGCAACTAAATCTAACTGTTAAATCGTCGCTTGGAGTAACACTAGAAGTGGGGAAGTATGAATAACTGATAGTGTTTTGCATTTTCTACACCACAACACAGTAGTATACTTGCTCTCAGACTCAGTGCGTGAAGGAAAATTCAACTGCATCTGGTTTACTGCCCAGCAATATTATTTATTCTGTTTCCAATGCATTTGTGACAGACAAAATCGATAATGCTCTCAGTGGTGGGTGTGGAGTCTGAAGTTTAAAAACGCAGCTAGTGTAAATCAAATAAATACATCCACTCGGTGATAACATTATACGATACGGCTAATCGTTTCATTTGAGAACTAGCTGTTGTTGTGTCGGTTGTTGTTGCATTTTTGTTGCTACTATTGCAAAATGAGTTTGAATATTGAAGAATCCATCCCTCTGATAACAACTCATGATGACAGGGTTCAGCACCTCAAGAACCTTTTCAACAAAAAGTTTGGCAAAACTCCGGAATTTGTTGTTAAAGTCCCGGGACGTGTTAATTTGATTGGTGAACACATCGACTATTGTGGATTTCCAGTGTTGCCAATGGCATTGGATCAAAACATACTTATCGCTGTTCATACATTAAAGGAAAAAGAAATTCGAATGAAGAATACCAACGAAAAATATTTGGATCTTAATATAACCTTGAAGTGCTCTGAAGAAGTTTTGATTGAACCAGACGAAGATGGAAAACCATTTTGGCACAACTATGTCATGTGTGGAATCAAAGGCGCTCTAGAATATTTGTATGATGAATTTGAAAACGGAATGCAAATATTAGTGGATGGGAATATTCCCCCGGCTTCTGGACTTTCCAGTTCTTCTGCTTTGGTAAGCGCATCCTGCCTTGCATTTCTTCATGCTCAAAATGCTAAAATCACAAAAACTAATATCGCGGGGCTATGTGCTCGAAGTGAGAGATATATCGGAACACAAGGAGGAGGAATGGATCAAGCTATAGCATTTCTTGGTGTAAAGCATAGTGCGCAATATATAACATTTCTACCACTAGAAGCCACTCCAGTTTCTTTGCCTGATAATGCTACTTTTGTCGTTGCTCATAGCTTGGCAGAAGCTAATAAAGCAGCTTCTAATGGATACAATACTAGAGTAGTGGAATGTAGATTAGCAGCAAAGATTATAGCCATGCACGAAGAAGTTGAAACTGGAGATAAAATAATGACACTAAGTGCGTTGCAAAAAAGTCGAGACAGTAGTCTAGAAGAAATGATTAATCTTGTTCACAAATGGCTGCCTAAAGAGAAATATTCTAAGAACAAAATATGCAAAATTTTAAATATGGAAGAAAGTGAATTGGATGATCAATTTTTGACACCGAACACCAAAAAAATAAAAGATTTTAAATTGAAGCAGCGAGCCTTGCATGTATATGAAGAGGCCCTCAGGGTAGAACATTTTCGGAAATTATGCCCTGACCCAAATAGCGGTGACAAAAATGGTAATGGCAACGCTGATGATATTATAAGCAGCTTGGGAAATTTAATGAGCAATAGCCATGAAAGTCTCAAGAAGCTGTATGAATGTTCTCATAAAAATTTGGATTTGCTTGTGGATTTATCTAAAAAACATGGTGTTAATGCGCGACTTACTGGAGCTGGATGGGGTGGTTGCATTGTTGCCATATGTCGTAAGGAAGAGGTGCCCAAATATATTGAGTATCTGACTAATAAGTTTTATATAAAACGTTGCAAAATTGCTAAGGAAAATGTACCTTCATACATATTTTCCACCGAACCAAATGATGGAGCTGTAATTTACGTCTAAAATCCCATTGAAGTTTGTATGAACTTTGTATTTGCTTGTCCACACTTAAAAGTAAAACTATAGGTCTTAAAATCCGTTTTTAAATCGAAAGCATTTATCTCAGGAGTCTAACAATTATTATTAGTAGAACCTAGAACTATTTTTAGTTATCAGATTTATAAACATAATGGTAGATTTGTAGTAATAACGGGTTTTTTAACAGATGTAGGTACCTACCTATCTACTGTTTTTGAAAGTAGGTAATATTAAATTTATATTTACTTATTTGATGTACCTACGAAATATTTACCTACATACTATACTACTATATACGTAGTCTAGTAGGATAATTAATCCAAACATTTTTATCTTAAAGTTATAATAAGTACCTACTTATTAGGTAATAATTGTAGTAAAAATGCATTTATGAATATTGGCATAAAGCTATCTAATGTAAGAGGTACCTAGACCTACTTAGTTACCTAAATTATCTTTGACATATTTCAATTATGGCTGGTAGCTATTACATAACTAAAATAAATATCTTATTGTATTGTATTTGAATTTCATATTAGATTTCCGTTCCCAATTACGTCGTTGATGATAAACTGGCTTTCATAAAATAGAAAAAGTTATAGGTACGGTTTCATTACATTTATACAACTAATGTAATACATGTAATGGTAAACAAAGAAGATAAGTGGTGAAATAATTATGAAATGCTATCATAATGGCAATTTTTATAATACCTACCTACAATAATGGTCAGTGATGTAAAAAGTGGTAAGTTTTCTGTGAATCATTTATATCTTGATGTTATTTTTAATTTATGCGGATCACTAATATTTTGGACCTTGAAGTAGCCAATTCATTGCAAGTCAAACAGATATTTTTACATCTCAGATTAAGCAGAAAATTAGGGTTCCGAGTTCAACAATGTATATTATTAGGTTTGTATTGTAGCCACGAGCGACGAGCGGCATCGGCGGCAGTCGGCATGAGCGATGTGGGGGGTGCGGATTTTATAGCACTGGTACACGCACCGAGCACCTTCCCTTAAGCATTTGGCCATCCAAGTCCAATTTAAAAATCCCTTATAATGTACTTCAAAAAACAACACGACTAAAGTATCAATTGACGAGTTACGTACGTACGGCCTATTAATACGGTTTAGTAAACTAAAAAGTTAGGTTCATAGATTTTTTAATGCTCGGAACCCTACTAAAACGTAGTCTAACACGCACTTAGCCATAAGTGATTGTTAAGATTTGTATTTTTTATTATTCAATAATTATATTTAATTTATGCTATAGGAAATCGAAACTGACTGTATTTCAGAAGATAACACAATGAGAAAGTGAGGAAAATTTCAGCCATTGCTGCTCAAGCTCGAGACTCCCAGTAAGTACCTAGCATTTAGGTGCCACGGTAGGTACCTACCTAGTACCTACCAAAAACAAAATTGCTTCATCAGTTTTTTGGACAACACTCCATATTTTCTAACTTAGTGACATGCTTGGTAATAAAAATTCTAGTTCAATTTGTACGGTTGACCCTTTGAGAGTAAATATTCAAAGGGTTGACCTTTCATAAAAATATTGTTCTGTATTTGAGGTTAATTCCAACTATAAAAAAAATAGTCCAGCAAACTTAGTTTACAGCGTGGTACAAATACAAATGGTACCTATGCTACACTGGAGAGCAACACCAAGTTATATCTGTGAGCGACACCGAACTATCCATTTTCACTTACTCATGCACAATTTCATTGAAAAAGCCTAGAGAATAGGTTTCTATCTGGCTGGGACAGGGTTAATTGTATTTTTCGGGGGGCAATGCACATTGCACAATGCACCCTTCAAAGGGACGGCAGTGCAGACTGCTGTACCCCTACACAGAATAAGTATAGGGTTTCTATCATTCTAAATATTTTCATTGTTTTCTGTTGTCTAATCAAATGAAACAGATCAGTTATAATATATGTTACGAATAAAACCTTCAATGAGAACTGCAACCCACCAGTTACAAAATACTCCAGCAATTCCAATAAACTGCCATCAGCTATTAGTTACATTATTTTCATAGAAATAATATACTAATGTAATTAGTTACCATAAACAGCTTTATAAGCTTTTCTAGTTACAAACTTCACCTTCATTGACTGTTGAAAAATTTTAGATGGTTTTTAGGGCTAGTTATGCCGTATAATTCCTCTTTGAATAAAAATATTTGGTATTCAGTATTCATTCATTTATTGCCATAAGTAAATAAATAAATACAGAGTTAGTATTTATTTTTATATTTTAATAGGATGTAGCAACTCAAACGCTGTATTTAGATACCCGTGCTTTTGCACAATTTATAATTTTGTATGTGCCTAGGTGGCCTAATTCGAAATATAGGAAATAGTGATAAATGTAGAGTTAAATGCTTACTACGGCTTATTGCATTGCAATGCATTTTTCACTATTCCACATCACATTTTGGCCATCCACGCATTAATTACACCGTGTTGTAACATACACCACCCCAGTAAATCAAAGTTTTACAAGTTTTTAATCCAACAAAGAAACAATCAGAAAACCATAACTTTGATTTACTGGGGTGGTGTACGTTACAACACGGTGTAATTAATGCATGGATGGCCAAACTGAAAGTGGGTACTTCCTATATGTGATAACTTCAGAAAATTATAAAAAGAACTAAATTATGAAAATATTAAGAGCAAAGGCCAGTTTTATTTCTAAACTATGTAACAAGTACTTTTTTTGGCTCGCATTATGCCTCCATCCATTTAATCTATTCACCTCTAATTTTAATGAAACATTCAGCATTTATTTTAATGCTTTCTTACAAATTAGTATAAAATAGCCACTTATTTTAACGCTAACAGTAATTTTGTAAGCTTGCTGTAAGTAATATAATTTTTATCACCACGCTTTCCAAGGATCCAACTATGGTAATATAATTTATTCTGTAATATTTAAAACTTTGCATTATAACACGTTGAAAATCTCACATTAGTAAACACACACATTGTGCTTCTTTCCTACACATGTAAGCCAGTGGCAGATTGTTGTTAGAGTAAAATAGTCATCCGAAAGCCTCTATTGCAGCACTGCACAAAAGTTACACTTTTGATCCTGATGATATTATTACCTTAGGATTTAGGAGATAGTCGTGCTGATCTCACTATCTCAACATCACAACTTAAACACTAAAGTACGTTTACTAAAATAGTTTTCATTTATAAAATATTTAGTATCTATTGAACACTGTTTGAAGTCAAAGACAGGGCGCGATGGCGCAAATCGGGAGAGGCCTATGTCCAGCAGTGGACTGCGATAGGCTGATGATGATGATGAACACTTTTTACAACTATCATTACAGGATTTAAAGGAAATCCCAATGCAATAGTGTAGTATCCATATTGTCAAAAACATTTAAAAGAACATAAAATATTCAATGTGGCTGTAATGTAATATTATTATCATAAAAAAATCTGAATTGTCAACAGGAGGCTCACAAAAGAAGATATAAGAAGGATAAGAATCTTCGGTCCCACAAGCGTGAACGAAGACATCTAGAAAATAAAAGACTATCAGAAGGTGAAGCTTCTACTTCTTCTGCACACGATCAAGCAGTTACCAGCGAGGAGGACGCTAAAGTCTTCAACAAGAAAGTCACAACAAGTGTTTTAAAACAAGCACTAGACAAAAAGTCGAAAAGAATCAAAATGTCTACAAAAGAAAATAAATCTAGAGAAGAAATAGTCGCTGCTAGAGAAGCAAAGAAACTTGCTAAACAACAGAAAGCAAAGAATAAAGAAGCTTTCGATATTGAACCACGAGAGAGGAAGAAAAGCTCTTCTGAATCTAAATCTAAAGAAAGAACTAAGAGTCAGTCGGAAGATGCAAAGAGCCATGATGAGGTGGACAAAGCTGCTGTCAAAGACAAAGATCAGATTCTAGCAGAAAGAGCAGCTAAGAAAGCTGCTAAGCAAGCTCAGAAGAAAGACCCTGTGGGGGATGTTCCAGCCTCCAGTAATATGACGGTAAAGGACGTTGTGGAGACCCTGAGGGATATAAAAAATGTTGCGAAAGATGTTAAGGAGGTAACTGCTAAGGTGCAAGCTCTCGATTTGGAAGGGAAGAAGGAATCTGATGAAAAGGTAAAAAAAGGGCTCAAATACCTGAATTTTAATAGATTTTTCACTTCTCATGCTCGTAAATATTAATTTTCACTTCTCATGCTCGTAAAGTTCAACGTCGTGCACGCTTTAGGTGGAGTAAAACTGGATTTTATGCCCTAGGAAAAAAAAGTGATTGCATATAAAATTTGTTCAAAGAGGTTCAGTTTGTAATAGGTTTCATGCCGTAAGTTGAGTGAGAACTTTATTCATATTTCGACCTTTATTCATAATATCCAAAGATCAGGGTATGAGGGACCTTGATATAACTAATTTCGAATATCGTGGTAACATTGGATGGTTGTTGATTTTGAACTACGAAATGGGCGCTCATTTCCTCTCAATTGAAGTGAAAAATCTTGTGTATAGTCTATAGGTATACACAAGAACGGTCCTGATAACCATTTTATACTCTCAATAAAAGTCTATAAAAGTCATCTCGATAAAAGTCTCGTATAAAATATATGAAAAAAAAAAACTATCTAATAAAAAAGAAAGAAAAAAGTTAGGAATGTCAAGATATCTAATGCGGCGGCTGCACGCTGCTATTTTATTTCAAATGCAATAAACATATCAAAACATAATAGATTTTGCGCAAATGATCTATCAAATAGTCTTAGTGTAATTTGTTATTTTTAATTCCCAATGAAAACGTGTAGATATCTTTACAGGAGACCGGCAAGTCCAAAGCCGAGCTAAAAGCGGAGAGGCGCGCGAAGCAAGAAGCTCAACGAGCAGCTAAGAGCCAGGAGACAGCTGTCAAAGCTAAAGCGGTTGCTGTCGTGGACAATTCTTCAGATATGAAAACTGTCAGTAAGGTCAGTGAAGTTGGGATGGTTTATTCATAAACCACTAACTGGTTATTTGGTCAGTTGTGTACGTGTTTTATACACAACTGACTTCAATCGGACTGTTCTAGTGACCGTAGGCATCACTGAATTGAATAGTCACAGGGAAGCAAAATACGTAATTTTGTTAACTTCAACGACATATTTTTTACAGTTATTTAGATTTAAAAACCAAACTATTTTAGGTACTTCGACTTTGATGAAATCTCTATGGGACCTATCTGGAAGTATATCCTCTAGACTAGAACAAAAAATATTTTTTCAAATCGGCTTCTAAAGAACAAAGATATGTAACAAACATTCAACCAAATTGAGAATCTCCTCCCTTTTTGAAGTAAGTTGCAAATATCAGGTGAACATTATTTTTTTATATCATTTTAGCTCAGCCGTATGAACATGGAATGAAAGGAAATGAACCATTCACTGGAGGACTGAACCGTCTGATAAATAAATAATTCTCTCGTCTGATAGCTCATATTATATATATATATATATATATAGATATTTTATTGCAGGAAAAAGCTACGAAGCGCGCCGCAGACAAGAAAAAAGCAAATGCTCCAAGCCTCAGGAGAAATTGGTTCGGACAGGACTACATTGATACGAAGAAGCATTTGTTGACGCTGCCCATTAACTCCAAGTTAGTACCATGTTTCACAGATTACACTTACTATACAACTGTACTAAATAGTAAGTGTAATCTAATCTGTGAAACATAGTTGTTGTACAACAACTTGTTTAAATTTTTCGTTAGTTTTTTTTTTTTTTTTTTTTGGAAGCACCTAAGTTCTTCGGTTTTGGCTTCACATCAAAGGTATATAGCCAGTGTCAAGTAATTGGAGAGATTATTTTGTCATAAGTCAGAGTTGTTAAGTCAAGTCATGCCCCTGTAAAGTAGTGGTGGTTGCGACTTTGCTAGAGGCTTCTATGGAGTTTTGGAGGCAACACGAAAAGTCACGTTTTACAGCATTACACTATTCACCAACACTCATACACGTTCACGAGCACATAATGGATAAAAAACCACCGTTTTTACACTTATACACTCAAAGTTATACAAGTTTTGTCAATTAATTTAATGCCGCCTATGCGCCATTTTTTATGTTCCCGCCAAAACTCCTTTTCGTTAGTTGGATGCAGAGCAGATGACAGCAGATGGCAGATGAAAAATAATAATCAAGGTGTTACAAAAACATAGTAGAACCAACTTCAATTGGACTGTTCTAAAAGTCACAGGGAAGCATAATACGCAATTTCGTTTACATTGACGGCATATTTTTTTTGTTATTTGAATTTAGAACTAAACTACTGAACCGATCTTGATGCTATGGGACCAATCTGAAATAAGGTATATCCTATCAACTTTTTTTTTATTAAATATGGTATAAGGTTAGTTTATGTGAGCTGGAAAATGACATAGGTTTTTGTCCTGATGTCACCCGAGCGAAAGCGAAACCCTTAAAAAGGTGCGTGAGGGCGTGATTTAATACATAGATAAACAATTGACATCAATTTAGTCCAGTAGGTAGGTACCATACTGCCACTTAAATTCAAGCACCATAACATTTAGTTATCGATCTGAAATGTAGGTCAACTACTTATTTTATCATTTGGTGAAGTAATGAAGTATATACTTCATTCACCTGTTATGTTATTGACTTAGATAAAGAACATGTTACATGATAAGACGATGACTTTCAGGCAATGTACAGCCACCATTTTAAATTTCTTGTAATTTTATGTGCATAAGCCACTCACTCCCGTGATTTGAACCAATCAGTTAACCACTCAAATGTCAAAACCATAGCCTAAGAGCGGTTTCAGCCAAGCGTGTTTTTGCGCGCGCACATAGGCGTTTTAATCCGAGCGCGCGTACACACACTGGGTTACACAGGCGTTTACGGTCGCTTGTTTGGTAGCGAGTGTCAGTAATAACGCGGGCGCGTACGCGCGACAACGTTCGTACGAGTGCCGCCACGCGCGTACACGCTCTGCAAAAACGAAACACCGCTCGGTTAAGCGTCGATGACACACAGCTAGTTTACACGCTACAAGCCGGCGAGTTTAAAAGCTAGCGAGTTAGCTTTCGGCAAGGCTTATCAACAAGCAGATTGTGAAAAAGTCGATGACACTGGGCGAGTTTACAAGATACAAGCGAACTCGCTGTATTGTAGCGTGCAAAAAAGCTGTGTGTCAACCGCTCTTAGCAGCTTATCGGCAAGCTTAGAAAAAAAAATGTTTTTCTTTCAGTATCCACACAGCCTTCATAAACCTGGGCGTACAGTTGGCAACTGGGGTGGTCAGGGACTCAAACGCACGATTCGTCGCTCTTCTCGACGCTTTGAAAAAGGTGAGATATGGTTCATCAAAATTTAGGACCCTTTTTTCAAAGGGTTAAAACAAAACAGGGTTTTTTTATTTATCAATCCCTTTCAGCACATTATGACAATTATCACATTATAGTATAGATAGATAAATAGACAAATAGTATCATTAAAATTAGCTTTTAATATGATGACAAGAGTACTAGGTGTAAAAAGTATCGGGAAATAAAAAGTTACGTTCGTCAACACTCCGGGTTGACTGGTAGAAAATGCTATTATAGCATTAAGTCCTCCCTCACATATGTAAGTGTTAAATAAATAAAATAAAAAACACTGAATGAGTGGGATTTTGTTTCCGCTCGTCAATAGTTGCAGGAACGGGTTGTTACTGAACGGGATTGACCCATAGTAACACTTTTTTGTACACTCCAAAGAAACATACAGGGTGGGCCATGAAATAGTTAACATTTAAATCTGATTTCCTGCGCAAATCCGGGCGGCGCGAGGTGCTTGGAGAGATCAAACAGCTAACTCGTTTCAGGGAAATTTAGTGGCAATAGATCGGGACACTGGGTCTCAAGGCGACTTTTGCGTAAAAAAAATGTAGTTGTAGTATAATGTAGAGAAATCTAAAAAAAAAACAGATGCTACAAAGGGTGGCTTCCTCCCCCCTATTAAACTCCCCGACAAGGTCTTGGCACTTAAGATTTCATGTCGTTTATCTTGTAGATGTCAAAAGACTACATCTTGCCGCCTAAAACCGAGTTCAGCCGCGGTCTTGAGGCGCATCTCACGCTGCAGCTGGAGTTCCTGTCTCGCATGCGGCAGTGGGAGGCCGCGGAGAGGAACGCCGTCAAGTTCTACCGATACCTACTCACGCAACTCGCACACAACGTCACCGAGTATGACGTGAGTATCACTAAACCCGAGTTCAGCCGCGGTCTAAAGTCGCATTTAACCCTGCAGAGTTCCTGGCAAATATGCGGCGGCGGGCAAACATAGTGTAGGTTAATCTTCTTGCCTAATCTCGAACTGTGTGTGTGTGTGATTAAATGAAGAAGCTGAAATACTAAAATAATTATGAATTTAAGTATATTAGCACGCTAACTGTTCCACTCTACAATGGTTGACTGGTAGAGATGACTTTGAAAAACAAATTAAAATTATTTATAACTAACAAAAAACATAAATGCAAATTATTATCTTATTCCTTACACGCTACATACCAGCTAAGTTTAGCTAATCTAAGCTGAGATAAATAAAGCTAAGTTGAGCTTTAGCCCGCCCATGCAACGTAATTTTTGTTGTGCAATAAAGAATATTTTTTATAATAATAATCTGTATAAATATTGGACAACCTTTTTTAAGTCTTAATTTTGCCAGAGTAGCAATTTTTTTAACGACCGTTTTGATAAAAGTAAAAAAACCTTTATTCTACCATTTTGTACAAACAATACAACATTTAGGTTATCTAATATATTTCATAGTACCTATAAGTAGGTAATATAGTTTGGCACTGTTCATTTAAAAAAAAAAAGCATTGTCTTTTCTCAGGCTAAAGAGTACCTGCAAGAGGAGATAGACCGCTACATCAGCGAGCAGATAGATAAAGCGGGCGAGGCGATCGGCGCCGCCGTCAGGCGCAAGATATCGGACGGGGACAACGTACTCACATACGGATTGTAAGTAACAGCCCAGTGTCATGGTGTTACTCATGGAAAAATACTAACGGGTAACAGTGTTACTCGTTGGGTACCAATTAAAGAGGTTTAGTTTGCTTGGGCGCTGGTGTCCGTTCAATTCTGAGTGGTGCCTGTTCAATACTGGCTATTGTTTGTTCAATACTGGATAACGTCTGAACAATATTAGCTAATCTGTTCAATACTGGTTAGTTCAAAATTGGCTAATTTCAATTAATTATTGGTTCAATTTTGTATACTGGCTATGTGTTTGTTCAATACTGGCTAGTGTTTGCTCAATACTGTATATTGTCTGTTCAATACTGGATAATGTCTGTTCTATACTGACTAGTGTCTGTTCAATACTGGATAGTGTCTGTTCTATACTGATTAGTATCTGTTCAATTCTGGCTAGTTTCTGTTTAATACGGGCTAGTGTCGGTTCAATCCTGGCTAGTGTTTGTTCAATCCTATGGCTAATGTTTGTTCAATCCTGGCTAATGTTTGTTCAATACTGGCTAGTGCCTGTTCAATCCTGGCTAATGTTTGTTCAACCCTGGCTTTACTTAGTACCTATGTATCAGTCGTGTCCCGCAGCTCATCGCTAGTGCAGCGCATCCTGATCGACGCGCACGAGGCGGGCGTGGCGTTCACGACGTTCGTGTGCAGCGCGGGCGGCGACGGCGCGGCGGCCGCGGGTGCGATAGAGATGGAGCGACGTCTCGCCGCCAGCGGGCTCTCTGTCTCGCCCGTTGATATACGCAACGTGCCGAAGTACATGTGCTTTGTGAGTGGTTTCATACATCAGGCTGGCTATAGCAACAGTAATGGCCTGCAAAAACTAGGCAGGCGGTACAGCAGAAGATTAAAATTTATTAATTCAATTTTTATAGGGTGCTGATAGTCACATTGTGACGCAATATCTTGCGTCGATGAAAACAATAATCAAGGTACACAAAGACATAACAACCGACTTCAATCGGACTGTTCTAGTGACTTGCTCCACCTTGCCTCCGTAGGCACCATTTAAAAGTCACAGGAAAGCAAAAGGCGCAGATTTGTTCACTTCAACGACTTTTTTTATAGTTATTTTTATTTCAAAACCAACATACTCAACCGATTTTCATAAATTTTTTATGGGACCAATCTAAAAGAATATACTTTCAAATAAAAAAAGAATGTTTCAAAAAAACATTCAACCGAATTGATAATGTTCTCCTTTTTTTGAAGTCGTTTAAAAAAGGCAGTTTAATGTGACTGTTCTAAAGATCACTAACAATTGTATCAATAACAAAGATAAATTTATGTTAGATAGATAGATAGAAAATGCTTTATTGCACAAAGTAAAAAACAAGTACATAGGCGAACTTAATGCTAGTTAACATTCTCTTCCAGCTAACCTCTGTGTATTATGGAGATGTGGTAGTGCTAGAAAATAGTATAAAGCTTATTTTTAGTAATATAATACTTACGATATTATACAAAATACACTAATAAATAATAAATAAAATGCTCAAGTATTTATTTATTTATGTATTTTAACACTTTAACACTTACATAAGTGAGGGAGGACTTAATGCTATAATAGCATTTTCTACCAGTCAACCCGGGCGTGCAAAAAATATGGTGTGGCGTGTCATTTAATACATTACAAAAACAAAGAGTGTAAAAAGTAATCAAAGTGGTTACTTATTAATGTAAAAAAGTGTAGGTACGGTATAACTATAGGTAAGTAAAGTACTTAATACTATAAATTATAATTAATATAATATATAAATAGTATAATATATAATAGTATAAGTATTCTGGAGTGCCAAGTAGTGACAAGATAGTTAATATATAAGATAGACAAATTGGTCTAACGTCACAGTGATTATTGGCAGACTAACAAAGTCCTCCTCGGCGCCAGCTGCGTGCTGAACTCGGGCTCGGTGCTGGCGCCGGCCGGCACCGCCGTCATCGCGCAGCAAGCCTGCCTCAGCAACGTGCCCGTGCTGGTGGCCTGCGAGACGCACAAGTTCAGCGAGGGCGTGCAGACCGACGCCTTCGTCAACAACGAGCTGGGTACGACTATTCATTTTCAGTATTTATTTGCAATATTGGGCAGGTTACATTTTAAGTTTTTTTATCTTATGTCATTAAGTTAGTAGGGTTAGTTTTAAAACACGTATAAAATCTAAATTAAAGTATGAAACCTTTCACTTTTTTTGTTAACGAAATCAAAAAGCATGGACGAAAAGAATAGTGTGATAAAAATACTATAATACGGCGTACTTTTAAATCAATTCAAAAATGTGATCATTTTCCTGGATTTTTATTTTATCTGGAAGTTTATGTAAATTTTAAACTATTGTTACGCGCAGTCAGCTGCACCAAGTATACACTCTCAAGCTTTCGCATTTCACATTGAGGATGTGGTGGCCGAGTGGATGAGGCCCTTACTTTGCGATCTGATAGTCGCGGGTTCGAAACCCGTTCTCGCAACGGTGAAGGAAAACATGTCCGAAACCGACATGTCGTAAAACCTAAAATTCGAAATTATGTGTAGAGTGCACGAAAGGAGCTTTTTCGAGGCGCACTTGAAATCCTTTCACCACACTGGTTCGAAGGAACTAGTGACACGATAAGAAGAAGCTTTCACATTCATATTATACTTTTTTATTTTTATTACAGCATAAGCTAAATACTACAATCTATATTACAAAATTTACAAAAGGAAACAACTGGGACACCCATAAAACGTTGCAAACGATCTGATACTGGCTTGTTTCTGTTTTTTATGCTGGCTATTATACAGATTGGCTAGTTATTGACCCATAATGGCTAACTACTATTAGTGTTAATCTCTACTAATAAATGGCGTAGTAGTGGTGTACTACATAGTTTGATGCTGGCTAGCTGTGACTTTTGTCTATTTGATACTAGCTAGGGTGTTAAATACTAGCTAGAGCAAACCTTCGATTTAACATAACATACACACACTCACACCCCTGCCTAGGATTCCCTGTGTCGCAGGTGGCATGGACACATACAACACATCACAACATCCAAGACCCGAGAACAAACATTAGTGTTCGTCACAAATATTTGCCCCGGCCGGGGATCGAACCCGGAACACCAAGCTTCGTAGGCAGGGTCACTACCAACTAAGCCACGGTGTCGTCATTTGTAGGTATATTATCATTTACAATCTTGTGTTTTAACATTGCATAAACCTTGTGTATTTTCAATCATAAGATTTTATAACTAAAATTATTGCGATCATAAAATACGAAAGTACCTGGTCTACCATAAAAATCCAGCGTCGTATAACCATATTGCACTTGCAGGTGATCCCAGCGACATTATCGATGCATCCTCCGAGCTGAGCGGCCGCTCCAACCCCGACCTGGCGATCCTGAACCTGACCTATGACGTCACTCCGCCCAAGTTCGTCACCGCGGTGGTGACAGAACTCGCAATCCTGCCATGTACCAGCGCTCCTATAGTACATAGGATCCGTAGCAACGCGTTGAACGCTTAATTCTAAGACATTTTGGGGCCGGCGTGATCTTTACCAACTACCAGAATGCGTTGAGGCCAGCGCACAACGTCTCGAAGCAGATTTAACTCCTTCGGGGTACATTACAAAGATTAAAACGTTTTCTGATAGGCCTACAGATCAATTCTTGTGCATTGTTTCACACCACGGATGCACAACACATGTGACGATATGAGAGCTTACACGGTGCAAGAATTTGAAACTGAACCCATCTTTGCCAAGGATAATGCTGGATTAAATCAAGCTATTTTAGCACAGAATGAAGGCGCAAAGCGACTTTATGCTTTCGGAGATGTCTGCTCCAGTTAGGATGCCAATTAAATCTTAATTAAATTTATAGGTGTTTTAAAACTGTAAATAGGTAATACCTATTATTATAGATGTTAAGTTATGTCTATTTTCATAATCTAATGCTTATGTATTTATTTAATTGCTGTTCCTAAAGAAACCTACAGGTTGCAAGTAACTTATATGTTTTTAGCCAGTCATTCAGATTCTTAAGTATTTATCGTATTTGTATACATAACTATATGTACTTGGCCATCTCAATATTGTCAAAATAAATGTTTTTAATTCTCAATGTTTTTAAAAATCTTAAGAGCTCAAAACTATGATGTGCAGTTAGTGAATAAGCAACTTAATTGTTAAAATTTAACAGTGCAGAAAATGACTATATACTATAAATATAAAAGGTTTAATAAAAAAATTGTTTCATAAAAACACTTTATTGCTGCTCACAAACCCAAATTGATACATCACTTAAATGCAGAGAACTAGAAAGTGTAGCATTACCTCTTCAAGCACTTGTATCTAGATAGGTATTTTTGTTTTAAATGCTTGAAGTACATAAAGCAATATAAAATGATGAATAAATAATTATTCTTTATGATGTTCAGACTTGTGAATAGAGAAATCTAATCTTACATAAATAATCACACATAAAAACAAGGCATAGAGGAACCCTACAACCAACAATGGCTCTTGGAACATCAGGAGCCGAGGGAATGTGTAGCGAAGCTGGAAATCTTGGATATGGTTCTCCACAACATTCTTCTTGACAAATGTGATGACAGGACGGCCCTTTGTGTCCAAATAAGTGTAATGCAGAGTGTCTGGCAGTCTCGTCACGGGGTAAGGAATGTTCAGTTTGCATCCAGCTGATCCTTCAGGCAAGATAACCTTCGTTACCACTTCATCAGCTTGCATATCGTCAAAGATGTGGTCAATGACTCTCATCTTCAGCAGGTAATCATTTCCAGAGTGGTACAAGTATTCATAGCTGGGCACATTGTAGCCAAGAGTGTAGTGTGTTCTCCATCCTCCGAAGAGGGGGTATCTGGGTCTGAGGTCCAACTCAACGGAGTCTTTCTTCACTTTCATGTTGGAAGTGGAAATGTTGCCATTAGAGTCACGGTAATAGACGTCAGAAGCAGATGCTGGTAGTAGAGTCTTGTATGACCTGACACTGGCGGGTCCACTGTGGTGGTCCTGTTGGTAGTCATAACGAGAGAAGGCACCTTTTAGTTTAGCTCCAGTATGCTCAACTTCAATCACTTCTTCAATAGCAATGTTGCCCCAGTGAGACACTTCAATAAGCCTCTCTACACGAGTCACTGTTAAAAATGGAGCATTATTCTTATAGTGAACACTTAACTCTTTCTCAGTGAATGGTCCAGTGTTGGGGTATGGCCCGTAGACAATAGAACCATCCTGTTGGGAGAATGGCTTAACTTTGGTGAATGACTCCACACTCTTTGTATTCATGTTGACGACCGTTTTCTGTGACGTGACATAGTAAGGTGTGAACACATACAAGTTGCCTATGTATTTAACTAGCTGGTCCTCCTGCTGCGTTATGGCCGTGGGGAACGGCTGCAGCGCCTTGGTGTACACGGCTTCAGTTACTAAATACACGGTCGACCCGGCGTTAAGAGTTTCCTTCAATTCGACACGCCAGAATTTGGTGTTGTCATAACCTTTCACTGTGGTTTCCGCGATGCGAAGTTCTTTGCCGCTGCTGTCTTTGGCACCAATGAAGGCCAAATTATTCTTGGCAGAAGCTTCCACGGCTACCAGGAAGTTTTTTACCGGTGATTTACCAGTATTCTCTAAGGTTATTTTCGAAGCGATTTTTACGAGCTGGGAAGAGACGTCAATAGTTCTGTCTACATTTCGAAGCTTTAGTTCACTTGCAATGTTATCCACATTGACGCTGTAAGCATTTATCACTAAATAAAGCACGAATAAAACACAAAATTGTAATTTTGCCATCGCCGGTTTCTTTCGTTCACTATTTTTGACATTTGTGACATGACAACGCTTACCGACCGGAAGTACACGACATCATATTTACCGGAAATATCTATGGTCGTGTTTGCTTTGCTTGCTACACGGTCGATGTAACTATATTCATTCATCATACAAGGCTGCGGTTGGTCGCCGACTGTGGGCACGTTTCCATTGTCCACGATTATCATTCACTCACTATTTCCTTTATCATTCATTCATTCAAATATTTGTCGCCGTAGGGAGCGGACGCTTTTTGCGAAAATATTTCTCGTCGAATTTCTAGCTTCTTTGGTTTTACCAATATTTCTGTGCATTGTACGATCGAAAACTAAATGAAGTAAACTTTTTTACCTGCTAATAAATTATCGTGCATATCCGTGACCGAGGACCCCGCAGGAAGTTCTATTTTCTATTCATAAAAATGTTACGTGCACTTTTACGCCTAGGACTGGTGTTACTCGGTACCTACCTTTTTATTTCTCGTAAATCTTATAAACATAAAATCACAGCGTGTGATTTTGTGTTTCCAAAAATCCTTTCAGCTAGTTTCTACTTTTTTATATTTTGGTTTCAGTCTTGAATGAGCTGGTGTCACCATGCGAGGCTTTCCGACACAGCGGTAAGAACTATGGGAAGTATGACTCTGGCCACAGTAACCCATCCAAGCCGAAGACATTGGCGGGTACCTCACCTGGACTCCCCTCTCAGAACTCCACTCGCAGAGGACTAGGTATATCTGCCTGGGGAATCGTTATTCTAATTGTGAGTCTTATAGTTGCAGTAATGGGCATGTACTACTTCTCAATTTGCTACCCCATGTGTAAGGGGTATAGCACAAGTAACAGATATGATAAAATGCCCAAAATGGGACTACCAACTATGGCATGAAAGTTGAAAATTAGAATATCATAAACATATCTATGATAGAGCATTTTAACAATGGGGGTTGTGAATATTGAGTATGTTATCTTTTGCAAGTTATGAGAAACATTTTTCAAAATTTTATACATTTACAATCTTGTATTTGTAATATACTAAAAACAAGACTGCTTCGGACCAAACTTCAATGTGCACCTTCAATTCAATCCTTGATTTGTGGCCTTTGCGACAGGTTGAATGTGCACCTTATATGTGTTCGAATTTTATAGATGTAAGGAACTGTAAACTATAATGTAACAATTGATTTAACTCATGCAAACAAAGTACCTCGAACATGCCATAACAATGCTAAATTCCCATGTATTTATTCTCTCAAATACCTGTTCTCAGGACCGAATAATGAGTCCAATTGCAGAAAATGTAGTCACCATTCATACCTCTGTATATATGTATTCACATTTTCAAAATCACTTTACAACATCATATTATATTTTAACAATGTGGTGTACAGTAAATTTTGAACTTTGATGATATTCATTCAATACTGGAGCTTGTCATGTTGAGTGATTTAGGCATAATAAATGGTGTAGACCGATTTGAAAATTTGAATGTGTTCATCTACTTTTGATGCTAACTGTACTTCAAGGAACAATGATAATAATATGCTTTTTTTAAATTACTTGCAATGCACAATGTTTTCAAGCAATTATTCATTTAAAATTACCAGAACCCTTTGCACAAATGTTCATATTATCTTATCTTTGTAAACATCAGTTTTAAAATGAGTTGAGTCAACCCAAAAATAGATAAGTATAATACGGAAAATGTGCTCTGTATAAAATAGTTATGTAAGTATAAGAACAAAACTTATCTCAGAAAAATCAGTATGCAAACTGAGCTCAATTTTATTAGGCCTTAGCCTACTTATCGAACAATAAAAACTAGCATAGATACTTTGATAGACTGTTTACTTTGCCTCATTCACTGTCACAAGTACTATTTGTAAGAAACTTTATTTAGATTGTAGGTAATGTAAGTTAGATTTTATATTCTTTTGAATACTTACTACAGTATTATTTACGTGTTAGTTTTTCTGGAAGAAGATTGTATGATTTACCAGTTTTGATAGATTAAGTATGTAGGTCCATATGTTTTTTTTCTTAGAACGACTTATTTGGTAAAATATATTTAATACTGCTTTACCGAAATATTTGTTTTTCTCGCCAAAGTTAACTTTTTTGAGTGTGGCACTGAGTTTTGATCCAACTCAGTGGAGTGTGAACAACATTATTTATTTACCAACATTTTGTTAGAGCAAGAAAGGAGTCTCGTCGAGGCGCACTTGAAATCCTTTTACCACACCTGGTTCAAAAGAACTAGCGACACAATAAAAAGATCAACATTTTAAATCATGTTGGAACTACAGAGACTGATCTGTTCCCACCAGTTCCATGGAACTATTATTGTGGAACTACAGGGAAGTATCCCATTTTTTTTATAAGGTTCTTCAATAATTATACCACTGGTAGGGAAGTTGTGTCATAGGCACAGATTAGTCAGATTACTAACGTCATAGGTCAATCAGGAACTCTTGAGTAGCCTATACCCTATCTAGGTCCTGAGTCCTCAGGCCTTTTTTTTACCTGGGGAAATCCTCATGGATGCCCACCGTCCTTGTTCCCACAAGGACGGTGGGCATCCTTGATCTCCCGATCGGACGGGTTATGTCTGTTTAACAGACTAAAAAACCCCATAGTGGCAGACCTATGCGCATTAGAGGGACACTGGGATATCCGAAGAACTTGTACCGGTGATCCTCACGCACGTTGCTGTAAGGCCCATCCCAGGGCAGGCTTGTGCCGACCCCGAGCTCCGCTTGCAGTGCATGCCTCCCCGTGAACTGCGGCCGTGATTCCATAAGGCCTAGTGTCCTACCTTCAAAGTTTTATTTTAATACGACATGGCACCATTTCATATAATTATAACGTTAGGTAAACCCCAGAATAGATATTGAGTAATCGGAATGGTAAATAACGAAAAAAAATTAGATTTATTAAAAATGTATTAGGCGTAGATAAAATATAATTATGACCACACTTATTAATTAACTTTACTGGAAGAAATATTTAGTTAATTTATAGAAATGCATCTTTTGGTAAGTAAATTATCTTTCTAAAATTGTGATAATTGTAGATATTTTTGAATATAAAAATAAAAACCTGTACCTACAACCTACTTGGATAAGAATTCACTAGATTTCCTGAATTATAAATAAACAGCGTAGGAATACACATCAAAATATTAATTTATAATTAAGTATACTGACCATGAATGATATTACAATCACATACAAAACACAGATTGATTGAGTTTGATGTTATTTTTCCACTTCAATAATTAATCATATTACAGGAATTTAGAAATATCATTTATCTGTCTGTATTAGAAGTTATGAGGAATAAAATTCACACATCAGTCCCTCACATAGAAAAAAAAATGAATTGCTGGACTTTCTTTGATTTATACAAAAGCAAGTTTGAATGCATCTGTTGCAATGACAAAACTAACATTTAAATTCGATAAGGTAACAATATTATCATCAGTATACTCGAGATATTTCCTAATGATAAAAATATTACTGTAAATGGTTTTGATGATAGTAGCTTCAATAAAAATATTAATTTCTCAATTTAATTTAAATGCATGTAAGTTTTACCAATAACTATCACCATTCACATACTCTACACTTATAACTCGTCTTTCTCGAGGTCAATGTCTGAGAGGTCAATGTCCTCTTCAGGGGGTAGTTCCCCGTCCTTGCCGTCCCAGGGGTCAGTGGAAGTGACCTTTGGCATCTCTGCGCCGCGGACTGGTGCAGTCTGACCGCGACCGAAGGAAAGATCCCTGAAATGAAATGGATATTATATCATGTTGTACTTCTGCTACGATACAGATGGTGGAGTGGCAGGCAAGTGTGTTTGACTGCTAAGCTAAGTGTCGCGGGTTCGATTCCCGCTTCAGGACAAACATTTGTGCGATTAACATGGGTATTTGTCCCGAGTACTGTGTTTTCTATGTATTCTAATAATAATAATAATAATTTTGTATTATTTTCACACAACGCCATCTATCTTAAGATAATTTTTTTTGTAAATTCATCCATAAAAAGGTGCTGCTTTCTATGTATCCTATGTACGTGATAAAAAAAAATAAGTTTTCTATCAGTTATCTAGTTCCTATAGTACAAGCTTGCCTAGTTTAGGGTTAGATGGCGCTGAGTGAAAAATCCAAAAATATTTATTTATTTATTATTTCCTACAATATTTCTTTGCGTTGGGGAATTACTGGTATAAATCCAATGATTTGTATGATGATTGTGAATTTCCGTTTTCCTGCTAACTTATACACCTCCTTTAGATCCAAAAGTGTTCTTCCTCGTATAGGTAATGCATTCGTTGAGTTATTGCCAATATGTTGTTTACATGTTATATAATGCTAAAACACAATAAAACTAAAATTACTTAAATAATTATAAAAATAATAAAGAATTAGTCTATCTAAAATTACAAATAAAACACAGAATTTAGGTCACTGTCCACGGGCAAAGTACCCAAAAGGCTGGCGACGTTACCTCGTTTAATAACGATGCTAATCCTTTGACCGAGGTAAGCGCCAGCCCTTTGGTCGTTTGATTTATCTATCAGCCGCTTTGCTAGCTCCTTGTACAAGAGCAAAGCGTTATATAAACAATGGTTATTGGCAGTTATTATTCATTAATTTTATGTCTCAAATGTAGTTGAGTGTAGTTTACACTTACGGTAGCTCTAGTGCATTAATAGGTTTTGTTCTGTTTATCGCACAGCAACAATCTTAGATTCTCATCAACTTTTATTTTCTGATAGTTATTTGTAAAAAAATGGCAAATTTATAGTAATTTTCCGCTTGACCGAGCATAATACGTAACCTTTGATGAAATCGGACGTGGTTAAATAGAGTGTAAGGCCATTTGTCATGAACACAGAACGTTATATTTGTAAAAAAAAAGCTTTTGGCCTCGATAACTAAAGCTGATGTCAGACGGGTCATTTTTTGTTCATTTTCGTCTTTCATTTTGCATCTTTCACTCCAAGTGACGTATCTAAACACAAAAAGAAACATTAGTGCCGAATGAATTCATTAGTGAACCGATCCAACAGTGTTGGATATTGGCATTCGCATATTTCACTCACACTCCGAATGATCGAGAAATGCAAACGGTCTGAACACTGAGAGAACGTTCATTCGTCATTCGCCATTTTGACCGAAGGACGTCACGTGTTTATATTTTTTCTGCGTTGATTTGCACCTGTGTCGCACGACTTCATTCGATGACACATTAAAAGAAAAGAACAGTTAATGTTCTTTTCTATATCATTCCCTCTAAGCCGTGTGAACATGGAATGAAATATAAATGATCCATTCACTGGAGTGAACATTCACTCGAGTGAACCGTCTGATATCAGCTTTATTGAGTTGTCTTGAGAATTTGCTCGAGTACTTTTTAGTTTAGGTCGTTTTAAACACACCTGATCGACAGAAACGTGCTAATAATTACAATTGCAATCATTAGTATTCGCTAAACATACTGTTTGTGGAACTCAATTTATGCTAGTCACATATATTCAGGAAACGCCAAACGTGAGTTCTTGGGTTCTCTAAATTCGTTAATACTAGCTGAACTATCGAAGATATTGAATTCAATACAAAGACAAAATATAGTTTTACATGCTTTTACGAATAAAAAAAGTCTATAATACAAATGGTCTTATCATACAGCTAAAAGAGAGCATAAATTCTACGCTTTCGGATACTCGTTTAAGCGCTGTTAGAACGCATACAGAGGTTCAAATCTCTACGTTCAGCAGTTTTGGCTTAGCCATGATGAATCAGTATAATCAGGACACATTATCGACAGCTTCATCCGCATGGTATCAAGATATTATTAATTTAGTAATAGTTGTATGTAATCCTACTAATATTATAAACGCGAAAGTTTGTAAGGATGGATGGATGGATGGATGGATGTTTGTTCCTCTTTCACGTAAAAACTATTGAATGGATTTTAATGAAACTTTACAATAATATAGCTTATACATCAGAATAACACAAAGGCTATAGTTTATAAAGATACCTGCGCAGACAAAGTCGCGGGCACCAGCTAGTAGAAAATATTTCATAAGTAGTTAAAATACCCAAACAAAGGGTATTACTTGTTTTAAAAAATAAGGTACTAGCTGACGCCCGCTAACTACATGTGCGTTTCGTATTTTCAAAGTTCCTTTCTTAGTTCCTACTTTCAACTCTTGACGAACACATCCTCCAAATCTCTACGTTCAGTGGTTTTGCCTGTACGTTGTCAGTCAGGTCAGGACCAAGCCTTATATATGTTACAGTCAAAACTCATTGCCGGTCAAAACCAATATTGACCGCTGAAAGCAATTGAAATGAGTTTTAACCGATCGTTCATCAGTCAAAATCGATATTGACCGAGGCCCTTGGTCAATATCGATATTGACTGCTTTTAGCGGTCAATATTGGTTTTGACCGGCTATGAGTTTTGACTGTAACATATACATATACTAGGTGACACCCACAACTTCGTTTGCGTTGCGAATTAACAAAATTCATTTCTAATAATACGAAGACACACGGCTTTTTCACGCTACATAACGCTATATCTGCTTGTTGACAATCATTCCCAAAAGCTAACACGCTCTATCGCTAGCTTTTAAAAACGCCATACAGCGTGTAAAAAAGCCCTATGTCATCGTACTTATTTATTTATTTATCTATTACTCACTATTGCTACATTACTTCTATAAGTTGCTCACGTTGGTATTTATAATTATTACCTACCGACCCGCTAGTGGTCTTCATACCTATGTAAAATTAATTTATAACTCTGTGGATAACGCAGTGGGCTATAATATAGTTAATGTAAGATGTTATAATTATTAAGAAAAATGTATATAATAGTTGTTGGTTGTACCAAAAAAATAAAAAAAAAAAAGTACTATTAGCAAGCGCATGCACTTATTGATGAACACAACCTCCAAGTTTCAAGCCTCTACGTTCAGCTCTTTGGCTTGTACGTTGTCAGTCAGGACAAACGTTACCACCTTACATACTTATTACTTACTAGAAGGACAATGGTCAATTACCTGAGGAACTCATTGATGCCAGTCTCCGAGAAGGATCCTCGGAGGGTCGAGAACTTGAGTTTCTTCGCGTTGACGACCGCCATTGCGGGGTAGCCGAAGCCGCCCATCTCCAGCGCCTCCTCCAGCGCCGGCTGCGCGCCCGCCTCCGCCCAGATCCAACTGCAACATTATAATTATTAGATAAGATAAAGATAAAGATAAATTTATTTCAACAAGAGCCATAAATACCATAAATACAATTTAGTATTTTAGATCTAGAGGTAGTTAAATAAGATCACGAGATATAATTTATTTTCTTAAGTAGGTACGTAGGTAGTAGGTTATTAAATTATAGGCACACACAAACAGTTATAAAACTTTGCCTTCTGTGCTAGTAAAAAACTGTGTTACGGCAAGGCAAGCTTCTTAAATAAAACATTGACTTAAATCATCAATAATAAATATTTTGGACATTTTACACAACACCCTCTAGCCTATGCCTAGTGCTATGGGAACTAGATTACTGTTAAAATACTTGTATGTACATCAACAAAAAATACTTGTTGCTATCAGACTGTGGAACAGCATTCCGCCTGCTCTTCGCGACGCTGTCTCTGTAAATGTCTTCAAATCCAAAATTTATAAACATTTTCTCGATAAAAATGCTTTGAGCTAATCATCTCCATGAACTATTTTCTATTTTTATTTTATTTAGATCAACTTTTTAAGTAGGTACTTTATATTTATTTATATATATACATATAGTATTATATATATATATTTATGTATATTACTTAATTTATAATATTTGTTTAGGATAATAATCAATCCTTAATGAAATCTGTTCTTCGTGCACTACCCACGCAACTGTTCACAATACACAAAGGTTTAGCTGGAAGATAATGCTACATAGCATTAAGTTCGCCTTTGTACTATTTGTTAAGTGCAATAAAGTATTTTCTATCTATCTATCTATCTATGTACTTTTTTTCGTAAATACATACACAGATTACATAGAAAACACCCAGACTCAGGAAACACATTGGTTTTCATTACACAAATGTTTGTCCTGAAGCGGGAATCGAACCCGCGACACCGGCGTGGCAGTCAAACACACATGCCACTAGACTATCCGTGTCGTCAATCAATCCTATCTTATCATTAAATTTAAATATCAATAAGTTAAATAGTTAATTTTACACCAAGTCATACCAAGAGGACGTGGTGGCCGAGTGAATGAGGCCCTTGCCTTGCGATCTGATGGTCGCGAGTTCGAATCCCGGTGGCAGTCATGCGTAAATGGGTTTTTTCGGTCGAAAAAATCTATGTATGCACCCCACGTTCTCGCAACGGTGAAGGAAAACATCGTGAGGAAACCGGCATGTCAACGGACAGAAAAAAAAAAAAAAAAATGATCTATGGCATGCGACATCTACCAATCCGCATTGGGTCCGCGTGGTGGATTAAGACCCATTCACTCTCCTGCCGAGAGTAGGCCTGAGTCCCAGCAGTGGGAACATTATAGGCTGATTATGCATACCAAGTGCCTGAAGCAAGCCATTATATACGAGATTTTTATAAGCCCGAGGCGAGGGCGGGTATTTAAGTCGAGGTAAAAACGGGCTTGAGGAACGAGATAATAATACACAATTTTTTTTTCAGTTTCATTGCGAGGAAATCAAACAATATCATACAGAAATGAGCGTCCTAGGGCCTAAAATGTTCAGAGACCTGTCTCCCAGTCTGGCGAGTATAGCGAGGTAGTCGTTACGGCACTTCGCGTCACAGTCCAGGATATGCGGCAGGATGGACACCACGCACAGAGGGGTGTTATAAAGGTAAGTATGTGTGACTCACCCCCACATCTTGTTTTTGTACTTGTCTCCCAGCCTGGCGAGTATAGCGAGGTAGTCGTTACGGCACTTCGCGTCACAGTCCAGGATATGCGGCAGGATGGACACCACGCACAGAGGGGTGTTATAAAGGTAAGTATGTGTGACTCACCCCCACATCTTGTTTTTGTACTTGTCTCCCAGCCTGGCGAGTATAGCGAGGTAGTCGTTACGGCACTTCGCGTCACAGTCCAGGATATGCGGCAGGATGGACACCACGCACAGAGGGGTGTTATAAAGGTAAGTATGTGTGACTCACCCCCACATCTTGTTTTTGTACTTGTCTCCCAGCCTGGCGAGTATAGCGAGGTAGTCGTTACGGCACTTCGCGTCACAGTCCAGGATATGCGGCAGGATGGACACCACGCACAGAGGGGTGTTATAAAGGTAAGTATGTGTGACTCACCCCCACATCTTGTTTTTGTACTTGTCTCCCAGCCTGGCGAGTATAGCGAGGTAGTCGTTACGGCACTTCGCGTCACAGTCCAGGATATGCGGCAGGATGGACACCACGCACAGAGGGGTGTTATAAAGGTAAGTATGTGTGACTCACCCCCACATCTTGTTTTTGTACTTGTCTCCCAGCCTGGCGAGTATAGCGAGGTAGTCGTTACGGCACTTCGCGTCACAGTCCAGGATATGCGGCAGGATGGACACCACGCACAGAGGGGTGTTATAAAGGTAAGTATGTGTGACTCACCCCCACATCTTGTTCTTGTACTTGTCTCCCAGCCTGGCGAGTATAGCGAGGTAGTCGTTACGGCACTTCGCGTCGCAGTCCAGGATGTGCGGCAGGATGGACACCACGCACAGAGGCTTCTCGCTACAAGCCGACATGGTTTCTTTGTTCACCACCTGTTATAGATAAATAAACAAATATTTAATACAAAGTCATCTGACTAATATCCTATATATCTTACAGTACTAAGCACCCTGCGGAAAAAAGCATTAACGTAGGTCGATTGGGCTAAGTAGCGCGCAGACCGTTGTCTGATATTGATAGAGATAAATTCAATTAAAATTTTGACTAATAGTACGATGAAACACGGCTTTTTTACACGCTACAAGCCCGCGTTTACGCTTGTAGCGTGTACGCCCAGTGTCATCGGCATTTTTACAATCTGCTTGTTGACAATCCTTCACGAAAGCTAACTCGCTCACACGCTAGCTTGTAAAAAAGCCGCGTGTCATCGACGCTTTATACAAAATTTTAAATATACTAAGCCCGAATGGTATCTGCATATAAAAGTAGCCTTACTACTGAATTTCTGCTCAATAGCCCTCGCAGTTAAATTCTAATGACATTTCGCAGACGAACGAACAGGTGATGACGTCACTCCTCTCACAGTGATTACTCGGTCGCGTCGGCGCAAATTTTTTTCAGGTTGTTATTGTATTGTATACCCTCTAAAATCGTCAATTTTCGAGATTTTTTCATTATTTTTTCAAAGATTTCATAATATTTAACGTATATAGAACCGAGCGGCATTTATTTTTCGAGACTTATCAACGGGAGGATAGTTTAGATAAGTTCCTTAGCTCGCTGATGAAAGATGAAGATGAAAAGCAAATCATGTGAGTTTGAAAAGCTACGTAGTAGTATTAAGGTGAAACTGCAAGATTGTCATTCAAATTCAAATTATTTATTTGCTACAAGTATGGTTGTAGAAGTTCTTACAAAATATTCGTTTCACAAAGTTGACCTTTCCAAATTTGTATTCAAATTTGACTTTTAAAAATAATTCATGTTATCCATTGGTATGGTAGTTCTGTTATGATATGATAAGTACCAAATATCCATCTATTCTCACAAGGCTTTCGCCTATAAAACAGTGTGATTATAGCTTAACTTTATCAGTATTTATTGTTACTCATATTTCACATAAGATGGCATAAAATTACAAAAAAAAACATGTTCCGCTTTTACATTCGAACCAAAACACATGCCGCAGTAATCTTTACGACTCGGCTGTAACGAGATTGGTTCCAAAACACGCGGTCACACTCTTTTTAATTTCACGCGTTTATTTTATCAGCTACGTGTGAAATCTCGCCTCAATAAGGTTTGAGCAATAATGTAGACGTAAGTAATGTGGATAATGGATATAATTATCTTACTAATATTAATATTAAGTATAAGGTTAATTTAGCAGATAACAGCGAGGCTTAAATGAGATTTAGCGGGCCACGTTAGCCGCATGTACCCGGAGAGGTGGGAAACACTAGCCACTCTCAGGATACCTGAAGACTTGCGGCGGCGTAGGGGTCGGCCGAGAAAGCGTTGGGTTGGTTGGGATCAATCCGATCTGGCCGGTTTTTTTTTTAATTTATTTATTTAAAAGCACAAAAAAACATCACCTCCACAAATACCATAACCATAACCATACAAATTCGAGAGGAAATGGTGTCAGGCCGCAAAGGACCACGACAAGTGGAAGGATTTGGGGAAAACCTTTGACCAACAATGGGACACCACCACAGTTTAATAAAAAAAAAGTATGAACTTGCTTATATCGCGGTGTAAAAACCAAAGAACATTATAAGCAGGTCGTCGTCTTGGTAGATACTAGATACGTTCATGTTTCTTACACCGCGATATGAGAAGTGTGAGTATAAAATATCAGAAGTGGACTTCTGATATACATATGTGTTTATTTTGAATAGACAAGCGTTTGACCACTACCTCACCTGATTTAGCGTATTTAACTTTTTCAAACTTACGGTCGCCGCACACGAGCCGCCGACCGCTCCAACCGGGCAGTACGGCGGCTCGTTTGCACCTGGCCTTACAAACTAACGTTCGGCGCACACGAGCCGCCGACCACTCCGACCGGGCAGCACGGCGGCGGCTCGTTTGCAGCTGGCCTCACAAACTTACGGCCGCCGCAAACGAACTGCCGACCACTCCGGCCAGGGCGGCTCGTTTGCTGCCAGCCTTACCTGTATGATTTCAGGCGCAGGCACATTCTCGGCCAGTTTATCGAGTGCCCAGTTGACGATGTCGCTGGAGGTGCGGCCACCGTTGTAGTCCTCCATGCTGTCGCTGCCCTTGCGGCCGGCAGCGAACATCTTGATGGTAGGGTACCCTTGGATCTGGTAGCGGCCCGCAATCATCGTGTGCACTGTCGCGTCCAGAGCACCGAGTTTCACCTGGGGATTGGACAAGTAATGATCAGTAAGAGCAATGTATGGATACCTATTATCGAGAGGAATAAAATATTGCGGCTTACAAAACGAATGGCTAGCATAACTATTAACTTCGTGAATCTGACGAATTCTTCAATAGATTCATCTATATACAATATAAGTTATGATTCATATCATAACCATGTCTTAGTAAAATTGAAGTGTGGGAAAACTAATATGCAGGGGGCGTATTCTGTTTTTTTTTTTCTTATGCGTGTTATTAATTGCAGTAAGTACCTATACACTCACATTACCAGGAAATGTGATTGTTTACACAATACAGACAATTTTGAATACTACAGGCGTTACAGGCGTACAAAACGCCTGCCACTGGCTGGTCAATAAATTTGAAATAAGTCCCTGTTCTGTTTGACATTTAAAAACTAGTAGGCCGTTTGCAATAAAATTAATATCTGATGAATCGAAGTAGAAAAATGTTATCGTCATGCTATCCCTCCGATAGAATTAGATAGCGACAATGTGCACACCGTACCTGGTAGGGATGGGATGGAATGGAAAGAGCCAAGTAAGTTAGTACTCCTTGGTTAGTTATGTACAAAATCGCCGTGGATCGACGTCGTCGGTTATCTATCCATATACTTTTATGTCGGCAATATGTGGTTGAATATAATTCTAATACATTTCTATGCGTATCAAATGCGTATAGCATTATAATAAAATCAGCCTATAACATTCCCAGAGTTGGGAATCAGGCATCCAAAACTATGAACAGCATGGATTAGGATTAGGATGTCACATGCCATAGTTTTTTTTTTTGTATGACATTTTCTATATTTTTGTCATGGTTTTACCTCTCATGATGTGTGTATAAATATCATGAATAATATATATTTTATGATTGTAATCTGACTTGTATATAATGTAAGATATATATTATTATGCAATTTAACACTTGGGCGCTTTGGCCTAGGCCGTAAGCTCATTTGTGCATAAAATAAAATTCGTTATTCTTTATGATGATTTCCTTTACAGTTGTGAAAACCTGGTAAGCGGTTGACTGGCAGCTGAAAACCTAAGTATGTGGTGTCGATAAAATTGTGTACAAATAATACCTTTCCTTTCAGTTCAGAAGCCGCCTTAGCCCAGTGCGGCTCGAGGTTCTTGCAGTGTCCGCACCACGGCGCGTAGAACTCGACCAGCCAGAGATCTTCGCTCTCCAGAACAAGCTCTTTGAAGTTGCTGTCTGTCAGCGTGATTACGTCCGACTGCAAAGATAACATTATCAATCAATATAGGTTTTCTCCTGACCAGTTCCCACTTGTCAGGTGTCGGGTCCGACAGAATGTCGGGTGCTCTAGTGGCTGAAC
Source organism: Lobophora halterata (assembly GCA_932526365.1). Lineage (NCBI taxonomy): Eukaryota > Metazoa > Arthropoda > Insecta > Lepidoptera > Geometridae > Lobophora > Lobophora halterata. The sequence goes on from OW052002.1 coordinate 10,976,368, forward strand.
ATTTTATATGTAGTTGTCACATTATATCTGATGATTTTTTGGATTTACAACAGAGGGGCAGATCAGATCAGACATCCGATACCTGTCAAGTGGAAATGGGCTGTGACTGGCAGACAATGCACAAGCTAAATCACTGAATGTAGAGGCTCAAAATTTGGAGTACAACATGTCCTGACTGCGACAAACGCACAGGTCAAATTTGAATGTAGATACATACTTGAAATTTCGAGAGTAGGTATGTTTGTCAAGAAGTGTAGGTGCGTACTTAGAGAGAGATTTTGTTATTCGCAACGCAAACGAAGTAGTGACTATCAGCTAGTTGTATTGATATTTGTGTAGATTTTAATTTACGATAATTTGTATATGTTGTAGTAATAACATTTTTTTTCAATTGACACTTGAATCTAGATCAGATTTCGATTTGAGATTTATCTTTACTCCAGACGAGCGATACTTTCAAGCCAATTATTCGTAGTTTTCTACTGCTTTTAAAAAATATGTTACAGGTGGGAGGCATGGTACTTCTGTACCTCTTCCTCTTGCATAACCTCTGCGTCTACGGATTTTCCGTTGGCCTTCATGACAAATATGGCTTGCATACGGTGCGCCGGAGTATTTTAAAGTTATTTATACTTTAAAACTCCACTGCTGAATCAAAACGAATTAGACATTTAGGCGAAGAGAAAACCTGTCAACCAGATTCATGCTAGGGGTGCCGATGGCAAAGACAGGCAGTCATTGCGTATGGCTATATTACACTCATACTCTTTATAAAGTTTGTTAACATGACAAAATTAGGGAGAAGTGATCAAAAATGAAAGTTACAATCTACTATGTAACTTTTTAAAACACTGTAGGTGTAGAGAGGTCAGTAATGGCTGACGTGTACCAATAGAGCCTACAAGAGTGGATGCGTGGGATCAGCTGAGTGGGTGGAATGTTACATTTAGCACCACGCACGACATAAAATGTACTTTGACTACTCATAGATAACTAAAGAATGGAAGTAAAAAGTTATGATGATATATAGGTTTAGGTATTTAATTATAATAAAAATAATGGATATAACAAAAGATTGTTCAAAGCACACATTATTCTGCGCTGGATACCTACTTACATAGTTTAGAGTAAACGTACTGACGTGTGTTTCAGAAGTTATCTGAACTACACTACTTCTGCGCATCCCTGCAGTTACCTTCGTAAACACACTCCTCCAGTGTGCGTCCGTAATGTAGGTACAGTCAGCTGCATTTATATTATACAAGACATTTTTTTTTCTGACAAGTAAGAGGACTACATTAATAGGAAAATGCTTGCATGTACTTGGTGCAGCTGACTGTACATATTTTAAAGTAAGTAAGAACACAAAGTTCCTTAATGTTGTCTCAGTAATGTTTGAGACCTTCATCTCTTGCCTGAGCCAATACTTCGATAAATAAAAGAAAAAAATTGATTGTGAGGTGGTGACTGGTGAAGTTTATAAACTTTACAGCTATGTGCCTATGCATAAGATTGATTGTAGTTCATCTTCTGATTACAGCTTCCAGAATAGCTGTGTTTATCAAATGAGTAAACATTGACTTAACTGTGTGCAGTAAACAATGATAACCATGTCATTGCCCTCAGTTCCTGTAGTTAGTAAAAAAAGGTTCTTTACAGTTTCTTTAAACTATTTTACATAAATCTGTGACGTAACGGTTAGCTTATTCAAATTGTTCTATGGTGATTTATGGTACAATTTCATGATGCAATTTGTTCCAAGTGTTTTAAATAAAAACGTAAAAGTGTTAGAAGATGCTCTATCTTATTTCCTTTGCTTATTTTCAGATTTAGAAATATTTGCTGTATTATATTTTGGTTATACATCCAATAAAACTAGTTTATAAGTCAATATTAAAATCTCAATGTTTATTAAAAATTCTATAAATTCTTGCATTATCTTTTCTTTTTAAAAAACCTTTTGTACGCATAATATTTGGAGCATCATTTTTATACATACTTCGTCGGAATAAGTGAGACTGTAGAATATCCAGCCTTTTACTATTACTTTGAGGTGTGACAAGGTTGCGACTGTCGGTGTCTTTGTCTTGCTGTCTTGTGCGCCAAATCCATGGTATATTATGGCCGTAGATTTTCTTTTGTTGCGGCTAATAAAGATTTTAACTTAGGAAGAGCAAGAATTTGTATAAAATTCATTTATTTATTGTCTTACATAACATACCTACCCGCATATAAAATAATAATTGCATAACTTACATACCATAGACATGTACTATGTTATTTTTTTTCTTAATGTTTTTTTACTTTTGAGAGTTTTCAAAAAACCTTTCAATGATTTCATAATATTAGCCCTCCTGTTATTCTTCAAAACACTACTTGAATTATTATTTGAAGACATATAAAGCTCCGTGACATTTTCAGATCTCATTTGTAGAAAGCTTTGTAACAATCTATCAAGAGTTTTATTGTAATTGATACTACTGGCTTCGGTAGTAGTTCTAAGAACAGGTTTGTAATTTTTTAACAAGCTGTTTAGAGATATGAGGGCATTTACCTTGTCTGATGATGAGCTTGCTTTCTTGCCGAGGTTTTCATATGCCCTGTCTTTAGCGGCTTTCAGACCGGCATCCACAAATGCCTCTGCATTTCTTTGACCCTGGTAGGGTGTATGTTTGCTGCCGGTGAATATCTTGATGGTCGGAAACCCAGTGACTCCATACTTCTGTGCCAAGCTCTTGTGCTCATCAGCATCTACTGCACCAACTTTGACGATGCCCTAAGGTTAAAGATGAATGAAAATTATAAAACGAAGGTTTATCAGCAAGGGCTTCTCCAAGTAGAACAATAGAACGTTACCTTTAGCGCTCTGGCAGCCTTATTGTACTCAGGTACGAGGTTTTTACAGTGACCGCACCACGGAGCAAAGAACTCGACGATCCAAACTTCATCGGAATTTGTGACTAATCGGTCGAAATTACTGGGTGTCAGCTCTACTACGTTCGAGGATGAGTCGTAGAGGCCGTGCGACCCCACTGTGCACAGTAAAATACCTGAAAATAGTGGAAAATTATCACCGGCATACAATAACAAAACGAAGAATTCATTCACAATGATTGAGTGTAAATAATCAATGTTTTTAAACATACCTAGATAAATTGATTGCACCATTTTGTATGATTCTACGCTTATTATAGAAATTTATAACTAATCCGACTGGTATAAAATAATGAGATCGCACAAGTGCAGAAACACAAAACACGTCAGTCTTTTTTCCACTTTTTGGCAATTTTGGCAAATCGACCGGAGATATTGTCGATGGATTTCGTGGACACGCCTCATTGGTTGCTTTAAATTTTGGCGCTTCTAAATAAAAACAAACAGTTCCAAATAAAACTTTGTCATGGTTGAAGTGGTTGGATGGTGAATAGGCAGACTTATCAGTCCGCAGTCGCATTAGTTGGGATCCAACCAAGCAAGCAAGAGTGGAATGGAAACAACTTTTATCATTCGTTCACTTTTGGGCATAGACTAAAGATCATACCATAGACAAACAATCCATAGACTACATTTCCTGTTAATATGGCTGACCATTGTTTTATTTTATTCAAAAAATCTAATTTACTTGTTGTTTTCGCTGTTTTGCGATGAATTTAATCTTGATTCAAGTAATTTTATTAAATTTTATGGTGTTCTGATTTTATGTTCTCTTAGTTTGAAGACAGTTCATCAAAAGTGTGATTGTGTTTACCATTTCACGGTTGACAGTTATTTGACAGATTATGTTCGCGCGTGTTACTCGTTTTGTTGGGACATTTTCGGCGGGAAATTGCTTTATAAGCAGAGGCGGTGAACTGGTTGATCTTTGTCGTCTATCAACTGGCAAAACTATCTACAAAATGTGCTCCAATAATGTAAAACCATTCACTGTCCTCGTTGAGGGAAACATTGGCAGCGGTAAAACCACTTTTCTGGAACATTTTCGTCAATTTGAAGATATTACCTTGCTAACGGAACCTGTTGAAGAGTGGCGGGATCTCAGAGGGTGGAACCTATTGGTGAGAGGATCTGTTTACTTATCTGTATTATCACTTCAATTCAATTCTTGATTGTGGCCTTCGCGACATGTCTTTTATCACCTCGTTAAGCCCTATTCTATTAACGTTCGATGACCCAGTTAGTGCACAATAATCTGATTTTAAAACTTGCAGGATCTAATGTACAAAGACACAGCCAAATGGGCAATGACATTCCAATCATATGTGGCCCTGACAATGCTGGACATGCACCGGCGGCCGACGCCCACACCAGTGAAGCTGATGGAGCGCTCATTGTACAGTGCTCGCTACTGCTTTGTGGAACACATGAAACGGAGCGGGACAATCCATCCTGCAGAGTTCTCAGTCCTTGATGAGTGGTTCAGGTTCATTCAGCATCAAATTCCTATTGAAGCTGACCTTATTGGTAATTAAATTATTCTTAAATATAACTTTATCAATATTCTTACATACTGAGATCTATTTTGAAACAAAAAATGCACCAATTATTCTTTGGATGAAACATTTGTCAAAATCAGTGTTCTATTTAAAAAAAATATAAGTAGGTATTTCTAGTTCTACAAAAACATTACAACATCATTGTTTAAAAAGTAATTAATTGATTGTTTCATACATAACTTGTGAACATTTTTAACATTTTCTTCTAAAAATATTAGAAATTCTAAAATATATATTTGTATAAATGAAAAATAAAAGTAAGATAAGGCCTTTATTGTTTCTAATACATAATTATCTCATTTTTCAGTTTACCTAAAAGCGACCCCTTCAAGGGTGTATGAGAGAATAAAGAAAAGGGCTAGATCTGAAGAGCAATGCGTTCCTTTGTCCTACATTGAGGAACTACACACACTGCATGAAGACTGGCTCATCAATAGAGTCCATGGGGAATGCCCTGCACCTGTGAGTATTTATGACTTATTATTTATACTATCCGTAGCCAAAGTAATAAGTGACTTATGACCATTTTTAGATTCTACTATATATTAACAAAATTTAAGCCTAATCAGTTTTTGCTCACTAACAATTACTCATCAAACTAGTAGATTGCGTGATAAATAATAAACATCAAAACTTTCGCCTTCTTATCATGTCACTAGTTCTTTCGAACTAGTGTAAGGTGAAGGGATTTCAAGTGCACACTTGATGAGGCTCAATAAATCAACTATTTGGGTTTTTAAGCATTATTTTTGGTTATTGTTTTAATAAGAAAAATAATGCTTTTATCTATGCAACTATACATATATGTAACTTATTAGGAATTTTTGATACCTTTGATTGATAGTTGAATTCTTCTTCCAGCTCCAGCTCAATTAAAAATTAATTATAAAACAATGTATAATAGTAATTTCTTCACACTATTCGTTTCGTCTATGTTTTCCGATTGTGTCAACATAAAATAAGTAAGGTTTCATACTTTAATTTAGATTTTATAAGTGTTTTAAAATTACTTAAAAACATGTATAAAAAAAATCTAAATTAAAGTATGAAACCTTACAAATTTTATGTTGACACAATCGGAAAACATGGACGAAACAAATAATGTGAAGAAATTACTATAATACGGCGTACTTTTTGAGTATTTGTCTGAAACATTTTGTATGGAATTGGATTTGAGGATTAGCCTTAAGAACAATTCCACTTAGAATATTTGCTTTTAATTGATTTGCTCATTAACCTCTGTGTGAACTGGATATCTACCAACATTTTTGAGTGTTTTAGTTCAACTGTGGCAGTTAAAACTTTTATATACCAGTTGAACTAAAAAAAGTCGAAGTCTTTATAAATTAAAAGTGCATGGTTGCAATGCAATTAACCATAGTATTTTTTTTAAATTATAGAGATAAGCTCATTAACAACAAATGACCTAATTTAATATTACATTTACCTTTGACCTCACATGCCTTGAATCTCCTAGAGTCTAGACATTGAGCCAAATTTGTTTAGGAGTCTAGGACTTAGACTCCTAAACAAATTTGGCTCAACGTCAAACTCAACTTTGTTTCATGTTATTTTTATTTTTGTTAACAGGTTGTGGTGCTTGATGCAGACTTGGATCTCTCTGAAATAACGGAAGAATACAAGAAAAGTGAGCACCAAATACTGAGGAAAGCTGTGGATGTTGTTATGCGGTCCCCAGCAAAGCATAGCCCAAAGAAACCGATCTCAACTGACCCTATCAAAATTGGCCCTCAAATGAGGATTTTATAAAAATATAGCTAGTTCTAACTAAACCATAGGAGATGGATCTGGTTATCATGGTGATAACCTATAGATTCAGTACTTTAAAGCATTTGTAGGATTATTATAATTTATTATTATTTTTTTTTCTAATCTCATACTATGTATAATTTTTAGTTTGACCTTAAGTATGCAACTTACCAGCATACTATTGGTAATGATCACAATTTTATTATTAGATTTTTAATTGTGTCTTATGTTACATACATATTTTATTTATGTAAAAAAAACTAACTTGACTGGTGATTTGAAACAAAACCAAATCACAGATATTAAATAAAAAAAAAAACGATTTTGGACATTTCACACAACTTCTTTATGATATTAGTTATGATTGTATCATAATTTTAGGACTTTAAAAAGTTACTATACCTAGGTTAGGTATAATGCAAAAAATAATTTTAACTGTAGGTATTTAATGTGAAGTCAGAGTTTAAATGAAAAAAAAAATCTGGTGTACCCACTTATATTTAGCACACAAAACTTCAAATTGTTTATAATGATTTATGTCTTATTTTGAGCAGACTAATAATATGATAGAAAAAAATATTTTCGTATTAACTTGTATTTAGAATTAATTATTCTTAAAAAAAATAGCATTTAATATTTTTTGTGTAGGTATTATACTGTGTTAGTTTATTTAAGGTATCTTGCCGATGTTGATTGCAATTGGTTATGTATGAGAAAAAAATTACATTGACCGTCTCATAGAGACTAAAATTACTGAGACCTTAGATTCCAACCTAAAACATCTATTAGGTACCGTACCTACTTACTTAGTTGATGTTTATATGTATATATCTTGAAACTATCACTTACCTAACATTTTACATCCATTGTGTAATAAATTAGTCTATAATATTTACTTGGTGTGGTATTTTTATTTTCATGTCTAATATTTTTGGAAGTTAGTAAATCCTGTAGTCTATACTATAGGTACTATACCCTGCTTATCAAACTCCTCAAGTCAATGTACGCTGACGATTATATGGCTAACCCATAAAGTTAGAATGTACTGTTGTATGTAATGTTGGGGGCGACAGCCGAAAGTATCCGAGATCTGTGGGCTAACCCAAATGTTCCATATAATCTTGTAAAGTATAGGTTCATAACTTCATACGTATGAAGATAGAGGGCGTCATTAGTACTTTCCTTTAGTTCTTGTCTTGCTTGAAACGATAAAAAGAGATGGCAAAGCTTTTTAATTTTTTAAGGAATTTATAAACTACAACATATACTGCATATTTTAATTTATTTGTATTAATGCAAGCATGCATGAAGTTAAAACAAAAGAAATAACTCCAACAAATGAGAGCTAAAAGATTTTACAAGACGGGGCATCTGCAGCGCTCGAAAACCTTCGCCGAAAACATTCTCGAGGAGTTGACAAAACTTGTATAACTTTGAGTGTTTATGTTTTTTTTTTTTTTTTTTTTTTTTTTTTTCGGATGGACGTTTAATGCAGTTAGCCGCAGATGGCTGTTACTGCGTCACCGGACTCTCGGCGAGCGCAGATGGCGCTCTACCTTAAAATTTAGGTTGGGGCAAACAGCACAAGGGTACCCAACGGTGGGTCGAACCTCGGCTTGGACTGTTGCCAGGGGGATGATTGGACTATTGACCCAAGGCACCGTTAGGAATCGAACCTAACGGTGTAGAGGGCCTGTAAGAGAGATTCCGACCACGCCGGCGCGGTCGGTAAGCGAATTGTGGAGTGTTACGTCTGTCGCGAGATGACTGCATTTCCGCCACCGGATTGGCGGCGGTGATGTCGTCATCTGGGTCGCCTAGAATATGTTTAGGCCTACGGAGGGATTGAGTGTTTATGTGTAAAAACGGTGGTTTTTTATCCAATTACTTGACACTGGCTATATACCTTTGATGTGAAGCCAAAACCGAAGAACTTAGGTTCTTCGAAAAAAAAAAAAAAAAAACATTCTCGAAGCCGAAAAAATACAATAGTAACTATTAAGTACGGTGGGTGTTTGCTGTTTGTTGGCAACACAATTTGAATGTCAAAACAAAACGTCAATTTTGTGTCATTGTCAGATGTCAGATGTTTACATTGTAATGCCGATAAAAAATTAGGCCAAAATATTTAGAAAATTAATTCAATCTACATCTAGTGCAATTATATATTTATTAATTAGTCAATAGTTAAAATTGTAATGAGTTCTTGTTGCGGTAATGAGTTGATATTCCATTCCGTCGCAGGCGAAATTGTGGCTGGTAATTTGGAATTATTTTCGTATATATCTGATTTTGTGAACGAATATTGGGGTTACTTCGGTGCTACAATAATTGGAATAACCGTGTTGGTGGTAACTCGTAAGATAAGTGTCGGGTGGTAGCCTCGACCGCAGTACCAGAATCACTTTGAAAGTAAAAGTAATGGGACTGTTGGCTCCAATCCAGTAACACTGCAGCGCCGCAAGGTAAGTGAGCAATCGGAGAGCTCTAGCCTTCTGAATATTAAATCAACAAAGTGTGATATTGGTCTGCTATCATGATAAAAAGTAGCCTTGGTTCCTTTTCAGCTCTTAAGTTACTGTATGGGTATACTGGATGTTAGAGTAAAAAATATCATCAATACTAAATCATAAGTTGGTATTGCTGGAAACATTTTCTGAAAAAAATATCAAACAGTCAGAAATCAGAGTGTTGTAAATGGGGCACTAAAGAAAATAGGATTTATATTTTTTATTGCTATAAGGCTGTGCATGCTCGCTCCACTCGCTCGCTAAAAACCACCATATCCTACAGTCACCCAGCTTTTATCTTGTAGATTTTGACCTCTAGCTAGGCGGTCATTAACCTCAAAGGTCAATGCTCTGGACTAAACTTACTCCACCCCCTCTGATGGTAGGTACCACAAAAAGTAATGTTAATAGGTAAGGTAATTTTTCTCTAGTCTTTTTGCCTCAGAGCCCCGTTTGCTACAGCCCAACCAAAAGTTTGTGCACGAGTATAAAATGCCTCTTAGCAATATTTTATGAATAGATTGATTGATTGATTGATTCATTCATGGCTGCTTCTAATTTTTTTTTACATCAGAGGAAATCAAACTCAGGTTCACTATATCAAAATAAAAATGTTTCGAACCTGGTCCATGCCTTTTCCACGATTAAAACATGCAGCAACTGTTGAAAAAAATACATAAGTAACTTTTTTACAAATCGGACAGACAAAACCAGTCAATATCTATCAATAAATATAAAAAAAAACAAACTAGTTCATTAAGTACAAGATTGCCCATTCCTTGTACCTGGGCATTCATTGGCTACATTTATTAAACATTTTAAGAATAAAAAAGTAACAGAAAAAAAACAGTAAACATTGAAATGACCTACAAACCCAGTACTCGAGATGTTTGAGTTGATATCTGTTTATTATTTTATTTATTTATCTTATCTCTGTATATGATAGCTGACATGATATGACTTGCAAACTGATACTGATATTTATTGGGAAATTTAATCCCCAAATTTTTCATAATGATAGACATAATATAAAATACCAATAAAATTTACTTTTTTTTAAGACCTATTAGACCTTATTATTATATAGGCTTTTATGTCTTAGAAAATTCGGTTCCCTTCTATTTCTATAAAAAAAAAACACAGGCACTGTAATGGAAAAATACCTTCTTATTTGATTTCGTATTCTAAAATAGAAACCCGCCTGTAGTAATACTATGCTATTATATTGGATTTTGGACGCTTTTATACCTATGACACTCAGGTACGATAAATCAGGTAAAAATATTGCCCCACTCACGTCGCGACGACCATATCATGAATAGAGCCGAAAATGGAACATCAGGGACTTACAGCAGTAGTCCATTTGCATGCCACGGTGGTCTTTCCAATTTCCAATCCATTGTCAACACCCATGCAGCCCTACTGAGACTGGTTCTAGTCAATGAAAGTGAGCGCCGCCGGGCCGGTGCTCGGTGCTAGCTTATCGCACTAATATTACCTCATTTGACTCGCCCACTTTTTCACTTTCCTCCGCTACTCACGGCCAGAAAGCGTGAAGGCTTGACACAATCTTTATCTTCGTGCTTGAATTTGCGTATCTTCATCTGTGAAATCAAGGTCTTATTCGGCATCATACTTCGCGATGTGATAAACTCTGTTTCATTGTGGCTTCCAATTAGCAGTTTCGCATCCTTCTGATGTGGATTATTCGCCTGTTGCCATCTAATGAGATCTAAACAAGCACCTTTTTGTTCTTCATCGGTCGCCTTGGTACCGCTTCTTTTGCTCCACCTTTCTTATCGGAGTCGCGGCTTCGAGCTAGAGCAAGTTTTAAGGGATGAAAATTGATTTTTTTCAAGTCTGCCAAGGTTTCTTGATCAAACAAGTGTCGCTTCTACTGTTCGATATGTTTTTAATTAAATTATCAAGAGCGAACTGATAAATCAATAATATATAAAAGGTCTAGCACTGACTGACTGACTGACAGACAAACAACACACAGGCCAAACCACTGGATAAGAGACATGAAAATTCGTATGTTTGTCAAGAAGTGAAAGAAATTTAGTTAATTCGCAATGCAAACAAAGTTGCGTTGCGGGTGTCAACTAGTATTTTATATAGAACATGAAAGAAAAGCTCCGTATTCATTTGCTTTTGAGTCGCGGCGAAATAAGGTCGCAAGAAGGAAAACACCAAGATAAATCTTAAATTAGTAGGTAAACTAAATCTTCAACAACCAAGCAACGCCAACGCCTCGACTGACTATTATTCCAAAATAATACAAAAAACAGCATCAATGACTAACCTCCTTAGAAATCACGCTGATGGTTATTCTGAATCACAACACTGAAAATAACTCGATTCGATCAATCGCAATCAGTTTCAATCACGGACGAGACTTTTTCCAAAGAAAGGACAGTATGAATTTGTCATTGTAATTTGCAGAATGTCAATATGTCTGTCCTGTTATGATAGAGGGCAACTGGGTCAAAATATGTTTTTGAGATCAATTCATCCGTTTTGCATGCTCCTCTTTATGCGGAATAATTTGTACTTTTCCACGGACTGAAGACACCTATTCGTTCCGTTAGTAACAGCAATAACGTCAGAGAAAAAGTTGCTGGAGAGAATTATGTGCATTGCACTACGAGTAAGTAGAGGGGCTTGGTAGAGGTTCGATTCCCACGCAGTTTTTTAGTACGACTGGGCTAATGACTGAATCTCAAATATTTGCGTTCTGTAATTCGCTAGAAATTAACAACTATATTTTTGTTTGTTATTTAATTTGTTGTTAGGTACTAAATAAAATTAGAGCCAAAAGGTCCTTTTTATTCCAAAGCATTTGATTAAATAAGGAGTTAAATTAACCTTTAAGAGCAACATTCTCGATCTTGATCTGCGTTCGATAGCTTAGTAACAGAAACATACATTTCTATTCGAAATAAGGCAACTTTTGTATGTGTTTTTTGGATTTCTTGACACAATCTTTAACATAATTATGTTATGAGAGAGCTTTTCGAAGATTCGTACTGTAGTAAAGTTTTAAGTTACAGTTAATAACTTAATAAACTTTAAATTCATTATTCCCTGCTAGAGTCATACATAAAGCTAGAGCACTTTGCTCTATCCATTATCCTGCCTATCTTATTTCAATAACAATATAGTTTTTAAGTTTGAGTTGAAAGGGAACAGCTTGAGGAAAAAAACTCTTAGGAAATTGACCTTTATAATCTAGGACGTTACAATGATCACGTATTTCTTGTCTGAATATGTTATTGAAACTGTAATGTTTCTCACTAAACGAATGGTACAGAAGTGACTACCTAAACATTTTAATTCGGGGTAAGATTGAGGAAAACGCTGTTAGAATTGACATTTAAAATCTAGGACAGTTCAGTTACCTTATTGTATGAATATCTAATTGAAACTGTAATGGGAAATGGTATATATGAACGTATTTTATCCGATATAAACAATTATTATATCAAAATTATCCAGTGAACGATTTGGCGTGATCCAAATTTTATACGCGCTTCAAGGATAATAGTCCTGTCAAACGAGACAACACCACAATTTCAAGTAGGCAGTAAAACCACCAACTGGCGCATTAACGACACATGTAATTTACCCAGGTATTTAGGATTGTTGCTTAACAAAACTACCCGATAGAGATCTTAATTACAAAGTAGATAAGTGGAAATGTGGGTCGGTAGCGCTGCCTAAATAGTAAATAGCCAGTCAGATAACGACACAGAGATCTGATTCTAAATAGGATAATGTACTTTAGTAGCTGCGAACACTGGAATTATCTATTGTGGAGTCACGTGATACATTTTACGAGAATATACAAGCATTGAAATTGGCAAACTGCAAGACTATAATCTTGATTATTCTTGATTGGATAACGTGAACTAAACACATCTTAATCATAGAACCATTTACAATTATATCTCCAGTTTTATTTTTGAATTGCATCGGTTATTTTACGTGATATTTTCAAAGAATGCTGTAAAATCAACTTCAAATTATTCATTATGCTATTGCGTAGGTATCGTATGTTATTGAGCAAATTATGCGTTTCAGCTACTTCGGTATTCTATGTTTTAGCGCCTGAAACCAGTTGTATAGGGGTGGCGATGCTTATTAAACACCCATACTGATGACGCTCTCCCGATATCACTGTTTATATAACCAAACCCATGTCTGTTTTATATTCACCATTAATATTAAAGCGAACACCCATTTGCGTCATTATGCTAGATATACTGAAAATCCAACGGCTGAATTGATGCATTTATTCAGTTTTGAAATTCATAATGTTCACGTTGATATGTTTTATTTGGTTAGAACAAGAAGCCATTGCATACGGAAAATATGCTTTCAGCACTTTTAAAGAAAATTAATTGCGCATATCAAAGGCTTTCAATGACTACTTCTTCAGTCTATACTTAAGTACCTGCCATTTACATTTTAATTTCAAATCATATTCTGATGCAAATATTGTTCAGCTTTCCATTGTTTAAATAATTTTCTTTTTTAAGATCACTCTCACTTATTTTATCAACATTATTAGTTAGGTACAGCATCGTCTTAATTATTTTTATTAACATCATTAGTTACCTATAGCTACGTTTATAATTCTGTTACCATTATCGCTTGTTTGACAAAATACGTTAAATAATATAAAAAAGTCATAGACATTATGTATCAACACTTTGTCATTATGCATTATGATAATGATACCGGGCGCTATTTCCTTTAGCTGCCTGCGCATTATAACTAAGTAGTTTCTGCCAAGATAATCCTTAGCGTTCGTGAAGTCATTAATCTTCGCGCAAGATACGAAAAAACGTACAGTATCTGAAAACGTAAATTCACACTAGAAACAGTTGAAATACCAAAAGCAGTTTATATTAGCACGCTCGTTACCCAGTTAAGGGCACGCAAGGTCTGTTTAAAAATACTCATACTCAATATCTACTTCGAGCGCCGGTGATGGCTCAGTTAGGCGCGCTCCTCAACCATAAGTCTGCAAATAAATAAATGAATGAACGTTTACCTGTGAAATATTTTTCAAGACAGGGTGCGACAAAAATAGTAAAAATTAAGTTGGTAATAGTAAAAGTTAATAATAAAACAAAGCAGGCGTGAGTACAGAGATGAAGGCTGATAGAGACGAATGAAAGAAGACGACATGTTGTGCCGACCCCACCTCAGTGTGGGATAAGGGCAGGGCGATGATGATGATGGTGGTAAAAGTTAATAATAGTCGTATTACGCCCAAAAGTTGAATGAAATTTATTTTGGATGACCTAGACCGCTCACATTTATATGGTATCTAATGAGTTTTTTAGTACGGCCCAAGAGGTTTCTGTGAGCGAAGGTTCCCGTGGCGGTAAACGACAGAGGAGCACGGATCTAGTGTCGCCTTCTACTGCTAAAGCAGACAAGAAGCTGCGTCTAGACCATGGATCCCCTGCCGCGGGACCGTCGAACGCAGAAAATCAGCCCTCTCAGCATGGAGCGGAGAAAGACACCATGTCGTACGCCGGAGTGACCAAGGCCAAACACAGGGTGGTCGTCTTGGATCGCTCTGGGGTACACATGGATGAGTACCAGGCTACACTGCTGAGAAAGGCGCTGGAGGAGTATCTGTACAGATACATAATGGACGAGGACCCGGATGAGGACGTCACTCCCACCTTTGAGACATTGCCACATTTGTTCAGAGGTGGTTTGAGAGTGGAGGCCTGCGACGATCACTCGCTGGCGTGGTTGACCTCCGCCGTCGAAGCCATGACGGGTCTATGGCCGGAATCACGGGGTTACCATGTTATCCCGGAATATAAAGTGCCTAGGTACACGAAGGGGAGAGTGGCTGTGCCAGACTTCGTCAGTGGCAACGAGGAGGATCTCCGGAGATTCCTGGCAAGCCAAAACAAAAACCTGCGCATGCACACATGGCCAGTCTTCTCCCATAAGGTCGAGAGTTATCCGAGTGGCATGCGCAGAGATTTCATTGTATATGGGATCCCGGCGGAGCAAATCGAAAGGCTAAAGCAGCAGGAGCAGTTTATCAGGTACAAACTTGCTAAACTACTGGTCAGGCTCCGCAGCTCTACGCCGAGCGACGTCCGGGACCCCATTGTAAAACCTGTCGTAGGTCCAGCAAACGCGGGGACCACCGAGGAAGAAACGGCAAGACCGACAACAGCCCCTACTGAGGATGACTACACGCAGGAGGATATCGATCGCATACTAGACGACGCTGGGACAGAAGTGTTAGGGGGACTCTCGGGTCTCAACCTCCTCTCCCCAGTGTCGTCTCTAGATCTGGAGCGGCCGATATCCTCGCCTGGCGATGGGTCAGTTCAGTAGGTGTGCCTTTAAAAAGAAAACCCCCCCCCCCTTAAATCATTTTATAGTGGATCAAACAAAAGGTAGTCGGGATCAAACAAAACAAACGTATAACTTGACATCCCCTCCTTCCGGGAGTAGCGGAAATCAAAATAGGCCGGGAATAGTACACAAAATAAATGTAATTCAGGCCAACATCCAACACAGCGTCACTGGCTTTGCGGCGCTGAGAAGAACCCTGGAGGAGCAACCTAACACAATTGCACTGGTCCAGGAACCATACATCGTCCGAGGGAGGGTAAGTTTCAGTTCTCTCAAAGGAAACGTCTTTAGCTCCCCGGCAACAAACAAGGCGCGAACTCTTGTCTTCGTGCCAAACGCCATTAAAGCATCACTGGTCACTCATCTATGCACAGATGACCTAACAGTGGTAAGAATAGACACTGGACTAGAAGGTAAGCTCAGCTCAATCCTCTTAGCTTCAGCATACTTGGATATCAGGGAGGAAGTGCCGCCTCATTCCTTTGAGGAGCTGCTTCTCTTCTGCCGCAAACACGACACCGAATGTATTGTGGGCTGTGACGCCAACGCTCACAGCACTGTTTGGGGTTGTCCGGACACAAATGATAGAGGTAAGGATCTGTTAGACTTTGCACTCCAACACAACCTAAATATAATGAATAGGGGGTCCGAGCCCACCTTTGTAACCTCATGGGCTAGAACTATCATTGATATCACTCTAGCAACAGACACAATAGCCAATCATATTAGCGACTGGCATGTTGTAGACTATGAAGCATCGTGCGCCGACCACAGGCGGATCCGCTTCAGCCTGAAAACGGGAATCCTCAGACCCCGTACGTATAGGAACCCGAAGAGAACTGACAGGTCTCTCTTTACGGAACACATTAAAACGGAACTGGGCGGACTTCCAGCAATGGAAGTCTCGAAGGAGCTCACACCGGAAGAAATCGAGGAAAACCTGACTGCGCTGGTAAGCACCTTGACCACCAGTTACGAAAAATCATGCAAACTGATAACAGAAAACAACAAAATCGCACACCGGAAAGACCGATGGTGGGACAAGAACTTAACTAAGTTAAGAAAAAGAGTAAGACATCACTTTAACAGAGCGATGAACACAAATTGTGAAGAAGACTGGGCTGACTATAGAATAGCCAGACACAGTCTAAAAGTGGAAATCCGGCGCAGCCAAAACAACTCTTGGAGGAAATTCAGCAGTTCCATCCAATCACAGAGTGAGACGGCACGCTTAAGCAAGATATTATCAAGAGACAGAGCCAATAAACTGGGCACTCTGAAAAAAACCGACGGAACATACACGACAACAGAACGGGAACAGTTTGAACTGCTACTAGAAACACACTTCCCGGGCTGTACTCTAAAAGGTGACACTGGCTGGGTGACTGAAGAACGTCACGCACCACAGGCATCAGACTGGAAACTGGCTGACGCCATTATTACTGCGGAAGGACTGGAATGGGCTATCAGAACCTTTGAGCCCTTCAAAGCAGCCGGAAATGACGGAGTGTTTCCGGCGCTATTAGAATGGAGTCCCCCAGAACTAGAGACACGACTAATAGCAATCTACAGAAGCTGCATCGCATGGAAATATATCCCCCATATGTGGAGGGAGGTCAAAGTAGTTTTTCTTCCGAAACCAGGCAAGTCAGACTACACAAATCCGAAGTCCTTCAGACCCATAAGTCTGAGCTCATTTCTTTTAAAAACCCTGGAGAGACTATGTGATAGGCACATCAGAAGTGGCCCACTAGTCGATAACCCGGTTCACAATAACCAACATGCCTATCAATCGGGTAAATCCACTGAATCAGCGTTGCACCAAGTGGTTCACAAGATTGAAGGAGCAATAGAAACCAAACAATCATGTCTGGTCACCTTCATAGACATAGAAGGAGCCTTCGACAAGACCACATTCCTCAGTATAGCTGACGGCTTGAGGAAACAGGGAGTCGAAGAAAATTTAAACAAATGGATAACAGAAATGCTAGCTAACAGAGCAGCAACCATAAACGACTCCAAAGACACTAGATGCCTAGTCACGAGAGGCTGCCCACAAGGCGGCGTACTATCACCGCTGCTGTGGATACTAGTGGCAAACGAGCTATTGGAGTCACTCAATAAGGACGGCATATACACAGTCGGGTATGCTGATGACCTAGCCATAATGATATCGGGACTTTTTGAATCAACACTGTGTGAAAAGATGCAAAAAGCGCTCCGAATTGTAGAAGCATGGTGTGGGAAACACAACCTATCCGTGAACCCAAACAAAACAGAAATTGTTCTGTTCACGCGCAAGACAAAGCTGCCAAATCTGGAACTTCCAACACTGTTTGGCACAAAACTCAATCTATGCAAAGAAGTCAAATACCTGGGGATATGGCTCGACAGTAAACTCCTTTGGGGCAAACAACTCGAACATGTCACAACCAAGGCTACAAACGTACTATGGCAGTGCACACGAGCGGTAGGCAAAGACTGGGGACTCAAACCCAAGCTCTGCAGATGGATGTATACAGTCATGGTGCGACCAGTATTAACTTACGGAGCGGTAGTATGGTGGCCCAGAACAAATCTCACCACCACCATAAACAAGCTCCAACAGGTCCAAAGACTAGCATGTTCGCTTATCAGTGGATGTACAAAATCCACTCCCTCGGCAGCGCTAGACATCATACTAGGCATGACACCTCTTCACTTGCACATCCAGCAAGAAGCAATGGCGTCTGCCCTCAGAATCAAATCAACAAACCAGTGGAAGGGAAGTAGCAGACTGACCAACCACTGCAGGATTATAGAAAAAGCGATATCTATAGTACCAGAAGCCCAGAAAGGGACGGACAGAATCGCTACAACATACCTATCTAATAAAAGATATGAACTCATGACAGAGGAGATGTCGCCTGACGACGACTACATACCTCCTACTCTATACATCTATACAGATGGAGCCAAGAAAACAATAGGCGCAGGCTGTGGCTTCCACTGTCCGGAAACTGGTATGGCAAGGGCTCAGCCCCTAAATCGGACCACGACAGCCTTCCAGGCGGAAACCGTGGGGCTAACACTGGCGGCAAAAGAAATACTGTCGGAACTTGAACGACCGTCAAGAACTAGACAGGCTCACAAAATAATCTTCACTACAGATAGCGCCGCACTGCTAAATGCACTCAGGCGACCTGACACAAGATCGAAGGCGGTGGCAGAATGCCATACAGCACTACAGAACCTAGCAACCGCACATAAGGTCAGTTTAAAGTGGACCAAAAACGATGGATCCTGCCCAGGGAATGTCAAAGCCGACTCCTTGGCAAAACAGGGGGCGAAACTAGTCCCTAGTTCATCGGACAAAATCCTGACACAACCGCCAACAGCGGAAATAAAAGCTAGACTGAATCAACATTCAGTACAAGAACACCAAAAGTTTTGGAACAAAAGAACGGACAGCAAGCACACTAAGATGCTTCTACCGAATATTGATAAGAAACTGACGAACACACTCATGAAGATGAGAAGAGAAGAACTACGTACAATGGTAGGAATTATAACCGGCCACTGCGACCTGAATCACCATCTGTTCAAGATGGGTGCGACAGACAGCGTGATCTGCCGCGGTTGCTTCGCAGAGGAGGAAACCGTAGAACACGTGGTTGTGCACTGCACAGCTACAGAAGAGGCCAGAAAGAAGACTGGGCTGAGGAAAATCCTGGAGACGGGTCCAGATGACCCTACCGGGAAACTGGAACACACCATCCATCAACCCAGGGTCCTGCTCCGCTATTTTGGGGAGCTGGGCTGGCTGGGGTAGAGTTAGTACAAAAAAAAGGGGTCAATGCACAATACACCCCACAGCGGGACGTCAGTGCAGACCATATGTAACCCCTTACCCAAATTAGAATTAGAATTAGAGTTTTTTAGTTTCTTTATGAATCAGTGTTCATCTCGCCCAATTAAATTCTTGAACATAAATGAACTATTTTAGTGAGCCGTTACTGTTTTAAAACAGTCGCACGTGCATTATATTATAATTTTCACACGTTTTCATGATTAAAGATTTTGTTCAGTTTATAAACCTAGACGAGTAGCACAAAGAAAATTACATGTTCTGCTCAGAAAACCACCGGTATTAGGTTTATTTTTTAAATTAGCAGCATTAGCATCGTTGAAATTGCTCTTGCAAATATACAAGGTAGAGTCCATTTTGATTCTGTTTAACATTTTTGAAACAAATAAATGATATAATTCACACATTTTAAAATCTATGTCCAAATTTGGATCATTGATTGACTTTCTTTGCGATTATTGGGTGCTATTAAAGTTAAAATACTACGTATTGTGTTAGAGTACTAAAGTCGTGACGTAAGTGAGCGGTGACTATTCAGACAGGCTTTTCGGCAGGGCCCCCACCAGAGCGTTTTGTTTACAGACTGACGCCTCCGCGCCGGCGTTGGCACTCCGCGGCCGGCCTCCACGCGACGCACGCACCGCCATACTACATCAAACACAATACACCGACGAACGTCCCGATTATAAGTGACAACCCGGTAAACCCAGGCCCCGCGAGTAAAAAGTCGGTTCCATAAAAAACTGTCTCCATTAATCACTCACTGACCCGAAGCTAATCAAGCGCTAGTGCATCCAGTGAGTGCCAAAGATCTACATATACGCCTAAACATTATCGTAAGTAAAAAACTGTTTTTACAACTTTGTCTTACCAAACTCGTTTTAGAATAAGTTACGTAAGTTGCTTAGAAAATATGATAATGATGTTTCAAAACTGTAACGCAGAACACTATGTCGGCGTGTAATATTGGTTCCCATCGGACAATGTTTTAGTTGGCTGCTGGTTTTAGGCGCAGTTTCGTGTGTGCCGTACCTGAAGGTCGTAATTTTTATGTCACTTACGCTCCTTTTCGAAATAAAACCGGTTGGGATCTTTAAGCTGGTGAGTAATAAAATTAACATATCGGTGGCGAAGATCAGTGCACGTGTGTTTGTGTGTACCGATTTATGGTTTGAGGGGCGCTTAGAGGAGATGAGTTGCATTACTGCCCCTTATTTAGCACCATCGGTAAATCTTGAAACGCCTTGTCACTCGCATTTCAGGAATTTACTATTGTTTTTAGGGAACGTTCAACCATAGAAGTAATCGATAGGTCCTGAAATTCAGGCCACGACTGCCCGCATTATTTGCGTCATCAATTCCCTCGTTGATTTGCAATGACATTAAGCCCATATTGCTACTCTCTATGCTACTGTAAAGTATTATCATCCAACAGTTCAAATTAAAACACGTTTCACAGAGCAAATCATATTTTTTCATGATGTTTTTGCCTTCTTAGTCCTTGAAGTTATATTTAGGGGCTACAATCTCTATATCTTAAGAGACTGTTGACATAGCGTGGATCCTGGCCGCTTGCTATCTCCAGATAAGGACTTTGCTCTATGTATTATTTGATTTTCTCACTCTACGTAAGACATTCATGTTTGAGCTGGGTTTGTTAAATTGAGTTACACTTGTTCGTAACGAACAAGCTCCTTTGAATTAATACAGATTCCATTATAAACTAAAATATAACACACAATTTATTACGTTGTCTCTAACAATGCGTAGCTAAATAACGTTAAAAATTAAGTTGTTCAAGTAAAGTATTTTAATTATCTTTAATATTTATTTGAGACTCTACACTCGGTAATGCAAATTCGAAACCAAGTAACGGTATTGAACAATATTATATAGATAGTCAATATCGTAATGCAGATAACTTACCAGTGTTATTTGCCTGAAGTTTAGTAATTAATTTCATTTCTAAATAAAAAATATCCAGTGGACCAACTATAAACTGAAATTTTATATATTTAACATAAGACTCACAGTTACATTTCTTTCTTATATGTTTATGCTATAAAATATAAACTAATCTTAAACCAAATCGAGTCTACATTTAGTTATTCCTTTCGGACATGTTTCTCTACAACTCTACAGCATAACAGACTTGAGTTAATTATTCGAAGTAGGTAGCTGAACAGAAGGCCATTAAATTGTAGCTTGTCTATCAATTCATGAATATTTATAACATTGAGCCCTAATAATGATATGTCGACAACTAATCCGACTACAAGAACTATTGGAATGTGAAGTAAACTGGCAGTTTGTTGAATTATATTCTAGTTTAATTGAGCTTTTAAGACTTTGGATAAAACTATAGTGAAATAGGTTCATCTTGTATTGCTTGGGTGGGCCGGATTCCTAATAATCATGAACTCATTTATCATTGAAGTATTTTCCAGCGTGTTCTTACTCATTTAACAAAGCTTATGCCGACTTGCACCAAACTGGTTAAGTTCCTAAACAATTGCTTTACTCGCTTGGCAGTTCTTAAAGGTCCATTTTTTTCATCCGATAATGGTTTATTGTTTAACCGTGCTTTTTTCTGTGGTTATTTCTCCGTCGTATACACACTTGTTAGTAATAATGCCTTTTTCTTACCGACCTCTAGACATCTGACCTTTGTTCGCTTGAAACTTGCCGCTTCGCCTACGTTTCTGACTACGGCCGAACGACGTCGTATCGATTTGGGGAAAGCCATTAAAATACATAATTTTGCATTGATTACTATGGATTCCTTTGTTGGTTTCCTTTGTTTGTCCATTACTTTGTTGTACGGATAAATATACCTATTGTTATCAAAGTACCTGTTAGTTTATTTCGTAGTTATTGATTAAAAAGTATATTAACAATTCTGGTAGTTGAGTTGCGTAATTGCGTTACGTAGCTTGGTTATTTTATCATAAAAGTAGGTAACCCCCCGCAACTTAGTTGAGCTGCGAATTAACAAAATTTAGTCCGCGCCTCTTGAATAACACACACTCAAAATTTCAAGTTTCTATGCCCGTGGTTTCGCCTGTGCGTTGTCTGGAAGTTAATCAGTCAGTCAGTACTAAACCTTCTGTATTATATTGATGCGTTTTAGAATCTCTGCTTATTTACTAACAGGCCAAGAAGAACTGAGAAGCGAGAGATAAAACATCATCGGTGCAATACGAAGTCTAAATTATTTTCTAAATTATATTATTCTTTTGATATTCGTCTTAATAGAGTATTAGTCATATCAAATAACATTTGCCTTAAATTTTTACTCTGCGAGTTTTATAAAACTCTCATAAATGTATAATAGTTAAATGCCTAGGCTAGAGCTTTGATTAGTTATTTAAAACAATCCTTGAAATAAGAGATAACAGCGGCCGTGTTATCGGTCATTCACTACGCGTTCACGTAATTGAAATTATTTGAAAATCGTGGGAATATAGGATTTATAAATATAATCTGAGAGAAACATGTCTTAAAAGCTGCGATGTAAGGCTTCGATCGACTCGATCAATTGGATCGTTGATTGATAAGTCGTCAAGCCTGTTAGCATTGCTCAATAAGGGCTTAGCTAGTTCTTACGAGAATAGTTGACATGGCAGTAGATGAAGGTGATTGACCCGCCGTGCATTTTTTACATCATTCTAAAAGAATATTTGAAACTAGACACACACAACTTTGATCGCGTTGTGCATTTAAAAAATTGTAAGTACGCGCTTCTTGATGACTAACTAATATTATCACCAAATTTAACCATCTCCACGTTCAGTATTTTTTGACCTGTGCATTATGTGTGAGTTAGTCAGTTTAGGACCAAGTCTTCTATAAATATTGTTTGATTGACAAGTTGACTACCCGCAACTTTGTTTGCGTTGCGAATTTTTGAAATTCCTTCCTTAGTACGCACTTTCAGCTCTTGACGAACGCATCCTCTTGGTTTCAAGTCTTTAGGTTCATTGGAATAGCTTGAAGGCTCTCTGTCAGTTAGTCAGGACCAAGTCTTTTATTAATATTGATTGATTGATGAATAACAACTTAATTTTTTATCTTATATTCTTTCGGATTCCCATCAGCGATTTCTGAAGTAGAATTTCTCAAAGTCAATTCAGTTAGATGTCGAGCCTTACTTTCAGTGGGTGCTTGCTTAGCTACAAGCGACCACTCAATATCTGGGTCGCTGAGTTCCACTTTATCCGATTCAGGACAGATGAAAGTAATTATGTGATTTCGTTTTCATCCAACCAGTTCATGGTGGGTCTCTACTCAACCTACTACGGTATCTTTACTTGTTGCTATAATGTTTTTCTGTTACTATTATTACATCAGATGTATCATAGAACTGTGATGTTGAACTCAAGAAATGAATCCGATAATTAATGTTTTTCTGTTACTATTATTACATCAGATGTATCATAGAACTGTGATGTTGAACTCAAGAAATGAATCCGATAATTACATGATTGGATGACTAGCTAGAATTATGTCGCTTAGTTAGTTTACCGTTATGGTTTTTGTTAGATTTTTTTTAATAAGTCTAAATATGATGTAACTGTTGCCATTCCCAGTTAAATGTACTACACCTACTCTACTGTACCTACTCTGCAGTCTGTCCAAACATTCCAATTTTATTGACTTATTTTATGCCTATTACACAAAGCTCTATAAATAAATCAACTCTCGTTCAATGGATATTTTCTTACCGAAAGTAAAAGTTTACTTTCGGCATCTCGTACAGATGAAAGTAATCCAACTGACTAGTTTGTATTAGTTTCGCTCTCGACCACTTCTACTGCCATTCCCAACGTTGCTAAAGCAACACTTTGTGATCAGTGCGACCTAAAACCTTCGGACGAATTATTGCTGCTTAAGTTGCCAGATCTGCATTTTCGTATAAAGTTTTTAGTGCGTGATTTTGGTTCCAAGAGGCGTTTTGAAATTCTGAGTGCATATTGAGTGGATGTGCAAAAAAGCGAAATTCAGTCGTGATTGCGTAGGTTCAAGAGAAAGTTAACGTGGTATCGCCTGCGCGTGCTCTCGCAAATTTACGTATCGATGACGTGCGAGTTGCGAAAATCTATTTAAAAAAATTGCAGCGAAATAATGTATTTATGTAGGTGAGTGTATGCATGTTTCATGATGTGTAAGTAAATGAAGATAGCGAGGCGAATGATGCTAACAGCGTGAATTACTCGCAGTTCTGTCACGAAGTGGCATCCTATTGTGTTTTATTTCAGCCCCATAGTTACAAAATACTTTTGAATTATGTTCTGCTCTGATTACACTTATAACATTGATGGTAATATTGGTGAGTTAAAGCGACACTAGACTACATATTTTTTTTATGCTTTATACGATGATTGTAATGTAACCGTACGCTTCCTTAAGTTTCGAGGTCGTGGCTGCCTAACTTTAAGCTCTCGTACTCATTCATTGAAAGAGAAATTGGTGTCATCACTGAATTCACACTGTATCCGCTGAACCGTACGCTCACTGTCGAAGTAAAAGTGTTCCAAAAAATTTACGTCGCGAAATAACATTGCGATTTCGCCGTAACGAGGTCATAGATGTGGGTCGAGTAACAGCTATATTAGTTAGATTTGATTTTTGTACATTTGTTACAATTGTAGAGTCAAGGTGGCGGTTCAAGGTCATTGAAATTTCCACGTTGTTAGTTACCATTACTCACAATTTGGAGATGAAAAATGATCTTCGAACAAGGTGATTGCTCACTGTGAGCGTGATTCATTAATTTCATGGTTGGGAGACTTGAAAATCTGTTATCGCATGCTATTTGTAACAATCGTACATTTTCTATGATGTCTGATGTATGATACAAGTGATTTTAATTCTATGATATATCATTTATATATTTTATTAAATCTTCTTTTACAATTGGTGAACCTTCTTGGTAATGTTCTGTTTCCAACTTGTTTTATTAGGCTATCTTTAAGATAAAGATAGAAGATCTAGAAGATATAATGTTCCTGAGCTAAACATAAATATCGACAGCATCACTGTTAGTTGCCTTGTATCAGATGCGTCTTGAAAATTATAATTTTAAACATCAACATAAAATATAGATAAGTATCTAGAAATCGAGAGTTGCGAATGAAACAATGTTTCTACCGCCATTCAAGATACTAGAGAAAATTTATAGTATTTTATTTTAGGTGTGTTACATTTACAAATTAACTCTGCTCTGATCATATTAGTTTTGTTTGAGGTAAAAATTTAGTTAGAATTCAAATCGTTTTAATGTTTTTTTTAAACTAATAATTGTAAGAATGCGCAGTTTTGTTTTGCTGATGGTATTTTATATTCTTTACTCAGCTTTGTGTGTGTTTTTGTTGTATTCATGGTCATTATTCGGCTCTGTTGTTAAAGGTGAAAAATACTTTCGTGTCACAAAACGTGCCTCTTCTGGTTGTTACGATAGCTGAAATAATTTGTTGGTCATTTGTCTGTCTAAATAACATAGATAACAAATAAAGCCATTGAACTTGATTTTGTTACTTCTGGAACTCAGCGGTGCTGTGACTAAAGATAACCTCGAATGAAACTTGATTCCAAAAACTGTTTGAACTCTTCGAAAGATAAACATATTAAACAACAAATAAATTAGGTATTGACTCTACGAAGATAGTACAAGTTAATATTGAAAAGGGACACGTATATAGAACGACTGCTTGCGTTGGAAGGCGAAGAAGGCAAGTGCGTTGTATAATTTATATTATAGGTATATTAGGTAAGGTAATGCACGAAAAAACGTTTCATACAATGACGCGGAAATAAAAACTAGGAATTATTGAGTTCAGCGGAGCTCGTCATTCCAGATTGAATTGTGAGCGGAAGAAGTTATATTTAGTTTAGTTACTTATTTATTTTTTATGCAGATTTAATAAATTTCAATTAAATAGTATATTGAAATAATAAATAGGTTTGTTTAACAGTCATGCTTTCTAGACTGGCCATTATTTCGAAAATTTCGCAATCTTGTTTTCTTTCTTGAAGTAGTAGGTAATAGGGCAATTGTGTTTATTTGTTAAACCCACTAAATAAGGGGAATTATGATTATTTTTTATTCAAACAAAATCCTAATGAGTTCCTAAATCATCAAAGAATCGAAACAAAAATGTATGCTCTACAATTTAGAGCTCATTTTGTTAGAGTTAACAATATCACCCTGCAGGCTTATTCTGGTAAAACGCATTTTCTATTTTAAGCCCCAGGATTATGTAATTGTTATCCCTGAAATTCTGACACCTCCAGTTTTAAAAAATCTTTGAAGTCACCAAAAAATCCAATGCGTCGCTTGTAGTTTTTGTTATCTTTAAGAGGTGTATTTTTTGTTAGGTGGAAGACTTTTCTTGTTTGACCAAGACAGGATTTTACACCTGACTATACAAACAGTAGCCAGGTGTTAATACTCTTCCATATATTAGTACCTACCCACCCACCCATGAGACCTGTTTTATTTTTACTGTGTCGGTGGAAAAAGAACCTATGCTCTTTTGAATTTTTATTTTTCGTTTTAAAAATGAGGTTGACGCCATGAGTCGCCCTTGAAATATCTATCCAGTCAGAATAACTAGACAGTATGCACGATTTAAACGGGCATTATTTGCGTAAATGTGTAATTTATACGCGCTATTTCTGAAGATTGCTCTATGTAAATTGCCAAAAGTTTTTCCCAGTTTGCCAAAAGAGTGCACTAACACAATGTTGTTGTATTATCTCTGACACTGCTTAAACTTGTGTGGTAAGATTTCACCAGTTGTATGTAAATTGTCGATTCGACACAATCCGTGCTGGGCGTTTATTTGACAGCGACATTTTTATCACCCCGCCCAGAGCCTAAACTCACGATACACGGTTTATCACTTTCACTTCACAGGTAGGACTTCACTGCATTATCTGAATGTCCATATTGTATTCATGCTATATTTTAGTAGGATTCGTCTGGTGTAATTCATTCTTGGTCTTTGAAAAGCTCTGTAATATTATTTTTAAATGTTATTTTAAACAGTGCATTAACCCCAAGACTTGGTTCACAAATTTCATTACATCAATGCCTGAATTGATATTACCTTCAAATGTAACATCAGTTGCTGCCATCACTCGTGACGCCTGTTAAATGATTACAGGGTAGCGTTTCGTTTCTTCATTTACACGTTCCACTTTGTCCAATAAGTGGGGTGAGTAGTGTCAAATTGACGGTACCTAACCTACTGCCTACCTAAGTACCTACCACTGATTTGTACGTGACCTCGCCCCGTTACAGATCTACTTAACTCCAATCTTCAAACCTAAGAGTAAATCTCTTAGGTTTGAAGATTGGAGTTAAGTTTTTTTATTCACTTTCTTGTTTGTCTGTCTGTCTGTCGTTCCTAGTGGTATCTTGCAATTTCAATTTCCAGCACTTCTTGATTAACACCGGCATGAAATTTTCAGGGTAGCTAACAACTTGATGACAATGCGTTCTAAAATCATAAAAACAGCTATATCTAGTAAAGGAAGCGAGATAGAGTAAAAGCAGGTGTGATTTAAAAATGGTTTAAATTTTTTATACATATTTCTTATTAATGTCTGCTTTCCGAAAATACTCCTGTACAAGAGCTGCACGATGCTTACGCAGTTTGATATAAGTTAAAGAGCAACAACATTTCTGAATTCGGAGTAAGTTTGCTTGGTCAATATGTAGATAGTACGTGTATAAATCATTTACATTGTTAGTGTACCTACCTACTGTCATCGATTTAAAACTGTGTTATGCAGATTTACTTTGCTTATCTTTACGGCTCCAATTCTCTCTTCGATACTTTGACTCGGGGGTCTTGGCCGGAGCTCCCAACTACCAAGTATCAGTTGAACAATGTCAAGGCGTTGTTTGGTTACGACTTACGAGTCTCACGTATACACGGCATTGCACAACGGATTCACTTCTCGCTGACACAACAATAGTTTGGCGGACAGATCTTAAATCTGGAATAAGGTTTTTATTATGGTAAATATTAAATGGAGAATAACGGATAACCATTAGCTAAATTCCAAATGATCTACTTACAGATGTGAACTATCGTATTGGTATTCATAGAGTTCTTGCGCTGCTAATTGAATTAGTCAATTAATCTTGAATATTGTTGATTGTCCGTTCTCGTGGATTTACTTTTAGTTTATATTTTTGAGTTATGATGTTTATTTGTAGAGCAAATTATGCCTTTATTTACGCGGGTGGACCACTGGGCCGTGGGTGTATAGATAGAGAGAAAGAGGAAGGGCCAGAATGTGTCTCCCTCTGTTGTCTTACAATGTGTGCTAGGGATAATAAGTTAGGATATCTAGACAGTAGAGCACAGCGCTCTGGGGCGCCTCCTGTCAGAACTTGGTTTATGCTGGCACACCTACTCTGCAGATTGCCTTCGCACGACTGTCAACTTCCCTGAGTTATTAGCTTTAATAAGAATCGTTGTATTTTATTAAACCTTTTAAGAGACCAATGATTTATTTAAACAGATTGCTACTTCGCCTTTAATTATCATTCGAAGGCAATTCAGAGATTTGCATTGTGATAAGTTAAAAGTTCAGCGACAGATCACGGCAAGTAATTGATACCACTTGTTGCGCATAATGGCGCCACGCGCAAACTGCTCTTTGATATTGTAAAAAAAAACTACCAAATTAAAAAACGATTTGCGTGGTAATGAACTAAAAACGAACGAAAAACGTTTCGTTTTTAGTTATCACAATGCAAATCTCTGAATTGCCTTCGAATGATAATTAAAGGCGAAGTAGCAATCTGTTTAAATAAATCATTGGTCTCTTAGTGCTGCTGTACTGTTTAAATTAATACATGCGTTAAGCTGTATTTGATTTGCAAATTTTAAAGGGTGCTTGTGATCACGCAAGTAGGTCTGCATTAATAAGAGCCATTGGATTGGCTGGCTTTTCAATTAAAATTACTAGAACTGGCTCAGAATCTGCATCGGCCGAATCGGGTTTAATATGGAATGCTAATTTATTCATATAAACTCAATGCTATACGAATATATTTATAATTTACTCATTAAGGGTGCACTGTTTATAACTAGTTAATATCATCATAGTTTATTTCTTATTACTTCTGATACGAACACCTGGAATGTTTTGAAAAAATTAAATATTACAATATGAAACGCACAAAAATATCACTACAACGGAAGTTTTTGAATTTTATTGAACAGAACTCGATTCATGTCTGTATCGAATTGGCCATATCTGGTTCCAGGAGTTTTTGTAGTGTTTATTGTCGGTGTATGTATAGTTTAATGGCCTATGTTATTAATACTTTGCAGTCTACGATAAATATGATTGATATTTACGCTAGACTGATGGCTTTTGTTGCATCTACATTGAGGATAAACCCAAGTAAAGAAATATAGTCTACCCCTTTGATTCTATTGCAAAACATTTCAATTCAACTTTTCATTCTTTATTATATTTCTGTCGTGCAAAACTCAAATCTGTTATAGATATCTAGACTGGTTCTAGGTTCTTCCGCTGATTTACTATAATGTGTCTGCCGGTGCTGCAGGGTATTGAGCCTTAAATGATTAAGCCTAGTTTATAGTAAAGATTAATGTCGAGTGTAGTGTCATCGGCAGCAGGTATCTGCATATTTACCTTGACCGCGCACGTTGTCCTCTCACTTATACCAGTATTCCATGATCACACGTCTTCGATGCGCATGCGATGCTAACGAGCGTCATGCTCTATGTCTAATGCCTATGACTTATGTTCCTTGATCACGAATGTTGCAGACTTCTGTACGTGGCTAGTGAGCGTAACTCGATTTATTAACTATGTTTTTTAATTTAAAGTTTAAAAAAAAATCGCGATATGAAACATTTATTTTTATTTTTTATTATTTCATCTCGAATTCTGAAAATGATTCCGTGACTCTATTCCCGAAACATGAGTTTTGTTTGGCTATTTGTATGATTTTTCATACAGAACTGAAGATGATTTTTGATGTGGGTTGACGTTCTTCTCGTTTTCATTTTGTTTTTGAATTTAAGCATAGTTTTTGTCTCCCATATGAGTAGGTATAATGAGTGTTATATGTTATTATGCAATGATTTATTTACCAAGAGATGGATCTTCATTTATGTGTGTATTGTGTACTTATACATATGTATTATTGGTAAAAATAAAAAAAGTAAACAAAAAATTCATTGATTCAAATCGTTATTTTATTGACTGCTGCGTTCGGTTAGGCTTTTTTCATTCAATTTATGCCAATATATTATGGTCCAGTGGCGAATCATTATGATTCATTGGTACTGAATCGTGGAAGGAGATTAAATAAATCGTGTTTGATTGACCGCTTGATTCGCCGCGTGTCTTCAGTTGCCAGGGGCTGGTGTATGATGTTATGATGGTAGGTGGTAGGTAGCGCACCGGGGCGATTCTAAGTGCAAGGCAACAATATTAGACAAAAATTAGGTCTGATCCGTTAAGAACGCGGGATGCATAAATAAATTAATAAAATATTTTCATAGTTATTATAACTTCTGCCCATTATAGCAATTAAGGATATATATATCTCTCTCTGGTACTTGTTTACCGGGGCAGCTCAGGATTCCAATAACTACTTAGGTACAGTGACTGTTGTCAAACCAACTACGTAGAGGTACAGTAACTGTTGTCAAACCAACCAACACTAAAGCCAAGGTAATTGGCTCAGGGAAAGAAAGGAAGGGCAGTAGAAAGTCCTTAAAATATTATGTATTAGATCACATTATGCATCCTAATTAAATCCGACCTTGATTAGCATGCGTTAATAAAACTATATTTTAACAAATTAGCCGCGTGTATCAATGAAAGTTGTTTCTGAGAAATGTAGGTGAGTTTCTCATGCTCGTGGCGTTATCGTGATCATTTGAGCGATGAATAGGGCGTTCTACAAAATTGCAAGGAGCCCTGGCGGACAGTAACCTGCTCCACGAGTAGTCTTATTTGCTGCGTCCCGTTATCACGGGAGCGATAGCGCAGCTCGATAACTCGACCATTGCATTGCACAAGCCGCTTATCTTGAAATGCAGTTCACTGTGCGCTTCTCATATCACCAGTCGTGAAAAAAAAAACATCGACTTATTCACCCTTTAAACGTTTCCAATACTTATTTAATCGTGCTCTATGCTCGGATAGTACTTGAACTGGTCAGTGCGCAGCCGGTGTCGCCAGTGGTCATCGGCCCCCATCGGTGAGTTTCGCAAGTCCAGTTAACCGTACGAGTCGATCACATTAATATTCTGCAGTAGCTGTTATTGCGAACCTAGCGTTTGCGTCTTCTCCGGCACGTACTTTGGTGGATATTATGATTGCAATCACACTATAAGCCATTTCACTCGGGGAAAGGTTACGTGACACTTCGGTACATGTTTATAAATAGGAGCTTAAAAAAGGTCTTAGAAAAGACAAAAGACATTCCTCTGCGTCGAGACGAGAGGGAATCTTCGTCGAAGGGCGGAGCGCAGACGGCTTTCATCGTGTATAAATGCGTGCCTGACAAAAAATGGATAGACGACCAATAAAAACCCCGTGTGGGGAGCAGTCGAGGGGCGGGCGAAGCGGGTGCACTGCGGGCCGCAGTAATTGCACATGCAGTCGGTCTCCGCCGCGCTCGACGGGTGCGCGCACGCAGCCTCCTCACTCCTCCACCCTCGCAGCTTCCGAGCGAGCCGCTCTCCCGTAACATACATAGTATGCGCACGAGTCGCCTTCGTCTTGACTCCTCGATTTCGCGACCATCGCCATTTTCTGGGTGCCGTTATCCGGAAGCTTCGGCGTCATAGCTCGCGTGCGTTCTGTTTCCGCTCGGGCGGTTGCCGTAGTTTAGGGGTTGTAGCAGCTTCGTCTGCAAATCATGACGTGAGTCATAATTTTACATTAGCTTTTTTATTATAA
The DNA here is from genome assembly GCA_932526365.1 of Lobophora halterata. NCBI lineage: Eukaryota > Metazoa > Arthropoda > Insecta > Lepidoptera > Geometridae > Lobophora > Lobophora halterata. The sequence continues at coordinate 11,008,356 of OW052002.1, forward strand.
ACATTTATTTATGATATTTTTGTGTTGTCGTAGGGCGAGCGCAGAGGCAAAGATACCGTCCGTGGAGGCGGGTTCCCCGGGCGCGGAAGACGCCATGAAGGGAGTGGAGGCCACGGCCGAGGAGCAGGAGCGGCTGGCGACGGGTAATAACAATGGGTCGCTGGACTGCAAGCTGCCGGCGGAGCGCGCGCAGCCCTCGCGCGGCGCCTTCCACTCCACGCACACTTTCATGCTCGTCTTCCTCTCCGGATGGGTGCTCCAGGGCATGTTTCTCACGTACTTCGTGAGCGTCACCACCACCGTTGAGAAACTATACGGAGTCGAATCGAAAACGACGGGCACCCTACTGGCCGCGACGGAGATCGGTCAGATATGCACGGCGCTGTTTCTGACGTACCTGGCGGGGCGCGGGCACCGGCCGCGCTGGATCGCCTGCATGATGCTGGTGCTGGCGGTGGGCGTGATCGGCTGCGTGCTGCCGCACCTGCTGTACGGCACGACGCTCCTCGGCGCGCACCTGGACAACCATCAGACGGGCGCCGCGCCCGTGTGCTACACCTACCCGAACTCGAGCGAGGTGTGCAACGGCGCCAAGCTGAGGAGCAACGAGACGCGCAACGAGATCACGGCGATCGTGATCCCGTGGCTGTTCTTCTGCCTGCTGGTGGTGGGCGTGGGGCAGACGGGGATCGCCACGCTCGGGATTCCGTACGTGGACGACAACGTTGGCAGCAGGCAGTCACCGTTATACATGGGTGAGTCATCACCGTTTACATTTTTGCGTACAAAATAGAACCGGTAACTCGAGCTTTTACAGATTTTTAAATGTTTTTTTAAAAAACTCGTTCAATCAGAGCCTAACCACCGCCCGCCCACCGAGGCGTGCCGCCCTCTGTGCATTGCGTAATTAACGAGTTGAAGCACACGAACATAAATTAATAGCATTGCATTACAGGTTGCACATTGACTGCAACACACCATGGTATAATGAACACACGCCCAAGCAATTATTTGATTACGTATCATTGTATTCGCCGAAATTGGTTACCATTTTTGTAGGAGGATAATGTCTAAATGGTAGAGTTATGGTTTCATGTTATCGAAAATAACACGTATCGAGCCAGCGAGCAAAAAATACAATTGTTGTTTGGGCGGTGCGGCGGCGTTGGTACTGTTATACACGAAAGCCAAGTAAAAAGTCGTACAAATACGGTGGGATGTGTAGCGTACTTTGTTGCGTATTGCTATATTATACAGGGTCAGCCAAAAAGTGACTTTTTGAGAAAAAAAAATAAAAAAGTCTTACTATTAATTAAGTTATGATTTTTTAAGGTGCTCCGGAAGTAAATTCGAAAATATACATTAAAAAAATCATAACTTCTAAACTACTAGAAATCGCGGAACATACATGGGGTATTTTCGGATACACCCAGGTGTTTGGAGGTGGAGATTGGTGGAGGAGCAGGTGGAGATTTCAAATCTAAAAAAAAAAATTGACGTCACTTTTTGATTACCCTGTATATGATTCCACTTGAGTTTTTACCATGCTCTCTTCAAGCTCTACCTGCTATCAGGCCGGATGGACTTACTAGTACTAGTAATCAATTTATATTGTAGTCGTCGTCGATTGCACCTATCTATTGTGTACGTACATCAACAAAATAAAGCTCGAAATTATTTGTTAATTAAATTGTTGTATCGACTGTACTCGTACAAGTTCAGACTATAGAGTACGGTAGAGTTACTTTCGCATTGTTTTGTTACGATATCGTATCTTATGCGTTTGCTGCACAATAACATTGATACTGCATTTGCAATCGACGCTAAAGTATTCACCCTGAAGTAAGCTCAGATAAGTCCGGTTTTTAGATTACTCGCTTCACTTGCGTGCTAGGTTGAAACTAGAAACTTCTTCGTATCTATGGCTCGTACTTAGATTGTGTTAGCCTGTAGACTCCACTGTAGTTTCAAACTTTGTATAACCCCAAACCATATACAAAAAAAGCGATTCTCTATCTTCCGTACAAAGATATGTCTAGATAACTGATAGAAGAAATACTTGATTTTTTTGTAATAGATGCATCAGACATTACTGTTGTTCAATTCATTGCAAAAAACTTTGTTACTTCCCTGATGCGGGAATCGAACCCACGACACCACGGCGGACGGGACGTGTAAATATAGAGGCAACAACTAACTTACCACTCTACCATGTATGTCGTCATAATATAAACCTACTAATACAAAATACAAATACAAATTATTTATTTCGAAAACAGGTTACATAGTAGCAGTTTAACAAATGGACCCCGCACTAGGGCTAGCCTGTATCTCGGGGATCCGAAAAACGATTTCCAGAATTACAGAACATATTAGAATTAGAGAACATGCAAGACACTGGATTTTTATCAAGTTGTTAAGTTAATTAAATTAATAAAATACTTGTTGACTTTTTTATAATTCTCATAGGTTTTTAACCTTACCTGCGGCCTTGTTCTGATTTATGTGGGGCTAAGAATAGGAGGGCTATGGCTATTTTAGTCGCAGGCATTTCGCCATTCGGAGAATTCACCTTTTTCTCTTCTATAGAGTAAGCATACTGTGTATTATTTTCTTTTAGTCAATGAAGGCATAATTTGACACATTTGGATTAACAATGTATGACGTGCATTTATCCCCGGTTGAGAAAAGCGAGATATGAAACTTTTCTTTTCAACCGACTTTAAAAAACGTAGTAGGTTTTTTTACGCGATTGTATTTTTTTTGTGTTAGTTAAGTACCTCAGATTTTTGTCATATATCTACCAATTTGGAAAATTCCTTTTTCATTTAAATTCTGAAAAAAATCTTATAGTATCCGTTCAGTTGTTTAATATTGAATACTAAATAACTAATAAAATATGAAATTAAAGTAAACCAAATTGCGACTGTGACTTTCAGTGGTGTTTACGGTCACTAAAACAGTCAAATTGAAGTCGGTTGTAGTATGTTTTTGAAAAACTTTTTGTTTGTTAGGTTTTTGAGTTGGATGTCTTGGTTCTGCACTTAAAGCACTCTCTGAATGTTCTGAATGTACATAGATTTTTTATCAGGTGTGTATATAATGTTTCTCTGCTAAAATGTTAGTTTGAAATCGAAAATCTAATTGATATTAAATTCTTAATTATTTTTTGACCTTGCTGTGAATGTGTACCAAAACAATGACTTGCGATTATGTTCTCGTTAGTTTTGTTATAGAGTTTTTATATTTATTAGAGCCGGGTTTTTCTTAGAGCCTTTCCATACAATATTGTATGTATGCTCAAGTAGGTAAGTATGAGATAATTTGTTGCTTATTCTACTAAAAATAAATATTTTGGACATTTCACACAGCGCCATCTAGCCCCAAACTTAGCAGAGCTTGTGTACTATGGGAACCAGATAACTGAGAGATTACTTATATACCTTTTTTTTTGTAAATACGTACATAGAATAAATAGAAAACACCCAGACTTAGGATAAACATCGATGTTCGTCACACAAATGTTTGTCCCGAAGCTGGAATCGAACCCGCGACACTCGGCGTAGCAGTCCAACGTACTTGCCACTCGACAATCCGTGTCGTCGTATTATTATTAAAAGAAGGCTCTCAAAACACAGATGCTGACATGCACCAAACTTTCAAAGTTCCTAAGCAATAACTTTACTCACTTGACAGTTCTTAACGGTCAGAATCTGTACTGTTAAGAACTACCAAGCGAGTAAAGTAATTGCTTAGGGACTTTGACAGTTTGGTGCAAGTAGGCAAGAAAATAGTATGATCTAAGATGACTACATTTAAGATGACAACTAATGTAGAGTTTACTCTAATGAGGACCCTGTTCTCATTAAACCTGAATTTCTACCCAAAGTCAAAATAATAAGTAAGAATCCGATACCCGTTCGGTTTTGCACTTATCTAATAAAAAAGTTACATATTCAAGATTGAGCTCGCCACCCATCTTTCCGAGACTAAATGATTTATACCACCAATTCACAATAAAAAATTTCAAGATCAAAATGTGTCAATAACCAACTTCAAATTAAACAGAACAGTAAGCAATAAAATTACCCTTTTTCCCAAGTGAATTCTTTTACAAACCAGTTTTAAGTCGTACCATTCGACGCTTCACTTGATTTTTGGCATCGACTAAAAAGTGGTAAGGAAAAAATTTCACGTGATTAATGGGTTAATTAATGTATTCCGTATTTTATTGCTTACTTTCAGTTTAATTTAAAGACAGCATATTTTTTTTGTTAAAACGTAATGATGTAAATCACAAGCAACCGGTTTTACATTATATAACCTATAAGGGAATAGGGACATAAGTTGTTGATTACTGTGTCTATTTCCAGAAGTAGGTCAGGACAGTCATCGATAGACATAATTATGTTATCTGTTATAGACGGGTCGACATTTAAATGATCATTTTGCATTCAATTGTCACTGTTCATTGTAAAAGCCATGTTAGCCGAGTGGGAGGTGCCTCAACTTTCAATCCGCAGGTTGTGGGTTCGAACCCGGTTGTACACCAAATGATTTATCTGTTCAAAAAATCTATGTGTGCATTTAAAACACGTGCTAAACGGTTAAACATCGTGAGGAAACCGGCATGTGTTAGAATCTAAAGTTCTAAAACATGTGTCAAATGCACGAAAGGAGCCTCTTTGAGGCGCACTTGGAATCCTTTCACCACACTGGTTCGAAAGAACTAGTGACACGATAAGAAGAAGAAGAAGAAGAAGAAGGAGACCTATAAGGGAATAGGGACATGTAGGGTGTTGATTAATTACTGTGTCTATTTCCAGAAATAGGTCAGGACAGTCATCGATAGACATAATTATGTTATCTGTTATAGACGGGTCGACATTTAAATGAACATATTTTGCATTCGATTGTCACTGTTCATTGTGAAAATAAATATGTGGATACTTTATACAATTGTACTTGATATGCATTATGCAATATTCTTCTCACTGACCTTCCTCATCATTGTATTTAATTAAAAATAACTACTTATATCAAGCTAGTTAAAATTTATAACAAAATAGGTGCAAACTGAAGGTCATCAACGAGTTAAATTGACCTGTGAGGTGTGTTATAAACATATACTTGATTAGTTACAAAATTACTTTATCATTGTTTATTTTATATTATTTTACAGTATTTATATGACCCTTGAAAAATTCCAACTGTATCTATCCCACAAATGTAGCAGAATTTGTCCTGTCAAAGTAGCTTAATCTTTATATTCGGTCTGTAATATTCGTTGCATGCATTCCCATCCTACTTGCATTCAATAGTTGCTATTTCAGTGCAAAAGTGTGTCAGTGTGACGGGACGTCTCGGCGACAATTTAGTTACTTGCTGCGTCTTCATCAGCGCTTGCGTATTTATGCTCCAAATTGTGTCAGTCACGCGATCGAGGAGGATGCGGGCATAATTAGGCTAAAGACCGAAACGAAAAAATACTGTGGCAAGAAATAACAAAGGTATCTTTTTACCCGACTGCCAAGGAAGGGTTTTTCGTGCGTATCATGAATGTATGTTTTCTTTGTTACCTCGTATCTTCCAAACGGCTGAATGGATCTGGTCACTAAAAGTATCGTTAGATTTGTCTTAATAACCCGAGTGTCCTTAGATGGGTTTTTAAAATAAATTACCAAAATGGCGGATTTTTGGCGCTGAATAGTGAGTCGTTTATAAATTTTTGTTTACCAGACCTATAGAGTAGGGTATCAGAATGAAAAAAAATAAAAGGAGATTTCTCAAAAATATATATATATGTTAAAAGTTAATTTCGAATAATGAATCAGCAATCAATGCATAATATTTAAGCAATCGGGTTTTCAGTTTTTACAAACTTTAAGCTTGTTAGAATAGTTGCTATAGCCCAGACAATCAATTATATGTCCATGTTCCCGTATTGGTTGATACAATTTTGCTTCATAAGCATTTGCGAAAAGATCTCTAAAAGTTGAGAGACGTGAGTGTAGGTATTCTTTCGTTGTTTTTTTCTCATATTTATATTTGATTTCATCAGCTAAACTCTGACATGAATACCGTGACGAACGTATGTGGAGCATTTGGAACCAAGCCAAATTGTGGTTTTATTTGACCTAAAATGGTTCTCGTATTTTTTAAAATCATTTTTTCCTTAATATCTTCACCGTTATTTAATTCCATGAACAGTCAGCTGCAAAGACATGTATACACTGCCGAGCTTTTAAATTTGTACCTTTTTCTTAATTTTGCAAAGACATTTTTCTCTTCTGACAAGATGACTACATTAATTTGAAAATGTTTGCGTGCACTTTTCTTTGACTTCAGCTGACAGTAGTGTACATCTTAATATGTATCTACATCTGTAGACGAGTCCCAAAATTTATTAATTTTGGTGTAAATATGCCCTGTTTTTATGACAAAATGTAGCTGCTGCTCTGAATGAATTATGTTCAGCTACACTGTTAGAATGCACTTATGCAACTTTTTCGCGATTAAGCTATCAAATTGCTTTCCAACGCAACCGTGCGGTAGTTGTCATAGGTCAGTACATTTGCAACATCATGCGAGATTAAATTACAAATGAAAGTGAGATTAGATACTGTGTTTATTGATAATAACATTTCACTTTTGATTAGTGTACTCTGTTGTTTCCAATTTCCCTATTTGATACTTTTCAGGGCTTTCAAAGTGAAGGCAATTTTAATATCTTTGCACATCTTTATCATTAATAAAGCTCGTTATTAGTTACGTAAAGAATTCTGTTAGCCATTGTCTATTTTGTGTGTGTAAGTCTAAGTGCATCTCTACGAGCGGTGGTATTTTGTAACTTGAATACGATTACTACCGGGAAAATCAATCAAAAATCAACCAATAAGAGACAAGATTCATCACGTAATATTTTAAGTCATCGCGTTGTGCATCGGTTGAACTTCCCCGGTGGTAAGGGCTTCAAGATACAACATAGGGCGGCTGGTCTATGCCATGCAGTCAGTTTTCATGTTCACTAGTGTAGAGCTCTGACGAAATGACGAAAAACAATTTTCTTTATCAGTACTGTCAAAGGGTAGGACCATAAAATAAAATTATCATAACAAAAGAGTGTACGAACTGCGTAAGTTTCGAATGCACTTATGTAATGGTGTTCACTAGTGTAGAGCTCTGACGAATCATTTTTCTCAAAACACTTTTCTCTTCATCAGTACTGTCGAAGGGTAAGACCATAAAATTAAATTAGCATATCAAAAGAGTGTACAAACTGGGAAGTAGCCAAATGTCTGCTTATGTTTGCAATGGTCCCGGTAGAGTCGCACCCTAACAAATATAATTTGCAATTGATGAACAAGTAGTTTCGCCGAAGCGTCGACGTCGTCTCTATTCTTATGTTTCCGCATATAATTAGTCATACGGCTAAATACATGCAACAACGTAATGGGAGCGTTGACCAGAGGTTTTGTTCGGATCCTCAGCTCATCGGAATATCGTGACTAGCAGGTACCATTGTCTAGGTATCACGCTTGTGAAGCCCCTTTGAATTTCCTCAGCGAAAAATTAGTCTCATGTCTAGTTTTTGCAGATTGAACAATCTCACATAACATATCAATCTTTGTCATAGGTATTCAAACGTTTATCGATCGGTCTGTAATGATAATATTATATTGAAAAACATTGCTAGCTTTTGAGTAAGTAACAGAAATCAAGTGTGTATATGTGCTTTAAGGGGTCTTTTCCCGATTGTTCCCACCCCCGGCGTTTCTACTAGGAACAATAGGGTTTTTTTTTTCAGATTGTTCCTACCTTCCGTTTGGCTGGGCTTGCTAGGTTAGCTTTTGAGTAAGTAACAGAAATCAAGTGTGTATATGTGCTTTAAGGGGTCAATTCCCGATTGTTCCTACCCCCAGCGTTCCTACTAGGAACAATATGGATTTTTTTCCAGATTGTTTCTACCTTCCGTTTGGCTGGAAGCTTAGTAACATGAAAACCTGTGTGGTGTTTTTTAATTACTGCTTTATTAGGTGTATCAATAGTGATTGTGGCTGCCAGGTGACCTTATTTACAACAGCAAACACTCAAGGTTATCTCATAGAGCCCTACTGCCTTTCATATCAGTGTTTTTTTAATAATAATTCGTATATTTGTTTATCATAAAAACATACAAAAGTTTAAGAAAGTTTTTGCCCAACAATCTATAGAATAATTTTAAATGGGTTCTTTCTTTTATTGATGCAAACGGCAAAGTAGGTTTATGTTTTTAAAAATTTACGTAAAAATTTCGACACGTTTAATCACAATGTCGACACATTGATCACCTGATTTTCTGTAGGTACTTTTGGACACACCTAAAGATCTACCTATTTATAATAAATCTGTTCGAGTACATGGGGATTTTCCGTGATGTAACCTTATTTTTTTTTATAATTACTCTATAGAGAAACAGAAGCACTGATGCTGAGCGATGGTCATGCATCGGAACCGGTACGGACGAACAAGTACCGCGACATAAAAAAAACTTGCACAACTTGCGGGCACTGGCCGTTTTGAAAAACGATCCTGACGAGGCCATTATTTATTACAAAACTGCATGATGATAATAGGAACGTATATTTATTTTCTGCAGAACGATGGGCACGCAAACCAAACGCAGCTCGTTCGTTTTTTGGCAAGCGATGCGTTTGGGTTCTGCGAAAGATTACATTCGGGACCTAAGTACCTGATTGTTCCTCGGCCAATCACCCCTGTAGCGGGTCTTTTGTTACTTTAATAAACAGGTTACTCAATTTCAAAATCTGACACACTATTCGCGACTTGCGGATTCGCGAAACGGAATTTACCCCTATTGTCTCGTTCTTTGACGCTGATTTAAAGTTTTTTTATTTGGCCCTAAACTGTCCCAAAGTTGAAAACATACTACTTATTTTAGTTATTTATTTTTATGTTAACATATAATTGTTTAATTTTGTAAGCGGAATTATGTCATTTACCTAATCAATGAGATTACAGAGATCGTGGAGTTGCGTTGTATTAATAGCGATAGAATCTATCTATATTAGATAGATCCTCGGTACGCGTACGCAATAAATTGCACACAATTGAAGTTCATCTCTCCAAATTAGCGATGAATGCGAAAGCTTGTTGACAGCCGTAATCTCTCATGCAACACTTTGTTTCGCTGGGTTCGTCGACCCTCAATTACTCCTGAGCCCTAGCCCTATTGAGATAAACGACTGCGGTCCGTCACTGCGGGAGTCCATCTCAATTTGCATAATGGCTATCTCCGCCTTTGTGATTACGACCATTAATGTTTACTACGTTATTAGCTTGAGGTTATAATATCCTCGAATTAAAATTGCTTATTTAAAAGGCAACCTATGAAAGTGAGTCCAGTTTCAGTACATTACAAAATAAGCCTTTTACTTCTAGGTTAAGGATTTTTGCTGCCGCGTTGAGATAGTCGTGTAGCCAATCCTAAATAATCTACAAGTTTTATTAAACTATCAGTAAAATAAGCCATTAATATTTTGTCACAAGCATTTATAAAGTAAGCTGATTTTAAATCCGGAAAAACCTACCCCTAACGCTAAAAACTGAGCTAGCTTCTAGTCGTGGGATCTCTGCGGCTGGTTGCGTTCTATGCACGCATGTCCAGTGGTGCATGCAATAGAAAATGTATGCGACTACACGTTTTAAAACTTGTTTAGATAACATAATATTATTTAACGTTGCGTGCGAAGCGAGAACGGCTACAATTTCGATCATTATTTGCTATGAATTAGTTAGTAAATTGCCTATATACCTTACCGAGAAAAGCTTCTAGTTAATACCCTTAACTTCGTTTGCGTTGCGAATTACTTACCAAATTTATTTTCTTAGTTTGCGCTTATACTTCTTGACCAACATACCTTATTAATTAAACTTATAAAAGTTCAAAATCTCAGTGGTTTGGCCCGGGCGTTGTCTGTCAGTCAGTCAGTAAAATTTAACGAATGATTATTTTGTCTCTAGTATGGTTAGTTACAGACAGGTCTTATGAATGTATAAAATAGAGTCACATACTTCACTGTAGAATAAAATACAGTATACAAAGGATATTGTTCATTCCTGGCCTCAGTGAACACGATGTTCAGAGAAATCCGATTTGTTCAATAAATCGATTAATTTTGGATATTAATTATTGCGTAATATTTTAGTACCCAGATGAACCTAAAAAAAGTTTATTTAATTAGTATTTAATATGATAATATTATCCTAGTTTGTCTTATGATTCATCAAACTAGTGTTGTCATTTACTTTCTTCTGAATAGTAATCGAATAATATCTATTTATTTATGAATCGATATCACGATAATGCAAATTGTCATTATGTGATCGAGGGTGTTTATGCATTTTTTGAAAGTGAATACTTTTTGAAGCGTGCTGAACACTTGTTTATTTGTGGGTATTCAACGAGATTCAGCCGTTATGATTTGCTATGTAACACTTGTTAAGGTAAAGTCAGCACGTGTCACCTTGATGAAGTTTTCACTTCTGTCATGTGGTCAAACACATACCGTTTTTTTTGTTTTTAATAGAAGTTCCTTTACACGACTTTTGCTCAGTTGTTTATTATTCGATCGCTAAAAAAATAAATTCCTTAGAAAAAATCGATTCTTTTAATCGATCGATAATTTTAATCTCTTTTTATACTAATATGGCAGCACAGCACACGTCAAAAAGGATCAAAGTCATGTCATAGTCTTGCTTCTAAAAATAGAGTAGTATGCGAGGCAACTCCTTGACACGACGAGCTCCCTCACTGTGGTACCACGATTGAGTACTCATGTAAGAGCCATTTAATTATTAATCTTATTTCTTGTCGCAAGATACTAACAAAAATAGATAGCGTAGCCATCTCTTATTGTCGCCACGTTTTATGAGTAATATTAATATTAATCTACCCTTAATAGAGTATGCAGAAAAATCATCAAAAATCAAGGCCAAGGTGAACATTCGAGGGAAGAGTGGTGAGCTGGCTCGTCAAAACAAACGTGATGCCTCACTTGCTGGAAAGAGACGCTTCAACTATTGTAGCAACTGTGAAAGCTACCCAAGTCTACATTACATGTCATGTCATTCATTTTGGACATTTGACTGAATATTTTTTATAATTTTTACAATAATTCAATACAATGTGCAATAAAACATGTTTATTAAATAACTTGACCACGAATGCGATAAATTACTTTACACTGGCTTATAATATACTATGTGTGGAGCCAAACGCGAAGAATAAGAATAATCATTTTGTATTTTTTTTCCATTTCAACTTATATTTTGAGGAAGTTTTTTTTACTCTTAAATGGACAATGGATTCTAATGTTGACCTTCACTTGCTTATGGAATTCATATTGCCTGCATTTAGGAGTGGAAACGCAAGCGTATTTATGGCAATGGATGGCTCAGCAAACTGTAAGGTTCATCAATTTCCATTTATTGTTTATTTAATTTAAGTAAGTAATTGTGAAATTCGCTATAACAGATTTCCCTTTATTTATAGATTGGAGCACACTAACATAGGAAGGGAAAATCGTCCCTCAGAACCACCGCATACAAGCAGATTGAGCCAAAATATATACCTATATTGAATTTATTTTATTTGAAAGTAATAATTAAAAAAGGAAAGCAATAAAACAGTACTATTGTAATTGTATTGTAGGCCGTAAAGACGGTGGGTTGCTGTGCTTCATATTGCAACAGTACGGTTCATAAACTGGACAAGGACTACTAAAATAATATGAATCTACCTAGCCAGCTTTTAGATAATGTAATGTATCATATAATTGTGATGAAAAATAGAAAATATGTGAAAAAAACTCATTTTTATTATATAAAACCCTCCGTCGATCATGAACTTTATGAGTGGGATAGTAGGTCAACCGAACATTTTGATACTAAGATATCCTTATATTCTGGTACCTACTTTTAGAAGCTATTAAGCCTCTATCACAATTATACCAAAAATCACTGTTCACCCTAAGCCATAAGCTCATACAAAGTGGCCAATGTCCTTTTCTTATAATTTATAAGGCTTATGTTTCTCATAATCTCGATCAATGTGTCTAAAAATTATATCATCATGCATAAGATTTGTATTATATCGAATTTTCTTGTTTTCAGCTATCACCATCGGAATCAGGGTGATCGGGCCGGCGCTCGGTTTCCTCCTAGGAGCTCTATGCACCAGGGTGTACGTGAACCCCCTCATCGACCCTCACTACGACTCCACCGATCCAAGATGGGTCGGCGCTTGGTGGCTTGGTAAGTACGAGTTATGTACAACTCGGGCGAATGAACATGACACCTGGCTCGAATGACGTTTGTGCAAAGTACAGCGTGGAATTGGATAATCTTGATAGAAAAGAGGTCCTGTAATACTTGGTAATGATAAGTGATGATAAGGCTTCGCAATTAGAGGAAGAACAAACACGGAGGGCGCCGCGCGGGGCAGCGGGGGAAGCATCAAGTTCCGAGCCACGTGTCAGCCAGGTGTCATGTACATTCGCTCGAGTAGTAATTACCTTATTAGTTATGTAATATTGCGTTTCCACTGCTGGGACCTAGGCCTACTCTCGGCTAAGAGAGGAAATGGTTCTTCCGCCACGCCACCACCACCACCCAATGTGGATGGGTGCATATCTGTTCTATGGCATGCCGTCTCATGATGTTTTCTTACACCGTTATTAGAACGTGGTGTGCACATTACCGCATTAAATAAAAAGAAAATCTTTTCCATCCATCATATCTCGATTCCTATTTTAATAGAATTATACTTAAGGTAATTATTATGTTGTTAACAACATCCATAATTACCTTAAGTAGTGAAGTAACAAGTTGTAACAAAGTATCATTAGATTCAGTCGTGCAGACGGCTTTAATATATAAGGATTCTAATGCATAATGTATATTTGCAATCAACCTGTCCGCTAAGCAAGTCGTGTTCATGTTGTCTATATTAAGGACATACAAGACTCAAAGCGAAACTAGATTAAATAATATTGGTCAAGTATTGGAACTGGAACTGAAAAACAAGATTGCTTATTTGTTTAGGAGAAATTGTGTTTTCAAATGTACTCTCTCGTATATTTTACTTACATTGACGATATGATTTTTGGTACGATTAACGGAAAACATAATAACTACTAAGCAAACGAAATTACCGCCTCCTGTTATCCTATCCTACTAATATTATAAACGCGAAAGTTTGTAAGGATGGATGGATATACCTGCGCAGACGAAGTAGCGGGCACCAGCTAGTTTGTAATATATTTACACACTCCTCTTCTAGAAAGCTTGTCACTTTTTAGTTGTGAATTATCTCCTCCACACGGAGAAAAAAATCTGGTTATAGTTACTAAAATTCTGTTTGAATTTATGGCAGCGAGAATAATTTAGTAACGATTACAATATAACAGTTCTATCTAACGAAAGTTAGTTATTGGTACAAGATAATATATTATAGTTTACTAATTATTCTTGCTATCTCATGTCATATCTCATTTTTTTTTCTCCGTGCAAGTATATCTTATATTTTTTCTCTACAAATCTAATCTATTAAACACTAAGTAGAGCCTGTAGCCTCACATAACTCAGTTTCACGCAAACCTATTAATTATTCCGCTGTGATTTTCTTGCCCATTTTTTTTTTTTTTTTTTTGGCATAATTTAATAGAATATGCGACTGCATTAAATAGGAACGAGTACGAGGTCTTATCTCACGAATCTACAAGTTTATTGCATTTACTTTCTTTCACTTTAATAAATTTCAACGTGGGTTGTAAAATATATTGCTGCACAATCAGTGAGGAATTCTTTTTCTACGTTTTCATCAGATGATTTTTAGTTTTATGCCGTGTTGGCCGAGTGGGAGGTACCTCGACTTTCGATCCGATGGTCGTGGATTCGAACCCGGGCGATCACCACTAGATTTTTCTGTTCAAAAAATCAATGTGTGCATTAAAAAATACGTGTTCTATGGTGAAGGAAAACATTGTGAGGAAACCGACATGTCGTAGAACTTAAAAAAAACAAAAACATGTGTTAAGTGCACGAAAGGAGCCTCTTCGAAGCGCACTTGAAATCCTTTAACCACACTACTGATTTGATAGAACTAGTGACACGATACGAAGTAGAAAATCAGATGATTCCGTGAGAAATAATCGCGAAGCAATACCAAAAGACGTTTAAAACTAGACACTACCGTTGAAATGGTTTGAATAGCTGGTGGTAAATGTTATGACTATGACAGGGACTCGCTTGGTGGTCAAATTACGTGCGTAGGAGTGTTCCTGGTCCCGACATTCCTCTGGGCTACTCACCACCGCATACCGTTACCGAGGCATTGCAGATTCGCGCGCGAAACCACGAAGAAAGCTCGCGCGTGATCCGCCTACCAACACACCTCTGCATAACCACCAACTCTACTCTCTTTTTAATGGAAAACACTACCACCCTCGCAATAAGGATCAAAATCGCACTCCTATCATATTAGGGAAGTTACGTTACCTGTAGAAAACTGCTGCAACCGTGCCGCGATTGCTAAAATAAATTCGCGAATACGCATTGAACGCTTCTGCGTATTTCCTTATTGTTACACCGCAAGTTCATGAATGAAGCTTTGAATTTTAATGAGTTCATATTTGTCTTGATTTTTTATAGTGTTTTGTATGAATGAAATAATTCATTAAAACTGTTTAGTAATTGGGCAAGAAACCAGGTTTTCTACAAATTAAATCATCAAACATCAATATAAATAAAAGAAAGTCGTGTTATTTACACTATTTAATACTCAAGAACGGATGAACCGATTTGGCTGAAAATTAGTGGGGAGGTAGCTTAGAACCAGGAGACGGACATAGGATATTTATCCCGATGTTGAAAATTCCCAACAAAAACAAAGTTGCGGGCGTCAGCTAGTATTTTTATAAATCGTCATGACATTTCGTATAGTGTATCAAAATATGATAATTTCTTGCTATGTAATGCTGGTAATCAACATGTGGCAACTTGTTAATTACTGTTCCCTGTTTTAACTTGGCCATAAACTGTCACAAAGGATGTGAGTTTAATATTGGGTTGAATCCTTCAAATTGAACTCTTACTTCTATGAAATATGTACGAGCTACGAAGCTGTTGATTTTGTACCGTTTTACCAAGAAAATTCAATACAGATGAGCTGGGTACTGGGTAGAGCTCATAAAAACCCTACATTCCATGACCGTTTGCTTCCACAATGCTTCTTATAGAGGCACAAACAGAGATTCATAGCGAGCTGTCAACTTCTAGACCAAAGAACATACTGCTCTACTATCTACTAGAAGACCCAATATCAAAACTCTGTCGGCAGGCCTAACTGTGAATTCGTGCAGTGTATGAGGTGTCAACAAATTATATAAATATATTTAGTAATAAATCCGCTTAATTTCAAAGTTTAAAGATACACGTGTTTCGCCTCTACACGAGGCATCATCAGGAGGTGTGGACTCGCCGAAGTCCGAAACGAGATTAGTTTACTCTCGTTTCGGACTTCGGCGAGGCGAAACACGTTACGTATCTTTGAACTTTGAAATTAAGCGGATTTATTACTAAATATATTTTTATATAATTTGTTGATATTTATGGATTTCCGCAAAGTAACGCCTGAATCAATCAATTATCTATGAGGTGTCAGTTGTGTACCAGCTATGAGCGATTTGTGCATCGGGAAAACCTCGTTGCACGCTGCAGTTTCCACTGCTTTCGCTTTTTCTCGATCGGCGTCACGCTGCGTGGCGTATGGCACGCTTCTAGTGCCTTACATAACGCTTACATCAGATCGCGTCACGGCTAAAATAAACGCTCTATCCACGAGCGGTCACGGCCAAGGCTGCGCGCTTTGTTGCCGACAATTATTCTGTCGTCGGTGTCCGTAATGAGGATTTAGTGGGTGGACACGCGACTGTGCTCACTTTTACTTTTAAACCGGTTCAGACCGGCTTGACCTCTGTCTCCTCTCGTCTCTACCAAGTTGATAGAATCCCACCCTGCTCATAACCCGTCTGGTAAAGCTACACAAATAACACTTGAAGTGATAGAATATAGTTCATACTTACATCGTCTAGCGAACGCCCTTGACTGATCGCCGACCGGGCGACCTTGTACAGTGCAAGCAAACGTTTCTGTTTGGTTACAAAATGTACGAATTGTTTTTGACATGATCCACCGACTTTTCTCGTAATCTTCGTATAACATTATTTTCAAAGATTTATCTTTTTTTTGGTCTGACTCAAAATTCATTTTAATGTGTGCATTGTTTATTAGCATTTTTCCTTTATACGAACGTGAAATTGTTTTTGTTCTACCTTGTTTCGATTTCTTAATCCTAGCCTGCAAATTTCAGGCCCCTCGGTCTGTAAAACATTTGTTTGTATTCAAGTTAAATTCATATATTACAGTTGCTTGTTTATCTCGGTCTGCCGCGATAACTGTCATAATTAGAATATTCCATATGAGGTGTTACTGATAAGTTGTTTAAACAACGTATCACTCTGCGGAGTGTATTTGTTCGTTAGCAATTTTTTTTGCTATATCCATAATTTTATTTCCTTTGGATGTTTTGCTTAGCCAAATATTAGCGCTATTTGGGATGGTAATTATAGGAATATCAACGAGTCGAACTGAATAAATATTTGTTGATATAATCCTAATAATAAAGAAAGATAATTTTTGATTTCCTTTTTTTATTGATTTCCTTTTTTTATTACTAAGAATTCATTTATTTGCATAAGTACTTACAAATTGGATTACACTAAATATAAAAAAATAAAATACCTAGTCGGTCGTTGTCTCTACCAGACGGCAACGTGCCCAGAACGCTGGCGGCATTGCCACGTTGAATGGCAATCCTTATACGCTGTGCAAAGTAAAAGCCGGCATTCTGGTCACGCGTAGACACTTTTAGCCTATCAGCTAGATCTTTGTAGATTTTCTGTGCCTCTGGTCCCCAAGGGCCTAATGTCTCAACCCCTTGTTACTAGTGTAGTTAATTTCATTTCTATTAAGTTTAGTCCCGTTAGCTAACTTCTTGAATATTTGGGTCCGATGCTAAATTTCGAAACAGAGAAGTAACTAGCTTAGTATAATATTATTGTTAAGAATTAATAAACTTTAAAAGTCTTCACCTATAATTGCAGTGGCACTTGGCCTGCTATGTATCATGTAACCAAAAAAATGTATTAGTGTATACTGTGTTGGTGATCAATAAATAAAATAAATAAAATAGTTAATAAAATTTCCATCGTAAAAAGTTTATGTTGACCGGGCGTCTGAAAATTGTATGTTCTGTTTTCCACCGTTATTGGGTTAAATACTGTCAATCTTGGTATTCTATAGGAACACCTTTTTTAATCTGTGTTATTGACATATTGTCAAAAGGTGTCTCAGAGTGTTGGTGTATCTTGTTCCAGGCATGGTGTTCATAGCGGGCTTCATCGTCATTCTGTCCGTGCTTATGTTCTTCTTCCCGAGGCAGATCAAGCCAGAGGCGCTGCCGCCGCCGCCCAAGAAGATCAAAGACCGGAGGGAGCCTCTCTTCAAAGGTAAACTAAAGTAATCAAAGTTTAAAAAAAAAAACTATGACCAACTTCAATTGTTCTCAGTGTTCTAGTGAGTTCAGTTGTGTCGATTTAAAATCTTAACTACTGAACCGATTTTGACGAAATATATGGGACCAATCTGAAACTATTAACTTGCTATTTAAAAAAAAAAAAAACGTATGGTTAATGGTAAAGTTCTGGGATGCCGCCTACCTTATCAAAAAATGGTGTATTTTATTTAATTTTTATTTTATTATATTTATTTGGTACAATAACAGAAAACAAATTTCTATTACAATGAAAAAAACGAATGCTAAAAATACCATGCATCAATTTGTTGTCCACTAAAATTGTATACAATGTTGTTGACGAGTCAGACGAATTAGATAAGAGATGTAGTAACTATATATAAAAAATGTAAATCTAAAGAAAACAAGAAAAAATTAATAAAAAAAATACCTAGGTTTAATTTTAAGTTGATGCTAGTCTGAGCAATGATCAATTCAGATGTCACCAAAACTAAACAAAACTAATTTGACACTAAAAATATTGTCCCTTTTTTAAGGATCGAAATAAAAAGGATGGCATAATTTTTAATGATGTCAAATTTGTATAGTTTTGGAAGATTTTTGGCAACATCTGAATTGACACCAATAAATTGTAACAGAAGAAAGCGATCATATACGACCACAGATCACAACACAACAATTTCAGATGAGAATATTTTCTTTTTGAAAAAAAAAGGCTATAATTAATAATACTAAAATATCTCCGCTTCAATGTTTTGATGCGTAGAATCTCTATGACTAAGCGAGGTATATATCTATACTACAAAATTCGTGCAGTTTTTTCGTGTCTGCGACACTAGATTTATTTTGATCCCCGGCGCGTCTAGTGAGATTTTGAGTTTGTCTGAGAATTTTAAAATGATTTTCTTGTTATCTGGTCGTTTATCTTGTTTTACTATGTCTGTAAAACGCTTCTGTTCCTTTGCTTTCATCTTATGTCACAATATTTTATTTCTGTGACTGTTCGAGACGAATTATTTTTATTTAACGCGGATGTTATAAAACAAACGGTGTTTTGACTGGGTCAATTATAAAAACAATCTTGTTCTATCGTGTAGTTTTTT
The DNA here is from genome assembly GCA_932526365.1 of Lobophora halterata. Lineage (NCBI taxonomy): Eukaryota > Metazoa > Arthropoda > Insecta > Lepidoptera > Geometridae > Lobophora > Lobophora halterata. Next base: position 11,027,115 of record OW052002.1, read on the forward strand.
TTTTAAATAAACGGCCGTATTAAAATATTTACAGTAATAGCGTCGTTGTTTTACATATTGGATAGGTAGACATATGTATAAGTATTAGTAGACATATGTATAATATTTTATTTCTGTGACTGTTCGAGACGAATTATTTTTATTTAACGCGGATGTTATAAAACAAACGGTGTTTTGACTGGGTCAATTATAAAAACAATCTTGTTCTATCGTATAGTTTTTTTTTAAAATAAACGGCCGTATTAAAATATTTACAGTAATATCGTCGTTGTTTTACATATTGGATAGGTATTATCAATCAATTTACATAAAAGGCTTAGTTCTTACTGACTGACTGACAGACAACGCACATGACAAACCACTGGACGTAGAGACTTGAAATTTCGGGGGTGTGTTCGTGTAGGCGCGTACAAAACTCCTTTCTTATTGTTGATTGAAACAAAGTTTGTGTATATTTGTGGGGTTCTAACACAGGTTTATCTAACTTACCATAAGAGACTCCAAACCTCATAAAAATCTACATATAAAACTAGAATAAATATTATTTTGATATATTTGATTTTCCAGATTTCTTCGCGACGATCAAGCGACAACTCACAAATGACATCCTAATGTGGCGCACAGCGAGCTCTGTCCTCCACCTCATGCCCATCAGCGGAGTGTACAGCTTCCTCCCCAAATACCTGGAGAAACAGTTCCGACTGCCCACGCATGACGCCAACCTTGTCTCGGGTGAGGTACTACAATAACATGTGACTCTCACGTTCTATCATCAGATTTGTGATTTTCACGTACTATAATAATATTTGTGATTCTCACATACTATAATCTAATTTGTGATTCTCACGTACTATCATCAGATTTGTGATTCTCATTCACGTACTATTATTAGATTTTTGATTCTACTTACTATAATCAGATTTTTTAATTACACGTACTATAACAAGTTTTGTAACTCTTACGTACTACAGTCAGATTTGTTACTCTTACTTACTATTATCTGATTTGTGATTAACACGCACTAGATTATGGCTTGTGATTTTCACGTACTTTAATTTGTGACTCTCACCAATGAGTATCAGTCTTCTTACATTAACATTCTGAATTACAACAAATTTTGCGACTCGTTGCACTAAAATATTATACATGAATCACACTTGTGACTTTCCGGTTCATAACTAATTTTGTGATTATCCAGTTCTAAAATTAATTGTGACTCTCTGAAACACAAGACCAAAGATCGAAGCAATCGCAAACGTAGTCACTACTCTACCAACAGACAGAGCTGTCAATGATGGTTCTCACCAAAGGTTCCACCTTCCAGGTCTGGGCGGTATTCTGGTGATGGGGCTGGGCATCATCACGGCCGGCGTGGTGATATTGAAGCTGGTGCCCACGGCGAGGCAGGTCGCCGCGTGGACGGCTGCAACTGCCGCCATCTATAGTGCCGGTAAGGGTTCAGATCATCATCATCACCGGTCAGCGTTCCAACCGTGGAACTCTCTTCCTGTAGGTACAAATCCACCTCCATCGGGGCTTCAAAGCTTCATACTCTGATTTTATAAAACTCAATTACACTAGCCGGGAATCGAACCAGTTTATTTTGAAAAAAAAAACACTTTTTAATTACTTCTCAATTCACTTCACTTCTCAATTTTAGGGCTCTTTCAATTTAGACGTTTCGTGTCGGACCGCTGCAGTGCCGAAAAATGACCGTACGTACGCCGCACGACAAACGCTTCGGCACTGCAGCGGTCCAACACAAAACGTCTAAATTGAAAGAGCCCTTAGAGTGTCGCTAATTTGGATCGAATTCTGAGATGTAATATTGAATGGCCAACTTATGGAAAGGTCTAATTTTTAAGAAAACCAATGTTGAGTGGTACCAGCTACCAGCGACTTCGCTTTTAGCGTGTAAAGTCGTCCAATGTCATCGGCGTTTTTACAATCTTGTTGACAATCCTTCCCAAAAGCTAACTCGCTCACACGCTAGCGTTTAAAAACGCCAACAATCAGCTTGTAAAAAAACTTGTGTGTCATCGACGCTTAATAATTGACCAATTCACAGTCCGCTCCTCTCCACTCCGCTACATACATAATATTAAAACTGTGTGTTTACACCTGAGGACGTGGTGGCCGAGTGGATAAGACCCTTGCATTGCGATCTGATGGTCGCGGGTACGAATCCCAGTGGCAGTCATGGGCGTAAATGGGTTTTTTCGGTCGAAATAATCTTTGTATGCATCCCACGTTCTCGCAACGGTGAAGGAAAACATCGTGAGGAAACCGGCATGTCTAAGGACAGAATAAAAAAAAATGTTCTATGGCATGTGACATCCACCAATCCGCATTGGGTCCGCGTGGTGGACTAAGACCCATTCACTCTCCTGCCGAGAGTAGGCCTGAGTCCCAGCAGTGGGAACATTATAGGCTGATTATGCTGTGTTTATTACAGGTATGGTGATTCTGATGTTCGTGAGCTGCCCCGAGGAGCGCTACCGCCTGCTCGGCAGCGAGGGCTTGCAGATGAACCAGTTGCAGTGCAGCGCCGGCTGCCACTGCACCGACGTGTCCTTTAACCCAGTCTGTGGACAGGTAACATATTTAAAAAACGAAATATGCAGTAATTTTTTACTCATAAATCGAGGCCATCAGTGCCCTTCTCAAAAAAACACTCTGTAAACGTCATTCACAACTGTATTTTAATTGTAACGAATTTCAAAAAAAGAACACAAGATGCGATAATATAGGTTTTACGAAAACATACAACAACCGACTTCGTATCGTATATGTATAATCGGACGGCCCTAGTGACCGCAGGCATCGCTGACAAGTCGCAGGGAAGCAAAATATGAAATAAGCAATTGAAATCCTCCTCTTTTTTTGAGGTTGGTTGAAAAAGGTAACTGAATTTGACTAAAACATGTGAAACTAACCTTTTGGTTAGTACATATTGGAGTTGCATTTCTGGCAGCCTTTCGTACCTTTTCTGAAATTCATATTGGCATCACTGGACGTATAATTTTCAATCTATGGCAAAAGCTCGTCGAGATAAAAAGGTAAAAAATAAAAATAAAATAAAATATGTTTTTTTTTTTAAATAAAAAGGTATTGAACATTAAAAACTACCGGAGTATTGGCCGCTCAGTGTCCACTAACCTTTATTCCTATATGTTGTATCTAACTATTGTTGTTTCCCCAGGATTCGTTCACGTATCTGTCTCCGTGCCAAGCGGGCTGCCTCGACCACGTACAGCTGGACAACAGCACGTGGCTGTACTACAACTGCTCGTGCATCGACGCCAACGAGCGCTCCGGACAGCGGGCTATGGACACGTTAGTTATATTTCACTATAGTGTTTTTTTTTTTTTAACATAACATAAACATTCACACACTCACACCCCTGCACTAGGATTCCCTGTGTCATAGGTGGCATGGACACATACAACACATCACAACATCCAAGACCCACAAGACATCCAAGACACCAAGAACAAACATTTGTGTTCGTCACAAATATTTACCCCGGCCGGGGATCGAACCCGGAACATCAAGCTTCGTAGGCAGGGTCACTACCAACTAAGCCACGGTGTCGTCGATAGCGGTACGGTAGCGAGATAATTAAGTATTGAGATTTGTAAATCCTTCCTTCTTTCTTGTTCAACCCAGTGGTCGATTTAGCGTCTGAGTTTTCAAGCTGCGACGTATTCGTATACGTGTTTGAAGCACAGAAACTCTTAGTTGTTAATACCTTTAATTCAAATGATGGCCAGAATAAATCAATAAATAAAATAATATAAAAACCCATAATTGTTACAAACTTAAATCGTAATTCGAAAGGTAAAAGGTATGTAGGTATAAATGTTGTCTTCTTGTTTCAGAAAGTTTTCATTTTTGTTTATTCAGATATGTATGTATAAATTATGGCCATGCCGATAGTTAACTTATGATCAGTTCCAGTATTCGAAGATCGTACATTTTGTATTTGTATTTATTTATTTACTAAAAAGTTAACAATATTTTCTATTCTAAGGGCGCCTTAAAACCTTACCAGGTTTGTCTAGGACCCAAAAACAACATAAAACTATACTATTATAAATTATGTTAAGGCGAGCTGCGGCCTCAGTATAAACTAAGTGTAAACATTATCGTTTTCAGCGACATTGCATTTCTGAGACACTAAACTTCGTAATTGGATGTAGGTATATTAAGCTTATCAGCTTATCTGATCGGGGCAATGTGTTGACTATACAGGGTGTTTAGATATTAAAGTATCTCATATAATTGTACATCGAAGTTTCTAACAAGAAACGTCTTTCTCTCTCTCATCTGTCAAAAATGTATGACACTAGCGTCACCAACGGACGATTTTGAAACTATTATTGCCTTGATCGCAGAGGTTAGCGCAGTTATCGCATCGCTTTTTAAAATCAATATTTTTGTTCCAGATTTGAACAATACGGCCTCCACAACTCAATGGACGACATACTGTCCGGCTCGAGCGGGTTCGCGGTCAGCGGCGAGTGCGGCGCCTCGTGCAACCAGATATACATCTTCATCGCGATATTTGCGACTATTATGTTCGTACACTCGAGCGGGGAAGTCGGCGCTGTTCTACTGATCATTCGGTGCACTGACAAACACGGTGAGTTGCGCTACTGTACTGTGGCAGTGTACTATGGTGACGTCACTGGCTGTGATTCCGGATATACATCTTCATAGCGAAGCGGGGATCTATTCTACTAATCATTTGGTGCACTGAAAACACGGTGAGTTGCGCTACTGTACTGTGGCAGTGTGCTATGCTGACGTCACTGGCTGTGATTCCGGATATACATCTTCATCGCGATAGCGAAGCGGGGATCTATTCTACTAATCATTTGGTGCACTGAAAACACGGTGAGTTGCGCTACTGTACTATGGCAGTGTGCTATGCCGTGACGTCACTGGCTGTGTACCCAGATATATGTACATTTTCATCGCGATATTTGCGACTATTATGTTCGTACACTTGAGCGGGGAAGTCGGCGCTGTTCTACTGATCATTCGGTGCACTGACAATCACGGTGAGTTTGAGTTGCGCTACCATACTGTGACAGTGTACTATGCCGTGACGTCACTGGCTGTGTTAAATCGAGATACCGGTTGTAATAAGACTACTCCCGAAATGAAAACCATTGTTATCATAATTTTAAAAATAATAACAAAATTATTTTATTGGTACAGCGTCGATGACACAGGGCTAGTTTACAAGCTATAAGCCAGCAAGTTCGCCTGTAGTTTGTAAACTCGCCCCGTGTAATCGGTTTTTTACATTCTGCTAGTTGACAATCCTTCCTGAAAGCTAACTTGCTCACTCGCTAGCTTTTAAACTCGCCGGCTTGTAGCTTGTAAACCAGCCCTGTGTTATCGACGCTTTATACGCCATAAAAAAAATATAAACACTTTAATACTTAGCGTTTTTCGATATTTCCCATATTTTAGGATTAGGCAAAACATATCCAGTTGGAGAATTCACCCTGTATATTTCTACCATTGACATAACGTTAATGATTGAATAGCCAGTATCCTCGGCATGCTGCTATCGGGTATTGAGTTGGAGCAGTTGAGCTACCTATAGATCGTTTGCAATGGTCTATATGGGTGGCCCAATTGTTTCTTTTTGTAAATTTTGTGATATAGATTGTAGTAGTTAGCTTATGCAGTAAATAAAAATAAATAAAACCCTGGTTCATTATTAATGTGCAGACAAGGCGATGGCGATGGGCGTGATCCAGTTCGCGATCGGCGTGTTCGGCAACGTGCCGTGCCCCATCGTGTTCGGCGCCGCCGTGGACGCCGCGTGCCGCGTGCGCGACGCGGCGTGCGGCGTGCTCGGCGCCTGCGTCTCCTACGACAGCGACAGCTTCCGACACCTCTATCTAGGTAACTACCGGTTTGACCAAAACTTTGACCACTATGCCCAAATCCCTGAACCTATTTAGCTTATACAACGCAAATTTTTAATCGCCAGAAATAAAATACGCTTAATAAGTTGCCGTTACTGAACACAATTATGGCAAAAAAAACTTGAAAAAATTGTTTTTTTTTCTAAAATAAATATAAAAATTGGAAAAATTGTTACCGATAGTCGTTTTCCTATGGCATTGCGTCAATCGGTACGCATCATTGATAATCATTTAAGTTTCATTCATCGTTTGGCAAACCCGGGTATCTAGTTCGAGCCAACTCGCGAAAGCTCTCACTCGCCCCGCTGTTATACTGTCATTTTGTAAAAATCCGAAATTCTGACTGCACATATATACAGCGTTGTACCCCTTCTGCATTGCCCATTTAAGTTTTTTTGTTAATTAAAAAATTATGGTGTATACGATCTCAATAATTGTTTTGCCGAATTTCATGACTATCCGATAAGCGTCCTTTTGCGTATCTCGGTGTTTCTAACTTTGTAAATAAGACATGGTTACTTTTTCAACTAGCATGCATGGTAACTATGAGTATTGTTGCAGGTCTGTCCGCCGGGCTTATGTTCCTAGCGTTCATAATGGATATGCTAGTGTGGAGCAAAGCGGGCCGCATCGACATGAACCCGGGCGACTCTCCGCCGGATGCCGCGCGGCTCGCTCCGCTCACGCCACCCGCCTCGCCCGACACGCAGCTCTGACAAACCACTGCTCGCTACGAATCGCATTTTTAACGCGACTCGGGAAAGACACAGTGGATATGAGAATTTTCGCTCGTTATTACCATTTTATGTGGTTTGAATAGTCGCTAGATTGTGAGTTGGGACTTCAATAGGAGTGAAATATAGGTTGCGTGTGGTGAAGCGAGCCGCATCTCATTTGGGGTTTTCCCTGGTTGAAGCGCCGTGGCTCGCCACGCTCGCTGAACATGCAGCTTAGATTTAAAATGCGATTAGATACGATGCGACTTTATTATGATGGTTTAATGTGACCGGATCCTACTGGTACTTGAAGGATAGTATATAAATTGAATATCGCCTCAGACATTACATGCAGCGCCCTAGGAGTGTACAATATTTTGACATTATCGGTCATACATCTGAATAGACTCAGTAAAATATTTGAGCTAGAACCTTTTTTGCGAACAAATTAAAATTAATGAACCTACTTGAACGCGATTTGGCTCGCTGAAGTTGTGTAGTTTCTCACCGAGCTACGGTACCCGTGCACTGTAATTTCATACGCATTTTTTTATTTTTGACACTCAAACTCTGACGTCATTTGAAATTATTTTCAAGTACACGTGTTCGTTTTAAACAAATTTGCAGTAAGAATTTGCAGTGTACAGGCGTTTTATCATAAAAATGGAGGAGTATAAAGCTATAAATGAAAAATTAAAACTAAATCGACAATTTTATGGAAATCAAAGGTGCTTTATTTTAATTGAATTATATTGAATTTTTTTATTGTTGTAATTGTTAACTTTCGTCTTGTGAAAGTAGCGATTCGTGCAATAGTAACTTGTTATTGGTACCTTTAATTGATACCTATGGATTATTGGTTATTTTATTATTAATCGAATTTGATCGAATGAAGTCTCTAATGTGCATGATGATTTACATTTTTTTTTTCTACGTCTTATTTCTAAAAAAACCGTTTTCGGTTTATTTCAGTTTTTTCAGTAGCTGCTACGCTATGGAATGACAAATTATGCAATGGGGTTAATATTTAAGAATTTTGTTTTATTTAAAGTGCATTTTATACGTAACGTACGCCAAGTATACATATTGTGCTCAATTTTTATACAAGCAATTTAAGATGAATGATAAAAACAATTTTATCTGCTGCTCAGATTCGCTATCACGTGTTTCCTAATATTTTTTTACATATAAAACATCACAATTTGATTAAAATGAAAAAGGTATTTAACAATGTCTCTGTGCCACTAAATAACCTACCAACTTTATGTCTATCATCACATTTTAATTTTTTAATTTTGTTCTAGTAAACTAAGGTAAAAATGCGTCTATGCTGCGACTTTTGGAAATGACCAAAAAACGCACAGAAGTCTGTCATTTGGTGCTGTTTATAAACAGCACCAGATAGCAATATTTGCTGTACTTTGATAGTTTTTAGTAATTTCAAAAATAACTCATAGACGCATTTACCTCGGTTGAACCTATCACATTTATTATGGGACTGCATTTGTTGATAGCTCAGACTGCACCATAATTCTAAGTTATCATTTTATTTAAACTGTAAAAGCAGTTCATAAAATCTGAAAAATCATTGTCTATCTGACATACCTCGTATGGATTTATTGTGAATTATACACGATAATTATTCATATTATAATACAAATTGCGCTTGTGTGAACGTACTGTCTCAGCGTAGCAAATCTATACCGCGAATTACATGGCTAGTGATTAGATATTTATATTTAGATTAATGTTTTAATACAAAAATTATAAACATGTAAATAATATAATTGAAATAACAATATTAATGTTAGCATAATATCATCGAAAATCTAGCCAAAGGAGATGTTAATGCAAGGTGTACCCCTCTGTTGGCCATATAACCTTCTTGGCCATTCTTGACAAATAAAACTATAGGCTGTATTTGATAACGTGTGCATATTTTAAGATGGTCTGCTCGATTATTTTAGTGTGCGTTTACATGAATAAGATTTAGTTAGGCGCGTGTGCAATGCGTGTTTACCTCGTCCCCGTCAAAAATGGCAGAAATTTATGTTTGCAGATTTTGACGTATAACGTCTCCTTTGGCTAGATTCCCGAAGCATAATATACAGGTAATATTCTGTTGTATCTGTGTTAGCTTACACTGCAATATCTGTAGTTTTGAAAGTTATAATTAAGATGTATTTTTTTTATTTTATTTCAGTTCGTAATTAAGGGTAATCCTCAAACCCGAGTTCCATCCAAAAATGTTTCGGACAAAAAGTTAAGTTAGTAGGGTTAATTTTAAAACACGTATAAAATCTAAATTAAAGTATGAAACCTTTCACTTTTTTTGTTCACGAAATCAAAAAACATAGAGGAACCGAATAGTGTGTAGAAATTACTATAATACGGCGTACTTTTTGAGTATTTGTCCGAAACATTTTTGTATGGAATTCGGATTTGAGGATGCCCCTTAAATTGTTAAGGCTGGGAAAAGTGTAAACCTTCTAATATGCAAAACAATTTTATTAACTTTGTTATTACAATTGTTTGGTCGTATATCACATCGAATTTGATTTGCTTTTACAAGATCTGTCTGTGATGATTATGTCATGATTAATTTAAATTTATATAATGTTATATTGTTTTATTGTCACGGTATAATTTGCTTGTTTTTAACCTATTTTTGTTGTGAATTTTCACAAGTGCAATAATAATAAAATTAACAAGTTATGAAATTTATTGTAGTTATGAGCAGTTTTTCAGTACACATGTACTGGATAATTGTGTATGCTTTTGTCGCATTAAAAGTAGGTACAGTCAGCTGCACATATGTGTATACACTCCCTAGCTTTTACATTTATATTATACTCTTAATTTTGCAAAGACATTCTTCTTTGCAAAATTGCTTGGGAATGTATGTACACATATATGTGCAGCTGACTGTACAAGAAATTACATAAATAGACTGACTATAAATCTACATTACATCAGAATCACTAAATAATAATCACAAATAAAATTAAGCATAATGAATACATTTATAATAATAATTAACATTTAATATTTCTAAATAATATAATTCGTTCCTTTATTGTAAAGAAGTGCATTACTTTTAGGTGCAATTTTTTTAACTTTAAATAATTTTATTATAATATACATATTTATATACAATATTTTATAGACAAAATTGATATACATTTTAAGCTAAATGATTTATATACATTGTTTCATTTTATAGAATTATTTTATTTAAGTTAAATATTAATTGTGCTGAAAACATAATATTTCTCTTGAATTTAGTGTGAAAAATTGACACTTATTTGCCTATCTAGCATAATTGTATACTTAGATCATTTATATAATAATTATATACTAGTTATTGATTCTATGGTAGCTATTAGCTAATTTTGTTATCAATATATTAACGAGTTATAAATGTTTCGGCGTAGTAAACACAATTTACTAGTCTCCTTATAGTTTAGCAAACAATACCTCGGGAGTTAGAATAAATTAAATATAGGATCAACTGAGGTAAATGCTTCAATTGCGTCTTTGCTGTACTTTAGATAGGTTTTTAGTAATTTCAAAAAGTCGCAATAGTCGCATTTACCTCTCAGTTGACTACATTGTGATATTTGCCATTGAAATGTTACGGCTTCTTCACGACTCGCTCGCTGTGGGTGTATTAGGATTGCGATTTTTGGTGGATATTATACTATCTGTATATTAATGTCCATAAAAATCCGGAATTATTCCCCACGTCTTGGGGAACAACGATTGTTCTGAAACTTTAAAAATTTCGGAGTTTCTTCATCCATAAATTGCAATAAGTTCACGTGAAAATAGGATTGTGATATTGTGTGATTTTTCATCAATTTTCTTATAATCGAAACTTATTTGTCTTAGCTCAAATTTTTTAAAGTTAACAACAAAAGTTGTCAGCCTACTACGCCTACAGTATACGACACCTAAACCTACACCTTGCTCGACTATTTTGTTGTAGTACTGTGGAGACTGAACCTTCTAAGCCGACATGTACCATCACTGTTTTAAAATTAATAGTTTTGATTGAAAAAATTAAATGTCACAACTATTTTAGGAATTTTCTCTTACGAGTTTTTAATCTACTCTAAGATAATTTAGTCGTTGTAAATATTAAAAAATAAATATCTTTTGCAATAGTTATAAGTAATTGCCAGTCTAATTAAATAAGTAATCCAAAATTAGACATGTATTTTGTATTCGAGATTTTGTACAATTGTTTAATTCTCAATTTGGCATGTCTCTACACTTATTTAAAGTACCAAAGTACGTGTTTTAGTACATTTTTATGTATGTTTATGAACAATTTAATATTATTTTTGGCATAACGTGCCGAATTTATGCGCATGCGAGTTTAGCTTCGTTACGTTAGACTAGTACCACAGATAAATAAATGTACTAATAAATGTAGTTTGATTTGCGAAGGTTAAAAAAAGTATGGTAGCTAAAGTTGCATGAGCATAGTTATGTGGCGCGTACTGGAAAAGCTCAAGTTTTGGGTTTCTGTACATCATTGTATTGTTACAGCTGTAATCTTTTTTTACAATAACTCACAATTAGGTGCAGTTTAGATTTGTTATTGTGACGCTGGGTCACACTTTTTTAATTATTTGTAAATAAAAATTATTGAGATAAACTTCAGCCTCTTTCATTTCTCCTTAAGTTAATCTTTAAACCATCGGTACACTAGCTACTTATCTACCCAAGTTAGAACTAAAGCCTTGATGACACAGGGCTAGTTTACAAGCTACAAGCCAGCGAGTTAAAAGCTAGCGAGTGAGTGACTTAGCGATCTGGAAGGATTTTCAACTAGCAGTTTGTACAAAAGCCGATGACATGGGGCTAGTTTACAAGCTGCTAACTAGCTGGCTTAGGTTTAGCTTGTAAACTAGACCTGTGTCATCGACGCTTTAGAACATATTGACTAGATTTCCTACACTAGTAAATATTTTCATAAATTTCTTGTTAGCTTTTGCCAAATATGATTAACGTTTAATGACGTCCACAAAAAAAAAACAATTGGAGTGAATTTGTAGATACTTACCTTCCTTTTTATTTCTTATTCTTTGAGTAATAAAAATATACTTGATTGCTGAATCTACCTAACTTTTTACTATACCTTATTACTTATGCGGTAGGTAGGTTAGGTTACTAGTTAACAGGTAGGTAGGTAGTTATCAGCTGAGAGGTCAAACAAATGGCTATTATTCACATAATTGCTCTGGGAATAACCAACCAGTCTTTATACAAATGCATATTCATAAAATAATGTTAGTATAAATAACTAATGTATGCACTTACTAGGTGCATAGCATAGACATATTCTAAGAAACTGGTCCGTTAGGTATATGAGAGGGGAATATAATCGTAGATACCTACAATCACAGACATAAACTTAAATTTATATCTGTGCCTACAATAGATAATATGTAACTACCTAGTTAGTAGTAGGGTGTATTTATAGAGTATCTATTCTTTGCTAGATATACCTAGGTCGCAGCATCAACCAGATTCCAAATAGTACCTAGGTATAAATAAATTTACTCAACGAATTTTATTACATTTGGGTAAGTAAGTAGATACTTACCAATTTTGAAAAATATTAAAGCTCCTATGATAACGCTTCTCGTTTTTAGCAATAAAAAAATGGTGTCTTCAGCGGTGCTCGTTCTTATAATTCAGATAACAGTCAACCGGTTGTTATAAATCTGAGTAGGTAAGTATAGAACCGATCACACTTACTAAAAGTGAATTAAGTTTTTATTTTCCTCAATATCGCTAATACCTTAGTTGGATTGAAAAAAGTACCGATTTACCACAATTTTAGCAAAAACTAGCCATTGTTGTAAAGATTTTGATTGAACATCGAAGATCGCGCATCTAATTCAACGAATTCGGAACCCGTAAAAAACTGATAGAGCATGGCTTGCATCACGACTAGGAATTCCGTAGGCCTGTATTCTAATAAGCACCTCAATCAAACAGTGAATTTATATTTTGATGGTTCAAATAAATGGTAGAGCTATGTACTCGTATGTACCTAATAGGTATAATGCCATTTTCAATGTTATACAAAATTTTCCTAACTTTTTATGGATACCATTTAGATCACTGCTACTTAGGAGGCAAAAGCTTCTGAGAATGAATGTGAACCAATTGAGCTGAAACTCAATGTGGATATATAGATATTGAACTGGAAAAGGACCTATTAAGCTTCTTAATAGATAGATAGATAGATAGATTGTTTATTTTCTCTCACAAAATGTTAACAAATTTTACAATTAGAGCTTAGCTAATAGCTAGCAGGGGTTAAGTTAACCTGTTTTGCGAGAGACTGGTGCCTGAGATAGGTTTAGAAAACCTGTAGTACCTACAGGTCACCAGTGCCCCGCGCCGCGGATTATACTAGACCACCACACTAGTATTAAGTTGTCTAAACTTATATACCTAACTTAACATTAATGAAGCTAGTCTTATATAAATAAACATTATTCTGTTAATTGTGTAGTGCTAAGGGTGAGTGAGTGCGTGTGTGTTGTATGTGCATGTGTAGATGTGTGAATGTATGTAGATATGTGTGTAGTAGGTGTGTTTGAGAATATAAGTGTTTGAGACTAAATAAACATTCACACACTCACACCCCTGCACTAGGATTCCCTGTGTCGCAGGTGGCGTGGACACATACAACACATCACAACATCCAAGACCCGAGAACAAACATTTGTGTTCATCACAAATATTTGCCCCGGCCGGGGATCGAACCCGGAACACCAAGCTTCGTAGGCAGGTTCACTACCAACTAAGCCACGGTGTCGTCAACCATTATACTAAGGTGTGTGAGTATGAAATAATAAGTTAATTGAAGCTTTTTAATTCCTGCACTCTACAAAGTTTATCTTATTTTCACTAATTCCATGCTAGTAGTACCTATAAAAAAAATAGGTACTTTTTTATCGTTTGTTCTACTCTTGGCCCCAAGCTACTTAGGTACTTGTCATAATACCACGCATGAAACGCACGAAAGCTGAGGGCAGCAGCTGCAAAATTATAAAGCCTTGATAATTTAGAAACTTCCTGAAAACACATCGGAGCCAAAAACGAAAATGTGCCTAATAAAATGATTGGCTTAGAATTTCGGTCTACACAAACTGCTTACGGAATCCTAACAAGATGACAATCCAAATTCTCAATTTCACGTAAACAATCCAGGATGAATTGGTAGGTTACCAGTTTAACTTACCATGACTGGGTGCGGTATAAAACCAGCTGAATGAGGCGGCCACGTTCAGAACGGTAGCAACCACAACCATGGCGAGGGTGGTAATCCTGCTGGCGGCTCTAGCCATCTCCTGCCTTGCTGCTCCAGGTAAGCCCTTTTTTGGAAACCAGTATAATGGTAGAGCTCTGTAAGGTATGCAATTGAGTGCGGGACGTACCTATACCGCCCCTTTCCACTTAGTTTCCTTGAGAGCAGAGCTTTCATCTTTAATTATTCGACCTATAGCAGTTCAGTTCCATTATGTGGTTGTGACAACTAACGAAGCAAACAACAGAAATAAGTACCCGCTGTTGAGCATCGCCAGCAGAATTCTGTCTAGGTGGGTACACAGTGCCAGATACGTATTCTGCATCCAGCAGCAGTGCAGTAATGTGTAGGCATATTACTGAGTTCCAGTTGACCACCAAAATGACTCACAGTGGACAAGCGCTATAGCACTGATACACTGGCCTATGTAATTAAAATTACTGTGCAGCGCTGTTCTGGTCATGGATAGTTGTGATCACTTACCAGCACCTCTTTTTTTTAATGGGGAATTCCCATGGATACCCACCGCCCTTGGAGGAGGTGGACAGGTTTTGTCGGACTCTAACAAACCCCATGGTGACCGACCTCTGCGCATTAGATCATCCTCAGAACTCGTATAGGTGTCCCTCACGCACGTTGCTGTGAGGCCTATCCCAGGGAAGGCTTGCGCCGACCCCGAGCTCCGCTTGCATTGCATGCATCCCCGTGCCACTTACCAGCACCTAGCTCGTCTCATCACGTGTTTATCATCAAACCAAAACTTTGTCAGGTGAGCGAGTAAGAAGATACCACGACGTGGGTCTGGGCGGGTACGGCGGGGGCGGCGGCGGTTACGGCGGCTACGGGCACGCGCCGCACGGCTTCGGTGGCTACGGCGGCGGCGGAGGCGGCGGCATCCCGGTTGCGCAATCCTACTCCAAGTCCTCGGCTAGCTCCAGCTCAGTGTCCACTGGCGGGGGCTACCCCGGCTGATAGGTAAGGCTACTTACTCGTAGGTACATCTATCTTCCATCTATATGTATAGAAGGCTTGGCTCTGATTGACTGACTGACTAACAACGTATAGGCCAAATAACTGAAAGTAGAGACTTGAAATTTTGAGAATGTGTTCGACAAGAGAATTTTAGAAATTCGCAACGCAAACGAATTTATGGCCGTCAACTAGTATTAACTTTTTTTTTTTTTTGTTTAGTGCACATTAATTACTTTTTAATGTACTCTAATACTATTACAATCTAGCCAAAGTAGGCTAATGAGTAATTTAACTCTAACTTAGTTTTTTAAATACAGATATCAAGAAAGTGTCCAATAGCACATTTCTTATGTAAAAGCTCTAAAATACCTATTATGGAATTCAGAATCTAAAGGTTAGCTTACATGTAGAAAGACTGAGAATAGCGGCGGAGAATTAAAATAAAAATATTTTGTTCCAGATATAACTTGATTCTCTACAAAATTGTCTGATCGACCTATTACCAGAGTGCAACCAGTGAGTGAGCTAATTAACTATCAGGTAATTTTATTATGTAAATGTAGGTAGATAGTTATCAATTATTATCTTAGTTAAATTATTTAATTTTATTTAATTATAAGTAAGATGTAAGAGAGTGATATAAACTCAAATATTTTTAATTTATACCATTTTATTATTTAAATAAAAGCTATAATAAACTATACATTATGTTTGATTGCCCAATATGTGCCTTCGAAGCAAGCAGAACCTTTATCTTCCTAAGTGATAAGAGGTAGCGGGTATTGGAGAGCGGAGTGCGAGCAGTTAGCGAGGTCGGGTGCCGATCCCGTAGCGTTTTTCATTCGAGTTGTAATCCTCTCTATCATACGTGGACTCGCGGCTCCCGTAGCTACTGTAAATTAATAAAAAACAGAATACATTTAATGCGAGTAACATAGAATCATAGTTACTCTAGTTCTAACCTAATTTATATCTTTATAAGTAAGTACTTTATTGTTGGTGTTATTTAATTAAGTAAGCTTAAGTATTTTCAGTAGTTTTACATGCCTTCGCCGACATTTTGTTTAACACTCTCTTATCCATTTAAAGGTTGTCCGGAAGAGATCGCTTTAAGCGATAAGACCGCCCATTGTAAACATTTTTTTTTTTAGATGGTGATTAATAATGAATAATCTATCTATTAACTAGGAACTTAATATGGATGCTAGGCAAATGTCGTTTGTAGTGGCTTGTGTAACAGCAGTTTAACCCTAAAGCTAAATGAAACATACATTATTATAAACAAAATTTTTAATAATTTAATCAATTTCTTGATCAACATACTTAACTCCACTACATCCGCCTCCATCTTCTCTGGAAACGCTTGCGTCGTCGCTCCCGTGGTTGTTATAACCGTCTCCGCGTCCGCGCTCGCTACCGTAACCGCTGTTATTGTACCCACGCCTTCCTCTTTTTCCTATAGATTCAATATCGTGTTTATAAAATAGTCACAGAGTATTGAGACGGAAGTGCAAAAACAAGCGTTACCAAGTCGTTAAAAGAGTTGGTTGGAATGCAAATAAAAATCTTATTAGAAAATAGTAAAGTTTTTTGAAGTGACGAGACGATTTCGACGCTCTCCTTATGGCAAAATAACACGCATGCACATGACCAGAACTGTACTACACAGGACCTTTACTGAATTTTAGGAAGTAGGAGTACCCTTTTATAGAGTATAAAAGGTTAACATGCCCCAAAAGTAAGTAAACGTTTCACTTCTCCTAAAAACTTTACTTTCGAAAATTATATGGAAATAATAATAGATAACTAAAGTTTTGAGAATATTTTTTATGCTTCATTCTTTACCTATTATTAATATTATTTTCATTTGATTATCGAATGTAAGGTTTTTAAGAAAAAGTTTTCTATATCCTTTTGGAGCATCTAACCCTGTTTTAGGTACCCTATAAATTCTTTATTGTGCCTAAGCCCAAAAGTGGGACACAAAAATAGGTTAAAAAACAAAAAGAAATCTTAATAAATCCTTCAAAATAAACTACTCCAAACAAAATAATGAGAAGACATATAAATAGGTTACTCTTACCCGGCATACCGTTCACACTAAAAACACAGGCCACTAGAAGAATAACTAAAATAATCACAGCGCGCACCATTTTAGAAAAAAAAAATTACTCTCCTTTGTTACACTTTTTGGTCTATATCTACCTGTGTACAATGTTAATCCACATTGGTGGGAAGCATGGTTTTATACCACCACGACAGGATGGCACGCATTATATGGAACTTACTATGTTATTTTGACCCGGTCTTCCACAACTTCTGTTTTCAACCGACTTCAAAAAAAGGAGTAGGATCTCAATTTGTTATTTTTATTGGTATTTATTTTTATTGCTTGTTCCCTCAGAAATTAAAGGTTTATAATCAGATTAAAAAAAATGGTTTGTGATATTATACTTTCAAATCGGTCCCATAGAAATTTTATCAAAATCCGTTCAGTAGTTTAGTTTCAATAAAAAAAAACTGAAAAAAATATGTCGTCGGAATTGCGTATTTAGCTTCCCTGTTACTTTTCAGTGGTGTTTACGGTCACTAGGACAGTCCTATTGAAGTCAAAAGCAACCTTATCTCTATTCACATACGATCTTGTAATAGCTACCACAAGAGCGGTGAGCCAAAGTAATGCAGCAAATCTCTACGTTACCATAGGAAGCGTCACGGTCAAGTTTCAGTGACATGATGGAAGGACAAAGTGATCGGTGACAGGTTTATTGCTTATTTTTGAGAGTAGGAATTAATTGTATTAATTTTGTACGATGACTCGCAAGTTTACAATAAAGACATATTCATAAATAAATCAAATTATATAGCTCAAACAAAGTGTCATTTCCATCCACAATATCTGGAAGATACTGCTCGCATTTACGACATCATCTTGTTTACATTTATGTCTATGTACTATAAGTATAATATCTATAATTTATAGTTCGAACACCATTATTAATCAACCGACTTAAAAAAAGGCGAACATTCTCAATTAAGTAGGTTGATTGTTTTAAATGTTTTTTTAAATTAAATAATTAAAAAAAATATATGTCGACAAAGTAAACGAAATCCAGATTTTGTTTCCTGTCTTCTTCTTATCGTGTCACTAGTTCCTTCGAACCAGTGTGGTGAAAGGATTTCAAGTGCGCCTCGAAGAGGCTCCTTTCGTGCACTCGACACATGTTTTCGAACTTTAGGTTCTACGACATGCCGGTTTCCTCGCGATGTTTACCTTCACCGTTGCGAGAACGTGGGATGCATACATAGATTTTTTCGACCGAAAAAACCCATTTACGCATGACTGCCACCGGGATTCGAACCCGCGACCATCAGATCGCAAGCTAAGGGCCTCATCCACTGGGCCACCACGTGCAAAACTTTTCAACTAACTTTTTTTCAAGAATCAAGAAACATTTATTGTATAAAACTGTGTACAAAGATCTTAACATATTTTAGTAGGAAACAACAGTTTATCCTGATAGGACATACAATAACATAGGTACTTACTACTAAAATGAAATAGATACCTACGTAGTTTTATTACATCAGATGTAGTAGACTATAGGTACAAACATTTGTTATTTTTTTTTAATTATTTATTTATTTTTCAGTTAACTAGTACTTAGATAGGTATTTTTTAGACATTAGTTTTTCGTTTTCAAAATATTCTTTTAGTGTGTAATGAACTTCTTGAACAAGCCATTTTCTCAAAGTGTTTTTAAATCCAATACCAGATAGCTGCTTAAACTCTGTAGGTAGATGATTGAACACTTTTATTGCAGTAATTTTTTAACTTTCAACTTAACTTTCAACCCTTGTTTCCTGTGACTTTTCATTATACTTAGTGTTTACGGTCACTAGAACAGTAAAAGTCGGTAGTAATATGTTTTTGTAAAACATTGATAATTATTAAAAGGTATTTTGTCGTAAATGTCGGTTTAGAACTTCAAATCTTCTTATCTAAGTTTGAAATGATAGGTTTTGAGATTTTGATCAGAGATCTGATGCTCTACCGACCCAAGTATACCTACATTATTTTGACCTTGCCTGTCCATTTGCTTCGTTTTTTTCTTCAACTTTTTTCTATTGATTGTAAAAAACGAAGATCCTTGAGCATAATGATGAATGATGAATAAATTATAACATTATTAAAATTATTCTGGGTTCGATTCTTCTTCTTATCGTGTCACTAGTTCTTTCGAACCAGTGTGATGAAAGGATTTCAAGTGCGCCTCGAAAAGGCTCCTTTCGTAGGTTCGATAAATCATTATAAGTTCGATAAACCATTATTAAGAGGACTTAGGACTAGGACTAATTTAGGAGTAGTAACTAATGCAAGTGACTAGACCAATGAGATATTTTAATGATAAGTAGGTAACCATGCTTCTCCATGTCCAAGAGAGTCATCATCATCAGCCCACTTTAGTCCACTGCTGGACGTAGGCCTCTCCCATAACGCGCCACTGAGCCCGGTGTCCGGCTCTCCGCATCCAATTTTTACCGGCTGCCTTTCGAAGGTCGACCAAAAGAGTGCTTGCGTGAAAAACAATGCTAATATTTGCCATTTTGTATTGTTGTGACATTGTGGTAAGTAATTTAAGTCTAGAGATATACGAATAGCTGTGGTGTGTATGAATTATGGAAGGGGAGATCAATATTAATAAATAAATGAGATAACCCTTTATTATTTTTATTTCATTATTTATTTATTAGGTATGGTTTTTCATAAATAAAAGAATTAAATACGTTCTAAAGAAAGACTAATAAATAACTAAGATACGTCAGGGGGCACAAAAATAGATAAATATACATCTATAGATTCTATAGTAGATTTAAAACAAGGATTTTCTTTTTAATTTATTTACCTACGTCGCTAGAAGAAGTCGCCAGAAGCATTTTTTTTAGTAAATAGTATTTTTTTAACAAAAAGTTACTTCATTTCAAAATATAATGCGTAGCTTTTTACGAAAGAAAGGTACTGATACCTTATATGTTTTTATCCTTTTTTACCCCCCTTCCCGCCCTTTCCACCCTTGCCTCCTCCGCCGCCCTCGTTGCTCTCGCTGCTGCTGGAGGAGCTCCCACTTCCTCCGCCTCCTTTTCCGCCTTTACCTCCTTTTCCGCCACCTTTGCCTCCTCCACCTTAATCACATCATTTTTATTTTTATTCATTGCTATCAGAATCAAAACAAGCGGGATACTTAGACATCATCAATCTCAATATTTATAAAAGGCTTATTCGTGACTGACTGACAGACAGCCTACAGGCTAAACCGGTGGAGGTAGAAACTTAAAACTTGGAGGATGTATTCGTCTAGAGCTGAAAGTGCGTACTAAAAATGGCAATGTTCAACACAAACGAAGTTGCGGGTGGTGCCTACTAGTATAGTATAAAATATTAGTCCTGACAAAATGTTTAAGCTAGTGGTTTGGACCCGTTCGTTGTCTATAGACAACGACGCGGACGGGCCAAACCACTACCCACTAGACGTAAAGACAGAGAAATTTACTAAAGAAAGGAGAATGGGCATCGCAGGTCTCGGCCTGCAGTTATTTTACCTATTCGACAATTCGTTTCGATATTTTTAAGTATTCGTTTAAGTCATGAAAATCTCGAATGCAGCGGGGTTTAGAAAATTACTAAAATAAAAGATTTTGTAAAAAACCTCATTACCAGCTATAGTGCTACCCACAGCTGAACATAGGAAACTTTTGAAAGAAATTAAGTACTTATATCAATATATATAAAAAACTGACTGACTGGCAACGCACAAGCCAAACCAGTGAATGTAGAGACATGTTTATAGGTAAAAAAAGGAATTTTGTTAATCCGCGACGCAAACGATGCGGACGTTATAAGACTTAAAAGATACATTATATTTATTTACACAACTAACTACTACAAGAAAAATAAATTACACTAATATAATAAAATCAAATAATAAAATTATAAGTAATAAAATGATTGTAATTTATTTTTTACAAGCACTTACCACCAGGTACAGCGTTAATACAGACAGCCAGTACAAGTAGAGCCAAGACGATTATAGCCCAAATCTTCATGATGTATATTAGGATATCTAGGTATCTATATCGATAGTTATTTTTTGGTTATTTTAGCCAAAACTGGTATTGCTGTTCTTATCAAAAGACGTTTATTGTGTGCTGAAAATACAGCTCTAACCCCCCTTTAAATACCCGCTAGCTTTCCATTCAATTTAGCCAAACTAATGAAAAGAAAATTGATTTTAAAGTAAATATGTACAAAAACCTAATTAATCCAGAAATAGCACAAATGCGAGACAGCTGCTATGGTTTACCGAGGGTTAAGACTGCATTGTGGACTTGTCAAACCAAGGCCATGATCATCGCAAATTTCATCCTGTCGCTCGTACCGTAAGAAAAGTCTTTGGGCCAGGTTTTACACATGAAACTTGTTTGGATTGAATTGGATTTTTACTACACGTTTCTAATGTTATTTTCTAGATCCTGGAGGTCCGTTTGTTTTGTAATTACCTAGTACCTTGTAAATAGTAGTTATTTTTAAACCTTCAAAATGTAGGTAAGCGCGAGCGAGAGGGCTAATCTATAACTATAAATTAGGCAAACAGAATGTTTTCTCTAATAAATCAAGCGGAAGCGACATAAATGCAATTTCGTTTACTTCAACGATATTTTTTTTTAAGTTATTTTGATTTACTAACTGAATTAAATTTCTGAACCGATTTAATCAAATTTGTGTGTAGGTATTTATTTTAAATCAAAAACATAAAAATGATTTTCCCAAAATGTTTGATGATGAAGTTCTGAAGTAACAAACATTAAAAATAAAATCAACCGAATTGAGAACCTCTTCCTTTTTGAGGCCATGATATGTAATGGTTGTTAAAAATTATGATTAACAGAGTAGATTTTAATTTCGAAAGTACCTACATGTAATTTACAAAACTAGATAAGTAATATATTATCCACAAAGCTTTTTTTTGGAGTTTTCTACGTCATTTTGCAAGCAGGAGTTCAGCGACTGAAACAAAAATTAAAATAGAAACCTAATAGTTTTTACATTTCATATTACTAGCCCCAAACTAATACTATACCAAAATAATAAGACTAATGAATTTGTAATCAAAGTATTTTTTTTTGCCTTAGTAAAATACAGGTAGACGTTTAAACTATTAAATACAATCTATTCATGAAGCAAGTTACTATAATGTAGGTACTTCATGCGCTTGGGAATACAACAAAGGTCTTACCCGTATTTGCCAGCGCCACCTTCGTGTCCACCGCCAAAGCCTTTGCCTCCTCCGTTGCCAGCTCCGAATCCACCGTCAAAGCCACCTCCGTGTCCGCTGCCGGAGCCACCTCCGTGTCCGCCGCCGGAGCCACCTCCGTGTCCGCCGCCGGAGCCACCTCCGTGTCCGCCGCCGGAGCCACCTCCGTGTCCGCCGCCGGAGCCACCTCCGTGTCCGCCGCCGGAGCCACCTCCGTGTCCGCCGCCGGAGCCACCTCCGTGTCCGCCGCCGGAGCCACTACCAGATCCGCTGCCGGAGCCACTTCCAGATCCGCTGCCAGAGCCACCTCCGTGTCCGCCGCCGGAGCTACTTCCGGATCCGCTGCTAGAGGAACTTCCAGATCCACTGCAGCTGGAGCTACCTCCGTGTCCGCTGCTGGAGCTACTTCCGGATCCGCTGCTAGAGGCACTTCCAGATCCACTGCTGGAGCCATGACCGCCCCCTCCTCCCTCTCCGCTACTACCCCAGTGACCGCCACCGCCGTGACCGCCATCGCCGTGACCGCCACCTTCGTGACCGCCACCGCCATGACCACCACCGCCGTGACCGCCACCTCCGCCGCCGCCGCCGCCCCCTCCTCCCCCTCCGCTGCTACCCCAGTGACCGCCACCGCCGTGACCGCCATCGCCATGACCGCTACCTCCACCGCCGCCGCCCCCTTGTCCCCCTCCGCTGCTACCCCAGTGACCGCCACCGCCGTGACCGCCATCTCCGTGACCGCCACCTCCGTGACCACCACCACCGTGACCGCCTTCGCCGTGACCGCCTTCGCCGTGACCGCCACCGCCGTAACCGCCACCTCCTCCGCCGCCGCTCCCTCCTACTCCTTCGCTGTTACCATATCCACCTAAAATTGCACCTCTTTTAAAAACATGTTACCCTAACATGAAACCTTAATAACGGTAATTTAAAGGGAACCTACCACTCTTTTCCAACTTGAAAGATAAGATAAGTTACAGGCACTGACCTCTATATATTGCAACATACAGATCACTGTAATGTCAATGCCTGTGGTTACAGGGCTTTCAAAACATGACTACGCAGGAATGAACTTTCAATAGCCATGGTGTTTTCAAATCAATAGTAGTGTTTTCAAATTAGAAGCATTATAATTTATTAATAGGGTACTATATTCTGAACGGCACCGTTGCGAATGGCACCGGTACTTGCCTGGTGCAGCGTGAACGCAGACCACGAGCCCTAAGGCCACCGCAGCTAGTACTAGACGGGTCATGTCGATACTGTGAGCTCCATCACCCAAACCCAGCTTTTTATACAATATCACATGACTTTGACGTGCAAATGTTTATTAGACTCCACATTTTTTTCATTCTCCTTTTTTTACTATTTTTGAATAATTTAGGGTTCCGTAGGGGTCATAGATGGTCTTAAAGAACGGTTGATAGGTCAACTAAGTGTGTAGGAGTAGTGAGAGATAGACCGTTACAGCTTTATTAACTTTCCTGTTTTATGTCTAGACTTTCGAATAAACCTTGGTCAACTCTAGTTTGGGACTATTTTACATTATGAAACGAGTTTTAGGACTAACCTTAGATGAACTTTGGTATTTTGTCAAACCTGTCAGTCACCTAGTTATCGAGGTTTTTTCGTCGCTTTCCCGCCCTTTTTTTAGGTTGGAAAATTTAAGACGTTATATTATTTTTGTACTTACCTACAAAAAAAAATATGAAAGTACCTAATATTAGGCACCTACTAAGTACGTACGCACTTATACTTGTCGTATGCCCTCGAAATATTTAAATGTAATAATTTTCTACATTAAGTTATTTTAGCGTGACTGGTCGTCAATCAGTCCGGACAAAGTTATGATTGAATAATGCGAAAGTTTGTGAGGTTTGTTGCTCGATGACACGGAAAAAACTTTAAGTACCTTACTTACCATAATTATTATAGTATGTACCTATGCGTATTCTTTTGTCTCCTCAGGTTTCGAGTATGTGGTAGCCTTATAACAGGCAGACTAGCTAGGTAGGTAGGTACTTAGCTCTAGGTAGTGCTGCATGCATATTCAAGTAAAAAAGAAGTTCAAAATCAGGTATAATAACAAGGTCAACAAATATGAACAATTATGTTTTATTTATATATTTAGTAAATCTAATTCATTTTGCAGCTTTTCTTTTTGTAATAAGTTGGAGTAGGTATTTCCACTTCCATTCCAATTTTGCCTTTTTGCCTGCCTTTAATTTAAAGGTGAGGGGTGGAGCTCTTCCATCGTCTTCATTGTTTTTTTTTAGCACATTATTGTTTTTTTATTTTTTTTATTTCAGTTCACTGTAAAATAAAAAATAAATAAATTTGAGGAGGTACTAGGTATCTAGGTATGTAGGTAGGCTATATAGGTATGTAAATATACCTATGTAGCCTAGCCGAGAGTAGGCGTGAAAGAGACAGTTGTGAGAATATATATGGATAAGTAGATACCTATATTTTTGTTCGTCAATCACGCTAAAACCACTGAACGAATATAGGTCATTGGTTATCGTTTACGAGCTGGAAGAGGGCACACGGACAAAGCCGCGAGCAGCAGCTAGTTAGATGATATATCTGCACACTTCCTTCCACAGTAATCTTGCCGTGAATTTATGATAGCATAAAGTAGGTAGTAGGACTTTCTCCTTCGGTGTCCAATTAGAAGCTCGTTTTTGATAGTATCCATGCTAAATTATTTTATTATTTGTATTTCATATATGTACCACCAAAGAGAATATAACCACTACGTTTATGTACCACAATGAAAACTGCAAAGAAATCGTTTGCGTTGCGTCAATTCACTAACGTTTCGTTTCACAGTATGCAGTTTAAAACATTTTTCAAGGTACCTACTTACCTATATGCTATTTGTTTGAAATTAAATAAATAAATGAAAATATTTACTTAGAATTATAAATAATATGTATTATTTTGTCACGTGTATGTAACGCAGTATGGTAACAATTACTTAATTATTGACTGATTAAAAATTTCTATGATGAATATTTCTATACTGCAAGTAAGTTGATCTCCAAGGAATGGAACGTTTTTCTTGGAGTTCTAGATAGTTGTAGACTACGAAATGGTCATATAAACCATTTCTTAATGAAGTGAGGTTTGAGCACTAATCTGTACTCTATATCACTAGAGGTCAGTGGGTTTGAGGAGGATTTTGGACTCGAAAGTTCAGAGATAGTCATAACTTTAGAACTCGTTTCTTAATAAAGCCAGTGTTTTACTTGTTATGCCTATCTCGTAGACATCCTACGAACTCGAACCAAGTGGTTCGCATCGACATTTATGGTACGTACCAGCAGGGAGTGGAACTCGCTGCCAGCGTCTGTTTTTCCGACACACTAATCAAACAAAAAAAAACAAATCGAGAGTGAATAAGTTCTTACTAGGCAAGCGTGCTATATCCTCGACCACACCGTCACTTAACATCAGGTGAGGCTGTGGTCAAATGCTTGCCTACTCCATATATAAAAAAAATGCTCTTCTAGATGCTTTCTGTAAACAGTCGTCAAAGGGTACCTAATAGTTTTATTCCAAGTCTACTTTCTCATAACATATAAGTACTGTATATAAAAGATCTGGTAAAATGGGAACAAGACACTGAAAAGTTCGAAGCTGATAGACCATTATTAGCGAAATAGAGATAAAACAAAGAGAGCAAACTACAGGTGTAGAGACTACAGGAATACATTGTAAAATCTGCCGGCCGTCAGCCTGCCTTAGCTAAGATTTAGGCTAAGTTTTTGTAAGTAATTTGGGTAATAAATAAATAACGAGCAATGTAGCTTAAAATCTATAAACTACGTGTTTGTGCGTTTGCTATATTTCGTTTCCTTTACAAGATAAAGCGGTTTTAGAATGTATTGTCATAGAGTTGTGAGCTACCCTGAAAGTTTTAGCTAGATAGCTAATCGGAAAGTACTCGAAATTTGGGTTGCAAGATTCCACCCAGACTAAAAGTGAATTAATAAAAACGTTGTATAATTAAAATTAATAATAAAAATAAACGTGGTAATAATAAAATAAAATTTGGTAAAATCGAATGTTTTCTGTAATAAAAGTAATAGGTAACAAAATATATTTTTTATATTGAAAATTGACATGTAATTTACAAAACTAGATAAGAAATATTATTATCACATTGAGCTTTTTTTGGAGTTTTCTACATCATTTCGCCAGCAGGGGTTCAGCGACTGAAACAAAAAAAAAGAAAATTAATTGTAGTTTATACATTTCACATAACGCCATCTAGTTCCAAATGAATTAATTTGCGATCAAAGTGATTTTTTGCCTATTTAAAATATACGAGTAGTAGGTAGACGTACTATTAAATACAATCTAGCCATGGGCCAAGTAATTTGTAGCTAGGTACTTCATGCGCTTGGGGATATAACAAAGGATTGTCTAAATAAACCATTGAGTATTGAGTATTGTCTTACCCGTATCCGCCGCCGCTACCTCCGTGTGATCCGTGTCCACCACCGCTACTTCCGTGTCCACCGCCGACGCCGCCACCGGCGCCACCTCCGTATCCGCCACCGGAGCCACCACCGGATCCACCGCCTGAACCACCTCCGGATCCGCCGCCGGAACCACCTCCCTTGCCACCTCCGTATCCGCCGCCGACGCCGCCACCGGAGCCTCCTCCGTTGCCACTACCGCTGCCGCCTACGAAACCGCTGCTGCCACCGCCTCCTTGGCCGCCGCCTCCTCCACTTCCGTAGCCTCCGCCGCCGCCACCGCCATTTCCTCCCCCTCCGCTGCTTCCCCCGTGACCGCCACCGCTGTGGCCGCCACTACCGTGACCGCCACCACTGTGACCGCCACCTCCTCCGCCGCCGCCACCTCCACCCCCTCCGTTGCTACCATATCCACCTAAAATAAAACTCTTTTTCACTTCTCTTGCTCCTAAAGTTCAATTTTATGTATAGACAGGGGGAGTAAAACAGCTTTTAGACCCTAGGGTAAAGAAGTAATTGCTTCTAAAATCTGTTTAAAGAGGTTCAGTTTGTAATAATAGGATTCATGCCGGAACTAAGAACTTTTTCAAATTCGAACTTCGGTTCTTCATAATACCCGTAAATCAGAGTACCTAGGTAATATGAGAAACATAACTATTTTCAAATTTCGAATATCGTGGTAATATTAAGTGGTTGTCTCTATTTTTGATTTTCGAAATGGACGGTCATTTCAGTTTGAATTTATTTAATTTCCTTGCAACTCATTTCTCAAACCCATTTTATATTCGACCCTAATCCACCCAATCGACTTCGGTTGAGGCTGATAAAAGTCTCGTATAAAATGGCTTGCTTCAGGCCCTTGGTGTACAAATAACTATTAAAAACATGTTAGTTACCCTAACATGGAATCTAAATAATGGTAATTTTAAGGTAACCTATTACCTCAAAGTACTTAGATATACACAACTTTTACCCACTCTGTTCCAACATCAAAGATAAAATAAGTTACAGGGCTTTCAAAACATGGCTACGCAGGAGTGAACCTTCAAAAGCCATGGTGTTTTCAAATTAGAAGCATTTTCATTTATTAATAGGGCACCAATCTAAACGGCACCGGTACTTACCTGGTGCAGCGTGCACGCAGACCACGAGCCCTAAGGCCACCGCAGCTAGTACTAGACGGGCCATGTCGATACTGTGAGCTCCATCACCCAAACCCAGCTTTTTATACAGTCTCACATGACTTCACCAACGTGCAAATGTTTATTAGACTCTCCACATTTTTTGCACCCGACTGTTTACTATTTTTGAATATATTTAGGGTTCCGCAGGGGTTATAGTTGGTCTTAACGAACGGTCGATAGGTCAACTACATAGTTGTAGTGTTAGAGTAGTGAGAGATAGATTCATAATGAATCTATTCGACTACTAGACTTATTAATGCTCTCTTGGATGTTTTCTGTAAAAAAAGGTTCCTGCTATTCATAATCTACATTTCTTCTAGTAAAATGGGAACAAAACACTCAGAAGTTCGAAGCTGACAGACTATATAAATATATTAGAGAAATAGAGCAAATACAAAGAGAAGAAATAGAGAGAGAGTAGACCAGACAGAGAATCTACTCGGGCGAATTAACATGACACCTGGCTCGAATGACGTTCGTCCAAAGTACAGCGTGGAATTGGATAATCTTAATTTTAATAATTTAGAAATTTTAATAAATATGGGAAAGTTTACAAATTTTATTAGAAAGAATTTATGGTTTTAATTTTATCGGAAAATAGGTAAAATACTAAAGTACAGGACTTGGAAAAAGAGAGGCTTAATGTTTCTCCCGGTACGTATACAGAACCCATACAAATATAACACATAAAAGGGGTTTATGATGTAATATTAGGTAGGTACCTAATAGCCTCTCGCTAAATAATTCTAGTGTTTGATATTTTTTGTTCATCTCTATCATTAGGCATACAATACCGACCTATCCATATATCGTATCGATGAGTTAGTAACAAAAAACGTACACAAACACAAAACTACATCATGTTTTGTTTTTCGTACAATTATCCTTGTTGGTACTTGGAATATTACTCTGCATAGTGCAAAATAATAGGAAACGGTTACAAGGTTGCCAACAATCAAATTACTTGTCACCTAAAACAATGTATACTTCCTCGATAGTGTAGCTTTCAATATTACAAGGATTGTTCAAAAGCCAGTGAATTTCAAAATGGTTTATTGGGTTCAGAGTTACCGTGGTATGGATTACCTCATATGTTTTTTAAACCTATTATGTGTCCAATTTTTGGGAAAAGGCCCATCTCCAATCTCTTTTTACTTTTTGTTCTAATGTTATTATTACACAAATTTTGGTAGTCATCTCTCGAACTACGAGTCATAAACAGTAAATAAAATAACTTGATTTATAATAGCCTTTTATTAAAATGCTAGCTGATACTTGCAGATTCACTCGCGTGATATTCACCTGAAAGAAACCTAGGTGGTATTATAAAGCCTTTTTCAGCATATGACCTACTATGCCAAATTTCAGCTCAGTAGTTTTGGCGTAGTTGAAGAGAGCACATTTCTATTTATAACAAAATCTTCATAACTTTCTGTATATTTGTCTCTTAATGTTTGGACATTTCACACTACGCCATCTGGCCCCAAACTAAGCAAGCCTATTCCATGGGATGTAGATAACTGACAGAAAACATAAATACCTACTTTTTTTTAAATACATCCTAGAATAGATAGAAAATACAAACACCGATTTTATCATCTCACAAATGTTTGTAGACCCCACGACACCGGGCATGACTGTCCAACACACTTATTACTCGACCATCTGTATCGTCCTTTATTTACCTTCAGTGTC
Organism: Lobophora halterata; assembly: GCA_932526365.1. NCBI lineage: Eukaryota > Metazoa > Arthropoda > Insecta > Lepidoptera > Geometridae > Lobophora > Lobophora halterata. Next base: position 11,056,764 of record OW052002.1, read on the forward strand.
ATATATGTACAGTCGGCTCTATAATGATCTTTACACCCAGCTTACGCCGGTGTTCTCCTGTGATTAAACCACTCACACAAACACATCATGTGTGTGTGTGACTAAACTACTGTCGTGATTAAATCACTTAAGATATACCTATAATTTAAACCACCTGTGGTTTAATCACAGGAGAACACCGGCGTAAGCTGGCCGTAAAGACAATTACTTACAGAGCCAACCCTACATTGGATGTCGGGTGTGTAGGGTAGGGAAAAAAAACAACATAATTATAAATGTACGAGTATATATTATATGTGTTTAAAATTATTCTATTCATTGCGATTACAATTTTTAATTATTATCAACCACAAAATAAAATTTTCAAGACCCAATGGCAACTATAATTATTATTAAAAGTATTTGGTTACTAAAAACCAAAGCTAAATAATACTAACTTTTTAGTAATCGCAATTATTTCATACCTAGTAGTATTAAGCAAATTAAAAATTATATATTTAAATAAGCTTCATTAGATAACAATCTGAAGACGGATAGATGTATATTCTTCGACCATGCTAGATCTATAGTTTCATAGGGACAGCCCCATAGCATGGATAGAATTCAGGCCCGTAATAAGACCCCATAAGAATCCCGGAAGAAGTACCAAGTACGAAGAGATGCATACAGTAACTTCTTAAATAATACTGGATGTTACTCGTTGGGAAAAAAATCTCAACAGATAACATAACAGTGTGACTCGTTTAGGCGTTACTCGTTGAGAATACCCACCATATTAAAGAAAAGGTACTCAAATTATTTTGACATAAGATTTCTCAAAAAAATTTACTGTAACTGTGGGACACAATTTTCATTTTTTTGGCTGCATTGCCTCTTTGTATAATAAGCTTACTCTTTGGGTGAGATAGCTACCAGCCCTCTGGTCATGCGTCGCTACGACCAGACGCTCTGAAGATTTTTTTGAAAAATGCTCTAAAAAGGTTTCCCATGGACTATGGCGTCGACCTCAAAAGGCTCAAACATATACCTACGACCTATCAGGACCTATATATTTACGTTTTATAAGATCTTAGATTGGATACAATGGCATAAATTAGGTTTTTACTGCGTAATTTTTTTGGTTGTACAATAATTATGTATACCTATTACATATAAAAAAACTAACCTACTTAAATAAAAGTTACCTATAAATATAAAATTAAAAATAAACTCAAAACAGTAAATTTGGTTCATATGGCATAGTGCCAAGAATACTGGCTGTATTCCCTCGCTGAACCGCCAAAGACAGTCTTTGCGCGAAGAATGAGCCAGCCCTCTTGTCACCGGCGGCGTTAATTAAAAGGAGCGACATTTTGTTGAAAAACTTTTTCAACCTAGAAAACTTAAACTTACTTACTTACTTTTTTTTAAACTTTTTTGTATACCTAATCTCTCTAACCTAAATATACTTGTATACCTATTCACCCGGAGATCTAGCCCGGAGCATCAAGTTTCGCGGGTCATTTGTAACTTTACCTCATAATCATTACCGTATTGCATCTAACGATTCATATTTAATTGAATAGGATAATAAAACAACAAACGTCATTCGCATAAAACATTTAATGACTATACTGGGTACGTAATTTATCATCATTACTTATAAACTAAAATTATCACAATCTGGAGTGGAAATATCACTAAGAAAATTAACAAAACTAGTCATTTAGTCATGGTGAAGACTATTCTATTTTTTATCCGTAGCTGCTTGCACTGGCTGTGGCGGAGGCTTTTGCGGACACGAAGGCACCAGATTGGCTGTAACCGCCACTGTTACCGCCACAACCTGAGTTGCAACCGCCACTCCCTCCGGTCTTGCTTCCGTATCCGCCATGACTTCCTCCACCGCCTCCACTAAGGCCTGCTTCAGTACCGCCGCCAAGGCCACCACTTCCGTAACCACCGCTGCTTCCGAGGCCTCCTCCTAATCCTCCACCTAATCCAAATCCACCACCTAAGCCTCCTCCGAGGCCTCCACTTCCACCATTTCCGACGCTACCACTTCCACCGATGTTTCCGGAGCCGCCATGTCCACCGCCACCGCCGAATCCTCCACCTAGTCCGCCTCCACTTCCGCCGATGTTGCCACCGCCGAATCCTCCACCTAGTCCGCCTCCGCTGCCACCGCCGTAACTTCCCGAGCTACCATGACCATTGCTACCACCGAGGCCACTGCCGCCACCTGCGCCTAACCCACCTCCAGCCCCTCCGCCGTAACCGCCTGATCCACTGCTTCCTCCAGAACCACCGTACCCTCCACTGCCACTTCCGCCATGACCTCCCGCTCCAGACCCTCCTCCGAGTCCACCTCCGTAACCCCCGCCGCCGCCACCACCGCCAGCACCGCCGCCAGCACCACCGCCAGCACCACCATATCCGCCACTTCCTGAGCCACTAGAGCCATATCCACCACTTCCTGAGCCACTAGAGCCATATCCACCATTTCCAGAACCACCTCCGAGGCCACTTCCATAGCCTCCACTTCCGTGATTTCCATGACTACCACTTTCACTATTTCCGCTTCCACCGCCGAGGCCGTTTCCATGTCCACCGCCACCGCCTAGACCACCTCCGGCTCCACCACCAAATCCGCCTCCGAGGCCACCTCCGAAACCACCGCTGCCTCCTTGGCCTCCAGCACCACCGTATCCTTTACCGCCGCCGTTGCCATTTCCACCTCCGTAGCCACCGTTATTCCCTCCTCCGAGGCCACCACCGTTCCCGCCTCCAAGGCCGCCGCCGCCACTTCCTCCGAGTCCACCGCCACCGCCGCTGTAGCCACCTCCGCCACCATATCCTCCTTTTCCTCCGCCAATAGAGCCGGTGAACGCGAAGCCTCCCGACTTTCCATCGGCCGATTGAGAGCTGATGGACTTGTAGTCTCCGCCACCTCCAGCACCTGCGGCGCCTCTGGCTATGCTACCAAATCCAGCTTGAACTTTTCCGATGATGTCACTGACGCCTTCGCGGATGCCTGCGAGGCCGCCGCCAAGGCCACCACCGCCGCCGCCCCCGCCTCCGAAGCCTCCTCCAAATCCTCCTCCTCCGCCTCCTCCCCCACCTCCTCCAAATCCACCTCCTCCCCCGAACCCACCGCCATATCCGCCGCCTGCACCTCCACCCCCACTAGGACCATACCCGCGGCGGATCCTCACTGAAAAAAAAAACATTTATCAAAACACGTTTTCTGAAAGACTTCAAAGCCTGTTCACCTGTATTCAAATTAATAAACAACCTTACTTTTTTACCTGTGTTTGCATAAATTAACAAGGGATGGTTAAGCAACCATGACTGATGATGAAGAGTTTAAAAAAAATGTCCTACCTGAGGTATTCGCCAAGCCCACAGCCAGGCAAAGCACGACGCAAGCTCGCATCGTGTGACCCATCTCTGCCGACGCAATTTACTGACACTAACCCAACGATAATCATCCTTTTATATCGTTATTATAACCAGTTGTATTTACAAAGTTAACATACGTAAGTACTGAGAGACACAATAATTAGTTTTTATGATACAATTCACGATTCACGTACTTCCCACAAGCAGGTCGTGCGGTTTTTGTTGATCGCAGATTAGCCCGAATTACCGAATCGATCTGATAGAGTCAGACAATAGAGTTTTGAAGTTCAAACCGATTATTTTGTGAATCCCCAAAAAAAGTGCATTTCCAAATTCAAAATGCACAAGTTTAGCTTCGATTCTCGAAAAACTGTATATTTTTGAAATCAATGTTTATTTTTTTTCAAGGAATACAGCCATACTGAAACTAGTGCAAGTGTTGGAATTTATTTTAGGAATAATGTAAGACATAGAGAAGTAAAATCTTTACCTACTCATATATTTTTAGATTGGTCAATTCATCCGAATCGGATGAAATTTTGTGAACGAAATGATGAACGATCGAACATACTAATTATCTAAGTAGGTATGTATACTTATAATAAAGTTCTAAGAAACTTGAAGTGTTGTTTATCCATAAAGTTTAAATTGCCTATTAATTTATACGGGTTAAATCATCAAAGGCATCATAAAAGAGCAAGCGTTAAATTGATGTCCATAAATAACGAAATGATATTCATAAATCACTAGTGACCGTTCTATTATTTAGTGCACTTGTTTACGTACATTGTTTTTCTAAGTAAATAAATACATACAAGTCACGACAAAGACCACGTTGCAGTAAGACTGTGAACTTATAGCAAAATACACAAAAACAAACTTACTAGTTAGTCTAGCCAGCTGTATAATGAAACGAGGACTAAACTCGAGGTAACCCCTGAGTTTTCCCAGTTCTAGCCTAATGTTCTTCAAGTTTGACAAGAAAGACTATCCAAGTATCCAAACGAGTATCTTTATTCATGACTAACGGAAAAATCTGCTTCTTTCTATAAACCTAGTGGCTGTATGTATGTAGTTTAGCTTGGTTCAGAATGCTCGCTAAAAGAAAAGTTCTTTTCACCTTTACAAGAATTAGAACATATTATTATTATTTAGCCTTTTACTTCCAGATCCACATATTTATTTATATATTGCCTTATTTGCTTAGGTTTATGTTTTACATGTTTGTTAATATTTAGGTATAGGTATTTTATCTCCGTGAATAATTGCAGCTAATAGAGATTGTGAAATTAACTCCTTAACTTTTATAATGATAGACGATGGTAGAGTAGGTAGAGATTAGGTATCCTTCGTAGAGGTAACATTAAAATTTACCAAACAAGACTACAAAAAATACCAATAATAGTAAAAAGGATAATAGGATAATTCTAAAACGTATCAGTAGAAGTAACAAATTTCGTTAAGAGCGATTTTCCGTAGGTTGAGGGTTCCGTAAATATAGCCTGTTACGTTCCTCATAAAGATTTTGGGCACCCTAAAGTAATGTGGCTAAGGGCTAAATCAATCTCAGAAAACTACAAGTTCATTTTCAGGTCTAGAATCGTTAGATTTCTTGATAATAAGCATTAAGCAACGCAATTTTGCGCGCCTAGATACTTCTAAGCTAACTGATGATGCCAACCAAATTCAATGGAGCAATATCGAGTCCTTAATAACTATTGACGAAAAAGTAGAATTTTTAAATTCCAACATCATTGCCCTCTTCGATCGACATGCTCCCATACATTCAGTTAGGGTAAAGCATGCTCCTTCCCCTTGGTTTGATGACACAATCCGTAAGGCTATGGCCAGGCGTGACTACGCTTTCCGAAAATACAAACGCAACCGGTGCGACGAAAACTGGTCTTTTTACAAAAAGATTAGAAACCGATGTAATCTTTTAGTACGTAATGCAAAAAAGCGATACGTTGCACAAGAAATTGAGCTTGCTACTCCAGCAGGTCTATGGAGATTTCTCAGAACGCTCGGTATAGGAAAGTCAAAATGCCCCGACGCTAGGCTTGCTGTTGATGTAAACACCCTTAATACCCACTTCACTACTAGATGTAAACTTAGTTCAGCTCTTAAAGCCGATGCTCTCGCAATAATCTCTGCCCTGCCTACGCCTAACTGTGAGGTTTGCTCGTTCACTCCAGCTAGCGAAGACCGAATCAAAAAACTCATCCTCTCTTTTAGGTCCAAAGCTGTAGGTGGTGATGATATAGGCCGCGTCATGATTTCATACGTTCTCAAACAAATTCTTCCAGCCATCACTCACATTGTTAACTTTTCTCTCTCTGTTTCTGAGTTCCCCGATAAATGGCGCCGGGCTCATGTGATTCCTCTTCCCAAAGTTCTAAACCCTACACTTCCGAATCAGTATCGTCCTATCTCAATATTGCCTTTTTTTTCTAAGATAGTGGAATCACTTGTGCTCGGTCAGATTACAGATTTCCTCTCTAGTAACAACCTTATAAACACTTTCCAGTCGGGCTTTCGAAAGGGGCACAGTACTACTTCTGCTCTACTCAATGTCACCGAAGACATACGTCTGAGGATGGAGGAAGGCAAGGTCACGGTTTTAGTTCTAATCGATTTCAGTAGCGCCTTTGATGCGGTCGACCACGATCTTTTATTAGCCCTCTTTCCTCGTCTAAATTTTTCGCCGCAGGTGGTTATGTGGCTCTCTGCATACCTAAAAAACCGCCGTCAGAGAACGCGTGATAGAGAAGATTTTTCTGAATGGCGGGATATTGAGACTGGCGTCCCACAAGGAGGAATACTGTCTCCGCTGCTTTTCTCCCTTTTCATTAACCTTCTCTCTCCCCATCTTCAAAGCCATTATCACATGTACGCAGACGACCTACAACTATACTATTCTGCCACTGTGGAAAACCTTCATGATATCATGCAGGTTCTAAACGAGGATCTTAACCGGTTATTTAATTGGTCCAACAATTTCGGCATCGCGGTCAACCCAAATAAATGTCAGGCTATAGTTATTGGTAGTTCTCGACAGCTCTGCAAAGTGGATCAAAACAACATTCCACCACTACGCTACGATGGTAACACAATCCCTTTCTCCCCAGTAATCAAAAATCTTGGGGTCTGGTTTGATACTAACCTTAACTGGGTACCTCATGTCAAGGAAATATCCCGTAAATTCTACGCTACCTTACATTCCCTATTACGTCTCAAACACTTTCTACCTATATCCACAAAAACATCTCTTGCACATGCTCTCCTCCTGCCTCTTTTAGACTATGCTGACGTCTCCTTTATTAATCTCACTGAAAATCTCCTTAACAAACTTGACCGTCTTATGAATACGTGTATTCGCTTCATTTTCAATCTCCGAAAGTATGACCATGTCAGTCATTTTAGAACCAAACTCAAATGGTTACCTATCCGCGAACGTAGAGATGTGCGTACCCTGTGCCTTTTGTACTCAGTACTTAATGACCCCAATGCGCCGAATTACCTCAAATCTCGCTTCTGTTACATGACGGACCGCCACGACAGACACCTAAGGTCAGCCGACAATCTTCTTCTCTACACTCCTAAACAAACCTCGTCGTTTATGACCAAATCGTTTTCTGCAGCGGCGGTACGTCTTTGGAACGGTTTGCCTTTGAATATAAGAAAGGCTGAGACAAAGGATCTGTTTAAAAAATCCGTCCGAGAACACTTCCTTAAAGTTTCTCTTGCATCATGAATACTGTTGTATCTCTTATATTTGTTATTTCCTGATCTTCCTCTTGCTATTCAAAACGACAATTATATTAAAAGTATATTACTACGTATAAACACCTACCTATTATTTATATATTCTATTATTTATATATTATATTATTTATATATTATACTATTTATATATTATATTAATTAAAATTGATAGTATAAAGTACTTTATTTACCTATAGTTATACCGTACCTACACTTTTTTACATTAATAAGTAACCACTCTGATTACTTTTTACACTCTTTGTTTTTGTAATGTATTAAATGACACGCCACACCATATTTTTTGCACGCCCGGGTTGACTGGTAGAAAATGCTATTATAGCATTAAGTCCTCCCTCACTTATGTAAGTGTTAAAGTGTTAAAATAAATAAATAAAATAATAGTCATATTCAAATCTGCCTTTATTTGCTTACAACTACAGCATTCATATCATAGCTCTGTTAACCGCATCCGGGTGTTCTGCCGATTACATTAGGTTTAGGTAAGATAATCATTTATCTTCCTGCAGTAGGTACCTTACTTTATACTCGTAAATCAGTAGGAAGCTAAACTTGGGACCAGATGAAGTCGAGACGTGACGCTTTTTGCTCTAATCAAACATATGTGTTGGTCTGTTTTTGTTGTTTGACTTAAATTTGGGTTTTTATTAATGTTTTGACTCATCATCATCATTTCAATCTTTGGACGTCAACTGCTGGACATAGGCCTCCCCCTCCTCCTTTATCCACAGACTTCCTTCGACATAATGAAATACCGCTGAGTGATGTTAACGGGGATGTTGCGTTTCTATTGATATTTTGAGGGTAGTTTGGTAAATCACCGCCTGCCCGAACGTGAAGAGCTCGAGGCTCATGAGTGCATTGGCGGGAGACATTGTGATTGGATGCGTGTGGACGTTCTTCTCAAAATCGGTCGATTTTCCCTCCATTTTTGGCCGTGCCAGATGCAGATTCATCTCAAAATTTTGATACTAGTGAAGTGTCGCGAGTCCAGTCCACAGCCGTGCTGTGTGCTTTTCTAAAGACTTTAGAACCTGGATCCGCCGTGCGAGTCCACAGAACCTTACCTGCCTTACCAAACCAACAAGCTAGGAGCAGCAGTTCAAAGTTAGGTGGTGTTCAATTGCCTTCGGAAATCAGTAAAAACGTTTTCAGCCCTAGACACTGAACTTTCAAAACTCAAAACACATACTCTGAAATCGCCAGAATAATTAATCTCTGATTCTGATCTGATTTTCTTTAAACCCTGTGTGTGAATCCAGTAGGTACTTCGGACTCAGCTACTCTAACAGTGTTGCGGGCCCAAGATTTAAATCTAATAAAATCTAGATTTGAATGAATCATGAACAAAAAAGTATTGTAGCGCTTTGATTCGCCAGCAAAGAATACTAACCCATTATCCGACTCCACTGCTGCCTCACTGCGTCATCATGCGTCATAACTTACATAATTGCAGTATCTTTAGCACCTAGGTAATAAGAAATTAATACGTTTTCTCAGCATCAGTAATTTAATGGTAATTATAATCTATCGTATTCAGATAGACTGCACATACGATCCATTATCAAGTTATTATTTACACCATGAAGCTACAATTATCTAGGATTCAATCATAGATGAATAACGGTGTTCCTATAGAACAAGATGGACAGTACCAAACCAAAATGGATGCGGCATATAGGACCGAAAATTTTCATACACTTTGTCAATAAAAATTATAAATCTCTATTTTCAAATATTAGTTACTTTATACGATGTAGTTTTATTGACAATAAAAAAGCCTAGTAGTTTTAACATTATAATAGTTATTTAGCCCTGTTACTTCTCTTTTTCGAAAATTAGCATCGGACCAAAATGTACTAGAAGTTAGCCAATGTGGCTCCCATTTCTTGGTCGCATTTTCAATGTAGGTACTACATTGTGTTTCTATACTTTAATACTTCTGTGGATTCAATCAAGTTAGCATATTTTCCTAACTACGTAATTATAAGTACATCCTTAGTTTTTAGGTGAGAATTTACCTCGTCTTAAATTAAATTCATAACATAATTCAGCCCTTTAGTCTAATATCTTACTTACAATGGTTTTTTTGCTCAACAAAAACTACGATGATTATGTAAATCTAACTAAAAAGTTTGTTTAATTGAATCATGAGTCTTTTGTTTTTATAGGCCATAATTTTATGGTATTCCTACCACGAATTATTTAATCTTAGTTATAATAGGCAAAATTTTATAAGACTCGAAGCAAGTTATCGTTTGTTCAACGATACAATTACATCATTCATATAATATATGTCCTTACATATCTCCTTCATAAAGTTTAACTTTTTAAATTGGCTTTAAGTAATTACCTACCTATTGTTAAGTAGGAAAATATAAGAATCATTATACGGTGATTGTAATCTTTTTGTAATTGTAATGCCGTAACAGCTACAACTGAGTTCAAGGTTATCGATTGTGTTCAATCTATGACTCAATCGATGTTTAATCGTAATCGAAATAAACAGACTGGTTTGAGGCTCAACAATTTATTTGCAACAACGCCATCTCATGGCTTCCCATTAGACAAGATAATAGTTATACTTAGCGATTTTAATCTAAAAAATCGAAAGATCTAGTTTATGTAACTATTTACCGCTAGATGGCAAAAGACCATTACGAAAGTAAGAAATAAACAGTCTGATCCGCAAATGTGATTATAGTATGATGAAACACGTGTTTTTTACACGCTACACGCCAGCGACATTGCTTGTAGCGTGTAAAGTCGCCCAGTCTCATCGGCGTTTTTACAATCTGCTTGTTGACAATCCTTCCCAAACGCTACACGCTCACACGCTAGCGTTTAAAAACGCCAACAATCAGCTTGTAAAAAAGCTTGTGTATCATCGACGCTTTGGAGTACACTTATTGAACCGCGTTTAAGCACATTTCACTGATCAAACTCTATGATATGTAATTTACAAAATGGGTCTAAACCTAAGTCTAGTGGCTCTTATATCTTTCTTGTTCAGATCTGGGTGCTCCATATGCTGTCGCGTGGCTGGTGGCGACACCACCCCGGCCGGTGCTGTAGGCGTTGGCAACGGCAGTCGGGCCACCGGGACCACCGGCTCCTCTTCCTCCATAGCCGAAGAACATGGGGAAGAAGGCACTGGTGGGGACTTTAGGATAACTATCGTCATCCTCTTCGTCGTCAATGACTGGCTTCTTCACTTGCTTCTTTCTGGAGCTCACGGCTTTCTTGGGCTTTGGTGCTGGCTCTTCCACTTCTTCAACTTCAGCTTCGGGCTCTACTATTTCTGGTACGATTGTTTTTAAAGTGGTGGAAAAGATTTCGGTCTTTTCGGTTGGGTCCGCGATCTCCGTAGCTTCAGTTGAGATGAGAGGGTTTTCGGGTTGCTGTGAGTAGTAGACTTCGTTTTGTTGTGGGACGACCTCGTTTTGCTGGGGTGGTACGTAGGCTTCCAGGGTCGTCTGACGCCGGCGGTCGGGGTAGTAGTACTGGCCAGATTGGGGGCCTTGTTGCTCCTCGGGCCGGTACATGAAGGCTGCCATGCCACCGGCTGCCATGCGAGGGTTGTAGTAGGGGTTGTAGTAGCGGCTCATCACCATGCCACCTCGAGAATTGTCCATTGAACCGTACGACACTAAGGAAAATAATTTTGTTTTATTTAAAACGGAAGTTTACCATCCTGATGGATAAATCAAGAATAAAAAATAATTCAATTAATTCAGGGAGAGTATTTGAATATTGGAAGGATATAACCGAGATACCCAAATAGGAGACATACCCAATAATTTCAAATATAACTAAATAGGTAGAGCTACTTAATTTTCAAAAAAAGAAGAAGCCTAATATATTACTAGGAACTAATATTCACACAATAAACTACTACTCACTGGAATCCATATTTCCATAAGCGGGATAGTAGGGGTATGCCGTTGCCTCCCACAGGGCACAGCACATCAGCACGAGGGAATGCACTACCTTCATTCTGGCACTTGGTTTTTGTTCAAAGGGTGTGGTGTGGTTTGCTGCTGATGAGTTTGTGTGGAGTGGTCACAGGTTCCACGTTATATAGTCCAGTCTGGCTGGACTTGTTGGGATGCGAGGCACGCGCCAGCTCGCAAGGCGCACGTCTCGACCGTCATTTTACACGATTCGGTCACTCGAGAGCTCAACCGTTACGGGACTGGATTTGCTGAAGATCTGCTGAATGCTCAACACGTCTTTAATGGGTAGGACCGTTGAGCTATTTGTTTTGCATTTCTCTAAGGAGATTTGGTGACTCATTTCTAGCAGTTCGTAGAAAAGTTTTTGGACCTTTTAGCCGAAAATTTGTGTGGTTTCATAATACCGTTGGCATATTTTTGTTCATGGGAATGGGAAGCCTGATGGCCGGAGTTCTCGGGAAAACCTAAATTCCTATGGCTGGATGGCATTGACCAAAACATGAAAGCTCTCGGAGTCTGCGACTGGAAAGAGAAAGCCAAAGATCGGCTTGTATGGCGAAGTTTACTTGACCAGGCCACGGCCCACCCGGGGCTATAGCGGATGGTGATCCTTGGATGATGATGATAAAATTATTTACTGTTACACCTTCTAATGATTGTCGATTCATCTTCATCAGCCAATTCTAATTCGCTGGTCATACGTTCAGAGCTTTAATTATCTTCCTCCTAACTTTGCTGGTCGTAGTTTTCCTCAAAGAGACTTATCACATTTCTTGTCTATTTAAAGCGAACTGTCGTATAATCGTGTGAACTTCGAACACAAAGTGCTATAAATAAGAGGATCTGTGTGTGGCATTATGCAGGCCCTACGTGGAATCACAAGCAGGTGCGTTCATTCATGACACTTATATGATTGTTGGTTCGTGGAAGCCACGGAGCTGGGGTACAGGATGGCATCTGGTTAGTGTGCAGGTGTTCAGCAGTCGGCAGTTTAGTATTGAAATTGCCAAGAAAATATTTGTCAGTTATTATCTTGTATGTATGTATCTCAAATGTCAATAAAGAGTGATTTTTATCTTTTTGTAGTAATTTGTGGGAAGTGCTATAATGGGATTTGTAGGATATTAGATTTTGTATTTGGACTCTGGTTCACTAGATTCATAATCACCATCAGCCTATTGCAGTCCAATGCCGGACATAGGCTTCTTCCATCGCGCTGTCCTCGGCATGCCGCATCCATCTTCTGCCTGCAGCCTTTGGCTAGTCTTCACCCCACCTGGCCGGAGCCACTCACTAGATTAGAGTAATGTTAATTAACAAGAAAAGTTTCCTATATGTCGCTTTTCATTTGAATGTATTAGGTGGTAGAGCTCTGCTCCAGTGGTCATCAAAAAAATGGACACGTATCCCAGGAATCGTACACCTTGGTATGTAAAGCACGTGGTATTTGAGTCCAGATGCTATAGCGATATGATCTGCAGCGGCCCATTTGTGCTGATACCATCAACACTCACGGTATTGCAGCTAAACGGCTGTTTCTGTCAAAATAAAGTTCTTAGAGAGCTATAACTTAGCACAGTCATCAGTTTACGAGTGTATATTTTATTGTTTGTATTATTTATAAAAATGTAATTCTTGTTTTTTTGACGGGTTTTTTGTTGTTTTTTCTATTGTAGTCTTTTCTAGTCGTTCAAGTTCCTTTCGGACCTTCAGTGTTTAAAACAAAATGGTTTTCACTATTTTTTCTTGCCTTGCCTTATTGAAAAACGTTGTCAGGTTCAACTCCAATTTTTTTTAATATTTAGCTATTCCTGAAATAAGTGTGTAAAGATTTTAATACTAGTTATTAGATAATTGTACCAATCTGTAGTGCTATGCAGGAAACACGTGCAATCATTAGTATGGCCACAAGTGCTTGATTCGACATCTTGACTGCTGATCAAGGATAATGCGATTTTTATGGAAATAATGTCATTTTTCTTTTGACAATTTATAGGTTCAGTTATTTGTGTCTTCCTTTGTTGTTAAATATTTATGTGTTCATTATTTTTTACATGCATAAGGTTGTTTTCAGACCTCTACAAAATTACGAACGATGAAATCCGGAACAACAATCTCGCGAACGACGTTATTGTTTTAACGACTTAAAAAAAATACGGGTAAATCTGGAAAGTTTTTTTTGCAATGACTAAATATCGGATTACAATAACAAAATGTGAGAATTGTGTAAATTCTTCACCGATGAAGTTGAAACGCAATCCTGAATTTGTTCCAAAATTAGTGTTTCAAAGTGTTCCACGAAGGCAACAGCGTATTCCTGCTGCGAACAATATGTCGATCGATGGCTCGATACGCTTGCCTACATGCAGATATCATGCCCGATAAAGTGTGGCCAAAATACGGGCATACGGGTCGAGGACCTTCGAAATATGTGCAATGTCGCTTCAGCATAAAGACATTTACGCAAATCTATAGATCATTATATAGATATATCTATAGATTTTACTAACGAAGGCAGGAAATGCACTAAGCTACGTTCAACGGCTTAAATGGAAATGGGCTGGCCACGTCGCACGTCTCCAAGACCAGAGATGGGCCAAAGAGGTGACGTCCTGGAAGGGTCCGCAAAGAAAGCGGGGAAAGGGAAGACTTACCGCACGCTGCGAGGATAAGATCAGGAACGTAGCGGGTGGGCCCGCTACATTCCTAATCTCATACTGGATGCAGACAGCCCAGGATCTTAAACTATAATATAACAATAGTAATGTAAATCTAGCTAAAATCAAGATATAGACGGCATTTTTAAAATTTTATTATAGATTATAATATTTTCGTATAAGCAGGGCCGTGGTTAGATCCTACTGGGACTATAGCCTAGTGCTGATGCAACATGAAACTCTTCATTTCTTTTGGCGTGATTTACGACGCTTTGTTAAAAAAATGCTTTATTACACAAGGTAAAAAACAAGTACACAGGCGAAATTAATGCTAGTTAGCATTCTCTTCCAGCTAACCTCTGTGTATTATGGAGATGTGGTAGTGCTAGATGTGTGGTGAAAGAGAATAATATTTGCATATTTTTAATAACAAAATACTTACTGATTATATAAAAATACACTAATACATATTTAAAAACACAAGCATTCTGCAGTGCCAAGTAGTTAGCTTAGCACTGAAGTAGATTTTAGTCGGAATAAGCTCTACACTCTGCTAGAGCGAAGAGTTACTATCCTGTAGAGTTATTCAGCACATAATGTAGAGTTACATTATGTGCTGAAGAAAGTACCAAAATAACGGATAAAAGGTTCATTTGATTTATTTATTTGATCTCTCATAATTTGAACCTTACCTGCGAGAGGTTCTTGCAAACTTAAACTTAAATATAACTATATTAATGTAAATAATTTAGAAGCAAGAAATAAAAGGCTTCTTTTTTTTATTTGAATCTCACATAATTTTGCCCTGACACAATGATTTCGGTAGGTCGGTAAATGACGTACACAATCTATAGGTAGGTTAGGTCGTATCTTATAGGTAGGTACTACATATACGTATATGAACATCGCTTTTACGATGTAACGATCTCACGGGCACCTTTGTGTCTTAGACCTTTTGGTTTGTTTGCAAATTACGAGTGTTGTAATCATAAAAAATATGATTTAGTTAGGTACCAAGTTTTTAATAAACAGTAAGGTAAGTTAATTAAATGGTAGCAAAAAACGTAACTTTAGCAACGTTTTTTTGTAACCAGGTGGATTAATATGTATGTATGTTACTAAAGATACATGTAGTAAAGTTACTCGTAAGTAAAGGTATTTGTTTGATTTCATCACGGACTCCATAATTTTGTATTGTTTTTTTTCATTTTGCGTTGTGGTAGGAGTCCTCCTTACTAACCTTAAATATTTCAATTTTTAGTATCCTTGCTCTGCTTATACTTACAGTAAATGCACTTGTTGATCAAGTTACCTGTGTTGCTTACTTGTTTCAAAAAAATAAGCAATTTCGGAACATCTAAAGAGTTTACGGCCAGAGTCGGTAGTTCTTTCAAAGTGAGGCAGCTTCAATAGGAGTCATTCAACATAAATATTATGTGTAGATTCACGTCACGATCAAGATTTACATGAGGCACACGAATCAAGTCAGGTGCTTAGGTGCCATACGAAAATTGTAGCTGTTATTATAGCATAGCATAGCTTGACTTAAACATCTTTGCCTCTTAACAACTGCGACTAAGAACTATATCAAAGATAGTTGATTTGGTGCTAAGAGCCTGTATTACGTTATTAATGTAGGTTGGGTAGAAATATTTTAACTGACTTAAAAAAAAGCAGGTTCTCAATTCCTATTTTTTTGTTACTACCTCAAGAACCTTATGTACCTATATAAACGATTTGAAAAATGATTAATTTGTTTGAGATAATATGCTTTCAGATTGGCCCCATAGAAATTTATTCATAATCGGTTCAGTAGTTTAGTTATTAAATCAAAATAACTAAAAAAAAAATTTTCGTCGAAGTAAACGAATTTACGTATTTTCCTGTGACTTTTCAGTGGTGTCTACAGTGACTAAAGCAGTAGTTTAATTGACGTCGGTTAAGGTCAGTCTGTGTAAGGGCATTAATATGTATGGCAGAGATAGCGGAATTGCGTGCATTCTTAGTCTAAAAAAATCTCTATCGGCTTGGTATTATCAAAATGATTCTCCTCGCCTTCATCGCCCTGATTTGGTTTGTAAATCGGCTCGTCATTTACACGCCCTTTCAAGTCTGTCTGGCATCGACAGGGCTATTGAATTCATATCATGCGTGCATCTCGACGTCAAATGTGCACACGCAAGTAAGCCATTTTCCTGTTCTTTGTCCCGATCTAGGCATTAACATGTGAACTACTACGTGGGTGAGTCCACGATCGATTTTGATTTACCGATGTCGATCAATGCCCGCTTTGAATATAGTATTTTTATCCTTGTAGATTTATAGAAATACATAATTTATGATGCGTCCAGGCAGCGCTAGAAACTTTGACACAAGGGTTGTGTTGATTTATTGATGGAATGGCGTAAATCGAACAGCGTGAATAGAAATTCTACTCATTAAGTAATTGATATTCTATTACCTTTTGTTTTATATTCTAATAAAGGCTATAAAATGATCAGCTCCGGGTTCATTCTGTACTTGTAATAAATCAAGGATCATGGAATATTTCAAAAATATTATTAAACTCTAATGAAACAGGCCGAATTACAATCAGTACACCTATCCGCCTAAACCATGTCCTAATTATAAAACTTGGAAAAAATACGCGAATGAAGACGAAGAAGCGAGAGTGGCTTTTTATTGAGACTTTGAGCCAGAAGTTAGCTCATTTAGCATATTTGACCCAATAAAATTTTAAATCCGTTATTGTTGCGACCCATTCCTAAAATACGTATCATGCCTACTCGTAGAAAGGAAAAAATATTTAGAAATAACACTATAAAAATAAAAGGGCAAAAGTGTAATGACGCTGTCAAAGAATAAGTAAAATACGCAGTCAGATTACGTAGAAATATTTGTGGTATACCAAAGTTATTGTACGAGTACCAGGCGTCTTCACAGTCGGGCTGCGCAGTCGTATGGGCAGCCAGAAATACAAATAGATAGAGTGACTGGTAACGTGTTCAATAATTCCAGGCAACCTATTTTTGGGAGACGTAGCTCCTCTGTGACGTCATTACCATTGTTACAAACCTCGATTCTTTGATGATTCGATTATCTCATCGATTACTCATATCATATCCATAAATAATCTTTGGTTTTTCCGCTCCCATTCTATTCCTGTTGTGTTTGTTCCTACACAGGTACATAACACTTGGTAAGCTTTTCAGGCTCTTTGTACTTAACACCAAATAGAGGTAGGTAGGTACTAGGTATGAATGGACCGCTCTATATCTCAAAAATAAGTTCTATCTAAGAAATTATTTTAACGTACAGGCCAAACCGCTGAACGTAGAGACTTTAAATTTGGAGGATGTGTTTGACAAGAAGTGTAGACGCGTACTAATAAAGAAATTTTATTAATTCGAATTGCAAACTAGTTCCAGGAGTCAACTTGTTTATATAAAAGACTTTAACCTGACATACAACGTACAGGCCGAACCGCTGAATGTAGAGACTTGAAACTTGAAGGGTGTGTTCGACAAGAAATGTAGGCGCGTACGACTAAGAAAGGAATTTTGTTAATTCGCAACGCAAAGAATTTCAAAATAAACCTGTAATATTTTTATTGATCTCATTATCTCATTATAATGCTGCATGCGTTAATTTTTTTATGGTTTTACTAATGAAATAAATTAGATGGAACAGCTGCAAAATAATAGTAACTTAATAAATTCTAGATTGCGTTGTTTGTCAGATTCAGGTAATAAATTGTCGCTAACAATAGAAGTGTACAGATCGAGCCATTAATGAATATTTCAACATTTTTTTACGGTTGAATTCGCGGTTAGTACAAGTACCTTAAGTAACTATAAAAAATCTTACGTGCATTTTAATCACTTTGAAGGACAACAGTCTGAAATAATTTTGTATAATTATGTTTGTTGGTTACTAATGAGTCGATTTATTTATGCTGTATGTTTAGGATGCCAAAAAACCCATATAAGCCCAGAATACCGCGGGCCACTATGTAGCTTCGCAAATAAGTATATTTTTGAAAGTCATATAAGTAACTATGACTGAATAGAAGGAAATTGGGAAAAACATATTTTTCTTAACCACCTTTGCTTCATCATCAACATCATCGTCATCATCCACAGCCCATAACTACCCACTGCTGAGTGAAGGCCTCCTTTAAAGTTACCTTGTTCAAGGCGTATTGTACCTCTTTCTATACTTGCAATCTGTGGGTCAAATATACTTAGAAAACCTACAATACTCTGCGGGTCCAATATAACAACGGTTTCAGAATGCTGTTGGGGCTTCCACGATATTGTAGCGCTTCAGGGATGTTTGCAGACGCGCGCACTAACGACTTTCATGCAATAATGCGAAATAGAACTGCATCCCTGGTAAGCCGCATCCGAGGAAGCACCAACGGCCTTCTGAAGGATGTTGCCACCAACTTACAGTCTGCCATCATGAGGCACTGGATGGCGATTATTAAACCTATTAATAAACTGGTAACACAATAAATAAATAGATTTTCAATAGAAATTATAATTGAATAAAGTTGCCCACATACATAAGGTGTACCACATACTAAATGCCTAGAGTGTAAAATGTGTTGTTTTTGGTTTTCTTTATTTTTGTCATGAGGTATTCTTTGTTTTCATTTAAATTGTTTGTGTTAATTTTCTGTGTGACATTTTAATTTTTAATTTAATTGTATTGTATTTTATGGATCTCAATCTGAAATAAAATTTGATTTATTTATTTATTTTTTATTTATTACACATTCATTAAATTTATTAATGAATTACAGCCTACACCTTAAAGCCAATCCTCAAATCCGAATTCCATACAAAATGATTCGGACAAATACTCAAAAAGTACGCCGTATTATAGTAATTTCTTCACACTAGTCGTACTTTTTGAGTATTTGTCCGAATCATTTTGTATGGAATTCGGATTTGAGGATTCCCCTTAAACAAAAAATATACTAAAACATTTGGTGAGATTTTAGTTACAAATTCTAAAGGCCATTTTTTTAAATTTATACTCACTCAAATTATATTATCTTAAAAAAAATATACAAATGTACGAGTAAGGTAGCGGCGCGCGGAATTCTGGGCCCTAACTCATTGTCCTCTTTAGGGGTATTTTTTTACATCCACGAAAACGTTTACCATTGTATTGCCTTTAATTAGATTAAGAATATCCAATTGTTATTTCCTAGTGGTAAACAATAAAGTTATTATCTATCTATCTACTATCTACGTCATTGTCCGGTAACGCTCATTGTCCCGTTACGCTGGTAGTCACGTTAAACTATCATCCGTAAACCAACTTTACAGACAACCAATTTTTTTTTAGTAGAAGGCGGCTTTCGACTTTAGTAAATGCAAATTTTGAGATCACCATAGTTACAAATCATGGGCGATGTCACCGCATTGAAATGGTCTGATACTAGTTTCCGAGAACCATGGTGTTGGGGTACTGTAAATTACCAGACTTATGTATAGGTGTACATTCAAAAGTTTGTTATGCTGGATGGATGTGCGTTACACTATCACGTCGAAACTACTGAACCAATTAAATCGATCATCGATATGGTATTCTTAAACTTTAGTAGCTTTATAAGGACATAAGGCCACTTTATCCTGATACTACGTGAGTGAAACCGTAGGCATCATTTAGTGTTACGAATGCATGAAATTCTTATTCTGCTAAATCTACTGTTTTACCACAGAGTACTATGAAATACAGTTTTACTATAATGCTACAAATACGAAATAAATAAATGCTATCTATAGCTACAATTAAGCTAAAAATTCTGTATAGTTCTGATTAACACCAAGATACTGCACTAGAATTAAAAAAGGCATTTTCTTCGAGCTCAAGAGTGGTGAGCTATCCCGAAAGTTTAAGCCAGATCGGGAAGTGCTCAAATTTTGAGTTCCACCCGGAACGATAGATTGACAGACAAATGAGAAAATAACTTAAAACGTGCTAATAACAAAATGCGAAAGTTTGTGAGCTCACACCAAAGCTACTAGCTAGAGGATTGGTCTGAAAATGTGCATACTCGTTCAGGACCAAGAAGATTAAATACTTTTTAATCCGAATACCACTCAGACGAAGCCGTGGGCAGTAGATAGTCCTATAGGTGCCACTACGCACGCAGTACATTATGCAGCGCGCGTGCGCGTCTCATTGATATGTGCGCGCGCGCAGCCGTCTATGAATAACATCACATGGATTTAGCTTTTCGTACATCGCCGACTGGCGTGACATTGAACATGTTTCTTTTTGTGAATTAAATTAATTACCAATTTAATTCGTTTCAATAAAAACAAAACTAGTATACTTGTGTATATCTTATACTCTGTGCTAGTACTTACGTAATGTATTTTTTCATTGTTTTATGGTATTTTGTTATTCATTTGAATCGTTCTTTATGACCAATTCACAATTTCGTCTACTTTGGATGAATTGACAAAAATTAAAATGAATTAAAGTTTCGTAAACTATAAACAAAATTTGTTAGAAATTATAATGTTTAACAAATTATCTTTTCAAATCAATTTTTCTGGCTAAATAATACCGTCTCTGTCATTTATGTAGATACGCATTTTCATCTCGCCTACCCATTTATATTAATTCCAATTATTAGCTCTTGCTCAAACCTTAGTTGTTTTCAGTGTCAATAATATTATTGTAGTAAATAAATAAAAAAATATTATCTACGCATTTGATTCAAACACATTACGATTATTCTGTAACAAGGCTCTCTTCTTCTGTGTCTGGCAATTCGAAGTTACTTGAATTGATTTAATAGTAGGCGCCTTCGGTAACACAAATAATTTATTTGTTTGAATAAATCTCCCTTGCGTTGTTTAGCATGGATGTAACGAAACATCGGAATACTTTATGGGCAGTAATGTCCCACTTCGCCTTTGCCAAAACCAACTTTATTTATGTGTCTACGGCCATATTATTTACTCAGGCGTTTTAGAAAAGCTTTCCTTAGGCACTTACTCAAAAATAAAAACAAATATTAGGTTAAGATTCTTTTGGCTTGTATTTGATAATCAAGTGAGTAGAATAAATAGATCGTTTATGATGATTGATAAGAAAAGTTTTTTATTGTGTAGAGACTTAACAAATAGTTATTAGAACGCCTTACCAAAATAGTTTTCTTAAGCACACTTCTGGGCTATGTGCACATTGTTTTTATGCAGTAAGATATTCAAATCTTGGCCATGTTATATCGCCTTAGGTTTCTGGTAGAGTAATATTTCAAATCTTGGCTAGGGCAGCTTCGGCCACGATGGATGGTAGTCACTTATCACTGTACCAATGTGTTTTTTTTTTAGTTTTTGTATACTTATATTTAGTTTTTTGCATATTTTGTTTGTGCTTATTAAACTTTTAAGACTACAAATTCTACGAATATCTTACGACGGACTACGAATATCTTTGTCAATGTGAATAAAATTTCATTTCATTTCATTGTTGCTAAAATTAGAGTTTCTGAATAAACTCCTATTTTTTAATAGGTCTTTTGATACTTGACCCTTAATTTGTCATGACAAAATTTAGAGCTTTTACCCTAATTTATAATTTAAATTTTGTTTTCCTATTGTTCGCAATAATTTAGTTGAAACGTTCAGTAGAAGATATTCATTATGTCACCTTTTCCAAATTTTCATACAAAAAACTTCAACGCGCATAAAAGCTGCCCATGGATGAAGCGCGTTGAAGTTTTTTGTATGAAAATTTTAAGTTATAGGTTTTAAGGAAGGAATTAAATAAAAATAGATCAAAAACAATTTATTTGGTTACACCGTTCGATATAGAAAAAGTTATACATTGTCTCATCTTGATTCGGACGTCGCGCTCTACAGTCTTTACTATAGTTTCATAGTCCGTAAATGTCCAACCTTATAGGTACCTACAACTAATTGGACTGACAATATTATTGGACTGGCTACCGCTGAAACCAACTCAAATCCCAATTCAGTTTAGATTTTTGTGGCACACTTAAAGAAAGTACAAGCTCGATTTATCGTCGTCAAATTGCATACGGGGTAAAAAAACTTCAGAATTACGACCTTGCATTTGCGATTGCATTAAAGATAGATAGATTTTTTTTTATTGTACTCATGTAAATTAACATATAGAAGGCTGAAAACTAATGAGTAGTACAATTGGCGCCCTTATCGCTGAAAGCGATTTCTTTCAAGCAACCAACAGGCAAGTTTAACTCCATTAAATTCCACCAAAATCAAAATAAAAACCGCGATAGTATCAATCGAATTAATAGTGCCAAATTGTTCGGAATTAAACTCAAACGGGATTTACAATTTGGTTCGTAAGTCAACGGTAGCCTTCTATTATTTCTACAAAGTTTTGGCCTCCGCAACCCTGGCCCCTGTCTGCAGGTTGGTGTGTGAGTTGGTGCGCGCCTGCCGGTCTGATGGACTCCTCACATGCAGCATCGTTTCCACCACGACCTCCTCCACGAAGGGCGTTTCATTATCTGGAACATAAGGGTTGTCTAATACTAAGTACTAAATCGAGGCGGAAAGCGAGGGACAGAAACACTTGGAAGAGTTTGGGGAAGGCCTATGCTAATGAGGCGACTACTAATGTTATTGTAGATTTAGAAAAATTGTTTGTAGAAATAGCCTCTATTTCTTATCTTAATTTTATTTAAACTACTTAAATACTGGTAGGTACTCGTCACTTTCCTCACGTTTACTTCTAACGTACCGTAATAAATAATAATAAGCTCTGCATTCCTTCCCGTAAATGTGAATAATATGACTGGTAACATTAAAAAATTGTGAGGTTGGATGGAAAAGATGTATGGACGTTTGTTCCTCAATCATGCCAAAACTATTGATCCTATTTTAATTATACTGATAAAGGTACCTGTTTCCTAACAAGCTCTTTCTTCGCTTTCAAGTAATAAAAGTCTAAAAATTTTTCTTCTTTTTTGCATTTCAGAGTGTATTTTTATTACTATTTCTCTTTGAATCAATAAAATACCTATTTAAAATATGACTCACTAATAGTTCTTTGAGAAAGTAACGTCATGTCTATATTTGGTCAAAGCTCTGCCCACACCAACCAACAATCTTTCTCATTTACAACCAAACTTTATGACATAGCATAAAATATAAAAGCTTTGATCCAAAAATCACACTACGTCGAATTACTCACTTCATTTAAAAATAAACAGTTTCAAAAAATTGCTTAGCCCCATACTGTTAAGTCTAGCCAGTTTATTTCAAAGTATTTAGAAATTTAAGATTTTACCAGATTAAAATAAACTGTTATGAATTGTAGGTCAATGAAATAAAACAGCTATTGTCTGATTCTCATACAATGCAATATCATGCATGTGGATCAAACGAGTCTTGCAGAGTTTCATGCGTCACCAACAATAGCATATTATATACTATGTTACATATGGCGTGGTGATTTCGGTATCGACTAGGCATTTTGGTGAGAAGCGGCTAGCGATTGCAAAAAGTGAGAGATGTCTAAAAGTAGGAGTAGCAGGAGATTTTCGCACAACACCATCTAGCCCCATATAGCAGAGCTTGTACTATAGGAACCAGTTAACTGCTAGAATACTTATATATGTATATGAATGAATGAATGAATGAAAACTCTTTATTGTACCAGGAACTTAAAGGCAAATATACAGATTATTAATGAGCATGTACAATGGGCGTCCTTATCGCTAAGCAGCGATCTCTTCCAGGTCCAGATCCAAAATACGAAACGTTGGCTAAAGGTGCACTAAAGAGTCTGTTTTGAACTTAAATTGTGGAATGTATTAAATGAAACAAAGAACTAATTGTATTAAACTTTTGAATAACAATACTATAAACATAATAAGAATAAATTAAGTAACATATTATTCATACTTAATACAAATCTATAATATATATATACATTTATACATCTATAACATACATACCTATATAATGAACTTGAAATTGAATATGTATATTTTTTTGTAAATAGATACATAGAAAACACCTACACTCAGGACAAACACCGATGTTTTCACACAAATGTTTGTCCAGAAGCGGGAATCAAACCCACGACAGTCCAATACACTTGAAATTCGACCATCCCTGTTGTCAAAAAAAATGTGTCATATAAGCTAAGCGTATTTCGCATAGATTCCCCTAATGGCTCCATGCTATTTAGGCTTATTTTTTTAGGCTATGCTTGTTAGCATAGGTTAAAAAAATTGTTCAATAACTCGAATTCACGTAACTACAGTATAACTATTAATTGATAACCTTTCGTCTAAAACACGATTTGTTTTCCGTTTACTGTTAACATAATTAAACGTGACCTGAAGCAAAAAACGAAATTAACAGGTACCTACTTTAGTAGGCGTGTTTCAATAATACCAAGTAGGTAACAGTAAAACTAACTGGTTACACGAAAAGTAGTTAAATTTACTGACTGTAAATAATACATTAATGAACAATTTGGCGAAACACACAGCTAGATAGTTGTTTTATGGCTCTGCTTGCGTAGAATCGAAGTCATGACCATGTTAGGACCAAAATATATCCACGCCTAATAACTCGGTTAATCGCTTATTAGCTAAAGGAGAAAGGGATGGTCGAGTGGCAAGTGTTTTCTAGGTGAAGATATTCTATGTAAGTATAATTACAAAAAAAGTATCTAAGTATTATATCAGTTATCCGGTAGCTAGTAGAGTACAAGCTCTGCTTAGTTTGGGGCTAGATGGCGTTGTGGATATGTCAAAATATTTATTTAAAAGGGTCATGTGGTCCACTGCAGCACACGACAGAAAGTTGTGGAAAAAAGGAAGGAGGCCTTTGCAGTACAGGCTACTTATTATAATATTAATGTGACATGAGACATCAAGAATGTATCTTGACGAACATTCCCTTGAAATTTCAAGTCCCTACATCCAGTGCTATAACCCATGCGTCGTCTGTTAGTCAGAACCTTTTATACATATTGATGGTGATGATTGAATGTTTTTTTTTTTTATTGTATAAGAAATTAGTACATAACGATAAAACAAAACATCTAAAAAGCAACGAATGGTTTGTCCTAGATGTATGCTGGTTTTCCTAATACATATAGGTTTAGGTTTAACTTTAAAATTACTTTATACTTAGTTGCGTAAACAGGTTTGGGGAAGACGCTAGTGTAAGAAAATATATAGGTAACGTGTAAAATAAAAAAGAAAGTGTCTATTCTGTAAGTTGTAGGTATGTAGTAGGTAGAATGAATATTAATATGTAGTTAATAGGTATTAGTTATTGTTGTAGATATAGGTATTTGTATAGGTAGTTTCTAGTTATTTAGGTGAGTACGTGAAGGTTTTTATTGTATTTGAAACAGCTGATTTATTATTCGTTTAATGTTTATTTTGGTGATTTTGTCGTGTGTTTCAAGAGGAATTTGGTTTTTTAGTCTAGGTATAATATAATCAGTTGTTCTCTCTCCAAAAGTGTTTTTATGAAGTATTATGATTGATGAAGTATACCTTTGTTACCGGTGTCCAGGGTGCTCCGGTCGGGGGCTGCGACGACGGCCGCCACACTCACGAGTACAAGACAAGCCAACACACGCATCGTGAACCAACTGTCAACTGTCATCCGAGACGATTACTACAACTGTTGGTTACGCACGGCCTGAGTCATTCCGCTATCGGCTGAGGATATTGTTTTCGCTTGTTGTGTCTGTGTGTATGGTGGGCTGGTGATTAATGCTGTAGCGATTGTGATTAATAATAATTGTTTTTGTTGTCTAGATATAACCGAACTATATAATAAAATTAGCGGAGTCCTACCATAAACATTTAAATAATAGCTATGGAAGATATTAGAAATTATATTATATGTTGATCATAGAGTAATATTGTAGGTCTAGGCTAGTAGAGTATTAAAATTTATTTAAAATAAATATAATAAAATTTTAAATATATATTCTAAAGTAAATATAATAATATATGTAAGTAAATAAAATGTTAAAATAATTGATAACAAAAATGTATGATTAGCCCTATACTAAAGACATAAACGCGCTTCAGCACTTTTAATTTACTATTTCATCGAGGGTGTTTTATTTTTCACTCATAAATTTTAATTTATTGTATTTTATTAAACTTACTTTTTTTTTTCTAAAGCTGATTATATGAGAGTTTTGAGAATGCCCCTGGTTCTGGTTGCATAACGCTGGTGGTGGGTCGATGCGATTTCCAAACCACTCACGGGTATTGAGGCTTCTGCTGTATTGTATAAGAAGCAGCGAATTGGTATACAAAGGTTGTTCCTAACAACTACGAGTATAAATAAGTAATACATACTTTGACAAAAAAACTTACAATTAATCTATGATTTAGATTTTCTTCATTGACTCTTTATCAATTTTTGTATCAATAATCAGGAGTCAACGAAATAAGCACCTACTTTTTCTATATCTATTTTGACCTCGTCACTTATTGCTACTTGCACCAAACTGTCCAAAGTCCCTAAGCAATTACTTCACTCGCTTAATAGTTCTTAACAGTACAGATTCTGACCGTTAAGAACTGTCAAGCGAATTAAGTAATTGCTTATGGTCTTTGACAGTTTGGTTCAAGTAGGCATTAGTGTCATTAAATTTAAAGTATAGTCAACTGAGGGATAAAATAAGTCAATTATTATGAGTAAATTTTAGTGAAATAAATAAACAGCACCAGATGTCAGACTTTGCTGTTCATTTGATCGTTTTGGGAATTTCAAATAGTCGCAATATAATAGTCAATTGACACATTTACCTCAGTTGACCCCAGTATAAGATGACATCCAAAAATCCGCACTGCATGTGGATGCACCTAAGTCGCAAGTCGAGAGTAGACTTGGGCTTCAGTAGTGGGTACTTTATAAGCAGGTGAAGCATATGCTACACAAACTTCTACTGAAATGAATATTATACTTAATGAATAGACTCGCTCCTCTGATATACTAATCAATTCCTTATCGGAGGCTGTTGCACAACTTGCTATAAACGTTGAGAATATTCTCATCTCATTTGATGACAAGTTTTTAGTAGGTAGACATTCAGATTCATTTCTAAATGGCATTTCGCACCATTTAGCAAATGAATCCGAATTTTAATTGCGAAGGATCAACGACCATTTAACCGGCTTTCTTAATGATGATTGTGGACTGTCATGACTTTGAATAATGTGATTACTTATTATATTTATTACATCACCCAAATTTATCTAAATGCCTAATTTTAAACCTCTATCAGTATCAGATGTTTAAACAAAATAGGTAGAATAATAAAATGCTATTCAATAAATTAACAATTTAATAAAGAACTAACATTTTTATAAAAATTATAAATCACAATATCTTAAATGCATGGCTTATTATATTTTTAATACTAGGATTTCAATTTTTTTCGATTTACCGTTGCCAAAAGTTGAAAAAAGGATCGAAGTTGGAATAAGGCCATCCTGTTCTCATAGAGTTTCCATTTTGAAAAGGCTGCCTGAACATGAATGTGTTTGGAAACCAGGGGTTTAGGCTCCTCGCGTTCAGAGTGGTGAAGGGATCCGGAAAGATCATGTCAGTCGGCTTAAACTGGCTTGATGAAAAGCTTGATGACATGCTTGATGGTTTGAAAGCAGTCTGAGCGTTTCCCTTCGATTTCAAAATTTTGGTAGAGTCTTCAGGGAAAATTGATCTCGCAACAGATGTGACAGACACGGATCCCGGACCATACCGGATGGTCCCTGCTGTAAACTTCCCATTTTCTTCCTTGGAAAATGACACAGGGTCAGGTATTTTGTCCCCTGATCTAGCCATTGGCATGAAGAGGTTGCTCCAGGAGTCGCTGCCAGATGGGAAATAGTTGACGCTGCTAATGGCCGCCACTCGTCCGTTCCTTGAAGATATGCTGGCTACTCCATACCCATTATCGGTTTTGAATGTCTTAACTATGTCTTGTGGATTCTGATCCTCTGAAAATTTGGACCAAAAGTTGTTAGGTAGTTAATACATTTTTTGTACTATTTTAAAAAAAGAGATATAAAAATGTTAAAGACTATAAATCAAGTAAAAGAGAGATCAAAAAGTTATCGGAAATCGCTAATGGCCTTATTGACGTCTCCTATTTAAATGTAAAACAGGTTACCTGCGAAGGCCGAGGCCACCAAAGTCCACGCCACAAGAACACCAAGATACCTTCCCATTGTGACAGCGCAGACTAAAATGCAAGTCCAGCAACGAATTCTCACTTTATATCCACCGTAGATACTTGTTCTCGTTTATGGTATTCGAAACGGTTCTTAATAAATATTGATACGTAGAGATAGGCGACATAACAATTTTTGACTGATAATTTCTCTATTATTATAGAGTTAAACGATGTAGCTATAAATTAAATCTTTGATTAATAATAATGGTAATGTGCTACAATCTGATTGGATGTTTTTTATGGGTTGCCAATATGCTTGTAACCGTACTTTTATAGCCGAGAACTAATGGTTAGCATCTGCATTGTGTTCCTGCTATAAGATTATTTATCACAGTCATGCCAACTTGATAATTAAGTTTGTTGTCTATAAATTATATACCTATAGAGACAACAGACTTTAAAACTGTACGATATACCTACCTACATAGCCATCCATCATACCTATAATACCTACTCATCGAAAGTTTTTTACCTGTATAAGAATAGCTCTTTTATCAGGGTTTCGAAATTATTTGAAAATCTCAAATGTATTTATTTGGTATATTTGTGTAACAACAATGACGAACTGAAGGTGTACAACAATTTTTGTCTTGAGATCATTCAAATGTAAATTCCTGGGGGATAATGTTAATAAAATAATAAATATTTTTGGACATTTCACACAACTAAACGGATACTTACTTATTATTATAATTATCTATCAGCCATTATCGTTCCACTGTTGAGCAAAGGCCTCTCTTCTCTCTTTCCATACATCTCGGTATAAGGCATCGGTGGTCCATGTTTTGGAGAACGAATCAAGTTCGTCCCGTCATCTTCTCCTGGGTCTTCCACTACTTGACTACTACTACGATACTTAGTATAAGTATAGTATAAGATACTTTTTTTGTAAAAAAAATACATACAAAATACCCAGACTTAGGACAAACACCGATGTTTACCACACAAATATTTATCTCAAAGAGATATAAACCGATAGAGGATGAAAGGAAAATCACGAATAACCTGTTTTTTTTATATTATTAGTAAAAGAGATGTTGTTTTTAATATTTAGCTAATGGTATTTTTTCACTATTTATGTATGTATATATATATCCTGTTTGATAAAACAGTGTGCAATCTATCGTCTTATCTTTCCTTTGTATCAAAACCAGTTACTTTGTAGGTATACTTAAAGATTTAATTTGAAACATTATCTAGCTTTTGTGTTTTGTTGTTTGTGTTATGAAGGTCATGTTTACTGTTACTTTCTTTTCATTTATGTAGATTTTAATTTTAATTGTTTTATTATATTTATTTAATGTAATGTCCGCTACCACCATTCTCTGTGGATACTACCAACCATTTTACCCCAAGTCTAGGATAAATATCCAAGAACGTGAGCAGGAGTATTATTATACACCGCCAATGCCTAAACAATTTTATTTTTAATATTCATAATGGTCACTATAGTTAGCTATTTTATATTATATTACTATTAGGTTAGCTAATTACGTAATAATTAAAGACAGTAGGTCCCTAAAGTAGGGACTTAATAAAGTAACCGGCTTGGTGTTACATGGATCTGACAAATTTTTACGGTAGAAAGCGAGACTTGGTACTTTTTACATTTTTTAAAAAATTGGTTTTGATGGCATAAAACTTAAATTATTATCAGTGATGGGGATCGACGCAAATCCGCAGGAAAACGGTAACAGTTATACAATTTTGATAAAATTTATTTCGACGAAATTTGACTTCATTTTTAAGTTTTTAAGCCTTAAGTTTTTTTGCCTGTATGTATGTAACGGCAACTGATTATGCGTATTTTTTTTCTGGTGATCAAAATTTTACGGTGTATTTTAATCCTTCAACTTCGCTATCGAGTAAGAAATAGGATTAGGCGTGGCTCTTGTTGGTATGTATATTTGTTTGGTTTATTTTTTTACTCCTTTATTTAATTTATAAACTATACATTATATTTTATATATATTACAAATTATACTATTGTTATTAACAACAAACTATGTACCTATATCTATTCAGCGTTATAAACCTCCTTGCATTATTAATGTGTGGGAATAAGTGGCAATATTTCAAATTATCGACTATTCTTTTTTGAATTTCGAGATAAGTAAGGTAGCAGTACGCTCGCATTCTAAAGCGTCGATGACACACGGCTTTTTTATCCGCTGCTTGTTGGCGAATTTAAAAGCTAGCGTGTGAGCGAGTTAGCTTTCGGGAAGGATTGTCAACGAGGAGATTGTAAAAACTTTATAAGCTGCAAGCGAACTCGCTGGCTTGTAGCGTGTAAAAAGACGTGTGTTATCGACGCTTAACGGAGACAGGTAGAGAATGTGCTAAGCAGTCTGTTTTTAAAACTCTTTTGTATAAGATTCAACCGTCTTTGAATTCATAGCTAAGCCACTAAATCTTAGTTCAAAATTAGCACTTAATTAATCTCCGCCATCAATCTCTAGGCCCGCCTGCATCTACATCAGATAACCCCGAGTTCAGTGAACTGCCATTGCTCCGGGTGGTACATCCATCACACTTACCAGTGTACGTATATAAGCATGGGTCAAGTATTATGACTTCATTCCAATACTAATAGTTTAGGAGTCTTCTATGAAGTGAAAAATGTCGGCGTATCTGTTTGTTTTCAGTATTTACATTACCTTTTACGGAGCTTTTTCAATTCCTATTGTTTTAAAAGGTTTGTTTTATTACTACTAGCTAACAATATAGCTATTAATGGTCTGTTCTGGACATTGTTCGTAAGTCAGTCAAAACAAAGCTTTTATAAGCTTTGTCAAAGTATTGTTTGATGTAATAAGCATCTCTACCAGTCTCGTATCGAGTATTATGTATATCATTATAATATCAGCATTGACTAATGACAATGCACTCTTAAAGCTACCAACTGAATTAAAGAGGTCAATGTTTTTTTCAGAGTCAACGCCGAATGGAGAGTCCATTATCGCGATATCATCATCCAACCCTGAGTTAGAGAAGTATCTGTTAAACAGCTTTACTTCCCGGCGAGTAAACCCAGAGCAGTCGCTACTAAGATCAAACTTCTACATCCCTGAAACAGAAGGTTTGAGTGCAGCTGCGAAAACTGGCACTGGATCCGGTCGAAGCTTTGGAGAAACGTCGCCAATCAACCCATTTTTTGTGCCATTTTTAATACCACCTAGCTTAGACGGATTTCAATTTAATAACTGGTTTAGAAACCTCGAAAATGTTTATGATTATCCTGATCCTGCGAGCTACGGCGCCGGAGAGGTCAGAACGGCGACGGCTGTAAATGATAACGGTCACGTATATGGAAAAGTTGAGACTACTCATTCAGATAGTAAGAGAGCATAAATGGATCTAAGCGTAACGGTATCGGAAATGTAAAGTGTCTTGCCAACTTGTGATTAAACAGGTAAATTAAAGCTTGTCTATAATTAATGGCAGTCTTTTATTGACATCACATCATGCGCGAAATTGGCGAAGTTTTGAGGTCACACCTCGACAAAGACATGGAAACAAGAGCTTTGCTGTCGTTTCGATATCTTTAGTCATTTTACTTAAAATTAGAGGTACTTAAAATTAGTAGTAGGTGCCAGAAGCGAGATCGTTGTTGTGTGAGAATGCGTTCGAAATCTGGCCCTCGGAATTTGAGAATATGGTAGAGCCAGTGGTGCGGACGGCTCCTCCGTTCTGTTGAATGGTCTGCGCAGTGTTGGCTTGGGTTCCATCGCTGGTCGTCTGGGAGGCTGCCACGGCGGAATTGATGCCTCCCTGCGCATCGCGGGTTTGGGCGGAGGAAGTTGCAATTCCGGATCCATCCGAAGTCGAAACGGCAGAGGCGAAACCAGTGCTCACAGCGGCGGCGGAGGCGCTTCCGAACCCGGAGTTTTTGAAGTTGTTACGTAGTTGGTTGAAGTTGGTCGCGGATGCCACTGATCCGAAAGGTGTGTTCTGGGCCTGGGCGATGGAGGTTCCAAAGTCCGGACTAGAGGAGATTCTGTTTCTGTCGTTTCGGTTGAAGTTGTTATTATAGCCTGAGTTGTAAGGGTAGGAGTAGAAGGGGTTGAAGGGGGCGGAGTACGCAGGATAGTTGTTGCGGTAAGGAGTGGAGTAGATGGCACGGTAGGGATCTGGGTTGGTCTGTGCGTAGCCCAGTCCAGCAGCGAGAACATTGTCGTTGGCCTGGCCAACGCCGCCGCCGAAAGCCTTCGCGTTACCGGTCTCAAAGGACGTGCCAAAGCTGTTGGATGTCCTGATGCCGCCAATGTCACTGGCGAAGCCCCCGCCGATTCCGTAAGCGATGCTCGGGGGAGCAAAACGGCTGTCCCGAACCACCATCACCTCACCGGGTACTGCAAAAACAAGGTAACATATTATTATAACTTTGTTCGTGCGGCTTGATACATCGAAAAGCTTTCTTTGTTATAAATTTTATACAAAAGTAGGTATTATTTTTTTATTGTTTGGCCTTGTTGACTCATCGTATAATAACCATAAAATATTTAATCCTGACATTGGATACCTTTCACTCATTATGAACACGACATATTGACCTCAAAAATATCAATATTATAATGGAAAAATTATTCAGTGTTGGCTTTGTTTAACTAAACAATGGGTCCGGCCCTGGAACTCACCGGAGAAGTAGAAAGGCGAAGCGCGGCCGGCAGCCAGCGCTGTGGCAAGTACCAACAATTTCGCTGCCATAATTAACTCCTTCACAGGATGCTTATGCCTTTCTCCAATGTTTATGAATATCGTTAATTCATTTCTCTATGCTTATATACCGGTATCATCTTTCCCCCTTCCACTATATGACTGGGTCAGAGCTAAGGCATTGACACTCATAAATAAAATTTATCTAACATGTAACCGTAAACCGTTTGATGTGTCCAGGTGATCTGATACCATAAATTTAATGATACAATGTCATCTAAACCATGCCCGAATC
This sequence comes from Lobophora halterata, assembly GCA_932526365.1. Taxonomy (NCBI): domain Eukaryota; kingdom Metazoa; phylum Arthropoda; class Insecta; order Lepidoptera; family Geometridae; genus Lobophora; species Lobophora halterata. The sequence goes on from OW052002.1 coordinate 11,089,739, forward strand.
CCGAAATAGGTACTATTAAAATCTACATGGAGAAGACCTGTTCTAATGAAGTTGGTGATAAATCATTAGGTTTGCAAGTATGAGTAGCCAATTGATTGTTTTTTTTTGAAGTGGATACTTCTTCATTTGCAAGTTGTATATCCCAATACAGTTCAAAAAGTAGTAAGTGACATTCAGGATTTTATTTAAACAAAGGCTTAATTGATTTCTATGTTTATTATGTTAATTTTCGTAGATTCTTCATTCATCACTGAGCATAACCTATCATGATTAATATCATGATAAGTTAATGCTTAATGATCGGTTTATAAGAATGTTAGAATGACTAAGCGCCGCCATTATTAATTTGACCTCTTGCTGTCATAGCATCACCCATTATCATCGATATACTACTAATTGTCAGTATCAAAGAGGCGACGTAAGAAGTATGGAGTGTAGAGGTAGTAAGAAGTATGCACTTATTATTTTATTATATAATAATAAAATAATAAGTAAAATAATAATATACTATTATTTTTTCAATTATGTTCTTTAATACTATTCATATCCATAATCATAAAAAATAGAGAGTAAGGATGGCAATTATGAATGTTTGTTGCTGAATCACGCAAAAACTACCGATCTGATTGACGTGAAATTTAGTAGGCACAAAAAGATAAAGCAAAAGATAATTCAATAGTTATTTTGCTTCATATGTTGACCATTCAGATCTTAGATTATAAATGAATACCTAACATACACCCTGTGACGACACATCTAAGTGACACTTTTAATTAAAGAGTTAAGTATTGCTAAGCTTATAACTAAGTACCTACCTATTTACTTATTTATTTACAACCTTCATCAGTTTAACTATAACTACCTCAATTGCACCACTTAGGTAAGTTTACATATATTTTAAAAGGTAGGTAAGTAAGTACAGACATACCTACTCAGGCTACAGTGTGACCAAGCCGTAGGCATTGATTTTTATTAACTTATTGTATTTATTTATTGCCTCCATGTACATACAGGTAAGTATTTTAGGTCTTAAGTTATAGTTACAGACTAGGTATATCTAGTACATGGACCCTGTCAGGGAGATAGAACATGGTATTTCTGAGTTCGATTATATCTAAGTTCTATCTGGTTATTTCGTTAGGTCTAGGTATCGTATAATTTAGGATGTTTAAGGTTACATTACCTCCTAATTTTAGAGAGGTTCTAATGTATAGGATATTTTTTTTCGGCGATCTTGTATTTAATTAGTATAACAAATAAATCGTTCGGTCAAACACCTCCATAAAATATGGAAATGTATTTAGAGATTCCTGATTTAAGAGAGGAAATATTACATCAATTCTGTCATCTCTATTTTAGATTTTAAGAGCATTCACACGGTGGTCACACCTTGCAGAATATCTATTGATTTCATTTTATAAAAATGTTATATTTTAATTTTGAGTTAATGTTTCCTGTAGAGTATTCAACCATTTTTATTGAATCTCTACCAATGAAACCCGAAATAATAAATAAACTTTATCGCAAAATATAGGTAATATTTATTAACACGGAAATGCTATAGAATCTACAAAAAATATCACAGAGATTTTATCATTTCTATTAACATAATCTAAATAATTCAGGAACGTTTATGCTTTGCTCTCCGCCACAGCAAGGGACCGGCCAAACCCGAATCCTTCATCCTCCTGACTGTCTCCATCGTAATACTGTCCAAAAGGTCTCTGGAACCCATATCCTCCACTTTGATGACCATGGCCACCGTAGTAGTTCCCGTTAAACTGGTTGTTGTAGGAACCTTGCCCGTTGCCGAAGTAACCGGGTCTGTGGCCTCCGTAACCCTGGTTATAGCCTCCGTATCCCTGATTATATCCGCCGTTACCTTGAATGAATGATTGAACGAATGATGTATATCAAAATTTGAAGTCCATTGAAAAAAAACATTCTGTATTATTGAACCAATGAATTCTGTTGCTGATGAGGATCAATCTTTCCAAAAATTGTATTACTAAAAATTTAAAGAAATAGCAAATTCTTTCAGTGCCCTTCTCAAAAAAACACCCTGTATAAGTATTGTATCAGTTATCTGGTTCCCATAGTACAAACCTGCTTAGTTTGGGGCTAGATGGCGTTGTGTGAAATGTCCAAATATTAAGCATTATATTATTTTTAATAATTATTATCTTAGGTACTACCTTGGTTATATCCCCCGTAGCCCTGGTTGTGTCCATGGGGGTATCCTCCATTGTACTGGTAGTTGTTGGGGTAGTGTCCGTTACCGTAGCCTCCATCTGCACCATTTGCTGAAGATTGTGACTGACTTATGGCAATGTTTATCGGGGCTCCTGGATAGCCCTGTTGTCCACCTTGATAGCCTCCCTGATGACCTCCATGATAGCCTTCCTGGTAGCCTCCTTGGTGCCCATCATGACCGCACAGACCGTATTTGTGGCACAACTTTTTCTTAAGCAAACTCCTTGGCTCTCTTACGTTTGTGTCACTCTGTTCTGCTAATTCTGTAACCAAAACACTTTTTGAAGAACTTATCCTGGAAGTCACACTTCTTATTCTTATCGTGTCACTAGTTCCTTCGAACCAGTGTGGTGAAAGGATTTCAAGTGTGCCTCGAAGAGGCTCTTTTCGTGCACTAATATTATACAAAAATATATAGGATTTGAGTACAAGCTCTGCTTAGTTTGGGACTAGATTGCGTTGTGTGATATGTTTACAATATTTATTTATTATTATAAACGGTACAGATAAGGCTTTTTATATCTGTGCTGACTTGACTGAAATGAATCTGTTCTAACTGACTGACTGTTAAACAACGCCAGGCCAAAACCACTAAACATAGAAATTTGATATTTGGAGAGTTTCGATGTTCGTCAAAAATTTTAAGCGCGTACTTAGAAAGGAATTTTGTTAAAGCACAACGCAAACTTTACTAATTTGACAGCACTAAAAATTTTGCTATCCCTTTTATTCAGATCGTTTTGAGGGATCAGCATTTTTAGTGCTATCAAATTAGTTTAGTTTAGTTTTGGCGACATCTAAATTCTTCTTCACATCTAAATTGATACTTATAAATGACTAAAAATGACCTTGACTCAGGGCTGATCCGAAGACCGCAGCAAGTAAGACGAGCCGAGTAGCCATCTTGTGTTGAATTCCGGGTGTTGTGACGACGTTGTGGGTCAAGCAAGCTTTATAGGTCGAGACGAGAAGGCCATCCCCCACGCTCTGGTGGAATTTGCAAAAATCCCACGGAAGTTGTAAAATTGTATACAATGATGAATTTGGAGTAGCATCGACTTCCTGTCTCTGCAACTGCACCATAACCTCGCCTACCTAGGTACCTTTTTATGGTTTTACTAGGTGACCCACGTGCGACTTCTTCTACGTGTGCATAAAAGAAAAAAAATGAGTTGAATTTTCCCTTTAATTTTGCTTTTGAAACCATCCCAATTAAACAATATTTTTAATTTTGCGCTTTCCAACACATTTAGCGATTCATTTTAGCGATTGATTTATAGATAGATAAATAATTTAACTATCCGTATAAACTACCTCACATTCTAATCTTGTTTCCACGAAATTATCTAAAATAATATTGTACCAGTAGGAAGGTGAATGAACTTAACTAAACTTGTACCTAATTAACCCTTAATTATTTTGAAAATGCCCTTAATAAGAGTAGGTACCTATACATTATGTACCTTCCTTCTATTATGTATTGTCGTATGTTCCTACCTATATAAAGACAAGAACAACTGGCAGAATATGAATGGAAATTTTGACTCTTTCCGTTCACCGTACGTTATTATTTTGCCGGGTCATTGGACCTTTCGAAACTATAATGAAACATAAAAGTTATCCATCAATTATAATTACTTTACCTTTTTGTCTTCATTTTAAAGGTCAGGGTTCAATTTCATACTACCTACCTAAGTTTTTGTACTTAACAGTACGTATCATTTGAAAATTATCTGTAGATAGCTTTCTCGAAGGTAGGTATGTAGGTACGTAATCATTTTGAATAAAAGATTTCAAAAGACAAGGAAGTCAAAGAAGAGATTATTAAAAACTAATAAAAAACGGTAGAGTCAGTTTTTAAGTAAAATATTGAATATAAACATGGTACACGATAGATAAGTAAGTTATGTACTAAGTTTACCTAAGGTTGAAAATTAGCGTACGCTTTACATAATTTCGCGATAACTCTGTATCGCGGAAGAACTCTACTTCCTCAGTTTTCTTACGATTTTGCATTATTTACTTCGGGTTTTGCCTAAAACAGAAATAAGAAGGTTCTGTGTGGGTGTGGATGTATGAATAAATTAAGACTTAACAACCAGTAGAAGATAGAAATAGTAAATAAGCAATTCTTTCATATTTAATTTATACACGGTCAAATTTTAATCACCATAAAAAAAAATAGGCATAGTCAGTTACTAAACACATATACGGAAATAATTGTAATTTTTTTTTTAAATCCAAAATTCTGACTGCACAGATGCAACGTAATTTTTTTTTGGTAATTAAAAAATGGTGGTGTATAGGTACTTATAAAAATAAAGAATTAGCTAAAATTATAAATAAAACACAGGATTTAGGTCAGTGTCCACGGGCAAAGTACCCAAAAGGCTGGCGAATTATTATTTATAGGTAGGTACAGACAGCATCATCGATAAGTTTCCTCCTTGCACAAGACACCCAGCTTCAAATCCCTTTAAAACGCCGCGCCCGCAACGTAGGAAGAAGTTAAGCCTTCAAAAGACATTACAAGTATATTTTTATAACCATGTAAGTCTAATCATAAATTTATGCTATTTTTTTAAGGGATTTGAAGCTGGGTGTCTTTTGCAAGGGGGATACTTATCTATGACGCTGTCTGTACATAATATATAGGTATTTCAGTATTGGTCTAATGGGTAGATGCCCTAGCAATGGCCACAGCGACAGCTTGCCCAGATTCACTCTCAGCGTTACTGATTGCATTGCTCCCGTTTGCGCCTTCACAAGACGTGCATGGTGGCGATTGTAATTGTTTTTGTTGTTGTTGTTGCTGAAGTTGTTGTTGTTGTTGTTGTTGTTGATGGTTGTTGTTACTACTGCTTTCAGCATTGGTTGCGGTGTAAGCCTTGTATTGTATCGTCTGTGGTTGTTGGGGTGGCGGTGGCGGTGGCCAGTACGGCGGTGGCGGTGGCCAGTACGGCGGTGGCGGTGGTGGAGGTGGCCAAAATGGTGGCGGTGGTGGCGGGGGCGGCGGAGGTCCACAGTTGTAAAACTGCGGGGATCGTTTCAGTCTTTGTACAAGCACGCTGTCGATTCCATCTGAAAAGATGAAAAATTTGGTAAAATTGGCAAGTCTTAAAAAAATTATAACTTTTAGAGAGTAAAAATTTAATCCACTGTTTTCCATTTTTCTGTCTATGCCACACAATTAATTACCAAGCAAACAAAATACAAAAAACGTATAAACAACTAACTGGAAATTATTTTTTTCAAGCAATATTTATTTTTATTTTATTATTATTTTTTTATAAAATTGTTGTAATATTTTATGCAAGATAAGCTAAAGTACCTCTAAATAAATAAAATAAAAATAAATATTGCTTTTATACGACGTAACAAGAAAAATATAAACGTTTAAATACAGAGTATTCTAACTTATCAGTTAAATAGTTAATTATTAGGAATTTGCCTTTGTACGGTTGAGAATAAATAAAAAAAAAAAATATTTTGAACAATTACACATCGCCATCTAGCCCCAAACTAAGCAAAGCTGTACTATGGGAACCAAATAACTGATACAATACTTATATACTTTTTTTTAATATATACATACATAGAATACAAAGAAAACACCCAGACTCAAGACAAACACCAGTGTTTAATACACAAATGTTTGTCCTGAATTGGGAATCGAACCCGCGACACCGGAAGTGGCAGTCCAATACACTTGCCATTGGACCATCCGTTTCGTCAAGAGAAGAATAGCAACTTACTTATTCTAACTTCTGCCGTAGTAAATTCAAGTAGCACAGTGGCGATCACAACTATACCTATTCGCCACATTTTGGACAGTGAAATGAGCGACATCTAAAAACCAAGTTACATTTTATACTGCCTTATTCTGATCACACATCAAACAAACTGCTGAAAATACGCAGATTTCGATACCAGATGCTAATTAATTCACAGTCAATAACTGATACTACATGCTGGTAAATTCCTGCTTATGTTTACTTGATATAAGTTTCCTCTTATCAGGAATAATGCAATACCATACTCTATTGATCTTATAATTTATGTAAATGTAGGTAACCGGCAAAGTATGTATATACATGCAGGAATTGTAAAGAATGGAAGTGTTTTATGGAATACCTAGGCATTCTATAAAATGCCTTGCTTAGGCAATGTATGGAATAATTAATCTATTCTTTACCATTACATATATTACCTAGGTATTTGAGGAGTGTATGTATGGTGGACAATAAATTATATTTTTTAAGAAATATAGTTAATTGTACAAAATGTGTGCAAAGCAAGTTATTTTATAGGAGGCGTTTATCAGCCTGACCCAAAGGCGAAACGATAAAAGTTAGGTATTCTTCTTCTTATCGTGTCACTAGTTCCTTCGAACCAGTGTGGTGAAAGGATTTCAAGTGCGCCTCGAAGAGGATCGTTACGACACATGTTTTCGAACTTTTGCTTCTACGACATGCCGGTTTCCTCACGATGATTTCCTTCACCGTTGCGAGAACGTGGGATGCATACATAGATTTTTTCGACTAAAAAACCCATTTACGCATGACTGCCACCGGGATTCGAACCCGCGACCATCATATTGCAAGGTAAGCGTCTCATCCACTCGGCCACCAAGTCCTCGTGGTGATTAGTAAAAGTTAGGTGATTATATACTATTTATTTCGAATTAGGTCCTGTTTCTTTTTTTTTAATGCACTCGATTTAATAGCGTGCACAATTAAAATCATTTTGTTGTGGAAAAACATACAGTTGAACTATCTATAGTACCTACTAGGGCCTCCAGTACCGGTTCCTTTTTCCAGTACCGGGATTTCGGTACCGGCACACGGCCGGAACCGGGAGTACCGGGATTTTCGGTATTCCCGAAAATAATTAGTAGCCTATTATTAAGTCAAACAGAAAACTCGTCAGAAAACGATAAAATAAAGAAAAGTCGAGCGAAATATAACGAAAAGTTATAAGTTATATTTATATATTTATATAATTTACTGCAAGCATGATTTGTAAGAGAGAAAATTCGCGTAACTAATTGAATATTGCATTAACAATACAGTCCCAATTTTTAAATTATATATCAAGTATAAATGGCTTATAACGAAAGTTTTGAAGTGGATATTTCTTTGTTTGCAGGATTGTATAGGATTACAGTTCAAAAGTTAGTACGTCACATGCGTAACAACACTTTTAAACGAAGGATGATTTGATTTCTGATAAAATCATAGTTTTTAATCGTACTTTATTTGTTATTAATCTTCACAAGCCAATGCTCAATGATCATGTCAATGTCAATGATCGGCCTCATAAGTATGTTAAAATAAGAAAACCAAAGTTTAAAGATACGACACGTGTTTTGCCTCTACACGAGGCATCATCAGGAGGTGTGGACTCGCCGAAGTTTGAAACGAGAGTCGTGTAGAGGCGAAACACGTGTCGTATCTTTAAACTTTGGTTTTCTGTTCTTTGACTCTTTGGTTTAGTTGAACTTAAGTTAAGTTAATTAAAACCTTTGTTTAGAAATTAAGCGGATTTATAACTAAATATATTTATATAATTTGTTGATATTTATGGATTTCCGCAAAGTAGCCTGAATCAATCAATTAAGTGCCAATTTTATTAATTTCCTCTGTGATAAACTATCGATAAGTATATGTGTCAGTTTAAATTTTTTGTCAAAGACGTAACATAAAGAAGTATCCACTTATAATTTACGGTTGTATCTTCGACACAACCCGTTGCTTTTTAACCAGTGCGTCCTACCCATAATAAAATACTCAACCAAGGCGTGAACACTCACTGTTCTGCTAGATATCTATTTAGATAAACGACGCAATAATACACTATGAAACGAGCTACGCTTGGAGTTTGAGATACTTGAAGGGAACTAATGTCATTATCAAAGCTTATAAACTCGTATATCCATCGTCAGCTGGTTTTAATGAACATAAAGCACAGTCGCATTGCAGAAAACGGAATCATTATTCATTATTTCTTATTAATAGTAGGCTAATAAACTGTTGATGACAACATCGGAGAAGATGGAAAGACGAGCTAGACTCCTACTTGGAAGACTGGAAGACAGTTGCCCTTGACAGGAAAGAGTGGAAAGAAGGAAGGGAGGCCTTTGCCTTGCAGTGGGACGATTCAGGCTCATAATAAAATAATAATAAGAAATAAAAATAATACGTTCAGTGGCTTAGGTTGTGGAAAGACCGTCACGTCAGTACAAACAACCCTAAAGCCCATGTCATTCTTTAAATAAATGCATTGAGACGACGATACCAACAATAAGCTGATATTGCAACATTTCCTAAGTTCTGAACGTCAACAGCACCTTTGAAAGTTAGTAAGATGGGCGGGTAGGATCTAGTGGGTAGAGGAGTTATTGTCTTTCCTTCTTTGTACTAACAGAATGCACTATTTAGCTATGGTTTTAAAGATTAAAACCCTAAAAAAGCACTTATACACTAAATTTTAAGTAATCCCGAAAGTACCGAAAATCCCGGTTCTGGATTTTGCTAGTACCGGTGCTGGAGACAGCCGAGAATCCCGGGATTTCCCGGGATTTTCGGTTCCGGGATTTCCCGGTACTATGCCCTAGTACCTACCTACTACTATATTTTTTCACTTAATTAATGTAAGGTCAAATTCCGAATTCCTTACAAAATGTTTCGGACAAATACTCAAAAAGTACGCCGTATTATAGTAATTTCTTTACACTATTCGTTTCGTCCATGTATTTTTGATTTCGTCAACAAAAAAAGTGAAAGGTTTCATACCTTAATTTAGATTTTATACGTGTTTTTAAGTTAGTAGGGTTAATTTTAAAACACGTATAAAATCTAAATTATAGTAGAAGACGTAAGCTAGAGTACGGAGAGCCGTAAGCTAGGGTACGGGTACGTTACGATTCTGATTAGTGTGCGTTGCAGTAGGGAGTTCATATAACTAATACTGAACAGCTTGAGTTGATACGATGACGATCCCTTTCCGAGTTGATACGTGTGCTACGACCTTTAGTCTACTGCCGGAAGTAGGCCTCCCATTGCGCGCCACTGAACCCGGTCTTCGACTCTCCGCATTTACATACTACTTTTTGCCTATCGTAGGTCGTCGTTTCACCTAGGTGGAAGAACTACCTCAGGTTCGTTCAATATCAAATCGGAATCACATGAAGGTGGAATTACGAAGGTAAGTTTCAAAAATATGAAAAAAAAATCATTTCATTACAAATAATAAACATTTGTAATTGTATTTACCTATACCTTACCTATAAAGAATCGAATACTTATGCCTACTTGCACCAAACTGTCAAAGTCCCTAAGCATTTACTTTACTCGCTTGGTAGTTCTTAACGGTCAGAATCTTGACTGTTAAAAACTACCAAGCGAGTAAAGTAAATGCTTGGGGACTTTGACAGTTTGATGCAAGTAGGCATTAATCTATTATTAGAGATTTTCATTCTTAAAATGCATGCTCCTCCACACGCGTAATCGGTCTAGTAGGTATCTAGATCTACATTTTTTGTGGTCTAGAATTACTTAACTAATAATATAACAATAGCAATAATATTAATAACACTTAAGCATGTAGGTAAGTGCTAACTATTACAAGACTTGTGGTATGGTTTTAGTACGCACTTATACCTAAATGCGTACCTACTTTACGGTGCGATGGTGGAAAACCAGCTTATTTAAAAATACATTTTAAGTAACGTTTTCGTCAAATTAGCTAATAACTTATTTCTTATCTTGATGTAATTAATGAAATGAACCAATTGGATACCAAGGGAGAAATAAGGGTAATTATAAAAAAACTAATTGTGTAACAATTTTTTATTTTAAGAAATAACAATTAAGTAACACAGTACAGCTATCGTTTACATAGGTAAGCATAATAAATACTTTTCGCGCGTTTTAAATCATTTGGTAATGATTAATAGTTAAAAACTATTCTTGCCTATTATTTAAAGACAATAAAATATGGAAGCTAAAAATTGATAGTTGAGAACTATCAAGTGAGTGGAAACAAAGTTGCAGTCGGGTTTTAACCACCAATGGAGACAGCAACAGCATTTCCAGTTTTACTTTTGGCATTGCTGAGGGCATAGCTGCTTCTGCCGCAAGTGCTGCAGCCAGTCTGTTGGGACGTCTGAAGACCCTCAGAAGCTAGGTTTAAGGCACCGTTGAGAGCTGCATAGCCTGAAGACGAATCTCCAGAAGTTTGGCTTCCATTGCTTGAACTGCCAGAGCTATGGCTTTCAGAGCCTCCTTGTTGCAATTGACCGTTGCCAGCTGATTGGACTTGCGTCTTGCTAGAGTCACCATGACCGTGTTCGAACCCAACACTATTTCTTTGCTCATGTCGTTCGCTTCCCGAAGCACCAAAATCCTGAGTAGAGCTTGCGCTTCCGGCATTGAACCCTCCTGATTGCTGATGCTGTTGACTCTGGTAGTTCTGACTGCCTGCACCAGATGACGCTGGATTTTGTGGTTGGTTTCCAAAACCTTGTTCTCCTGCAGCTGCCCCAGAACCAGCTCCTCCAGCTCCATGATTTGCTAAGTGTAAACGTTTGTTTCCACCGCTTTGGTAGGAATAGTCAGATACCTTGTAACTATGCGATCCACTGAACTGCTTTTGGTCACTGAATCCTTCATTTCCACCAGATTGTCCTCCTGCGCCAGAGTTGGCTGACGACTGGCTTCCGGAACCAGACTGGCCATATTCAGAGCTGGAACCGCCAGCCGAAGATGAGGCGACAGAAAAGGCTTGTCCTGATGCTTGGTTTCCTAGATCAGCTGCTGCGGCAGCTCCGCTAAAGACTCCTTGCTGGCCGTTATCGCTCCTCGCTAGTCCACTCCACTGTTGGGTTCTGAAGAATGGTGGGGGAGGTGGCGGTGGGCCGGGTGGTCCGGGTGGTCGGGGTGGTCCAGGTGGACCATGATGTGGTGGGCTGTTGTCATCACACACGTGACACGACCGCTTCCCTCTTTTGTGTATGGGCTGATTGGGGCCGTCTGTGGAAAAAAAAATGACAAAAATGGTGAAAACATCATCGAGGCAGAAATCGAAAATAAGTTGAAAATAATGAAAAAATCATCTAGGCAGAAATCGGAAGAGAATCAGCGTATTGGGAGAGACTTGACACCTACTCCTAGCAATAAACTGCCGGTGATAGGACATCACTAGGCGTATCATCAGCTCTATGATGCAGTGATAACGTACCTTTGCCTCTTAGCACGGCACATTGGGCCACGCAGATAGAGAGAGCCAGAAACACCACAATTGACTTCGCCATCTTTGGAGTCTAAAGTACATCTGAAAGCAAAATTCAAAACACAGACATTTATACAGATACAATAGGATGTGATAACACATGGTTCCAAGAATGACGTCTCTGGATGATTAGCAGCTTACTGATAATGTACACAACACCTAGGTATGGAAGGTCCTAGTCTGTGTGGACTGCTCGCAAACATTTGGCCAAAGCCAGCGAAATTAGATGATTACATCATATTTTTGGTTGGCATGTGTTTGATTGCTAAGTAAGTAGGTATACCTACGATACAATAGCATATATTTACACACTCGTCTATTTGCTCAAATTTTCTTATGAGAAAAAAATGTAACTCGATAATTTATAGAGTCAATTGGTACCTCAATTGAACAGGCATAATAATTACGAGTATATTCCTTGTCGTACTTGTAGGACTAGGTATCGCCAATATACAATGCCCTTAGTATTTGTGCGATCAGTCTATATCGCGCGAGGGGGTGCGTGCATTTTTAGGCTGAACGATACCTACTGATTCATGGAAGCATCACAAATTGCTATTAGCATTGATACAGCATCTCTGCTCTGCACTCATACAACTGCATCAATATTTTTTTATGCTAAAACATTATCTTACACGATCTGTCCGCACTTGTTCTCTAGTTGGCTGTTTCAGAATGACCAAATAATGATAAAATGTATGAAATGATGAACAAACCATGGCCAACACAGGTGAACAATACTCTCGTTTTCAATTCCGTTCCGTTTCTTTATCTGTATTAGACTAATTTCCGCAGAATCGTTACGTGACGTAGGTATGCATCCCGTGGCCGACCTCTAAATGCTTTCAAATTTTTCTTTCAGCTTTATCTATCTTTTGTTTTTGAAGTGCAGTGTATTTTCTTTTGCTATTTTTTACCCGACTGCGAATTTTTTCGAAGGTTATGTTTTTCGAGTATAGGTATGAATGTAACTACCTATGTACCTACATATTATGTCTGATTCTTTGTGGCGCTCTGCAGGCTGAACGACTGAACGGAATTTAACAAATAAGGTGTCATTGGTTTTTTCTAGGTCATGAGCAAAGATCTGGTATACAGCTACTATGTACCTATCATAGTTTGCTGTAAACCAATAAATTGAGTGAAAAACAGAAAATATCCATGAAATTTCTGTAAATGTTTGTCTTTAGATTCGTATAAGTAATGGGAATGTGTTCTGAAGAATAAAATAAGGGTATCAAAAATATTCCGGTTAATAGGTAATTTTGGCAATCATGTTTTCAGTTTTTATAAAATTATTATTAGCTTGTTTAGAACGAAAGAAATTTTGATATATTCTTTTTTTTCGAATATTCATTCCCGTTTTTTTTTCAAGATAACAGGCGTCATTTCGCTTGTTGCATTGTGCATTTATTGCTGCAATTTTCTTATGAAATAGAGTAAGATATATATATATATATAGGATAGCTACCCACAGAAGTATTCAATTATAGAAACACAATGTAGTAAGTACATTGAAATGTGATCAAGAAAAGGGAGCCACATTGTCTAACTTCTAGTACATTTTGGTCCGATGCTAATTTTCGAAAAAGAGAAGTAACAGGGCTAGCTAACTATTGTATGTTAAAACTTCTAGGCTTTTTCATTGTCAATCTTCTTATCGTGTCACTAGTTCTTTCGAACCAGTGTGGTGAAAGGATTTCAAGTGCGCCTCGAAGAGGCTTGTAACCATCCTAGCCCTGCCTAATAAAATGTTATTTGATTCTCTCTAATTATTAATGATAAATTTGGCCAGTTAAGATGTGATCGTCTAATGGAATTTACTAATGTTGTACATAGAATAAAAGAGTAACACAAATGAAAACAATTTTATTGAAATACATTTATTTATAATTTAATTTAATACAACAATTAAACAAGACATTATTAAATTGAAAATAACGAATTATGATATTCTAAATTTAAATGGACAAATTTGAGTTAAATTGATGGAAATTATAGTGATGCAAACGTAAGTGAAATCATAAAACAATGCTAGAGTAAAGAGTTTCATAACTAATACGCGAATGCGGAATGAGACTGAAGAATGCGCGAGGTGCAGTAATCAACTGCGACGGCGGATGCCAACACCCGATGTCTCTCGTCGTTGTCCATGTGGAGAGAACATAATTATGATATAAAATCTGTCTATTTAATCACCGCATTGTGGCTGTTTTTTCATGCTTCTCGTCAACCCCGCAAAGACCTCTGATATCGTGCTTATCAAATGCCTCGCCCCGGGACATTCTTTAACCAACCAGTTGTATGTCAATGATCTCCAATCATTTACTGGTAGGTAAACTAGTACCTTAGCTAATGGAGATCATTAACTTCTAACCTGTTTGGGTGAGGGATGACGTGCCCCGTTGGTTTGAATTTTTTTCATGCTGCAAAAGCGAAGGAACCCGCAGGGATGGCCGGCCATTCTAAACACATGCTCCCCACCATCGCGGCACCCTACCTGTCTGTTCAGTAAGAATACCTAAGGCCTACAACACCAGTGTCGCAGGACAGAACCCCTGATGATTTAGGCCAGTCGGACTCGTCCGACGTGATACCATTAAACCCTCATTCAGAGATGAAGATTTGCTTTGTCAAACAAAGCGCAACCTGCATTCCAAATGGCGGTCTTATCATCATACAAGTTAATCAAAGATGCCGAGTGATTCCCCAGACATTCTATAAAACAAAACAGTGCTTGGTAATAATATTCTTAATTGTGCATGACAAAAGTGTGATAAGAGATATTTACAATCAAACTAACATTTGCTAATCGATTCCCCGTGCTCTAAAGGATTGGCAGAAAGCTATAGCTCGATACTCTGGAACTCTGGAACGAAATGACCTAGGGGAAGTAACTACGTGCTAACAAGCCATGCGTGCATTAACCTAGATCGTCAGCGTTCTCGTTCAGCACCTGTTTCCTAAGGGAATGCAAAAGATAAAACAAGCAGGAAATAATAATTGGTTAGTATATAATTACGGGCATCAAATATTTTGTAGAAATCTAGAATCTAAGGAATAATTACAAACGCACCGAAATAAAATAAAACAGACGGACGATACGAATCTACTTCTGTTTATCCTAAATTATAAATTGAATAGTATGTGTAAAGTTAAATTACTCGCTCGCCCCTAATTCTCTTATAAATTACATTACCGAATCAATCAGCATCTCTCAAACCACTGAACACTCGTCGCGATTTAGATTAGACTATATTTGACTCTATCTTACGTATTACTCTTTTAATCTAATTTTAGCAATTTAATATCAGAAAAATCGAACGCGCACTCCTAAGCTTAAACTTTTAGCCTCGCAATTCTGAATCAAAGACGGGAGATCTTGCAACCCCAACCAAAATTGTCTACCCACTGATCCCGACTTCCCGTCAACTTTAGTTTTGTTCAGTCATCATCCCTTCCTGACGGGATACATTTTTTTTACCAACTCCGGTGTCGTTCTCTACTAATTAACAAAAGTTACTAATTAATCAGCTCCTTCGAGCTCTTTCTGGGCGTGATTCAATTTCGTTCTCACGACTTACTAAAACTTATGATTTTTTATATGAAAAGGCGCCCCATATTTTATACAAATTTATTGCTTGCAATCTTAAGGACTAATAATAAATTTCCTATTTTATTACAAACTCCTTTTAACATGAGTGCTAAACTAACATGTCGATGTTAATTTATTTTTCTGAAGTGATTTGGTCGCAAAGTTTGTTTACAGGAATAGAGCAACCTATTTTAAACCTTAAATTCAATAAGATAGAAATATTATTCAGAAATTTGGTTTTCTACCAAGGTTATAGTTACTTATTAAGTAATATTACAAGTGGGGCCTCTTTCAATAATTTATGAACGTGGGATAATTTTTTAATAATATTATTTTATTTGATTTCTAGATAGAATCGTTACAGGCTCCTTTCGTGCACTCGACACATGTTTTCGAACTTTAGGTTCTACGACATGCCGGTTTCCCCACGATGTTTTCCTTCACCGTTGCGAGAACGTGGGATGCATACATAGATTTTTCGACCGAAAAAGCCCATTTATGCATGACTGCCACCGGGATTAAAACCCGCGACCATCAGATCGCAAGGCAAGAGCCTCATCCACTCGGCCACCACGTCCTCATTCATTGTCAATAAAACTACATATTTCAAAAGAGAAATATCTCTGAAAATTTTCGGTCCTATCCTATAAACCGCTTCCATTATGGTTTGGTCCATCTTGGTGTTTTATAGGAACACCGTTATTCATCTATGACTATGAAGCTACCTAATGTCTAGGGAGGTTTTGGGATGAAATAAATGATTACACAGATATACTAGTTTTTGTATTGCATTGTATTTGCATAAAAACCTACTTGAATATTTTGAAAGAACTTATTATAGAAACTTATCGGGTGGATAAAAGAAGCACAAACTTTGCAGTTTATTTTTATACTTAATATTAACAAGAGAGATAGGTTTATTTGATAAGTTACATAAAATAGAAAAAGTTCTACTAACACAGTTTATCCAATCCGATATAAAAACGTATAACACTAGTTTAAATGCCTTCTTAAAAAAAAAGTTTAACACTATTTTATTCGGACACTTCTAAATTCTATTCTATTTTCCTGCTGCACTAGACTGCGCACTGGACTGAGAGGCGCCTCCCCTGCTAATGCTGACACTCTTGGAGATGCTGATGGATCCTCCTTGACCTCCTCCAAAACCTCCTTGTCTGCCACCAAAACCTCCTTGTCCGCCACCAAAACCTCCTTGCCCCTGACCTCCGAAACTTCCTTGCCCATGATCTCCTCCGAAACCTCCTTGCCCTTGACCTCCTCCGAAACCGCCTTGCCCTCCGAAACCTACTTGACCTCGTTTAAAACCTTCTGGTCCTGCTCCGATATTTCCTTGTCCGAAACCTCCATGGCCGTGGGGTGCAGGTCGAGGTGGGCCGAAGCCACCGCCGCCGAACCCACTGCCAGCCTGTGCTTGGGCACTTGCTTGAGAGCCAAATTGTGGAGACCTGGCTACTCTCGTGGCTGAAACAAAAAACCTTGATTTAAACTTGCCTTTTTAATACAATCAATAAGTCTCTTTAGACGGTCCAACATCAGAACTATTGTTACTATGACTACTAAGAATACTTTGTAAAAGTCTTTTTGTTTCGGCTCAGAAATTCCCTAATGTCGTTAATTCAATCATCTATGATTATTTACGTTACGAACTCTACGTAAGCTGAAAAAATGCTATTCAATTTAGGTACTCTAGCAGGTACTTTTTTTAAATAATAGTAATCAAACACTATACAACTACAAAACGCCAATTGATATCGAATAAAAAACCTAGATTTTGCGATTACGTTATCCCGATCTGCTATCGTCACTTTTGCTTACATACATAAAAGACGTATAAACTAGAGTCTTATGGGTTCAAGTAGGTACCAAACACAGAAGTATTACAGTATAGAAACACAATGTAGTACATTGAAAATGAAACCATTAAAAAAAGGCAAATTGGCTCACTTCTAGTACATTTTGGTCCGATTCTAAATTTCAAAAAAGAGCAAACAGGGCTAGATATTATATGTTAAAACTACTAGACTTTTTCATTGTTAATAAAACTAAATCGTAAAAAGTAACAGAAATCATTTGAAAATGGAGATATTTCATATTTATTGACAAGGTGTCTGAAATTTTTAGGTCCTGTCTTACGAGTCCATTTTGGTTTGATACTGTCCATCTATAGGAACACCGTTATTCATCAATGGTACCAAAGTTATGTAGCCTACCTGCATCAGATGTTTTTCCATTGATCAACAACACGATCGTGACCCCCAAACAAAAACCACTGAATAGAGACATCTTGCCTTCAATAATGAACTCCCAGAACTAACATCACATTTTATATTCGCTAAAGAGATGCCAATTTGACCCTACCCGAGAATTATTTCGCTTGTCACTATTTACATTGCGCTAATGTACCATCAGCGACAAACATTGATACCTAATAATTTTAAAATTGTGTTTCGTGTAAGAATTTTATTGTTCGCATAGCACAGAATTATTAAAGTATAAAAACGTAATGTAGTAGATTGAAAATGAGTCGCAAAAAGGGAGCCACATTGGCTAACTTCTAGTACATTTTGGCCTGAGGCTAAATTTTGAAAAAGAGAAGTAACAGGGCTAGATAAATATTATATGTTAAAACTACTAGGCTTTTTCATTGTTAATAAAGTTCCATCATAAAAAGTAACGAACATTATTTAAAAATAGAGATATATTATTTTATATACAGGTTGTCTGAATAAAATTTCTGTCCTATATACCGCATCCATTTTGGTTTGGAACTGTCCAAACATCTTGGTGTTTTATAGGAACACTCTTATTCATCTATGTCGTATTAGATACATAAGTACTTAAGTAGGTAGGCATTATCCGCGGGTAGCGGCATAGAATAGGGAACCGTAGGGTTTAGTAGCCATATTTCAGTCTAAGATTGCACGCTTGTTCACTCGCGCGATCAGTCTAAGTAAGGGCATTAGTATTTTTACATTTACAGGTATTATCATAGTCTCTAACCCATACTTGTGTTGTAAAATATATAAAATATGAATAAAATATTTGTATTTATATGGGATCTCTACTTTTCTGCGCTACAAAATTTTTGTAAGAGTTTTTACGTGTGTATGAATGTGTGTGAGTACGAGTCCAAAATGATCAGTGCTCCTTATGTTATTGACTGTACTTACTATTTTTTTTTTACAAAATAAACCTAATTTCCTAAGCATTAAAAGCGATAATGGTACCTATGTGATATAAAATAAAATGATTATTGAATGACTTTGCATATCACCAGGGAAATTACCGAGTCCTCTTGTTGGTTTAAAATTTAAAATACATATTTGTATTAAACATTACTGGACAATGCCAGTAGTGATATTGGTTCGAAGAATTTATTCAGGGTTTTTTTATTTTCCTTAAGAAATGTGACCACGATTTAAGGCCAGTTTAAATATACTATCTTAATAAATTACTAGATCTTTCAATCTAAATATTCACGCCCCTTCAATATCTTATGCCTAGATCACACGTAGGTACTGAGTACTTGGCCGAGACAGTAAAATGTTACTCGGCCGAGACAGTCAAAGCTTACGTTACTTGCTCAGCCGAACACTCGGCGCTATGTTTATACGTACCGAGTACTCGGCCGAGAGCACTGTCTTGGCTGAGTACTCGGTATGTGTGATCTAGGCATTACTCATAAAAATCCTTTATTGGAGGAGCGTGTATTTTTAAACTAAAAGATATAAAGTTATTAAACGTACAGTTACCTAGTAAATTTTAATCTAAACAAAACACTGTATGACACAGTCTGGAATCTTTTATTTTTCATAGTACAGCATATATTTAAATTAATAAAGGTGTTCCTATCAAAGAGCTTCTATACTATGTATCTAGAGAGCTAACACGCCATTTTGTTTTATTTAAGGATTAAGAATTCTGAACCTTATGACTTGGAAATAAAGTTCTTTTTTAATTAAATCTAAATATAAGGATTTTAATGCTTGATAGAGACCCCCTCGTTAAGGAGTGTGTCTCGTTCACACAGTTGCCAGCATACAATTAAAATTAACATGGCCATAATTTTTGAAATAAGTGGGACAATTTTCGAAATTAGACGATTTGCTCTAAATGTTATTCAGATTCATTTAAAAGGTTTAGTACAGTCGCTGTCATGTAGGTTAGGTACCTAACTGCCGAGAAAAATAATTACTGTTCGAAAGAAACAGTATTAAACCATTGAATCAGATATACCTCACTAGAATGCGGCGCACCGCCCTCTTTTTTGTCGATATTTTAATGCACCTATGTATAATATAATTTTAAAACAATAATGCAAAGTAACGTGATAGCTTATTGAGCAGATTGAATTTTCCCTTGGTTGCTTGTTTATGTCTCAATGAAATATTCAAAGTTCAAAAAGTTATGGTCGCCCTACAGAACGAGACACACTCCTTACTGGTTCTAGCTCTTTCGGCTCGCAGTTTTCGTGTGAGTCGGCATTCTAGATACATAGTATACAAGTTCTTTGGTTCCTATGGAAAACTGTAGAGCAGACTTTTAATTTGTAAGTAGGTACTAACTGCTAAGAATAGGTTATATGTAAGTGCCACCTCACTTTAAACACAAAACTAAAGTTCAAACCAAAGAGGTTCGATATACCTCATTCTTCTGAGGTTCAATCAAAGTAGCATTTATTTATCTTGGACAAATCTGACATTTCATGTCTCTCAATGTCACGTTCATTGGCGTTTCTAAGCAAAAAAAAATAAAAAAATATTTTGCCTAAATAAATGATAAAAATATATTACCACAATGGAAAAGCGAGTGACCGCGGAGGAAGAGAATAGAACGCTGAGGAGTCGCTTTCAGAGGCACATAAACATTCTGATATGGAAATCTTATCTACAAAGACAGTAAACCTCATTTTTTGTGTTATTTTCAATATGTTTTGTAATATATTTATTCCCTAAGTCTAGCTTAAAGTAATAAGAAGTAGCTCCTCGATGTAAATGATAGGTACTTAACGCTAGAAACACTGGTGGTCAAGTAGCTTGATTAAAATGCTAATGGATGCATGAGGAAGAAGCAACGTACAGAATGAAACATACATGAAGAACGGCATCCAGAAAAGAAAGATCTTTGTCCTGTTGTGCAGTGGGACGCCAAAGACTTAAGTATTGAGGCTTATAACCCAGATACTTTTACACAGAATGCGTAACGTTTTTTTTTTTTAACATTAAAAAAGAGCCTTAATGTAAATGTAAATGGTCCTGTTGGTCCTTTGTGCATCGGATATTCTATCTAAAAGTTTAGCCAGCTTAACTCCGCCCATGAAAAAGAGCCTAAATAACTTATACTACCTACTTTCAGACGTAGATGGCGTTTACTCGTTGCTCAAACCATGTTTGCTGGCATTCTATTCCTGGCCGCAGTGTTTACAGCCAAGCCTGTGTTCCTAACGCCTTTGCAAGCGGAGCCCGAACCTCCCTTGACGACCCCTGACCTGCTCAACTCCTTGAATGCTAAGAACGTACTGGGATTTGCTCCGGACACTGACCCTTATGTTAGCATCATGAGACGGGCCGCTCGTTTGCTGAAACGTGGTGAGAAGTTTTTTATGGTTTTCAAAAGCTAATCTTTATCATATAGGTGCTTTAACACTATGGTAAACTGTAATAATTCGTACAGACATCATCGGTGCAGCCACGGAAGACGATTTGAACAATCATCTTTTCGATACCTCAAAACGGACAAAGACGGGTGCCGTCATATGGATAATTTGGAAACCCATGGTGAGTTCTACTTTCTATGATGAAAATAAAAAAATCTTACAGATTCTGACTAATTTATAGTTTTCTTTTTTATTCATTGACGAATTTACCTCAACCCTGTTCCATCTGATACTGTAGAACACCATTAATACAGAAATAATTTAAATACGGCTTGTTTGGCATTTGCTTATTTTATTCCCAAAAGAGACTATAGAAAGAAACCTACCAGCAGAATAACTGAAAATCTCATTTCAGGATGGTCATCTTCTTATTTTTTTTTTTTTTTTTTTTTTTTTTCGGAAAACTTACAGCTAGGTGCACGATTGATTACAAAGATAAATATAGATGGCCAATTAAAATTTTTCACAAATAGGTAAAGGCAAGTAGGTATTTAGAATTTTAAAGAAGTAGACGGACAAACACTTATAATTTAGAATTTAGGATTCAAAGAAACTATTGTTTAAAACACGCTTGAGACTAACAGGGGATGTATATCTGTGTATATGTGATATCGTGTCAATAGTTCTTTCAAACCAGTGTGGTGAAAGGATTTCAAGTACGCCTCGAAGAGGCTCCCTTCGTGCACTTGACATTGACACATGTTTTCGATTTTTTTAGGTTCTATGACATGCCGGTCTCCTCACGATGTTGTCCTTCACCGTTAAGCACATAGAGACCGGGTTTGAACCCACCACCTTCGGATCGAAAGTCGAGACATCTCCCACTCGGCCATCACGGCTTTTTTTATTCAGGACGGTGAAATGTGGAGGTTCAGCATCCGTAGCACAGAACGCGCTCGGTACGAGACGAGCACGGATATGACGTCATACCCCAACCCTCACTTGCGCGCTGGCTTCCTGGCCGTGCAGCTCGCGATCAGCCAGGCCATTGTGGAGCATGCGGCCGCTGAAGCGCCCCAGTACGATGTAAGAACGTATCTCACAGATCATACAAAAACTTCAAAGAAAGACAGTTGTTTGTCTCCTGACTAGAAATATTTAGTGCGAAGGTGCAAATATGTCGCTGCTTGAAAAGAAAAGGGCCACAAATCAAAAAAGTCCAAAATCGTTTTTAATCGAAAAATGAGTCTTAAATTGGTCATATTATGCTATGCGAAAAAGACACCTATAATTCTATGATAAGAGTTGCGAAAAAACAACATACGCCTCTTTAGCACTAAGCCATTTTGGTAGTTAGCTTCGGAGCTAAACGGCCATTTTGGTAGTTATGACCAAATAGTCGTCGTGAGCGCACGTCACTTTTATGCTAAAGGGCCCCATATCAAAATCTCTTGTGTTTTTGAATGAAATATTATAGTCAAAAGAGTCATGTTTTGGGATGTGGCTGTTATGAAAAGAAAATTCATATTATATTTTATTTTTTTAAACAAATCTTATCTGTTTCGGAATGTGTCCGCTTTGAATATAAATCTTTAATAAAATGTTTATTTAAAGTGCAAGAAAGCGACCAATAAAAAGTTAGTCTGCTTCTTCTTCCCTTAAAATAGGTAATACCCAGTTTGTTTCTTTAATAATGTCATTTTACTTTTAGAGTTAACATTATCGAAACTGTTGGTTTATACAAGAAGACCGTTTTGATTTCCTTAGATAATTTTCATAGCTTTGATCTCTATTGTTCCTACTACTTGTAGGACTAAATTTACTATAGCTAGATGCTAATAAAGCTTGTTTTATTTTAGTTATGTTACGTCCTTTTTATAAGTTATAGGAAAGTATTCTGATGACTCAGTTCTTGGACAGTTTTTTAGTATTCAATATCAAGCTTGATTTCTCATTTATTTCTTTTAATAACATTAAGATAAAACTGAGAGCTTTTTATTTGTGTAGTTTTAGTTTTAAAGTAATTATTTTGTATTTTTTGGTTACTTTAAATTGAAAACTATCAATATTTCATAATAAAACATTTTGTTATTTGCTACTTGTGGCGTTTTATTCAATAAAACCATAGTTATTATACCATTATTTTTATAGTCAAAACATACTTTTCTTATTATTTATGTGTCTGTGTAAATGTTAAACCAAAATAAAAAATACACAATGATAAAGGTTTATAATACACGTGTAATGGTATATAAAACATAAATTTAAATAAAATATGTTAGAAAAAACCCAAAGAAACAACTTTTAAAATCTTTAAATGGCTCTCCTGAAAAAAAAGATATTTTGACTTGTGTCGCTTTTGTTTTCAAGCAGCGATGTATCTGAAATATTACAAGAATCTGTCGGCCTCTCGTAAGCATTTACGTTACGAACCTACCCCGATTCGTAACCAACTATTCTTTGGAGAATAAATTATTTTTTAATTATTTCTTCGTAAATTATTAAGGTTCTAGACACTTAGGTAACATGCGCTTTGCCTAACGCCACATCGTTTCTATGAAAAATACTTTTTAATTTATTGTAATTATTATTTTCATCCTTCGGTCGTAGCTTGTAAAAGAAACGCGCGCGTTGAAGTCTTTTGCATGGTGCTACGTAAGCGATGCGGGCTATGATTCGTATGAGAGATAATTGACTTAATAAAAACAAATAATAATTTTATCTGCCGTAGTAGGTAGGTAGGTTAGGTACCTTACCTTTTCTTCTTAGAAGTATGCCTAGTTATATTATTTTAGTTGAAGTGATCATAAAATTAATGCAATGATGTATTTTTTATTGCGAATGGAATACAAAAAATAGAGAACGTGATATTTTTGTCATGAAATTAATCCGAAGTTCTGCAAAAAGAATTGCCGAAACCAGGGATCGAACCAGGGACCTTTAGATCTTCAGTCTAACGCTCTCCCAACTGAGCTATTTCGGCGGTGCTATGTAAGACGAAATTATCAAACACATCGCTTTATAAAGTATTTATTATACCTAGACGCTAAGCAAGCTTTAATAATAATAAACTATAGTAGTTATTATAATAGTATCACAGAGAACTTCAAAACTTGTACAAACAGTATGCTATAAATCTCATTAACATTTCTATGACATACGCAGGTACAATAAGGGTCAGTTCAGACCGAAAGGAAAAATGCTCGAGTAATTTACTGGCTCCATTGAAAATAGAACCGTATTCCCAAAGTATAAAGTCGACGAACGATGCCGGCTCGCACTTGCTCGAGCATGCGTCGAAGTGATTTCGCGATTCTACTTTAGGCTATGGTAATACGGTCCTATTTTCAATGAAGCCAGAAATTTGCTCGAGTATTTTTCCGTTCGGTCTGACTGAACTGAGGGTCATTTTCAGATACGTTTAGTCGCCATGCCAGTGTCTCCACTTATGCAAGAGGACAAGGTGCGGAGGGCATTGTCGGGTATCCTTCTCTGTTTCACTCTGGCCATGATTCCTCCTGTGTTGGAGACCGTAGCGCTAGTGGTGCATGAAACTCTAAGCAGATACAAGGTACCATTCGAAATATCGCAGAATGGAAGCGATAAGCCACTATGTATTTTTAAAATAAACTCTAAATACACAAATATGAATGCTCTACTAATATTTTTAGGCGCCATAGTGGCACTCTATCTGCACATCTGAGAATGCTCTAAGTACTAAATTTTTCATCCGTGGCCTAATGTGATAAAGTCACATTTTGTTAAAGTAATTCACGCATTACGCAACGTCACGCAATCCCACTCACAATCAGCACACTACTGACTGTCTGCTATTGATTTATGATACGAATGAAATTGTGAATGGTGACAAGTATATGACATCACAGTGTACAAAATCGCCTACCGGGGCGCGCCCCGGGCGGATATCACCGGCGATTTTGACAGACTTGGTCTCAGAAAGTAGCAAGTATTATGTGTGATCAGTTTTATACCATGATAAATAACATGTTACTCGGTATACGTTCCAATGCTAAATAATTTTATTTTTGTCACATGGTAAGAGGGTTACAGTAATTCACTTATGTACAGTGATAGAATCTATGAGAGCCCCCACTAGAAGGCTGGCAATCCGAGGTTTTGAACAATAGGTATGTAGGTAATGTACTAAATTTAAAGACTTATATTATTTAAGTAAGTATGTCAATTTTAAAACAAATTATAATACTTTTTATTGTAAGAACAATACTAATAAATCAACATTAGCGATTTTAATTCATTCCAGGTAAGTTAGTAAGTAGGTACTATAATTTTTCTTCCCAAAATCATTTTAATGCCTAATGTAGAGTTTATCTATTGTAGAGAGCCCTCCGCATCCGAGGCGTGGAATACTCGTCGATGTATTTTAGTTGGCTGGTGTATGCATTCCTGACGGCCCTACCGATCTGCCTGCTCGCTTCAATCGCCCTCATACTGATATTCCGGTGGATCCACCTGGTCTTCGCGCTGGTGCTGATGTTGGCTTATGTGCTGGTTATGATCATGCTGGCGTTTATCATGGCTATGTTTCATAGCAAAGGTTACATATTGATTTATTGATATTTATTTGGTAGATACATAAATCATTCGTTCGCAGTTGGACCCAAAGATTAAAACTTAGCCAGGGCAAGATTTTTTTTTGTTATATCTCAAAGTGGACGAGCTTTATCGCAGTGTTGCACCGGCTTATGTGAACAAAGTCCTGTGCTGCACTGTTTCGGTTATGGTCAGGCTTGATCTCTTGCCATCAGGAGAACGCCTAGCTCATCTCGTCACTTGTTTACATAAAAAAAATATGGTTTTAAATACTTTTCCGATGTTGGATGTTGTGCTAATAGGTATGTCATACGAGACATAAAGCTAAATCTAATGCAGCGGTGTGTGTGACTGTCTTCTTCTTCTTATCGTGTCACTAGTTCCTTCGAACCAGTGTGGTGAAAGGATTTCAAGTGCACCTCGAAGAGACTCCTTTCGTGCACTGTGTGACTGTGTGAATGCTTTAGATTGATTACTAGGTACCTAGGTACACTTTTGTGGCAGGGCAAGATTTTTTTTTGTTATATCTCAAAGTGGACGAGCTTTATCGCAGTGTTGCACCGGCTTATGTGAACAAAGTCCTGTGCTGCACTGTTTCGGTTATGGTCAGGCTTGATCTCTTGCCATCAGGAGAACGCCTAGCTCATCTCGTCACTTGTTTACATAAAAAAAATATGGTTTTAAATACTTTTCCGATGTTGGATGTTGTGCTAATAGGTATGTCATACGAGACATAAAGCTAAATCTAATGCAGCGGTGTGTGTGACTGTCTTCTTCTTCTTATCGTGTCACTAGTTCCTTCGAACCAGTGTGGTGAAAGGATTTCAAGTGCACCTCGAAGAGACTCCTTTCGTGCACTGTGTGACTGTGTGAATGCTTTAGATTGATTACTAGGTACCTAGGTACACTTTTGTACAGACCAACTTAATATTGTAAATACGAAAGTTTAAGGCGTTGTCCTAATAGAACGCGAAATAATAATAGAACGTCAAATAGGCGTCCCAATTGGCATTCGCGCGATCGGTCGATGCCAATTGGGACGCCTATTTGACGTTAGTACGTTTGATCGCGGATTCGCGCGACCGACGTTCGCGCGAACTTCCGATGGTCGCGTGATCGCGTTCTATTAGGACAACGCCTGAGAGGATAGTTAGATGCACGCCAGAACTGCTGAACCGACTGAGCTGAAACTCAACTTTAGCTGGAAATTACTAACTTATGGTACCTAGGGTTTAATCCCGAAATCCCCACTAGCGGGGATGGCTAATGGGAATTTCGGGAATAAACCGTACCTATTAGGTACCTACTTCTCATTCCAAAAAAATGCGATTTTGCGGTTGAAGCCCCAGGAAGTTTACGCACAAAACCATGAAACCACGGCTGCATTGCAATACAGTCGAAACATCGGGACACAAAAACATACGAGGTGAGCGCGATAAATACCCGTTATAATCAAATAACAAAACCATGATTCCTTGTCTTCCAGCTTGGATAGCCTGCGTGTGGACGAGCCTCTTCACCCTACTCCAAACGTACCTGGCCGAGCTCCTAGTGCATCACCAGTATGGTCTGACCCACGGGGCGGTCACGTTTCTCATGCACGTGGTGTTACCGCCTCTAGGGCTGGTTCATGCCTTCAATCAGTTCGCTTTGCTGCAGACTGGACGTAAGTCCCACTACCCTCCGATACCTGTACCACCACTACCCATCAAGAGGACCCCTTTTGGCTTTGACTGTACAAAATCATAAATTGAAAGCAAAACAGCTTTAGTAACTCGGTAAGGGGGAGTCACTGAACGGAAATAATATTCATTTTCAAATTCAGTGACTCCCTCATTCCTGCGAGATTACTTCGTGGGAGACGCAGAACGAGTTTCTTTGTCTACAAAGTATTAATTAAAAAAGACACGTACTTACATACATATATACCAAGTACCTACATTATTAAATAAGTTCTTAATTCTTATCAATGTGTGTGTGTGTGTGTGTGTGTGAGTGTGTAGCTAGCTACCTAGGTACCTTACAACGTTCACATAATTATGTAGGTACCTATAAGTAGAATTTATTAAAATTTGTGTTTTCATTGAATATTAGGACTACTTCTAAATTCTTAAGTACTTAGATACTTTACTATTTTTTTGACAAAATGGATAGGTACTACACTATTGCATTAGGATTTCCTGTATTATTAGTTGTAAGAAGATTTCAATAAATAGTAAATAAATTGGTCACGGATGCGAAGACACGTAACGGAAGTCCGATTTTTCCTGCTTACCTAACCTCTTTTCATTTGAAAATAACAGGATACGCCGACGAAGACACAGAATACCATTCGCTGTTCTACACGCTGAGCTCGTGGAGCATCCTCATACTGCTGTACTTCCTCATACTAATGCTGCTCCAACGCACCATCGGTCAAGAACGGGCTATCGGCGGTCAAGTCCCCTGGAAATCCATCATATTCAAGAAAGCTGAGGTGCGCAGCGCATACTGTAGTCAGGACAAATGATTTTTTCTTATTATATCATTAAATTTCAATAAGATGAACACAGAAAAAACTATGTACCTACAGTCAGCTGCACCAACATGTACCTATACAATCCCAAACTTTCACATTTATATTACTCTTTATTTTACAAAGATGCACGCCAGCATTTTTGAATTAATGTAGTCCTATTCCTAATTCTTGTAAGAAGAGGAGTGTCTTTGCAAGATTAATGCCAACTTGCACCAAACTTTCAAAGTTTCTAAGCAATTACTTTAGGCGCTTGGCAGTTCCTATTGGTCAGAATCTGGACTGTTAGGAACTAACAAGCGAGTAAAGTAACTGCTTAGGAACTTTGTCAGTTTGGTGCAAGTAGGCATAAGAGAAGGTACAAGCTGTGGTAGATACCTATAAGTAATATAAATTTGAAAGCTTGAGTGTATATGTCGTGGCCGGATCATTGAATTGGCCATTTCATGAAGTGGCTGGCCATTTCATGAAATGGCCGTATTTCATGAAATGGCCAATACCCGCTGGCCACATCATGAAATGGCCTGGCCAGATCAATGAACAGTCAGCGCTTAATGATATGAACAGCTAAACGCGTGGCCATTTCATGAAATGACCAAATTGATGTTCACTAACGTTTGGCCACTTCATGAAAGGGCCAAGCATTATTGATCATATCGTAAAAATAGTTATATTATCCACCGTTGGAGGCGCTGATATAGTTTTGTTTTTGTGATGCAACATGGCGGCGGACAGTTATTCTGATAAAAAAAGGGTGACCACGCAACGAAAATTGTTGGACGGTTATTGGATTACAAAATATGACTTCATTGAAATTGCGGGTGGAAGACTATATATTATTTTAAACTAATGTAAACGTTTTAAAAACTATATTTAAGTGTTTATGCCATAGGTAATCTGTATAATCTGGTATTATTATAAGTACTATCTGCCTGCGATGATTTTCTGTCATGAGGCTCTCTTAGCTAGTTTTGAACGTGTGTGAGCACGCAATACAAAAAACCTAATAACCTACCGTCACCTAACGTATATCTGCCTCAGATAATTTTCTTAAGTTGTGCATTGTTATCATGGAAACCCTACATTTATGATATAGCCAAACGTGGATGGCCATATCATTAAATTGACGTTCGAACGATATGGCCAATATTAGCTGGCCATTTCATGAAATACGGCCATTTTATGAAATGGCCAGCCACTTCATGAAATGGCCAATTCAATGATCCGGCCACGACATATACATATTGGTGCAGCTGTACCTGACTTTATTAAAACCAGATGGACATAATCATTATCGACCTGTAGAATTCAACTGCTGCACAAAAAGTAACTTCGAATTATAGCATTTGTCTTCATATCGTGGTGAAATGTAATGAGTAAATTACTGATGAGCAATGGATCCAATAATATGGTATCTTTTTACAGGACAAGAGTCAACTTCACCACATTGAAACTCCGACTGGCAAAGAGCGAGACAAATTGCAAGAGGTCGATGAGTTGGTCGCAAAAGCTATTAGCTTCCGAGGCGTGTCCAAGGTAAAAGGCAGTTAGACAAATTATATAGTCTAGCTATACATACGATTATGTGAAACTACGCACGTAAACGTTTGCGGGATTCGAAACTTCTACATTAGCATGGAAGCGTCGTCCGTCCTTTCGTATTTTAATCGCATTCAAATCGAATTTGCTTCATAGTCCGTGCTTAATTAGGTACTCGAAGTTAAAGCAAGATAGAGAAGAAGAATAAGCAACATAGAGCTAGAAACTGAGTGCTGCTGATATGATTACCTAGGACCGTGCCTAGGACAGGGATGGCGAACCAATAGCAAGTGTGCCAAGGATGGCACGCGACACAATATTTTGGGCACGCCGCGCGCCGCGCCACTGGATCACAAAGTTCACTATGAGATGAAATGTAGATTACCCACTAAGTAAAAAGTAGGTAACGAGTTGTAAGTAGTTAGAAAAAGTCTTCAGCAGCTCGAAAATCTTAAATTTCATGCAGGTTTAAATATACCTAATGATCTTAACTGAATAAAAGTTATTATTTTATTTATTATGGAAAAATAAAAAAAAATAACCCGGCACTGAATGCAGTTTATTTACTTTTGGTAGTAAATATACCTAATGCTTTCAGTTCACAAAGTCAAAATTAATAGTTACGTATTGGTAGTCACGTCTATGGCCTATTTAACATTATTAGAATAGCACGTGGGTACAAAAAGGTTCGCCACCCCTGACCTAGGATCATGGATGACTGGGCTTAATCTGATAGTGGCGTGTAATTGTAGAGCATTATGGGAGTCAAAGTCCTCAGCGACGTGACGATGGATATCTACCGCGGCGAGTTCACGATGCTGTTTGCGGAGCGTATTCAGGAGAAGATGATCGTCACTATCGAAGATCTGTTAAACGGTACAGTATTGAAGAGTTCTATAAAAGTAGACAGTTTCGGTAATATGGCTCACTTCTCCAGTTGGATTACAGTACCTTGGTAGGTATGTGATGACTTTGAAGAAGAATAGAAAATTTATCTCAATTGAAAATGGGGAAAATATGTTGATTCTGCTATTTTCAGGTATCATTAGTTTGACTTAAGATGTATTAATCATGATATTAAGAGAGTATTATAATGATGGATATGATGTGAATAGGAGTTAAATATCTTCCCCTACCTTCCAAGCCATAAATCGGTCAGATAACTTTTACCTACCACCAAACAATTAGGTAAGTCTGCTTTAAATAAATGAAAATAACAGACAGTTTATAATTATTCCATGCAGGTTTAACCAATCCCGACAAAGGGGAGATAAACGTCCTCGGCCACATCCTGAGGCCGAAAAAGAACTACATGACGGTTCCGCACATGATGGGCTACTGCCATCGCTCCTCTTTTCTTATCGAAGACCTCACAGTCCAGGAACACCTTACTTTGTTTCTTGATGTAAGAATACTTGCAAATTGCAACAACAAACAAAGTGAAAGGTTTCATACTTTAATTTAGATTTTATACGTGTTTTAAAATTAACCCTACTAACTTAAATTAAAGTATGAAACCTTTCACTTTTTTTGTTGACGAAATCAAAAAACATGGACGAAACAAATAGTGTGAAGAAATTACTATAATACGGCGTACTTTTTGAGTAATTGTCCGAAACATTTTGTATGGAATTCGGATTCGAGGATTAATTAGAATAATCTACCAAAACTGCTGACCTAAGAATGTTCCGTCACGAAAGACCATGCTTTTAAATATTTTCTTATAATCTTTCATTTCAATACTTTCCACAATTTAAGTTTAAAACAGACTCTTTAGTGCACCTTTAGCCAACGTTTCGTATTTTATAATAGTCTCACTCTCCATCCCAAGGTTGCCTAGAAGAGATCGCTGCTTAGCGATAAGGCCACCCATTGTACATGCTCATTAATAATCTGTATATTTGTCTTTAAGTTTCCTGGTACAATTTATTATATATATATCTATATATTATTTATTTCTAGTGGTAGGTACCTAACTTGGTATCAATTTATTCTCTGTGGAACGAGATAATTTCCCAGAAGCAACGAACTTCATCAACGATCATAAATATTTACAGCAGCAAATCGCAGATATATATATTTCTCGGCAATAAATAAACCTAGCGATAGATCCTGAGCTCAATCTTATTCTAGATCTGCCTGTGGAATGAGTCTCGGCAATACATCTCTGAGTACAGCGCGATCCGATCCAAACGGCTGATGGCCGAATGTGATCTGGAGACTGTGAGGCACGAGCGAGTGAGAAATTTGGACGTGTATTACCGGGCGCAGTTGTGCTGGGCCATTGCTATGCTGTTGGAACCACGAGTAAGACCACGGCAAAACCTAGTAACGCTAAACTATTGTCTTCGTTTATCCATGCTCATGATGAGGACGTGGTGGCCGAATGGGTGAGGCCCTTGTCTTGCGATCTGATGGTCGCGGCTTCGAATCCCGGTGGCAGTCATGCGTAAATGGGTTTTTTCGGTCGAAAAAATCTATGTATGCATCCCACGTTTTCGCAACGGTGAAGGAAAACATCGCGAGGAAACCGGCATGTCGTAGAATCTAAAAGTCTGAAAACATGTGTTTAGTGCACGAAAGGAGCCTCTTCGAGGCGCACTTGAAATCCTTTCACCAAACTGGTTCGATGGGAATAGTGACACGATAAGAAGAAGAATGATGGTAAGGCGGCGAATGGCGACCACGAACTTAAAGACACGACGCAGTGTAGGACGCGATGGATCGACGCGCGACATTGTTGCGGTCGTGGGAAGCCAGTGGATGGAAAAGCCTCGAGACTGCTTGTCGTGGCGTCTTATGTGGGAGGCCTATGTTTAGCTGTGGACGTCTAGAGGCTGATATGATAATGTTGTAGGTAAGACTCAAATTATGGAGTTTGAGAAGCCCTTTGACAGAGGGCTGACGAAACTCAGATGATTCGACAGCCCGATAGGCTGACGACGATGGTGGATGGAAAAAATTGGTACAGCTGAACTATTTTCTAAATTCGCAGATCGTTTTGTTACCCAGCTATACGGATGTTGCCGGTTATGTGAATGTGATCAAAGACAAAATAGTGGTAAGTACTTAACCTACCAGATTCGGCCCCGCAAGAAATATTAAATATTTTTGCACAGAATAGGATCTCTGTAAAAATATACACAGCATGATTTTCTTAATTTACATTGCACTTCCAACTGAAAAAATAAAATGTTTCTACTAGATTATTGTCTTCTAGCAATACAAGAAATACCTGACAATAGTGAAAATATGCTACTTCAGCATTCAGCTCGAATACGCGGACAGAGTTTTCTTGTTTGATACTAAGATACTGACGTTTGGAGGGACACCTGCTTACATGTTCTTCAAGTATGGTTAGCTCGTTTGTTAACTTACTTACATACCTACACCGTTCCATGCTGATAATAAAGATAATTACATTGCACATAGTACTTACTATATGCCTTCAGATTTAGGGTGCTTTTCCACCAGAGATGTGCTATGCTACGTTGCTATAGATGCGTTTGATATCCACCAATCATATGCATTGGTGCTAAGCTGCACTGGTTGAAACTGATTCAACTAAGATATGTTTTTTAGCATAGCACACATCTTTCCATATAAAAAATATATCTTAGTTGAATCCGTTTCCACCAGTGCTAAGCTATGTGCACCAATGAATATGATTAGTGGATATCAAACGCATCCATAGCAACGTAGCATAGAACATCTCTGGTTGAAAAGCACCCTTAAGGCTAATCCTCAAATCCGAATTCCATACAAAATGTTTCGGACAAATACTCAAAAGTACGCCGTATTATAGTAATTTCTTCACAATATTCGTTTCGTCCATATTTTTTGATTTAGTCAACAAAAAAAGTGAAAGGTTTCATACTTTAATTTAGATTTTATACGTGTTTTTAAGTTAGTAGGGTTAATTTTAAAACACGTATAAAATCTAAATTAAAGTACGGCGTACTTTTTGAGTATTTGTCCGAAACATTTTGTATGGAATTCGGATTTGAAGATTCCCCTTAAAGCGCAAATTTACTTTAGGCCGTGAATACAGAGTACGGATGACAATTCGAAGCGAAGGGACCCTTGACGACGAGTCCACGACAGAACTGCTCCACCGAGCCACCGAGGCCGGTGCCACTATACGGGCTCACCTCGGCTCCTTACTGATCCTACGCCTACCAGCCAGTCCCACTGAGAATGTGGCAAATCTCGTCAAAGATCTACTGAAGAACGCTAACAAGTACGGGATGATGTCACTGAATATCAGTGTCCCCGATTCTGAAGAAGTTTACAGAAGGTAATTTGATGGTAACGTAAATTAGGTTATTAGGTAATAAAGATTGCCTGGAAGAGATCGCTCTTAGCGATAAGGCCGCCCATTGTACCAATTTTTCTTCAGTATTGTTTCTTCTTCGTGTATTTTTATTTTAAGGTGTGCAATAAAGATTACATCTATCTATCTATTCGTAAGCAAAACTATGTTAATAGATCAGTGATTCTCTTTACTGCAGGGTTATCACCGAAGCAAGAGCTGCAACCTATGAAACACCTGCCTCTTATCAAGTCAGCAAGGATGCCTTGAAAAGAATTTCTGGTATTAGTAATATCGTTATAAGATTAAAAGATGAGATAACATTTAAAGAGGTCAACGTCAATTTGTTATTTTACAGAACCAGTCTTATGGAAAAGAAAGCAGACAGCATTCAGCAACGTGACACAGCTGAGAAGCATAGGCTGGAAATACTTCGCGTTTTACGTCCACTACAGATTATTTTTTTTAGTAACGGTTCTATCAGCCTTAGGTGCAGGTGTAATGATTGGACTGTCTTTCTCAGTTATGCTGACGGGTTCGGAACGTGATAATGCTGCAAAAAAATTACTACACGGAGAAATATTGACAGTGGAATATGCTGATCAAAAGACAACACTTGTTTTGCGAGCGGACAACTCAAGTGCAGCTATGTCTGTAGCTAACGCTTACGTCATGTCCGAACCCAAAGCGACGGAGAAAGAAGTGGCAAAGATGATGTACACAGCTATAGTACGCAAGGAGAGTATGACAGAGTACCTAGTGACACGCGCTATCGACTCTCCTCAACTATATGTCTTCATGTACGCGTATGGTCTAGATGTTTTTACTGACGCTAATGGGACTTTGGTTGCGCGAACATTGTACTGTCCACTGCATCATGACAGCGGAGCCGCAGCTCGCTCCTTGGCACGAGCCTACACAGCGTTACTGCGACATTACACCGGGAACTACGAAGCTAGCATAGAGGTTACCGATGATCCATTGGCTTTGGACCTCACTCCTTGGATGAGATATGCCACCAGACCGCCGCTGTTGATCCAGTTCCTACTAATCATGTCTATTTCTCACATAACCTTGATACCTTCCAAAGAACACGGTCTCATTAGGCACTCGCAAAGTCACGCGAGCAACTTTTCACCAGCTCGGTACTGGTTAACGCTTTACTTCTGTGACCTCATCTTGTACTGGATTCTAGTAGGTTTGATGACAATAATGATTTTTCTGGTTATGTATCTGGTCGCGCCAGCAAATCATTTTCAGTATGAAGATCTTTTCGTGATTCCGTTTCTGCTGGTCATCTACGGCGTGGGTTGTATCCCTCAAGCATATCTCTTTAGCTTGGGACCGCGTGTAGCTCTCAACTCCATGACATTCGTTATCGTGAATATTGTGTTTGGTAAGAACAGAAATATTAGTTGTCATTAATTAATTAATTCTCCACCTGTTGAGTTCATATTTTTGTAGGTACCTAGGGTACATAACTTTTATTTGCTGTTTATTTACAGGAGAGACAACAATCATAGCAAAGCTTTTCTACGGTGA
Organism: Lobophora halterata; assembly: GCA_932526365.1. Lineage (NCBI taxonomy): Eukaryota > Metazoa > Arthropoda > Insecta > Lepidoptera > Geometridae > Lobophora > Lobophora halterata. The sequence continues at coordinate 11,124,975 of OW052002.1, forward strand.
TACTCTACACATAGCACTTTTCTTCATGAGTCTCTCGCCACAATTTAACATGGCGTATGCTTTAATAAAGATAAAGCAAATATTCTTATACAACAGCGAATGCATAATTTTCAAGTTTAAAAAGTTGTGTTCTGCAAAAACACTGCACAAGTGTTGTCGTTAGTAACTATCATCTATAAAAATTGGATAGTCTCAATTTGACTTAACGATGTCTATTGAAATTTATCAATTTTGCAGAAAAATGTGGAGTACTCCAAAAATGCTTTTACAAAAAGCACTACCTATCTCGGATCCTTACTGAAGTCATCGCTTTGACGACAACCGCTGCTGTATTTATGGTGATACTCCTTTTGCTGGAGTACAAAGTAATTCAGAGGACTTGGAAACAGCTGGTGATGAGGTGGATGGTCACTATGAAACCAGACGCTGAAGCCCTGACTTTGGGGGCGGCTAGAGAGAAAAAAAATGTTTTGGCAAAGCGGCAACAGATGAAGAGCAAGAAACGTTAGGCAATATCATCATTTTCGTTACAACGATCAGATTAGCACGAGCCAGACGTTCTCTTAGGGATGTGTAACATTTAAAAGGTACAATGTTGCAGGTGAGAAAATCGACACATTCGGAGAATATCTTCTGGCACAAAACCTAGCAAAGAAGGATATGGGTGCTTACATCGTTCACAGCATTTTCCTAGGGGTCGGCAAAGGAGAGGCATTAGCCCTGTCAGGACTCAAGAGGCATGGACGCCTGGAGCTGTGCGAGATGCTGGCAGGGTACCACATTGCCAGTGAAGGGCAAGCATGGTGCATGTCAAAGTGGAAACAAGGACTTCAACCTCATATGGTACGGAACTTTCAAAAGAAACTGTGTACCGAGCTTTGAACGAATGGAATCTTTTTGTGAAATATTACCCTTTTTTTTTTTTCAGTATGGCCGACAAATATCGTTTGGCTGCGAACACGCATGCCTACCGCCATGGATGAGCGTTTATGACGCCTTAGAGCTGGTGGCAATGCTGCGAGGAGTGCCTCAGAAGCACGTAAAGGCTGAGCTAAAGAACTATATCGAAGCATTAGGTAAGTTAACTTGACTGACAGTCATCTGAAGTAAGATTTTGCCAGTATTATTTTTCTTTGCTTATGTAGGTAAATTAGGTATGATACTTCTTGATTCAATCGAAATGTCTGGAAGCCAGTTACAGGAACGTCTTCTGATAAGGACATAACAATATGTCTCTAAAACAGCTGATAGATTTGGCCTGTTTCCATTTAATTATTTCTTAAAACTCTAAGACTCCAAAAGTTGCTTGATAAGATGATGTCATTTTTGAGTTCAAAACACCCTTATTTGTTGTCCAGAGCTTCAAGGGCAAGCGGACACGCTGATTTGCCGCATGTCTCAAAACGACCGAACACGGCTGCACTTCGCGGCCGCCGTGATCGGGGCTCCGCCTGTAATCGTGCTGGACGAGTGCACAGCGTACCAGAAGTTCTCAGTGCGAAGAGCCATGTACTTCATACTGTACTATTTGAGGCAGCGAGGGCACGCTATCTTCATCAGTTCTAGCAAGTAACTTCATTAATTTGTAACACATTATCTACACATTATAAGACCAGAATTGCAGGGCCACAGCAGCCACGAGCGACCTGTCAGCGGTCCTTCACTACTAGTCTTTTTAATAAGGCAGTAAATGTTAAATTCACTGTCAAACTGAAAGACAAAAAAAGCTCTGCCGGCGGCTGCCATCCCAGTGGGAATTGAGCCTTGAGGATCCGGTTAATTGTATTTACCTACCCTATTTCGTGGAGTGGATTTAAGAATGTCAAAAAAAATTACTTATTTCATTACAGATCCTTTGTTTTGGGTGAGTACCAAGCAGTAGTGGCACAGTAGGAAGGGATAGGTACTTATGGGAAAATTTGTTCAACATACCTACATATCAACATCCCATGAAGTGATACATACCTAGTGAGCTGTAGCTTTTCAAAAGTCCGTTTTGTCACTTAAGATAAAAAGCGCATCGTAGTTTCCCATTCGTTATATTGATTGTGACCGGCGCCTGTACAATTGCAATGCAACCTGTCACGAAATATTTGTCGTTCATTTCTTCACTCCTTTTAGCGTGGAAAGTCATATGCCAGTAACGAACCGACTGGCCATATTGCTTGACGGACGCATCTACGACATCGACTCTGTGGACAACCTCGTCGGCCGGTACAGCAGTAAAGGCTATACCGTCGTCGTGCATTTGAAGGACGAGGTTGACATCAAGAGAATGTTCGCAAAGCATTTCAGAAAGTTCGTCATCAATGATACTACTGAGGTGAATATCTTCTGTTTAGGGCTTTCAATCTTGCTGAGTAACGCTTGAGAATTTAAATAATCCATTTTTTTTCTTCGTCTGCCGCTCATCTTCCAATTCAGCCCTGGTAGAAAGCTTAAGGCAGTGTCCCCATTAGGCGAACAGTGAGCGCCTGAATGTCCTGAACGCTTGCGAACTCTTTGGTAGGAAGGTACGGTTAGTATATCTATAATTCATTCATACGAATGAACGCGCAACGCCGCGTAGCGCGCCAACTGAGCCGCTGACTGAATGAGTTTGCAAGCGAAACGTTACAAACTGCGTAACTAGGTACGTGCTATATGGACACTCCATTTAAAATATACTAATAGGGAGACAAACAGTTAGCCGCTCACTGATCTGTTCACCTAATGGGGACAGGGCCTTAGTTCTTCACTTCAGCTAATCTTTGAGATAATCAGTTAATAACTTAAGGTGCTGGTAAACGTCCAAGTGTTGGACGCGAACCTTAGTTGGGCTACAATCTTCGAGAAGATGGAAGCTCTCAAAGCGGAGAACTCCCAAGTGTACTCCTACATCGTGACGGTGATCGCCATAGATTACATCTACAACTCGATAATTCTCAACGAGGGTGGAAAGAAGTTTTCGGGCGATTTCGTGTCAGGGTTTAGAAAGAAGGCCACGAAAGCTAAGATAAAGCCGAGCAAAGAAACGCTGGCGAAACTTATGCCTTTTGAACAAAAGTATGATATAACAAAGCTAAAGGAGCTGCCATGGTCGGTTATATTTCACAGATAAATTTGAATTTTGATATTTACAAGGTTAAGTTATTTGAAGATTGCTATGTTTGATGTTAAGTTTTGCCTAAGTGTGGTTATTTTAAGCAAGTCCAAGTACCCTTTTAAATAAAGTAAGTTAGTTAAAAGCTTTCACCAATGTTTATTACCTCTTATGGTTAGATTAGAGATCACTGATCACTGTGATCAGTCACACATCTACAAATCAAATTCCAAATTCATCAGTCCATTTACAAATGAAATCATACTATGATTTCAACAAATTATATAAATATATTTAGTAATAAATCCGCTTGATTTCTAAACAAAGGTTTTAATTAACTTAAATTTAGTTTAGAACTTTAGTACATATTACTATATTATAAACCAAAGAGTCAACGAACAGAAAACCAAAGTTTAAAGATACGACACGTTTACGAAACGAGAGTATTCTCTCGTTTCGAACTTCGGCGAGTCCACACCTCCTGATGATGCCTCGTGTAGAGGCGAAACACGTGTCGTATCTTTAAACTTTGGTTTTCTGTTCGTTGACTCTTTGATTTATAATATAGTAATATGTACTAAAGTTCTAAACTAAATTTAAGTTAATTAAAACCTTTGTTTAGAAATCAAGCGGATTTATTACTAAATATATTTATATAATTTGTTGATATTTATGGATTTCCGCAAAGTAACGCCTGAATCAATCAATTATACTATGATTTCATTTGTAAATGGACTGATGAAATAGATGAACTGCAAGACATTCACAAATATGTACGTAAATGTTTTATTTTTAATCCCTTACAAATTGGTACCTACAATTATTTTCTTTAAAAATTAAGAAAGAACTTACTGATGTGAATTTGTAAAGTGATTAAAAATTGTTACCAAACAACAAGCACATACATTGACTTTTTTGCAAACATATACAAGTGTCCAATGACTTCCAATGGCTCTAATAAATTATAAGCTATAAAAATTCGTGTCGCATGAAAAGTCAACCAAAATATTGGATTCAAGGCAAGAAACACCGAATTACCTACTGCCTAATGTAGGCCTAAAAAAATAACTTAAAAGTAAATTGAGATTGGAACTAATGCTCGGTTCACATTACTAAGCATTCCAGTACAGCAATCAGGATGCTTGAATAATGAGAACCAGGCATAAGTTTATAAAAGTTAGTGTTAAAAAGTGCCTTAAAAGTGAGCTACGGTTGAAAGTGAAATCTAGCTGTGTGTGAATCAGCACATCACAGTCAGCACTAGAAGTATACACATATTTGACATGAAACTGGCTATTGTATCACATAACTACCTACTGAACATATGGCTGCTATAGGTGTCTTCACGGTTTAATAGCGCTCGGCGATAGTGGAGGGGAGCTCTGCGCAAGTGAGGTGAGGCGAGACGGCGCCTATTGGTTCCGCCGCGACGGGAAGGTGGCTAAGCGACCAATAGACGCCGGCGCCGCGCCGGGCACCTTCCCTGTCGCGTCGCACCCCTCCCGCCAAACACTTCTAAGAATCGACTTTTGCGCATTCAAGGTTAGCGCTATTTAACCGTAAGGATACCATGGTTCCTGCGGCTTCAGCAACTTGATCAATCCATTATCTGGCCTGACGAAAATATTTCTTAGAGATGTAAAATGGACGTTCCCTACTCAATCTTGCCAAAACTAGTTATATTAGTCAAGTGGTAAACAAGCGGGAAAAGGACATATATTTTTTTTTATTTGATACTCAAGTGAATACTTACATTTGAAATTTGACAGGTGACAGCCGAACCTTTGGTAAATTGGCGGCCATTTTACCACTCACGTAAGTATTCCCTTGAGTGAAAAAATCGACTTAGAATATGGGTGTTGGTGAGTGAATTCGCGGGAAGCAGCAAGTTAATAATGTTAGTAAAATTTGAATTTCATCAGCCAATTCTTACTAGCGAACTCAACCTCAACCTTATCTCTACAACGTAATGCACATATTCCTTCTGAGATATAAAGAAGACTCGCGATTTTGACGGAATTCGCGCATCTGCGCGCGCCCTACCAACCCTGAGTGGTGCTCGTTCGCGTGCACACAAAGGCCATTAAGCGAACCAACAACGCATCGTTAATCGTCAGTCGGAATTGGAAACTGACCTTTCTCGTGCGAATGCGCGCGCATTCGTGCAACTTTTGAAGATTCGATACGCTTCGACTCTGTGGTAGTAAGAATTGGCCCTTAGAATTTTGAGAAAAACTTGGAGGCACCTGGAGGCACCTGGAGATGTTTGAGAAAAACCTGGAGATGTCCAGGTGTCTCTCAGATGTCATCAATACTTCTAGCGCTAACCATACCAGCATAAATCTAATGCAGAGTGGTGTGAGAGCGATGTAGTTCTGCAGATGAGCCGCGAGCCGAAGCCATCATACTCTCAATCCTATTAGTGGTCTCCCGGACCATCGAGAACTCGGACAAGTCGGGCAAGTCCAACACAATATGAGCAGATAGCCGTTTATAAACAGAATTGGAATCCTTTTTATTTCGCCTACTTTCCTCATATTTTAGCTGTTGTTTCAGAAATATTGATTGCTTTAGCATCTCCTGGATGTTCTGGAAGCTGGTAGCTGCTCCGTCCATTGACTTCACAGCACTGGAAATTGTTTTAAAATATATGTATTAAAACCCAGTTCTGTATTTAATTTATGGAATATTTGTCTGAGGTATTTAAAATATGTATTGGCATTTGATGATGTATAATCAAGGTACATGGAGTCTTGAAGAACTATTTAAATTGTTAAACTAAGGATTTGTTTCTTTTTAGGCTTATTAGTTAGTGCACCCGCAATGAACTGATGGACGCCGCTGCGCCGGCCACCGGGAGCTGAAGTTGGCGACCCGTTTGCGGATGCACTTCAAGTCACTACCTTCTTTTTTGTTTATCAAACGTTTACCTGAGAGCATATTCAACGTCATAGCACCTTCCTTGCAATTCATGTTGTAACTTTGTGACTTCAACTCGTCGTTCTACCATCGGGGGCAGTGCTTTCCTCACATGCTCCTGCAGTCGGTACAGAGCTAGAGATGGCTCATTTGCTACTATGTGCATATTCTCCGATATTCGCTCAGCAGCTGAAATAAAATCAGTCAATACCATAATAGGTTGTGATGTATCCAAACCCATAGACAGTGCTTTAGCTTTTTGGATGACACGGATGGTCATGAGGCAAATGTTTTGAACTTTGAGTGAAGAACTCATCGGTGTTTTTCCTTGGTCTGCATGTTTACCAATAATCAAGTGTGACACTTTATTCCCATCGAGTAACACCGTTTCCATTATCTTATTCCCATTGAGTAATTTTGTTTGGAGCCTTAATGCGGACTGTTCTGATTCCTTGACACCAACAGAAGTTCTGTTGCTTTGCCCTACACAGACAGGGGTAGGTAGGTAGCTGGTATATTACTTGTAGATAGGTAATATAGGTATTCCCAACTAGGTACTTGTGTCGAGTTACCCTGCATGGATTCATACCTACTTGAAACTGGGAGAAACTGTAGGTGCTTACCTTTTCTCGCCTTTGACTCGAGTTCCTGATCGCCTTGGTACACAAAAGCCATTTTGAAGTAGCGTCAAAAAATAATGTAAATAGTTGTCCTTCTATTAAATTTCCTGAGTATATTCCATGATCGGTGCTTGGAACAGATCAGAGTACAATACAAAATTGTTTGAAAATAATTATTTTTTTGCAATTTAAATAAAAATAAACATCAGTGTTGCCAGTATGAATGTCTGAAATGTTAGAAAAAAAATCCCAAAAAGCTACGTAGTTTAAAAATGTCCAATATTCATAATTACAATAAAATTATGCTCTCAATCTCAATTTGACTCTGTAAAGTTGATTTATTATTTATCGAATTATTAATTTTATCTGACCTTTACATATGTAGGTACTGTACTTTGTAGTAGCTAGTAAGTCTTTACTTGTTTAATATAAACTGATAAATCTGTGGCTGCCAGTGCTAAGAGTAGTGTTCTGTGGCCAGTGCAGTGTCATTTTAAAATATGTTATCGCGTAGATAACGATAACTTTAATCCAATTAAGTATCGTTATTAAAGTATTATCGTTTTTTGGGTCTTAGCTAGTTCAACGTTCAATGTCAGTGATGCTCAAGCTAATGAAACACATTGCGAAGCATTGAAAGAAAATAGCATGGTAAGCTAAGCAATCTAAGCATAACATTAGTCAGTCAGTTATTAGGTTATGAACTTGTACAAAATTTTATAGTTTAATCAGCGAAGTGATGTGGCTCATTTAATATTTCTATATTTTCAGGAGTCTCGGATTACAGATTCATTACTGGGTACATTTCTGAATCTCATGTTCCCTATTAAAATGTTGTTACGACTGTATTCATTCTGCATACTGATGATCGATGTTGTATGGGTTATGGTGAACGCAATATGTGCAGTTTTCCAAGCCTGCTATGAGCTCTTCAGGCCACCGCCCATGAAGTCTGTAAAATTGGAGACTGCTTTGGTAAGACTTAATAAAATTGTTGAATACTAATTAAGAAATTAAACCATTATTAACTATTAAGTATACCTACGAACTTAGGTACATAACTTAAGTAGTATTGACCTAAAGTAGTAGTAGTTTGTCTAAAAGAAGAAACTCAAATAATTTAATTTTCAGAAACTAAGTTGGCATTATATTTTTTATTGATCAATTTTTAAGATAACAATGGAATATTTTTTATTTTACTAGGTTATTGGATCTGGTCGTGGAGTTGGAAGAGAAATAGCATTTCAACTGGCAGATCTAGGAGCTATTGTGCTTTGCGTAGATAAAAACAAAGCAAATAATGAAGATACCGTAGAATGCATCAAGCGACGTGGAGGCACTGCAGCACTTTACACCTGTGATATAACAAAGAAAGAAAACGTCCAATCATTAGCAACTCAAGTTAAAAAGGATTTAGGTTTTGTCAGCATGTTGTTCTATTGTTGTGGAATTCCCAGCCCAAGATCGCTGCTGACACAGCCACCTCAAGATATTCACCTCACATTAGATTTGACACTAACATCTTATTTCTGGGTAAGTTATCACAATTATCTCTTGGCAATTAAGCATTATCATATCGTTATCGTTATTAAGCCCACTCTTTGTGCAATGTATTTTTTGTTGTATTGTGCAGTAGGTATAGAATTAAAATAAAGAAACAAATATTTACTATCATTATATTAATTTCAAACTTCATGAATTTTACTGATTATGTACTGGCCAAAACATGCTTAGCAACTGTAGGTACATAATGTAAAAACTGATAACGCAAATTATCTACAGACAGTAAACACTTTTTTTATTTATTTGATGGGATTAAGAAATAAATAAGTCTTCTATGTTTACAGCTGATTGACCACTTCTTGCCTGATATGAAAGCCAAAAACCATGGTCACATTGTAGCCCTAACTTCAGTGGCTGGACTGAGCTACATAAAGGACCAGATGCCCCTCAGTGTAGCGCAATTTGCAGTCCAAGGATTGGCAGAGAGTCTTATGGAAGATCTCAGGGTTAACAAGATAGATGGAGTTCATGTGACCCTCACTCACATTTATCCATTCATTGTTAGTGATGAAATGCCTGATCTTGTGAGGCTCAGGTATGTTTGTGTGATTTATCTTAAATATTTTTTATTTTTTAAATTAATGAATGTTAGCAAGTAAAAAAGTAAAGGTAAAGTAAAAAGGTAAGTACTAAAAGTGATCATAAAATGATAAGTACTTATTTAGCTATTAATGATAAACTTACAATAAGTAGGTACCTAGGTAGGTACTTACCTCTCTTTCCTTTTGTATGTTTTAATACATTTTTTTTTTCAGAATACCGAGCTATTTTGGTACAATAGCACCAGTAGAAGCAGCACGGTCTATTCTAGAAAGCGTCAGACGCAACTTTCCTGAAGCTTCAGTCCCGAAGCACTTGCTTTGTTTAGGACATCTACTCAGAGTTCTACCTCGGAAAGCAACAGTACTTATTAGAGATTTACTTGATACTGGGGTAGATTTTGCTTAGTACCATACGAAGAAATACTTCCAGGGAATCTTTTTTTAGCTAATTTTGTCTTAAAGAATTGGATAGGAATCAAAGACTGATGTACTGTACAAACATTTATGGATATTTTTATACATACCTACATAACTACATGTTCTTTTGTCTATGTATAACATGTAAGTAGGTACCTAATGATATTTTTATATAGGTACTATCTATCGTAAATATACGAAACTATGTCAATGTTTTGATTTGAATATGATAATGTAAAGTCAAATGTAAAAATGAATATATTTCCAATAATAATTATTAATTTGGATATCATTATTTATCATGCCATCTAGTTATTTTTGCTTATAATCATTATCAATGTGCAATAAGCCTGTGGAATGCTCTCTCACTCAGTATTAAAATGGTATCTGGTCCACCAAACCGAACCATCTTTCAAAACATTAGTCCATGAACATTATTTCAAATCAGATTATGTTTGTACATAAAATTTAAATGTTTAATGTGGGTAATAGTTTGGCTATGATTAGGTAGTACGCCAATAATTATTGATTTCCTAACCGTGTGGCCAACCACGGATCATGTCGATTCCTATGCCATTACTAGGTGACTGATAATGATAAGTGACAAACAATAGTCCTAACTCCCAGGATTTGTGACAGCGGCGTTCCAGAAAAATGAGCGAAAATGTTTCGCCACAGGTTTCTGGTCCTACCATCAATTAGTTGACTACCTATTACAAAATTTACAAAAGGAAACAAATGGGCCACATTCTTATTTAGTTATTAATTGGCATATGTATAGTATTCAATATATATTGGTATATAAATATATGTAATATATACGTGATCTAAATCTTTATAACTTAAAAATTTAAGTGTGGTACAAAATTGCAGCGCTAGTTTTTTTTTATAATATACATTTTTATTGATGATTCTAGAGCATAAAGAGTTTCTGGAGCAGTAACCTCGAAGCTAGATGGCGTGAGTAGTCGAACAATATCATTATGTTTTTGTACTAAGTAGGTATAAACTCTTGGATAATGGATTGGATTACTGAGTTGGACGTTAAAAAAAAATATATGTAGGTATTATACGTACTAATACATTCCCTGTTAATTTGACCTTGTTAATTCCTTGTTGATACGTAAATGGTAGATTTCTTTTTGATTTGTGTACCTAATACTTTTTTACACTTGCAACCCAATAAACTAGCTGTCATTATCTACGAAGAAAAATGACAGGTATTTTACCATTGATCGAACCACCCATAGATTATACCAATAAAAAGTAGCCAACTTGCTGCCTTCCGTTTCGAAGAATTCGCCAATTTTCAATCGGCTAGCCGTTGTTTAGAAGGACCCGGTTCGGTAGCGTAGTACACAATAATACAGGTGGCCACAAATGGTGACGGATCGCGGAAGTGACTCGTGAATTTTGGCTGCTATTTGGTACCTAAAGTTCTTGATAGGAAAGAGTATAATATAATTTCATATCATATTATCTTAGAAGAACACTGTAAGTTTGGGCTAATACCTATAATTACTAAATATTTACCTACTGACTGTGAAATCTTTATATAGCGACACTATTTTAAACTCACTAGTAGGCATATAAGGATTATATAGGTTAAATCTTTAGTATAAATTAAACAAAGCATACTTGATTCGCAGCCATACACGCCCGTCGTCGTCGCACCCTTTCCCGCGCCGCGCCGTGAAACGGCTAGGCACATTGTGAAGCGGCTAAATAAGTAAAACAGCGGTGGCGACATCTCTGTTTTTTGTATCTGTGATGTGATGATGTGAGCATCTGTGCCGTTAGTACTCTGACCACAGAGTACTCTTTACTCTGACTAATCTGTGGTGCCGTGAGAAAGAAAGAACGTAGTGGTTATATTCTCTTTGAAAGAAAGAACATTCGGTGTTTGGTAATAAATATCTAAAAAAACTAATTTCTTAGATTACAAACGCGAAATGAAGGTGCAATAATTATTTATCAAGATTATCTACTACTGCAAGACGCCGAGTGTCCATTGTTTTGTAAGTACCCGAGATTTTCTAATAGTAAAACCGACGAGCACCTACAAAGCCGATCGATAATACGAAAGTTTTATTTTATAAAATTCGTGATAGAAAAGAATGCGGTCAAAACTGACTAAGATGAGCAGCCAATCAATGATTTGCAGGTGATCGTATCTATATAGTATTTTTTCAATGCTTCCTACCTGCTGTACGCTTTTAGAAACTTTCACTTCGCAAAAGCTCTGCTTGCACGCACACTGGTTTGATCCTCCTACAAGCAGAAAGAAAATTCCTTACAACCATTGCGCAATTTTGCAATACATATTAATAATTTTCAATATACCTACAGTTTTCACTATGTATCATTTGCAAATTGAAATAATTTATTTACTTAGCAAGAGGCTGTATGTGACTATCCCTACATGATAGCACTTTCAATGACATTCTTTTTTGAACAGCCAATTAGGTCTAATCATGTTTTTACCTCAACCTTACTCCGCTAATTCCATTAAATCTCATCCATGTAATTGTTTTTATTACCTCATTGTGTTCATTCATGTATTTTTGTTCTAGGTCATCCAACCCATCCTTCATCCCCATTCCTGGAAACAGTTTTCCCGATACATCCTAATTTAGCAGCTATCTAGTTAACCACTCGAAGCTTTATATCAGTGTTGATAAATAATATGATTTTATTTAGCAAAATCACAATAATCATATTTTTTTATTTAAGTCGTATTTATTTGATTAAAATCAGTTTTTTATATTCAAATCTTTTTTAATTTAGATGTCAGTTATGGTCAAGAAAAGTCACAACAAATTTTGCTTTATAATCACTGATATTAATCAAGTAGGTATTAATCAGGTATCACATAGTGATTAGTAACCCTGCTGTGTCCTGACAGGGCCATACTTACCATACCTACTTTATGATCTTAGTTAAGACATCACCATCATGTACATTGTTACAATAAATATTATGAGTGATTTAAATCATAACAACCCTGCTTTATGTGTATTGTGTGGTGACTCCATTTTCTGCAATCTGACTCGTTAGTTGGTCCTTTATATGTGAGCTGTTTACCTGCTGGCTATGGACGTACATAGCCAGTCTAACTCCGTCCAGAAGCCCTTGAAGCTTTATAACTGTTTGATGATTTGAAATATGATAGAATTGTTTCTCATTTGAGTTCACACATTTTAATATCAGTAAACCTAGCTCACCAATAACATTTTCTAGTTCTTGTGCATATTGTTTAGTTAATATTGCAGACATTCTCGGAGATTAATCTGTATATTTTAATATTTGCACAAACTGTTAGTACATACAATATACATAGGTACATAGCTTGGTTTATTCGAGAATAAAAGAGTAAAAGTAAGTACTTTGCCACCTATTTCTATGTATAGTGAATTAAAAAAATACCGTAATAGTGTTGTAAGCATAGATTAATAACGATAGAACACCAAGATGGACAGTATCAAACCATAGGTACAATGCAACTAATTGAAAGTGGAATGAAAATAACTTAAACAGTTTCAAACATTTAAGTACATCTTTTATGTTTTGCATAATAATCTTTTACATTTTACCAACATCTTTCATCACCATTAACAAAATATTGATTTATCATTTGTGTGAATGCCAAATTTTTCAGAGCCCTTATTCCCCGTTTTTGATTAATTGCCCCATAATGATAGGCCTGCTAATGCCTTGCCTGTAGGCATTTTATTGTTAATTTGATGGAAGAAGTGATAATTTGATCCTATTTAATGTATACCCTATTGTTGGGAAAAGCGATGATGGCTTGAGAAAATACATTTTGTTGAGGATAACAACTCAAAGATGGATAATTTTCCCAACACAAATAAAATAGACAAATAGGTAAGTCTTACTGAACACAGCAAGTAAACAAATAGGTAGGTAGTAAATAAAGCTCAAAATTTATGAGATATATTTTGCCAAGCCAGTTCCAACCTCATGATTCCTCACAGATGGTGGAGTGGTAAGTGCGTTGGACGCCCAATTTTGCGGGTTCGATTCCCGTTTCAGGACAAACATTTATGCGATAAACTTCGGTGTTTTTCTTAAGGGTAATCCTCAAATCCGAGTTCCCTACAAAAATGTTTCGGACAATTACTCAAAAAGTACTCCGTATTTTAGTAATTTGTACACACTATTCGTTTCCTCTATGTTTTTTATTTCGTGAACAAAAAAAGTGAAAGGTTTCATACTTTAATTTAGATTTTATACGTGTTTTTAAGTTAGTAGGGTTAATTTTAAAACACGTATAAAATCTAAATTAAGTCCATAAATATGTAGTATCCTATGTAAAAACAAAAGTATGTAGGTACTGTATATTTATGTATTCTGTCCGAATAAAAATATCTGTTTCCCATAGTACGAAATCTGCTTTGGGGCTTAGTTTAAGGCTCGATGTCGTTTTCAATACCTAACTAATTCATATTTTCTTAAGCAAAACAAATCTGCAGGTAAATTCCGATCTCCTTTTAAAATTACGTTCCCTACCGTAACTGTTTTAATTAAGCCCTATATATACCTACCTAACTATCGCATCGGGGCATGAAGTGCGCAGACCTAGGTTGCCTAGGTGACCTGGATAACGTTGCTTTATTTCAGAGAGGACGCAGGCTTCGTAATTAAAACCTTCCTGTGGTGGCCTCATCAACTGAGTAAATACTACACCTACTCAGCTTACTTCGGTAGTAGGTACTAACTTACTCATAATTAAGACTAGAGCTTTTAATTTATGCACGGACTTATAATGAGTAGGATTTAGAAAAAGGTTCTTCATGTATCAGTCAGTACCGATCTAGTGTCATTGAATGCCTTTTTTGAATCGTATTCGGGTTTGCTATGTTACCGCTAGAAACGTCGGGAAAGCATAAATCCAAGTAGCATTTTATTTCTTCCTATCTAAAAGGGCGAGCAACTAGAGTTAAAATTAGTTTTAAAAGTTCTTAGTTGACTAATAATATTTGCGACTAAACGAAGAGATCGATGTAAAAACCAATGATGGGATGAGGTAGCCAAGGTAGTTTATAAGAAGATAATGTTGGCTAGAAACCTTTTTGATATCGTTAATAACCATCGCGTTCAGTTACCTAATACTTGTTGTTATTCCAGGCACGATTCTCTCCCCGATCATGACCTAGGTACCTAGTATTTATGCCACAACTAACGGCCCAACTTAGAAAGAAAATGCGCCACCTTCTTCAAGAATCCAAATTGCTTCCTGATACCTAAGATTATCTTCGAAATTTAGTTTTCTAGGCTATCAGGTATTTTTCTCGTCTGCTTATTCGTATTATCCAATCATACGTGTTTTCCTCGGCCTGAGTTTGCATCGTTAGATGATAATGCGCTATTGGAGTCCGGACAGGATGAATGTTTTGAACTAAACCTATTAAACCAAGCCACTGCAGAAGTTATACTCAACTAAAATTACACACATGACTCGACAGAACGATCCTCTCTAGGAAAGTGTTCCGGAAACCCATAGGCTCTTAGCCCTACTCTTGGTTGGCATCAACCGAGCTGTCCATCACTTTCAACCTTCTAATCTTCGTGGAAACGGACGGTCCTGGCTAACAATACTTACTCGGTTCCTAAACATAGTATTCGGATCATTTGTTAACATCGGAATTATATTCTGACCCGGGTAATCTGCAAGTCCCAATTTGCAGCCCACGGCTAACGTTCCATGTAATAAATTGTTTCGGGAAGCGTCTTCAAGATCAAGATTAATAGTTGTAAAGCGCTTGACGTCTGCTAAGTGAAAGCCGCTCCAAGTTTTCGGGTAAGTAAATTAAACTTAGGTACGGTTGGAGCCCGTGGCGGTCGTAGAAAGACAAGGCGCTTGTAAGAGCTCATTCGCACGAGCGATTTTTAAACGCGCGTTAGATATCCGTTCAAATAGATAGAACAAATGCATTTCCAAGTAGCTGTTCACGCGCAAAATGCATTGATTATGTTTTGAACGAATTTTAACCGCGCGTTAATAAATCGCTCGTGCGAATCTGCTCTAAATTATGCTAAAGATGCAGTTTTTTTGCGTTCATAAAAGGGCACATCCAAAATGGTTCATGTTATAATTGTTTTCCTAGCACAATATTTGAAATACTTATCCCTTTTTATTCTGAATTAAGAACCAGATTTAGAAATCTACGTCTGATTGCAAATTATGCCTCCATTGTCTCTCAATCTTCGACTATGAACATCATCCATGAATTGAAGATTTATTTTATACGCCATTGAAATATTAATCAGTTACTCCAACCGATAGATGCCCGTTTCACTACTAAATGTTTTGAATTTGTAAAGGAGTCGCTTCGCAATCTTAATGTGGATAGGAGGAATCCAAGTAGGTATAATCAAATGTCGCTAAATCAAAGTGGCACAGTAGGTTTTTATAAACAGTAATGACACACAAACTGAATGTGTTAGAGATATTTTTCATGTGAATTGAAGCCAGGGTGAAGTGTTGAGAGCTTTTAACCCTAACCCGCACTTTCAAGTTCTCTAGTTATCACATCACATCGGGGCTGGGTAGCTTTATGGTACCTAGCTATGTCCTCACTACCTCACTGTTTGATACTGGAAGCTCGTTCGTAAATTACCTTGCTATCGACTGTAATTTGCATTAGACTTGAATCTAGCGCTTGTGATACGTTTCTCCTTTGAGCGGGATTGTCGTGAAAGTGGTTTTCACTTCGTTTCAAAATTGCCCTAATTAAATATAACGTCGGATTAACACCACTCGTTCGTGATAGCTTCAAATTGTATAAATTAATGGTTTAATTTGCTTATCTAAATCATAATTTATAAGGTTGTAAATCCAAACAATTTTTATCTTTTCCTAAAAATATTCATAATATTAAAGATATATATGATGGAAGGGCATTAAAATGAATTGGTACATTTACACCCTCAAGGGCTACCGCAGGGTTGCTTTCGCGCGCCACTCGCGTTCGTATTAATCATTCTTTCTGAGTGCAAAGTCCTGTAGCGAGCTAATACCGTGTGGTAATGTTTGGGCATCTATTTGAACGATAGTAGCGAAGTGTCGGGAACAATTTACCTAACTATACCTTTGATTGTTTGCGCTGAGTGGTTCTGTATCGTTTCCATTGTAACAGACCTATCAAGAAGGTAGGTAGAGTAGATACTTACAGACATTTGCTTAAGTAAGAAAGTTCCTTTCCTATAGGAACGGTGATAGATATTTAGTAAGTAGATACTTTTTCTAGGTTCTTGTTGATAATAATGTATGTAGAACTGATTTCTCAAAAAGCTATTATATTGCAGTTCTGTTCATCTATTTAATTGAATATTTAGTTATTCAATTGCTCGAGTGCTTTTCTCATACACTTTGGCAAGTAATTATAGGAGGTCATGGGGTAGCAGTGGAATAAAACAACTTGGTTAAGGATATTAAACGTACTGACTCTATAATTTATCCTTTTATATTTCACACTTGGAAGGCTACGTCCGATACCTTGTACAGTTCGAATAGAAGTAAAGTGACAGACTTTTTAAATTGATCAAAATGAAGGTAGCTATTCTACATGAAATTAGAAACAACAACTTCATAATTGTCTTCCATAAAGACCCGACCACTCTGTTGGAAGTCAGAATAAATACTATTTCCGGTCTGTTTAAAGATTGATTTTTGCAAATTAAATTAAATAAATTCAACAGTAATAACAAGAATGAACAATATAATAAAATAGGTCGAAACTATCGTAACACCGAATGGTTTGCGAAACTTTTGCTAGGTTTTAAGCACCTGACAGAAACAAATGACGGCGTTTTCCAGAATGTAAAAAACATGCCAAAAAAATCTAATTCTTGTAAAAATAACACTAGGGAAATGTTATACAATACATCCACGCATTATAATTAATGCAATTAAGGCCTGTCCAAACCACCTGACAGTACTAATTACATTCGCAAATCCATTGGTTTTTGATCGTCAAAAGTTATCAATGATTCGGAGCAAAGCATTCATTTTGATTAATTAATCATCCGAAATTGCATTAGGAAGTAGGAACTGTAAACTACATTTTGATTGTTCTTCTAGTTACGCGCTGGACAAGCCTCAATCTTTATTATTATGATCTGTATTTGTATTTAATTAAATGAAAAGTTCTATAAGCGCGCTGAGCAAATATTTATATTATAGGAATTGTTGTTAAATTTAATCTAATACATAAACAAAAACTTTGTTATGTAGGTAGGTATCCGTTTTTAATATGTCCAAAAGTTCTTATCAGTTTGTTTAATATAATTAAAGTCTGTACTAGTTAAATAATAATAATATTGGAAGGCACTATTTACCATAGTACAAGTTTTTTCAAACTTAGTTTGGTAACTAGGGCTTATACTAAAATGTAAGTACCTGAGAGAAATAATGAATAAAGAATTTTATTTTGTGGGTTTCGAATGTGACCGGGCTCGTAACGCTCGGTTATGTAACGCTCCTTCAGGTAAATTCGACTCTAGTCGACTTACCTGAAGGCATTTCTAAGTTGAATTGAGAGGGGTTGTTAATGGGCTACCAGAATTTCATGCAAATTTTGAAAAGAGTGATTGCTTGCATATATTACGCGGGATTATGGGTCTTTAAACCCTGTGTGGTACTTAACTTAAAGTAAAATTTTAATCACCAGAAAAAAACATACGCATAATCAGGTGCCACCCGGGTACCTAGCTCAAGCCAGCTCGCAAAAGCTCGGCTCGGGGGCCGCACTGTCCCCGCTGTTACTCTGTCATTTTGTAAAAACCCAAAATTCTGACTGCACAGATACAACGTAGTACCCTTTCTGCATTTTCCATTTAAGTTTTTTGGTAATAATAAAAATGTGGTGTATAATGTACACTGGCAAGTTGGTTCTTACGTCAAGAACTCGGCAAAATTTTCCCTTCGCTTATACACCTACATGCTCTAGCAGAGGTACTTAAACTTCTGGCTTCACTTACAAAGTTTGGTACAAATTAAGGGGCGTTGTTTACAAAAGCTGGCTCAGTTTAGTTTTAGTTGGTTAGTGAACTCTTAATGTTAACTTTGCCTTAAGCCTTTAGTTAAACACTACCAAAATAAATAAATAAATATTTTTTTGGACACTACACACAACGCCATCTAGCCCCAAACTAAGCAGAGCTTGTTCTATGAGAACCAGATAGCTTATACAAAATACTTCAATACTTTTTTTTGTAAATACATACATAAAGTTAATAGAAAACACCCAGACTCAGGACAAACACCGATGTTCAAACAAATGTTTGTCCTGAAGGGGGAATCGAACCCGCAACACCGGCGTAGCAGTCCAACACGCTTACCACTCGACCATCCGTGTCGTCATGTGTCGTCAAAATAAAGTCTTCTTTAATACTCGGTAATCTTACGAATGTTACAAATGCGGACGTTTATGAGAATGCATTTATGGATATTTGGTCCTTAATCGCGTCAAAACTACTGAACCGATTTAGCTTTATTCTACCTACAACTTCCAGAATAAACACTTACTTTTTCTTTTACACAATAGGTACGTCACCTATTTTACACTAGCGACATAGCCGTTCATTTCATACGTTATAACTATAGATTTTTCAAAAATTTGTTTCAGAAAAACATTGAGTTTTAAGTAGGCAATTTACTTTTATCGTTATTACCAGCAATAACGGAATTTAAAGAGATTCCACTCAACAACGACGCGAAACGCAATTATGAAGCAACGTAAATAATTGTCTATTTTGTGCAAGCTTTCAGTTTTTAAGCAGAAAAATGTTTCACAAATTTACAATAAATATTAAAATACTGGAACTCATTGAATCTATTTTGTGAAGATGGCGTTACGAAAATCGTTTGTCGTTAGAATAATATTTTATCTTCCTGGATTATAACTTAAATATTGGCTCGAAAGGCTATTAAAGGGCTACCATGGCAGTCGCTACATTGTAATCTGTGACAGTAGGACAAATGCTTTAAATTTAAAAACGGATAGCCGTCGAGGGAAGCTAATAAAAATAATAAATAATATGAGGTAATATTATTTGGTCTTTTATCTTGTAAAATGTATGCCATCAAAAACAATTTTGTAAAATTTTGTACCAATTCTCGCTTTCTACCGTAAAAAATTCTGAGATGAGATCCATGTAACACCAAGCCGGTTACTTTATTAATTCCCTACTTAGGGGACCTACTGTCTTATTACGTAATTAGCTAACCTAAGAACATCTTATAGTGACTATTATGAATATTAAAAATCATTTATGTTTTAAATAAAATAGATTGACTTGGCAATCGCACTAATCAATCTTATTTCATATAATAATTGTATTACTTGTGAGATACATTGTGGTTTATGCGATGGCCAAATCAATCTATTTTATTTAAAACATAAAATATTTTTAATATTCATAATGGTCACTAAGATGTTGTTAGGTTAGCTAATTACGTAATAATTAATAAAAACTAATATCGGCGTTTGTAAACGGACGACGCGACGCCGTTTGTAAAATGCCGAGTTATATAAAATGCCTGCGACATATAACACCTTAAAGTATGAATAAATTAAAGCCACCATACATTATCCCCTATAGTTTTTAATCTAAAGCTCTTTACAACTTACCGCACTATAGGTTATAAAAGTGGTTGGGTTTACGTGAGCCTTATTCCACACTCGCTTTGTGGTGGACTTGCTCATAATACGGGACTTAGGGTTGTAAAGAAACAAAAGGCCGGTTAAATATAAATAAATTTGATAGAAACCAGACGATATCTAGCATTTGGAATTTGACGCAGAAAATATATCGCAACTAGATCGAAATGATCAAATTTACCTATTCTATTACAAATTCAAAAATTTGTTTACCGCCTTAGATTTGTTTCCAATATTTTAAGTAATTTAGATTATTACATAGATAGAGCGATGATTCGCGCGCTATAGCTGGCAGAAGGTGAAAGAGAACTGAAGATCGGGCTCAGTAGGTACGCCCTTCAGAGAAACCTACGTTCAGCAGTGGACTGCTATAGTTTGATGAAAAAAAAAATTGGTTGTCTGGAAAGTTTGTTTACGGAAGATAGTTTTACGTGACTACCAGCGTAACGAAACAAAGAGCGTTACCGGACAACGATGTAAACGTAGTCACATCAAAAAAGGAAAATTAGAATTAATCCAATTATCTACTTTATGACAATAATAATTAATTATGTAAGCAAAGTAAAAACCCTCTATTCTACCATTTTGTCGTTGTAAAAGGCCGGACATGGAAGTGTGTCAGCCCTAAGCGGCTATACCGGCACTGCAAAAGCACGCTATTCGTTCATAAACAAGAGCTGAGATATACTTACACCGCAGGATTACTGCGGACGAGCTGTTTATAATAAAATCAGCCAGAGACAAACTCTATCCTCAACTACAATGTATCTTTTTACTTAGCGCAAAACCCGGTCGTACTCAATGGATTATTTTGGTTTAAAAAATCTATGTGTGAATTAAAAACACGTGCTTAACGGTGAAGGAAAACATCGTGAGGAAACTGGCATGTCATAGAACCTAAAAAGTTTTCATAAAGTGTCAAGTGCACGAAAGGAGCCTCTTCGAGGCGCACTTGAAATCCTTTCACCACACTGGTTCAAAAGAACTAGTGATACGATAAGAAGAACTTAGCGCAAAGGTGCGTTCAATAATCAAGGTTTACCTATAGACAAAAAAAGCGATCCTCTTAAAGTCAAGGTTGTACAAAAGCGTACAACAACCGAATTCAATGTGTGATCGTAAATACCACTGAAAAGTCACAGGGAAGTAAAATACGCAATTTTGCTTATTTCGACGACATATTTGTTTCAGTTTTTTGATTTAAAAACTTAATTACTAAACTGATTTTGATAAAAATTATACGGGCAAATCTGAAAGTAGGTAGGTAGGTAGGTAGGTAGGTTAGGTATAGGTTTTTACACAACAACTTCTGAGTTATCAAACATGAAAAAAAAACAACTAACGAATTGCCTTCTCCTTTTTTGAAGTCGGTTGAAAATACCTTTTATCTAGGATTCCCATAATAATTCTTCCTGTATTCTTGTAGTTTATTAGGCTGCGAAATGGAAATAGCTTTTAAAAAGCAATTTGATATTGCGACGGGTGAAGCTCGAAAGTTTAAGTTGTGAATTTAGTTTAGATTATTTTAAAGTTCCAAGTTTCCAATTGCGCGTTGATTTCAAGCTATTGAAGCAAGAAAGTGGTTTAGTTTTATACCTTTTTCAGTTTCATACAGTCACGTTAGCAATCGTTCCTTATTCATCGATTTTATTGGGATTCCCGCGGGCTTTCATTCGCTCCCTAACTCTTTGACGACTTTAAAGTTTCGACGCGTGACTTTCGAACGTTTCTATGTCGTTTCAAGCAAAAATCCTTTTGATCTTTGCCTAATGTTTTTTTTTAGATAGGTATAGAGCGGAGATCGAAATACCACTGACTGACTCACTCACCACGACACTCTAAAGCTATAAAAGGTGTATACAAGTTTCCAGCTTATAATCTCTTATTCCGAGGTGAAACCCTAAAATGACTGGATTATAGTATTGTTCTGATTTCTGTTAAAGGGACGAGATAAATTCATCAACTCTAAACAAAGGATAGGTGTTGGGTTGTGGGAGGTTGCCGCAATTGTTCGCTGTTTCCTATCTCATCAGCGGGTAAGAGCTGTTAGGTTTCTGTTGTGGGGCTGCCATAATACGATTTCATTTTGTGACAAGATGAGACTTTCATTCCAATCATTGTCTGACTTAAGAGGATTCCCCTCAAGGTATATTTCCATAAAAAATGTTTTGGACAAAAACTCAAAAAGTACGCCGTATTAAAGTAATTTCTTCACACTATTCGTTTCGTCTATGTTTTCCGATTGTGTCAACAAAAATTAGTAAGGTTTCATACTTTAATTTAGATTTTATACGTGTTTTTAAATTAGTAGTGTTAATTTTGTCCGAAACATTTTGCATGGAAATTTGCCTTGAGGATTCCCCTTAAGTACCTACAGTGTTTTCCGGAGCAAATAATTATTTTGAAGTGTATAGTTCTTCATTTGTAAGATTGAAGAGGTAGATTGATTTCTGATAGGTATAGGTAGTTTATGTTTTATATAATGTTTTTAATTAAACATTTGTTTTATTATTTTTAATCCTAGGTTAATGCTTTATGAATGATCGACATAATAAGAATGTTGAAATGACAAAGCGCCGCCATCCATCGTAATTTTCTCTTCACCCGATCATCTTTGAATGTGTCGGTGTCAAAATTTTGTCAAAGTTGCCTCAACTTAAGAATCTACTTAAAATTAACGGTTATATCTCCCACACAACATGTGACCTTTAGCCCAAAATTCCATTCGTGTCTCAGTAAGTTTGTAACAAAATATTAAAAATCACAAAAAAATGTCCTTACAATAAGTCACCGTTTTGAAAATACGGTGTCTCTTTTATGTTCCCTTATTTTACATTTGTAAAACTGCTGGGCGTGGAGAGTTATCTTTACGACGCGGCGTAGTCAACATCCGGCCCTTAGGTCTGTCGCACGTCCGGTGATAGCAACGGGACTCGACTTCTAAATGAATACTTATGTCGCTCTTAAGCTGATATCAGACAGGTCATTTTTTGTTCATTTTCGTCTTTCACTTTGCATCTTTCACTCCAAGTGAAAACATTGCGAGGAAACCGGCATGTCGTAGAACCTAAAGTTCGAAAACATGTGTCAAGTGCACGAAAGGAGCCTCTTCGTGGCGCACTTGAAAGCCTTTCACCACACTGGTTCGAAGGAACTACTAACACGATAAGAAGAAGGCTCCAAGTGACGCATCTAAACACAAAATGAAACATTAGTGCCGAATGAATTCATTAGTGAACCGATCCAACAGTGTTGGATATTGGCATTCGCATCTTTCACTCCAACTCCGAACGATCGATAAATGAACGGTCTGAACACAAAGGTGAACGTTCATTCGGATTCGGCCACTAAACTTATTCCTATACGCACGACTTCATTCGACAGCATGTTGAAAGAAAATAACAGATGAACGTTCTTTTTCATGTAATTCTAGCTCAGCCGTGTGAACATGGAATGAAAAAAAAAAAGAACTATTTACTGGAGTGAACATTCACTCTAGCTAACCGTCTGATATCACCTTTACAGATAAGACCTATTTTTTCCAGCAGCATGTCAAAACAGCTGTTCAGCTGAGGACAAAAAGTGAAAAATTATCTTGGTTTTTTTTTTGCTCAGAATTTCTATGCGTTTTTTTATCGCATTGCTTATTGTTTTGTTTGCTTTGCTTCAGACATTCCAGTGTTGCCGATTATAAATCTTCATAGTGGATGGTAAGTACCCCAAATCATTAGAGTGGATTATTTATCTGTTTTCTCTCACAATAGATGTCGTCTTTGGTTATCAGGAATAGATTACTGCCTAGCAATAAGACCGCCCATGTAATTTTGGTTTTTTTTATTTAAGGTTAAGGAGATACATTAAATAATATTCTATCATTCTACCTATTTTAGTACTCACGCATATTGTTTAGATAAATAGAAAGACTATTCTTTATTTTAATAACTTATCATAAATCAGAACAAAATGAAAAACACTAAAATTATAAGTTTACAATGTAGTTTCTCTTATTAGTGACAATTTCACTTTACCTCACACTACACCGGCACAACATTTGCTATAATTCTTATTAATAATCTTCTAGCTTTGATTGATGACAGCGTAAGCTAACTACTACAATCAATATTACAAATACAAAAGGAAACAATTGGGCCAGCCATAGACCGGTGCAACCGATCTTAGGTAGCTCAACTGCTCCAACTCGATACCCGACGGCAGCGTGCTGAGGATACTAGCTGCATTGCCTCTTTGTATTGCAAGGCTTATTCTATGGCCGAGATAGCTGCCAGCCCTCTGATCACGCGTCGCTTCGACCAGACGCTCTGACTAAATTTTTCTAGTTATTTCTTTTGAATGAGGAGTATATAAACCCATCGTCTCGCGTCGTGCTTCGTGGCCTGAAAGCTATTTAGCGCGAGGTTGCTCTCTCCGTGGAAATAACACTCTTTAGAGGCTTATCCGAAAAGTAGGCAACGCAATGTTTTTGAGAGACTTTTGACGCGGATCTCTGTAAAAGCCGAAAAAAAATGTAGATAGGTATAGGTTGATAGATACTGTGCCAGAAAGTTTTATTTTCAACCATCTTCGAAAAAAGAGAAGGTTCTTAATTCGGTTGTTTTTTTTAAATATGTTTGTTACCTCCAGACTTTTTTGTATAAGAACCGATTTGAAAAAAAAAATCTCATCAAAATAAGTATTTTTTGTTTGAGAGGTTGGTTATACTTTCATATTGGTCCCATATAAATTTTATACACAGTTTTTAAATCAAAACGTAAAAAGTAACTGTACTGAATAAAATTGCGTATTTTGCTTCCCTGTGACTTTTCAGTGGTGCCTACGGTCACTGGAATCGTCCGATTGAAGTCGGTTGTTATTTAGTTAGGATTGAATTCGCTACGAGATTAAAATTATATTACCTGAAATAAAGGCACATTCGCTCGATTATTCAATGTCGAATATTGTATCTATTTAACGTATATATATATATATATAGTAGCCAACCGAAAAAAAACAGGTACCCAAAATATACGGCCATTAAAATAATCGTAATAATCGCTTCAGTTAGATCGGACTTTCTTCACAAATGATAAAATAGATTACGAGTAATAATCATTTAATTCATTTCTAATGAGGGGGGAAATTGCGATACATTTATGAATAAATCAAGCTTTTTATGAAATTCATTAAACTTGACTAACATTTCACACATATCGCAAAGAAAAATCTAAAACATTTCCAACCGACATGAAAATGGAGAAAGTTCTCAAATAGTTGAAGTTCTGTAGTTTTTTTTTAATTTTTTTTTGTTTATTACTTCATAACTATGTTTTTTTAAACCGATTTAAATCTTTTATATTTGAAAGGTACTTTCAGAATTGGTCCCATAGATATTACATGGAAATCGGTCATCATATCAATACTTTGGTTTTGAAATGAAAATAACTTAAAAAATTACGTCATCTTAGAAACGAAATTGCGTATTTTGCTACCCTGTGATTAATCAAGGGTGTTTACGGTCGGTGTGTACGGTTAAAACAGTCCAATTGAAGTGGGGTGTAGGTAGTATGTTTTAGAAAAACCTTGATTATATTAAAATTATATTCTGTGAGACAAGAGCCAAAGCCAACTAAGAGACCCAAAGCCTAAAACTCGCTTACGAGTTTTACATTCTTCGTCCAAAATTAGAGCTTCACCCTGCCTTTCCCACAAAAGGGACGATTCCCTTCATTACGGCCGCCTCATTTGAGCGATTTTAAAGACACCTTTTAAGAGCACTTCAATTTCGTGCTATTTTTGGTATAATTGCGATCGATAGCTCTTAACCATTGTTTAGTTCTTGATATACATTTGGAGGAGTGGTGGAAATTTTGGATAGTGTTGTCTGGTGAAAAATCGTAACTAAAATTTTTAACCATGAAGCAAACTTTTGCCTACTGTCATAGCATGACAAATCACGCATTTCATTATGTTTCAATTTTCATAAGTCTCCTTATCGTGTCACTAGTTCTTTAGAACCAGAGTGGTGAAAGGATTTTAGGTGCGCCTCGAAGAGGCTCCTTTCGGGTATTACTTGGACCACGTAATAAAAGCGGACTACTCAATCGGGCCTTATCACAAAAGCCGGCCTGCCAAATCGGGCCACATCACAAAAGCCGGACTGCCAAATCGGGTCATATCACAAAAGCCGGACTGCCCAATCGGGCCACATCATAAAAGCCGGACGTTCACAAACCTTGTCATTTATAATCCGCACTTTGGCGAAATTCCATTCTTTGTCTCAGGTGAGACTTCCGATGGTGTCTTGGCCGCATGATTTATGGAATGTCCACTTTTATCTCTCAGTTTATTGACCTGCGGATGATGTTTTTGCTATGTCTGTATAAAATATAAACGTAGATACAGTACCTATATTTAGTGAGGGCTGTTTATGTAGGTTTTAAGTTATAAAACTAAAATAAACATAAATTAAACTAAAACCTCAGACATTATAACCCTTGGCTTGGCTTACACGAGAAGAAGATTAAATTGAAATGCAAAGAAATATTATTTCTGATATTATTTCATATATTTAACCAATATAGTCGATGTTTAATGGGTACAACACATTTAATGAAAATTGGGCTTGAGGCATTTCATTCCTTTTCCGTCAGTAGGAATAAAAACCTAATATCATGGTAGAAAATAGACACTTACTCGTAGTGCTTTTCAAAATTACTTACCTTTATATGCCTTTATTATACAAAGTAAGTAATGTAGTAATTGAAATATTACGTTATGATACCCCTAAAGTACTACCACTAACATCATATTGGAGTTCCGCGTGAAATGAATAATTTACTACATGGAACCCTCGTATAAATCCAAATAAACCAGCAAGGGAGACGATGTACGATGACTCACACCCCAACTGACGGACTACACGCTGGGGAACGAACTATCGAGTATTTTATTTACCATTTCTTTAATAGAGACCTTTGAGTATCTATGCCTTATTTCATACGCACTACTTATTTTATTTTAGAATAACAATTAATTTGTCTAACGTGGTCAATTCGTGGCATTTAAGACTATTTCTGTCAAGGGCGCATACAATGAATGCACTGCGCAGCTTGCACATAGCTAATTTTTGATTTCAAAACCATAAATCTTTTAGAAAAATTTAACTATCTTTTAATATAACAGAAATTTCTAAATTTCAATCTAAAGAATATTTTAAGCTAAGTATAAAATTTCAAATAATTTTTTTTATCGCGTTTTTGAGTTATGAGATTTACAATTAGGTATGTGAATTGTTGGTTTTTTTTACCAAACAATTACTTTATAAAATGTAGATCTTATAAGTATGGCTTGGTATAGAAATAAGATTAAAGTAGCCCACTACGTTATTCGCAGATTAACAAATAAGATTCGTAAATATATAAATTGCAACTATGAAGGCCAGATGGGCCTTATTAATAAAGTTTATAAAAATATACATGGGTTACTCTACTACTAACATATACTCTTTACCACAACCGACGATCAACTGCCTGTGAAGTGAACGTATGTAGATATGGAGAATCAGAAGTTACGAATTAGAAAATTGATTGTCTCTTCAACATCCCTTAGTTTGGACACAGGTTAAAAAAGGTAAAGTTTAGGGCTAGATAGTGTTGTGTGATGTCCAAACATTACTATGTATTATTTTTTCTACTTAAAATAATATTATAGTTATGACGCGTTTTCGTTACGAATTTTGCTGTTGCTAGTGAGTATTGAGAGTAAGATGGTATAATCGCGCGTCAACAGCGAGATATAGCTGCGAGGTGCATATGCCTTGATGTTAAAGGAGGTAGGCATAGACTATACCACTGTCTACTTAGTAGACCGTTCTATCGAACCTCCTTTTTTACCAGCCACTCTCCATTTAGACCTCATTTAACATGCTTCCTCTACAGCCTGCTTATTCCGAGGGACGGAGGGTCCCGAAATTAAACTTGACCTCTGAAATTCCTGCTAAACTCATCTACCAGTTCATCCTTGTGGAATAAGCACCTCCATTTAACATGATTACGGCGGGTGCGGGACCTAAATCCAAGATATCCGTAAAAATCCTCAATTTGAGAAAATTTCGTTTTATTCTGTAGTGTTTTTTTTTCAGGATAGTAATTACACTTAACAATTTTATTTTTAGCAGTCTATGTACTAAGTCCGGAAAGTTGTGCCGGATGCAGTAGTTTTGTTAGAAACTTGTTTGCTTTTTGAATTTTGGCTTATGAAAGGCATATATTTTTTCATTAAGGTTTATTTTATCCTTTCAATTAGGTATTAATTTCAATAAATTAAGACCATTTAAAACATCATTGCTTAGTTACTAATGATGAAAACAACTTAACCACATTCAGCTACTAGATTATGTTAAAAACACCCTTTCAAAGTTCTAAAGCATACCTTTTATTCTAAAATTTTCGACATCGGCAGTAATATATACTACTAATTTACGGTTTAAGGTACATCAAATTATTTATTATTAGCTGACTATGTACAGTATATAGTCCGAAGACTTGTGCCGGTCATATCTAGTAGGTTTTGTGAATGGCTTGTTTGCGTATCGACTGGTTGCTCCTTGGTTTATGTATGTAAGGCAACCTCTGATATAGCTGCAGGCAGAGAGCTATTCCCGATGCGACTCATTCGAAAATCTTCGACATCGTCATGACTTATAGACTGCTAAAACATCACACACTTGTTACTTTCTGAGACCAAGTCTGTTGCAAAATCACCGGTGCTATCCGCCAGACGCGCCCCGGCAGACGATTTTGTAGGCTGTAATGTCATGATACTTGTCACCATTCACTATTTCATTCGCACCGTAAATAACATTATGAGACAGTCTGTGCGTGAATTATTTTAACAAAATGTGACATTATCACATTAGGCAACTGATGAAAAATCACCGATTATAGAACTGTTAAAAAGAATAGAATAATATCACCATGTGACAATGAAATATTTAGAAGTAGCAATCATTTCCATGCCTAATGAATAGAGCCAGCCCGAGAGTCGACACGTGCCTACGTTCTTTTATCCATTGAGGCTTTTTATACCTTTTTATCAAAACCAGAATGCAATGCGTTCAAAACTCCGTGTCACGAAAAAATGCAGTTATTTTTAGCTGAAATGCTCAGCCAAATAGTCGTGACGGCAAAAAATGTTAGTGAGTGAACGTATTTTTCCGGTTTTATACGTTTTTGGAGTGTTCATAATGCAGAAACTTTTCAACACTTTGCAAAGCACTATTTAACTACCTGAGCACTTTGAAAGGGTGTTTTTAACGTAATCTAGTAGCTGAATGTGGTTAAGTTGTATTCATCATTAGTTACTAAGCAATGATGTTTTAAATGGTCTTAATTTATTGAAATTAATACCTAATTGAAAGGATAAAATAAACCCTATTGAAAAAATTGGATTTAATTTCCTTCTTCGATTAGTTCCGGCCACAGACTATCGTGTAACTCCATGGTTCCTATAACATTATACAAAGTTGGAGGTTTTTGAGCAGCCTCATCCTACAACCTAGTCAGGAAAGCTTGTAA
The DNA here is from genome assembly GCA_932526365.1 of Lobophora halterata. Classification (NCBI taxonomy): domain Eukaryota; kingdom Metazoa; phylum Arthropoda; class Insecta; order Lepidoptera; family Geometridae; genus Lobophora; species Lobophora halterata. Next base: position 11,154,375 of record OW052002.1, read on the forward strand.
AACCTGGTCACAAGCTTCGTAAAATTTAAACCTATAGCTACATCCTGAGAAGCATCTCAAAGCGAAAGGAATGCAACCGATATCCCCTTACCTACCTCATTACTATTCCACGAGCGTTCAATTTGTGCAAAAATTGAATTCAATAAAGCAGCAGCTGCGAAGCCAATGCAGAATTAATTTATCAGCCGTGCAAGTTCTAGCGATGGTGCTAATGGACTGGCGGAAGGTCTCAGCTTGACACTGATTCGATGAGAGATCGATGCCTCTTTTTCGTGCAAATCAGAAGATCCATTCAATATTTATTTCTTCAACATAAAAAAAGCATAATCCATATAAATAAAGATCAAATCCCCATCCCATGATCCAAAAGCAGATCCCCGATCAGAATGGTCTGACCAGGTTAAAGATAATGTGTCATTCTACAATGTGGTGCAGGCAGCCAAAGAACGGAACCGCCGGAGACAGGCCGTCCGCACTTACAAAATGGGTGATGATCACGATCTTCAGTAATGAAGTACCGACTACACAAGAAGATATAAATAAATGACTTGGTCCTGACTGACTTACTGACAGACAGACAACGTATAGCCCAAACCGCTAAACGTAAAGACTTGAAACTTGGAGGGTGTATTCGTTAAGAAGTGCAGACACGTTAGTACGTGTATCGCTTGTCTTTTCTACTAAGAAAGGGATTTTATTAATTCACAATGCAAGCGATGTTGCGGGCGTTAGCTAGATATACATATTTATGTTCTTGTTTGAATAGAACTAGATAGAGTTTGAAATGGATGACTGAATGAAATTGTAGAAAAGTTAAACAATTCGCTGAAGTATCCTATCAGGGTTCAGGCAATGCAATGTTAGCTATTTTTCAAAGAAAACTAATAAGTATGTACTGTGTGCCCCGTGGAAAATCCAAAAGGTCTTCAATCGATACTCGATCACGTTTCTCGTAAAAACAGGATCAAACTTCATTATGTGTAGCGCCCGCGGTGTATAGCTTTCGAATCTAATTTTCTCCTCTACTTACATGTACCATGTAGATATTTATCCCGCTTTTATTTTCTGTTTATCACATAATACAACAGCCAGAGGGAGTCTCGAACTCTCGAGTGAATGTCTATTAAATGCCAAATAAAACCGAGATGTATCAGCTGATAAATAAAATCTTATTAGAAAACATTACATAAAATTCTGCTGGAAATGTTTAATATCCTCTCGTGTAATGAGATTCCAGTGATAGCTTCTTTCCTTGAAATTGGTTCATAGACGCACCTGCGGTCTTCGGCTGATTTATTTACAGTAAATGATCGTTAATTTACATAAAAGTAATGTCAAGATAATTTGAATTAAAGAAGACGGACCAGGTAGGCTACCCTTGAAACGCAAACTTAATCGTAAATCCTGTTTCAGTTCGATTCCGATTGTATTTTGTGGAATTTAATGGAACTAAACACAATCAACGATGAGGTCGTAATTCTGAAGTCTTGGTTTTCGTAGTCTTGGCTCTTTGGTACTTATACCTGATGCAAATTGACTTTGACAAATCGCGCTTGGATTTTGTTCAAAACCGACTGCCACCACTATCTGAAACTGAAACGGAATTGAAACTGAAGTGGGATTTGAATTGATTTCAGCGTTAACCTTCCAGATCCTTTCACAGTTAACATTTAATATCCCAACTGTCTTAAACAATACCGTTCTCTAGCATGCTCTACCTAGCTTGGCATTTTTCTATTAAACCCTGCAAGTCCTGCAACCCACAAGTTTTGGTCTAAAGGCTGCATTTTGGACTACCTTAATTGACGATTTATCATTGTGCTTTTTACAAGTATTCGTTTGAACAAGTTATCTTCAAGAAAGCACTTTCCAAAAGATGCAAACTAAATTAAGTTTCGGCTGTCCAGCTTTCGAGCTCGTCATTTATTTCGAGGGCCCTCACTTCCCCTTTTTGTCTGTTCGCATTAAAATCCTTGATTGAAATTTAAATCGTATTCCCAAAATATCAGAGTTGAGTTTGTTTTATTAGGATGGCAGTTTCGAAGCCTTATAAGGCGTTGTAAGCACTCTTGTTTTGCTCTTCGTCGAGAGTTTGTGATATTTTTATTTTTGTTTCTAAGTAATTGGGCTTTCAGGGTTATTTTTGTTTGGCTCAGTTTATTTGATAACGTTGCGTTTCGTTCATTACAATTCGATCATCATATAAAGTGTTCATTACCGCATTGTGTGGTAAAATAATCTTAGCATTGATCGCTCATACTTTTTTCTTGTCTCTTCGCGTTTCTTTTACAGTTTTTAACGTGACTACGTCTAATAAATCGATGAACGCCGGCTGCATGCACGAAAACGTTGACGTCATTGTCCGGTAACGCTGTCATTGTCCGGTAACGCTCATTGTCCCGTTACGCTGGTAGTCACGTTAAACTATCGTCCGTAAACAAACTTTACAGATCAATTATTTTTTTCCGGACAGAGAGTTTATTATCGTTTTGTTCCGTCGAAACTTATGTTTTACTTTGCCTGTTTGCAAACGTTAGTCCGCTCTTGCAGTTCCTAATTTATTTGTGCTAAACTGTTTCATGCATTCGAATTGTGTTACGCAAGTTGCCAAAGTTTTAATTGCATGCCTACAATTATCTTGGCTTCAAAATATTCGTAAGTTTTAAATTCAGACAGACAAAATTCTGGTTTTAACTCACATGGTTGCCTAAAATATATTCGCGTCGTGAGATAGTAACTAAATATTGCGGCAAAAAAACAACAGTATACGTACTTCCGGTGTCAAAAGCGGTAATAGTTTTTATGGTTGTGTTATTTTTATACTTTATTTCTTTTAAAAATGCTAAGGCTACTACTCCTGTCCAACGAGCTAGAGGCTTGTTACAAATATAAAATGCAAATAATCTCTGGCAGAGATACAGGAAGCTTGCGCTACGAATACTTATCTGTTCTTTTCTTATACAAGCGTTTGCACTCAAAACCTGTAGGTACTTATAATCGCTTACACAAATGTTCACATCATTATTGGAGTCTATATCACGAATATGTCTATTAAGTGTGCGAAACTTTAGCACCTAGGTATAAAAAAAAATAGAATCATGGAAATAATGCAAAATACTCAAGAAAAAATTAAAAGTAGTCAAAAGAGGAACAAATGAATAAGACTTTTGAAAATTATATCTACTTAGCGAGATGCTGACTGCTGAACGACTGAGGGGCGAAGGAGTGACACATGATGTCTACTCTTTAGCGAGGTGCTGCCCGACTGAGGGGCTTCTTCTTCTTCTTATCGTGTCACTAGTTCTTTCGAACCAGTGTGGTGAAAGGATTACAAGTGCGCCTCGAAGAGGCTCCTTTCGTGCACTCGTGACTGAAGGGCGAAGGAGTGACACATTATATCTACTCTTTAGCGAGGTGATGCCCGACTGAGGGGCGAAGGAGTGACACATGTTAGTATTTGTCACTTCAGCTTGCGACTGTCCTTCCACGAAAGGCATTCGATATGTTCAGCGAAACCGGTTGCCCGTATTGATTGCAGCTAACTGTGCGGCATGGTTAGTTGGTCGCAGATACGACATTCGGTAACTCGATGGAATAAACCTGGATATTCTGCAGGCTTATATCAAAGGCTTCGTTTTCTGTGATTGGTGAATTAGAACTAAGGTGCTGTCAATGATTTTAATCAAATTTACCGTATTTTTTATTGTGTTTTATCGTAACGGATTTCAAAGTGGATTATAAAGAAAAAATATATGAAAAGCGAAAGGTAAACCACTTGTTTGGGAGTCATATCCGTATAGGTAAGTCGAATAAACATTAGTTTTTTTTATCGAAAACCTACTACCGAGTCAAGGTCATGATTTTCTTTACTTCTAGCTGTAGCATAAGTGGGTAATACTCGGGCGAATTAACATGACACCTGGCTGTGAAGTGGCTAGGAACTTGATGATTCCCCCGAAGCTCTGCGCGACGTCCTCCGTGTTTCTTCTTCCTCTTATTGTGAAGCCTTATCATCACCAAGTATACCACATCCTCTTCTCTGCCATGATTATCCATTTCCACACTGTACTTTGCTCAATCTTACGGTTTACGGTTTACGGTTTAAGATATTTATTCTCCAAAGATTTATACATAAATCGCTTACAGAGAATACTTAATATTTCTAAATTATTTACATTATTGAGCATTGGACACTTTGTACATTTACATGATACTATTTAATAGTGCAATAGTATTAGTTACCTACATACATACTCACAGATCATATCATCTTAAATAAGTAAATTCATTATCACGAAAATATTATAAACATGAATAACATTTCGGAATCAAAAATTATCATGCAAAATGTGGGTAGATAGTTGAATCATTTAGCAGTTTACCCAACAACAACATCGTATTCATAAAGAAACAAAAGACTTCGAACTCACAACTTGTTATCTTTGGCATTCTTGGGGCCGGTTTCACCAGTTTGTTCAATGTATCATTCGACGGGACGGTTAATTATTGAGTCTGTTGGTAAGTGCTTTTTCTACGATAATCTATTCGATTTTATTATTTTATTGTTGTTTTATTATTAGTTAATAATTGTATTAGTATATTTATTATTTCTATATGCTATAAAATTATATTTGCTTAATTATATTATTCTTTTACTTATATACTATATTATATGAGTAGGTACATATATATATATATATATATATATTTTTAATATAATTTAATTTTTATTTACCTATGTTATGTAGAGCGTGTTTTTCTAATTGTATTTACATACTTTATTGTAGCTAAATAAGTTATTTTTATATCATTATGCATTGTAACATTTGTCTAGCATTTGTAAACAATTGTTAGTTTGTTTGTTTAGCTTTTTGATATATATATTTTTAAGTATTTTTTGAATGTTTGCATTGTTTTAGCGTCTTTAATATCATTAGGAAGTTTATTGTATAAAAGCGCTCCTTCATACAATATATTAGTCTTACCATAGTTTGTTCTTGGGGTGCGAAGTAATAAATTGTTTGCTTGTCTGGTGATTCTCTTTTGTACTTGTGATCTTTTTGTAAAAGTAATATGACAATGTATATCTTTAGACAATATTTTTCTTATTAAAATGCAGGTGCTATACATGTAGTTTTGTGTAACATTTAATAACTTTGTTTCTTGGTATAATGTTTTTGTTCTTGTGAGAAATTCATAATTAAATAGAATTTTAATGATCTTATTTTGAGCGATTTGTACATTTTTTACATGTGTCTTAGCAGCTGAGCCCCATATCTCAATAAGATAATCAATATGAGGTTTCACGAGAGAATTATATATTGTATGGCGAACCTTTATTGGTAAACAGTTTATTATTCTTCGCACAGCCCCCATAAGACTATTAATCTTATCTACTAGTTTGTCTATATGTGGCTTCCACGTTAATTTATTATCTAGTGTAAGGCCAAGATATTTTTCTTTATCAGTAAACTGAATTGTAATACCGTTGATAGTAAGTGGATGGTATTCGCCTAGATTTTTATTTTTAGCTGAGAAGATTATGTACTTTGTTTTTGCTTCATTAATAGTTAAAAGATTGTAGAGAAACCAGTTCTGTAAAGAATTCAAATCACTTTGTGCTCGCTGTGTCATAGTTTGAATATCATTACCAAAATAAAAGAGACATGTGTCATCAGCGTATAATGTTATGTCACCATGCAAACTCAGTTCGTGGATATTGTTTATATATATTAAGAATAGGAGTGGCCCTAAAATTGAGCCCTGGGGAACGCCATATGTAACAAGTTTTGAGCTGCTTTTATTTTGACCTATCTTAACAACTTGATATCGGCTTGTTAAATAAGATTGAAACATATCTAAAGCAGTTCCGTTGATACCGACCAATTTGTTAAGTTTAGTAATAAGTACAGAGTGGCTCACGGTATCAAAAGCTTTTTTCAGATCAATAAAGATACCTAGGGCTATTTGTTTACTATCAATACTAGTCTTTATCTTTGTGATGAGATCGATTGTAGCGGACAGAGTGTTTGACTTTGTTCTAAAGCCATATTGTCCTTTGTAGAGAAAGTTAATTGCTGCAAGATGTTCAACCAGGCGTACATGAAGGATTTTTTCAAAAATTTTTGAGATAACAGGAAGGACCGAAATTGGACGGTAGTTTCCTGGTTCATTTTTATCACCTGATTTGTATATTGGGCTTACTTTAGCGATTTTAAGTGAATCAGGAAAGATACCCTCCTCTATACATTTATTAAAGCAGTTACTAAGGTCGTTACTAACTATGTGTTTTATGCTTTTGATTATTTTAGGACTTATTCCGTCTATTCCTGCGCTTGTGTTTGTTTTGAGGTTTGTAATTATTTTTATTATTTCGTCTGTTGTTGTTGGTCTTAGTGTATATAGTTTTATTTCTGCCGTTTCATTCTGTATCATCATATTGTTATGGTAAATTTGAGGTATTTGATTAGCCAATTGAGATCCAATGTTAGCAAAAAAGGTGTTAAAGTGTTCGCAAATTTGTTGTTCATCTGTTACGAGTTTAGATTCAATCTTTAGTTTAAAGGATGTATTGCTCTTGGGTTTGTTGCATGATAATTCATTTATTAGATTCCACATTTTCCTAGGTTTTTCTTTACATTCTCTGAATGCCTTGTAATAGTACGAACTTTTAGTTGTCTTAATTAAGTTAAACGTTTTTTTCCTTTCTTCTAGAAATAGTTCTTTTGTTGATACGTCTTTAGGGTTTTCGAGGGTTTTTCTCCATGCTGCATTTCTTTCTTCTATTGCTGTAATTACTTTTCGGTTTATCCAGTCTTTTTTAGGCGGGTTCAGTATTTTTATCTTCTTTGACTTGTTTTCGTTTATCTTTTGAATAAGTAGGTCTTGTAGTTTATTGTATTCATTGTCAGCTAGGTAGTTGCTTTCGATTGCTTCTTCTATTGATAGGTAAAAATCTTGGTAGTTGATTTGCTCGTATTCCATTTTTTGTGTCTTGATTGGATGTAGTCTTTGTATTTCAAAATAGATTTGGTTGTGGTCAGACATTGCAGACTCTATTATGGCTAGGTGAAAATTATGCTCTTTTATGTTCGAACACACGTGGTCTAGTATAGATTTTGTCTGCGTTGTTTCTCGTGTGCAGAATTTTTTGTCAATTTTATTCATTATCATATATCCATGTTCCCGTAGTGTAGTTTTATATTCTCTAATTGTTGGTTTTTTATCTAGTAGGTTGTAGTTAAAGTCGCCAAATAGAATTGCTCTTTTCTTTCGTTGTAGTTGTTCTGATAGTGTCTGTAGGAAATTGCTTGTGTCTGTTCGTTCAGGTTTGTATATTAGACCAATATCTAGGCAGAATTTTTCTACGTGTATCCAGAGGTAATGGTTGTCTTCTTGGCATCTTTCTTCAGTTAGTTCGTGTTTTAGATCGTTGTGGACATAGAAAGATACTCCTCCACCACGGGTACGCGTTCGATAGTTGTAGTAGTGCGTGTAATTAGGTATCACCAGTAGCTGGGCTTCCGCCTCCGTCTTGATCCACGTCTCAGTGATTGCTACGATTTGTATGTTCTTTATTTTCTGCAGTATACACTTTAATTCATCAAGCTTTCCGGGTTTTACTAGGCTACGTGCGTTGAGGTATAGGAACTTTAGAGATTTCTTGTCGATGGTTAGGCTTTCATAGGAGTCAACGATTTGGTACGAGACGCGTAGTTTTCTACTAGCATACTGGTCGTCTGATGCAGTAGTGTTTGCTAGTTTTTTTTGTCTAAGTCAATTATTTTTGGGACTCCTTTTATGTATTTTATTCCGATGTTCTTTTCTCCTTGGCTTTGACGATTTCTAAGTTCATCTTTTAGTAGGTTTAGGTGTTTCTGTTGTTGAGGTGTTCTATCTGAGAAGATTTTGACGTTCTCTTGGTCTACTTGTAGCCTGTGACGAAGTACATCTTTCGCAGAGTCCGCTGAAATCATTGTCGCCCTAATAGATCTCATACCGCCTGTCTTATATCTAATCTTTGCACAAACGTCATTCAGCCAGGTGTCATTTTAATTCGCCCGAGTTGTATGTAAATAATCTTGGGTGCTCTACCTAAAATACCTTCGTCAGGTCAGTCCAATTTATGTTATAGCCGCCTTTGAGCTTTGTTCCCAGTTGATTGGTAGTGCAGGCTTCATGGATGAATAATATTGACATTTAATATAGGAGCGAGGAACATAGAACATAGCTAGGTACAGGTAGCGTCAGAAGGATTTTTGGTTTTGTATACAGACAACGACCACTTTCGAATTCGAACTTTACCTCCCGGTTTCGACTGTGGTTTTGAAACAAATACAAATTCAAAATCTTTTATTTTACCAAAATAAAAATTTACAATAACGCACTTGGTAACTGTGGTCCCCGCACGAGGACAAAGCCTGTATCGCGAAATAATAACCAATCTAAAAGTATTTATAACCTCTCAAACAAAAAAATTTTTTTTCAAATCGGTTTATAATACACACACCACTAACAAACACAATGCGATTATTTGTCATTTGTTTGTAATTTGTAATTTACTGCTGTTAGAGTTACTCATTATATCTACCCAGACTTACGTACTTATAATTCTTATAATATATTTACAGTAAACAAAATGTAGACTCAATTTGGTTTAAGAATAGTAAATATTTCATAGCTTATATAAGGAAAAAATGTAACTGTGAGTCTTATGTTAATTAATAAAATAATAAAAAAATAAATAAACAACAAAGTTCCGAGGTAAAAAGCTTTTAAAAAAAGAACTAAAAAAACAACTGAATCGGGAACCGCTTCCTTTTTTGAAGTCGGTTGAAAATATAGCCCATTGCTTAAATAATAAATATGTAAATGCAAACTTGTCGAATTTGCCACCATAACGCCTAAACCAAAATTGTTTCTAAACCCTTATCTAAATCGAGAACAATTCCCACAGAATGCTTCCATCGAGGAATGATTTCCGCTAATCCTTCCGCGGCACTATGCAGCCACTTTTTGTTCGCGGAGTCGGCGTGACGGAAAATCGGATTCCGCATCTGGCGCTCGCGATAGGCCCTCATATCCTATTTTTGTTTAGGCTCTGTAGACACGGCGGTTCAGGCTCACAATTTCAGATAGATAAATCCCAGCTAAAACAATTTTAATGTAAAAAAGAAGCCAATACGAACTTTTCTACTCGTACTAATCGCAAAAATACGCGTATTTTTGCGTAGATCTTGTAATATTGAGCCAAGACTGGAATTCTATTTTTCGTTGTATCTTATTTTTTACAATTATTTATTGTATGTATGTAATAACTGAATTCGGCTTAGTTTATTCATTAACGTTTCATAAGGGAAGACACCTTTCGTTTAGGCGCGGAGAAGAAAAAAAAAGGGGCTTACAAGACTACAAGAACAAGTGATAATCAAGAAAAATGTTGCGTCTAATAAAAAATAATACCTAATCTATATTATAATTTTCTAGTTACCATTTAATAGTTTTCGTTAGCTTGAATTAGTAAGTATATTGTAATCGTTACCAAATTATTCTCGTTGTCACAAAAATTGTTGAGTCAAACAGAATTTTGAAATCCTTTCACCACTCTGGTTCGAAAAAAACTGGTGACACGATAAGAAGAAGTAAGTACATTTTTAGTATATTTTTTTTCTCCGTGTCCTTATTATTTTCAGCTCTTGGAAATGTTACCTTATACTTGTAAAACCAGCGACAAAAACCTTCTGAAAATTTCAAAGACTAGATACTAGTTTCACTAAACTAAAGAGCGATGTTCTAATGAATCTGCTGCACGGATAGTTCCGTCTCTAGTTAATTTGTTCGTGTCTTATTAAATTCATAAGGATCCAACGCCTGGCATATCTTCCTCGGCTTAAGTTATGCGCGATTTACATCTTGTAAAATTCAGACTTCCTAAGTAGGATAAGTGGCAGTCATTCTCTTAGCAAGATGGAGAACGGGTACGATTAAATTCAAAATTTGTATACTAACATGGGTATACCTGCTGAGGATAATCTTACGTTTAACTAGTACTATAACAATACACTCACGAAACCATAGATAAACTACGGTGTTCTTATAGAACACCAAGATAGACAGTATCAAACCAAAATGGATGTGGAATACACACAGAAAATTTACAGTTCACATTACAGGGTTGTAAATGTAATTTACAGTACATTTACAACCCTGTAAGTAAAAAATGAAATATCTCTATTTTCATAAAATGTTTGTTACTTTTTACGATCTACTTTTATTAACAACTAGCTGTACCCGCGTGCGACTTCGTCACCCGTGGAAGAATTGTTTATTGTCGGTGTTGTTTGTTCCACCCGCGAAATAAATATCACGGAACAGCAAAGTGTCAGTACTAAGCAAGTCAATCAAAACATGCACATTTTCAAACCCTCTTTTTAACCACTCAAACATTGAATTTAGTAGAAAACTGAAAACATAGCGGTATTTATCTTCGGAGATTATAAAAATGCAACTTTCGATTAAATATTGTGTTTACCTGAGGAGACAGGGTCATTCAACTTTTGGTCTAATAACACCTTTAATCCGTACTTTTACATATTTTAACTTTAATTTAGAAAATCGGTGAAACCCGTGTCTAATTATTTGGTTTGTAAAATGTAATTCCAAAGTTTGAGAAGTATACTCTCGTAAAAAAAACTGTTTCTATACAAACTTTAAACTTCTATATCTACCCTCTGAAAAAATGTAGCGTAATATTATATAGCTTATAACCATTTCAGGCTTAGTAGCTATGATATCATAAAGTTTCAGTTAAATCCGTTCGGTAGTTTTACGTGATGGACGAACACACAAACCCACAAACAAACAAACAAAGTCTTCCAATCAAAAAACATTTTTTTGGGGCATGTTAATTAATCTCGTCTGAACACGTTTCCGACAAAAAAAAAAACATATGTACAGAAATTCGGGGTCTTCTACTTTATTATATGTATAGATGAAAAAGCCTAGTAGTTTTAACATTAATATTTATCTAGCCCTGTAACTTCTCTTTTTCGAAAATTAGCATCGGACCATAATTTACTAGAATTTAGCCAATGTGGCTCTCTTTCTTTGACGCATTTTAAATGTAAACTACATTGTGATTCTATACTTTACACGTATTTCTATACTTCTGAGCACGAAACATATATCGAAAATATGGTGATGGTGTTCTTTGTATCTATTTATCTTATCGACAAAAAGCTTCGAGCCGTCACTGCCCTTTATTTATTTTTCGTCGCTTTCATCTGTCACTTGTCACTGTCACTTCACATACAATAAATCAGCCGGCTCGTCGCGACGGATAAACTCCCAACTTGGCTTCGTACGTGCAGATATGACTGTTCCCCAATGTACCGGAGTCGCCAAGTAGAAATTTTGGACATAAATCGTCACTTTAGGAAAGACGACGGCAAGTAAGCTGACCCACCCTGGTGGCTTCAGACTGTCCCAAAGACTCCGATATAGCCTAAAACGTACCTCTACTACCTGTCCGCACAAAATCTTATCGAATATTGTATGCGTTCAAAATATCTTACTGCAGACTGCAGAGTTTTCACTTCTTGATTGTCCAAAATCTTCGTATTCCAAAGTTTCTTATCGGGCACAGGAAAATAATTTCCGTATGAGGATCCACTTATTAGCTATGAGTAATCATGTCATCGAACATCTTCAGGTAAACTAAATTGCGGTTCACTGTTGAACTCTCTCAAACCAGTTCATTATATCATTATATCTATTTACTCAGGTGGTAACACCCGCTGTTGGGTAAAATACTACTTCTTATCGTGTTCATTCGAAACCAGTATGGTGAAAGGATTTCAAGTGCGCCTCGAAGAGGCTCCTTTCGTGCACTTGACACATGTTTTCGAACTTTATAGGTTCCATGACATCCTGGTTTCCTCACGATGTTGTCCTTCACCGTTAAGCGTGTTTTAATGCACATATAGATTTTTTGAAGAGAATAATTCATTGGTGTACGACCGGGTTCGAACCTACGACCTTTGTATCGAAAGTCGAGGTCGAGGCACCTTCCACTCGGCCAACACGGCTTTTTTCCTAAAAATCCTACAATATCTACATAATTTTTTTTTTCTGTAAAAACTGACTGAGGCAGTTTAAGTTCGCGACTAACTTCCCAAATTTTCCTGATGAATTGTAATGCGACAGTTAGAGATTATAAAATATGCCTGTTTCGTTGAATGTGAATGTCGTAAATATTCCAATGAAATTACCTACACTTGCGGAATTTACGAGTGGCCTTGCCCTTCACGTTTATGATATTTTATCATTGGTTGTGTGGAATTTGAAAGTTGGACGGCATTGGTAAAGACGTATTCACTTTTCAGCATCTCATAGTGCACGAAAGGAGTCTCTTCGAGGCGCACTTGAAATCCTTTCACCACACTGGTTCGAAAGAACTAGTGACACAATAAGAAGAAGAAGAAGAAGAATCTATTTTTTTTTACTTGTGTTTACTTACCTTTAGTTATAAGACTAGTGCAAAGACTAGTCTTGAAACCGCACCGCCACCGCCTTATGTTATTGGATCTAGTCTCAATAGTTTTTTAACTTTGATGTTATGAATCTCAATAGTTTTTTTAAATTTATAAACATTTTCTCGATAAAATGCTTTGAGCTAATCATCTCCATGAACTATTTTCTATTTTTATTTTATTTAGATCAACTTTTAAGTAGGTACTTTATATTTATTTATATATATACATATAGTATTATATATATATATATATATATATATATATATATATATGTATATTACATAATTTATAATATGTGTGTAGGATAATAATCATTCCTTAATGAAATCTGTTCTTTGTGCACTACCCACGCAACTGTTCACAATACACAAAGGTTTAGCTGGAAGATAATGCTACATAGCATTAAGTTCGCCTTTGTACTATTTGTTAAGTGCAATAAAGTATTTTCTATCTATCTATCTTATGAAGTAGGTATTTCTTCTAAATAAATTTGATAAAAATCATTATAAATGAGAATGCATTATCTTTTTTGGCTGTATGCCAATAATTTGCGTGCAACTATTCTAATGATTTCCAGGAGTACGACAAAATAAAAGAAACGTTTAATATCTCTGTATATTATAATATGCCCCATGAATAATTCAAAATAGAAAACAACTTATATAGCACGCTAAATGTAAAGCAAATACGCGCAATAACAATTTCGAAACATAAATAATTCAAAAGCTTTAAGGTAAATCACGTAAATTCATGACGTTTTACGAGGACGTGTATCTTATATCGATAAAGGGTTATGTTAACAAAACTTATTGGTGCAAACGTCTTTCGGAAAGTTCGCATGTAGTGGGTTGTAGACGAATTGCTCTATAAAATAGCTGCCCTAGCTGGCTTCATAAAAGGATTGGGTGAAATATAGGCTCTAGTAACTCGTGTCGCTGGGAGAAGTTCATTCATGGTTGACGCATCGTTTGTAAATCGGACGATATAGCTCTATTCTGTCGTGGAGGGGTCGAAATTCCATTCAACGGTACCAAATTCCGGGTAGGTTAGGTATTTATGTACCAATTCTTTTGTCTACTTTTCAATCCCCCTCTGGTCATAGATACATACTAGATAATAATATGATAAAACATTCTTCTTGAACACAACTTTTTTTTTCATTAAGATAAAACATTGACTGCACTTTATCAAGTGCCACGCTTAGGCATTATTGCACTAACTGCACGGTTGTTTTTGAACCAAAAAATTCCTACCTAAAATTTACGAAATAATTATGCCAGAAAATGCTAAATTCAAATTCAAAATAGTACACTCGATTATAAATTTTGATATTCACAGGGAAATACGGTAGTGGTATTGTGTATTTAGTTAGATAGAGAATCCTTTGTTTCGGTAAAATGGCAGCTCTATTTCGTATTGTTAATAAGCTAGTCATGCGAATATGAAAATTGTATATCATTATTTAGTATCTACTTATTCGTCCTATAGAATTTTACGAATGTTGTCGAATATACATAGTAATTTACCTAAATACGCTTGCTGAAGCTTTATCGCCGAACTTAATGGTTAAAAGTTTTAAATCAAAAACATGGATACAATGAGACAGACAAACATGAAAATGCCTAAATCAAAACGGGGTAAAAAAATCCTTGTAGTCGGCAATACTGGTTCATATGGCTTATTCCCCGGAGCTCTACGAGTCCATTGTTCTAAAAAAAAATAGGTTCATACTTTGATAGCCAACGGCTTCACGGCTTTGAAAATAAATTAATATTCCTTTACCAACTGCTCCATGGAATTGTTTGGTACAGTTAGATTTGCTGAATATTTTACCTCTTACTAGTACCTGTATTATTATGTATCATTGATTAACTCGATCTGGTCTAAAATGGTCTGGATATGGTCTAAAATGGTCTGGATCTGGTCTGGTTTTTTGTTGTTGATGTTTTTTCTTTGCTCATTGCTCTTTGTTTTGGTTTGAATTTTTGTTTTGTTGTTGATTTTTGTGTACATTTAAATTATGTAGTATAATTATGTATAGATATTTTTCGGTCGAAATAATCTATGTTTGCATCCCACGTTCTCGCAACGGTGAGGGAAAACATCGTGAGGAAACCGGCATGTCGTAGAACCAAAAGTTCGAAAACATGTGTCGAGTGCACAAAAGGAGCCTCTTCGAGGCGCACTTGAAATCCTTTCACCACACTGGTTCGAAAGAACTGACACGAAGAAGAAGGAGAATTAAAACATAAATCTTTTGACTGCGAGAGTACGAAAGCACATATATGTTTTCAAAAATATACGACATGCGGCAAGCGACGCCCAATTAAAAATCATTTATTACTCCCTATGTCAGACCTTAATCTTGTACTGCATTACTACATGGGGAGGCGCAGCCAAAACTCACTTGCTGCCTTTGGAAAGAGCGCAAAGAGCAGTGCTTAAAGTAGCTTATTCTAAACCATACCGACATCCAACCACCCAGCTCTATAAAGAATGTCATATACTTACCGTAAGACAAATATTTATACAACAGACAGTTTTAAAGCAACATTGTAAAAAACCATTAGAAAAACATAGCCACAAAAGACGCCAAGACATGCGCTTTCTAACAATCCAATGTAAAACATCATTTGCGCATAAACACAACAGTTTTCTCGCACCTTTTCTTTACAATAGAATTAACAAAAACCTCGCAAGTACATTAAATAACATCTCCCTAAATGAATGTAAAACAAAAACCTACAAATATTTACAAACTTTAAACTACGCACAAACAGAGCAACTTATTCATATCACAAAATAAAACTCTAACCATTAGAAATAACAAGAAACCTATACTACTCATCTCTACTGAACAATATTCTAATTTACTTTACCTTATACATTTTGTTTATATTTCCTCTAAGAGTTTGGTACGCACGTATGTTTATACATTATAAATAAATAACTTCACTTTACACTACACACACACACACACACACCTAAACACCCCACGCATCCATACATATACACCAATACACACACACAAAAGGTGTGTGTGTGTGTAGTGTAAAGTGAAGTTATTTATTTATAATGTATAAACATACGTGCGTACCAAACTCTTAGAGGAAATATAAACAAAATTTATAAGGTAAAGTAAATTAGAATATTGTATGAATATCGCATGCTATCTACATTTTTTTTAATTTTTAATTTTTAATATTTGTTGTTTCTTTATTTTTTAAGATCAAAGTCTCTCCTTTGTTATTGAAGATTTTATTTCTTTTATTATATTTTTATGCAAACAGTAGTCTTCACAGTGCTCTATGATTAATCTCATTAAGAAAATCAAAAATCAAACTCAATTATTACTGTAATACCTGAAGCTAGCTGAAGCAGCGAATCCCTCGTCTCTACTTACAAGTATTAAACTTAGTTAGAACGAGGTACTCAAAGATTCTTCTAATTCGGGTCTTTCCAATGAATATTACAAAGTACATGTATACATACAATAGTTAAAACAGTTTTTCACTTTTAATATAATTTAATTTAGGTATACTTTTAGTCTATTCATTTTATACTTAAAATTGTTACCTGTCTTTGTATGTACTATAAGACCTACAAGAAATAAATGTTTTTTATCTTTATCTTTAATTTAAATTTATTGTGTGACATTTGTTATTTGTAATTTATGGATCTTAAAATCTGAAATAAAAATCGATTTATTATTTATTTATTTATTAAAAGGTATCTAAAGTATAATGTAGCCACCGCATAGCAAGGTAGGAAAATAAGACCGAGTCTACATAATAAAAAAAGTTTTTGGGTTAAAAAAGGCTAAGTTGATTAAAGCAGGAAAGGCCACTCGGCAACAAGTCATCAGCTTATCATAACGAAGTGCGCGCCAGAATCCTTTATATGGCGAGTTGTTTAAAATTCCCTCGCGAGTAAATCCCGAAAATAAATATATGTAGGTACTGAATTTGAATACACGCAGATATTTGTCATGCGAGCTGGGATACCACAAAGCGTTGCTGTAATCCGGTTAACTGGTTTGGCGCGTATTCCAGCACCAAGCGATGTCTGCCGATGACAGCTTTCAGAATACCGGCCGATATTTCAAAACATAAAGAAAATGGCCGCCCGTGTGCGAATCGAAATGGCGTTTGCGCGGAATCGATTGTATTGTTTGGAGTGAACTTGTAAATGATTGTGCTTGGGTCTGGAAATTAATGATGGTTTTAATAACCTTGCCAAATATGGCGAACTATTCTAAAGCTACTTTTAGGGCTCTTTCAATTTAGACGTTTCGTGTCGGACCGCTGCAGTGCCGAAGCGGTTGCCGCACCGTGCGCTTTGTATAAAAAAATAAATGACCGTCCGTACGCCGCACGACAAACGCACCGCTTCGGCACTGCAGCGTTCCGACACGAAACGTCTAAATTGAAAGAGCCCTTACTACTATAATAGAAGATTATTAATATAATTCTCTAACTAGCCGAATTATTATACGAAAAAAAAAATCATATGGATCTTTGTATTATCAAAACCTGCGCTGTGACTATTACTTATACCTAAAACAAATATAATTTCGCTACAGACGGATGTAAGTAGCGTATGAGTGGAAATATATTTTAAAAGGAAAATAACCTAATGGTGAATACTTTGTCCCGTCTACGGCCTTGCCATCAGCAAATGACGTGGAAAATGCATTTTCCTCTCTTCAAACCCTGACACAATTTCGAGTGATCCCATCTACTCAGTGAAAAAGCCTTACATAAACTCAGCATCGCATCGTGCCAAAGAGATTTTGTGCATTATTTTTTGGCGTGTTTTCACACGTTCAAATAGGGATATTAAAAAGCTTTCCAGTGATGGTATGCAGTTTCGCGGTAAAATAACACACGGTAATATTATTACACTCGTATTTTTCACAATAAATTCGTAGGTAACATTAACGTATTATATCAAAATACTTTTACACATTTACACAACTTGGATGTGTGGTGTGACTAGAATGGTTAAGATTAGAAATGAGTATATTAGAGGAAGCCTGAAAGTAGCGCCAGTGACAGGAATAACAGGTTATCGTGGTATGGGTATATGATGCGGAGGGATGAATGCCATGTCATTAGAAGAGTGTTAAATATGAAAGTGGATGGATTTACGAGAAGAGGAAGACCAAGGAAAAGATGGATGGACTGTGTGAAAGAGGATATGAACAAAGCAGGTGTGAGTACAGAGATGACGGCTGATAGAGACGAATGGAAGAAGAAGACATGTTGTGCCGACCCCACCTCAGTGTGGGATAAGGGCAGGGTGATGATGATCAAAATGCTTCAATAAAACCTCGCTTTAATAGCTAGTTCAATATCTACAGCCGAATTTGGAGCAGTTTCATCGAGCATGTTGTATTTTCAGAAAATGCATGTGTAGTTATGATTTGAATTCATAAACATGCGACTATCACATGCATTATTCCTGACATTGTAAAGAACAAGGCTCGTATGAAGACTATCTGAAAGTACTCTTTTGTCTTGAAATAATTAATGCGAATGTCTGCAAACGTAGCGATTCCAGTTGACTATTGTTGACGTACCATTCAAAATCCCAGTAGTAATATTTAACTGTAAGTAATCCCTTAGGTCAAGAGAGGATTTCAACTCAATTGTACTCTGAGATAGCGAATCGTTTGAAAACCACTCAAATAATTTGAATATATTTTCAGCTGTTTTCAAGGAACCAAGGTACCCAGGCCCATATCCTGTTCATTAGGGAACCCAATTTTCTAATTCAAGTCTACTGCCGGAAAAATTAATAACCAAGATTTTGTTTGATGTGGATTGCCAATTGGTTTCAATTTTGTATAGGATAAAGTAAACATAGAAAGTAAATTTTGAAGTTACTGAAAACATACGCAATTACATGCGCGATTAGATATTCTTATCTGAAGTAACAAAATTGAATTATAATTAATTTTCATTATTATTATTATGAGCCCTTACTGTCCCACTGCTGGGCGAAGGCTTCGCATAAAATTTATAGATATGATTATTTAATCAATCTAACCTAACACCTTGTTCCTAATGAATACCTACTGAAAGTAAATGTAACAAAACATAAAAGGCTAGCTTTATTGAAATAATACACGTCTGAGAAAATATTGTAATTCGAACAGACTATGAAGCTACGGAATTTCATTTCGTGCTCCCTGTAAATACATCCGCTCTTTGATCTCTGCATTCAAGTTTAATGTCGTATGTAGAGCTTTACAGTTACGTTTGCGACATGCCTGCTAGGGTCGTACGTCGATAAATCGTATTGAGCCATAAATCCACAAGGCAATACCGCAGGGACACTGCGAGCAGCTAATGAAATCCGGAATTACCGGCCAGATGAAGGTGTAGCCCATAAAAAGTGTAATTAAACAATAAACAGGTCGAAAAACCTATTAAAAAGGATCTAGGATCTACGATTACAAACGAAAGTAAAGGCACAACATACGTAGCATTCACGAACTTAGTTTAAAACCTGTAATAAGCAACGAACATAATACGAAAAGCGCACGAAATGTAGAGATCGCTCTGTAATCTAGAGAGAAAGAAACGAAAACGAAAAAAAAAACTAAATTTTAACACTACACTTACTATGTGTCATAATTATGGTATGCCATGTCATGTTATGGGACATATACAGAAAACCAAGAGACTTAATATATCAACTACTATCAGAAGTGGGAGCAAAATCTGGGTTGTCATCTTTTGAGACTGTTTAAACACTCTACCCGAAAAAATGATCCTTACTAAGAGCTGAACAAACTTACCGTGGTTTACAATAATATGCGAAGATGTAGGATTACACTATTTGTATATTATCGAACTAGAAAAGAATTCCTCTTTATTATCTTTATATATCGACCTAATTATTATTTCTCGTAAAGTTCTCAAATTCATTAAAGCTGGCTTTAAAAATCTAATTTATCCTTTGCCAAATCATTTTAAATGTACCTAATATATTTTTTTAAAGGTATAGCGTCGATGTCACACAAGCTTTTATATTTATTAGCTGATTGTTGGCGTTTTTAAACGCTAACGTGTGAGCGTGTTAGCTATTGGAAAGGATTGTCAACTAGCTGATTGTAAAAACGCCGATGACACTGGGCGACTTTTTACGCTACAAGCGAAGTCACTAGCGTGTAGCGCGTAAAAAAGCCGTGTGTCATCGTACTATAAGTCATGACCTTAATAAATAATATTTCAAATACAATAATATTATTTTTATCGTTTGTAATTATATTATTTAAGAGGATTGTCCCTAATAAACGCGCGAATAGGCACTTTTGGTTTGAAAAATATTGAAGAACTCTCTGCATTGAATGACACTACAAAAATATCTCATCTGCCTAATAGACGAGTGTTCCCTTACACCGCGTGATATTTCTAAAATTATTCTTAATTTACGAGAAAAAAATTCTTTATATTGATCAAAAACATCGAAATCGACCTTTTGTATTTGAACGATTTAAGCTATATCATTGAGAATATTTGAAAATTCTTTGGTGTTATCGTAAGACAAAAGTATAAATATTTCAGACACCACGCCTTTTTTTCAGAAATTCCAACCAAAAAGCAATAATCCAGGCTTAAACATCATTGATTTTTCGCTCCCCGCCGTCCATACATTTTAGTATGAAAAACTTGACTCGCTATAAAATAGACAACGTGCCTGCAAAAAATTCAGTACCCCCTCAGTATTCAAGGTGACTGCACGTCCGTTGAGATCAAACGTAGACTATGACTTATCTGTGGTTGGGATGACACTAAGGGTGCGTCGCGACGTTAGGAGTATCGGACACAACTGCTAATATGTACCCTTCGACTAAGTAGACGATCTAGGTAAATGAGCTTTGTTATCATTTTTTTACGTACCTTAAAAAGCGTTACTATTTTTTTTCTACCCATTTCAGGTAGATATGGAAAAACATACGGGAAATTACACACACAAAAAATTACATTATTGTTCACCCAGATGCAGTCTGAATTTTAAAAATCTAACATTGGGAACGTATAGGGCGTGTGGGGGTGAGATCAGAAAAACCTCGACTTTTCACCCCCTTTCACCCACCTTTGAGGTGCAACATGGTATCTCAAAAAGTGTATGTCGTACAAAGTTAAAACTTTACCCACAGGTATATTATTTGTTCTAATTTAAAAAAATTGAAAAATCCAATATGGCTGCCATACAAAAAAAAATAAAAAATTCATAAAAAACTTTAAACGCTTGTATCTCGTAAACGGTTGCAGCTAGAGGCCTGATTTTTGTACTTATTATTTTGGATGAGGTGCATTATTGCAAAGCCAGCGACCTCCACGAAGCGAGGCAGTAACCTGAGTGTTCACCCCCCGTCGGGGTGCAATATGGTATCTCGAAAAGTGTAAGTCGTACAAAGTTGAAACTTTCACCATAGGGACTTTTATTGCTCCAATTTCAAAATTTTGAAAAATCCAATATGGCCGCCATACAAAAAAAAATATTTTTCATAAAAACTTTAAACGCTTGTATCTCGTAAACGGTTGCAGCTAGAGGCCTGATTTTTGTACTTATTATTTTGGATGAGGTGCATTATTGCAAAGCCAGCGACCTCCACGAAGCGAGGCAGTAACCTGAGTGTTCACCCCCCGTCGGGGTGCAATATGGTATCTCGAAAAGTGTAAGTCGTACAAAGTTGAAACTTTCACCATAGGGACTTTTATTGGTCCAATTTCAAAATTTTGAAAAATCCAATATGGCCGCCAAACAAAAAAAAATATTTTTCATAAAAACTTTAAACGCTTGTATCTCGTAAACGGTTGCAGCTAGAGGCCTGATTTTTGTACTTATTATTTTGGATGAGGTGCATTATTGCAAAGCCAGCGACCTCCACGAAGCAAGGCAGCAACCTGAGTGTTCACCCCCCTCGGGGTGCAATATGGTATCTCGAAAAGTGTAAGTCGCACAAAGTTGAAACTTTCACCATAAGTACGTTTATTGTTCCAATTTTAAAATTTTGTAAAATCCAATATGGCCGCCATACAAAAAAAAAATCATAAAAATCTTTAAAAGCTTGTATCTCGAAAAGTGAAAAAGTGTAAGACGTACAGAGTTGAAAAAAAAAAAATCAAAAATAAAAAATCTTGAATCTTGAATCTTGAATCTTGAAACTTTCACCATAGGTATTTGGTCTTTTGGTATTTTATTTTATTTTATTTTATTTTATTTTTTTTTATTTTATTTTATTTTATTTTATTTTATTTTATTTTATTTTATTTTATTTTATTTTATTTTATTTTATTTTATTTTATTTTATTTTATTTTATTTTATTTTATTTTATTTTATTTTATTTTATTTTATTTTATTTTATTTTATTTTATTTTATTTTATTTTATTTTATTTTATTTTATTTTATTTTATTTTATTTTATTTTATTTTATTTTATTTTATTTTATTTTATTTTATTTTATTTTATTTTATTTTATTTTATTTTATTTTATTTTATTTTATTTTATTTTATTTTATTTTATTTTATTTTATTTTATTTTATTTTATTTTATTTTATTTTATTTTATTTTATTTTATTTTATTTTATTTTATTTTATTTTATTTTATTTTATTTTATTTTATTTTATTTTATTTTAGGCCTCTAGCTGCAACCGTTTACGAGATACAAGCGTTTAAAGTTTTGAGTAGAAACATATTTATTTTTGTATTGCGGCTGTATTGGAGTTTTCAAAATTTTGAAATTGGAACAAAAACAAATACCTATGGTGAAAGTTTCAACTCTGTACGACTTACACTTTTCAAGATACTATGTTGCACCCCAAGGGGGTGAAGAAGGGTGAAAATACATTTTTTTCCTGAACTCATCTCTACACTCCTATACGTTTCATATGTTAGATTTTTAAAATTCAGACTGCATCTGGGAAAAAAATCAGTCAGTCAGTGGTAATGCAGCTTTATTTTATAAAGTTTTTTTCTCATTATCTAAAGCTAACGAAACTAACTTATAAAAGAAAAATATTTTAATAAAGACTAATAAAGATCCAAGGAATGAATTACTACATTTTAATGCAACTGCAACTTGTTTACATATATTTGTAATTCAGTCTGTAGTCTGTAGTCAATAGTGTTTACTTATTTCTGACATCGACTTGTTGACAATATTATGACATAAGTTGATGGCAACATAATAATATGGGTGTTTTGGTGTGTACATATTATTGTAACTAAGTATGAAGACATAATTTTGAAAATGTCGATATGTGTACATACTTTTGCATGCGACTGTACTTGACTAGTTTAACGTCCGCGACTTTGTACGCGTGGGGACCATTTTCGAGTCATTATTGTGTAACTAACTCTTTGTTGACTTTGTTTCATAGATTGAGATAATATCCAAAAATCGTACACTCTGACCCCACCCTTTGCCGCTGGCTAATGAGTAGTACTCACTACTGGCCAACGGGCGTCGCGATGTCAAGCTAATGGCTCAATACATTGCGTGTTTTTTATGACATTCTTCAGCATCCTACAAAGATAAAGGTGTTATGAAAATGTAACTTGTGCGTAGCACCGAAAGTATATTTGTTTCTTTCCAGGGGGGTATACTATGAGTGCGCGATGAGTCTGTATGAGTAGAAAATATCTATGTGTGTGTTCAATCAAAAGTTCCCACGCTTGCAGACCGGACCCTTAAGTGTTTTACCGCATATTGGTACGAATAACAGTCTTAATTTATAATTCATGAAGATGCATGAAATGTTTTTTGCAGGTAAGTAATGTTGTGTGTCTTCAACTTTATTATTAAAGTTCAATCCGATTCAAAGTTTAAAACTTATCACAAGTGAATCAATCGAGACTTCGACTAGACATCGCGGGGAATTTCAATCGTAAACTTTTTAGACACTCTTTTTAACCTCTTTACTTAAAGTTTTATATATTATTGTCGCAACATATTTTTACATATTATTTATAAAAAGTATACAGTCCGTGCTTGAGGTCGTGAACTTGCGCAGAAATCGATTTGTAGTTGCTGAGACTGATACTTGAACTTTGAGCAATTTTAGTTTTTCTACATTAAGGCTGATTCACATTGATACAGTAGCTGGATCCAGCGTAACTGGGTTTCTTCTCTGGATCGCCACTGTAGCGGCTATCTTGATTCAGTGGCGATCCAGCGAGCGCAGGATCCAGCTTCTGGATCAATGTAAATGAGCCTCAACTCTACAGGTACTGTTGGTTTTCATTTTAGGTTTTTATTAATTAACATGAAAATATTATATTCTCTTTGGTTAACGATCTTGTCATGTTTCTCGCAGTCTTCTTCTTCTTATCGTGTCACTAGTGTTTTCGAACCAGAGTGGTGAAAGGATTTCAAGTGCGCCTCGAAGAATCTCTTTTCGTGCATTCGATACATGATTTTAGGTTCTATGACATGCCGGTTTCCTCATGATTTTTTCCTTCACCTTAGGCACTTGTTTTCATGCACAGATTTTTTGAACAGAAAAATCCATTAGTTCGAACCCATGACCTTCGGATCGAAAGTCGAGGCACCTCCCACTCGGCCAACACGGCTTTATTTTTGTCTCGCAGTACAGCTTGTGTACAGCTTGCCAAATGGGGTGTAACGTACAAATCGGGTTGCCCGCTGCAGATGCTTCGCTGGCTGCCGCTGACAGATATCTAAGCGGGAATGTAGGTCGTAATGGATGCTGTGCTTATCAAATAGGTCGCGTTCTCGGAACTGAAGTGGGGCCGAGGGATGAATATCGAACAGAACTTTCACTGCGAAGAAATTGTTCCTTACGTGCCTTTTATGGGACACACACCTACCGTATCGTCGGGACACGTGACCAATTCCGATGAGATTATGTAGTACAGGTATATTTTCAAAAGCTGCCATGAACAACGCGTTCACGAAATTCACGTTGAACGGATGCGTACGCATCTCTGAAACTGAAACGAAAGTAATTGAGTGTAATTAGTCCCTTAGACTAACGAGAGTTTGTGTCGTTACTGCTTAATATCAGCTTTTTCTGTATAGTGTCATGTTCGCGCTTCGGAATATCGCACGTCGTCGAATATATTATATACAGTCGCTTTAATGGTTTAACTATAGACAGGTTTGAGCCAATTCGGAGATTTCTATTTTGACTACATTTTCTCAATATACAGTATCAATATATATATTAGCAAGTCCTTCTAAACCTAACTAACATGCCTGCTTAGCTGCTGGCTGACTTGTAAGACATGCATGGCCTAGCCAAACGCCAATAACTGTAGGCTCCTATCCTACATACCTCATCATAACATGCATTGTAACAAGGCTTTGTATTAAAACCACTAATTTACCAATGTTTGAAGTAGGCATAGAAGTATTAAAGTATAGAAACACAATGTACTAACATTGAAAATGCGACCAAGAAAAGGGAGCCACATTGGCTAACTTCTAGTACATTTTGGTCCGATGCTAATTTTCGAAAAAGAGAAGTAACAGGGCTAAATAACTATTATAATGTTAAAACTACTAGGCTTTTTCATTGTCAATAAAACCACATCGTAAAAAGTAACAAACATTATTTGAAACTAGAGATATTTCATTTTTATTGACAGGGTGTCTGAAAATTTTCGGTCCTATATACCGCATCCATTTTGGTTTGGTACTGTCCATCTTGTTCTATAGGAACACCGTTATTCATCTATGCTTCTGGCACAGTTTATCGGACCGCAGCAACATTCCCTTATTCATATCCTAGCCTCGTTCATCTGTATTCGAGAGGCGACTTTATTGCTTGTCACTTTATGACTGCACGCCCGTCAAACGCTAGCGCGATGTCACTTGGCTCCAAAGAGCTTCTATACTATGTATCTAGAGAGCTCAATCGCCATTTGTTGTTTTATTTAAGGATTAAGAATTGTGAACCTTAATATTTGGAAATAAAGTTCTTTTTTAATTAAAGCTCAATATAAGGATTTATAATCCTTGATAGAGACCCACTCGTTAAGGAGTGTGTCTCGTTCACATAGTTGCCAGCACACAATTAAAATTAACATGGCCATAATTTTTGAAATAAGTGGGACAATTTTCGAAATTAGACGATTTGCTCTAAATATTATTCAGATTCATTTGAAAGGTTTAGTTCAGTCGCTGTCATGTAGGTTAGGTACCTAACTGCCGAGAATAATAATTACTGTTCGAAAGAAACAGTATTAAACCATTGATTCAGATATACCTCACTAGAATGCGGCGCAACGCCCTCTTTTTTGTTGATATTTTAATGTACCTATGTATAATATAATTTTAAAACAATAATGCAAAGTAACGTATGTATATAACATTGCTATCTTATTGAGCAGATTGAATTTTCCCTTGGTTGCTTGTTTATGTCTCAATGAAATATTCAAAGTTCAAAAATTATGGTCGCCCTACAGAACGAGACACACTCCTTACTAGTTCTAGCTCTTTCGGCTCGCGGTTTTCTTGTGAGTCGGCATTCTAGATACATTTCATTTCATTTCATTTATTTATTTAATCACATAATACATTTATACAAAGGTCTATATAACTATGGCCCCACACTAGGCTCTAGGCCTACATACTACATAGTATACAAGTTCATTGCTTGGCTCCTACGAGACGTCATTTCCACATACTACTTCATTAGGAGCTGCTTTACGAGTTCGGCTGCCTTCGGACCCTTCGTGGTAGTAAAATACTTTATACTTTTAACCACAGATCTTAATCTTGAACATTCTTGAATATGTGAAAAACTTATTGAGCGAAAGAAAGGTCTCAGTGTCTAGCAAGATACTAGACGAATCGTTGTTTATATAATGTATATATTTGTGTATAGTATCCATGTGTGTCCATCTTAGTTATACATATCTCGGCTTATCCGATTTTAATTACTAATTGTTTACTGAATAATAAGAACGGCAAAATGTATAAGCCCAATTTACATAAGTCATATTAGTAAGCAGATAAATAGATTATTCGCATTAGTTTAAAAGTTAATTGATTTAGAGGTTTAGGACATGGGATAGGAGCTGCGTGAGGTCGGGACGACGAATAGCTAGTTTTAAAATTATGTTATTTTACCATGTTCGTTAACACTTTTTGAGGCATGTATTTAATATTTATTTTGGGCCAAGCACATATAGTATTTTAATTTTTACTGATATTTTTGCCTGATAAAAAATTAATGAACAATTTTAAATTTCATCAACATAGTAGGTAATACGATATTTATTAGGTTTCAAATTTCTAATTTCTAACTAGATTATGCGAAATCCATGGAGTGATATTGAACATGCCGCTAGTCAGGCGCAGGCTGCTCGTGTATAATTAATGGACTCATTTGCATGTTATCACACGCTTGATTTACCAGTATTATTCTGCTCTATTGAAAATGTACCTGAGCACTGATTTATCGACCACTCGTCGCGGTCCACTACGGGTAAAACCTAATTCCAGGAATTCCTTTGGACATCCAAAGGATTGATTTAGGACGCGTTTCCTGTCTTCAAAACCCCTGAACCGATGTGGCTCCACGAACTCATTCATATCCTAGCTTCGTTCATCTGTATTCCCAATTATATTGAATCTGATGACAGCGATAACAAATGATTATTTATTGAATAATGAAGTATATAAAGGCATAATGTTCTAAGTGAATTTTATTTAATGTGCAGACCTTAAGTTCTGTCTTTGACGTCTCTAAATGAAAATAATATTTGAAAAGACTGATTTAAAATGGTTTTGAGTGGTTTTTCATGCCTTTTCATCTATTTGAAGAATAAGCTTGCTTTCTTAAAGTTAAATTTTAAAGGTCTTTGAAAACCATTTAGCTTGCGAATAATGGTCACGATAGCCGAGCGGCCGGAGTCAAATTTGATGTGGCTATTGTTATATTACCAGATTTAATAGGATTTTTTTTACTTTGAGACAAGAGTGAAGAATACTCGTATTTAAGGGGAATCCTCAAAGCAAATTTCTATACAAAATGTTTCGGACAAATATTCAAAAAGTACGCCGTATTATAGTAATTTCTTCACACTATTCGTTTCGTCCATGTTTTTTGATTTCGTCAACAAAAAAAGTGAAAGGTTTCATACTTTAATTTAGATTTTATACGTGTTTTAAAATTAATAACTTTTCCACAAAAATATTTTCCGTATTGAATATATGAATATAAATATAATCTATAGCCAGCTCAAAAAAAATATATCAAAGTTAATAATAATATACTTAAATGAGTTTAGGGGTTTAGTCTGTATGTTCATGATGTGTAAAATATCAATTTTACATCATTCTTTTATTAAAATTTTGTTTTCATTTAATGATAAACAAGAAATGTAAATAAATACTTGCGGCTTCTCACGGAGTTCTTCAACCAGAAAAATAATTTAGGCTCGGGGAAGTTTTCTTCGAAAAGCATTTTCTACATAATTGCGCTCTCTTACGCTCCGCATACCGGGCCTTAACATGAACACGTGTGCAAGTAAACGCTTTTCTTTATACTTTGTCAAAATCTTGCTTATTTGAGTAATTTTTTGTTTGTAGTTCCTATTATTGTGGTCATTTGGCATAGTGTACAAGGATTTTCCTTATGGGAGCCATTATCCTGCTGACTGCTATTAGATACAGTGCGATCAAAATGTGGCCATTTTGTTATGCCATCCCGATTCCTGTTCTGTCCGACGGGCCCTTTTATCACTCTTCCGTCATCATTACACTATTTTAACTCACGCACGACTCACTACATACATTCACTTATTAATGTTTATGAAAGTATGAGAGAGGATGGTTATATGTTTGTTCTCATTCCGTTTTATATTCTATTCAATGCATTTTTGGGTTAATTTAAATTGTAGTTTTATATTCGAGTATGTTCTTAGCTATGTTTTTTCTTTAACGCGGAACGTAAATGTGTCCGGGAGGAGGGCGTTGAGACTGCTACACAGTTTTATAACTTTGTTGTCTCACCGTTTCTACTGTAATATAGTTCCTATATGTAATTGTAATGAATAAATAATTTTTAATTTTTGAATTTTGAATATGAACAGTAATTAGCCGCGGACTGGCCTTTCAGTTCCTATCCTTTTAGTTACTATGTTTATTTCGCTTGCAATTTCGTTGTAGTGATAATACAGAAAACAGTAAGATGAAGCAGTAAATAAGCATTTGCAAAATTGCGTCAAGGCTAGTCGGATCTCCATCCGTGGCCGGAGCCAGTGCCTTCAATATATTTTCGTTAGTCGAGTCGAGTGTCGGGCTCTTATTTATTGCGACTCGCTAATGCGAGAATTTTAATAAGAATTTAAAACGTAGCTTAAAGTTGCCCTTCTTGCTTTTGCCAACATTCAGAAAATAACCTTGGAAATAAGTTTTAATCAGCTGTAAGAAAACCCCGAAAACCTGCAGTAACGAAGGCGTCACTGCTCATAGGTCCGGGCTGAAAACCAGCGTTGTCCTGCCTTCTCTAGGTATCTAGATTGTTGGGTACCTAGGCATTTCAGGACGACAATATGCTGAGACCGGACCTATTGGTCTCCATGACTTAAGGCATACCTAGTTATTTATGTATTATTTATGTTTAATGTACCTGCTTACATTTGTAGCTATACCTTTTTAGAGGAGCCAATAAACAAATTTATTTCTTTCTTTCTTCTTTCAGTAACCTGTAATGTTATAGTGTTTAAGCTTACAAAATATATCCTATGGCCGGTAAGTTCTTGATGTGTATTTGTTGTCCGTTGATATACCTTCGAAATAAGTTTTAATCAGCTGTCTGAAAACCATGCTACGTGACCTATGTATATGTAATAGTGTTAAGCTTACAAAATATATCCTTTGACTAGTTGGTGTCCGTATCTACGGAATACTATCTAGTATCTTTGAAATATTTTTTTAAGATTATAATAAATTATGCACCTACATGTTTATTTTGCATTGTAGATAAAGACCAAAACTTTTCTTTTCGGGCAAATACTAATAAAACTCAAAATTATTTATGCATTATCTTTTTATTTATTACTTTATTTATTTAACTTTAAACTCATAGTTACATTTAATATCTTATAGTATATGCTATAAAATATATACTAATCCCAGTGTCAGTCATGCGTAAATAGTTTTTTTTCGGTCCTACGTTCTCACAACGGTGAAGGAAAACATCGTGAGGAAACACAAGACAGATAAAAAAAAAGTTCTACTGCATGTGACATCCACCAATCCGCATTGGGTCCGCGTGGTGGATCAAGACCCATTCGCTCTCCTGCTGAGAGTTGGCCTGAGTCCCAGCAGTGGGAAAATTATGATTATTTAATCTTAAATTAAATCGTTACTTTCGAATCGTAAATGTCTTTTCTTGTGCGTCTTGTACATAGCATACCAGCGTTTAGATTGGTTATCGATAGTCTACGGAGACTTGAATTCATAAATAAATTATATGGCAGGTCAGCCATCTTGGCACGACTTCTCTCTGTAGTGCGTGCGCAGTGTGATAATATCTGCACTTCGGCTTTGCCTTGTAGTTAAGACCTTAGATCTTCATCTATGCGAAATTATAATATCATAAGCTGATGTCGTCAGTCTGCAGCGTGCAGGACCGACCTAAACGTAGACATCAAGTACTTTCGTACAACTCTATGGGACCTGGAGTCAATTTAGAAAGAAGAGTGTTCAACTACTCACGCCATCTAGCATGGAGTAGCCGAACTGCCTCATCAATCATCATCCTCAGCCATTATCAGCCTACTGCTGGGCATAGGCCTGCAGTCAAAGAATAAGCTGTAGTGCCGAATGCTCAGCATGCTCAACTCCCTCACTATCGGAAATATATCGACGAATATTTTTTACTGCTTCAGAAACTTATTTCCATGCTCCAGAACCATCAAAGAGACATGTAGCGATTTAAGCAAATATCGGATGTTCTAACAGAATGCTTATAGCACCGCCAATCTTATACCAGACAACGCAGACCGACATCTGTGGTTCAGACTACGCAGACCGACATCTGTTTTAATTACATAAATCCATGCTTTCTTCGAGTTTTATTTTAAAGATCGAGTGGACCGATGATCCAGGTCGCATGCGTTAGTCTTTCTCAACTATTCAGATGTCTCATACCTGTGATTTGTTCCAATTTTCTGAAAAAGCTGAAGAAAGCGCGGTAATGGCTAGCCGGTTGGCGGTCGTACTGATTTCCCGCGGGCCACAACCACCACAAATAACATTCGCTACAAATTGAGCACTTTAGAGTATCAGTCTACGAACAGCTTGTGATAAAGAAAAGCTAGGCTACGACGTTTTCAGGAACTTGGATGGCTGGGTTCTGGAAAATATCACTTGTATACTCAGGGGGCAATGCAGAATGCACCGTGCGAAAAGAGAGCATAAAACCGGTCGTTGCATGTCAACTTTACATTCTCTGTCTGTAACAGTTTTGAAGTACTTAAATAAATAATAAATTACCGTACATAATTTATTAAATAATAAGAAAATCTTAATAACTATAATTTTAGCAAGTTTCGTCTTATTTTACTTCCAATGTCAAAGTTGAAACGTTGCTGTTGCTTATTTTGAGAAGATTCTCCCCTCGGTTCGTTATTTTACATTCTGCAATCGTTTTCGGCAAGTACGTGTAGCAAACTAGAGATGCGCATAATATTCCTACGTTGTAGCAGGATTAGCCTCTATGTAACTCAAAGTCCTGTGTAGTACTGTTTAGACATGGGCAGGCGTTGTCCTAGCCACGTCTCGACAATGCTGGTTTACATGAAAAAAGTTTCACTCTAAAATATATATATATATAATGTGCACTAAACAAAACAAAAAACTAAGTAATAGGTACCTAGGTAAAGAACAATAGTACAGTCGGAACTCTAATAGTATTTACATGCAGCTTATGCCGCATGCCGTGCCGGTGTTCTCCTGTGATTAAACCACTCACATGCGCACAGGCCAAGTTAAATAATAATAAAACAATTTGACTCAGAAAATAATATAATAATAATATATGTAAACCGTAAACGTTAATACCGTAACCGTAATGTTGTTTTCCCAGACTTGTTTCATTCCCTGCAAGAATGATGCACATAATTTTTCTATCAAGCTTCACGCAGTTTCATTTTCTAACGTCACATTTTACGGTGACCCATCTCTAGAGGAAAGCGTTAGTTCACGAAACAGAATAAAGTTTATATTGCATTTTGAACGCATTTGTGCTGCAAAGGGGCTGACTCCAAGCCACCGACGTACACAAAATGTACTTAGATACAATGTATTTTATGCGAGAATAAGACGATTTGGTGCTTTGTCTGACGCTTTGGTGCTTTTTCCTTCAGAACTTTAGTTTTATCTATGACTAGGATCATTGCAATGTTTTTAATCCAGCTAGTTTTAAATTTTAACCGTTTGGGAATGAATCAAAGATATTAGTTACAGATTTTGATTTTTTAATGAAGATCTAAGGACGTTAGTCTTTTTATCACAAAAAAAATATATGAATGTACATGTAATGAGATAAAACACCCCAAGGGTGCAATGTTGCGAAAAATATTAAAAAGAAAAACACTTAAAACGACTAGGTTGATAAGTAATAATATTTCATTTAAATGTTATATTTCTCGCAAATTACAGTTTGAACGCTTTAGAGCCATTATAAAATCATAAGTTCTGGAAAAGTATCGAAGCACGTAGTTACCAGCTAGACTGTCTGCCGCAACCTCCCCGTGTCTGGGTCTCAACCCCCTAATGAGTTCTGCGAAACTTTCTGAAAAACTGTTCAATATGGGTCCTTTGAGCCAGCTACATTTTAACTTTCAAGATTAAAAGCCCTTTGAAATACGGCTTGCAGGTGCTGCTTTATAAAAACACCGGGGTTTTTATTAAATAATTATAAAAATGGTAAAAAATATTTTATGTTATGAAGTATTGGAGTTGCCCGAAGCTCTGTAATTTTTTTATGAAATAAAGAATCAGTTGTTAAATTTGGCTTAAATATCGTACCTAAAGCTTTTGTCGTCACTTCTTCGTTTTATTCCTTCCAAACCGCAAAATTAGAACAACGAAATTACCTTCAACCGCGAAACTCCGACGATACAAATATCCAACAATACGACTGTACAATTTATAGCTACAATAACACTCCGTCGTCACACGAAAGCGCCGAAATTTCATAAGGCTAGCTAACATACGTGCCTTTCGTGCCTATAAAAGTAAATCTAACTTAATCGCTCAGGTCGTCGAACACTTAATGAAGTGGGGTTGTACTTTATGAGTTTGACTTGGAGTGGGAGCGAGAAGCAGGATACGGGCCTGAACGACCCCCCTATGGTAGTGCAAGGTTATTCCAAACCTTGCGCTGAAAACTTTGCGGTATATATTTCAGTGTCAATGTCCAACCAAGCTTTCTTTTTTTTTTGTTTATTTATTTTCCATCCAAATGTTGTCTGGAAAAAATCGCTTCCTAGCGATAAGACCGCCCATTGTACTTTTTATTTTTTTATGTTAAGATTTAATCATAAGTTCTGGTGTACAATAAATTATTTCTATCTATCTATCTATCTGGTATGTATAGTCGGCTCTGTAATTGTCTTTACACCTAGCTTACGCCGGTGTTCTCCTGTGATTAAACCACTCACACAAAAACATAATGTGTGTGCGTGAGTAAACTACTAATGTGAGTAAACCACTTACATACACACATATACAGATAAATAGTTCAAATTCAAAGTACGGTGTTGGTAACAATGGTTTTTACAAAAAAATAAAGAAAAACAGATAAGTTATTACTACATACGAACTACTTAGTAATACAATATTATAAAAAAAAACGAAGATATACCCATAATATAAAATACAAGTGACTGGCGTAAGCTGAGTGTAAAGACAATTACAGAGCCGACTGTACACGTTTCTAGGAATATGTGCCAAGCAATAATGATACGGATTGCAATGACACTATCAGATCATGATTATTTGCTGCTGAGTTCTATCATTATTTTTGGCTGAATTAAATCGTAAATTGGCGCGTTAGTCAGCACTATGAAAGTTTTAAGCATTTACTGTTTTTTGATCCTGGGCTTGACTTGCGAAAATTCGTAGTCAGTACCTACCAAGAAGCAAATGTATGTTATTCCTCATATCAGGTATCACCTGCGCTGTGTATATCATTAATGCACAATTATCTACTTATCGATGATCACATAAATTTAAAACGACGTTTTGATGCTCTCGCATATCAATCAGATGAAAGTTAAATTATAGATTTAAGGGGAATCCTCAAGGCAAATTTCCATACAAAATGTTTCGGACTAATACTCAAAAAGTACGCCGTATTATAGTAATTTCTTCACACTATTCGTTTTGTCTATGTTTTTTGATTTCGTTATCAAAAAAAGTGAAAGGTAAGGTACTTTAATTTAGATTTTATACGTGTTTTAAATTTCACCCTACTAA
The DNA here is from genome assembly GCA_932526365.1 of Lobophora halterata. Classification (NCBI taxonomy): domain Eukaryota; kingdom Metazoa; phylum Arthropoda; class Insecta; order Lepidoptera; family Geometridae; genus Lobophora; species Lobophora halterata. The sequence continues at coordinate 11,188,390 of OW052002.1, forward strand.
CTTAAAAACACGTTTAAAATCTAAATTAAAGTATGAAACCTTTCACTTTTTTTGTTGAGGAATCAAAAAACAAGGACGAAACGAATAGTGTGATGAAATTACTATAATACGGCGTACTTTTTGAGTATTTGTCCGAAACATTTTGTATGGAATTGGATTTGAGGATTAGCCTTAATCCAAAATATTTGTTATGGCAAATAATTATGGTCTCAATGAGGGAAAAGGTTACAAAGAATATATGTTTACATATTTCTCACATAACTGATTAATAAATTAAATTACTCCACTCACATCACTCTAATCCAGCCTTTCAGGTTTAACGCCTTGTAACGTTCACCCACCACGTAATTAGAGGGCCTTACTGAAACGTAAACGTAGCGGTTATGTCTCACGTCTCTCACCAAAACGGGTTCTGAACCTTATCAATTGAGAATCTAACCCCAGAGTAAAGCTGTATTACTATAAGGTAGTTGGTGTCCGCGGTTTCGCCTCTTTGGTACCGCAAGAAAAATTTAACCTATGTCTAATTACTAGTATTTCGTGACCTACGTTCATATCTGCTGAAAAAATTAGAGGAAGCCTGAAAGTAGCGCCAGTGACAGATAAGTTTAGGTACACCTATATTCAGTTTAACTGCCTACTTCTTTTAAATTGATACGTTGTCATTTGTTAGGTATTTTGAATAAAAATTACGTAATTATTTAACTGTCAACGCGGGAAATTCGGACATAGGTCTGCATAGGACACAGGTTATCGTGGTATGGGCATGTGATGCTGAGGGATAAATGCCATGTCTCTAGAAGAGTGTTAAATATAGTAGTAAAGGAAATCTAAAGAAAAGATGGATGGACTGTGTGAAAGAGGGTATGAACAAAGCAGGTGTTAGTACAGAGATGACGGCTGATAGAGACGAATGGAAGAAGTCATTTGTGCCGACCCGACCCCACCTAACTATGGATGATGATCATGATTATATCTACTGAAACTCAGCCGAATTGATCCTGTAGATTCATAATCAATTTCAACTCTTCATGTTAAAACTGTTTTTTGTTCACTTGATATCATCCTGCCTGGCCTCTTTTATCGATTTTCTCCAAACAGTTTGATAGTTTTTCGATGGGTATTGAAACTTCTTTATGTCTCGATTATCATAAACTTTTATTCGCCGGAGTAAGGTTTTAGAATCAATAAAATAAAATAACCCATGTGTACGCTAGACCAAGACTTGCGATGGGTAAGTATTGGTTAAAAATGCGAAAATAATCAAATTTTATTTTGTGTTCTGTTCCGATAGCTTAGCAAACGATGCCTCTAATAGTACCCAGTTATTTTTGTGGCCTTTTATTCGTATTTGGAGGCCTCCACGAGTTAAAAGTTGAATTTATACAACCAACGTTGAATTTATACATCCACAAAACGTTCGTGTATTAGTTATTTTAGCCTCAAAGGAGCGCTCAGCTCTCAATTTATCCATGCTTGGGGTAAAAGTGCAACCATTTTCTAAGTAAGCAAGCACCCATCTTCAGGCTAGCTTTACTTTTCATTACCTAGACGTAATACCTGTACTTAGGCTATGACTTAGGTAGTAAAAAGTTTGTTACCTTTTTACATTATCAATAATTCAATGCATAGCTAGTTTTCTTTGTTTTAATTTCTGCGATGCGTCAAATGGAGGACAGATGGGAATAGAATAGTTATATCTGTCCCCCTATTGGTCACAGGGGGACAGATAGAACTTTTAAAATTATAAGTTCTATCTGTCCCCCTATCACCAACGGTGGGACAGTTATAACTTTTGAGTCCCATCTGTCACCCTAGGCGGACAGAGCAGGGTGACAGATGGGAATAATTCGTGAAAATAGCTTTATTATATATTTTTAATAGTCCTTAGTAATTTCATGCATAGGGCATATTTGTACATCACGAGTTTAGCATACAACTACGCAAAAGAAAACCTTTTGTTGTTTGAATGAACGTGATTTTTTTTTTCTTTTGTAGTTACATATTATTACATTTACGATTTATCATATAAATAAACCAAATTCTACCTACTAGGTGATTAATCAAAGTCACAATCATTTTTGCGTTTCCTAAAGGGTTGGAATATTGCGTGCAACCTCTAGGGCTGTCGACAAAATATTAAAGCTTGAGTACGCTCGATATTTATTTCATTCCTGAACCAGAATCATATTTGTCCGCAATAGAGTTGTAGTACCTGATCACAAAAAATATATAAAAAAATTGGGTGTCTGTAAAGTTAGTTTACGGGCGATAGTTTAACGTGACAACGTCATAACAAAACATTGATTGCGTAACGGGACAATGAGCGTTACCGGACAATGACGTCAACGTTTTCGTGAATGCAGCCGGCGTTCATCGATTTATTAGACGTAGTCACGTCAAAAAATAGTAATATAAATGAGCCCGTATCGCCCATTGTAGGACAAGAGCATACCTTATTTCAGCTGAAATTATAGATCTGGTCTACGGATATTCCCTTAACAACTTCCCAGTCTCATATGAATCATCCTTTGTAATATCCTATAAGTAGTTGAGATTTGTAGCAGACTTTCACCTCAGAGCCGACGATAAACCCTAGCGCCCTAACCGGAATCGATGGCCAGCGGGCGTCGACCGCGGCCCCACGTTAGCCCCACCACTGTATAACCAGTAAACCAGTTGCTCCACTCCATATCGCTCAGACTTACACGATGAATCGCACAATACTACGCTTATCATATTGTATAATGGACGCTACGCAGTGAGCTGATGCGGGGCGTAAGTTCTTTAACTAGTCTGTCTATAGCATCACATCAGCTCATCTCGCATCAGCTCACTGCGTGACGTCCATTGTATAAGCGTAGTATTGTGCGATTCGTTATGTATTTTTTTAACTATCCTATAGGCCTGCTTATCAATTAATTAACTTGAAATTTTAGTCTGTAGAATGTCGATACATTGTACCAGATCGAATTAAATATGACCCGGAAAGGGATATTTTTGGCTATGAAAAAATTGGCACCGTGTGTTGAACCCTTATGTTAAAGAGCTCTTGATATTGTAACACCATATTATTCTCTTCACTTTCAAATGTGCGGCAATAACATCTTATTTTAGGCGATTGAGCAAAAAATGATTAAATAAAGTTGTGCTACTGTTTACTAACATACTCACGGCTCCCGCGGCGATGCCGATGCTATCACAGTTCGATCGCTCCCGCTACCTGCTTTGTGTGTGAATGAATTACTGCTGTTGTCCGCTAAATGGCTGCCGGGTTCAGGCCAGACTAACTGGACTCTAGTCTAAACGATAAGCAACATGATTGTTGCTATCTAGTATCCTATTAATTTTATAAATGCGAAAGTTTGTAAAATTTGGAATAGGTAGGTATAGTTTAAGACCCGGCGAAGGACATAGTAGGCTATTTACAAGCGGTAAGCGCATAGATCAATTGTAAAAAGTACACGAAAGTAAGACTGCGGTTTGAGCTTGAAACCTTTTATACGTTTTATCGTTATGTACCTAATTCTTATGCAAACAAAAGGTCCCACTATGTAGTCTTTAATTTTAAGCTCGAAAATCATTGAGACAACTTGTGTCAGTTACCATCCTCCTTTGCACTAATTTTGGAATAAGTATGTATTAAGATACGTAGATTTTTCAGCACGACTCGATCGAATAATTCTTTTGACTTCAGTACTCTACCAATTGTAAATCACGTTGCGAATTGCGAAGAAACGATCCAGCCAGATAGTAAAATAGATAAAAACATTAAAGATAACTCAAAAAGTAATAACTGGGGTCATTGAAAATGGCATACTTATTTGATAAAATGAGCGTTTTCTGACTCGAATACTAAACTGGGCAGCCCATAGAGTGAGTCAGTCGTTTTCCATGCCAATTTCCCATCGGCGCGCGGCGGGGAAGCGGATAGATTGAGGATGTCCCACCGTTCCTATCTCTACTTTACCTACTCATTTCATTTAAGTCTGTGACCTTCACAGCTTTAACCCAGCAAAGCAGTAAGCCAAATAATAATATAACGATTTATTTCAGGCAACTTAATATTAAAGAAAAGCAATAGGCCCATAGAAATATATACCTTACAGACTAACATACATACAGTACAACATAGGATTTTTTCTTCGTCGTGCGAGGATCATCTTCTTGTGCTTAGCTGGTACCTCCACCATGAAAGTTTTGAAGTTCGTAGTCCGTTGCGTTGGTTGCAAAAGACGGAAGGGACGGCTTGGCAGAAGCCAGGGCATAAATATTAATGACTTGCGATTGAAATGATTTTTAAATGTCGAGAAAATTATGAATTTATTTTCTTCGTTTCTCTCTTCAGTCTTCAGATTATTTTTCATGTGAAGTAAATAAATTACGAAGGCGGCGTAAATCTTAGTAGGTAATACAATTTATGGGTGTCGGAAAAGTGAATTATTTTGGCTTCTTGCAATTTTAAGGTTTTCTTCCGTAATTAAACACAAAAATATTTTTTCGTAAACTGACGGTTTTATGATCACTTTGTACGCAATAAAATGCGCTTAAAACATTGCGTCTTTAATATCTTACGAGTTCCATTATTGCGGGGAGTACTGGGAAATGAAAAAAGCTTTATTATAGAGATGAAGCATCACAAAGGAGGCTGTTCGTTATAATGGAGTAGTGGAGCCGCTCGCTGACAACGCAAAAGAACTCAAAGCAATGCTCAAATACAACTGAGAATCATCATGAAGTGCTAGTTAAAAAGAAAGAATAGAAAATTGATTTTACTTGCCAGAAAGACATTTAAACATTAAAACATTTAGGTAGGTATTTCCATTAAAACTAGATTAAATAAAGTATCTGAAACACATTAACAAATTACAAAATAAAAGCGAAACAAAACAAACTGCAAATTATGAAAAAAAAAATAGAAATTGAACAAAGTAACCTACATAAATTATGATAGTACTAGCTGGTGCCCGCGACTTCGTCTGCGCAGGCCTGCCTGCATCTTTATAAATTGTAGCCTATGTGTTATTCTGATGTATAAGCTATATTATTGTAAAGTTTCATTAAAATCCATTCCGTAGTTTTTACGTGAAAGAGTAACAAACATCCATCCATCCTTACAAACTTTCGCGTTTATAATATTAGTAGGAAGTAGGATATTTATGTCGCTGAGTTTCTGGCAACAAATGGACTCAACTCAGCGTTTTGTTGGATAGACAGGTTAGGTTTCCCCATCTATCCAATGCTGGTTTTCAGTTGAGCTTACTACTAACTTAACTACTACTTCAGAAGTGATAGGATAAGAAATTTGTAAAATCAACCAAGAACTAGTAACATAAGCCATTCATATGTATGTTCGAGATTAATTTGTACCCATTACTCGTTTTTTTTCTTCACATTAACATTTCAGCTTCATGTGTAACTCTTTTTTACATAAAATTAAATTATTATTTACGTCGTTTAGGAAATAAATTACGTTTAACCGCAGGCCAGTGAACTCCGTTGCGAAATAGTTATAATTTCTATTCTACTCGTAACAACAATCATGAAACGCGAGCAAAACGTAACAGGATAGTTAAAATTTCCATCGAATAGCTCAGAAGCTAGGCTTATTATTTTTTTATTCATCTTCAGTAATTCAAAAAGTCACGGGGCTTTCAAAGAAGGACAGTTCTTTACCATAAGGCTTATTTAGCCCTTCCATTTCAGACCTTTTGAAAGCCACACAATATGAAATATCTCTGTGATTACCTTTTAAGAGTAATACTTATATTAATTTACTATGTCTTGCGTTAAACCGTTGCTGTTGTTCTATCGTGTGGTTCTAGTAACTAACATGAATAAATATTTTTGAATTTAATCATTCGAGGTATAAAAATACCAGTTCCTGATCTAGTAGTTTTGCAAATTCTAAAGCAGAACTAAGTTAAGCAATATTGATTAAACTGTAAACTGTTATCGGTCGTTATGTTTCGTTAAATTCGTTTTATCAGCACTCCACTGCTGCTGTAACTGTTTTTAACTGCCGCAGATATATCTGACGTACTTTACCTTTTAAGTTTTATGGCCGTAGTACCACAAAGTACAAACTAGAAGTATTAGTATATATACCTACACCACAAATGATTAATTACCTAAAAAACTTAATAGACAATGCAGAAGAGGTACTATACGTTGTATCTGTGCATTCAGAATTTTGGGTTTCTACAAAATGACAGAGTGTCAGTGGCGCGAGTGCGGCGCCCGAGCCGAGCTGCAGCGAGCTGGCTCGAGCTAGGTACCCGGGTTTGCCAAACGATGAATGAAACTAAGATTTATTATTAAGTAATGGTACCGACTGACGCAAGGCCATAGAAAAACGACTAACGGTAACAGTTTTCCAATTTTTATCATATTTTTTTTGACGTAGAGTGTGTTAAGTACAACTGATTATTTGTTATTTTTTTTATTTATTGAAAAGACCAACAGCTACAATTTTAGGTTATGGGTATCTTAACTAAGTTTTGTATAAAACAGCCAATAACAAGTCTCTCTTATTAGGTAGGTAAGTAAATAGTCCTACACAATAAAAATTAACTGAGTTCTAATAACAAATGAATCATAACAGTTTTTGACTTGCTAAATGTTTTAGAATAAGTATGTAGTACGTAGCCGTTCTTAACACTGATTATGTGTATTTTTTTTCTTGTGATAAAAAAATGCGGTCGATTGTATAGTATAAGATATACAACGAAATTTGGTCGAAAAGATTTATAAATCTCGAAAATATACGCCTAGGTGTTCTTATTTCTTTGATACCTATAATCGCAATAAATGGGATAAACTATAATAAATTGGGGAAGGTAACGTACGTGGGCAACTACATCTTATATCTGGTCCATTTTTAGAACAAAAACGATTCGATTTATCAGATACTACTTGTTATTATTTCTTCCCGTGGCCTTTTCTAGATGTTGATAATTATTGATTGGATAAAATGTACCTATAATTCAAGTTGGGAGGTCCATTGTCGTGAGGCATCCCCTGCAGGATGCCGTTCAGATGGGTACTAACAGTGTTAGACATTCTACCGCAAAGAAGTAATGTGTTAGCATTACTTTGTTCAGGTTTGAAGGGCACTGTAGCTAGTGAAATTATTGGACTTTCGAGACTGACCATCAAATCTCTCAATCTGGGACGAGCGCTTTACCTGTGTTTCACTGATCTATGCGAATCAAAGTCCTGTATAGCACTGTTTTGATTTCATGATCAAAACAGTGCTATACATCAATCATGAAATCAAAACAGTGCTATACATACCTACTCATGTAGGCGTGATCTCTTACCATCATTTTCTATCTATCAGGAGAGCGCTACGTTCGACTCTTTCCATATTCACATAAAAAAAAGTCTCCCGAATTTCATCCCCATCCGCGCAGTATTCCCCGGTATATGCTCCCGTAGGTCGTGTCGTGTACCTGTTACCCCATGGCATCCCCCGGGAAGAGCGGCTACTTCCGTGTTGACTCGCGTTACCTTGTTTTATTCATAAATATTTGGCCTGAGCCGGGATTGAAACGTACTCATTTACTGACTGTTTGAACAGCGAAGATTTGGTTGAAAACGTGCCCTGATTCTTATGTTTTCATACGCAAACGCGATCCGTTTCAGGAAAAAACGGTGTTCTCTTCTTTTTTAGTCTAAAGCCTCTATGACACAGAGCTAGTTTACAAGCTACAAGCTAGCGAGTTCGCTTGTAGCTTGTAAACTAGCCCTGTGTCATCGACGCTATACTAAAATTATAATATGCGAAAGATTGTGAAGATATATGGACAGATTGATGGATGTTAGTTCCTTATTCACGCTAAAAATACTGAACCGATTGACTTGAAAATAGTATGAGTATACATAGGCGAAGCCTTAGGCAGAAGCTAGTTCTAAAATAATGAATGAATTATTTATTTTTCTCAAGTATGGTAAGTAATTTTAAGCTTAATCTTCTACCAGCTGATGAATTCCGGAAGTAAAAACATTAAACCTGTCATTTACACCCAACACAGCATTCTCATTTCCCGGCAACTTTAACCCTCGTAATTTGATAGCAAAAACCGACAACTATTTCCTTGCAAATACAATTTTACCTATCGGAAAAGCGTAATGGTTGTTGATACCCCCTAGCCTTCCCCAGCGCATGCGCGACCAACGCTACAACGACGCAGTCCTACGTCTCGCTCCGACCGTAGCACCCGCTACGCCGTTACTCGTAGCACCAGCAGTGTCGTAGCTACAAGTCACACTACCTAATAGCGAATTTATAGTGATTTAAACTAACATTACCCTATAGTGATTTGACTGACACTCCAGTGATATTGTCGGTGCAGTGATTTTATACAAGGTTGGCCTGGATACGTAATGCTGTTGCTGTGCTGTTTGTGATGTAAGTTTTCTTGTGTAACACGAGTCTTCACTCATTCTACAATGTTTAAATTCCTTCACGGGTATAAAAAATTAATTAAAGGAATTAAGGATTTAACTCTCCCTCTTTGAAAATTTAATTTGTCTAATTAGTTCGGCGAATTAATGCCGTCCTTTGCGTCTTTGATTGAGGTCGCAAACAAACGCTTGAGTGGATTACAGAATCGTATTTAATAAACTGAAGTTCTTTCACGGCACCATAGAGTATATATTTTCCGTAATGACTTGCATTAATTGTTACGTGACTTGAAATGCTGTAATAAATTGGTTAAATTTCAAATAGAATAGAATACGTTTACGATATTAATTACTCAACCGCAAGGCTTTGATATCAAGGCGAAGGCATTCGAGCGTAGAGAGAACTATAACAGTGACGCGATGAGGTATTTTTAGAGACGCGAGTCGCGTGTGGCTGCCTTTGTTTTAGGCGCAGCCCTGACGAACAATCGCACTGTAGCTTCTGTCACAAATTCAAGGGAAAATAGTCTTTTTAAACACAGCACAGGCTGTGGTCTCTGAATGGGCCGTCTTTTTCTTGGCAACTGAGGCGCAAAATCATATTATAACAGGCTAGGGACGGTAGTTCAATCAACATGCTTGGTTTCATATTTCCACATATTACATTGGTCTACATTGATAGCCGAAGCGAACTTAAGGCCGGCAGTTTTCAAGATTACCAAAGAAGTCAAGCAGTAATAAAATTGGTTGCCTACGGATGAAAATTAATCGGTATTGAACGACCCACGACCCTGTTTCTTATCGGGTGTATTCGGCGACTTTTTAATATTTATTTCATAAAGAATTCCGTTTCGTAAGCGACATATTTTAAAGTGATATACTGTGCTTTATTGTGTCGCGACGATCGCGTGCACCACAACCATCGTGTAAGCCGACTGTGAAGGATTTAACATAGGTATTTCTCGAGTTGTGAAAATGAACGATTTTACGTATTCTCACTAATTTATTCAGCTATGGAAAGCCCGTGGTTGAGGTTTGCGGTATCGATTCGGAGAAAAGGAACTTTAAATATATTTCGACAATTCAAAGCTAAGTAAGAATTCGAAAACCCAAAACTTTTAATGAAGTTGAAACTGAAAAGAAATCTAAACCATTTAAGAGCGATGTTGAGGAACCAAATTGTTTTGTATAAGATAAATAACCGTTTATCACTCGAAGCCAAAGTTTTTAAAAAACAAGAAAACACTTTTTTTTTTATGTTCGTAATATAGTAACCTAATAACAAAGAGTTTTATATTGAAGACTACAATAATTATTATTATCATTAATGTAAAGACTGGACACACAATGTTCTAAAATCCCTATAAGTAAAAAATAGGCGCTACCCAATTTAACGTAAAAGTTCTCTTGCAAATCCGACAGTATATGAGTCAGCATATCTCCAAACGAATCCAATTTATTGTCGAGGGATCTTCCTTTCCGGCGGGGAACAGTTCGATAATTAGTTAAATGACCCTCCCCCACGGCTGGGAAGAATCATGAATGGAATAACAAGAGGAAAATTGCATTTAGGGAGGAAAAATAAAGCGAGACCATTGGGGTAACAGTAGACAAGGGGTGCCTCAAGCTCGACTTTGACATTCCACAACACGTATGATAAGGGATTCATGCCGACTTGCACCAAACTATCAAAGTTCCTAAGCAATTACTTTTCTTGCTTGCCAGTTCTTAACTGTCCAAATTCAGACTGTTAAGAACTGTCAAGCGAGTTACGTAATTGCTTAGGAGCTTTGACAGTTTGGTGCAAGTAAGCATCAGAGCCTTAAAACAGCTCTTAAAATTTGGCTGTCTTGAAATTTACAATCTGGGCTTATTCTTACCAATTTTAGGCCGACCCAGTTGGTTTAGATAAAAAAATTAAATAGTTTTTATTGTAGAGGCCTCAAATCAACATGAAAAAAAAAATTCAAACTAGTTTAGATTCTCAATGTTAAAATATCTTTGTTCTGTTACACCTAATTTTACTTTGCTACTACCAAAGTCATAACAAAGGCCTTCCGACAGCTCTAAAAATAGCCTCCTAAGTCAAGGTCAACCCTACTGTCTCCTTTGTTTAAATATTTATGTCTGTGTGCGTAATATCATATGACCGGTCGCCGTGGTGTGCGTGTACTGATGATGGGGTTTGTAAATCAATTACTGGGGGACATGATTGGTTGTCACCGGCACAGAGAAAGGGGACAATCGTAAGCTGATTAAGAGTACACTCTATTTTAATAAATGTCAAAATTATTGCTGGTCTGGTCTAGTCACCAGCTTATACACCGCATATTTTTAATCTCCAGAAAAGAATACGCATAATAAGTTGTTGTTACAAATATGCTAAAAACTAGAAAAAATCGGGCGATTTTGAAAAAATAAAAATTGGATAACTGTTACTGTTAGTCATTTTACTATGGATTCACGTCAGGCGGTGCCCATCATTGATAATAATTTAAGATTCATTCATCATTTGGCAAACCCGATTATCTAGCTCGTGCCAGCTTGCTAAAGCTCGGCTCTGGCGCCGCACTCTCCCCGCTGTAACTCTGCCACTTTGAAGAAACTGAAAATTCTGACTGCACAGATACAACATAGTCTTCATTGTCCATTAAAGTATTTATGGAAAGTAATTAAAAATTTGTGGTGTAGGTATAGGAACTTTTACCGGAGACTAACTTATAAAATTTAACATTACCTTTGTCCTGCCTTACTATTACACAGCCGGTAATCGCTCAGTTCCCAAGTACTGGTTTTGCTCCTAGTTTCTCTACGCTGAACGTTTCATAACTTTATTGACCTAAAAGTTCAGTGGCTAATTTAATACGAGCCCAATGGATTTTCATGTGAGAGAGAGATCCAGCTGATTACCTGTTATGTGCCAATTCCTTTTAGGCGTGCTTTGTCAATGCAATTTGTCCCTTATTTCCATACGTAACGAAACGCCCGAAGCTGTAATTTGTCTGCCGGCGGCGATCCCTGCTGATTTATCAAAAACAGTGAACGTTGTTGAAGGTTGAGTGGAGTTACGACCTCCATACAGAAGCTTGGAGATGGAGGTTAATACGAAACTCTAAAAGTATGGTATTGCCATTAGATTTAGAATCTAGGAAATATATTCTTTTGGGAATAGTGTTTGGAAAATCGTTTTCATTCAAATGAGAGAAAGACGAAGAGATAAAGTTTGACGAAGAGCTTTATAACTCTCTTGATTAGTATCGTCATTTGATGGTGATGATAGCCTCCACGACGACGTAACCGTCAACAGATACCGAAACCTTGCTTGGTGGCACTTACATCATCAATTTTTTTTCAGCCATTATCATGCCAACGTAGGGCAAAGGCCTCCTATTCTTCCACTCCTTTCGGTTACAGTCGATATCACTTATATATTTAAAAAAATCACGCCTATTTATGTAAAACTGGTAGAGATATTTAAGTCGAAGAATGCACACCCCTCCACTATCTCAAATGCCCTGACTTAAACTCTTAGTACTCTGTGCTTAAACCGATCGTGTGAGTGGAGATGCTTGCATTTTTAGATTAAAATATCCCTATTTACCCCTATACAATGATACTGCTCGCGTAACTATCAGAGCTAGCACGGTACTTCAGCCTGAAGGGCTTTGAGAGTCGATAGGTTATCGTGTTCGATTGTTACTCCCAATGTTGGCTTAGTTAGAGCATTGTTATAACAGGAGATATCACAGATAGAACAAAATTTATCTATCACGCTCATGTCGCTCATGTGATAGAGCTATGTGCTTAAAACAAGTGTATGTGACGTCAGCTGTTGGATGGGTGACCGTTAAGTATACCTACATACACCTAAACGGGGTAATAACGCGATCAAACAGGGTATCTACTTATAGCAAACGATCTACTCTGCCTTTAGCAGACATACACCTTTTTAAAATCAATGTCAAAGGAAAATGTATTTTGATTTTAAACTCAGGATTTAGATATATAGATAGAATATACTGTATTGCTCACCATCTTATTAATAATACATTATTTTGGAAAAATAGAGCTAGGTATTTAATATGGACAATGGGCGGTCTAATGCTAAAGATCGATCTCTTCCAGACAACCTTTGCATGGACTGGATACTGTTGAACATAATATGATGTAAGTAAAGTAAAAATGTAAGTAAATGTTGTTCTGTTTTGAATTATGAAACAGAACGACGCGTAACAAGCCCTGAAATTACAAAGAAATACTTTTCTTCTTGGTACTGCTACAAAGTTCTCTGTCGCATTGTGTTTTCGTCTTTCATATTACTTGTGTATCGGCACTGTTACTTGAGTGACGCAATAAGGAAGGCGTTATAAGTGGGCGTAGCATTGGCAACCGCCCGCAGCTTCTGTTTGCCTTTTCCATAGCAACCGTTTTATTAAACAGTTCCATTACAAGTTAGTATTTCGATTACACAATTTTTAGTTTCAATTCGAATTAACGCAAACAGACAAAAAATATCTGGAAAGCTTTGAGTCGTGGTCCCAATCGCATCTTGGTTTTGACTTTGCGGCTTCATCAGTTGATTTTTGAACCATGGTACGAAAATATAGTTTTAAGATTGTACGTGTATTTATCGCGCTCACCTCTTTGTTTTATTGTCCCGACGACGCTACAATCGAATAACTATGTGTGATAATCGCGAATGTCTACGAAAAACATGCGAAAGTCTCAATTGCTGTCTTTTGAATCTACTGTTCATGCAAGCAGCAATTTGCGTCACGTATTTTGTTTATATGTAAACTTGATTGAACAAATGAAAAGTTTAACCCGTTTATAGCATTGTCCCGGACAGACTAGACATAAAGCTTTAAATCAGTTTTCATCGCCTGTGATGTGTACAATACACGTACAGAGTACATAAGCGGCCGCAGGGCAGACGCCGCCGTCTGTCTACTGGCTTCATTATCCCAGCTGCCTCTGGGTAAATACTGCCGTTGTACCCAGCCCATTGTGTTGTAGAGAATGCTGTTAAATAAATAATCTATCGTACCTATCGTCAGACTGAGATAATTGAGAAACGTGAACAAGATTATGCGATTAAAAATGTATGTAACCAGCTCGTTTGGTTGTTCGCCGATGTTCATCGCTATGTGAATGAAAAAAGGAATTAGCGATACATACGAGAGCTATATAATTAATAATTTTATGTAAATTCTCTTGATGTAGAGCTAGAGATTCATTTAAACATTTTTTGATGTGACTACGTCTAATAAATCGATCGCCGGCTGCATGCACGAAAACGTTGACGTCATTATCCGGTAAGGCTCATTGTCCCGTTACGCTGGTAGTCACGTTAAACCATTTTTTTTTTCTTATAAACTACAATAGCTTTATGTCCGAAACTTTGTTGGTTTTTCTTGTCTTAGAGAGCTTTTACACCCACCAAACTCATTTCGTTTCGCCTGTGCGTGGCTGTCATTCAGAACTAAGCTTTTTATATACATATTGCTTGTGATTTTAAAGGGCCGCATGAACAGTAATGCTTGCGATCGTTAACATGGCCATTGACTCGCCCCATGAGGCGTGGGGTGGCAACCTACTTCGCTGCTCTTCTGCATAAACATGCATGGCTATTACCCACTATGACTTGCTAGTTACTTGTTACTAATGGAATGAACATCAGTTCAGTAGGCTTGTAATAGTTTGATATAATGTTCGTTTACAGGGCTTCTTTGAGATTATCTTATCTTATAATATATTTTGTCTTTAGTTAGGTTCATTATTTTGCTTCTTACTTTGCAATATCTGTTTCGCCAATTGTATCCGTAGTTCAGTATGTACAGTCAACTGCACAGACACGTATACACTCCCAAGCTTTCACAATTATATTACTCTTAATTTTGCAAAGATAAATGCACGCAAGCATTTCAAATTAATGTAGTCCTCTTCCTTGTAGAAGAAGAATTTATTTGCAAAATTAAGAGTATATTACAAATGTAAAAGCTTGGGAGTATACATGTCTGACTGTACTTACATTTTAATATTCAGTGAACTAGATTTCTTCGACTGTGCATATTTGCATTATTGAACATGTATTGCACAAAACATTGGTTCTCGAGTCATTGTTAAGGATGTTTACTGTTGTAAGTATAGAAATAAACAGAAAATCGTTCTATTCAACAGAATACGAGCGCCGTCTGATAACCCAGTACATAGCTGAGTTGTAACCGGGTTTACTGCTGTAGCACACACCAAATTTAGTGTGATATATTATTATTCACTGTTTAACATAAACATTCACAAACTCACACCCCTGCACTAGGATTATCTGTGTCGCAGGTGGCATGGACACATACAAGACATCACAACATTCAAGACCCGAGAACAAACGTTTGTGTTCGTCACACAAATATTTGCCCCGACCGGGGATCGAACCCGGAACACCAAGCTTCGTAGGCAGGGTCACTACCAAAAGCCACGGTGTGTTTATTAATACTTATCCTTGTATACTTTCTCCATCTGTCGAGACGGATGGTCGAGTGGCAGTGTGTTAAACTTCCACGATCGGTGTCGCGGCGCGGGTTCGATTCCCGCTTTGGACAAATATTTGTGTGATGAACATCGGTGTTTATCCTGAGTCTGGGTGTTTTCTATGTATGTTTTTACAAAAAAATAAGTGTTAGAGTGTTCTATCAGTTATCTGGTTCCCATAACACAAGCTTACTTAGTTTGGGGCTAGATGGTGTTGTGTGGAATGTCTAAACATTATTATTATTATTATACTATTATCTGTAAAATCTTATATGATATGCTACATATGTGGTAAATAAATGTTTGTCTTTAGTCTTTTCTCAACAAAAGAAGAACTGTATAAATACTACGAAATGAAAAAATTACTTGGTTTCAATTTATTTTTTTTAAAAGTTGTTTTTTTCTTTACAGGTAAGTGTACCTACAAACCACCCCAGCTTTCCACGAAAGGTAATTTCGCTGAACCCATTTAAAGAGATTAAAAAACCACCGAAGCGTTATATTCTGTAATCGCAGGTTAAGAACCACGGCATGATATTCATCATTGATAAAACGATCACAGAATGAAAGATTAATATACAAGTACGAGTATGTACAGTCAGCTGCACAGACATGTATACACTCCCAAGCTTTTACATTTATATTCTTTTCTTAATTTTGCAAAGACATGCTTTTTCTGACAAGAACTCTGACATGTAAGACCTCTTCATTATTTGAAAATGCTTGCGTGCACTTTTCTTTGCAAAGTCAAGAATGTCAGCTGCACAGACATATATACACTCCCAAGTTTTCACATTTTTATAAATGTATACACATGACATGTATGTATACTATACATGTCTGCAGCTGACTGTACCTATTCTGAAAGTGACACGATTCAAAGTCGATTGAAGTTTGTGTCGACATCTTGTGCCTCGCATTATTAATTTTCCCAACTCTATGTTTTATTATAGGGTAGTAGATCATCAGCGCTTAGTTATAGTTATTCATCTTTGACTAACTAGAGGTTATGTGTTAATAGAAAAAAAATGTTTGGAATTCGCGATGAGGCGCCTTTGCAGTACTGTTCAGATTAAAGGGGAAGTTGGGCAAATTGCATCGTATTGTGCTCCAGACTCAACGGCTTTTAGTTATGCGTTATTTGTTTTTTGCTAAGCAAATTATATGCTGTTATTTCGTTGGTTTATTTGTACGGGTTTCATTGTATGGAAAAAAAATAGTACATGATTTATTTCCATAAATAATGCTGCACAAAAAACATCATAAATAATAATATAAGGATAAGCAACAGTCATTCGATGCTATTCATTTATGTATTCCAGAAATAAATATAATGATTAAAGACCGAAATAATATTAATTATTAAGTATTACGAAAAGGAGATTTATATTTAGATCATTGCGATTTCGCATTGGTTTCCAAGCTTTGGGAAACTCCAACACGATTTAACAAAACAATCAAAAGTTCACCAGTATCCAATGATGATACTTCTTATTTATCTGTGGGTTGACATCGCGCATTTTCCGCGCAATTTCTGCAAAGTAGCGTCTGGGTAGCTCGATGAAAATACTAAATTATGAATGTTGATAAATTCGAGACGCAATTCTGTTTCGAGATCCATCAGCCCTATTACAAGACAAAGATTCCAAAATATAAGCAATGCTTAATGGATATTGCAAATTAGGTTCTTATTCAAGTCCCAATAAAAAAATCTAAGAATCATATTCTAATGTTGAACAAAAGACTGCTCGTAAGTTTATTCAGGTGGAATCGATTTTGCATCGCCTTTCGATTGATTGAGAAAAGGCAAAAGGATAGTTGCAGGTATTGAATACTAAATATCACAGAACAAGTCGTATCAGACAGTACGGGGTCTTAGTTATTTAGAGTCCAGAAACTAATTTGTTACTTGCTGTGGGGTGCAGGAAGATGATGAAAGTACCTATTTTGTTACTTGCGCTATTGTCTTTTCAGGTAATAACCATTTATGATATGACCCCTCCAAAACATTGTATTCGTATAAAACGTATTCGAATTTAGTCGTGCGGCTTTTCAAAAATGAGACATTTGTAGAATAAGCTGCTTATATAAATTTTAAAAAGTAGCGCGACAAGAAAACATGATTTTGAAGAAAATAAGGATTGGAAGCCGTAAGACCTACATCCGCTCAGTCGTAGACGCTGCTGTTTTACGTATAAAAAAATGTAAACTTTACTCTATCATCGTTTCATTTGATACTATTGAAATGGAAACGCCCCAATAAGACCATTTCCTAAGTGTCATTACTGCAGACAAAGTAGTCTTTTGTTAATAGATTCAGACATTTGCATAGACCTTCGGAATACTTTGTGAATGCTCTAGTTAGAGTTCAATCTGAAGGCTAGGTTTGTCTGCCAAGTGGGCTTACATAAGCAAGGTAGAGGACTGTGACGTTTTTTTTTTCATTACACTTTTACTGCAACCGCAAACGAGTCGCCGACTACATCTAACAGTGGCTGCTACACTTGTCGCTGGTGTGAACCGCGCTACAGCAACAAAATGTATCAAAACTGACAGACGCCGATCACCGGTCAATTTGACCTACTGTTTCTTGTTAATATAGTACACTTGGCCTTTAAGAGGATATGTGAAACTGTCTGAAATGACAGCTGCAGAATTGTAAGACAGTGATAGCGCAATTAGACACCTTACCCCGAGGGAAGAGGTTAGATATAGATTTTTGTCGCTCAAAAGTAACGGACGTAAGCGACAAATGATAAATCATCGTATTGCTTGAAAAGTATTGAATTTATAAAAAAATCCTTTTACATTTATCTAAGTTCTGTGAAAACTCACTCAATAGTATAAAAATAAACCGTAAATATTCTCTAAATTGGGAGGATGGATGTAAATCAGATTTTAAGAGGGCCTATTTCAAAAAATAAATCTATCGAGAAAAGTTTCACCAATCGTGTTTCTGTCTTACATTTATTTAGATTATATCCTCAAGTAATCACTGTATTAACATCAAGTTTGTAAACTGTACCGTTACCGAGTAAGAATGAAACGCAGCGGCTCCAAAAATGAAACAGACAAGATTTATAAATAACAAGTACTCCGTGGTGAACAAGCAATTCATGTCGTGTGTTGTCATGTTCTACATCCTATACCGGTACTACATCCCGTTTTCCTGTGACCTTAATAAAGTCTTGATACGCCGTTCCTTATTTCCTGCAGAATAATATGGTTTGTTATTACTATAGTAAGTAGCTAATTCACTTTCTCGTGGTTTATGAAACAGCTCTTGCTGACCCGGAGTAGGTACCTACCTGCCTCCTACAATATTGTTTTTTAATTAATATACGTTTGTTTGAACTTCGATGGAGGGATGAATGCCATGTCACTAGAAGAGTGTTAGATATGATAGTAGATGAATATATGAGTAGAGTAAGGCCAAAGAAAAGATCGATGGACTGTGTGAAAGAGGATATGAACAAAGAAAGAAAGAAAAAAACAAGTGTTAGTACAGAGATGACGGCTGATAGAGGCGAATGGAAAAAGAAGACATGTTGTGCCGACCCCACCTAAGTGTGAGATTTATCTCCTTTTATTATATCCTTTTTCCTTTTTTAGTTCCTGCCTTTAGGCAGGAAGATGATAGTTCGAACTAACAAGACGCACGTTTTTAAAAAATCAGACTCACAAACAATCTAAAGATTACGATCCAGATAGGTGTAGAGATGCGTACGTGGCATAGATTCTAATCTTTGCCTAATGACCTACGCGGACGGCACAGCGGTGGATAAGTTTTGTTCCATGAAGTTTCTTTATGCCGATTACTTCAATCTCATACCGCGCTTTTATAGGTAAAACCCCGAACTTTCTGATTACACACCACCACCATGCCTCCTTAGAAGAGTTGTTATAAGTCTATTCTAAAAAATCCTGAATCATCCGTACGGGATAACATGCATCCGTCTTTGGAACAGACAAACTTTCAGATCCTTTAAAACCCCTTTTGTCTTTATCCCAGCCATCCCTACGTATAGATTTTGCATCAACAACCCAAATAAGAAAAACTTTTGGCTCTCAATAAGCTTTACGTAGGCTTCTGTTTACTTAAGATAAGAAAACCCAGCTGGAAACAATATAATTTCGGGTGTGATCCCTATGGCCCTAGGAGACGGCTCCTCATTTAGAAACTGTCCAACTTCCAGCGTAAATCAATTCACCTCTCCAATCCCGCGCGGGGGTAAATGAGAAAAACTGAGCATTCCTTTTATTACTTTCATGGGACCGATGACATTTTATGTGACTCCTGGAAAGTGGAAAACTATTGGGCTCGGAAATATGGAGGCTGCGCGGTTTTTGTCGCAATTTTTCAAAGCTTAATCCTCGGGTTTTGTGATTTCTTTCCTTATCTACTTGTCATTGTGTTGCTAAATCAAAAAAATACTTAGTCAATTTTGTTGTGCCAAAAGACGAATTTCCAAGACATTAATTTTATAATTAAGAGTTTATTCATCCATACACTTAGGAATATTTTTTGTTGCAAAGACTTCAAGAGCAAGATCACTCTCCAAACTATAATTCTGATCTTGCTAAGAATACATTTTTGATCCAAATATTAATTATTAGTAATTCAGTTTATAAAAACTTAAACAAGAAACAGTGACTGTACCACAACGTATGATTTAGTAAATATTAAACAATTTTGTATTTTGATAACTTCAAAACCTTAAAAGTAAAGATAAGTTCGTCACGTACTTTTGTACACAGGAATACCGGAAATTTACTTGTATAGAATATCCGTAATGTTTTTGATATTAAGATCTCGTGTCAACTCTTTGATGTGTCTTCCGGACGACTTTTTAAACTACGGCATGTCATTCTGACCTAGAATAATGCTAATCTGATCTGCGCAAAATTATATCTTAACCATACATAGATTATCCAAGATGAGATCCAATTTATTCTGTCGGACTTATAAAACAACTGTTGTCTGATATCAAAGTAAAATAATGTTCTGTCACAAATGATGTAAAAGCTTGTTCTGGGTCGTCATATAAATGGTTTTAATAGCAAAGTGCTTCTTCCACAATATTTTATGGCTCGTAAATATTTCGAAAAAATACTAACACGAAATAAGTTCTAATTCGATTTGTAATTGACACTAATCAATCCACATAATCATCGCGTTTATTGATGCTTGATGTTGTTGTAAATGTTTTAAATTTGTTTGTTGTGGAATCCTTCCCTCAAAGCGAGTAAGTTACAAAATTACGTACGTAAATGCGTTTGCTTTTCCATGAATAATTGCATTATCATCACTTTCTGACTAAATTCTCGAGTTCAACAAGGCCGCATTTTAGGACCATAACTTTTTTCTATGTTTATAAACAATATAGCTCAACATACGATGTGAAGTACTGATAATATCATTAATTCCGTCCCTCCTGACATGTTTGGTTACCTCAGAGAGTCATTATTTGAGAGTCCAGTAATTGTCAACGAGACTATAAACCATTTCGATTGTCACTGTACCGGACTCTGATGAATACTGGCCGCGCGAATGCGACGTGAAATTAGTCTCACATTTCACTGTGATAAATTTAATCGTTTTATTACAGTTTGGATGAAAATGTTGAAATATTCATACTCCTAACCCGTCCGTTTATTGTCGTTTTAGTTGTTGTTTCGATATAAACATATGAAACGCAAAATTGATTAAATCACAATAACAAGAAACAATTAAGGTGCCAACTGAAAATCTTGTCTTTATTCTTTTTTAATATTTTTTTTATATTATATATTTGTTATATTTTTAGTCGACACAATGTTATTAGTAATTCCTATATGACTGTTGAGTATATAATTAGTGTGGCAAAACAGTTTAACCATTCCTTCAACAGATTGCCTGAATGTCGTAATTGTAACCGTGCAATTCCCTTGATCGTTGCCCTCTGGTCATTCCATACGCTATTCAAACAGTCGTTAGCCGGACATTGAAGCCGTTAATACGAATTAACTCACAGCTACCCTTATGATGAAGCATTATGGAGGAAATCATCGATACTTGCAATTTCAGAAACTTAGGCGAAGTTTATACCACTTGTAATGGAAACAAATAAAAATCTATGAAAATAAGAAAATTCGCATTATACCAATATTCGTGAAAAATAGGATAACCTATTCGTTAAATTTTACTGTGATAAAGCAAAAAATGAATATCAAATTATTAGGACTATTAAAAATTAATTTAGTTCTAATGGTGACTAATGATATTACTTAACTGAAAATGTAGAGTTTAGTCGAATATAATGTTAAATGTTATAAATTAGAGGGTTTAACTGAAATGGAACATCCGACTGGACGACCAGGTGATACATTCGCTCGCTGATTAATATCCAGCGCTCGATGTAAGCCTAAAAGCTTGCTTATGCATTTGTTCATCTGATTTTTGAACCTGAATTTGAGTTCAATTTTGAGGATTTCAGATTCTACGTCACTAAAAAATAAATATTTTATGCATATAAAATATTTGGTAACAATCAAAATGCCCAGTCATTTTAAACCATAATATCTCGCTAGCAATTTATATAATGTGGGATACATTTTAGCGATAAGGCCGCCCATTGTAACTCTTAATTCACAAACACTATTATTATTGGTCGTTTAGTATAAGTTTTTGTTTCTATGAATATATTTTTCCTGGTTGTGTCATGAACAGTTTTATCTAATCTAGCACTCTTGTTTCGAAATTTAGCATCGGACTAAAAGATACTAGAAATTGGCTAAATTGAGAAACTTTGTACGGCGCGTTCTTTGCGTACTAAGGCATAGTTCCTTGCTTATACTTCTATGGCTGTAACTTATTTTAATGAAAACACACAAGAAGCATCAGCATTAAACCTGTAAAATTAGCTGAAGGGCCAAACGGCAAGGGTAGGTAAAATGATATTTAGTGCGGCGCCGGCACTCCGCTACTTGACACGGAGGATACTTGACCCGCCCGTTGCTGCATCATATTTTCAACCGACTTCAAAAAAGGAGGAGTTTATCAATTCGTTTTTTTATTTTTTATGTTTTTTACCTCTGAACTTGTTGTACCTAAACCGATTAAAAAAAAACATTCTTGTTTGAGAGGATATACTTTCAGATTAGTCCCATAGAAAATTCCTGAAAATCGGTGCAGATGTTTGGTTTTTAAATCAATAAAACTGAAAAATATAATGTCGTCGAAGTAAACGTTATTGCGTATTTTGCTTCATTGTGACTTTTCAGTGGTGTTTACGGTCACTAAAACAGTCCAATTGAAGGTTGTACTATGTTTTTGTAAAACCTTGATTATCATATTATACTGAATAGTTTACATCAACGTGTATATTACGTGATAGAGACATGAACTTTTAACTGCTGGCTGTCCAAATTACTGAATACTAAACTGGTGCATCAAGTAGATTTAGATGATTTAGACTGTGTGTAGTCTAATGCACGTTCTTTGAGGAGGGTTGGTATATTTTGCTAGTTTTTTGTGAGTAAAACTTGTAGATAATGATATACATAATTTATTTAAATATGAGAAAAACGCGTACTATATTTTTGACGTAAGGTAGGGAAATGAAATGAAATGAAATGAAATGAAATGAAATTGTTTATTGCATGAAGTATGGTATACAGTTCTTAAATTATAATATTTGGTTTCACATACTCCACCGTGTGACGGCGTGTAAAATTTATCATGCATTATATATATATCTAATTTAACAATCTGATTTAATTATATAAAAATAATAATAGGAAATATGAGAAGTAAAATTACGTGATTATAAAACGTTTAATATGTTAATTTAAAGTCATAGGTTATTTTATATTATTTATTCCATACATTCTGTGTTATATTATTTGGTTTTAGTTATTCTGTACATAAACTGCGTCTTTTATGTTTTAGAATGTTCCTGATTTTTTTCATGAGAAAACGTAAAACAAATCATCAAAGGAACTGAATCTGTTTTCCAGTCAGCTGAAAATAATTTAGTAAAGGAAAATATTTCTCTACACTGGCAACTTCGGTATCTTCAAATATTTATCTATTTTCTACCGAACGTTTGTTGGATCTTTAGGAGAAAATTCTCCAGTTCAACGGAGCAATTAGAAATATTTGAGCTGCAGGCTACCGGTCCAATAGAAACTGCAAGCTCGTTACGTGCCGGAAAAAATAGCTGAATACCAAGTTGTTGTTGATAGTGACAAATTGTAGGTTTGCATGAGGAATATCTAACCTCTGAAATACTCTGAAAGGGAATTAAGGCAGTTTTAAGGCCCGCGTCGCTATTCGCTCGCATATTTGTACGTTGTACAATTTATAAATTGACTGAGTATACATTTTAGAAAAGTAGAGCGGTGAATTTGTTACTAGTATATTTTTTGTTTTGATATGTTTTATTATTACATATTACATTATGTACAGTCGGCTCTGTAATGATCTTTACACCCAGCTTATGCAGGTGTTCTCCTGATTAAACCACTAGTAGTTTACTCACACAAACACAAGATGTGTTTGTGTGAGTAAACTACTGATGTGATTAAACCACGTTTAATCACAGGAGGCCACCGGCGTAAGCTGGTTGCAAAGACAATTACAGAGCCGACCCTACGTATTAGCAGAAAAAACTGACATTTTGAATGACAGGCTGGTATCTAAATGAAAACATAAAAACGCGAAACTAAAATTTGTTGTACAACGCAATAACGTTTAAGTACATTTTTAAGTAGTAGAGCTACGTTAAGTTCCTAATACAAAGTGCATTTTCTTTGAACCGTTATTTTAAGATCATAAAGTGTGAAAGTGCTTAGCTGGGGTTGTACGTAGTTGTGAAGTTTTAAACCCGCTGGTTGGAAGTTGTCGGTAAAGTAGTAAGTTGGGGCGCCTGTACCGGTAAATGGCTTCGTTTCGCAGTGGACAAAATGTAGGTGGCGAGCGTTTTCATTACGAAAATTGTTTTTTCGTAGCTCGTCTGGCGTTTGTTTTCAGGTTTTTTTTATTTTGCATGTGTCTATTTCAGCTTGATAATTACTTGGTTTAAAAAAAGGTAACAAAAGAAAAAAAAAATTCATCACATTAGGTTTTCAACCGACTTCATATATAGAGGAGTTCTCAATTAGGTTGAATGGTTTTTGTTTTTTAATGATTGTTACCTCTATAAACCGATTTTTTACATTTTGGACATATCATGATGAGTAAGTCAGTCAGTGGTATTTCGCTCTCCGCCCTGTATCTCAAAAATGGTTGAGTGCACGAAATGTTTTCAACACAATTTGTCCCAAATTTAATGCTCTACAATTTTTTAATAGATGATAACATCGATAAGGCTATAGGAGCCAAGATAATCGCGAGAAACCGATGACCGTAACCTTTGACCTTGATAATTTACGACACAGACATGTGATTTTATGTGAAATGAAATGAAATGAAATGAAATTGTTTATTGCATGAAGTATGGTATACAGTTCTTAAATTATAATATTTGGTTTCACATACTCCACCGTGTGACTTTTGAGACAACTTTTAGAACACCAAAATGAAGGTGTATACGAGTTTCCAGCTTGTCATCTCTCATTCTGAGGTTATTCCTTGATTTGACTAGCCTATAATCGCAATATTGCGAGTTAGTTGTTCCATTGCGATTCGCAAATCGATTGATTCCCCGACCTGTAGATCCTTTTAAACCGTTATAACATATTCCTAAAGTTTCAGGTCTCTTATGCCGACTTGCACCAAACTTTCAAAGATCCTAATCTATTACTTTACTCGCTTGGCAGTTCTTAACGGTCAGAATCTGGACTGCTAAGAACTACCAAGCGAGTAAAGTAATTGCTTAGGAACTTCGACAGTTTGGTGCAATTAGGCATTAACGTTATAAGACGCCAGGGCCTTTAGTATACTATCCTGATTAAAATTTCATAATCAAAAGTTTTAAACTTCAGGCTTAGCCTATTACGCCTTAGCCTTAAAGTTTGCTGTAGAATGTTAACAGTCTACATCTCCCTGATGACTAACGTTGGCTGTGAACTATTAAGATACATGTTTCTATAGGGATTGGCAAACTTGTTGAGAAATAAATACTTTCTCAACAGCTATAGTAAATTTAGGTTTGTTTGGTTGCCCAGAAATTCAGTTCTCTCGGACCTACCATTACCCTAATGTATTCATAATAACAAAAATAAATGTTTTCGCATGAAATCTATGAAAAAGAGCATTAACTGAGGATAATATTTACTAAATTTATGACAAGAAGGATACAAGATAGTCACAGTTGTTTTTGGTTATTTAATATGCTGAATTCTTAAAAAAAATGTATACCTATGTTAAATGGAACGACTTAGACTTAATGAAATTCCTAAGCTATGCCGTGAGTTTTATGCATACTTGCACCAAACTTTCAAAGTTCCTAAGCAATTACTTTACTCGCTTGGCAGTTCGGATGGTCGGAATCTGGACTGTTGAAAACTACCAAGTGAGTAAAGTAATTGCTTAGGGACTTTGAAAGTTTGGTGGAAGTAGGCATAAGATTAATAACGGTGTTCCTATAGAATTCCAAGATAGACAGTATCAAACCAAAATTGATGCGGAATACAGGAAATAAATTTTCAGACACCCTGTCAATAAAAATTTAATATCTCTAATTACAAATAATGTTTGTTACTTTTTACAATATAGTTTTATTGAAAATGAAAAATCCTAATTGTTTTAACATATAATAGTTATGTACCCTGTTATTCTCTTTTTCTAAAATTTACATCGGACCAAAATATACCAGGAGTTAAATGTACTAAAAAGGGAGCAAGTGCTCCCTTTTCTTGGTCGCATTTATAATGTACTACAGTGTGATTCTATACATTAATACTTCTATGCTACGAATGTATTGGAAAAATCTCTTTGTTCGCTGGTTCGCTGATTCGCTGATCGTTGCTGTCGAAAATTCACAGGAACAAAACATAATGTAAAGAATCGTGTTTTATGGATAAAGTGATGTTCAAAGTGTTTCATTGAACAAACAGTTTTCGTAAACAGGGAATATGTCCCAGATATACTGCGAATAAATATTTATTTGCTCACATAAGGCCCGGCTCTTACTGACGGCGAGGGACGAAACGGGATTTCTGTGACTATTACAAAAACATACTTACTACAACCGACTTCAATTGGACTGTTTTAGTGACCGTAAACACCACTGAAAAGTCACAGGAACGCAAAATATGCAATTACGTTTACTTTGACGACGTATTTTTTTATTTTTAGAATTTTTCAAATCGCTTTATATACAACAAAGTTCTGAGGTACTGAAGTAAAAAAAAAAACATTCAACCTAATTGAGAACCTACTCCTTTTTTGAGTCGGTTGTAGTAACCGACTAAAATTGGACTGTTCTAGTGACCGTAAGCACCACTGAAAAGTCACAGGAAAGCAAAGTACGCAATTTCGTTTACTTTGACGACGTATTTTTTTATTTTGAATTTTTCAAATCTGTTTATAAACGACAAAGTTCTAAGGTTCTGAGGTAAAAATAAAACTTATAACCGAATCGAGAACTTCCTTTTTGAAGTCGGTTGAAAATCCCACCCGCTCCGTGCCGACTCTGTCGGATTGTCGATGTTTCATCGACGAAATGTGATCCGTAATCGATTTGGAGGTTTGGTGCTAGTCTTGTATTACATTAGGACGAAGTATTTGCTAAGAATTTCTACGGTTCCATACTAAATAGAAGAGAGAGTTTTAGTTGTAGAGTGTTTGAGATAATACCTATTAGTAGGTCTATTCGATTCTAATTTCAAAATTCAAAAATTCAAAATTCAAAATATTTATTCAGAACAATTACACAAAGGAACTATGTTACAGTAGAAACGGTGAAACTACAAAAGTTATAAAACTGTGTAGCAGTCTCATCGCCCTCCTCCCGGACACATTTACGTTTTGCGTTAAAGAACAAACATAGCTAAGACAAGCTAAGAAAAAAACATAATATATAAGACTAAACGTTAAATTAAACCTAAAAATGCAATAAATAGATCTTTTATATATAGACAAGCAAGTATATTATGTTTATGTTTAGATCATGACATTAAACAGTAGAGAAAAAAATTGGTAATGGTCTGCACTGACGTCCCGCTGTGGGGTGTATTGTGCATTGACCCCTTTGTGTACTTTTTTGTAACCTTACCCCAACCAGCCCAGCTCAAAATGGCGGAGCTGGACCCTGGGTTGATGGATGGTGTGTTCCAGTTCCCTGGTAGGGTCATCCGGACCCTTGCCCAGAATTTTCTTAGCTAAGTCTTCGTTCTGGCTTCTTCTGTAGCTGTGCTATGCACAACTTGTTCCACGGTTTCCTCCTCTGTGAAGCAACCGCGGCAGATCACGCTGTCCGTCGCACCCATCTTAAACATATGGTGGTTGAGATACATATTAGTAGGTATAAGGTGTAGGTTTCTCTGACTGAGGTATCACATTACGCGCCCTCATTTATTTTCAGGAATTTGTGGTAGAGCAGGCAAACAATCAAAATACTTTTGATTAATTCTGAGTTTCTGTGTTTTGGTAAGCTCTACATTTATTACAGTAAATATACTCTGTATATTAATTTAGTATACATAAGCTCGAAAGGGCGATATTCCTCACGTCCTGGGGAACAACGTTTGTTCTACAACTTTTGAAATTACGAAGTTTTCTTTCATAAATTACGAAAAGTTCACGTGAAAATATGTGGTTTTTCATCCATTTTTTCATTTCTTTAACGTTAGCTTACTTTATGGAATAGGCTTCAAGTTTCAACTCATCCATGATATGTGGGAATATTGTGGCATGGCGCATCCGTTAAACCACAAGTACCTTCCTGCGAGTAGATGCAACGCGACTGGCCGCTTTAGCGAGTTTCCGTTGCAGCTGGGGACACAAATATGTAGTAAACCAACACAATACATAGTTGGTCAGATTTTAAGTAACATATTAATTCAGATTTAAAAAAATTGGCTGGCATTCGTAAACAAAGTCACGGAGTTGGCCGACAAAAAAATCTAAAATAAAAAAATTCTAGAGGTAGCAAACTTGATATCTGCATTAGAGGAAATAAGCTGCTTTGGCTCACCTTTATTGCTAACTGTACCAAACTATTCCATTGACCCGTTGGTAATCAAAGATTAAAACTATTTTTTTTAAAACGTTTGATTCGTGAACCTCCTGGGAATAAGTCTAATATTTTACACCTTGTAGCGTAGTTTTTCGAAGCAATCCTCTTGAAGTTATGTACCTACCTACCTAGGTGTTTAATAGGAATACCATTATTATTCTATAGATGGATAATGCAAGTGATCACATAACTTTCACTTTACTAATAAGGCCACGTACACTTAAACTGAACAAACCAATCGCAAGCTCTCCCCTCTACAAACAACGCGTATGTACCAACCTGAGAGGAGAATCTCCCATTATTGCTTCATTTAAAGGGTTTTAAAGCAGATAAGTGCTTTTAGCGAGGGCCTTATTAGGGCAGACGTTCACGGGCAGGCACTCTTACGATAAAAGTGTTTGTTTTTGCGACGAACAATGTGGGGATTGATCGGTCTTAAGGAGAATTCTTACTTAAGTATTTATATACACTGTCAATTTTTAATCACCAGAAAAAAATACGCATACTCAGTAGCCGTTACTGAACACAGATACGGCAAAAAAACTTAAAAAATTGAGTCGATTTTTAGTCAAAATAAATTTGATTAGAATTGGATAACTGTTACCGTTTGTCGTTTTCCTATGGATTTGCGTCAGGCGGTACCTTTTATTGATAAAACTTTGGCTCGGGCGCCGCACTCGCTCCGCTATCACTCTGCCATTTTGTAGAAATCAAAAACTCTGACTGCACAGATGCAGCGTTGTACCCCGACTACATTTTCCATTAATTTTTTTTTGGTAATTAGAAATTGGTGGTGTATAAAAAACGGATTTATTTCTTCACGGAATATTAAAAAAGAAGACATTACTGTTTTTTAATTCGTTGCTAATAGTTTGTAAGGGAATTTATCGCGCTCACCTTATCAATTTTTTACCCGACGTTTCGACTGTATTGCAACAGCCGTGGTCACGGGTTGACTCAATGAAAATGGTTAGCGCGATAAATGCTTCTCGCTATCTTAGGATTATAGGATATAATCTTAGGATTTAAATATAAATAGTTTTTATGCTCGATTTTTTTTCCTAGCAGTACTCATAGTAAAGTAGTCTAGTTAGAGCAGGTGTTGAAACATTTCTTCAAATAACCTAGCCTGCTGGCTAACCGCTGGTTTTTTTTTAAATTCCTAATTGTCCTTTGGTCTCGATACCTACTTGGTAACCGTACCAGGAATATGTTGCGATTAAAATGACCGAAAAATAGTTACGTAGATCATTTCTCCCAGCTAAAGGTTTGGTCCAAACAAAATATTTGTTTCCTCGTTTGCTCAAAATGGCTGCCTGAAAGTATTCCGATACATTCGAAATTTTGCGTGTAGCCTAGATTTGCCTACACGGTGCTCTAGATGTTTTTTTAGTTTGAATAAAGGAAATGTAACCTACGCAAGCAGAATA
This sequence comes from Lobophora halterata, assembly GCA_932526365.1. NCBI lineage: Eukaryota > Metazoa > Arthropoda > Insecta > Lepidoptera > Geometridae > Lobophora > Lobophora halterata. Next base: position 11,217,920 of record OW052002.1, read on the forward strand.
GCTTGTATGTGTGTTTCAACGTTGTTTGTACAGTAAAATGAAAAATGTTAATGCATTCAAACACCAAAATGCTCTAAGACTTAAAATTCAAAGGATTCAGAAGTTAAAATCACGTGGCATTGGCGGTTGAACTATTAACCAAATTGTTAATTACACGCTTAATCTAATTTTTATCATAAAAATGAAGGCTGGCATATTTCATTTAGGTTTATTAGCGCGGAAATCCCTTTATTACTGCACCCCTAAAAGACACCATTACATTAACTTACCTCCCAAAAAATATGTGCTTAAAGCGTCGATAGCGGGCGAGTTTTCAAGCTACAAGCCAGCGAGTTCGCTTGGAACTTGTAAACTCGCCCCGTGTCATCGGCTTTATTACAATCTGCTTGTTGACAATCCTTCCCGAAAGCTAACTAGCTCACTCGCGGGCTTGTAGCTTGTAAACTAGCCCTGTGTCATCGACGCTTTAAGCTGATTATCACTCAGTCAGTTGCATAAGCGTTATATTCAAATCCGTTAGTCATTAACACAGGTACGAAACGCCCTGTATTTCACAGAGCAACGTTTGCATTTTCGTTTGCTGTCCGTCCGTATGGAGCCTTATGTTAAGGCGGGTAACGAGCGGGGTTTTATTCGTTTTACGTTGCCAATCTGCCTGTGTAACTGTGTAGCTAAGCTAAGCTGTTGGAGTTTTCAAGCCGTCCTGCTAACGGTCGCAATGGGAGCAGTTTCGAAAGGTACGTGTTGAATTTGAAATCGGATTTGAATTTTCAAGATTAAATGTGATGTTTTTGAAATTAGAGGTAGCCTGAAAGTAGCACCCGTGACAGATAAGTTGAAGAGTAATAGATTATCGTGGTATAGGAATGTGATGCTGAGGGATGAATGCCATGCCATTAAAGAGTGTAAGATATTAAATAATGTATATAATGTACGAGAAGAGGAAGACCAAAGAAAAGATGGATGGACTGTGTGAAAGAGGATATGAACAAAGCAGACGTGAGTTCAGAGATGACGGCTGATAGAGACGAATGGAAGAAGAAGACATGTTGTGCCGACCCCACCTAAATGTGTATATAATAATTATGAATATAATAATTACGAGTTGAGAGAGAGAAATGGGGGAGGCCTTTGCGCAGCAGTGAGACAGCGCAGGCCATATAATAATAATAATATGCATATAATAATCTAGATGGCATCGTGTGATATGGCCAAAATAGACTAAAAATTATCGTTATATCGATATATTTTACTGTTGCCATTTAATTTTGTTCTCACTCTTAGACATTATAGGAAGTATGGAAGGCAAAAAGGCAAGTAAACAATATAAATCATTTTAGACTGGGTGATTGTGGGACCTTGAGTTACTAATTGAAACCTAGCGTGAATACAAATGGCTAAGCGGATATTAATTGCGTATTACACGTTGATAACTGTTTTGTCTGCGGGCCCGTACCAGTGCTCCGTAAATCCCGCTACGTTCTGGTACGCTCTGGCACCAAACGCATTGTTACTAGGAATGGAAAGTAACATGTTATTTATCATGGTATAAAACTGATCACACACACTTTCTGAGACCAACACCCGTATTCTAACCGACTGAGACAATTTTTTCACTCGAAATGAGAAAAAATTCACGGAAATATTTATGTATATTTGAAATTTGACAGGTAACAGCCGAAATCTTTAGTAAAGCGGCGGCTATTTTACTACTAACGTAAGATGAGTTTGAGTTTGAGGACTGAATACGGGTAATACTTAGAATACGGGTGCAAGTCTGTTACAAAATCACCGGTGTTATCCGCCTGGCGCGCCTGACTGGCGATTTTGTACGCCGGCGGTCGCTGTGATTGATTCATGTCATGATACTTGTCACCATTTACATAGTATCAATTTAATTCGTATAGTATCGTAAATAATAGATGATAATAGGTAATAACAGTCAGTCAGTCGAGTGCTGACTGTGAGTGGAAGTGATTGCGTGACATCGCGTCATGCGTGAATTGTTATAATGACATTAGTCACATATTAGACCACTGATGAAAAATAACTGTTTTAAAATCACCGGTTATAGAGCTGTTACAAAATGAAATAATATCATCATGTGACAATGAATAGAAATCATTTCCATACCCAATTGTTTCAAATCTTCATTCTGACGACACCGTGGCTTAGTTGGTAGTGACCCTGGCTACTAAGCTTGGTGTTCCGGGTTCGATCCTCGGCCGGGGCGAATATTTGTGTGACGAACACAAATGTTTGTTCTCGGATCTTGATGTTGTGATGTCTTGTATATGTCCATGCCACCTGCGACACAGGGAATCCTAGTGCAAGGGTGTGAGTGTGTGAATGTTTATTATTCTTTATAAAAAAAACCCGTTGATTGGATGTTTGGTTTTCGTCCATATTACACAAATATAAATCCTGTTTTAATATAAACTGCATAAAAACCTCTTATTCGATGTAACGTAGATATCTGCATTGGTACTAAGAACGGAGCAGTAAATTACTAGTAATATCATAATAGAACAGGCCCTGTTCGCACACAGCGCTGTTTGTGCACAAACACACCGCTGACAGCCCACCTACATTATGAAGCCATAATTAACTTCACGAATGTACCTACTGAAAGTCACTGAAGCGGTGATTTTTCAGCTTATAAGCTGAAGGATGCAAGAAGCTAATGCCGTAATTCGAAGTATTTCGAAGTTACCTATTGGAGAACGCATGATGGCACGATTGATGTGTCAATACATGACTTTGTATGGCATATTTTTTATTACATTGTACTTTTATCTTTCTGAATGGTCCTTTATTATCATAACTACGCTAATCTGAGATCGCACCACAGTGTGCAATATGCCCATAGAATCGGACATTCTGAGTGAAGCTCAGTATTCGATGCGTCTTATTATTCTATAAGCTAGAGTAGAACTCCTAGAAGCCAATTCTGTATAGTTTTTGAGGAAAATAAAATTAGATTAGGTGCGAAAAATGCACAGAAATTGAGAAAAAAAATCAAAAGCATTTTAATGATATTTTGAAATTACTCACGTTCTAAATGTCTTTCAGAAATGCGGTAAAGCTTGAAAAATACTATTTTATATGATCAATTATATTACGCTTTGAAATTTACAGTCAAATATTTAATTTTCGAGAAAATCAGGTTTTTGTACTTTTTATACCTCCAAAGTAGCTACACTTTGAAAAATTATTCCTCAATAACTATACAGAATTGGCTTCTAGGAGTTCTACTCTAGCTTATAGAATAATAAGACGCATTGAATACTGAGCTTCAACGTGGCTTCACTCAGAATATCCGATTCTATGGGCATATTACACACTGTGCGCACTTAGTAGGTTATATCACGCACGCTATTGTATCATAATATAAAACCTATACATATAAATTTGTTAAACCTTGATCAAATGGAGACAAGGTCAAACTAGGTATATACTTACCTAAAAAACTTAAATCTAAATAGCTAGATATCGATCAGCCGATATATTTCATGATTTTTTTATTATCTTTTCATGTGAAAACAACACGAATGTCGCTTATAATAATTCAAGGTGATGTAGAGTACTTTTCTAGAGCATAAAAGTACAAGATAAAGAACACTTGTGTTCAATTATGTAAAAGAAATCTCTTGTGTTTTTCATGTTTTTTTTTATTTGAATGATGTGTTGGAATAGGATAAATGGAGTGTGATTTGTTCGCATTTTACCAGATAATAATATTTGGGGAAATTTTTGTTTGGGAGATGGAAACGTAGGGTGAGTATTAAAATTTTGAGGCTCATTTTCGTCTCATTCTTCATATGCACCCATCCTGCACTTTAAAGTTTTTTTTAAAGTTAGTTTTATTGCCAGTAGATAAGTGTAATTTTTTTTTATTAAACACACATCATCATCATCAACCTATAACAGTCCACTGCTGGACGTAGGTCTCTCCCAAACTCCCAAGGCACGCCTCTGAGCCCGATCTTTGGCTCTTCTCATCCACCTTCTGCCAGCTATAGCGCGCGAATCATCGCTCTATCTGGCCAAAGGTCGTCCTACACTGCGTTTGCCTAGACGCGGTCTCCACTCAAGAACACGTTTACCCAAACGGTTGTCGGTTCTTCGGCAGATATGACCGACCCACTGCCACTTCAGCTTGCTGATCCTCTGAGCTATGTCGACCACCTTAGTTCTCTGTTTCATCAATTTTATGCAATAAAATTTTCTAATCTTCATATCATGGGAGATGAAAGTTTAGTTTTTACAGGATCTTCGTTTCTCATAGGTATACGCATTTCTTAGATTCTATGTTTTACACGAAATTGTTAGATAACATACGGGTCATTATAATATGTATGTATGTACGTACCTACAAAGGCGAGCCCTTTATCCTTTGAAGAGTTTACACACTTCATTGAATTTCAGATTAGATACTTAAACCTAGGTAAAGTTTTCTAGGTAAGTATATATTTTTAATTTAAAATCTTTTTCATTCGAAATTTATGTAAGTATTCGCAGGTGCGTCAACTTCTACTAAAATATAACTCCATTTAAAAAATGCTATAACTTTCGCTAACAAGGGTTACAATTTAGAAAGGCATGAAAATGGACTTTTAATCATAATTTACTAAAGTTACTAATTAAGTACTAATGTGCGTTTCAAGTAAGTTTCACTTAGCACACCCGGTGAAATCACTTTGTTTCTCTCAACTGTGTTAGAGCTTCAAGTACTATCGATCGATGCTTAGGCATTCAATTAGCTCTGCTGGTTTATTCTATGGGTCTTTCACTAGGCGTAACATGCTTATGCCTAGATCACGCGTAAACAGACACCGAGACAGTAAAATGTAAAACCGAGACCGCGAAGCTTACATATACCTTATAAGCATAATAATCCAACAATGTCCCCACTGCTGGGACTCGGGCCTACTGTCGGCTAAGAGGGCGAATGGGTCTTAAATCCACCACGCGGACCCAATGCGGATTGGTGGATGTCACATGCTATAGAACATTTTTTTTCCTCACAATTTTTACCTTAACCGTTGAATGATCAAACGAGCACGAGCCGAGCACTCGGCTCTATGTTTATACACTTTATACGTACCTACCGAGTACTCCGCCGATAGCACTGTCTCGGCCAAGTACTCAGTACGTGTGATCTAGGCATTACTTAGACTGAGGCATTAGAGCTGAGCCCAATCAATCTGTAGATGTAGATTAGAGCAACCTGATTAAGTGTAGGTACAGTACAGACGCAATTAATACATTTCACAATACTAGTACAATATTGTCGGGGTCGAGTTCCGTCGCTACAGGATGGCGTGGAGGACGTGGTGGCCGAGTGCCTTACCTTGCGATCTGATGGTCGCGGTTCGAATCCCAGTGGAAGTCATGCGTAAATGGGTTTTTTCGGTCAAAAAAAACTAAGTATCATTCAACGGTGAAGGAAAAAATTGGAGGAAACGGGCATGTCAAAGTACAGAAAAAAATTTTTTATGGCATGTGACATACACCAATCCGCATTGGGTCCGCGTGGTCGATTTAAGACCCATTCGCTCTTTTAGCCGAGAGTAGGCCCGAGTCCCAGCAGTGGGGACATTATAGGCTGATTGTGCTTATTAGGTATTTGTCTATGTATATTGTTGCCTGAAAATAAAACTTTTTATTATTATTGTGCAAATGTAGATGGGTTCCCATCGAGTAACAGCCAAACAAGTAAAAGTGTTACTCGTTGGGATTTTTTTTTCTAAACGAGTAACACTGATACTCGATGTACCTACCTACCTAGCTCCTATACCTCGCTTTTGAGTTGTTTTAGTACTTATACCTACCAATAATAATAATGTTTTGTTTCCAAAAAAGGTTTACAAAGTTTTTTTTGATTGATTGGCTTATTTGTAGAGTACGTTGTTCATACATAAATAATTTATTCTAAACCTATGTGAGACAAAGCTCTAAGTTAAAAACTTGTATGTAGCCGCGAGGAATCTTACTTTAGCTTCTATGGTAGAACTAGGTGGTGTTTACAATTATAATCTTATCTAACCAACTCTTTAATAAGTCATATTTGCAGGGTCTACGGTTTGAAGCAGAAACCTAAGTTTATTAATAGAGTATGTACCTAAATGTACATACAATAAGTAATTACTATGCGGCTTGTGGGCATGAAGCCGTCAGCTGGCCGCAGAATGCCGTGGCTGACCGCTCGCCGCGTGCCATATGGCGCGGACTGCGGCACCCACAGAGTGCTCGCAATATGGCATTTTGTCATAAAAAGCAACTCAAACGCAAATAATTTCATCTGTATATTGCAAAATATTAATGAATTAATTAAATTAACGCTCAATATCAACAAACGAGACTACTCTCGTTTCGAACTTCGGCGAGGCCACACCTCCTGATGATGCCTCGTGTAGAAGCGAAACACGTGTCGTATTTTTAAACTTTGAAATTAAACGGAATTATTACTAAATATATATATATAATTTGTTGATATTTATGGATTTCCGCAAAGTAACGCCTGAATCAATCAATTATCTTAAATTAACGCTAGCTTTTTTAATTTCAATTTGAAATTTTATTTATTCAAAAAAAAACAGCATTGAAACTATTTTTTTTATAGTATGTAAACCTGTAAGGCATATGTTAATAATACGTGGTAGGTATAGTAAATAAAAAAAATCTAGTATTTTTTAGTTGCTTAAGGTCCAGAATCCCGCGCGCCGTTATCTTGCTCGCACATATTTTCTTTTTTGAAGATATAAATTGAATATGAAATGGAGCGGTGAATTTATTACTTGAACCTCACGAAATATTTTAGTATATGTTTTGATTTGATATGATTAATATAAGCAAAGGAGTTTAGGAAAACAGTTTTGCCCTATTTCCATCGTTTAGATAGCAGCGCGCGGTATTCTGGACCTTAATGAAATAAACACCAAGGTGGCTTATTTCAATGGCAGCGTAATTCAATGGGCCTTTGGTCTCGTATCGCTTGTCTCAGTCACACCAAAAGGATCCCTTATATCAAGGCATGTGTTGGATCCCCTGCCAAACCTTTGATGACACATCACAGAGTGTTATTACAAGGTTGTTACTCATTTATACAAATGCCCCTTTGTACCTAACGACGGGTCTCTTTTGCCTTTTTTCGTAAGTCGTTAACTTGATAGTATCGAAGTACAAATAATTAGGTGGGTATCAATATTTAAAAGCCTTCGTCCTGACTTACTGACAGAAAACGCACAGGCCAAACTACTGAACGTAGAGATTTGAAAATCGTTAATGAATGAATGAATGATTTATTTGTTTCAAGTATGGTTAGTTACAGACTGGTCCTGAATTAAGTAGTGTAGACGCGTACTAAGAATAGAATTTCTTGAATTCATCAAGCTAAAAGTACATTAAATACGGTTAGTTCATTGGAAAAATCATTTGATTTGGTCGACAGTCCTTGAAAGAAAAGAGTGGAAAGAAGGAAGGGAGGCCTTTGCCCTGCAGTGGGACAATTCAGGCTCACAATGAATAATAATAATTTGATTTACGAATAATTCTCGATGTACAAAACTCTTTTCATAGCTAGCGCTAGACTGATACAAATGTGATGGATCTAGAAAGAACGCGTTGAGAACTTCCGGAAACAATTTGTTTACTTTGCTCTACCAAAGGATTATCTGTTGTCTTCCATTTGTGATGGTTACATTAAGATCACTTTGTAGGATTAACCTCAGGTTTTCTGACCTTGCCCCTAAAACCGACGTGCTATCGATTGGGTCTGCCCTTAATCGGCTCCCTAGAGTGCTGATAAAACCTTTTTCTGTAACGAGAAATCGAAAATCAAGTGCCTGGACATAGTTTTCTCATCAGTTATCTTAAAAAATATTTTTCTTGTCCATAAAGTTATTTAAGACCGTTTGTTTGTTCGGCCTTATTAGTAAATTATTTATTTCAGATAAAAATCCATAATTCAAATTCACGTAACAATTTAAAAATAGAATAAAATACAATAGAAAATAACACCAGAAAAAATGTTTTCAAAACTGCACTGTATACCTATACCCAAAATATGTTCATCCATTTAATTTGGATGGGGCAGTCCAGTCTTGAGACAACCATCTGAAAATCATCCTTAGATCGATCTGAAAATGTCGACGCCAGAAAGAAAGACTACAGTTTAAAAGCCATACGTATGAAGACTAGCAGTGGGTTTACGAATGCTTCGGAGATTCCTAGACTACTTATACCATGTCATGACAACATCTGCTATGATAAGACTCTAGCAAACTTTTTCATTAAAGTTTTGTTTTGGTTGTAGCCGCAGCTGACAAAGCTAATCCGGCATGTGACAATATGAAATGAAGCCAGCTAGAAGTAACAATGAGGTTCATTACGGATACGTCTGTCAGAAGGTAGTAACGACGGCCGCACGCGAGCTTGTCGAATTAAACCACGAAGTAGAGCGAAACACGAAAAGCCGCTACTGAAATTACTGCGAAGTTTTACAATTTTATATCTTGTTCAATGGCAGTATTCTCGTACTGTCTTATTGTTAAAATGTATCGCTTAATTCAACTCAGACTTTGATTACGCAGTTAAACTACTGTTCAGCTTTGCAAATTGTAGTAAATGGGTGACCGTCGCATTGCCTTCAAAAAGAATAATCGTCGCTTATAGTACGATGATACACGGCGTTTTTACACGCTACAAGCCAGCGTTTACGCTTGTAGCATGTAAAGTCGCCCAGTGTCATTGGCGTTTTTACAATCTGCTTGTTGACAATCCTTCCCAACAGCTAACACGCTCACACGCTAGCTTTTGTTAACGCCAACAATCAGCGTGTAAAAAAGCTTGTATGTCATCGACGCTTTACTATGAATGTGTACAGTACACTATCTAAAGACAGTGTATCTTCCTATACCAAATCAAACTGACCTCCTTGCATTGCATCGTCTCGGCTTACCATAACTTGTTGTCTGCAAGGCGGGCGACAAGACGCCAGCCCGTTATTGTGCCTACCATAGATGAATAACGGTGTTCATCACCAAGCAAATGGATATCAAAGTGAAATGAATGCGGAATATAAGACAGAAAATATTCAGTCACCCTTTGTCAAACACCAATTGTCAATAAAAATGAAATACATATCTCTATTTTTAAATAATGTTTGTTGCTTTTTACGATGTGATTTTATCAACAATGAAAAGCCTATTTATCTAGCCCTGTTACTTCTCTTTTTCGGAAATTGGCATCGGACCAAACTGTACTAGAAGTAGCTAATTGTGATTCTATACTTTAATACTTCTGTGCCATCTACATATTCCGAACTATTGCGACGTTTTAACGAATTTGCATCTCAATCTACAGTGGTGCTTTCTCTGTAGAGTTCAAGTTGCACTTTATAAATTCCGTTGACTTTTGGAAACATAAATATTATGATGAGAGCTTAAAAGTAGTGAAAGAGTGATCGTAAAAAAGTGACTCTACCATAAACAGTAACTTAAGGTTACTATACTTTTCGAAAAGTTTCAATGTGGTTGAGACTTGATATTTGAGATTAAGGGTAATCCTCAAGGCAAATTTCTATGCAAAATGTTTCGGACAAATACTCAAAAAGTACGCCGTATTATATATTTCATACTTTAATTTAGATTTTATACGTGTTTTAAATTTAACCTAATTTAATGAAACCTTACTAATTTTTGTAGCAAGAGGCTCGCCTCTTGCTACAAAAATTAGTAAGGTTTCAGTAAGGTTAAGGTTAGTTAAGGGCTTCATCTCGATGTAGCCCCCATGCATGTAGCGCCGGCCAAATATAAAATTGTATGGAACACGACGCGACGCGCGATGGTCTGTGAAGGAACGGTGTATAGCGTCATACTTTTCAATACAAATAATGTTTTTTGACTGGCACGGTCCTAGCTCGGTCATGGTACTATGATACGTGAAGCTTACGAGTAAAAGCTTAAACCGTGTTTATCATGATAGGTTTTAAGTTAAAAATTGCTCTTTGTCTTGCTCGAGACTAAAAACATTGTACAATGGAATTATACAAACAACAGAACATTAAAACTACCCAAATAAAGACCCAATATGAAAGATACAAAATATACCCAGGTTTGTGTCATAATAAACTGTATTTACACAATGTTATCTCGCAATATGAATCATATTTGTTGTCTTTTTCGGAGTGGCCGTTATAGGCGGTTCTATTTCGTCACTACGTGTCGTGTCCCGAGATTACGCCATAAATTGATATTTTGGTTTCTTGTGTACAGTCGCCTTCATACTCTTATTATAGTTTATTTTTTAGTGACTTAAAGTTTAGGGGAATCCTCAAGGCAAATTTCCATACAAAACGTTTCGGACAAATACTCAAAAAGTACGACATATTATAGTAATTTCTTCACACTATTCGTTTCGTCCATATTTTTTGATTTCGTCAACAAAAAAAGTGAAAGGTTTCATACTTTATAATAGACGTTATTAGACTATACGTGTTTTAAAAACACGTATAAAATCTAAATTAAAGTATGAAACCTTTCACTTTTGATTGACGAAATCAAAAAACATGGACAAAACGAATAGTGTGAAGAAATTACTATAATACGGCGTACTTTTTGAGTATTTGTCCGAAACATTTTGAATGGAATTGGATTTGAGGATTAGCCTTGAACAGATACTAGGCTTAGAAATATACTTCAAAAGCTGCGCAATATTTAGTTTATCTTCTTTGTCCGCTCGCTATGTCTACGGTACGTCTCCGGTTGACTCTTATATCCCCAACCTAATGGGCCAAATCCCCAACCTAAATCTGAGAAATGAACCTAAAACTATTTCTGTAGTCACATACTTTAAAGTATGTGGGTTTTAATGGAGTTGACAGTACCTACTGTTTGTATATTGTTCTATGCTTTGGTCCCAAAAGTTGGCAAACCAAATAGCTGTCAACGCTTGTATCTTGTTATGTAATACACCGTTTGTTTTATTTTGGTTTTAAACATTAAGTTATTTGTTACAGGTACAAAGCTGACGACATGTTGAGGACAGGTTAGTAGCAATAAAGTATACAATACCTCACCTTTATATTTTTCTCGTAGACGGGTCGCCGCATATCTATTTTCAGATCCCCGAAGTCAAAAAACAGTACCTTGCTCAAGATAACAAGTACTGTTGAATACCGCCACTTAATCCTGAAAGTCTTATCAGAGACCAATACTTTTAACCCCTGATAATAAAAATCACCCCAGTACTTCACATAAATGTGGAAAGAATCGAACGCTCGGCCCCGGGGGTATTAACCTGCAGCCTTTTCACGGCCCTAGTCCACTATAAGGCTGAAAATCGCTGCTCACTTTCAGTTATATATATCTATGTATAGTATATGATGAGTATGATAGATTGAGTGAAGTACGCCTTACTGTAGTTTATTCATATTCATTTATTCAGCGAACATTTGATACAATTGGCCTAGGTCTTATGAACTACCAGACAGAGTGCCAGGACGAGTTGTAGCTCTCGCACTCAAACACTTGGGGGATCAATGCAAGGAACTATTTGATTCCTGCCTCAAGGAGGGTTGGTTCCCCAAGACTTGGAAAGACGGCCGACAGCCTACCATATGAGTGCATAGAGGAGGCACTGCGCTACCATGCAGTGCCTCTGTACTTGAAACGCCTGGTAGGGCATTATTTAAGAGATCGGGACGTGCTCTACGCGGATGATAAAGGGCGTATCCGCGCCAGGCGCATGACGTCCGGTGTTCCGCAGGGCTCAGTTATGGGGCCTCTTCTATGGAACATCAGGTATGACTACGTGCTGCGAGGAGAACTGCTTCCCCGAACGAGTGTCATCTGCTACGCGGATGACACTCTGTTCATCGCACGGGGAAACAGCTATGTTGAGGCCGCCCATCTTGCGTCAATAGGCTCCAGCCTTCTGATTGAGCGCATTCACTCCCTTGGGCTCAAAGTGGCGGTAAGCAAAACCGAGGCCTTGCTCTTCCACGGCAGGGGCTAATTTTAATAATAATAATAATAAATTTAAGGCTATGCTCGACAGCGACAGATCCTGGGAAGCCATGGTCTCCTTCTGCGAGGAGGTTATCTTGCAGAAGGAGACAGCGGAGCGAATCAGAGAGGTCGATCCTCAGGCTGATCCACTCCGCCGGCGGAGGACCGGAAGGAGACGGCGGGAGTTCCACCGTCTTCTTCCGCTCAATGGAGGTCAGCCGGGCTTGGGTGCGGAGAGCCCCATCCCGGCATTGCACAGGCCTCCTACGCCGAGGGATGTTCTTAATATTCCGAGACATCCCCCGCCCCCTCAAAGGGGTCACCGAGGGGTCCGCTATAGGTGGACACTCACCGACAGGGCCGCGGTCAAATCCGACCGGGACCCCGTGGCCCTGTCAAGTGCTGTTACGCCGTCAAACATTTCGTCTGATGACGATTGGTTTGACGACGCACTGGCACTGAGGTGATCTAAGGAATATCAATGGGTTTTTAGTCGGTATGCCACCGACTGCTAGCACCCTGCTAGTAGCCTGGTGGTGAGCCCGACATACCCCTTCGGCCCTCTCCGGTTGAAGGGGATGCGTAAATGCATTTTCCCATTGTAAAAAAAAAAGGTCTTATGAACTAGGTATCACATGACCCTGCAAATGCGCTGTAAATGTTTTTTATGTTTGTGTGTAGCATATTTTTGTAAACAGATTTCAATTATTGAGGAAATATAAATGCAATAATCACAAGAGGTATTATAAAAATATTGATATACTATCATTCTCTATCTATCAATTCAGCCTGCAACACCCACTGTTGGGTAAAGGCCTCTTCTGTATGACATGATATTATCATTAGTTATGTGATATATATTATTTGTGAGTAATGTCATAGCCTCACAGGACATTGTCCCTATTAAGTACCTAGAAAGTGTTGAAACTATTGTATCTAAAGGTTAAGTCTTCTTTTAAATCCGCTGACATTTGCTTTACGGCTTAAATGTCGGTTCCACTGAGCTCCCGATATTTTGTTAGTAAATAACAAAGGTTTATGAGGGTTATAACATTAGCCTTCTTTCTTGATTATATATTTTATTTATTATACCGCGTAGAATATGTCCGGCTCACCATCAATAAATTCATATGTAAATGCTATTTATTTGTTTTTTTTTGTAAAACAAATTCAAATATGGCAATAAATGACTAAATACTGAATTTTTTCACTTTATTTTTCTAAATGAAGACATATTTCTTATCAAATCTCACTTTTATCTCATGGCTTACTTTATTATGTACTTAAATTAACTTTTTTCATTTCATTCCAAACGTTAAGTCAAGTAATATTCTTGTAAACATTTAATTTAATTTTGAAAGCGAGAACCTCGCTCGGTATATTTTTAGCGCGAAAATATTTTAACTTCCCACAAAATATGGCTTTGATAAGTTAGATAGGATCTAATTAAGTATACTAGGTGAGTACTCACTCATCTTTTTAATTCCATTTCATCAACATTATGCTTAATAGTACCTTCCACCAAACTAAAGAACCGTGATGGAATAATAGAAAAGCTATCAAAGAGATAACGTTCAAATGGCGTGAGATAAACTTTTTGTATCAATAAAAAAACACAATATTAAAAATTTCCACATTCATAAAATATCAAGTGCTTTTATAAATGTGAATAAAGTGCAGGAAGCAGGAAAAAACACCACGTAAAGTGCTCATCAAAAGCGCTCTCTTGAAGTCACAAGTTCTGATTGCTGTAATTGTCGCCTGAAAATGGTTTTTATTGTGCTCCCAGCTGCAATGGAGGCCTATTCCGCAAATGGGGTTTTAATTACTCGACGAGAGGACCCATTCTTCGCGAAATTCATTAAATAACTGAAGAGAGCTTCTAATTGGGGAACAGCAGTGGCGACGTCTGCCCAAAAGGCATGTCATCCGTCCCACCTTTCGTCAATTAGCGAAAGGGCAAAAATTAAGCAAAATTACACCTTGCAAAAGGCTTGGAAATGATTGCTACTTCTATTTCATTGTCACATGGTGATATGATTTCATGTTGTAACAGTGAAATCAGCGGTGATTTTGTCACCGGTGATTTTTTATCAGTGGCGCATTGTGATAATATCATATTTTGTTTAAATAATTCAAGCATGACGCGACGTCACGCAATCACTCCCACTCACTTGTTCTCTTGTCTGTTATTGTATCATGACATCACAGCGTACAAAACCGCCTGCCGGGGCGCGCCTGGCTGCCTATCACCGATGATTTAGTAACAAACTTGGTCTCAGAAAGAAACAAGTGTTATGAGTGTTCAATTTTATACTATGATAAATAACATGTTACTCTGTATACTTTCCATGCCTACCTTGTGCGTATACTTTAACTTTTAGTTTCAATTAGATGAATTGAATTAATCTTGGTCTTGGACGTTGAAAAGGGTATATCCTAATTGTAAATTGGGTTCCTTAATGACATTTTCGTTTTTGGCTGCGATTTGGGTCTATTGTTGGCTGATTGTTGGCTAATAAGGTTCTGCAAACGCCATTCTTCAAAATAATTTAAAGCTTCTTTTGTTAAAGTCTTGTAAAACATGTAATGTTAAATAAAAGTTTGTTTGGAAGTTCTTATCTTGTTTCTTTCATGTCTTGGAGTGGCCGAGATCCAGCTGAACAAGGATAAACCAATTTTGACGACCCCGGCGTAGGAGCGGTACATTTTAGGCTAATTTTTGTTATATAAAGTTGAGGGAGAGAGCCAAGTTTCTGTCTCATCTTCTCTGTTTTACGGTAGAACTAAAGAGGTCCTGTGCTCTCCCATTCCGGCCTTGACTGGCTCCATATTTCACAGTTCGCAGGAGTGCACGTGCCCCGTAAATCTTAAAAAAAGCGCTTACCTTCGCAATATTTCTGAAATACTAAACCTGCAATTTGCAAAGCCGTAGGGGAATGTCCAGACACGTAGCAATAAACCCCCGCATAAATCCACCCGAAGCACAAAATAAACAGCAGATAGATACTTACCTACTTGTAGTATGTCTGAAGAAGGTTGAGTGGTGACAGCACCCGGCTTTGCGTGCCAATGCTCTTCGTATGGCTCCTGACTCCTGCTGTTATAAAATGAAGAGGAGGCACTTCTTCAGGTAATTGACAAGTCATAAAATGAAAAAAAAAACTCAAGCAAGTTTTCTAGTACCTATTAAGTCTTTTTTTAACCGAACTGAGTCTTAGTAAACATCCAAACAACTGAGATATTTATTTATACCTTTCAAAATTATATGGAGCCTACTGCCGAGTTAGGGTGATTTAGGTACAGGCCATAGAATACTACGTATCTACCTATGTATGTAAAAATAATCTTACTCCAGCCTACCGTTTGAGAAGTAAAACATAATATTTCGTTTTCCCAGTTTACGAGCGTTCAGACCTCGCTTAAGCATTCAGTAAGGTTTTGTTGGGTCGGTGTATTCGTGGCCTCGGCTAATGCCTCATCGATCCGGCAGTTTGGCACCGGGTACAGCGGAGCCATGCGAACACGTCATTGTTTATCGTCCCCGATCTCAAAGTAGAACTCGCTAATGTTCATTGCCTCTGACTAATTGCGTTCTTCGGTTAGATACTGGGATGAGTAAATAATTAAAGTTAAGAAAAATCCGGTGATGTCGAATCAGATTAAGTCCGGCCTCATCAAAAAATATTATCAAGAGTGAGGACTTTTTACTTTATCGTGTGTTGTGAGATGACCCAATATCGGCCAAGATCTAACCCCTCCCTAATCATATCACATTAAAAATCGAAGGTTTACAAAACGCCTGTACGAATTATGTTACTTGTATTCTCCAAAATACGTAGGTGAAGCCTCTAGCTATAGCTAGTACTGTATGAAACTAACGTGGTGGCATGTATTGCCGGTAGAGGCGGCGGCGGCGTGACCGTGGCGGGCGCGGCGACATGAGCGCGGCCGCGCTGCGGGCGGACGGCGCGGGCGACTCCACGCCCGGCTCCGACGTCGGCGAGCGCATCACGCGGCTCTTCCCCAAGTGCCGGCCGAGGAGCATGCAGCACCATCACGACAGGTACCCGCGCCTCCTGCTAGCCGCTCTACTGCCGCCGGTAGAGGCGACTCCACGCCCGGCTCTGGCGTCGGCGAGCGCATCACGCGGCTCTTCCCCAAGTGCCGGCCGAGGAGCATGCAGCACCACCACGACAGGTACCCGCGCCTCTTGCTAGCCGCTCTACTGCCGCCGGTAGAGGCGACTCCACGCCCAGCTCTGGCGTCGGCGAGCGCATCACGCGGCTCTTCCCCAAGTGCTGGCCGAGGAGCATGCAGCACCACCACGACAGGTACCCGCGCCTCTTGCTAGCCGCTCTACTGCCGCCGGTAGAGGCGACTCCACGCCCGGCTCTGGCGTCGGCGAGCGCATCACGCGGCTCTTCCCCAAGTGCCGGCCGAGGAACATGCAGCACCACCACGACAGGTACCCGCGCCTCCTGCGAGCCGCTCTACTGCCGCCGGTAGAGGCGACTCCACGCCCGGCTCTGGCGTCGGCGAGCGCATCACGCGGCTCTTCCCCAAGTGCCGGCTGTAGAGCATGCAGCACCATCCCGACAGGTACCCGCGCCTATTGCTAGCCGCTCTACTGCCGCCGGTAGAGGCGACTCCACGCAGTTTCCTGCCATCACCAAAAGCGAGTAGTATTTAAAAATATAGACCATCCCAAGATCATAACTACAGCTATACTTTAAAGCCAACAGCCTAGATAGATACGAAACTGCTTAGATTCCTAGAGTACTAAAATTCGTTTGACTTTCCGTCCATAGTTGACTCTATAGAGTTTTCCTTTCGGCGAGTGAAATCGTCAGTCATTTATTTATGGAGTTCAATGAAATCCAACTGAAGTAGCGTGTGCGGTGTTTCAGACTGAGCTCCGCCCTGGAGGGGCGCGAGGCGAACAACGCGAACACCGTGTCTTCGGACGAGGAACACGATGAGGGCCAGCTCGTTATCCTCAACGCCAAGGGAGGCACTTACAAGCTAAGAGACTCTAGGTAAGAGCGACTGATTATGATTGCTTTAGTGCTAATTATATTCCATTAATATTAGTATGCCAGGATGAAGTGCATCTTTGACTTGCTTTTTATAACGGTCAACAAAGACCGTTATATTGGTAAAGTAAAAGAAATCTGAAATCTTATCTATATACATATATATCTGTAAAATAAAATAGTAGTGTCTAATCCGGTATTCTTTATGTCCTATTTAAGCGTGTTTCGTTTAAAAAATATACTTATCCTTAATTAAAGTCATACAAATCCAAGACCGACTGACTTTTCAACTTTCGCCCATTATTTGATTGAGTTTTTCTTCTGAAAAACCATACATTATTAATCGAAAATTCCGTTGTATTGAGGAATTGAAAGAGTTTAATTTGTGCCGCTTACCTAAGTCTCCAATTTTAATGAATTCTATATGAGCCAAATTATATTTTAATATCAATTCAATGTGACCATTATCCAAGTTCGTAGGCCGTGTGAAGTTTCGTAGTTACTCAAACTTGTAATCCAAGGCTAGGGAATTCGTCCCTAAACTTACAGAATTTGAGTATTCACAGAACATAGCATACCAACGTAACTCAAAGGAGAAAATGAAGGTGTTAACAACCGTTCTAAAATAATAAGAATATACCTACCACACACTGCTGCACACGACTTCCGTGTGTGGTATCGTGATAAAGAGTAGGTAAAGTCGACTGAGGTAAATGTCAATTAATAATAATAGGTATTGCGACTTTTTGAAATTATTAAATAACTATCAAAAGTACACACTGACCTCTATATATTACCGCAGTACAGATCAGTGAAAGCAAACAGCAAAGTCTGCCATCTAGTGCTGCTGGAAGAAAGTTCGACTGTTTTCTGGAAAATTACATAAAGTCTAAAACTAGAAAAATACAGGTAAGTCTGCCATCTGGCGCTGTTTATTTTCACTAAAATTTACAGCACCAGATGGCAGACTGTGCTGTATTTTTGTTAGTTTATTTGTAATTTCAAAAAGTTGCAGGGGATTGGCTCATTTACCTCAGTTGACTATATCCTTTTCCAAAAAACAGTCGAACTCCCGTCCAGCAGTTTTGGCATGATTGATCAGAAAACATTCAATCTAGACATCCTCATAAACTTTTAGATTTATAACATTACTGTGATCATTTTTCATTCTTTTAACATATAAAAAATCTAAAAAATCTTGTGAAGTAATATGTCCTTGGCATGGATTGGATGATAGAAGGACTTGGCTTCAGACCACGTTTCGGATCGATATTATTATTTTATGAGATAGAAAGTTTGTTCAACGTTAAAGAAATGTTCATATCAAGAATTTACTTTTAAAATTTACTTTATTTTACCAATTCAAATTTAAAATATGGGTAGGACATAACGTTAAAGAAATGTTCATATCAAAAATTTACTTTTACAATTTACTTTATTTTACCAATTCAAATTTAAAATATGGGTAGGACATAACGTTTCGGATCGATATTATTATTTTATGAGATAGATAGTTTGTTCAACGTTAAAGAAATGTTCATATCAAAAATTTACTTTTACAATTTACTTTATTTTACCAATTCAAATTTAAAATATGGGTAGGACATAACGTTTCGGATCGATATTATAATTTTATGAGATAGATAGTTTGTTCAACGTTAAAGAAATGTTCATATCAAAAATTTACTTTTACAATTTACTTTATTTTACCAATTCAAATTTAAAATATGGGTAGGACATAACGTTTCGGATCGATATTATTATTTTATGAGATAGATAGTTTGTTCAACGTTAAAGAAATGTTCATATCAAAAATTTACTTTTACAATTTACTTTATTTTACCAATTCAAATTTAAAATATGGGTAGGACATAACGTTTCGGATCGATATTATTATTTTATGAGATAGATAGTTTGTTCAACGTTAAAGAAATGTTCATATCAAAAATTTACTTTTACAATTTACTTTATTTTACCAATTCAAATTTAAAATATGGGTAGGACATATCTGGTATGTGGTCGCCTTTACAATATCGACACTAGATTTAACCCGCTTCTGCCTTTGTTCGAAGCTACGTGTTTTGTCGCTCACGTGACCAATTTAGTATCAGATTTTGACCCACTTATGCACTATAACATTATGTATGTTTAGGCGCTAATTAAATCCCATACAAATTACTATCGCGTAAGCGTCAGATAAAATTAATACATATAGTTAGTTTCGTAATAGGCCTGGAACCCTATTTTTAACAGCCAGCTGTATCGCTACGTACATTTTTCTCATACCTCACATACGATGTAACACGATCACAATTACTTGTATTGTCCCAATTCCTCATTGTGGCAGCTTGCGACTGTCCAATTATATTGGATTACAGACCATTCCGCCTCTACGGACAATGTGTAATTATCCGTTATTGCTGTAACTAAATACTTACGTATATTACAAAGATATTATACTTACCGAGAATGTAATAAACATTGTTTTATGACAAAGCTATATAACAGAAAACTTATGGTGATATGAGTGCTTTGATGGAATAAAATGCGTTTATTATAGGTAGATACTTGTTGCGAATTACACGAAACATACTGTACAAAAAAAAATCGGTAACAAAGAGATTTGTTTTTAATTATTTACTTGTTTAGGCTCGGTGATATCTTTAAACTCTTACTGCTTACCTACTAATATACTATATCTTACTTAACTACTATTCTTTTTTTTTGTCGCAAGGGTCACAATTTAAACCTCCGTTTATAATTTTTATAATAAAGATACTCACTTAACCAACTCTTGCATGTCGTCTTCATCTGTAATTGCAGTGGCAGTTGGCCTGTTATGTATAGTTTGCCTGAAAAAATGTAGAAGTGTACTCTGTGCTGGTGATCAATAAATAAAAGTCATGATGTCGTCTAGATGGGTATCAACACAGTGTGAGCAAAGCAGTTATGTGTAAGTATTACTGTGTTCCGGTCTGAAGGGCACTGTAGCTTGTGAAATTACTGGATTTTCGAGACTGACAAAATGTCTCAATGTGGACGAGCGCTTTAGCTTTAGCTTTTAGTTGTACCGGCCTATGAGAATCAACGCAACGTCCTGTTTAGCACTGTTCTAGTCATGAGCAGGAGTGATCTTTTACTATATTTGCCTAGCTCGTGTCATCATATGTTAATATAAAAATATGTATAAAAAAGAACTGGAACTCATTAGTTTATTCTTTTGTCGCCAGGATCATAGAAATAGCTGGTGGACGGGAGCTGTACTCTCAGAGCAGAACAAAAGCTGTCCGGAAATTAAGGCACAGCAACACTCACAAACACAACGTGAGGAGCAAAGCGAGGGTGCTGAACAAGGACACTGTAGACTACTCGCCAGCGGATAATAATATTAATAATGAGGTAAGTACTTTATTATAATCAATATACACCGCAAATTTTTTTAACACTAGAAAAAAAATACGCATAATCAGAGGCCGTTAATGAACACAGATATGGCAAAAAAACTTTAAAAAATTTGAAATTGTAAAAATTGGATAACTGTTGCCGTTAGTCGTTTTCCTATGGATTTGTGTCAGGCGGTACCCATAATTGATAAATAATTTAAGTTTGATTCATCGTTAGGCAAACCCGGGTAGCCAGCTCGAGCCAGCTCGCAAAAGTTCGGCTCGGGCGCCGCACTCGCGCCGCTTTCACTCTATCATTTTGTAGAAACCCAAAATTCTGACTGCTCAGATACAACGTAGTATCTCATTGTCCGTTGAAGTTATTTTGGTAATTGAAAATTTGTGGTCTATACAAGATGTTTGGACAGCTGACGACTGACTGACTGGCTGTTAGACAACGTAACTACAGGCCAATCCGCCTGAAACTTTTGATGCTGACTGAAGCTAAGATTAAGAAAGGAATTTTGCTGTGAATTTTTTCACTACGTAAACAAAGTTGCGGGCGTCAGCTAGTAATATTAATAAGTAATTATGTTAGGGCAATCACATAATAAAATTTATAAATTATACTCTTGGATCTACCCCCAAACTACCTATGTAAGAAACCCATATTAATATCGATGGATTTTCTCTTCCAATAAATAATTGGAGAGTTGGCCGGCTTAGCATAATTTGGAGCAAAAAATAAAAAAAGTGCTTAACAAATGGTAACCTAGAATGGATATGCCAAACACAGGATTAGACGCAAGCTTAGCCTTAGATTGTAGGTATAATATGTTCTACGAATAGCCCTGGAATGACAGTTGTGGAAATAAGCCGACCCTCATTTGAATATTGCTGAAAGGGACAATGAAGCCCATCTGAAACAAACTTCTGATCTAAAAATAGCCGCCATAGCTAAGGCTAAATTAATGTTTCTGGGGTGGCGATTGCGTGACTGAAAAGGGGCTTGCTTGTAAACGACATTTACAGATCCATCAGCTCATTTATTGTTAGGAAATCTATGGTTACGTTAACAGTATTTAAAGGCCTGTCACGCACTAGGCAGCCTGGCTACGCAGCCAGGCTACGGCAGTTGAAATATTTGAGCAGCCAGTTATAGCAGTCAATCGACGACCAGTTGTGATGTGACATGTGACAAATACGTCTGGCTGCTCCGACAACTGCGATGAGACCGAAGGCAGACGAGGCCTTGCCTTGCCTTCAATCTCCGCATTCGACCAACCAGCCCCCCATTCGCTCTGGCTGCCAATAAGCTGCAGTGCAAAAAAGCGCGTTCTAGCGGTTGCTGCAGCCTGGAGTTCTTGGCTGCCTAGTGCGCGGGCTCCCATACATGCTCATACATATATACGGTCAATTTTTAATCACCAGAAAAAAATATATACATGGTCAGTTGCCGTTACTGAACTCAGCTATAGCAAAAAAGCTTGAAAAAATTGAGTCGATTTTTTGTCAATTTTTTTTTATTAAAAATAGATAAATATTACCGTTAGTCGTTTTCCTATGGATTTGCGTCAGGCGGTACCCTTTATTGATAATAATTTAAGTTCTATTCATCGTTTGGCAAACCCGGGTACCTAGCGCGAGCCAGCTCGCAAAAGCTTGGCTCGAGCTCCCCACTCGCACCGCTGTCACTCTGTCATTTTGTAGAAATTCAAAATTCTGACTGCACAGATACAACGTAGTACCCCGTCTGCATTGCCCATTTAATTATTTATGGTAATTAAAAATTGGTGGTATATATTCAACTGACTGCCGCAGCCAGACTGCCTAGTGCACGGATAGCCTAACCGTATTTTTTTAATTCCAGATACAAATACACAGAATAACAAATGAGCCCAAAAAAATGATATCCCGTCACACTTCACCGTCGTACACGAACGGCGATCGCGAGCCAATCAGAGTGGAGAGGGAACGGGACAGAGATATACTCGTTGACAACATGGGGATTCCCAAGAACAGCTCACCGATCCTGGACCCACATAAGACTATCGATGTTAACACGAAGAGTAGCCCCATCGCTGTGGCGACTGATGGAGAGGTGATGGTCTTCGATGATCATGATGATTGGAAAGGTGAGGTTTTTTAGCCGTTGGTGCTCATTAATCATTATCTTGCTAAAGATGATGGAACTTTTTTTTTTTTAATTAAACGACTGCGAATTAAACTGAAAAGTAAGAAATAGTGTAGTGTAGTAACCTTAAACATCAAATAAGTCATTGGATGAAGTTTTTTTTTTAAGGTAGGTATTTTGATTTCATAACCAAAGTACTGAACCGATTTTCATGAAATTAAGATGGGATCAAACTGAAAGTACTAATATTCTTTCAAATAAAAATATGTATTTTTAAAATCGATTGATAAATAGCGAAGTTATAAGGTAACAAACATTAAAAAAAATGTATTTAAAAATCAAATTGAAACCTTCGAGTTCGAAGGATTTGCCTTTTTTGACTCAAAGATCCCATTCACTTATTGTTTTGCTATTTCTTTCACATCCTAGCTAGTCACTTAGGACACTTAAATAAATGAATGAGTTTATAATTTCCACAGCTTCGAACTTTGTCTCGAGTGCAGTTTTCTCTTCGCACACTAAATTGCTCACAATTATTTAATTGAACAATTCTCAATAAAATATGGCCGGGGCTCGATGGCAATAAACTACAATTACCCAAAGACTCGTTGTAAAGTAAACACTCTTAAAAAGCACACAAAACTGCCATTCTGTTCGGTATCGAACCAACGTCGGTCTCTGAATAATCAAATGTCTACCGAACTTATTAACTCTACCGGCTAGCTAGCTGATATTCGAAAGAAGCTTCTTCGAAGCTTCTGAAAACCTTTCACCACACTGGGTCGAAAGAACTGGTGACACGATAAGAAGAAGCTGTTATTTTTGTAGTGATATCAAATTCTGTGTCTCCAGGTTTGAGGACGGACCCCGACGTAAGTGAAGATGAGCTAGACTTGAGTGTGAAGCGAACTATAGAAAGTATGAAGAACGGTGATTGTGATATTAAGGATAGTGGCAGTGAGTCGTCGGACGGCAGTCGGGAAGGCAAGCGCGTGGCGAGGATTATTGGGGAGCTGCCCATTGCGGAGTATGAGGGCTCGCCGAGGAGGTACGGCGCTCAGAAACCAGCAAGGTCACCGCGCCCAGGATTCCCTCAGGTAAATCATGTTATATTATTGTAAGTTGGAGCTAGATACAGGGTTTCTTTGATTTCATTTATTCTCAAACAATTTTTACATTGTTTAAAAAGGGGGATATACATACCTACTTCGGATATGAACACTTTTTCCGCCACCATGAACATGAACGATGGGTTCCCATCCAGTAACACCCAAACGAGTAACACTGTTACTCGATGGGAACTTTTTTCCCATCGAGTAACACCCCTCGTCAGGGTGTTACTCGTTGGGATTTTTTTTTCCAACGAGTAACACCCATGTCATGGTGTTACTCGATGGGAAGGATTTTTTTATTTATTTTTAATAAGATTTCCCACCTACTTTATGATAGATAATATAATACCTGTTGACAGATTTAATTTACAAAGTACTGCAAAATGAAGGAAGAAATTCCAAAAATTGAAAAGAAACAAGATTTGTGTCGGTGCAAAAAAAAATGTACATTGAAATAAGTTAAGAAGTTTAAAATATGAATGTGCCAATTAACAATATGAATTTTATCATTAGTTTTTTGGGTAGTACCTACCTATAAAATAAAATTACTACGCATTCATTGATTAATCTCAACTTTAAAACTAAATTAATTGACAGAAACAAACATTCAATAGCAGCATCATTTTCATCGGGATTCCCTGACTTTGTATTTATGACATTTATTTACTTTAAAAACCAGTAGGCAATGCCATATAGTTTAAGTTTGTAACTTATTCAAATTATTTGACAATGACTAATTCAAACATTGATCAGCGTTTAAAATAATATTGCCACTAGTTACCAACCCTTATTTAATTGAGGAAAAAAAATTAAATGAAGCCATTTTTTCTAGAAACGTTTTAAATTAAAGAAAAAAAAATTAAATTCATATTATATTAATATACAGGGCGTCCCACGGCTATGCCACATGGAGGGAAAGTACTTTGAATATTGTAGATGGAACATTTTACTGAAAGAAGGTATTATTTTAATTTAAAAAACAATTTAAAATGCATTCATAGATATTTAAATATTTACAAGGTTGAACCGGGAATCGAACCCGTAACACGAGGTAAATAATCACCTGTAGCTTTATCATACTGATCGAAAGGTTTCATCATAAAGATTATTTTTTGCTAAGTAACATAATGTCAA
The DNA here is from genome assembly GCA_932526365.1 of Lobophora halterata. NCBI lineage: Eukaryota > Metazoa > Arthropoda > Insecta > Lepidoptera > Geometridae > Lobophora > Lobophora halterata. Next base: position 11,242,730 of record OW052002.1, read on the forward strand.
AAATAAAAGGAAGACCATGAATTTTAAGATTTTGAATACAAAATTAATCAATTTATCAAATGCTCAAAATGAGTCCCTTCCTGTTGAATACAAAGTCGCACTCTTTCGATTAATTCGCTCCCTACCGATTTTTTGATCTTGTTGTGGTGGATATTTAGAATAATACTCTAAGTTCTGCTTGTAGCTCGTGGACATTTTCATAATTATGCGTACTTCTCAAGTGGGTACATTTATTAGTAATAGGTAGGTACTTATGAAAATGCAAGTTGTATGTCCTCACGGCGATGTCAGCTTTTCATTTTTCTGAACAACATTTCACATCAAATGTTCATTCATGGTCTTCCTTTTATTTGTGACACTATGTTATTTAGCAAAAAATAATCCTTATGATGAAGCCTTTCGATCGGTATGATAAAGCTACAGGATGATTATTTTTCTCGTGTAACGGGTTTGATATCCGGTTTAACCATTTAATTATTTAAACATCTATGAATGCAGTTTAAATTGTTTTTTAAATTCAAATAATGTCTTTTCTCAGTAAAATATTACATCTACAATATTCAAGGTACTTTCCCTCCATGTGGCATAGCCGTGGTACGCTCTGTATATATTATTTGTTTTATTTTAAATTCTGATTTTATTAGAAAAAGTTAATGTATGTTATATGCAAATGTATTTTTTAATTCATGCAACCATTTAAATATTTATATTCGTCATTCATAGTTGTGTTACACTTATTCAATAAATAATAATGGCATCTGCACTTAACTACATCCAAAGAAAACGAAACTAGGTAAGTGAGTGCCGCCGCTATAGTGATTATTTAAATTAATACTTTCAGCAGGTTGAACTAAAGACACACTAGTTTACGAGTCAGAAATATTACCTAAATCATCATTAAAAATAATCAAGTATTACACTTGTTGCGAGTAACACCCTGGCGAGGGGTGTAACTCGATGGGAACCCATCACATGAACCTGCTAAACTATGGACCGAAGGTTTGGAAAAGTATTTGCAATATCTTGTAGGTCCATGCTGAAAATCAACGTTGCAGACTCCTGCAACACATGCTGAGAATGAATGCTGAGAATGAATGTACCTTTTTTAACTGCAATGTATGTACATGCACAATGCACATACTATTAATCTTTGTACCTACTTACCTATTGTTTTGTCATATTGTGCTGGTACATTTTATTAAGTCAAAATAAATAAGTTTCTTTCTTTCTTTCTTTCTTGTATTCATATTAAATTTAATAAAATTAACAAATAAAATATCGTAAAATCAACGTAATTTCAGAGGATAATGCCGGAGAGCCGCGACATTGATTCGCCGCCGGCCAGCTCCGCCGCTTTCGACTACTTGTACGAGTTCTCTGAGACAAGGAAAGTCCTAGAGGAGTTTTTCAAGGGTCCGGTTGACGGCCGGGAGAATAACGACGAGATCGTCAACTTTCAGGTAAGAAAACACAGCATCACTTATAGAATATTCCTCCTTATAGAAAAAAATATTTATAAATCCCTCGACCGTGTTTTCCATTTATTTGGGGGACGACCTTCATTGTCTGTTTAGTCCATTCTGCACGATTTTGTGCTGGGTCAAGGTTGAATTGAGCTTGTCACAGGTCTTCTCTACCGTCGTTAACCAAGTGGAGGGTGTTCACACTTACAATGTGATGTAAAATATCCCTTTTTTCTTATAAATTACATCCCTGATGTAGATATGAAAAATGAAAATAGATAATTATTTATTGTACACATGAAAAATAACAAATACAATACTTAAAACTAATGAGTGGTACAATTGGCGGCCTTATCGCTGAGAGCGATTTCTTCCAGGCAACCAACAGGCATTGGAGATGATGTGTAGCAATGATAAAGAAGTTTTAAAGTGACCTTTCCTCATATTGTTATTTCATTGCAGGATCTAGACTACGAGCTAAGACGTCAAACTCAAGACTGTCCGTCTGAGAACGGCGTTGACGGCGGCAGCGAGGCGGAGTGGCCGCTACACAGCCTGGACGTGCGCAGCGCACTGTCGCCGCACGCGCCCAGCCATGGCTTCCTCGGGATGCCTCTCTCTGTGAGTACCGATACCATCTAGATGTATCTAGGACGGTGTTGACGGCGGCGAGGCGAAGTGGCCGCTACACAGCCTAGACGTGCGCAGCGCATTGTCGCCGCACGCGCCCAGCCATGGCTTCCTCGGGATGCCTCTCTCTGTGAGTACCGATACCATCTAGATGTATCTAGGACGGTGTTGACGGCAGCGAGGCGAAGTGGCCGCTACACAGCCTAGACGTGCGCAGCGCATTGTCGCCGCACGCGCCCAGCCATGGCTTCCTCGGGATGCCTCTCTCTGTGAGTACCGATACCATCTAGATGTATCTAGGACGGTGTTGACGGCAGCGAGGCGGAGTGGCCGCAACACAGCCTGGACGTGCGCAGAGCACTGTCGCCGCACGCGCCCAGCCATGGCTTCCTCGGGATGCCTCTCTCTGTGAGTACCGATACCATCTAGATGTATCTAGGACAGTGTTGACGACAGCGAGGCGGAGTAGCCGCAACACAGCCTGGACGTGCGCAGAGCACTGTCGCCGCACGCGCCCAGCCATGGCTTCCTCGGGATGCCTCTCTCTGTGAGTACCGATACCATCTAGATGTATCTAGGACAGTGTTGACGGCAGCGAGGCGGAGTGGCCGCAACACAGCCTGGACGTGCGCAGAGCACTGTCGCCGCACGCGCCCAGCCATGGCTTCCTCGGGATGCCTCTCTCTGTGAGTACCGATACCATCTAGATGTATCTAGGACGGTGTTGACGGCAGCGAGGCGGAGTGGCCGCTACGAAGCCTAGACGTGCGCAGCGCACTGTTGCCGCACGCGCCCAGCCACTGCTTCCTCGGGATGCCTCTCTCTGTGAGTACCGATACCATCTAGATGTATCTAGGACGGCGTTGACGGAGGCGGAGTGGCCGCTACACAGTCGCGTTATAAATATATATTATTTTGTTAATTAATAATTTCACGCAACTCCATATCCCTAAACTAAGCAGAGCTTGTTCGATAGGAACCAGATAACTGATACAATACTTATACATATAATTTTTATGTAATTACATACATAAAAAACACCCAGAACTCATGATAAGCACCGGAGTTCATTACACAATTATGATTGTCCTGAAACGAAGATTGAACCCGCAACACCGGCGTAGCAGTCCAAAACACTTGCCACTCCACCATCCGTGTCGTCAAACCTTGACATTATTCATTATTTTCCAGTCGAACCTGGTAAGCTGTGACGGCAACGTGCGCGTGGGTTGGAGTGGCTCGGCCTCCCCCCGACGGCGCGAGGAGCGCGCGCCCTTTCCCGTCTCCTCCGACTCCAGCGACACCGGCAGCGACATGTCGCTAGTGCACACTGACAACGACGTCGCACACATGAAAGGTAGTCACAGTGTAACCCACACAAGTAGAAGGAAACGTGTGCGTTGGCTAGAGCGGCTCAGCCTCCCCCCGACGGCGGCTCTTTCAAAAGTTATAACCAGAGCAGAAAAATAAATGAATAAGCATGTGAGGCAGTATATAAACTAACTGTAGGGTTTCAACGCAAAAAGTATTTAAATTTAGTGTCCCAGAATAGAAAAGAAGTAGAATGGAAGAATAATAATTCTTGAGTTGAGTGCCATCCTAGAATTATTATTCTTCCATTCTACATTTAATTTGTAGAATGGAAGAATAATGCGTGCAACGGGGAAGGCGCCTGGCGCCGGCGTCTATTGGTCGCTTAGTCACCTTCCCGCCGTCTCGCCTCACCTCACTTGCGCAGAGCTCCCATCCACATTCGCCGACCGTGAAGACACTTGTACACAGAATTATAATAAGTGTCGTTTCCAGTGTCGTTGGACATCAGTCGTCTGGGAGACGCGTGTCGGCTGCCGGTGTCCAAGATGCCGGCGCTTGTGCACGACGAATGTGAGCTCGACAACGACGAGTCCGACAATAACAATCAGGTAAATCTTACAGCAGAGAACTAAGGTGATCGACATAGCTCAGAGGATCAGCAAGCTGAAGTGTCAGTGGGCTGGTCATGTCTGCCGAAGAACCGACAAACGTTGGGGTAAACGTGTTCTTCAGTGGAGACCGCGTCTAGGCAAACGCAGTGTAGGACGACCGCCGGCCAGATGGAGCTATGATCCGCGCGCTATAGCTGGCAGAAGGTGGATGAGGAGAGCCGAAGATCGGGCTCAGTGGCGCGCCTTGGGAGAGACCTACGTGCAGCAGAGGACTGCTATATAGGTTGATGATGATGATGAAATCTTACAAAAAATTTAAGGCTCGATCATGAACTTTCGCGTTAACGTTATCGTCTCGTATCTGTCGCTGAGAAGTCAACAGTTTCTATGATTCTTTTTCGAAACGTTGTAGAAACTGTTGACTTCTTGGTTGCAAGGGAGGAAGTTGGAAGCGAGTTTTAGGCATTTTTTTTTGTTTTAGAACCATTCATCGACGGTGACTGTGAAGGAGATAGTGGAAAATGGCACCAGCACGGAGCCGCATCTACTGTCCGACGCAGACTTGCATTCATTGGATCCTTTGGGTGAGAAAAATGTATCACCAGCCAGGCGCGATCTCAACATCGCACGGAGAATGCCTGCCGGTCGGCGACAGCGACCGGCGATCGCGACACGCGACCGTGCGACCGTGCGACCAAGATGCGATGGACACTAGTCAGGTGGTCGCGCGACTCATTCGCGGTCTTGTATCGCGGTTGCCAACATCGGAATGCTAATTTTAGGCAAAACGTTATACTTTAAAGCGAATAGTAACAAATCTAATTCAATCCAAACAATATTTTTTTCAAAACTGTTTCGAATTGGATTTTTAATGCACGTTTGTAATGTCATTTTATAGTGCGTGTGGGTCTTTTTTTGTAATTACAAATACCTAGTAATTTTAAATCTTCGAAAATGTAGGTACGCAAGAGGGCGAATCAATAGCGCGAGGGGGTACTATTCGTCTTCATTAACTTCTTTTAATGTGAGTTTCGTTAGTGTGTTTATATCTTTTTCAATAAATACAATCAATTGTTGTGGTCCCCAGTGTGCGGCGAGTCGGCCCCGCCGCCGCCCGCCCCCGCCCCGCACCGGCCGGCGTCCCCTCCCCCGCAGATCTCCACGCTGCAGCAGCTAAGCCACGCGCGCGTGCCCACGCCGCATCACCACGCGTCACACGTCGACGTGTACCCGCCGAGGTTGGTCCTATCTGCTGAGATCTGTACTAGCTCACTCGCTGAGGTCGGTACTAGCTCATTTGCTGAGGTTGGTACTAGCTCACTCGCTGAGGTCTGTACTAGCTCATTTGCTGAGGTTGGAACTAGCTCACTCGCTGAGGTCTGTACTTGTTCAATTGCTGAGGTTGATACTAGCTCACTCGCTGAGGTATGTCTAGCGCACTCGCTGAGTTATGTACTAGCTCACTTATTGAGGTTGGTACTAGCTCACTTATTGAGGTTGGTACTAGCTCACTTATTAAAGTTGGTACTAGCTCACTCGCTGAGGTCTGTACTAGCTCACTCGCTGATGTCGGTACCTAGCTCACTTGGTGAGGTCTGTACTAGCTCACTTGCTGAGGTCGGTACTTACTGATCTGCGGAAGTCAGTACCACCCACCGAGGTCGGTACTAGCTGAACCCCCTAGGTTCGAGCTACCTGACTCGCTGAGTTTGATATTCTATCTGTACTTTATTTGCTAGTTGACCTTGTCAAAGTCAATTATTTTACTAGTTGACCCGCAAAGTCCATATTATATTTTAATATTTGACCCGTCAAAGCGATTAAAGATTCTTGTAATTTTCAGAAAAAGGCCATCTTCAGCAAACAGCACGGAGTCTGTTGAAATCAAACCGACCAGTGGAGACGAAGGTAAAAGTAATCCCAATATTATTTATTTATTTCTTTGGGTAAACAAACAGTTACACTTAAGCATAGGTTAACATTAAGTACCTATCCTAGATTAATAATTGTGAAACCAATAGCGTTTATTATTATCCTACTTCCTATTTTGATATCAAAAATTATAACTTTGGGAGGATAGATGGATTTTGTTGCTCAATCACACCGAAATCACTAAACCGATAGTTTTAAAAACCGCGGACAGCAACTAAAAATTTCAGACACCTTGTCAATAAGAATGAATCTCCATTTGCAAATATTTTTTGTTACGTGTTACGATGGAGTTTTTTAATTTTTAAATTAACAATGAAAATGCCTATTAATTCTTATCTATCTAATTCATATCTATCTTGTTAGGATTAAGCTGGCCTTTGTACATGTATTTTCTTTTATGTTTTATGCTATATCGTGATTTGTGTACAATAAAGAATTACAGAATTACAGAATCTATAATATTATACTAACGCAGTTCCTTCTATGTTTCTAAAACTAGCATCGGACCAAAATGTACCTACTAGAAGTTAGCCAATTTAGATCCCAATTTTCCGGCGCATTATCAATGTACAGACAGCGTCATAGATAAGTATCCCCCTTGCATTATAATAGCTTCAAATCCCTTTAAATCACCGTCGCGGCGAATGGAGAAGTTATGACTTTAAAAAATAGATTATATTTGCATAACAGTATGTTATCCTAAAAATAATTTTAAGTATTAATTTTTTTAAAGGATTTATAGCTGGGAGCTTGTGCAAGGGGGATACTTATCTCTGACGCTGTCTGTACCACATTGTGATTCTATACTTTAATACGTCTATGCCTTTATGTTCTGCAGACGAAGCCGACACGGATCTAGAGACTGACAGGCTGTTGGGACAGCAGAGGACTGACGACCAGGGGTTCTTCGATGATAAGGTGAGAACCAGCTTTCAGCAATTTTTCAGCAAGTTTGGTAAAGACTCGATGACACAGGGCTAGTATACAAGTTACAAGACAAGCCACCTATGTGTACAGACAGCGTCATATATGAATATCCCCTTGCACGAGACACCCAGCTTAAAATCCCTGAAAAACTCCGCTGCGTTTCAACAAAGAAGTAACAAAGAAGTTTTGCATTAAAAATAAATCATATTTTTATAATCATGTACGCCTAATCATAATTTTATACAATTTTTTGAAGGTATTTGATGCTGGGTGTCTTGTGCAAAGGGGATTCTTATCTATGACGCTGTCTGTACATGTCATACCATCAAAGAATATGTGTGCATACTAGACGTGTTTAAAAACACGTGCTTAACGGTGAAGGAAAACATCGTCTTGTCATAAACCCTAAAAAGTTCAAAAACATGTGTCAAGTGCACGAAAGGAGCTTCTTCGAGGTGCACTTGAAATCTTTTCACCACACTGACTGGTTCAAAGAACTAGTGACACTATAATAAGAAGGTACAATACACGAAGACACCGTGGCTTAGTTGGTAGTGACCCTGCCTACGATGCTTGGTGTTCCGGGTTCGATCCCCGGCCGGGGTAAATATTTGTGTGACGAACACAAATGTTTGTTCTCGGGTCTTGGATGTTGTGATGTCTTGTATGTGTCCATGCCACCTGCGACCTTTGTTTGTGTGTGAATGTTTAATACAGAGTTCTTATTAATTCATCCATTCGTATTTAAAATGTGACTACTGACTATATTAAGTAGATCCCCAATGCCCAGTAATAACGTCTTAGCTCATAAACGTTATGTAGTCCATGATTCAGAGACTGACGCAACCGTCAGCTGTGTTTATGTGAATACCTATTGCTATTGGTTGAACCCGCGACTGACCTTGCTCTGCTATTATTCTTGAGCAAAGATTGTGTACTCTACTTGTGCGTGTAAATTGCCTACGTAGGTATTGCTTTTGTGAGTTTAAAGAGCTATAATATCAAGTTTTAAAAAAACTCTTCACAAAAAGGATTTTTTATAAGTACCTAAGTACACAATATATGTACATAGCACAATTTCCATCAAATTTCTAAATTGTCATAATACTACAAAAATATGTAAAGTATACATTTCTTATCATGAAATAGAAAAATTAATGAAAAAGAGTCTCCCACTACTATGATTTAAAAATCAATTTATAAATTTGCATTATGCAAATTTGCAATGCAAAAATGTTGACTTTTGCAAAATTTTCAAATAGAATGATGAGTACCTAACTTAGTAAGTTTTCTCTAAATAAAACTTGTGATAAAACCAAATACAGAACAAATGAGTGACAAAAACCAGTTTTCCGTTAAAACAAGTAAAAAGTAGGTAAGTTACGAAAGCGACAGCAATGCTCGACACCCACATAATCTTTGACCTCCATGTTTGCTTGACATAATCGACGTAAACCCGCTTGGGTGCGCGCGCGCCGCTTATACGCCTTGTATTTATTTACTTGGTGATACGTTATCACTTAAAACATTACATCACTCGTTGATAACCGCAATCGTTTTGTTTACGGTGCTCTCAAGTTTTTTTTTTTTTTTAGTATGTGAAAAAAAAACTAAAAAACCTTTTTTTTTTCAATAATTTGGACTAAAAAAGCAATATTTTTTCAAAAGTGTAAATAAAAAAATAGTTATGGTGAAGGAATGTACCATATGGCTGGTTTAAAAATGCATAGTGTTTATTTGGTGAATGCACGGTAGGCGCTTGTGTATGTTTACATGTAAACAATAACAAATCGAAAATGAGTGAAGACGAAAAGGAACCTTGTCTCGTAGAGGATAAGACTGATAATGCTAAAGTCAGCGAAGATGAGAAGGAGCCTTGTCTCGATACAAATGAGCGTGACGATTTATCAAATTCAGTGATAAGTGACGACGAAAACGAACCGTATGTTAATAAGAACGCTCATTGTGATAGTGTTTTGTATTCGAGACAGTTAAAAATTGAACCTTGTATACCTGAAAATACGAGTGATGTTGGAAATCTTAATGGAAAAGAAGTTGCAAATGATATAGTGCAGGATGTAGAGCATTTATCTTGTGAGTCAATTCCTGAGTCAGAAACAGAAACTTATGGTAGAAGTGAATCGAGTGATGATGTGACTGAGAAACCACGTGTAAGGAAAAAGGTTCGATTGTGTTTCGTAGATACTTACCTAGGTACTTAATAGGTAATTAATTTAATTTAAGTATTTCCTTCACGCGTAATTAAAAGGTTTTGATTGAGTTTGCGAGTCACCCAAGAAACCTTAAAAAAAACTATAGACTTGTCAAAATATTTAAAATTGTCATAGTTTTCAATACATTTTTGTTTCCAATTCTAATCTATACTAATAAGACCCAAAATACATATCATAAAGACAAGAAAACAGACCATAACCATAGTAACAACAAATGCATAGTGGGTAAGGAAAGGTACATAATGATAATGTATGCAAAGTTATTCTGTCTAGTCTGTGACTACAGAAATTATTTAATTATGCAAATAGCGAAATGCCTCTTTATGTTATAGGAAAAAAACGTAAAATTATAGAGATCCAAGATTGTAAAAAATATGAATCGATATCGAAACGAGTAGACTTCATCAAATCTTCCAAAAATATAGCCAAACTATATGATATGCGATAAAATGGTCCTGAAAAGATCTGGGAAACTGTCTCATGTAGAGCTAAAACTGGCACTGTCGCTAAATGGTGTACTTCCATTGGGTATTAAGTTCTGTGGTCCGTAGCACCCGCGACATCAGAAAAGCTAGTGCAGGAGTATGAGCTTAATGCTTGGGCTAAAATGTGGTTTATTTAATTATAGGGATGGCGCAAACCGAAGTCCCGCACGGTGATGCCTGCGGGCAGCGTGTCGGGGTCCGCGCGCTCCCCGCCGCACGCGCTCGACCAGCCCGACAACAGGGACGACGACACAATGCTCAATGGGAAAGTAAGTACACTGTCACTACTGTCACAATGGTGGGTACGTACAGTGATGCAGGCGGGCAGCGTGTTCCAAAAAGTTTGGGATCTACAAAAAGCAGTTGTCAACCCTAGCAGTATCGGACTGCATTTATGTTACAATATGCTTAACATAATGATTAGTTTAACAATGATAAATAACGTAAAGTGACAAATATTCAGATACTACTTCTACTTTTTATTAAGTCCACAAAATAAACGCAGCTATATCAGCGAGAAATGTAATTGAAAAATTGTAATATAGGTTTTTCATTGTTTTCAGGACAAAGATGCAAAGAAAAAGAATAAGAACAAGGAAGGTAAGTCAATCAAAAAATACCTTTTCTATTTCTATACAAAGTACCTGTGTAAGAACTTACTTTGTTCTCTTTTTATTTTAGTTTATTTCTTTATTAAATTATATTTCCTTTCCACGCTTATCTGACGTGCCCGTTGCGGTAAGTGCTGTCATTCATCCACATAGGTATAGGTACGGCTTTTTTGTTACCAATAAATCATTCATGTCCATACCCTTTTAGTTTAGACTAGATGTTCATTTTCCTATTTCCCTCACACATGGTATAGCTCGATATTTTAATGGCAAAAGAGATATTTTCTCTAATTTCCGAGACTTGAAAGCCGTTAATTATAAACGCCACTCAAAACCTGATAAAAGCACGTCTAAGTTTTTTTCACACTTAACGTAACATACCTACTAACTTTGAGTCCAGTGATTAGCAATCGCGTTCGTTGCGCTATTGAAGCGCGGTTCTGTATGGCATCGATAAAATTGCATGCAGAAGCTCAATCTACATTGAATGATTAAAAGCCGCCGTGTGAATAGCTCAAAAGAATATTTTAGATTAATAATTCAGTATGTTATTTTCCGGTAATCTGTAATACAGTCTATCAACGGGCTTCAAAATAAGAAATGGTGCTCAAATTGGGTTTTTATTTTTGATGTGTGTTAATGAAACCGATTTGAAAAAATATTTTTATATTAAAAAGAATTTACTTTCAGAATGGTCTCAGAAATTTTATTAAAATCGGTTTAATACTTTGGTTTTGAAATAAAAATAACTGAAAAAAATATGTCATAATTTTGCTTCCCTGTGACTATTTAGTTGTGTTTACGATCACTAAAACAGTCCAATTGAAGTCGGTTGTAGTATATTTTTGAGAAACAGCTTATATCCAAGTCTCTTCGTATCGTATCCCCTACCCATCACTTCATACCACCTACACATCATATCTCCAACTAACCCCTCCATTCATTCCAGACGTGGCCCGCTCAGTGCTCATTGAAGGAGTCTTGTTCCGAGCGCGGTACCTCGGCTCCACTCAGCTCGCATGCGAGGGACAGCCCACTAAAGCCACCAGGATGTTACAGGCTGAAGAAGCTGTGTCTAGGATTAAGGTAACGTGGTTATGGAATGGGAAGGAACAGGCTAAGTTCTCTTGAGTGATTTTAGCCGCGGCGTGCTGCTGTACAGTCGGTTTATCACGAAATACGCAGTGCTTACCGTACGGTACTAATTTGTATGAGGTTTTGAGTAACGCCTCTTATCGTACTTAAAGGAAGGATTCCACCAAAATAGTATGCCGCACATGATATAATACAGATGCGCGAATATTTCTAGAATGTTCGCGTAATTTTTTTTTGTTTTTTGCTTGAGATGTCTAGCCTAGAAATATAGATTTAAAAAATATTTTAGCTTATTTAAAACTGTAACAAATTATTGACTTACCAGAGTTATGCAATGTATGTACACTGTGCAATGTGCATTACAGTTCAGCGGTGGAATCCTACCTCTAGTTACTACAAAGTCTCATACTAAATTGGTCACGTGACCCGACGATACGTTAACGTTACGAAACGAAACGTAACGTTACGAAATCGTGTTTTTTCGTGATACCCTCACATAAGCGGTGATTCACGGTGACGCGGCTTTCTTAAATTATTATTCAAATCCTCGGTGTTTGGAGGAGAGATATTTATTATAACCTTTATATTTTATATTTTAACCCAATATTGCTAAGATATAATAAACTAAGTATTTTAGAGTTTTTGCATTCTCATAATAATGACACAGTTCTTATACGGCAGAATACCAACTAGCCCGTGTGAATCGGTTTTTAATAAATGTTTATACTTAGATGTTTTAAAACTGAGAGCATGAAATTACTTTTGTCCCTTTTATTCTTCTATCTATAACTTTTTTCAGTTAGCAAACACTTGGCACAGTGTACCTACACTCTTCAATTATTATAAATATTGGAAAATTTCAAATATAGCTGTAAAATATTATTTTATTTTTATTATGAATGGGTTTTGGGAATTAATTTATCTTGATTTAAAATGATTCCTGTTTTCAATAAAATTCAGCAACCTTAAACAGTTTTATCACACAAAATTGTATTTTTATTTTACACGCACAAATCACAAAAAAATGGTTATTAATAAATAATATAGAACTTTCTACGATATTTCTTCCTTGCACGAGAACGTTTTAACCAAAATACCTAATCATTTATCATCCTCATCTGTACATAATGTAATTTCATGCTCATCTAGGATTAGCGGACTGAGAATGCTAGTCAAATATCCTTTGTATCCTATGAAAATAAACAATAACCTATATCATATTGACTGCGAACTGCGTCAAACGTACCTCGTGAATGTGGATTGGTAAGTCATTCACAAAACCTGCCCGCCAAACCGTTTACGCTCTTATGACATGGCACTAGAGTATTTTTTTCAGTGTTTCCTCACCCCTCGAGCCGACCCAGAAGAGTCTGATCCCGCATTGGCCGGCTAGCCTCCTCTGACAGTGTTTGTGCTTAATCCGCTTGGAGCTATGCTTTGTATCGTTCACTAATCCCGTTTTAACAAGGTAAGTTCGATTGAGTTTGCATTTGTGCTGTGCTCGAATCCCAACGCATGTTCCTGAATCAATTACGTTCAAGTTTGTCAACTGACTCTGTTGCACCGTGGAGGACTGTGTTTACGAAGAACGCTATAGTTATAAAGCATTTTGTCAACATTATAACTTCTAAAAAGTATCGAAAAAACAGCTTTTACTCACGCAATTTTTCATAACGCACAGTATAAAGCATGAGACATACCCGATTCACACCGGCTCAGGTGGCATTTTCCGAAGGGACTGCACAGACATTGCGTTTAGCTTTACAACCGCCTCAGCACGAAAATCGACACTATTCTAACATAATTAAAGTTAATTTTCCGTTAGGTCTGCTTTCATAACAACGACGGGATCGCTCGCTTCTCACGAACCATTGTGTGTTTATTCGAGTTGTTTTGCTTGCTTTTTGCCGCTGGGAGATCATGGCATTGGCTTTCGAATATACTGCGGAGATTTTGGAAACTTGATATTAAACCAAGCCATGAATAATGCCACAACTAAGATTTGACCATTTCAAAACAATGCATCCAAGAATAAACTAACATTCGAAAAGAAAAATCCAAAAATGCGGCAATGTATACACCCGCATTATTTGCGTCTCGATAGGCAGTCTGGTTATAGGCCAGTCAAATAAGGGAAAAAAATGAATCAACCTCGGAATGAGAGTTAATAAGCTTAAAACTCGTATACACTTTTTAGTGTTCTAAAACTTGTCTCAAAAGTCACTTTAAAACACGTATCTGCGTAGTAAGTTATTCAAGGTCTAAGATAACGGTCATCAGTTTTTCGCGATTATCTCGGTTCCTATAGTCTCAATGATGTTGTCCCCAAGCCAAATGCAATTTTTTTAAACCATTTGGAAACACCAAAAGGTGTATACGAATTTACAGCTTATTATCTCTCATTCCGAGGCGAAACCCTAATATGACTGGCCTATTAATCCAATACCGCATATATGCGGTCCCAAACTATGGTTGAGTACGCGTAATACCGCACAATCGCGGCCCTAGGTTACAGTACAATACTCGTAAAACTGCATACTCGCGGCCCTAACACGATCGAATAGCACAATGATACGTGAGAGCGATACGCGAGGAGGTTAGCCTGCCTACAGTGGGGGTGCGACGGGCCGTACTCCGGTGTGTACGCAGCACCAGCTGCGGTGTTTCGCCTCTCCTTCCTGGGCTCGGTCGAGGTGGACGAGGACGGCAGACGCAGGAAGAAACGACTCAAAAAGAACTTGGTTGAAGAGGCCGTCACAAAGATCAAGGTGGTTTGGCTGGCAGTGTTTATGTAGGGCTAAGTAGCGGAGATAGGTCAGGGTTTTACTTGGCGGAGTCGTACAGAACCGCATTCTTTCCAAATTATTCATCAACTACAACATTAAAGCTTTTATTGCGTGCACTCTTTCAATGAATAATAAAATAGCGTGTTTCCCTTCCAACTTTGTGTGTTGTTTTCAAGTGTATGGTCCGCCTTTTCCGGTAAAAGCCTCCTCTAATGTTTTCTAGTCTTGTCTATTTATTGACAGAATTACTATTTACATACAGAAAAATAAGCTTCTGTGCGGCTCTGTCTGTAATATTTATGTTTTTCAACAATTAATTGCACTATTCTTTATCATTGAGAATTTGAGCTAAATTACGTACTAGTTAGAAAAATCTTATAGGGGCTCTTAATTTAATAAGATAAGAATATTATTGATTAAGGTTGTATAATCTATTTAGCATAAAGATCTTGTAGCTTATTTCTATTTGCGTTATGTACTAGAAGTTTTATCTACATGACTTTACAAATTAAACCAAATGTTTCCCTTCCCCGCACACCCGGAAAATCAGGCATTGGTAAGTCGAAATTACAAAACCCGCCACCACCCTCACCCTACCCTCAAAATTAACCTATCTCTTCTTTTCAGGCCCCTGAAGGAGAAAACCAGCCGAGCACGGAAGTAGATCTCTTCATATCCACTGAGAAGATCATGGTTTTGAACACGGAACTGAAGGAAATCATGATGGATCACGCTCTTCGAACGATATCCTACATCGCGGATATAGGTGACCTTGTAGTTCTGATGGCCAGGAGACGTTTCGTGCCGCACGAGACTGACTCAGATCAACCAAAATTGAACCGTACTCCCAAGATGATATGTCACGTTTTCGAGAGCGAAGAGGTGAGTGTACGTATTCGATTTTGTATTTTTACTGTGTAGATGTCTTCTATCTCTGTCTTCCTCTTGGGTCTTCTATATTTACTATGATTCAACTCTTCAAAGCATGCACTATCAACAGCAAAAATGTAGATGATGTAGTGTAGACGAACGATTAAATTAGTAAGGAGCCTATACTATACATACACACGGCGATTGATCGCATGATTTCGTCGTTCGTGGCTGCGCCGCGATTTAAAATGTCTGTGTTTATAAATTATGTTTACTATAAAAATTATACCTATAATAAACAGAGATAAAAAAAATAAATGCCAACTCAACTCGTCAATACAATTTGGCTCTACTATGGCTCTACTAAATACCATAGAGCTGTCACAATGCTTACTATGAATAGGTTGTCAAAATGTATTCACTGTAGTCTAAATCTAAATAAATTAGATAGGCAACTACCTGAAAGTGTCTAGTTTAGTCCAAGGCCAGCGATATAACGACTGCCTGTAACTTCTAAAAGTCAACTGTGTATAATTAAATAAATTGTAGTTGTTATAATTTTCGTGTGTTATGTACTTTGCGTTAGTTAAATTATTTAAATAATTAAAAAGAAAAAACGTATAGTGAGAAAAAGATGGAACTTAAATTTCAGGTAATTATTCTGTCTGATATACATATAGTATTTTGTAATATTTTAGGCTTCGAGTTCAACCACTTTAGCCAAAACAAACTAATTAAATAATGTACTCAAAAACATACAAAGAGATAAAAGATAATTAGAAACCATTGTGAAATTTTACTGGTAGGCACTTTTTATCATCTTACCACGTCGCGTGGACGCATTCTTATAAACTTAATATCAGTGCTGGAAGTACCTACGTAGGTACATTAGTGAGTGTAGTTTAAAAAAAAATCACGTTCTGTCAAGTCTGTGCGATTATGCAGTTACTTCTACTTACAATCGGAAGGTTTGAATACCTTTCACATTACATACATTTAATTTATTTTCTAAACCAAGTAAGTAACTGATACTAATTTGAGAATTTCGATTGGAACATTAACATTTTCCTTAGAATAACTCTTTACTAACATTAAACCAGTAATTTAAACAAAATTATCGCACATATCTTATCACTTTCCATCAGGTGGTGGTCAAACGCTTGACTATATATATATTTATTATATTTAAAAAACATAACCTTTAGATAACGCTGATCTTGTTAAATCAACACCAAACAAAGTAACTGAAATGTATATTTTTCAGGCCTTTATTCCAAAATAACTCTTTATTTACATTAGGCTCAATTCACAATGAGGTGACAGCGACTGGCAACGACCGGCAAATCACTTCACAGCTTCAGTTTTAAATAATTTTGAACATAATCTACATTTATGAGGCCGAGAATCCCGCGCGACACTATCACGCTCGCTCATTTGTACATTTTTGAAGATATTTATTGACTATGAGTACACATTTTTTAAAGGTGGAGCGGTAAATTTGATCTGAACAAAACACATATAATATGTGAAAATAGGAGCCACGATCGAGAAGTCGTTTTCCCCGCAAAAAGACTTCAGAGCTACATATATGGCTTGCCAAGGTCTACTATAATTGACATTCATAAATTTATTTATAAGAACGTAATACTTTATTTATAACGTAGACCTTGGCTAGCCATATATGCAGATCTGAAGTCTTTTTTAGGGGAAAATGACTTCTCGATCGTGGCTTCTATTTTCACATATTATATGTGTTTTGTTCAGATATCATTACTTTTGTAAATAAATTTATTACTATTCAAAGGTATATAGGTTAGGTACCTACTATAATTATAATAGTTACCTACCTATTTGTTTTCCTTACTTACACACCACCATCATCGCCTCTAAATGTATGTAGGTAGGTAAAAGAACAATAAGTTAAGTACCTAACCTACCTAAATAGCGTAAATAAGGTGTGGGTACCTGCCTTTGTAGGTAGTAAGTACATATGTGCCGGGAGATTAAAGTGTTTTCCGACAATTTGCATTTCTACTAGCTTGTGTTCATCTGGGCTTAAAATAATTTTTAAATTATTGATATTAAAGTAAGTACATAAAACGATAAAAACAACCTTTCATCATGGAAATGGAAATATCCTGCAAAAACTTGCAAGGCAATTGCTCTCATAATTTGCAAGGCGCTAAATTTACCTCATAAAATTAAATAATTTGAAGAAAAAAAAACAAATCTTATAAATTTACTATTTTCTGTTTTTTTCCTTTGTATACACACAATTACCTAGCTGGATACCAAATTTGAACTTTCTAGGTCATCTGGAAGTGGGTTAGGTTTTACGTCTATATGTCAGTCAACCAGTGATAAAAATGACGATTTTTGAACGTTAATATCTAAATAACCGTTTAAGCTGTGTGTGAAGTACTTCATTAACTTCGGGTTTTCAATAGATAAACCAAATTTGGTGTGTTTATATTGATTCGTTTTTTAGCTATGACAAGGTCAAAAGTGGCTCCAAATGGTTCGTGTAAACTTACACACAGTTCGCTGGGCCTGACCGTGGCTGGACACCCTGTCGTGTGTCGAGATACTACAACCTCACGAAATGTGCATATGTTTAACATATGCGAAGAAGATTAGGATACTAGTCGTGTTACTACCGGCCTTTGCCGACTGCTGCCGAACGCTGCTGACCGCTGCCGATCGCTGCCATCTCAGTGAAAATTGAGCCTTATAGTTTAAATAAAATTATCACAATAATGTTACTCTCGTCTAAGTCAAAATCAAACCTGCTAACTGAAACAATTTCCACAGGCTCAATTCATAGCCCAGTCGATAGGGCAAGCGTTCCAAGTGGCGTATATGGAGTTCCTGAAGGCCAACGGGATCGAGGACCACAGCTTCGTGAAGGAGATGGATTACCAGGAGGTGCTCAACAGTCAGGAGATATTCGGGGACGAGCTACAAATGTTCGCTAAGAAGGAACTGCAGAAGGAGGTTAGCCAACAACTGTTATTCAGGTCTAATGCTGGCTTGCACCAAACTGACAAAGTTCCTAAGCACTTACTTTACTAGTTTGACAGATATTTACGGTCTGAATTTGGACCCCCCAGGAACTGCCAAGCGAGTAAAGTAATTTCTTAGAAACTTTGAAAGTTTGGTGCAAGTCAGCATAAGTGGCGTAGGTACAAGGAGTTTCTGAAGACCAACAGGATCGAGGACTACAGCTTCGTTAAGGAGATGGGACAAACAGGAGATGCTTAAAAGACTTTTGTTTAATTAACACTTTATTGCTCAAAATAATCATCAAAATTTACGAAAGGTGGGCTTAAGGGGAATCCTCAAATCCGAATTCCATAGTGTTATATTATTTCTTCACACTATTCGTTTCGTGCATGTTTTTTGATTTCGTCAACAAAAACAGTGAAAGGTTTCATACATTAATTTAGATTTTATACGTGTTTTTAAGTTTAAGTTTAGTAGGGTTAATTTTAAATCACGTATAAAATCTAAATTAAAGTATGATACCTTTCACTTTTTTTGTTGACGAAATCAAAAAACATGCACGAAACGAATAGTGTGAAGAAATTACTATAATACGGCGTACTTTTTGAGTATTTGTCCGAAACATTTTGTATGGAATTCGTATTTGAGGATTACCCTTAATACTAAAGTATTATCGATTGGCCAATATTTATTATTACCCGACTAGCAAGGAAGGATTATGTTTTTCGCGCGTATCTTGTATGTACCTACCTACTCGTATGAAAGTTCATGTTATGTATGTTAATTTCTTTGTTACCTCGTATCTTCCAAACAACTGAATGGATTTTGACAATTGAGATATCGTTATATTTGTCTCAATTACCCGAGTGTCCTTAGATGGGTTTAAAAAAAATGATAGAATGGCAAAATGGCGGATTTTTGAGTCTAAAAACTAACTCGTTAAAACAAATTTGTTTACTTAACCTATCGAATAGTGGTGTACAATCAAGCATTTTCATTCATTCTTTCATTATTACCAGGTTGTGGTGCCCAAGGCAAAGGGCGAGATTCTTGGCGTGGTGGTGGTAGAGTCTGGTTGGGGCTCCATGCTGCCGACTGTGGTGATAGCCAACCTCGCGCCCGCCGGGGCCGCCGCGCGCTGCGGACAACTAAATATCGGTAAACTAGCTAACGATCTTCATCATCTCATCATTCACAACATTATTATTATCTTTTTCGTAGACTTTCGCGATTATCACACAAAGTTATTTGATTGTAACGGGTATTTATCGCGCTCTACTCGCTCTATCGAGTAGAGCGCGATAAATACCCGTTACAATCAAATAAATATTATTAATATCATCATCAATACCATCATTATCATTAATATTAAAATTAATTCGTCATCATCATTTACATCATTATTATTATCATCATCATCAACATCATATTAGTATTATCAAAATGAACATCATCATCAACATCATTAGTGCACGAAAGGAGCCTCTTCTAGGCGCACTTGAAATCCTTTCACCACACTGGGTCGAAAGAACCAGTGACACGATAAGAAGAAGTACAACATCATTATTAACATCATAATCATTACACCGCATTTATAGTATGAACTATCCGTGGGAAACGCGATAAGATGGAATGTTACTTGTAAAGTGTGATTAAAAAAAAACAAAATTGTTTATTTCGTACAAAAAAGTGATGTATAATAAATAAATGACACACGCATCCCTGCTGCACTAGGAGTATCTAATAAAGCAAATGGAATGAAAACACCTGCTGCATCAAAGTTTCCAAAAAGAAAGAATATTTTAGCTACAATCAGGCTGGTGCGGATAGATTCTGGTAACCCTGAAGTTAGCCATTTTGCAACCAAATAATTATTGACTCTGAAAGATCTTTTTAAACTTTAAAATCAATGTTTCTTTTTCCAGGGGATCAAATAATAGCAATAAACGGTGTAAGCCTGGTGGGCCTGCCTCTATCCACATGTCAGACGTACATCAAGAACTCCAAGAATCAGACGGTAGTGAAGCTTACGGTCGTGCCGTGCGCGCCCGTCGTCGAGGTGAAGATCAAACGACCCGACACGAAGTACCAGCTCGGGTTCAGTGTACAGAATGGAGTGGTAAGTTATGTTTTTCTTTGGATAGTTTCACGTAACACCATATAGCCCCAAACCACAGAAGTATTAAAGTATAGAATCACAATGTAGTAGGTACAGACAGCGTCATAGATAAGTATCTCCCTTGCATTATAATACCCAGCTTCAAATTCCTTTAAATCACAGTCGCAGCGAATGGAGAAGTTTTGCCTTTCAAAAATAGATTATATTTGTATAACCATATGTAAGCCTAAAAATAAGTTTAAGTATTACAATTTTTTGAAAGGATTTATAGCTGGGTGTCTTGTGCAAGGGGGATACTTATCTCTGACGCTGTCTGTACATTGAAAATGCGTCAAAAAAAAGGGAGCCACATTGTCTAATTTCTATGCCCTATCCTATATACATAGGTATATGTAGGTAGATACTCTGCTATTAAGCTGTCAAGTGTTAACTGTTTTCAGTTTAAGTGTAGGATGTAAGTTAAATTAGTGAGCTCTCGAGGCTGACTCTATCTCAAGTATTTACTCGCTTGTCAGATCTTAACTAGCTTAATCTGGACCGTTAATAACTGCCAAGCGAGTAAAGTAACTGCTTAGGAAATTTAGTTTGATTTTGTCAGTTTGGTGCAATTAAAATAAAAGTTTAATATAAGTATTCTATCAGTTAATTGGTCCCCATAGTATAAGTTCTGTTAGGTTAGTGCTAGGTGACGTTGTGTGTAGGGTTGCCATCCGTCCGGGTTTCCCCGGACTTCATTTGTAGTCCGGGCTTAAAAAAGTCTTAGGCCGCCCGCGACACACGCACTGTGCCCGCACGCCGCGATCAACCGAAGAAATGACTCGCTTTTAACGTGAGGGTGGGGCCCCCCCGTCGCAGTTGCCACGGTGCTCACATCGACTTCGCTACCCGCACTGGCCGCACTTCGCAGTGACACTGGCAAAAAAAAGCAACCGAATTGAGAACCTCTTTTTTTGAAGTCGGTTGAAAACCTGTTGACATGTTCTTCCGGGTTCTGGGCTCTAAAATCCGAGGTTTTGGCGCATCTTGTCCTGCTTTAAAAATTTTAGAGATGGCAACCCCAGTTGTGTGAAATGTCCAATTTGTTTATTGTGTGTGTAGATATGCAGTTTGCTCCGCGGTGGTATAGCGGAGCGCGGCGGCGTACGCGTCGGCCACCGCATCATCGAGATCAACTCGCAGAGCGTGGTGGCCGTGCCGCACGAGCGGATCGTCAACCTGCTCGCGACCTCGGTTGGAGAGGTAACCATATTACCATTACCACAACTAGTATCATAAAAATATTACTTATCAAGACTACTCCAAATAATAGTAAGCAAAAATAATGATATAATATAATAATAATAACTACTTCTACCGCCCGCATTGTAATGCCTAGATCACACGTACCGAGTACTCGGTAGTCCATCCATCCATCCATAACCATCTAGACATAAGGAAGTTCCTCACTCTGCAGCCCTAGCCACTTTTTATATTTTTTTTACAATATTATTTGTACGCTGTTTTATTTCAATATATTCTAATTATAATAATATATTGTATTAAATGAGATAATAATAAGCAATAATAATCTTAGGCTCGCTTGCGTATATACGCACATTATCCCATATGTACAGTCGGCTCCGTAATGATCTTTACACCCAGCTTCCGCCGGTGTTCTCCTGTGATTAAACCTCTCACACAAACTCATCATATGTGAGCGTGAATAAACTACTGATGTGATTAAACCACTTAAGATATAAGCATAAGCATAAGCATAATCAGCATCAGCCTATAATGTTCCCAATGCTGGGACTCAGGCCTACTCTCGGCAGGAGAGTGAATGGGTCTTAGTCCACCACGCGGACCCAATGCGGATTGGTGGATGTCACATGCCATAGAACATTTTTTTTTTATTCTGTCCTTAGACATGCCGGTTTCCTCACGATGTTTTCCTTTACCGTTGCGAGAACGTGGGATGCATACAAAGATTTTTTCGACCGAAAAAACCCATTTACGCCCATGACTGCCACTGGGATTCTTACCCGCGACCATCAGATCGCAATGCAAGGGTCTTATCCACTCGGCCACCACGTCCTCGAAGATATACCCATAATATAAACCACCAGTGGTTTAATAACAGGAGATCACCGGCGTAAGCTGGGTGTAAAGACAATTACAGAGCCGACTAGCGATATCTGCCGTCGATATCGGCGGACAGAGATGAAAATGTTACTGGTAAAAGCCTTTTTGCCTTGACAATAACTTGAATTGAACTTGTTCCTTCCAGATCCTGATGAAGACGATGCCCACTTCAATGTTCCGACTCCTCACCGGGCAAGAGAACCCGGTGTTCATATAACGCGTACACAAGTGCCTGCTTACGATAACGCGCGGCGGGATGCACATCCAAAACTATACCTTATCTCATCGATTATAGAGTTGATATTGGGTTCGTTCCAGTTCCAAAAGTGTTGGGATCAAAGTTGAGAATGAATTGTGTAACGTGCATAGACATTACGAAATTGAACTTTAAGTGGAAGGTATAAAGTTGGAAATCAAGTGTAGTTGTACCTCGACATAATAACAAATGATCCTTTGAGAAAACAGACTATAATGGACTGATCAAAACTCATTCATATATGGTATCGAGCGTCTTGTAAAGATGGTTTAATTGAGACTGCCAATAGCGAAATTAAGAAATTAACAATATAAACCATTTTTACTAGACATCTATAAGTAGTTTTGATGTGAATTTCGCCGTATCGGCAGTAAGGTCCTGTCCTCAATTTTTTTTATCACACAATTATAATACGCTAGATTATTAAAACCCATGATACCGCAATAATAATGTGTAAAAATAAGTATTTCAAACACTTATATTAAAACGAGGACGGATCTCAACTCTAGCTTTTTAAGCAACGTAAAATACTCAGAGAAACCTAACTATAATAATGTGATGTGTAATTTCAGAATGCTTATTATTAAGTGCTTAAGTGGCTAAAAAATTAGGATAAGATTATACCTCTCTAACACACAAAGCGTTGGCTATAGCGCCATACTCGACTAAAATGAAAAAAGCCTTATTTAAGTACCCGCGTGCTAAAATCGCAATTTGGTTTTGAAGACACTGCTCGATTGGCACGCTACGCACGAATTCGCGGTCCTATTATTTTAGATATCAGTCCTTATATCTATAATGTTGAGGCATGGAAATCACGCTGAGTAGCATGTTATTTAACATGTTATAAAACTGATCACACATAGCACTTGTTACTTTTTGAGGCCAAGTCTGTTACAAAATCACCAGTGTTATCTGTCTGGAGCGCTCCGGCATGCGATTTTGTACGCCAGCGGTCGCTATGATAGATACATGTCGCCATTCACAATTGTATCGTATCATAAATAACAATAACAGTCAGTCAGTAGTGTGCTGACTGTGAGCGGGACTGACTGTGTGACGTTGAGTCATGCGTGAATTATTTTAACAAATTACATTTGTCACATTAGGCCACTGATGAAAAATAACAGTGTGTTTTATAATCATCGGTTATAGAGATGTTACAAAATGAAATAATATCACCATGTGACATTGAAATAGAAGTAGCAAACATTTCCATGCCTAAATTTATTTCTTACACAGAGTTCTAAAATTCTAACAACGTACAAGTTTCCGATTCTTTTTGTCGTGCCTAACTTCCCAGCAGGGAAGGTTAGATCCATTGTCAAAATTGGTGATGTGATTTAGGCCTTGCATTCAAGCGTAGCGTGCAGTAGCTTTATCATGACATAGTATAAAGGAACCAGTAATCCAC
Organism: Lobophora halterata; assembly: GCA_932526365.1. Classification (NCBI taxonomy): domain Eukaryota; kingdom Metazoa; phylum Arthropoda; class Insecta; order Lepidoptera; family Geometridae; genus Lobophora; species Lobophora halterata. The sequence goes on from OW052002.1 coordinate 11,266,601, forward strand.
CTTGTACCTATATTGATCGAATGTATCCACTCATATCTGCTTAGATATTATTGTAATTTACTATGAAACCGCTAATAAAAATGTGGTTCGTTATTAAGTATCGAGGTACGCTGGATACGCAAGATTTCATAAATCTAAGGAGTCAAGAAAGCTACCGAATAAGTACGTTTCTTCATATATTGATTTATTTGCCATATTTCCCTCACTTATGCCATGTAAAAAATAATAAATGCAGAATAAAAATAGGTATAAGTTGTTTTCTAAGTTTAAATAAGTACCTACACAATTGCGTAGAAAGGTACTTAACTTACTTTTTAACAAGCCATTCCATGTTTTTTTTTATATTTCGTTACAGAGTTGTTTTTTTTAAATGTTATTTCATGTTTCTACAGTTTTAGCAACATTATAAGTGCACCATATTTCAAACATCCGACGTATTGTACCTATAGCATAAAAGATTCCATGAAAATCTCTATTTTTCAGATATTAACTTGATAGTACAGCGTTTGACCTGCGGATTTTCGGTGATCAAATAAAAATAATGAATTGATTAGAGGATTTAGTGATAAGCATTATTTCGTGTAGCATCTCAAAAGATATATCATATTTTGTAAATTTTATAGTGTCGCTATTAGCATAACTATGTAACCTATGATATTATAATGTGTCCTGTGTTTTTAGCTTAGCTCTGAGAAAGGGTTATTTTACTAACAAAATAATGAAGACACCATTTTAAGCATACCCCACATAAGCTTCTTTCTCTGTTCTCTATTAAATGTACAAATATCGCCATGAATTATGTTCCACAGCCGATGGACTGCGCAAGCTCATTAAAGATAAAATGGTTTGTTCCAAATCCATGCCAGAAAGCGCGCGGCCAAAACTTGTATTTTTTCGCGTTTGGCTCCACACATAGGTATATAGTGTATTTAGCCAGTGTCAAGTTAATTATCACATTCGTGGTGAAGTAAGTATACATACGTACGTGTTTTATTGAATTATTGTAAAAAATATTCAGTCAAAATGTCAAAATATATCCTCCCAAAAACTTAAATTAAAAGCTTGGCTTTGTAAAACGTGTGTATCGCAGAACAAAATACTTATGGCATTTTCGGGTCATTTCTGGTCAGTAACACCCGTCGGTTGACGATCGGGAACAAAATGTCCCACTCGTTCAGTGTTGACGAACGCAACTTTTTATTTCTCGATCGTAAACACCTAGTATAAGTGTCAGAACAAGTTGATTTCAATGAAAGATGATACAGATTTAGCAAATGTCTTATAAAACTGAGCAACGTTTTATCATTTGCGTCCAATTTCTGGCATGGGTCATATGAGCATCAAAATAATATGAACCTTTTTTACCATTGCCTTTAGCCAATCTCTTTTATCAATGTACCTATACCTGTATTGTCTTCGTTATAATATTATGCCAGTGTTATTAATTATTATTTTTACCATAGATCATTCCTACTCCTTTTTAGAAAGTTCCCACTTCATTTTTGCACTGGCCACTAATATTCGTCGTAAGTATAGGTATACAGTCTGATTAAGTTTTATATTGCTAGCTGTTGTGAATAAAATCTTATTATTGTGAAACACAGATAATAATAGCCTTTATCGTGAAGCTGTATTAGGTACACTGTAACATGAAATAACTATTGTTGTTCTCATTTCTAAGAGTATTATTCTAGTCTGCATTAAAGTTAAGAATAAATTGAACAAACTTATTGTGTTGTTTCATTGTAGGTACCCTGTAGGTCTAGGTACCACTGCAAATAACAAAGGACATTTTGCTTTTAGACTGTCCTGAATCGGTTTAGTGGTTTTGACGTGATTGAACACCAAACATTTAAACCTACTTTACGTTTCGCATCCGATAAAAAGCTTAAACAAAGCTCAATAGTCAGTCTTAAACGAAGAGCTTTATGAAGATTGTGAATAAATAAGTCTGCGCTGATCTGAAGCGTTCTTGTTCACTGAGTTTTTGATTTTGGTAGTGTTTTCAAAGAATGGTTCCTATAATTCAGACTCCTTTTAAGTCGATTCCTGCCACGTCGAGTCGTTTAACGCAGAGCGCCGTCTGATTACCGGCACGTCGACTACGCTTCAAAAATTATTGACTCCTTAACCCTGTGGCCAACCACAGATCAAGCCCATTCCTATGCCATTAGTTAGTGACTGATAAGTGACGAACAATGGTCTGACTCCCAGGATTTGTGACAGCCCCGTTCCTGAGATATCAGCGAAAATACCTGGCCCACGGTTCTGGATCCAGAACCCTGTGGCCAAGTACTTTTGCAAATAATACACAAACCACTGCATCTTATGGCCCCAGATTTTTAATTTGCGTTAGAAACGCCAGTCACTAAGCCCTAGACAAAAAACTAACTTCCTAGACCCAAGAATACCGAAGTTAAAAAAGTCCGGTCTAACATTTTGAGGTTATAAAAATAACCTCAAAATGTTAGACCAGCTACCCGAAAGAAAAATGCTAGGAGGCTGATTACTATGCCGAACCTTAGTGACTCATTTGTGACTAACAATGAACTGAGTCCCGGAATTCGTGACAGCCTAGTTGCAGAGATATAAGCGAAAATACTTGGCCACAGGGTTCTGGTCCAGAACCCTGTGGCCAGGGCTTTTCGCTAATTTCTCAAAAACCGCTGCATATTATGACTCCATTTTTTGTATATGCTTTAAAAACGCCAGTCACTAAACCCTAGACCTAAAATTAGCTTCCTAGGTTGTTTAATAATAAATCCTACAAACATGTTTTGAGGTTATAATTTATTAACAGAGTGACCATATATTTTGCTTCATTGAGACTTTCCTTGTTTTGTGTTACGTAACATAACGTATTGTTGCTTAACGTAAATGCTATAATTACCTATTGTCTATTCCATTCGCATCCTAGCCTAGACTATTGTAGAAGACTACTGTTTTAGGCAGGTAAGCAGAGACGGATTATCCTTAAGGCAAACTATTAAAATTATTGTGGTGTGTTTTTATCTACGCAATAGAGCTCAATCATAAAGGCGGTCAATAATAAAGTGGAGCTGCAATAATAATAATCCCACATTGAAGCTGCGTTTAAGACAAAATCACAATAAAGTTCGAAAATAAAGCACGCATCCGGAGTATAAAATCTACACTCATGGTCTACAATATAAAATGAACACAAAATCTACACTCCATGGTCTACACAAGCTCCAAGTTACTATTGTACAGCAGTTTCCGCAAAAATATACTTCAGTTCAAGCAAAGTTTAAGGTAAATTGGCAGTTCTAATTTATGACAATAGCCGTCCCGACTCATATATTAAGAAAAATTAGAAAGAGTCGTTATTTTTCAGTATTTTTAGTACTTTTAAGCTTTTATTGCGTGCTAATTCAAAGTATTATATTCACATGATATCCACATGATGGTTTATTACAAAATTTTCGAATCAAGCAAAAGGGCAGTGTAATGGAAAATAAATGTATTATATATATATATTAAGATTGTAAACAAAACAAGACTGATATACCCTATGTATATAATAAGGACTGAATCAAACTTTAAATGTAAGTATTACAAGTCTAGCTGATTGGACTACAGTAGGTACATAGAAGTATAATAATAAGTATATTTTCAGCATTCCTTCTACGGAAAGAAGCAGCAGCTAGATCATCGTGAGCACTAGCGGCAATCCAGAGCAAAATATTATATTTTAGTTTTTCTTCCAAGATAGTGAAGAGGCATGCATATTTAGACTGAAAGATCTCTACATAGGTACTTGCCTGCCTAAAACAATATTCTAGGATATGAATGCCATAGACAATAGGTGACTATAGCATTACGTAGCGTAACGCAAAACAAGGAAAGTCTCAATGAAGCAAAATATATGGTCACTCTGTTAATAAATTATAACCTCAAAACATGTTTCTAGGATTTATTATTAAACAATCTAGGAAGCTAATTTTAGGTCTAGGGTTTAGTGACTGGCGTTTTTAAAGCATATACAAAAAATGGAGTCATAATATGCAGCGGTTTTTGAGAAATTAGCGAAAAGCCCTGGCCACAGGGTTCTGGACCAGAACCCTGTGGCCAAGTATTTTCGCTTATATCTCTGCAACTAGGCTGTCACGAATTCCGGGACTCAGTTCATTGTTAGTCACAAATGAGTCACTAAGGTTTGGCATAGTAATCAGCCTCCTAGCATTTTTCTTTCGGGTAGCTGGTCTAACATTTTGAGGTTATTTTTATAACCTCAAAATGTTAGACCGGACTTTTTTAACTTCGGTATTCTTGGGTCTAGGAAGTTAGTTTTTTGTCTAGGGCTTAGTGACTGGCGTTTCTAACGCAAATTAAAAATCTGGGGCCATAAGATGCAGTGGTTTGTGTATTATTTGCAAAAGTACTTGGCCACAGGGTTCTGGGTCCAGAACCGTGGGCCAGGTATTTTCGCTGATATCTCAGGAACGGGGCTGTCACAAATCCTGGGAGTCAGACCATTGTTCGTCACTTATTAGTCACTAACTAATGGCATAGGAATGGGCTTGATCTGTGGTTGGCCACAGGGTTAAGGACTCAATCAAATCTTGGGTATGAGTTCTCCGACGTCGAGTTTCTTGAAAGCTTTATAACTTTAGAGCTTTATTAATAACGACGAGCGCGCTCCAGACACAGACAAGACTTTTATTGAGATCATAAATATACTTATAAATTATCTAATGCCCCTATAAAGCTGAAAGGGGAATATTTCCCACGTCCTGGCGAACAACGTTTGTTCTACAACTTTTGTAAAGTTTTTTATTCATTCATAAAATTCACGAAGATTTTTGAAAACTTAAAATAAAAAAACTAAAATTTTAGGTTTGCGAACCCCTCGATCGATTTGTCATAAATAAGTGTATCCCTTTAGGAAACCCCTAAAAAGTGTTATTTTTGCTCTATCTCGCTTCCTTTACGAGATATAGCGGTTTTTATGTTTTTTTTGGTTAGGTTGTAATAAATCGATTTAGAATGCAGTGTCATTAAGTTGTGAGCTACCCTGAAAGTTGCAGCTAGATCGCCAATCGGGAAGTGTTCGAAGTTTGTGTTGCAAGATTCAACCCGGTAGGACAGACAGACAAACCTGAAAGGGACTTACTAAATAGCCTCCAACACAAAACACTTAAGTAAATTAATATTGTTATTATCAGATTTTTATTAAGATTATAAACTATCTGAATATTAAAGCCCCTATAAAGCTGAAAGGGGAATATTTCCCACATCCTGGCGAACAACGTTTGTTCTACAACTTTTGTAAAGTTTTTTATTCATTCGTAAAATTCACGAAGATTTTTGAAAACTTAAAATAAAAAAAATAAAATTTTAGGTTTGCGAACCCCTCGATCGATTTGTCATAAATAAGTGTATCCCTTTAGGAAACCCCTAAAAAGTGTTATTTTTGCTCTATCTCGCTTCCTTTACGAGATATAGCGGTTTTTATGTTTGTTTTGGTTAGGTTGTAATAAATAGATTTAGAATGCAGTGTCATTAAGTTGTGAGCTACCCTGAAAGTTGCAGCTAGATCGCCAATCGGGAAGTGTTCGAAGTTTTTGTTGTAAGATTCAATCCGGAAGGACAGACAGACAAACATGAAAGGGACTTACTAAATAGCCTCCAGTGGCTCCAGTACCAAACACTTAAGTAGGATTGGATGATTAATATTGAGATTATAAATATACTTATAAACTATCTGAATATTAATGCCCCTATAAGGCTGAAAGGGGAATATTCCCCACGTCCTGGCGAACAACGTATGTTCTACAACTTTTGAAATGTTAAAGTTTTTATTAATTAATAAAATTCACAAAGATTTTTGAAAACTTAAAATAAAAAAACTAAAATTTTAGGTTTGCGAACCCCTCGATCGATTTGTCATAAATAAGTGTATCCCTTTAGGAAACCCCTAAAAAGTGTTATTTTTGCTCTATCTCGCTTCCTTTACGAGATATAGCGGTTTTTATGTTTTTTTTTAGGTTAGGTTGTAATAAATAGATTTAGAATGCAGTGTCATTAAGTTGTAAGCTACCCTGAAAGTTGCAGCTAGATCGCCAATCGGGAAGTGTTCGAAATTTGTGTTGCAAGATTCAACCCGGAAGGACAGACAGACAAACCTGAAAGGGACTTACTAAATAGCCTCCAACACAAAACACTTAAGTAAATTAATATTGTTATTATCAGATTTTTATTAAGATTATAAACTATCTGAATATTAAAGCCCCTATAAAGCTGAAAGGGGAATATTTCCCACATCCTGGCGAACAACGTTTGTTCTACAACTTTTGTAAAGTTTTTTATTCATTCATAAAATTCACGAAGATTTTTGAAAACTTTAAATTAAAAAAACTAAAATTTTAGGTTTGCGAACCCCTCGATCGATTTGTCATAAATAAGTGTATCCCTTTAGGAAACCCCTAAAAAGTGTTATTTTTGCTCTATCTCGCTTCCTTTACGAGATATAGCGGTTTTTATGTTTGTTTTGGTTAGGTTGTAATAAATAGATTTAGAATGCAGTGTCATTAAGTTGTGAGCTACCCTGAAAGTTGCAGCTAGATCGCCAATCGGGAAGTGTTCGAAGTTTTTGTTGTAAGATTCAATCCGGAAGGACAGACAGACAAACATGAAAGGGACTTACTAAATAGCCTCCAGTGGCTCCAGTACCAAACACTTAAGTAGGATTGGATGATTAATATTGAGATTATAAATATACTTATAAACTATCTGAATATTAATGCCCCTATAAGGCTGAAAGGGGAATATTCCCCACGTCCTGGCGAACAACGTTTGTTCTACAACTGTTGAAATTTCAAAGTTTTTCATTCATAAAGTTCACGAAGATTTTTGCAAACCAAAAACAAAAAACGAAAATTTTAGGTTATGTTTTCAGGTTTGCGAACCCCTAGAACATGCTATTTTTGCTCTATTTCGCTTCCTTTACGAGATATAGCATAGATATAACATTGCAATGTTATAATTATAGTAATTAATATTGTTATTATCATTATCAGCCATAGCTGTCCCATTGTAGGGCAAAGCCCTCTTAAGTAATAATCATTCATAATATAACAAGGAGTTCTTATAATATAATTTATTTAATTATTCATCCCCATAATAGTAATTTTTAAATTAATCTCCAATCGCTAGAGATATTTTTTCCCGACTTAGTACAGTTAGGTACATAGGTCCAAAGAACTTGTATACTATGTATCTAGAATGCCGACTCACACGAAAACTGCGAGCCGAAAGAGCTAGAACCAGTAAGGAGTGTGTCTCGTTCTGTAGGGCGACCATAATTTTTGAACTTTGAATATTTCATTGAGACATAAACAAGCAACCAAGGGAAAATTCAATCTGCTTAATAAGCTATCAATGTTATATACATACGTTACTTTGCATTATTGTTTTAAAATTATATTATACATAGGTGCATTAAAATATCAACAAAAAAGAGGGCGGTGCGCCGCATTCTAGTGAGGTATATCTGATTTAATGGTTTTAATACTGTTTCTTTCGAACAGTAATTATTTTTCTCGGCAGTTAGGTACCTAACGACCGCGACTGTACTTAACCTTTCAAATGAATCTGAATAAGATTTAGAGCAAATCGTCTAATTTCGAAAATTGTCACACTTATTCAAAAAATTATGGCCATGTTAATTTTAATTGTATGCTGGCAACTGTGTGAACGAGACACACTCCTTAACGAGGGGGTCTCTATCAAGCATTAAAATCCTTATATTTAGATTTAATTAAAAAAGAACTTTATTTCCAAGAAATAAGGTTCAGAATTCTTAATCCCTAAATAAAACAAAATGGCGTGTTAGCTCTCTAGATACATAGTATAGAAGCTCTTTGCATAGGTCACACTAAAAGTTTCCGGAATTGGCCACTTACTTAAACATTATTTAAAAAGTTATTACTTACTACATTTGAAAATGTAACTCTTTGGCCGTGAAATACAATTTGTTTCATCTAGTTGTTAATTGTTTTCACATTGTGGCGTAATTTTAAAAATTGCGTGATTATAATAAAATGGATTTAACTCGGGAAAATTTTCGTTGCATGATTTTTTACGATTTTAAAGCTAATCCTCAAATCCGAATTCCATACTTGTGATTTTATACGTGTTTTAAAATTAACCCTACTAACTTAAAAACACGTATAAAATCTAAATTAAAGTATGAAACCTTTCGCTTTTTTTGTTGACGAAATCAAAAAACATGGAGGAAACGAATAGTGCGAAGAAATTACTATAATACGGCGTGCTTTTTGAGTATTTGTCCGAAACATTTTGTATGGAATTCGGATTTGAGGATTCCCCTAAATAGTATTTTTTTTATTATTGATTCCGCAATCTTTTAGTGCGCCCCACGTATACAGGGTTATTGGTTATTCGACGTATACCCGCCGATGGACTTACCTACATGCAACAAATTTAACCCCTCCTATGTATGGCCGAAAGCTAATAGTTTTCGAGACATTTGGAAATTAGCAATTTTAGAAAAAATACCTAATTTTGGGGGTTTCTAACCAAACTGATGAAAATTAGCTCATTAAATGTTATTCTTTTATTTTTTATTTGGAGGGCAGAGCCAATTTTCATCATAATTTATCTAAAAATATAAAATTTTAAATAGGTAAGTCTCCGATCGCAACAGCTATTTTTTCCGACTGTACTTCGTGAAAACATAACTAGAATAATCGCAAAGTTGGCTCGCCGTCCTGCAACCTGCAATCGACGTAACGATAACTCGACCTGGTAAAACGCGCTGTTCCAACGCCTCGCGTTAGAAAGACGCCGACGAAACGAGAGTCGACGTGGCAGGAATCTACTTTAAAGGAGTCTGAATAATAGGAACCATTCATTAACCCATCACAATGCTCGAAATTTCCACTTCAATCACTGTGATTGGCCAATTCTCGGTCCGCTCCGAGTCAGTGCAAACCTCAGATCTCGGATACTTTCGGATGTCGCCCCCAAATCCCAGTACCTATTATTAAAAATGCGAAGTATTGTGCGGATGGATGGATAGGGTTAAAAAATAGATAGATGATGAATGTACTTTTGTTGCTCAACTACACCGAAACTACTAAACCGAATGGTCTAAAAGTTATAACAGATTAAGAGCTGTTCTATCTTTATGGTGCAAACGCACCCTTATGAAGACCTGAGCATTCACATGAGCATTCTTGCAAATGTTACATTACAGGTAAGCGCACAAAAAAAACAGGAGCGTTCTAACAAGCATAAATTGTACCTATAACGTCGACAGCTGATTTGTTTCAGAACTTTTTCCTAAGTGCAAAAACTATGGAAAGCGACATCTATGTTATGTCTGTCACATGAATTCACTCTGGTGTGAGTATGAACCTCGTTTTGCCTCGATTCTGAAAAGCATGATGGCTTTCCTGAAATATTGCACCTTTCTATCCCTCTCATAATTTTAAATAAGGATATAGGTACTTAGCCTGGATTGGATGATCTCTTGCTGGTTTCGGCCACAGGATCTGCAATTTCTGGCCTGATTGACGAAGATTTGTTCTTCCTTTCTCCTATAAGACCTATCATAATTTTGTGTTTTTCTTTTTCCAACAAATCACAAACAATATTTTGCACATAGGTAGTTTCAAAATTAGCGTCTTTTTCGCGAAAAGCGGTTCCTGAAGGCTACATCAAAAATATTTTGAATATTTTCTAGTAAAACCATAGAACTTTGATGAAAAAAGTCTATGAGTAAAACAAGAAGCATGTCTGACAAACACAACAGGTCAAAGAACGTTGTTATCACTGATAGGCATTTGATAAGATTGATGAATGAAATAGTAGAACAAAGACGATCAACAATGTGTTTGTACAATGTTAGAAACATAATTAAATAATATTTTGGACATTTTCACATAACGCCATCTAGCCCCAAACTAAACAGAGCTGTTGCAATGGGAACTCTTCGAGAATCTAGCCAATGGGAACGAGATGACTTAAATACTTTTTTTTTTAAATACAGTCAGAGAAATAGAGCATTCATATTAAAACTCTCCCACTTGAAGCTCTCATAATTAGATTTATCGAAATTCCTTTCTTAGTGTGCACTAGGGCATAGTGCCGGAAAATCCCGGAACCGAAAATCCCGGGATTCTCGGCTGTCTCCAGCACCGGTACTAGAAAAATCCAGAAACGGGATTTTCGGTACTTTCGGGATTACTTAAAATTTAGTGTATAAGAGTTTTTTAGGGTTTAAATCTTTAAAATCATAGCTAACTAGTGCATTCTGTTAGTACAAAGAAGGAAAGACAGTAACTCCTCTACCCACTAGATCCTACTCGCCCATCTTACTAACTTTCAAAGGTGCTGTTGATGTTCAGAACTTAGGAAATGTTGCAATATCAGCTTATTGTTGGTATCGTCGTCTCAATGCATTTATTTAAAGAATGACATGGGCTTTGGGGTTGTTTGTACTGACGTGACGGTCTTTCCACAACCTAAGCCACTGAACGTATTATTTTATTGAGTCCTTAACCCTGTGGCCAACCACAGATCAAGCCCATTCCTATGTCATTAGTTAGTGACTAATAAGTGACGAACAATGGTCTGACTCCCAGGATTTGTGACAGCCCCGTTCCTGAGATATCAGCGAAAATACCTGGCCCACGGTTCTGGATCCAGAACCCTGTGGCCAAGTACTTTTGCAAATAATACACAAACCACTGCATCTTATGGCCCCAGATTTTTAATTTGCGTTAGAAACGCCAGTCACTAAGCCCTAGACAAAAAACTAACTTCCTAGACCCAAGAATACCGAAGTTAAAAAAGTCCGGTCTAACATTTTGAGGTTATAAAAATAACCTCAAAATGTTAGACCAGCTACCCGAAAGAAAAATGCTAGGAGGCTGATTACTATGCCAAACCTTAGTGACTCATTTGTGACTAACAATGAACTGAGTCCCGGAATTCGTGACAGCCTAGTTGCAGAGATATAAGCGAAAATACTTGGCCACAGGGTTCTGGTCCAGAACCCTGTGGCCAGGGCTTTTCGCTAATTTCTCAAAAACCGCTGCATATTATGACTCCATTTTTTGTATATGCTTTAAAAACGCCAGTCACTAAACCCTAGACCTAAAATTAGCTTCCTAGATTGTTTAATAATAAATCCTAGAAACATGTTTTGAGGTTATAATTTATTAACAGAGTGACCATATATTTTGCTTCATTGAGACTTTCCTTGTTTTGCGTTACGCTACGTAATGCTATAGTCACCTATTGTCTATGGCATTCATATCCTAGAATATTGTTTTAGGCAGGCAAGTACCTATGTAGAGATCTTTCAGTCTAAATATGCATGCCTCTTCACTATCTTGGAAGAAAAACTAAAATATAATATTTTGCTCTGGATTGCCGCTAGTGCTCACGATGATCTAGCTGCTGCTTCTTTCCGTAGAAGGAATGCTGAAAATATACTTATTATTATACTTCTATGTACCTACTGTAGTCCAATCAGCTAGACTTGTAATACTTACATTTAAAGTTTGATTCAGTCCTTATTATATACATAGGGTATATCAGTCTTGTTTTGTTTACAATCTTAATATATATATATAATACATTTATTTTCCATTACACTGCCCTTTTGCTTGATTCGAAAATTTTGTAATAAACCTTCATGTGGATATCATGTGAATATAATACTTTGAATTAGCACGCAATAAAAGCTTAAAAGTACTAAAAATACTGAAAAATAACGACTCTTTCTAATTTTTCTTAATATATGAGTCGGGACGGCTATTGTCATAAATTAGAACTGCCAATTTACCTTAAACTTTGCTTGAACTGAAGTATATTTTTGCGGAAACTGCTGTACAATAGTAACTTGGAGCTTGTGTAGACCATGGAGTGTAGATTTTGTGTTCATTTTATATTGTAGACCATGAGTGTAGATTTTATACTCCGGATGCGTGCTTTATTTTCGAACTTTATTGTGATTTTGTCTTAAACGCAGCTTCAATGTGGGATTATTATTATTGCAGCTCCACTTTATTATTGACCGCCTTTATGATTGAGCTCTATTGCGTAGATAAAAACACACCACAATAATTTTAATAGTTTGCCTTAAGGATAATCCGTCTCTGCTTACCTGCCTAAAACAGTAGTCTTCTACAATAGTCTAGGCTAGGATGCGAATGGAATAGACAATAGGTAATTATAGCATTTACGTTAAGCAACAATACGTTATGTTACGTAACACAAAACAAGGAAAGTCTCAATGAAGCAAAATATATGGTCACTCTGTTAATAAATTATAACCTCAAAACATGTTTCTAGGATTTATTATTAAACAACCTAGGAAGCTAATTTTAGGTCTAGGGTTTAGTGACTGGCGTTTTTAAAGCATATACAAAAAATGGAGTCATAATATGCAGCGGTTTTTGAGAAATTAGCGAAAAGCCCTGGCCACAGGGTTCTGGACCAGAACCCTGTGGCCAAGTATTTTCGCTTATATCTCTGCAACTAGGCTGTCACGAATTCCGGGACTCAGTTCATTGTTAGTCACAAATGAGTCACTAAGGTTTGGCATAGTAATCAGCCTCCTAGCATTTTTCTTTCGGGTAGCTGGTCTAACATTTTGAGGTTATTTTTATAACCTCAAAATGTTAGACCGGACTTTTTTAACTTCGGTATTCTTGGGTCTAGGAAGTTAGTTTTTTGTCTAGGGCTTAGTGACTGGCGTTTCTAACGCAAATTAAAAATCTGGGGCCATAAGATGCAGTGGTTTGTGTATTATTTGCAAAAGTACTTGGCCACAGGGTTCTGGATCCAGAACCGTGGGCCAGGTATTTTCGCTGATATCTCAGGAACGGGGCTGTCACAAATCCTGGGAGTCAGACCATTGTTCGTCACTTATCAGTCACTAACTAATGGCATAGGAATGGGCTTGATCTGTGGTTGGCCACAGGGTTAAGGAGTCAATATTATTTTTATTTCTTATTATTATTTTATTATGAGCCTGAATCGTCCCACTGCAAGGCAAATGCCTCCCTTCCTTCTTTCCACTCTTTTCTGTCAAGGGCAACTGTCTTTCCAGTCTTCCAAGTAGGAGTCTAGCTCGTCTTTCCATCTTCTCCGATGTTGTCATCAACAGTTTATTAGCCTACTATTAATAAGAAATAATGAATAATGATTCCGTTTTCTGCAATGCGACTGCTTTATGTTTATTAAAACCAGCTGACTATGGATATATGGGTTTATAAGCTTTGTTAATGACATTAGTTCCCTTCAAGTATCTCAAACTCCAAGCGTAGCTCGTTTCATAGTGTATTATTGCGTCGTTTATCTAAATAGATATCTAGCAGAACAGTGAGTGTTCACGCCTTGGTTGAGTATTTCATTATGGGTAGGACGCACTGGTTAAAAAGCAACGGGTTGTGTCGAAGATACAACCGTAAATTATAAGTGGATACTTCTTTATGTTACGTCTCTGACAAAAATTTTAATCTGACACATATACTTATCGATAGTTTATCACAGAGGAAATTAATAAAATTGGCACTTTCTTATTTAACATACTTATGAGCCGATCATTGACATTGACATGATCATTGAGCATTGGCTTGTGAAGATTAATAACAAATAAAGTACGATTAAAAACTATTATTTTATCAGAAATCAAATCAACCTTCGTTTAGAAGTGTTGTTACGCATGTGACGTACTAACTTTTGAACTAATCCTATACAATCCTGCAAACAAAGAAATATCCACTTCAAAGCTTTCGTTATAAGCTATTTATACTTGATATATAACTTAAAATTGGGACTGTATTGTTAATGCAATATTCAATTAGTTACGCGATTTTTTTCTCTTACATATCATGCTTGCAGTAAATTATATAAATATAAAAATATAACAACTTTTCGTTATATTTCGCTCGACTTTTCTTTATTTTATCGTTTTCTGACGAGTTTTCTGTTTGACTTAATAATAGGCTACTAATTATTTTCGGGAATACCGAAAATCCTGGTACTCCCGGTTCCGGCCGTGTGCCGGTATCGAAATCCCGGTACTGGAAAAAGGAACCGGTACTGGAGGCCCTAGTGTGCACTTACACCCTTTATACATAAAAACTGACTAAATTCCTTCCTTAAAATGCACCTATATATCTTGACAACTCACCCTCCAAGTTTCAGTTTCTACATTCAGCTGTTAGACCTGTATATTGTCCGTCAGTCAGTCACTACTAAGCCTTTTTATTATATTGATTGATTACTAAGGATTCCACTGGAGAATCAGTATCTCAGGTAAAACATTTTTTTTTTAAAGAAGTTACAAATTTGTTTAACTAATTTATGGGTGGTTCTACGTTCCCTCTTCTCGTTTTCTGCCCTATGTAAGAATGAGACGGGGGCATTCAATATTAATAATATAACTTAAAATGCATGAGCAACTATTGTGTGCTCATTGAGCAATTTTATATGAATCATTATTTGATATTTTTTTATGATGAACTGTAAATTTTTATACTATTTTCAAATCAGTTTGCCAGCACAAGGAAAACACTAGGATAAATAAGTAGGTTTTGCTGATACCTAGCAGGTCAGCTGCAATAGCTAAAAATGAAAAATTGGTTTAGCTTTTGTATTATTTGTATTTTGAAGAATTCTCACAAAGCCAAATTAAATTTACATAAAATACAATTTAATTGATAACTTTTATACAAGTAATAGTACATAAAGATCATATTGGTGTAGCATGAAAAGTGAAATCAAATCTAAGGAGCTTTCACTTTGCTAGGGTAAAATAAAAAATAATGATAATGTTCAGTATCGCTAGAGATACTATATCTTCCACTCGATGCATTGTGCCAGACAACAGTTACGACATCCAACTTTGTGACAACAAACAATATCTTACCTATAAAATGAACCGAATCGCAACCACGAATTATATACAATTAGGTTTTTAAAGTGATCCATTTATTAGCTATTCTGATAGTAAAAAAATATGCATACCTAATATTGTAACGAAGCTACATGTGAACGGGAAAATGATCTGAGGACTAGCAGACCATTCCGAGACAAGGGCGAGGCTAGAACTTGGAGACACGGCCGCACTCCACTGATAATTAGATTTATCAACAATTGTCTCTTCACAAGTTACTGGGTCTAGGGTGTATAACATAACTTGCACTCTTATAATGATACATGTGTTAGTTCGGCGCTCAGTTGTCCATGGCGTACCTCCTTGTCCAATCCTTGGCGTTCCGGATGGCTTCGATCTCGTTCACCTTCCACAGCTCAGCGACGTCGTTGGCGAGCGGGTCGTCGGGGTTAGGCGCCGACAGCAGCGCTTGGATCGACAACAGCACCGTGCGGATCTGCAGCGCCGGGCTCCACTTATCCTTCAGTATATCCAGGCATATGCGACCTAGCCGGTCTATATTCGGATGGTATATTTTTGTTATAAATCTAACCTTAGGCGCTGACATGGGATAGTCTTCTGGCAAAAATAACTCTAATTTGAACAGTCCTCCTTCGAATGGCGAGTCCTCGGGGCCGGTGACGATTACGTGGAAGTAGCGAGCGTTGTTTTCGCTCGGCACCGCGCTGATCCCCGGCACCGGCTCCTGCATCAGTCGCTGAGTCTCTTTGATTATTCTACGTGGTAGGGCTGCCATTTTAAATATGCGGTCTAGCGCAATTTGTCAAATGAGAGCGAGTAACCATATAATTGTAAAAAATATCTTATCTTCTTCACTTTACGTGTTTATAACAATTTCTGAGGCACGTTTCATGTATTATCGAACTATAGTAGCATTTTTATCATGATTTTGCTAAAAACGCGACTACAAAAGCGCAGTGCCTAATTTTTTGTCATAGACAATAGAATTTTGTGCCACAGAGAACACGTGCAATAGAGAATTAAGTGCGTTCTCAATGTTAATCAAACAATATTTTATTTCGGATGTTTGCCGGTTTTGATGTTAATGGTTGAGACAATAAAGGTCAGTCAATGACAAAAGTTAATCTACTCGGCGTTAGATGTCGCTGTGCTGCGTACAACCAAGAAGGTTCTATCTAATTTCAACTACTTTTTAGGAGGTTACCCTGGTAAATAAGTTTTGGGATTTTTTCTGTTGGGATCGTACCTATTAGGTAGGCATAAATATTAAAAAAAAAAAACAGAAAAAGTAGGCTTGAGTAGGCTGTAAGTAGATGCACCCTAAGTAGGTACCTACCTACTACTATTGACTAGTACTAGGTTTAAACAGAATGGTATCGGTTGCATTGCATTTCCCAGCACGCACGCCATTAGCGGAGTGGGGTGCTTAGACAAACTTATGATTTCTGTAAAAATAAAGTTGGGTGTTTGTGTTAATATCTTTTCTCAGAAGAAGACCATATAAAATTTATTCTGGCCATTTCTGGCTAAACATCTTATTTGTTACCTATAATATTGTAGGAGTAGGCTAGCTTATCCACTTAGTGCTTTTCATATCATATTCTCAGTTGCGCGCCTTGGGAGAGACCTACGTCCAGCAGTGGACTGCTATAGGTTGATAATGATATCATACCTACTAATACTGATAATAAAATCTTGGCGCTACATAAAAAAAAGACAGGTAAAAATATAGAAAACTTTTTACTTCACACTCTGATGTGAAAAGTGGATAAGAAATCAGGCGCTCGGACTATCACATGTTCAAAATCCATGAAAGAAAGCCTGCCGTCTCCGTCCACGTCGGCTTCATCGAGCACGCTGGCGACTATCTCATCCCGTTCCTGAGGATGTAGCTCGCCTTTGGTGAGCAGCCGCGTCGCTTCTAACAGGTCTTCGCGCCCGATGTACATGTCATCGTCTAGGTCGTATATTTTGAAGGCATACCTGTGGAGCACGGATTTATTAGTAGGGAAAATATATATATTAATTAGCACAAAAGTTCTTCATCTTCTTCATCTTATTGTGTCACTTGTTCTTTCGAACCAATGTGGTGGAAGAGTTTCAAGTGCGCCTCAAACAGGCTCCTTTCGTGCACTTGACACATTCTTTCGAATATTTTAGGTTCTATGACATGCCGGTTTCCTCTTGATGTTTTCCTTCACCATTATGCACGTGTTTTAATGGACACATAGATTTTTTGAACAGTAAAATCTATTGGTGTCCGGGTTCGAACCCACGACCTTCGGATCGAAAGTCGAGGCAATTCCCACTTGGCCAACACGGCTTTTTGGTTATTCATGTCTCTCCTTGACGTTGGAGGTTGAGTGGTAAAGATCTATGAGCTGCGGACAAGAACTAGATAAATCTCATTGAAATGGAGCTTAAAACCTAGGACCCAGAAGCTTTAGAATAGAAGCTGTTTGTTATCTAATGCTTGGGATTGAATAGAAATTGCTTCTGAAGTAGAGCAAAAGTAGGGTAAAGCAGGAAGCAACGACCTTTCCAGTACTTAAGGCTAATCAACCCTACTAACTTTAAAACACGTATAAAATTTAAATTAAAGTATGAAACCTTACACTTTAATTGTTGACGAAATAAAAAAAAAACATGGACGAAACGAATAGTGTGAAGAAATTACTATAATACGGCGTACTTTTTGAGTATTGGTCCGATACATTTGGTATGGAATTCGGATTTGAGGATTCCCTTTAAGTGTTTTTTTTATCCTGTGGGCAAGTCGTTAGATTATATAGGTCAGTGCAGTGAGCTGACCATTTAACTAAACTAAACATTCACCCACACAATCACCCTTTTTTTTCAAGACTAATGCCTACTTGCACCAAACTGTCAAAGTCCCTAAGCAGTTACTTTAGCCGCTTGGTAGTTCTTAAAAGTCCAGATTCTGACCGTTAAGAACTGATAAGCGAGTTAAGTAATTGCTCAGGAACTTTGAAAGTTTGGTGCAAGTCGGCATAAGTGGCGAGACTCTCTAGGCTCTAGGCGCTTTTCTGATGGTAACAGATCACGCCTGCTCATAACCATAACAGTGCAACAGGGCTTTGGCCCGTGCAACTCTGTTATAGAGCTCGTCAACCTTGAGACATTGTCATTATCGAAAGCCCAGTAATTTCATTAGTAAAGTACCCTTCCAACTGGAACACAGTAATGCTTACACATTACTAATTTGCGACCAAATTCCTGGACACTACACACAACGCCATCTAGACACAAACTAAGTAAGCTTGTATTATGGGAAAGACTCATGACAAACACATGTCCTGAGCGGGAATCGAACCTGAAATCTCTATCAAGACATATCTCTTCATATCTTGATAAAGATTTTGTAGAGTTGAAACCTATATAATATGTCTTGTTGGTATAGTAGAGATGGCTCAGATAATGAACTGAGCCAAATCATGCTAATTTTCACTGCGTCGTTCGTGCTCAGTCTTTTTGATTTCTTTCCACCTCCGGCCGCCCGGTAAATTGGACTATCGCGTGCGGTTTTTGATACGACATCATGTCAAACACATGTCCTGAGCGGGAATCGAACCTGAAATCTCTATCAAGACATATCTCTTCATATCTTGATAAAGATTTTGTAGAGTTGAAACCTATATAATATGTCTTGTTGGTATAGTAGAGATGGCTCAGATAATGAACTGAGCCAAATCATGCTAATTTTCACTGCGTCGTTCGTGCTCAGTCTTTTTGATTTCTTTCCACCTCCGGCCGCCCGGTAAATTGGACTATCGCGTGCGGTTTTTGATACGAATGCGTTTTGTTACACGTCATTACAAAAACATTAGCTAGTGAGGTCTTATTCGAGACGTCAACACCATAAAGTAGGTTAGCTGTTTGCCCCAGATTTGGGCGTGTTTAAGTTTAGGTACCTGAGTACTCTAATGTCTCTTATAATCTCTTAAGAGGGTAGCGTAGGAGCTAAATCGGGTCTCAATACCATACAAGGTGTTTTGTAAATAAGTCCTGCCCGATCCGTTGGAAGTAACGCAAAGTCTGTACTAGTACAAACTCTGTTTTATTAGGTTTTTTTTTCATATAAGAACACACTACATATTGAATGTACTACTTAAAGAGTAGAGTGGATACAGAATCTACCATCTGCAACATAAATATTTTACCGAACTGGTACAGCGAACTAGCAGGATTAACCATTAAATTGGACGCCTAGACCGTTAGCCGTTGTTGTTGAAGACAACGTTTGGCAAATTGTCTGAACATCAGTCAGCATGTTTAAATCAAATGAAAATAAAATTCTGAAAATTATGAAATTAAAAGATTCAGACATTACATCAACATTGAAAACTGAATCAGGAGATTTTCAGTTTAAAAGTGCACGCCGCTCCACTCGCGCAATCGGTCCTATATAGGGGCATTTGCGCAGAGTAATGAATTTGTATGGGTAACATAATGGAGGGGTGTGCATTTTTAGACTAATGATCTACCAAGCTTTGATGTCTCTGGGCGCGGCCTCGCTGAAGACGGACATCATGTCGAGGAAGTCCTCGAAAGTGAGGTTCCCGGAGCCGTCGTGAGAGAACACCTGGCAGATACGCCGCTTGAACGGATTCTCCTGAAATCAGATACACCACAATCAAATGATACATTAGTAGATCGTATTACCTTTTCTAGACTAGAAGCAACTCTAGGCACAATAATAATAATAATGTTTATAACATAATAATGTACGATTAAATGGTAGAGTTACATTTTGTTTTAAACATACTTTGTACTAAACCTACATGAAGACAATGTTTGACCTCCTCGCTCCAACTAAGTGAGAACTAGGGAATAGACGAGAGTCATGCTTCGGCTACTTTGGTAGAGCTACGTTATGTTTTACAATTTAATTTTTTAAGGATAAAAGAAAACAAAAGAAAAAAAATACAATCTACTTAAATTACTTATGAAGTTATAACAGCAGCTATATATAAATAGTGTTTGTTGAATATTGTGCGATTGTGAATAATTATGAGAATTTCGAGTATTTATTTTGATATATGTAACTGAATATCCTATATCTCTTACTGATAGCTAAAAATGTATATTAGACCGCATCGTCTCTTACCATCAGGTGAGCCTAGAGGCTCAAGTTTGAACACTTTTTAGTACTACTGCTGGATGTAGGCCTTCATAAGACACCACGACGAACGATCTGGAGCCATCAAAATCCACCGACCTCTCACGACCTCAACAATGTCATCGGTTCATCGCGTAGTGAGCCGTCCATCAATAGCTTATGTACAGTCAGCTGCACAGACAAGATTTCACATTTATATTACTCTTAGTTTTGCAAAGAAAAGTGCACGCAAGCATTTTCAAATTAATGTAGTCATCGTTACTTGTCAAAATTCTTGTAAGGAGAATGTTTTTGAAAAATTAAGAGTGTGATATAAATGTGAAAGCTTCGGTGAAAGCAGCTGACTGTACTACGCACATAAATTATGAAAAATATCAAAGTTAAGTAGCGCTACCTACATAATTAATGTAAGTGGGTATCTACTCGTGTTCTTTACCTAGAAACCTATTTCTCTGAACGGCAATTAGTGATTTACGTAGTAGCTACTCAGGCAGCTGGAATGAATTCTACAGACTAATGGTTCTAGCATGTTAATTGTGTTTAAAAAACAATTTACGATAAAAAATTACATACTTCTAAAGTACCTACATAGGTACTATTTTTTTAATTTTTTTTCGAAGAACCTAAGTTCTTCGGTTTTGGCTTCACATCAAAGGTATATAGCCAGTGTCAAGTAATTGGAGAGATTATTTTGTCATAAGTCAGAGTCGATAAGTCAAGTCATGCCCCTGTAAAGTAGTGGTGGTTGCGACTTTACTAGAGGCTTCTATGGAGTTTTGGAGGCAACACGAAAAGTCACGTTTTTACAGCATTACACTATTCACCAACACTCATACACGTTCACGAGCACTTAATGGATAAACAACCACCGTTTTTACACTTAAACACTCAAAGTTATACAAGTTTTGTCAATTAATTTAATGCCGACAATACGCCCTTTTTTCACGTTCCCGCCAAAACTCCAGATACTATTTTATTCACCTTGTAGTTTTGGCTCACTTCTAACAAGTCATAAAAACACCATTCAATTTAGTTTAGGTCTAGTTTTGTTGTGATCAAGAAACCATAGAGTAAAATTCGAGGAAATGGATGGTCGAGTGGCATGTGTTAGACTGCCACGCCGCGGTGTCGCGGGTTCGATTCCCACTCAGGACATGTGTTTATCCTAAATCAAGGTGTTTTCTATGAATGTATAAAAAAAATAAGTAATCTATGTAGCTATCTGGTTCTTTGGGGCTAGATGGCGTTGAGTGGAATGTCCAAACATTACTTTTTTATTATTTTAAGATGTGCTGCAGTGTTTTGGTCATAGGTCAGGGTCATAATTTTTATCATAGTTTTTCATGACTCACTTTCAGCTCAGGTAGTTTTTCTATCTCCTCTACGGGCACCGATATGGTGTGCGCTTGGTTCTCCGTCATGCGCTTTGGCACCAAATCCGGATTCACTTCTCGGAACCTTTTGAACACCCTGTAAATAATTACATTAAATAGACATAGACTAGACAACCATTTATTTACCAACTATGTAGATTATCATTATCACATTAGATTTTACAGATTGAGAATGTGTACAAGGATAAGTATTAAAAACAGAGCATATAGAAGATAGCAAAGATAAAAACAATAATATTTAGAAACAACCTCGCTATTGAATAATAATAGGTACCTATACAATACATTGATCGGTGTGTGCTACAGCGTAAACCCGGTTTCAACTCAGCTATACGAAGCCTACTGAGTTATCAGAAGGCACTGGTATTCTATTAAAGCCGCTTATAGAGTCATCTAAGACCCTGTGAGTAGGAACACGAAAATAAAAATGAAAACAAGAAAAATCGAGAGTCATAAATTAATATGTTGTATAAATTAAATTTAACTAATATGAAAATGCAACCAATGCAACAAACATTCATTGACTCGAAAGTCAACGAAAAACTCTAGGGTTCCAATTTAATGGTCGAATCAGTAAATCACACTGAAACTACTAAAAGGCTGTAATTATCTTCTTTATATAGTTTCGGTGCTGGAAAGGAAAGGCATTTTTTCTCGAAAAAAGAATATTCTTTTGAATCTAGAATGTATTCTTCAGTCCGGTGTATCTGAAGTCACAGATGAACACACAGTCAGTATGAAAAAGCTGGGTCGATGTATGAATACAAGCAAGTGAGTTAGTGAGTGAGTAAGTAGCTAATCCAGGGTGCGTCACGGTAATCGGCATTAGCACGTCCGAATGAAATGTGATCTATTTTGCTGCATTATTGTTGTGGCTTCTTTGTTTTGTTATAATGTTGTCTTTATACTGCGATTTATTTTTATTTTACGTGTAGGAAACCTTTATAAAACCTACAGCGTATGATGTTAATCGTAAAGTACTTATGTATTTATTTACCCATTTATTCTGTAGGTCGACTTCGTAAGGCTCTTATTTTCATCAGCTAAAAATTTTCGAATCATTCATATTTTTTAAATTCTGCCAGCACACCACGATGAAGTTAGCCATCAAAGAAAATCAAACAAACTTTTGTTGGAACAAAAGTTTCAAAAATATGGTAAAAATATAGTATTGCTGTGGACGTCATTAAAGTTATGCTGAAAATGGTGGAACTGAGCCAGGCTCTTGAAATAAAAAAAAGTTACAAATCATGATAACGAAGCA
This sequence comes from Lobophora halterata, assembly GCA_932526365.1. Taxonomy (NCBI): domain Eukaryota; kingdom Metazoa; phylum Arthropoda; class Insecta; order Lepidoptera; family Geometridae; genus Lobophora; species Lobophora halterata. The sequence goes on from OW052002.1 coordinate 11,289,319, forward strand.
TTTTTTTTAATTTTCAGTTTTTACAATTCCTTTCAGACCAAAACTTTGTGAACTGAATTTTAGAGTTTATCTATTCATTACTTACCTTAGTATTTCTTTCCTTGTAAAAAATGTACAGTCCTAGAACATACATTTTTTATATTGATTAATATGAAAAAATCCAGTAAGTATGTACGTATGTTCACATAGCTGGCTATATATTTTTCTCAACTTATTTTCCTATTTCAAAACCGCATCTACACTACATAGAATATAGGTACGTAGAAATATGAATAAGTAAGTAAGTCGTACCTAAACATCCCTACTTATTTACGCCTTCTTGTTCAAACACAAAAATAAAAATTCAAACAAAGAACAAACCATGAACAAACCTGATAATCCTCTAACTGTTGTTCCGTGAACGTCACAACTTTGTTCCCCATTTTCTTCCCGGCCTTTCCACAATGTTTATTTTTTTATTTTTAAATCTAAAAGCCGGCAAAAGCAGCCTGTTGCCGCGGTGGACACAATACACTGGCGGAACACGATGGCCCAACTTTACCATTTTGTAGGCGCGTCGACGGCTTATTCCTGAAATCCCCACCCGCCATCCCCACCACTGGGGATTTCGGAAAAAAGTCTCCTAATCCAAAGACGTGCCTTTTATTTGAAATATTATGTTCATTGTTCATAATAGTGGGGATTTTTAAACAAAAATATTCCCGAAATCCGCACTGCGGTTGGTGGGGATTTGGAGACTTTTCCCGAAATCCCTACTAGTGGGGAAGGCTGGTTTTCGGGAATAAGCCGCGTCGACGCAGACCAATGAAATGACAGAGACAATGGGTCAAGGCTATTGCCGCCATCACCCAACAATATTTGTATGTTGAAGCAGTTTTCGTTTCAGCGTAGCCTGTTTTATCATGTTTTATTCTGTATTTTGGGCTATCTTGGGATGAAATAGGTTATATTCATATTTTCAACAGACTTAAAAAAAGGAGGAGTTTATCAATTCGGTTGAATGTTGTTAGTGGTGCCCACTGTCACTGAAACCGTCCAATTGAATTCGGTTGTACTTTTATTGTACAGACAGCGTCATAGATAAGTTATTATACCTACCCTTACATTATAATATCCAGCTTCAAATCCCTTTAAATTACCGTCGCGATGAAAGAAGTTTTGCCTTTAAAAAATAGATTATATTTTTAAGCCTAAAAATAATTTTAAGTATTACAATTTTTTGAAAGGATTTATAGCTGGATGTCTTGTACAACAAGGGGGAAACTTATCTCTGACGCTGTCTGTACCTATTTTCTTTTCTATTGCTACAAAAACCTACCAACTATGTCGTAATTTATATCTCATTACTTGAGTGCTCAACGTCGATTCGGCCATTAGTCGCGCCCTGCTCTATATTCGTGCCACTTATTTTACTTTTCATAATTTATTTACGAGAAAAACTGCTATAAAATAAATTTAGGTATAGGTATTATAGATTTCGATAGACTTTTTATTACCTTTTATAAAAAATCTCATTTTAACTGAAAAAAGTGAAAGAGTTCATACTTTAATTTCGATTTTATACGTGTTTTAAAATTAACCCAACAAACTTATATACACGTATAAAATCTAAATTAAAGTAAACCTTTCACTTTTTTTGTTGACAAAATCAAAAAAACATGGACGAAACGAATAGTGTGAAGAAATTACTATAATACGACGTACTTTTTGAGTATTTGTCCGAAACATTTTGTATGGAGTTCGGATTTGAGGATTAGCCAAGGATGCGACAAGCCGAAGACGCTCATTGATGTGTGGACGTCTTATTGTGCAGATCCTACGTGGAATAAGGGCAGGAAGATGATGATCAAGATCATAAACAGGTATTCATTAAGATTAACTTTATTAATTACCTGTAGATATTTACTTAATTATTCTATGTAAGTGTATATTTAAAAAAAACCTATTTAATCAGTTATCTGGGGGTTTAATGGTGTTGAGTGAATTGTCCAAAATATTTATTACTTCTTAGTTTTGGTTCAAGAATCTTGAAATAGTCACAATATCAGTGACACAGTCAAAATATCGTTTAATACCATTTATTAAGCATTACATAAATGTTGTACGCCATTAAAGTGATTTATTTAGCTGGGACACTAAACTTCTACAAAGTGCTACGCCCACCCCGCACATTCGTGTAAGCACTCGGATTCGCTGCAGAAGTTATTGGCTAGCGCTGGCTCGGGCGCGGGAGGACAATGGCTTGACCAGCGGATCTCGAAGCAGCTTCGTGTGTACCAGTTGTACACATACCTGAAGGATTAATAAACTCATTACTTGTCGCAAAGATAATTAAGGTTTTACAAAAACATACTACAGCCGGCTTCAATTGGACTGTTTTAAGCATCGATGACACAGGGCTAGCTTACGAGCTAGTTGGTGAGTTTAAAAGCTAGCGAGTAAGTGTGATAGCGGTCCGGAAGGATAGTCAACAAGGATTGTAAAAAAGCTTATGAAACGGGGCGAGTTTACAAGCTGCTAGCAAACTCGCTGGCTTGCATCTTGTAAACTAGCCCCGTGTTATAAAGCCTTTAGTAACCGTAAACATCACTAAAATGTCACAGGGAAGAAAAATAAGCAATTTAGTTTTCTTCGTATATTATTAGGTATTTTGATTAAAAAAAATACTTTTTAACCGATTTTAATGAAATTTTTGAGGGACCGATTTGAAAATAGGTAGTTAAATCCTATGAAACAAAATAATTTTCCAATCGGTTTATGAACAACAAAGTTCTTAGGTAAAAAAAACTCCCTAAGCACTTACCGTATGCTATGGGGCCATCGGTGCCGGATGCTGTACTCTATCAAACAGTGCTTTTCCTTCGGCGGCTGTTGACACTTTTCAGGCTGTACTAGGTATTAAAACAAAATGAAATATAATTACTTTTGCTAAAATACAGAGGAATCGAAACAACTCTACCTATTGAATATAACTTTGATAAAGATTTTTTTGTAAAGTATTCAATACGTTTATTACAGCATAAGCTAACTACTACAATCTTTATTACAAAATTTACAAAAGGAAACAATTGGGCCACCCATAGACCGTTGCAAACGATCTTTATGTAGCTCAACTGCTCCAACTCGATACCCGATGACAGCGTGCCGAGGATACTGGCTTCATTGCCTGGCTGGCTGTTACAAGATTACTAATTGAATAAATAAATTATTAAATAAGATGTTTATTAGAATATTTTTTTCTATTGTACTTACACGAATTTGACTGCATCACTACTGAAATCAATACACAGATAAAGAACACATGTCTCGCCATTTCCTAATTACACAATGTAGTAGTTCAATGATTGCCGAAGAGTTCTTTCGAACAACTAAATGAATAGCTTAGGGTATTCGTAATTTCTCTACAGTAAGATAATACATGGATAATTTGTATTAAGTAAGTATTGATTTGATTTCCACAATCTTGGAGTCATTGTAATATTGAAATAGGTTATCTGTTGTATTGTGTAGCATTGACTTGTAAGATAACAGTGAAGCGTGCTGTTTAATGTTGGCGAGTTGCAGCCCGCGGTTTTTCTGCGTATTTTTTTTTCAACCAACTTAAAAAAAAGAAGAGTATCTCAATTCGGTTGAATTTCTGTTTAATGTTTGTTACCTCAGAACTTTATTATTTATAAACTTATTTGAAAAATTACTTTTTGGATATAAATATAATTATAATAAAAAAAACAATCAGATTAAGAACCTCCTTCTTTTTGAAGTCGGTTGAAAATACACTGAATTTCATCCCAATCGGCTCGGTAGACTTGGTGTGATTGAGCATTAACATCCATCTAACCATCCATTTATGTTAATAACCTTCTCATTTAAGATTGAGTGATACCAACCCTTTAATTTTACCTTTTTCCTTTATTTGCTTAGGCTCTAAAGTTCTTATTATCTTCTCTAACTCTATGAACTGATCCCACCTTCTCAATTTTATTTCAGAACGAGCAGACGCACAGCTCAGTTTCATCCTTATTTAGTAGATATTCTGGTAGGTAACACGGACCAAACGATTCAAATCCACATTTTTAATACGAACCGCTAAGGAATGGATGCTGCCCGCTTCTGTCTTCCCGGACAACTGCGATCTTGGTCTTTTCAAGAAGCGAATAAATAGGTGCCTTCTAGACCTTCGAGATTCATCGTCGGCCACATCTTCACTTATATCAGGTGAGATTGTGGTCAATCGAAGGTCTATTTTCAATAAATAAAAAAAAAAATCTACTCAAATGAAGACAGATCTCGATGAGTACGTATACATCATCTACACACAACAACAAAAGTCCTTCGTAAAGGTCGAGAGGTGCAGAGCGGATTGTAGAGACTCGGGGATTGTGTTCTTTAAACGTGGAAGCCAGGGCAAAGAGCTTGTTGCTTGTTTTTTTTTAGTTGAAGGTAAGGGTCTCAAGTAGTAATACTTGAGACCCTTACCTTCAACTAAAAACAAACAAGCAAGCTGTAGATGACCCAGACACGTATGGACATCGATGCGAAGAGGAGTAGGAGGTTCTCCTAAATAGATACCTGGATGTTAAAAAGATATGCTCCGCCGCGACAGTATTGCACTGCCGTGACCAGGATTCGAACCTGGGTTACTACGGCCACAACGTAGGGTCCTAACCACTAGACGATCACGGCTACCGGAGCGCTGAAATGTTCGATAAAATAAGTTGTTTGGACCAGATACCAGACTCCGTGAATGTTATCCTACCCTCGTTAAAAGCCCAGTTTTAAACGAGCAAGTTGTAAACGGGCGGGCATATTAAATTTAGCGGCATAATCAGTTATGAAGAAATGGTGACGATTGCAATTGGAAGTAACACGGTGTGTAATTGAGTTCGTGCTCAATCAAGGTGCTCTTGTGTCGGGGCGAGAAAATGTCGGTAGAATGAATGTGACCTTTTTAGTCTAATCGGTTTCATAGTTTTGGCGTTGGCGTAGGTAGAGTATTAATCTTATAGTATCTATTCATCTAGTCACCAACATATCTCATTATTCTTACTTACTTTCTTATTTTAATATTAGTGATATTTTCTATCCTACGAGTAACTACAAACTTAATTCTGGGTGTAATTTTAATATCCCGAAAAGAGAAGGATTCCTCACGTCCTGGTGAACAACATTGTTCTACAACTTGTAAGATTTCGAAGTTTTTTGATTGCCACGTATTTTTTACGTAGACTTTTTTGTCAATGTTTTTCTAATTTTTGCTTTATTTTACCACGAGAGTTTAATGCGTGAAACTTTATCCAATCTTGATGTGTGTCTAACTAGCTGACGCCCATAACTTCGTATCCTTGCGAGTTAACAAAACTCCTTTGTACGATAAGATAAAGATTATTATTTCATAACAATACAATGACACCGTAAATTACAAAAGGTTTTTGAATAACGTACTTAAATAATCTACTTACCTAATAACATACAAAGCTTCTTAACGAACATCCCTCGAAATATCATTTTTTTCCAGTAGTTTGGCCTGAGCGTTGCAGTCCGTCAGGAAGCATTTATATCGTGGAAAAAAAGCCATTGGAACAGGCTTTAATTCGCTTACCTGTTCAAACAAAACATTACCCTTCAGGCGCTACGCTTTTTAACTTCAGATTGCTAATAAATAATGTTTAAAAAAAAACTTCAAGTTGTTACTGCAAGTAAATTACCTAGTTAGACACTTGGAGCCAGACTTTTACTACCAGAGTAAAGGTGACCTAGCTCCATCTGAGATTCAAGCCCGTATTTGGAATTTATCTTGAGTTATAATCAGTCTCAAGCAGAGTCCTAAAGAAAATAATTAGCTAGGTACTCGTATTATATCTTCTTTATTAAAGATATACACCGTTATTGAGCAAACGTGATTAGTTTAAATGATTCCATTTTAAAAAGTGTTTTCTCATGCTATGAACATCTGTTGTTTACCATTTTAGATCATAGAAGTATTAATATATACCTAGAATCACAATGCAGTACAGCGCCAAAAAAAGGGATCTAAATTGGCTAAATTCTAGTACATCTTGATACGATGCTAATTTTCGAAACATAACAGCCGCGCTAGTATACCTAATATTATAGGTTTTTCATTGCTAATCAAACTCCACCGTAAAAAGTTACAAAAAAATATTTGAAAATGGAGATATTTCATTGTTGACAACAAGTGTCTGATTTTTTGTGTCCTGTCTAACGATTTCATCTTGATTTGATACTGTCTATCTTTCATCTATGCTTTAGATGAATTAAATAGTTACTCCATGAAAATGTTTTTAAGAGGTTAAAAACATTTTGCTTATTATTCTAAAGTTCTTCGTTTATTTCGTTATGGTTCAATTACGTACTCCATTTCATTTAAATAATAGGACTGAAATTACTGCAATAATTGAATGATTAAGGTTCTGAACTCCAAGTTTAATGGTAATTTCCATTTTCAGAATGAACTTTTGCCTAGGGTCGTCAACAAACAATCAATACATATAATACTCGTTCTTACCAACCAACCAACTTCAAAAAAGAGGAGGTTCTCTATTAGGTTGAATGTTTATTTTATAGTTGTTATTACCTCAGAACTTTGTTGTTTATAAACCGATTTGAAGTAATCTTTTTTTTGAGAGGATATATACTTTCAGATTAATGAATCATTAATAAATATTTCATGAAAATCGGTTCAGTAGGTACTTTGGTTTTGAAATCAAAATAACTCAAAAAATTACTTCATACAAATAATCGAAATTGTGTATTTTGCTTTTCTGTGACTATTCAGTGGTGTTTACGGTCACTAGAACAGTCCAATTGAAGTCGGTTGTAGTATATTTTTGTAACACCTTGTTAATATTAAAAAAATATGCTCCGCCGCGACAGTGCTGCACTGCCGTGACCAGGATTCGAACCTGGGTTACTACGGCCACAACGTAGGGTACTAACCACTATACGATCACGGCTGCCGGAGCTGATGAAAGGTTGGTTGAAACGTTTAATGATCTCCGTTATATTCATCGAAATAAGAACACTTTCACAATCTTTACGGGCCATTGCACAGAAGCAGTTCAAAAGTACTTGAGATTTACTACACTTTGAGTGGTTATTTAACAAGCCACGGTTATTTATCGCTAAGAGTTTTAGCAGTAGATAGGTACCTTCGTTGAAAAGATCATTTACATTTAATTTATATCTGAAACTTTAAATAAAATCAGAGCCGTGTTGGCCGAGTAGGAAGTGCCGCGACTTGCGACCTGAGACCGTACAACCTGGTTTTATTTCGGAAGGACGTTTAATGCAGTTATCCGCAGATGGATGTTACTGCGTCACCGGACTCAACCTGGAAACTACAAAACAACAACCTGGTCAAAACTACAACCTGGTCGTACACCAATGGATTTTTATTTTCATAAATGTATGTGTGCATTAAAATACGAGCTTAACGGTGAAGGATAACATCGTGAGTGCAGTGTCAAGTGCACGAAAGGAGCCTCTTCAAGGCGCACTTGAAATCCTTTCACCACACTGGTTTGAAAGAACTAGTGACACGATATGAAGAATGTTGGTGTTGCAGGAAGTCTGTGGATAAAGGCAGTTCAAGACCGCTCGTCGAAGAGAGGCTTTGGCAAAGAATAAGTAATATTATTACAAACAATTATTATTATCTCATTTATTTATATATTTTTCTCGTTAAAAGTTATTTTTTACAATAACATTATAAAAAAATAAACTATTTAAATAAACAGCAATACTATTGTAAAAAATATATAAAAACGGTGGACCACCAGCCGCGTAGTAGAGCCAAAGCGGCTGGTGGCAAGGGCTGCAGAGTGAGGAACCTTCTCACCATGCGAGCCCACTCCAAAAGTACCACCTTTTGTATCTGGCCCTTGACCCAGCCATCAAGCGAGAGCCTCTTTAGGTCGAGACTTATTATAACAATTATTATTATTGGCTTTGGTCAAAATCTGTCCAATATAATAAAAACGAGCGTTACATAACATAGCCTGACCGCTGAGTCTCATTCAATACCCACAAAATAAATTGCTCAAAGTACCTAAAGAAGTTTTCACTAAATAAATGTTACTAATTTGGACATGTCACTCAACTGAATATTATAAGGTAAAATATCTACCTTACCTAATTTTATCTTACCTACGATATACCCAGTTAAACTGGGCTGCCATGCAGGTAAACTCAAGTTTACCTGACTATAATAACTAACTTATACGAGTATGCATACTCACGGTTACTGTTGTCTGTTGTGGTGAAAGTTTTATACGGGTTTTATCCCATTCGAGGTTAGTTAAGGAAAGTTGGGGCCCATTTCAAAATTAACCTTTCTGTGATGTACGATATTTTTTTGAAGATGCATTGTATAATATATGTAGTCGGTAAGGCGATACTAAAACTATTAATGAATAAACAAAATAAAAATGAATGAATATGAAATATAATATTTACTATAATTTAGTCTTAGACTTAGTATCTTAATTGGTTTAGCATGATTGAATAAAACTTATTTTTCCATATAATATATTACACATAGTATATACCAGTATATTATATTTAAGTTAGATATTAGTAGTATAGTCAAATCAAAGGTAATACCAGTTAGTTTCTAAATAGATCTTTAAGTTTTATGAAATATGATATTTACTATAATTTAGTTAACATATAAAAACCAAAATTTATCTTAATTGGTTTAGCATGATTGAATAAAACTTACCTTTCCATATAATATATTACACATAGTATATACCAGTATATTATATTTAAGATAGATATTAGTAGTATAGTCAAATCAAAGGTAATACCAGTTAGTTTCTAAATAGATCTTATTTATGAATTGATGATAGGTAAGTATAAAACTTCCACGATAAACGAAGCTTTCAGCGTTGAAAAGGGTCGGGCTTTATTTCCGGGGCTTATTTCCAAAATAATGGGCAATTTATTAATTGCCCATTATTTTGGAAATACGTTATCATTTCATATAAATCCAACATCATTATTTATGCAATAACCATGCTCCAAACGTGTTAGACGCGTAGAGAAGCAAGATAATCTCGTTGGATTTTACGATGTACCTGCAAGTATTATTAATAAGGCAGGTAACATTTTACATAGGTACTTTTTTTTCTACTAACAACTTTCGTACTTTCATAAAGTTTCTTCCTATAAGTACATAGAATTATACATGCATTATCCTAGTAAACTTCAAACTGAGTATCTTTGAGGAATACGTGTCAACTAGACCACCAGTGATCCATTTTCGTATGGATGTAGTATAGCTATAATATCAATCAATATAAAAAAGGCTGATAATAATAGATAATACCTTACTGACTGACTGCCTGACAGCGCACAGGCAAAACCACTGGGACTTAAGATACTCAAGACTCAAGATTTCGAAGATATGTTAGTCAAGAAGTGTAAGCGAATACTAAGAATTTTGATGTTTCGCAATGCAAACGAAGATACGGGCGTCAGCTAGTCGATAGGTACATACAATAATAGATATATAATGGTAATGAAACTTCGTTTGAAGGTGAATAAAAAAATCATTATTTTATTACCAGCATCACTCAAACTGTTTAATTCAAACATTTACATAAATAATAGGCTAGGATGCGTATCGTTGTGCCTGGGGGATTTTCAGTCTAATAAAGACGTGGAGTTTAACGACGAAGAAAATAGTATCCACGCTACGTGACCACGGCTTACGTCTACCCTTTTCAACCCTCCGAGCGTGCAGCACATTTGGTGAGCCCTTTTGTGTTCCCACACCGTGAAATAATAGGTTACCTACTGATGAAAGGACGATTTAATTTGTTTATCGTAAAAAAAGTAAGCGTTGTGTCCTGCATTGTGAAAACGTTGGATTTACGAAAAAAATAAATTAAAATGAAACAAAAATAAATGAAAATGAAACTTAAACCAAATTAAATTGAAAACAAATTAAATGAAACTGTTACCGCCATAATCATAAGCTATTTTATTATTCAAATAAACCGCGCTTCTATTGTCTGTGACGACTCTCAAATAATTAGATGTCTATCTGTGGCAGTAGAATTTAATTCATTTCCTTAACCCAAGCATATTTTTTCTCCTATCCTTTTCCTACCCGCAACGCGCCCTATAGAAGAAAAGGATGGAAGACCCGCAACTGAGAGATGGAACGAAATTCGCCATCTTTCTGAACCTCGAGAGTTCCGTTTGAGCCGCCTTCGCGAATACATGCAAATTTTGGATAATTATCAATTTCGGTCGATAATTCAAGACTTTGGCCAAATACTACGACGGGAGTGATTTTCTGTGTTGTGGTGGAGTTTTTGTCAGTGTTATTTATTGATAAGCGCGCGCGCATGGACACTTTGAAGATCGGATCACAATCACTGCAAACCCTGGACATCGTGAGCCCAGCTCACGAATGGATGCCTTCACGAGAGCAGAGCCGATCTAAAGGTTCCTTATTTCCTGCCGTTTCCTGTGCCTTGTCATAATAACCTACAACCGTATTTCTACTGCCACATCAGGGTCTTCTCGTCATTCCTTCAAAATACAGTCCAACCCGCGGATTTTTCATAGTATTTTTACTTTTAAAATCACCGCTCCAGCCTTCTAGAAGCCTGGACCAGTAGATTTGTCTGCTGTATACCTTACGTGGTCAAACCCGCCTATTTTCGCTTACCGCCTCCAATGGAGATCAACCTCTGGTAAATCGAAGGTCATTGGCGTCTCCAGAAACAAATAAAAGAAATAAATTTATAAAAACGTAGATAAGTAATTCTAAACTAAAAGGTCATTATGCTTAACACTTATTATAACCGTATATACTATTTCCGGGTTGCTTAAAAGAGATCGCTCACAGCGATAAGGCCGCCCCTTGTACTACCTACCTTAATGCTAATGTTCTATTGTTTTACTCCACTTTGTTCTTGTTGGTGTAAAATAAAGTATTTATCTATCTATCTATAACTTATTTAATTAAAAGGAGACCAATTACTGCTTACTGTGTGTTGAAGTGTCTAGGGTAGGAAGGTAAAGTAAGTAATGCCATGTGTAAGGTTATGTTATATGATTGATTGTTTTGGATAATGGATTCCCAGTGTTCTTGTTACGCTAGTACGAATATAGAGCATGATTGTACGTAGGGCAAAACACTTTTTTGTTGCTAGGAATCCAATTTTTATAATTATTGTCTAATAAATTCAAGCAAAACAAAATCGAGAGAACATTAATGATATGGTAGAGTCACAGTAGGTATTACCACATTTAATTAAAACTTGGTAGAGCGTTTCGTCAAGTTTTTATGAACCTATTGCGTAGAAGCAGTCTAAAGCATTTTAGTTTTTAAATTCTGAGAACTTACGTCGTGAAGTCATGTAAAATGTTCATGATAAATGATAACAAGCTCGCTCTTATAAATTAATTTGAATTTTAGTCCACATTACCGTGGGTTTTTATATTCATGGTACTCATAAATTTCATAGAACTCATATAATATAAAACATAATACATATATAACACATTCCGCAAACGTGCTTTTCCAAGCGACTTATGGCTACTTGCACCAAACTTTCAAAGTCCCTAAGCAATTTAACTTACTCGCTTGGTAGTTCTTAACAGTACAGATTCTGACCGATAAGAACTGTCAAGCGAGTTAAGTCATTCCTTAGGGTCTTTGACAGTTTGGTGCAAGTAGGCATTAAAGCATTAGGAATATTAGGTTTCGTAATTCTTGTTGATTTTCTAAGGTAAGTAATCTAAGTAAACATGGGACAAGACAAATTAAGCGCTCTCCCGCTGGTAAAAGATCACGCATGCCCATGACAAGAATAGTGCTACACAGGACTTTGTTTTATTTTATCAATATCACAGTAGCACACACTATTAATCGGATTCCCGTACCTATAAGTCGCTCGCGCTTACAAGTCTTTGTTATGAGCGCGAACAATTCAATTTCTTCCGTGTTACATTCTGGTCGTAAGTACATTAAACGTTCGACATATCTAGTATTTCGTTCATATACTATGTTACTACTGCGCTGTTGTTAGGGTGTAGATAGAAATCTTAGGCCTCTATTCTTCATTTTATACCTGCAATAGGTGTCCCCGTCATTACAGTATCCTACTAAACCTATCTGTCTAGATCCTCTATTCACATAAAGGAAATTCTATAATTGCTTGGGTACATCCGCTTATCGCATCCCGAAACTTCTCATTAGCTTCGTTTAATGGAGGAAGGATATCCCGCCGCGACCATTAAAATGTTTTGCATATTTGTATTTAAACATAAGCCGCTAAGGGTCTGTTTAAACATCACAGAGCCGTATCCAGGGCTTAACATGTGCTTTTATAACGAGTGATACTCGAAAACAAAACCGTTAGTGGAAGAGCAACCAAAATAAACTTTTACAGAGTTAACAAGAGCTTTTCGGGTTTGTATTTTAGTTTATAAAACATAGCTAAACCTTTGTTACACATGTTAACTGCTTTTATTTTAAGTTTTCTTCTTTTTTTACTTTTTACAATTACAGAAGCTATCGTAAACAGCTCGGTACAAAACTTATAAAACAACAATGTTTAGCCATTACGGTGTTTTGTTGAGGTAATAAATTGTGCCAATAAATATACAATAGAACCGAATCCAAAGATAAATCACATCGATATATGACACATCATTGTCCTTTTATACCTTCTACAACAATAAAACTCGCATAAGTGTTTCATACACTTTATTGCTTCACGGATATTATTCTCCATAAATTCTCAAACAACCACGTTCATAACGACGAAACGAGCTCCCCCGAGCGGGGGCGCTGAGAGGCACTGAGAGACAGGAATCACAGATCGACAGAGCTTAGAAGGTAGACGGACATTAGTAGAGGAAGCTGGAGGGAGGCGGTCGGGGGGAGGGTGCGGGGCGCGCGAGGCGCGGGTGGAAGGCTCCGAGGGCCGCCTCGTTAGTGGAGGAAGGTCGCTCCTCGCGTACGCGCAGCTGCGGCAGCCGCCACGCCGCGCACGCAGACGTCAGCGAGTGCCGGTTCAGTGCCCAGTACGCCACTGCGTTGATCGCTGAGTGCGCATAGCCCAGCAGCAGAGCGTAATGCGCGATCATCATCGGCGCGTGCAGCCCAAACGCGCTCGACACCACGAGTGCTGCATGAGGACACCAGCACAGCGCGAATATTGCCGCGATGCCCATCAACACGTTTCCTAGTCGGCGCCGCGAGCGCAGGGTTGAAGTTTGCGGCTGTGGACCCAGAAGACTCGGCTGCAGCTTCTTTTTTCTGATATCTCCAACGTCGACGGCGTCTCTTCGTTCTCTTGGCCCGACGCCGGCGACTATGATGACATGAGTGGGTCTTCTCATTAGCGGCACCGGTAGAGGCAGCTCGCCGTGAGCCGCTCGCGCGGTCAGTGACAATGCTGTTAGTTTGACGCGCACGGACCAATGACACCTAGCTACTGCTAATACAGGAAAGCAGTATGTGAAGACAGCGTGGATCGCTGCAAGTGGGGGACAGTATAAACAGGTGGCCGTGACTGCGGCCGCACCTATAACAAGAAAAGAAGGATACATATTCACATTATGTATTAGCTCAGAGACTGGGATTTGATATAGAATATAAAACTCACTTAATAAGAATGCTGCGGTCCAGACCACAATGACAGCTATTAGCGGTTTCGCACACAGAGACGTTCCACCGCGCCGCACTGCTCCGCAGCGATCGGCTGCAATTGCTACAAGCGACAATGTGCTCGCAGCTACTGGAAACGACTGAAATAATGTAAATATGGCATCAGAAAAGTCAAGAATCATTTTTCAACCGAAGCGTTCGATACGGTGTTCTAATCATATTTATTGCTCAACACTTATAGCGTATGGATACAGCAAAACATAACAAAGTGTATGGTTTTAATACAAAATATTTGACTGCTTTCAGGCATTGAATGATTACCGCAATTGTGAAATTAAAATACAATTGATTGGAGTCACACAGGGATGTAAGCTTGGTCCGGCATAAATAACTATGCATACCTACCTAGTTTAAATACGTTAAGGGCATTGCAATGATTGCACGAAGATGTACTAATGATTCATACCTCAATATAAAACGTGACATGGCATGGTAGATGGTGGATCCTGGCGGCGCGAGTGGCGGCCAGCGGCGCGCTGGCGGCACACACAAGGAAGTCAGCAGCGCATGCACTCAGCATCTGTGGCGTGCGGAGTCTCGCTGCGCCACCTGATGCTAGCGCTACCATCAAGCTCACGTTACCTGAAATGTAAACGAATGATATTACAAGTACCTTCCTAGGAGTATGCTTATGTACTTCAAATTTAGCATCTAACTAAAGATTAAATGAAAATCAATGTTTTTAAAGAAAGCTTTTAGAAAGAAAGCTATCAGAGTTGGTTGAATTGACGGCAAATAAATATTTTACTATCTTTTACGTAAAAAACATTTTAAGGAAGGAAAACAATTTTTCGAAAAAAAATTAACACAGCTGTTATTCCACTACAATCTTGAATTCAGGACTGTACATCAATCCCTGGTGGAATCCAATAATATTTTTATGAAAGGATTTGCAATTTCGAGATGTTCTCGGTTGCTAACTTTATACAGTCTCTAGACTCGCAGTCGGAATCCGAATGAAACATTCTTTTTTATGGAGAATTTCTGTCTGCACAACTTCCACTTGAACAATTTCCTTGTTTCACTAAGAAACTTACCAATGTTACTGAGTAAAAAAAAACAGTGCCAGGAAAGTTTATGTTAAGTTGAGTTAACGTTTAAGCCTCATATACTGCATTTATCAGTTTCTCTCTATGATATTTTCATAGCAAGAGTGTCGGCTTACCTAACCCCTAAACAATATATTTTGGCGTTAGTAAAAAAATGTTTCTAGGCCCCCTTATCGTTAATAGCGTTAACTCAACTTAAGCTGATAATTAAGTGGGAAAAAACCCACATCCATATGACTAGACAAAAGACACTTACGAGTACCTTAGTATTAAGAAAACAATAAGCTATCGAGATTTTAGGCCATTGAGCAAGCGTACTAATAAAGTGAGATAATCACACTAAAATTATAAAGGCAAGTGTGTGAGAATGGATGGATCAGGAACATAGCTCAAGCACGCTAGAATTACTGAACTAATTTAGGGATTTCTCCAACACCACGGGTGTAGCATATTCCATTCATTATTGCTTGAATAATTCTACTTTATACATCCTTATGACCTGTCTGTAACTATCCATACTTGAGATAAATAAATCGTTCATTCATTCATCGATCCATCCATTAATTAATTCATTCATTCATAAAAATACTGACCAATGATGCCGATGACCGCCACGAGCACGTAGAGCACTATGAGCGTGGCCAGCGCGTGCGCACGCACGCCGTCTGCCGCGTCCGCGTCGCTCGCGTTACCATGCATCACGACTCATCTCCGACCCTGCAACAACACATAGCTTATCAATTCATCGTTTCAAATATGTATGCGTTCAAATTGTGGTTCATATTTGTTACGATTACTGCAGAGCTTGTGAACTTGGAGGGGTCCGCCTTAGGCATTAGAATCACCGACAGGGCCGCAGTCAAAAAAATGAACATAAGAAACTGCATCTTGGCTGCTCAGGCTAACGCACTAGTCAACAAAAAAATAACCTTTCTTTTTAAGGCCTTTATGAATTTTTGAAGATTTTAAATCACTACTTATAATTACGTAAACAAATAAGACCTCTAAGCACTAGAAAATATCATTACAAACGTGCAGTAAATCCAATCCAATCCAAACAAGTTTTCATGACTACCATAAATAAAGAGAAAAATATCTTTATATTTTTGTTTTAATAAAAAAATGAATGAAAAAAATAATATTATTCGCCATTTTAAGTTAAAGTTCTTTAGCTTTTTTTTATACTAAACACCTTATCGAATACCTAATGAGATTTTAAGGCTCATCTAGAAAGCCGATTGTAAATAACAATTCAACCATTTTCACAACAGGCGACCATAAATAAAAAGTGTCTTATTTTCGCAGGAGGACACAGTTCCAAGCTTAGAATTTCTTATACGCCCGGAGGCATCGTTAGTAAGTTGGCGAACAAAGAAACGAAGAACATTTATTTACGGTTGGTTACCTACCCATGTTGATTGTGTAAAAAAATGGTTCGATTTGTTTTTTGAATATCTACAATCGGCTTCGTAAATCTCATGAAAATGGTTTGAATTTTTTAACTGGACACTGACTAATTCGAAAATATAGGAAAAAGTGAAATTGCTCAAAGGAGCCTCAGGCTGTTTTTATAAAAAGTAATCTGTATTTATAATTGTTATTATTGTTATAACAATATAATAAGTTCGATTCCCAGCTAAAAAAAATGTTTTTTTTGTTCATTTTTTTGTCAAAATCGTCTCCGTTATTTCTATGACCATTTTTTTTTCGCTATTTCCTATACTTTCGGGCATCCATGAGTAGTTGAATTATTAACCATCCGATATTCATTTCACACTTTCAATAGAATTGATTACTTATAAAATTGAAACAGTTTCATCATATTCAACTGTCTTATCTTTATCACGAACACAATCGAAGCTAACGATAAAAAGGGCAATCAAACGACAGATGCAATTACTGCGTGTCTTGGCGGCAGCTAGCTGTAAAACGCTGAAAGTATAAGCAATAAAGCCCTGAGCACACGAGTTCAGTTACGAGTCACTAAAAATCCAGCATGCAATAGTGCACAGTAACTAGATGACGTTCTCGTTGGTAAAATACAAAATATATCACGATGTTTTTATTACGAGTATGTAAGCAAAACGAGTGACGAGACACAAGGAGACCTTTGCTCTCCTGTGTCTTGGTAGGTCATGCCAACACATACCCCAACATTTAAATTATAGTTATTACTGCATTATGTAACTACTCTGAAAAAAAATTGATTTGATCTTGTAACCGCTGATTTGAAAGTTACACTCTGAGGAGAAGGCCTAATTTTATTTTAACATGTTCGCCACATGTTGACTAGCTTATGCCGTATAAGAAGTGTGGTGAAAGGATTTCAAGTGCGCCTCGAAGAGGCTCCTTCACCACACTGGTTTGAAGGAACTAGTGACACGATAAGAAGAAAAAGGTACCCACCTAGACGGCATCCTGCAGGGGACGCCTTCCAACGGTAAACCCCCAACCTAGTTATAGTTTCTATATATTTTCTATTCTATTCTCTCCGCATCTTTTTACGAAACTTGGATAACTTGGTATGTTTGTGACAGTTCGTGTATTTCAGCCGTTACGTCTCCGTTCCGCTGAACGGAGCACAATGTCGATTGTCTAGACATGGAAATGACTTCTTGAAGACTTGCACTTCTCTTTTATTTCTCGGCTGGGAAATCGACTGTCAACTCGCTAATTCCGAACGACTGTGGTTGGTTCTAAATTAAAACGGCGAAAGAATATTCAATGAATATTTTGAAGACGATTTTATTTAGAATATTTTGTTTGATATCAAAAGATATGCTCCGCCGCGACAGTGCTGCACTGCCGTGACCAGGATTCGAACCTGGGTTACTACGGCCACAACGTAGGGTACTAACCACTATACGATCACGGCTGCCGGAGCTGATGTTAAGACCAGCGAAATAACTGGTCATGCTCTTGTAAGAAAGAATATAACGCTATCAAGTGCAAACGGTAACGAATGTCAAATTGTCGTGAAATAAAACATGCTTTCTAATTTTTGCCGGCGTGTAACGATTTTAAATAAACTGGAGCACTTTCATATTTAGCCAAGACTGCCACAAACTGACCGACTCTACATCAACTATTTGGTTCTTGATAGGTCGTATATGTTTGAGCCATTTGGAGTTCAAGGGGAATTGGAGCATCAGCGTTTTAAAAAAATTGTCAGAGCATTTTGAGTGCTGGCAGTTATCTCGGCCAAATAATAAGCTTTTCAATACAAAGAGGCAATGCAGCCAGTATCTTCAGCACGCTGTCATCGGGTATCGAGTTAGACAGATGATCTAATTATAGATCGTTTGCAACAGTCTATGGGTGGCTTAATGGTTTCATTTTTTTAATTTTGTACTACTACTTGTACAAAATCCACTACTTGGGTACATAACAAAGCATACACAGTCGTACCAAATCTAGCTTGCTTTGACAAACAATGAAATGTATGATTTCTAACATGTGTAAAATACTCTAAAGGGGTTTCTAGTTTTTAATAAGGCTTATGACTTTTTGCACCAAACTGTCAAAGATCCTATAAATCACATTACTCGCTTGCAATGGTAGCTAGCTAGAACATGTACCTTATTTTATCTTATTTATTTTGGCCAGCTATAAAAATAGTTTTTCCCCTAAGTATCTATAAAAATATACCATCATGAAACTGATTAAAAAAATAATTTGTTTGCAGTCAATTAAAACAAATTGGTATTTATTTTAAACGAGTTTCGTTTATTGCTCGAGTTTCATTAAAATCATGAATATTCAGCCATTCAATTGCAAATTACTTAGTTGATTTGAATTTATTATTTACAAGACAAGCCGAAGCCGACGGCTTCGCTCTCGTTGTATCCATACAAAAAAGGCCTTTGTTATTTTCCAGTTCAATTTAGAAATTCATTTTCTTGGGTCTTTAATGCCGACTTGCACCAAACTATCAAAGTTCCTAAGCAATTACTTAACTCGCTTGACAGTTTTTAACAGTCTGAATTCGGACCGTTAAGAAATGGCAAGCAAGAAAAGTGATTGCTTAGGAGCTTTGACAGTTTGGTGCAAGTAAGCATAATTATCATTCAGTTATGACTTATTAATAATAAGGTATAAGTCAATTTGAGAATATGAGTAATGGTTTAATGTTTAAAAAAACGGCACGTGCCGGAAATTAAATCTTTATCAAAGTGACTTGAGAGTGACGTGTTTAATTATAATAAAGTTTGAAATTACCAGTAAATGGCTTCTGAAAGTTCTACTCTAGCTTATAGATATAATAAGACGCAATAAATGCTTAGCTTCACACAGAATGTCCGATCAAGAGATTATTGCACACTGTGGATCGGTAGAATTCGTCGATGCAGTAAGATTCCTAAGCTCCAGCATACCTAATATGTAAAAAGATCACGCTGTACTCTGGAGATTTCTCGACCTACTAATTAAAGGAAATCAATATGTGGAAAATAGGTAAGTTCGTATAATGTCTGTGGTACAGGGGTTTTGCCAGAATGGGTGACAGCGACAAATGTACCTACAAGTACTCTTAGAGGGAGGAGATTAATTGTGGCGAAGCAAGGATGGTTTGAGGTCGCGCTAGATATGAACGTACGTACAGTCAGCTCCACAGATATGTATACACTCCCAAGATTTCACACAAATGTTACTCTTAATTTTGCTAAGACAAGTGCACGCAAGCATTTTCAAATTAATGTAGTCATCTTACTTGTCAGAAGAACAATGTCTTTGCAAAATTAAGAGTATGATATAAATGTGAAAGCTTGGGAGTGTATACATGTCTGTGCAGCTAACTGTACAACATTGTGTGTCGGTGAGTGATGTAACACTGAAATGTTACCTTCCAAAACATAGTACAACCGACTTCAATTGGACTGTTTTAGTGACCGTAACAACCACTGAAAAGTCACAGGGAAGCAAAATACGCAATTTAATTTACTTCGACGTCATATTTTTTCAGTTATTTTGATGTTAAAACTAAACTACTGAACCAATTTTGATGAAATTTGTATGGGACAAATCTGAAAGTATATCTTCTCCAACAAGAAAAAATATTTTTCAAATCGGTTTATAAACAATAAAGTTCTGAGGTAATAAACATAAAACATTCAACCAAATTGAGAACCTCCTTCTTTTTTGGAATCATTTGAAAAGGTGTATGTCATGGACAAAGTAATCAATGCGGGCATTATGTATAATGCCTGGGCATTATGAATAATGGCAAGCTACATTGAGCAAAGTGATTAATTTATTATCTAAAATTCTTATCACATTGTCTGAACATTATGGATTATACGTGATGTTCGGGCAATGTGTTAAATGATAATTGTAGATGGATAAGTCCTGAATGCCTGAAATGAAATGCTTCGCAACGGGTTTTCGTAATATCAATACTTATAAGAAAAAACTTCCTACAAATATAGCAGTAATGCTTATCAGATCTTCGGCCTGCTAGAAAAGCATAGTGGATCACGTTATGAATCGTAAAGCAATCGCAAGCAGGCCAGACTGTCCCGTTAAATATTAACTCATGGCTATAAATTTTTACGCACATACGTTCTTTACATGTATTGTTACCTAAGATATAAAATCATAAAAAGCTCGTGACTGTTTCCTTCCGTTATAATGTCCTGAGCGCACCTAGAATAAAAATGTCGCACTGCAGACCTACGAATCAATGTATACAGTCGATATGTATTCTCAAATTAATAAAACTCATGAAACTGTATTTCTCATAAATCAAGATCCAATTTCTAATTATCACTTTATTTGGACAGCAAAACTTTCGAAATTGCTATCAAAATCATCCTATCGATAAGCGAAAGATAAAATATATATTTTAGGGAACTTAATTAATACCTCGCTGTATATCAGTACAGGGGAATCAGAGCCTTATCAGAATTGAATTAAGGCTCATTGTTGAGTATCGTGATTGATTTTGAGTAGCTAGCTTAGATTGAAACTGGGATAAAACGACTCATTAGCTAATGCAAACAAAATGGCTGTTCAACGTAAAACATGTGGCACGTGCGGTGAATCAGTAGAAATTTACGTAATTTACTGCCGGAGATTTTAATCAATTTTCTAAATACAAAGGCACTTGTGATGTTTTAAACTTCAACTCAATTCTTGGAGATCGAAGGTGATCACAAAGGATTTCGTTCAGGTAAGTATCACATTACCACGCTAATATTAAATGCGAAAATGCGTCAAGCCACCGGATGTTTTTGCCAAAATTACTGAATCGATAAGTGACCTAAACCGAGACATAGAAAGCAGACAAGGATGTGTATAATGGCTAAAAGGCTCTATATTGAGAATCGTAAGAATATGTGTAATAAATTTATTAATTGTATAATTATGTGTTATATTACTTAATACAAATACAAATACATTTTTTATTACCAATTCAAAAATTATATAAGTCAATTAAAAAAATACATTTTAACAATATTGGGGAAAAAAACATTACCATTTTATTCTATGTTAATCAAATAAATACCTAAATAAAATAAAAGCTACAGAGTACTAAGTGGATTATACGTCATAGTTTTACGAGAAATAACTTTGTCGTAGCGAAAAGGTAGCTCGCAAGCCTTTTCAAGAAGCGTGTTACGTTACGTCACCGTTAGAGCCGGATGTGACAGCCCTGCGGTGCTGGTGGAAAATAACTGAAATAACAACAGATTTTCAACTGAAAATATGTGGAAAATGTCCGGCGATAAGCAAGTTTTCTAGCCAGGCTTAAGTCAGGGTCTCTACGGCCCTCTCTACTTAGAAGCTATCGGAATTCAGCACACAATACACTAAAGGTAACTTTTGTCATACGCTTTTGTTATTCGTTGATATTTTATATCTTAAGTTAAGTTTTTTCTAAAAACAATTTCAGCTTTTCATTTCACTAGATTTTCTCAAAGTACGAGTATTATGCTTGGATATTCATTACTGCAGTATTTAAGTATCTTCTATTGAGGGTTGATAATACCCTCAATAGAAGATACTTAAATACTGCATCATCATCATCATCCGCAGCCTGACTTGGCCCACTGCTGTGTGTATAGGCCTCTCTCTGCTCTCGCCATGCTGCACGGTCCTGTTTTAAGCGGGTCCAGATACGGCCCACGGCGCTGACAATGTTGTCGACCCATCTCATCTATTTAGGGTAACGTCATTTCAAAAAAAAAAAAAACTCCAATTGGGGGTGCAGCGTGCAGTAACAAGTTGCCTTGTACAATTGTAAATTGTACCCTTTCTTCTCTGCTCAAACAAACACAAGATACTTGTTCGCTAAAATTATTACCTATTTGTCGACGCTACCTCTAAATTAATCTAGCTAACCCGTCGGGTAAAACCATTTTGCGATTTCAATGTACAGACAGCGTCATAGATAAGTAGCCCCGTTAAACAATACACCTAGTATTGTTGTAGCTTGAAATCCCTTTAAAAATCAGAATAAAGTTATGATTAGGCTTACATGGTTATAAAAATACAATTTATTTTTTATGGCAAACATCTTCGTACGCCTCAGTGTCGTCTTGAAGGGATTTGAAGCTGGGTGTCTTTTGCAAGGGGGATACTTATCTATGACGCTGTCTGTACCTATCATAACCTACTGTGAGTGAGCGCTCATCCATATTGCATAATAAACACTAGTCTATTTTTAATTGCTCTAGTTTCGATGATTCTATTGAATATCAAAACAATCATGTTGAAAGTTATTTGCTTAGCCTAGCGTAAAAATACGGTGATTGGATCGTAATTGGTTGATCGTTGTTATGCTAGATCGTTTTGTTAGAATTAATTGGATTTTTTTTAACATGGTACCTTCTCAGTTGGATGGTTTTATTTAAATAAATCTCTAGGGTCAATTAAAAACTTAGGCAGTTTTTTTAAGTTAAAACATTCTAATGCCTTGGGCGCCTTTTAGAAGTACGTAATGAATTCGGCATGAATTTTCAATGGGCAATCAGAACTTTTTGTAAAACACAAAATTTCGCTGTTTAGCATTAAAAAAATGTTTGATTAGATTTATTTCTCATTCAAAATCTAAATATTCCAATGCAATGGTAATAGTAAAAATCTACCTACCTACAGGAAAAGTAGCCAGTAAAGCGAGACTCGTATTGAGAGTGATAGATTGTAAGCAATGCCCTTCTCAAACTCATTTTTTTTTAACGCTACAGTCATGTCTTGTGTTGTGTTTGTCAACAAATATAATTTATGTAAAAAAACGATTTCTAAGATTAAATATATATTCTTAGATATTCTTCACTTGAATATAACAAAGATTTTCAGATAATTTAATATTTTCAGAGATCATTCCCAACAAACTAGCCCATATGAAAGAGAAAGAGAGGTTCTTTCTCACAGTGACAAGTGAAAACATGTTCACTTTTTCATCATTTGGAATGTCCCAAGTTTTCCGACATGTCACTGCTGAAAAAGCAATTTGGATCACAGAGAACAGGCTTAAACTTGAGTGATGGATTATTCAGGAAACACGTATGATTTTTATTTATTTTTACGCATTCCTGAATGTTTACAAATGATTTTGAAATGAGTTTGTTGACATGCTAGGTAGATTTTTTCGGTACTTTTTAATCCGTTTATATTTTTATCTATTGCAAAATTTCCTAAAGCACAATGTTTTTCCAATACGTTAAATGCGTAAGTAACAATGTTACATTATGTGCTCAAACTCAGTTCGTAAATTAGCTCCAAATAACAAGTAAAATGGTATTTACGGTTGTTTCCTCTGGGTATTATTGTGTTCGCAGCTCTATACCCAAAAGAATGATTTAGTGCACTGTTAAAAAGTACCAAACTAATATTAGTAGGAACCTATTTATTACCAAATTAATGAACAATGCTCACAGTAAAAATATTTATTAAGCTAGCTCCTTCGTTGTCTATGATAATGCTGTGCTGAAAAGAAGGAAAGATCCGGAGAATATTTTAGGCGGGCAGCTAAATTTATATACGTAATTAATATTTATGACTCCCATCCAACTATCATAGATAGGTATTATAATTCAGTGCTGAATCTGACTTTTCTATTTCAGCATATCTTTGGCAAAGCTCTGGCAAAGCTCCAACAAAACAGTTTCGGATAAAAGCGCAAAAGATATGCTCCGCCGCGACAGTGCTGCACTGCCGTGACCAGGATTCGAACCTGGGTTACTACGGCCACAACGTAGGGTACTAACCACTATACGATCACGGCTACCGGAGCGCTGAATCAGCAGCTGAAAATTCGAACCAAAAGTGAACGGAAGTTTGCTTTATTTGCGATTATGAAACGTGGTTCCGATATGCATGAGTGCATTTTGGCTTACATACAGAATTGAGGTCAAACTTCGAAAGAAAAAAACACGCGTATATATAGGTACAAGATAATATTCGAGTGTTTTAAAATAACTTATTAGCTCCACGAATAACGGAAGGAATGTAATAAATATCGAACAAGATAAAAAGCTCAACGTATCTATCACTCAACGTCAGCCCCACCTCTTCCAAGGAACATAATAAAAGCACAATACGGGTGGATCTACATTACATTTGCATCTGAAAGGAGCGTGACGTGTGAAAATGTCTACTTTCAAACTCTATTCGATGCTCAAGGACGACTCTATTTATAGTAGGTATGTACCTACATACATAATACACAGTACATATATAATACATAGTAATATCGGTATTATGGTTATGTAACCATAATACCGATAATACTATAATATGAATGTCATATACGACGTAATATGAGTCAAGGCGCCGCGGTGTTTCTACTAACAACGCTGTCTTACTACGAGTATATTGTCAATACCAGTATGCAAGCTTACTTGAATTCATGCCTATAAGCCATAAATTCAAGAAAGCAAGTGGCTATTTGGAATGTTGGACATCAGAGCCAACAACAAGTCTTAAGCATTGTACATGCTTCATAACTTTTATGTGTATCTGTGAGTTCTTTGTTAAAATATAGAGTTACTCTCACAGTACCTATCTATCGAAACCTTTGTAATATAATCAAATTCTACAGGCACAAGATGTGATTATGTAAGGAGAGGCTGTGCAAATGAAATTACTTGCGATTATGATTGTGACCGAGGATCATTTGAGGGTAAAGGATCCAGTGACCTGTGAGCCCGTAAGCGACCGGGCTCTGAGACAACATGGCCTTATCTGTCTTCTTCATTTGCATGTTAAAGGAATCAGCCGCTCGGAATATCTGCCTGTGAAATACTTGTGCTCCCACGTTGCAAATATATTTATTTTTAAATATGTTATTGACGCATTATAATATGGTAAATCTTTGATTTATTTTAGAGAACCATCTACACTTAGTTTATCAAGTTTACCATGCGTGTTAACTATACTTACAGTTCCAACAACATGAAACCCGTTGTTTTGAATTAGAACTATTTTTTTGTTATCAGGTTTATGATTAAATATGCAAAAAAAAAAAAACCCGCGAAAAATAATGGACATTTTTAATATTTTCAGCAGTAATTATTTTTATCAAAATCGAGTCCGTGACTCCTAACAATATTTTTCCATAAAAAGTTATGGCTAATAGAGACGTTTAGAATTAACCCTTAGATTGCGGTCGAGAGACCTCACTCTGTATACCTATTACATGTATGTATATCCATTTTTAAACATGTAGCTAGGGACAACATACTATGAATTGGGTTATAATTTGGCAAGTCTCAATTACCATTAAATTATGAATTTATGAATACAATTACTGATCTTTGAACCAGATAATAAACGTGTCCTTATATTAATGTGATGTATTAATAACATTTTAATTAGTGAAGCGATACGCCATTCTATATTATAATGTGATAATTATGAAAGTTTTATTTGCATTTTCATTATGTTTTCAATATCAAGAACGAACTATGGCAACGTCCGTGGAGGGTAATAAGTGCGGTTTTAGTCAGATTTGCATATTTTGGTCGCGCGTATACAGGCCGATTGGTACTTGCGAAATTTCAAAATAGTGTCTCGCGTATACCGACGTTTATACTCGGTTTTTTCTAGCGAGTGTCACAACGACTGAAGCCGCGCGTAAACGCGCTGCAACAAACAAAACACGAGCGGCGAATCCACATGTGAAACCGCAATAAGGGTTCATTCGCATGGGCATTTTAACGAACAAATGCATTTCCAAGTATCCGTTCGCACGTCAGCGCATTTAAAACGCCCAAAATGCATTGGTTCTGTTTGAATGGATTTTTAACGCGCGATAAAAAATCGCTCGTGCGAATGAGCCCTAAGAAAGAAATATTAATTGTTCTGAAAAGTGTGGCTTGAGCGCGGTGGTCTATTGTTTCAGTGCTGAAGTTAAACAATGGGAGGTAAAGCGCTACACTTGTTTTCGTCTTTGTCTCTCGAGTATGATTTAGTGTGATGTGTATATCCGATACAGCCCACGAGTTTCAAAGACAGTAAGATCCACAGGCTCACAAGTATCTTGCAGTATATTTTTGTAAATGCCATTTTTTACAATATATGTATGTTTCTTAGGTTTTCCCTTTATTTTTCATTAATTTTACTTAATATTTACAATGCAATCGTTAGATGGAAAATAAGTGGTTGAAATTTTCCGGAATTACCCATTTCATTTACTCGGCCGAGACAGTGAAAGCTTCCATCACTCGCTCAGCCGAGCACTCGAAGCTATGTTTATACGTACCGAGTACTCGGTAGGTACGTATAAACATAGCGCCGAGTGCTCGGCTGAGCTCGGTACTCGGTACGTGTCATCTAGGCGTTATGATTATCAACGCATCAATTAGTACAACGGACCTCCAAATGGATTTATACACGAAAATAACCGTTTGACGTCGAACGTTTCTTTTGTGTAAAAAAGTTGTGATAACAGTAATTACCCGGACTTTCATTCAACTTCCTCCTATAAATCTTACCTAAAATAATAAAAAAGCAATTTCATAAAACTGAAAAGAAAAAGGAAAATTTCCTGAATTGTTTAACGCCTTACTCAATTAATTTTAATGACGGTCGGATGTTGATGTCGAATTTACATTCTTTTCCTGTTCTAATCAAATTGTGGGATTCAAAGGTTCCACGAATCTTCAAAGGATTGCGTAGAGAAGAATAATGGTTGAATCTAACAGTAAATTCTTTGCCTGCCTAAAGAATAAAAATGGGGACTTTGGTTAATTAACTAAAGGTACTTCAACTAGACCACACTTTCGACCATCTGTCTTCGCAGAATCCTGGAGTTCTTCGGACACATAGCCAGAAAAGACAGCAACAACTTAGAAAAACTGGTTGTAACTGGCAAGGTGGAAGGAAAACGGCCACGGGGGCGGAGCCCATTGCGTTGGAGCGACCAAATCCGCTCTACGCTGGAGTCCAGCGTGGGCGACGCCATACGCTCTGCAGAAGACAGATCCCGATGGAGACACATCATCCACACAAAAGTCCTTCGTAAAGGTCACGACCCTCAGGAGTGAGGATATCGACGTTTCCTTGCGGACTTCAACTAGCTGACGCCCGTTACTTTGCTTGTATTGTGAATTAATAAAATCCCTTTCTTTGTACGCGCCGGCACTTATTGACAAATAATACACCCTCCAAGTTTCAAGACTCTACGGTCAGCAGTTTAGCCTGACGTTGTCTATGAGTCAGTCCGTCAGTCAGTCAGTCAGTCAGTGAGGGTCCTTTTATTATATTGATGATGTAGTGATGTTCTTGCAGGTCTTGTACATAAAATTGGCATGCCAAAAGTGACTTTTGTTACATTATTTTCAATAACTTTGTAGAAAACTAATTACGCCCAAAACTATTTTCAGAAATAGGATAATTATTGGCTAATCGGCGGCGCTTCCTGCCTATTACCCAATGTTATTGAAACTGAAACGATTATACAAGCTCTGTATACAGAAGTATTAAAGTACAGAATCACAATGTAGTAGCATTGAAAAAAAAAGGAAGCTACATTGGCTAACTTCTAGGTAATTTTGGTCCGATGAAAATATTTGAAAAAGAGAAGTAACAGGGCTAGATAAATATTATATGTTAATACTACTAGGCTTGTTTATTGTCAATAAAAAAAATTGTAAAAAGTAACAAACATTATCTAAAGATATTTCATTTTTATTGACAGGTTGTCTAAAAATTTTCTGTCCTGTATTCCGCATCCATTTTGGGTTGGTACTGTCTATCTATATAAGTATGTATGGCTCTATATAGGTCTGAACTCTCGTGCCAATAATAACAGAACAGCTCTGGTTTCCATCAATCTCACATTGTAATACATTCCAATGAGTATGCGAACTAAATAGATTGCAATAAACATTAAATTAATATTCTATTGATTTATGGAGGAGCGTGTTCTGAAATGTTATTCATTCACAGTTTCATTGATTTGTTTTTTTTATATTAGTGTTTAAAACAGCCGGAGGCCAGTGGATTAGGCTAGCCCAGGACCGCAAAAAGTGGCGTACTGAAAAGAAGGCCTATATACCCAACAGTGGGTGCAAAAGGCTGGATAGACAGTTAAATATTAGTTTATAAGCATTAATTTTAATAACTACTACAATCTATATATCAAAATTTACAAAAGGAAACAATTAGGCCACCCATATACCGTTGCAAACGATCTATAGGTAGCTCAACTGCTCCAACTCGATACCCGATGGCATTACTATTATTAATTTACCTACTATTATAGTATTTAACAATTGATTGTACTTAAAATTATTAAAAAGGAATAGATACATTTAGTAGGTATCAGTGTTAAAAATTGCAAATCATAAATTGCTATAAATAAGCATTCGCACCTTTAAAGACAAGCATAAAGTATTATACATTTTATAATAAGAGCTAGATTTTTAGCATAATACTCGATAATATGCTAGGGTTGAGTAACTTTTCAAGGCAAAGAAAACTTATTTCAAAAGAGATAGGTTTACCTACATTACTCATTGAGCGAAAGAACTAGAACATTATTCAGTGTCGTGAACAAAGTGAGATGCATTTTGCATGTTATTAAAATGAAGTATCAGAACAGAAGCAAGTACTTAAAAATACTTAAATCTGAGAGATAATAAGCACAATCATAATGCCTTGATCACACGTACCGAGCAAATGGCCGAGACAGTGCTCTCGGCCGAGTACTCGGTACGTATGTATAAACCATAGCGCCGAGTGCTGGCTGAGCGCTGTAAGCTACTTGCTTACATCTTATTCTGTGAAGGGGGTACAGTGGTCTGCACTGGCGTCCCGTTGAAGGGTGCATTGTGCATTGCCCCCCGAAAACTTGCCTACATTGTCTCGGCCGAGAAACATTTTACGGTCTCGTCCGTTTGCTCGGTACGTGTAATTTAGGCATAAGACGCTGTTGTTTTTTATTTACCTCGTAATTTAGCAAGATTTTAATTATTTCCTTTTATTCCAGGTGCGTAAACAGAGGAGTTGGCTGGAGGGGCATTTAATTCTGTTGACGAAGCTGAGTGAGTCGCCTTAGCGTAATTACTGTGTTCTTTGCAATAATACAGACACTTTTTCTTTATAGCGTTGGTTATATTTCTACAAATTTTACATGAATAAAAAAGAACCGCAAGGCCTTTTTACCGTTGGGAGACATGCCCTGCAGGATGCCGTCTAGATGAGTACCAACCCAGTGCAAGATATTCTGCCGCAAAACAGTAATGTGAAAGCATTACTGTGTTCCGGTTCGAAAGGCAGTGTTATTGGATAGGTATCGGACCATGTGAATCAAAGTCCTGTGCAGCACTGTTTTAGTTATGGGCAGGCGTGATCTCTTACCATCAGGAGAACGCCTAGCTCGTTTCCTCACTTTTTAAAACAACATAAAAAAAAACTAAAGTATTTTCTCTAGTGCAGCTAAGTGGTCGCTGCTAAATTGCATGAGATGAAAGATATAGGTAGACAAAATCAAAGGCATCTTCGATATCAACATCTTAAAACTTCTGAGTAAAATTATAGCTACATTATAACAATAAATAAAATAAAAATATTTTATTTCAGACTTCTTCTATCCATATTTCACAAACATTATTAAACATTATTAAGATTCAAATTCAATAAAGCTTATTAGTAGCTTATAATAATAAATACAGGTAGCAGCACACTCAGTGCCAGGTATAAGTTGCTAACACTGAGTGTGCCCCTATCCAATGCCGCAAAAGGCAACCAAAATAATAAAACAATAGTTGTATTAATCTAAAGATAAATTTGAAATGGAAAAATAGGTATGAAATTAGCTATTTTCGTTTCAGAAGTGTGCCTAGGTAGTTTAGGTTAGGTACAGGCGTGTACTAGCCCGTTGAGTAGACGCATTGCGCACTCAGAGCCACTCTTCACTCTTCACTTGTGAAATACTGTAGATTTTAGCTCTGAGTAAACTAGATAAATCAGGAATACTCTCTTCTCTGTTATCTTAATTTTAGACTTGGAACCGGATAGGCACTGATATAAGTACAATTTTTGTAGAGACTGGTGTAGGAAAGTACATAAAGTGTTTAAGTAACAAGTAGGTACTTACCGGTAACTCATCGTTCATAACGACGGCTCATTTCTTATATACAGGACTTTGGAAAAATTAAAAAACATAATTTTTCCAAAGTCCTAAAAAAATTACTAACTTTTGGATGTTTAATTTATGAAATTACTATAATATGTATATTCTAGCTGACGCGCCCGCAACTTCGTTTGCATTGTGAATTAATAAAATCCCTTTATTAGTACGCGCCTGTACTTCTTGACGACCACACCCTGCAAGTTACAAGTCTCTACGTTCAGCGGTTTGGTCTGTACGTTGTCTGTCAGTCAGTCAGTCAGGTCCAAGCCTTTTATATATATTGACTAGGTGACGCCCGGAAGGAAATGAAAGGAATTTTGAAGTTACTGACTCTCCATATTTCAAGTCTCTAGAGACCTAGGTTAGGTCTAGAACCTAGGTTTAGTTGTTTGGCCTGTGCGTTGTCAGTCAGTCATCACCTTCGAGAATCTAAATCCAAAGGAGATGTTAATACAAGGTGTACCCCTCCGTTGGCCATATAACCTTCTTGGCCATTCACGATAAATAAAACTATACGCTGTATATGATAACTGTGTGCATATTTTAAGATGGTGGGCGAGATTATTATAACGTTTCGTTTACATGAATAAGATTTTGTTAGCGCATGTGCAATGCATGTTTACCTCGTCCCCCGTAAAAAATGTACGTATAATGTCTCCTTTGACTAGATTATCGAAGGTCATCACTCATAAGTCAGGTCTAACCCATTTATATGTATATATTGTTGATAAATCACAATACCCAACAAACAAAACAACTCATTAAGAAATATAACTGCCTTGCAAGAATGGCGAAAGAGTTTTGTAATAAACCACAATGAAGACGGGAAGCCAATAAAGGAGAGTTTCCACATTTTCCTGCCACGATGAAACAAAGTTAGGAGTCGAACGAATCGCTCTTGAGTTATGGAATTTGTTAGGGCCATACTACACGAGCGGTTCTCCCGCCGCCGTGGGAATCCGCTCGAAAAAGCTGCCGCAGATCATCAAACTACACGGGACGCGATTTATCGCTGTCTTTTGTTCAATTTAAAATGGATCCGTCAATGATAATGACGCAATGTTTGGAGAAAATTCCTGAGCAGAATGACGTAATAGCGTGAAACCGCCCGTGTAGGTTACATGCGGCGGTTTTCAGCGGCGTATTGACGCTGCATGCGGCGGACGTATTTCTCCCGCTTGTGAACCGCGACGGGAAACTGCGCATGTAAAACACTGGGCAACTTTACACGCTACAAGCGAAGTCGCTGGCGTGTAGCGTGTAAAAAATTAGTGTGTCATCGTACTATAAGAATCCAAAATGCATATTAGTGTGCTCATATTGCGAAGTTTTGAATAACTAAAGTGTGCAAAGTTAGCTAGCGCAAGTTTATAATTCTTATTATCCTGAAAGCTTTTGCTTCTTGTTTTTGATCTGTATTTTCCCCAGGAGATGAATGATGGATAGCACTACGCAGCCCATCTGTTTGCTTTTAAATGATTAAGAGTTAAAGTAATTTAGAATGACTATATTTTCATATATTTAAATATCTAAGACAGATGAGGATGAGACGTGGTATCGAGGCAAGTACATTTATGGCAAGGTTGAGCCAAATTTTAGCCCTATTGGTGCAGCAGTTTTGGCGTGTTTTTCACGCAATAAATCAAACTTGAAACTTGGAAGTTCATAAAAAGCTGAAAGTGAGTACTAAAAAATACATTTGCAAAATTCGTAACGCAAACAAAGTTCCGTGCGGCCGCTAGTACTCGTATAATATAAATGGGATAGTGCGATAGGCCACTGGCAATATGAAAAAAAAGAAACGTAGGCATTGTTATATAATGTCATTTTACTCACATTTTTCCTTATCTAAATACTAAACAAGATAATATGAATGTCAGTCTCAGTTAAGCATTCAATGGAATAATAGACATTATCATATATTTTCAATAAAACGTCCTACGGGATACACGACTTTTCCAGGAAACTGACATCAAAAGAACTTTATGTGTAAATAACTAACTATTCTTCCAAAAGACTAAGTTTCATTCGTGAAAATCCGATATTGAGACTGGTTTTATCAACATTTTATATCTCTTTAGTCATCGAAAATTACAAATTGATCCCCAAATCGAATTTAGGGTATCAACTATTTCATTTTGATATAAGAGCCAGATTGCGCCGTTTTCATTATTATGCTACGTTCAAGATTTTTATGCGATTACAGTGGAGTACCTAGGCATTTCTAAGGATCGAACGATTTTAATGTGAAATTTAAAAGTAGTGATTCAAAAGTAGATTTAAAACAATCCCAAGTGTAGAGACCTCTTCGAGAATTTAATCAGAACTTTAAGAACGGCACTATGGAGTTATTGGTAGTTGAAGAGTAAAGGTGATCGCTCACTATATCATAGCGTGCTGGGTTCGTCAATGTGGATCCTACTTGATAAAGTACGCAACCAATTTGAATGATATATGTGTCATTAAAATAATTTCAAGCATTTTATAATAAAATTCAATTATATTTCATATATTATTATAAAGTAGAATCCAATTCAGCGTCACAATTTGAATAAATGAATGTTGTCTCCTGACCGATTCTGGCTATGCGGATTACGTTAGTTCAGAAAAGGTATATTTAACAGAGATATATAGTTTAGCTTCACTTTAATATTACTGGTCATAGTACAGTTGAGCCATGTACGCTCGTAGTACGGGCGAGTCTTTGAGTTAAATTGCTGTAAACTTTATTAATAATGCATGACGGTCCGGTCTAGTGGTCGGTGGCCTTTATCAAATTATCTAAGTTTCTGTACAGTTTCTAGACGCAGGGAACGTCACATCGTGGGATAAACTTAAATTTCAATTTCACGATACAGTTTTCTCATTATTTTTATTTCTTTTGTAATTGAAAATTGTATGGAACTTGTACTCGAAGCAGCCATCTGCGGGACATTTTAAACTTTGATTTTGGATTTCTATAAATCTAAACTTTGATTATATTTTGCAGCTGCTTTTATTATGTTTCGTTGTACTACCAACGTACTTACAAAGGAACATGGTAATAAATAGGTACATTCGATTTCATAGCACACAGCGTTTCTAAAGTTAAAATTAATGCACAACTTTTTTTTAAATATTTTATCAGCTAGAGAATAAAACTGGTTCAAAAAAGCTACCAGTCAGTATTATACATATGTATATACTCCATAATAGGAGAATTGATACCATTTACTATAAACGAGATGTGTTCGTTCGTAAATTGTACACAATTACAAGGTGTTTGGTTCAACTCTAATTTAAATAAAGTGCATATATTTGTATTCCCAAAGACAAGTGGTATATTG
Source organism: Lobophora halterata (assembly GCA_932526365.1). NCBI lineage: Eukaryota > Metazoa > Arthropoda > Insecta > Lepidoptera > Geometridae > Lobophora > Lobophora halterata. Next base: position 11,322,985 of record OW052002.1, read on the forward strand.
GTAAACTCGTGCTCAGTCACAGTCAACTTTACAAAGTCAACGTACCAACAACTTCTTCATTACAGTAATAGAGTTTCAAAGTTTCAGAACTCGCTGTTATGTTTGGAACACGATCGCTGGATACTGAAGACTACATATGTGCAAATCATGTCATTAAGGCCTCGCTTGAGAATTTCTATGCGAAGGTTTAACTTTATCGTCTTTACTGACTGCTGCCTGCGTGGTAACGGGATTAAAATAGCTTGTGTCCTTCCGTCTCATAAACTATACCTGCTTTAAATGTAAGCTTTTTTACTTTAGTAGTTTCGGTATGATTGAGCAACAAACATTACTACAACTACAGTATAGTGTGATTCTATACTTTGTAATAGTACATTGAAAATTCGCCAAATAAAGATATATAAATTAGCTTACTTCTAGAACATTTTGGTCCAATGATATTTAATTTCAAAACATAGAAGTAACAGCCCTAGTATAATACTATTGTGAGGCTTTTCCATTGTTAATAAAACTTCATCGTAAAAAGCTAAAAAAAATCGAATGAAAATATTTTTCTTAGATTTTATTTCTTTTTTTTTGGTCTGTTTTCCTCAACCATCTTGGTTTATTTGACGGTATTATCTTGTATCTTTATTATCTTGGTGTTCTATAGGAACACCGTTTTTAATCTATGATTTTACTCATCCATCCTTCCAAGTATCTATCTATCTATCAATGCATCCTCACAAACTTTCGTAAAAGTAGAATGAAAAAAAAAATATTTGTAGAGCAAGGCACCTCGTGATTTTTACAGTCCGTGACACGTTACGGCGCATTTTGTGTCTTCGCCTGTAATAACACTTCAGATGTTGACCATTAGCCTTAACACGATGCCTGAGTTAGGGAAACCTGTTCCTTCTAATAATACAAATAAGGTTCAGTTTGAAGTCACGTTATGTGCCAAGGGACTAGGCCGACTACAACAGAAACCTAGAGTAGAAAGGCAAGCGTTTGTTACGGTAGAACTATTTACATTATGCGTATGGTACTCTAATGGAACATTTGCTCTCGTTTTATGAATTAACTCAAATGAGACTACGAGTGTTCTTCAAGTGTTCATCGCTTCTATTACATTATAACGTGTAATCCATGACATAAATATTAGATGAAAATAACTCTTTAGATGCATTGAATTTTCCCAATATAAGTGCTCACTATTATGGCATAGTGAATAGCATCTTATTTTTTCTATGTATGGTTGTATGTATTTACAAAAAAATAGTATAAAAGTAGGTATCTAGTTCTGATAATGGCGGTGTAAAAATTGCTGCCACCGTCCGTCCATTCAATATTCAGCCAAGACAATCTGTGTTAGGGCAAATACCCCGAGACCTAAATTGACTTTCCCTTGGCTTCATGATGTCACTCACAGCTACATATCATTTACTCACAGCTTACTGTAGTACTTACTTAGGTACCAAGAAGAGCTTTATAAAGCATGTTTGTAGATAGAAAAATATATTTACATAAAAGTTGGTTATACTTATTATGTAAAATCAAAAATGCTGGATATGTGAATATTTTTAATTACTATTAATATTAAATGTATGGTAAATATTAATAGTAATTAAAAATGTATCTGCCATGCTTGGACGTTCGCAATCTAGTACTTATTAGTTAGCTACTATGTTGTTAATTATTTGCTTATCCGTTGGCATGTTAAGTAGCAATTTGTCTCCAATTAGTCAACTGATGTATGAAATTGGCCAATAACCAATAAGTTGCCCAATTTAATATCCCAAAAATATAAAATCATTGAAAACTATTTTTTTTACTAGTCTCAACTATGAACGTATTTGATTTGCGTGACTCTATGCTCATACAGTTCTACTTTATCCTTGCACCTTAGAAGATAACTTATTTCAATATATCCGAAGAACAGTTCCGCAACTAGTAAACTATTCAACTTGTGCAACCTAATAAACTCCAGTCACTTGACGTGACCTACAAAGTTAGGATTTGACTTGCATCTTCTTTGACCTACTCGTCTACGTCAAAGGTTCTTGTCTCAAGCAGTAGAAATCAAATATCAATAGACTGATAACATCGCCGTAGAACTTTACATAAACCAATAAGATAGACTATAGAATGCATAATTTATTAATCTAACTTAGGTTGATCTACTAAGGATTGAGGCTTAACTGAGGGCTCTGAAACAAGGTTTAAATTATATGGAATTATTCAAAGGGCAGACAAGTCCGAAGCGAGCCTTTACCGATTTATCAAACACTGCCAAACAATCTCCGGAATTCGAGACAGCTAAATAAATAGCAGAGATAATTAACCCCCTAAGTATACAAAATCATAAAAGATTTTCATTTTAGTGTTATGTTTAACGATACGGATGGTAGCAGCAAGTGGGTTGGATTACCACGCCGGTTTCGCGGGTTCGATTTCCGCTTCAGGACAAATATTTGTGTGATAAACATCGTCGTGAGTCTGGGTATGTTCTATGTAATTATTTACAAAAAAAAAATATTTTATTGGTTATCTGATTCCAATAATCCGAACCTACGTTTAAGTACGTATTTAATTTGGGGCTAGATGGCGTTGTGTAAAATTAAAACATTTATTAATGTTTGAATTTATTTTGTAGACAATATCATATAAAAATGTTTTTATGTTGTTTGTATAAATAAATATTTTTTTGTAACATCCGAAAGAAAACAAAATTATAAGAAGATGTGAGGATAATCTCGTCTACCCATGCCCACAGTAACCGTTTTATAGAAACCTCATTTCGTGTCAACGTCTTCTGAATTTGGGTTAAGAACATCTCGTTTTACGACCAGCATTCCTATCGCCCTTTGACGTCATAAAACATAAACATTACTACGTTATAAATAATCGATAAAGACTACTGTTTTTTGTGTTTATTCGGATTGAACAGAATGTTTGGGTTTAATGTCATGTAGCGCATAGTATAAGTAGTCTTCTATTTCTAATAAAACTTGCCTACGTAGAACATGTTATGGTATTCTGTTGTTCATTAACTTTTTTTACCTCCAAAACCTACAAAATTTTCTTTACAACATCAAATTTTAATAAATATGATGCCCATAGTAAACCTAAATTAAAAATTTATTTGTGTTTGCTTTTTTTATTTTCAATAAATATGTTTTGCTGATTATTTTTCGCTGTTTCTGTCACTTTTTACTGTCAATGTTGTGCAAGCCTGTAATAGGTATACCTACATAAAATGTAACACTTGACTGAACTTGATTTTGTATGATTTTATGGGAATTAAAATTATGCTGTATAAATTAAATTAAAATTAGTAAAAGCTTTGGGTAGTTTAGGCGTTGTGTGAAAAGTCTAACTTATTTACGTATTATTTATTTATTAATTAGCCGATAATGTTTAGTGAACAAAAAAAGAAAAATTAATATGTCAGAATAGTTTTTCCTTGTTTAAATAAATAATAACAAAATATAATTATTAATAACTGTTTTCGTAAACAAAATAGTTTTATATAAGCTGAATATTATAATACATAAAAATATAAAGCAAGAGGTGTCGTAATCATGTGCAAATATAATTTTATGGATAGCAAGGAGACCCTAACCCTGAGCAAATATTGGCGCCACCTCGATGCCTTGTACGTTATTTTATAAGTACCTAAACCTAGGTAGTCATGCCAACACCGACATTGATATTTAGGTATGAATTTCGTCTAATTTTCCTGTTTATTTAAGTTCCAGTATTGCTGTATTTATTTCTCAAAGCATTATTTTTTAGTTTATTGTTATACGGCATCTATCTGTTTTCATAACGTTTGGGGGCTGCACAAACATGCACACAGCTGAAGATTTTCAGTGGCTGCAATCGGGGACGTAACACTGGGCAGAACTGTCTTTTAAGCGGAGCATTCACTAGACGGACACGCCCGTGGGCAAGTCTTCAGACATGCCTGTCGGACCTCGCTACTGCAATGCAATGTTTGCTAGTGTAGGACCGTCACAGTCAGTCTGGCAGACCTATAATAGCGAGGTCTGCAGACTTGCCCGCGGGCATGTCCATCTAGTGAATGCCCCGCTTAACACACAAGACAAACACATCTATAGTGTCTACGTTTGCGCAGCTTTACTACAACTCAAACAGAAAGAAAAATAATCTCAAGCAATTCTTTGGACTATACCAATTTATCAACTGATCCGTATTAGTACCAAGAATTTCTAAGACTATAATTAATTTATTCATCGTGTCACCTTCACTGTCTCATCTGTGGCTTCCTATAGGCCCTCGCGAGGTCTACGGGCACGAGAGATGACGAAGGGCAGGAGAGCAGATGCGACATGTTTCGTGGAAGAGCTCCGAAATTGGATTGGGCTTGTGTTGGGTCAGTCATACCCCATCTGGCAAGGTTGCTTCTACTCGACGAACCTGGGAGCAGGGTCTAGGATCGGCTTCTGGAGTGCGTGACCAGTGGGCAAGTGTTCGTCCGGGATGACAAAGTTCAAAGGAGGTGGATATTTTCTCTTCCACAGCCACACCTTGGTTCTGTAACATTTTTTTCTGCGGGGGCCGTGGTTTTAAGGAAGCTTTTAAGGCTCTTCAGGCGAACAAGAGGTGGCACGTAGTTGTGTAGAAGATGTCTGTAGTCTGTTTTTGCTTCCACTTTTCTATAGAGCAGGCAACCTCTAAAAACTACGAGAATCCGTGCAATAATAAATTTCTTACATGCTCTTACGTGCCAAACACAAACACTCGACTCTAAGATCGGTCTTGAACGTTCCCGAGATTGTTAACACGAATGGGAGCAATAAAGTGACATCTGCGTTGGCCTTTTTGTTTTTCATCGTTATTTCTTACAATGTGATTACTACGTCTGTTTTTACTCCGGCAAAAACGAAGCGACGGATTGGCTTTTGTCGAATTAAGATTTTATGTACTCAACTAGCTGGCAACAGCAATTTCGTTTGCGTTGTGAATTAACCAAATTATACGCGCTTGCACCACTTGACAATCTATGAATATGTAGGTACTCTCGAAATTTTAAGTTCAGTTACGTTCAGTGGTTTGGTCTGCATGTTGTCTGTCTATCAATCAAGACAGACAAGTCAGTTTAAGCCTTTTACATTATTGATAAAAAAAAACTGGCTAGTAAACAAAACACGTACATAAGTAGGTACGTTTACATACAAGGTGTAACATTTTGACGAGTTATTACAGAAAATTCTTAAAATTACTTACTAAATGGACTGTTTAAAGAAACCAAACTTCGATTTGAAAAGATATCACTGCGCTTAGTTTAGCAAAATTTCATACACAACTGAGGATTCAGTTTCAGGTTACTAAAGATAAAATAAGGGCCTAGTTATACTCAGCGGCGCGGCCGAGAGGCGAGGCCGCTCTTGTCAGTTTGAACGTCTTTTTCGGGCGGTCGCGCCGCCATTCATATACTTCGGTGCCTATAAGACTATTGAATGTTGTCGTAAAAGTAGCCTAGCCGCGCGGCCGCGCCGCTGAGTATAATTAGGCCCTAAAGTTAGTTTCAAACTTTCCTCCACTAACCCGCCCCGAGGTATTTCATCCTGTATATCAATTAACAGACTATTCCACTGTTGTAACCCTTCTTGTATGCATAGTACCTAATACCGAACATAATCCTCCAAGTTATTACATCTCGCCGTGTTTTCATGTTTTGTTCACGACGCTCCCAAGTTCAGTGAAACATTAACTGCTGCCGTAATCTTCACGACTGTTTCTTAATCCAACCTCCTACCTCTTGTTGCAGAGAGCCATACTAAGTGATGCCACACAATAATTCTAAAGAAATATAAAGGCTGAAGTTTGTAAGATGGATAGATAAATTAGTGAACAATAATATAAAGTACAAGCTCTGCTTAGTTTGGGGCTAGAGGGCGTTGTGCGAAATGTCCAAATTATTTATTAAAAAAAAAAAAAATATGTAAATTTAGATTCACGGATGGAAAGGGAAAAAATGGATAGAAAATGAAAAAAAAAAACAATTTTTTTCTTGACAAAATAGGTAAATAATTCGTAAGCATAGATTAATGATGACGACATACTGTCTAAAGATATACAATGGCCATAGTGACTTCTTCCTAAATATGAAACCTATTTGCGTGACTACGTGTTGCAAGTCGAATAAAATTTCCCTGCGCGTATGGAAAATTTCAATCTCGTTTCGGGGCAAATATACCTATATGTCCTTATAGTATGTCTTATTAGTATGTCCCTAGCCTGGTTTCTTATCTGGTTTGAAAATTCGCAACAGTAGGTTCGGTACCATATAGGTATATAAAAGATTATACAAATCCAATAGACAGAATTAAGGATAATAAAAAATGTAAGTAGGTACCTATTAAAACTTTGTACCTAATCGTCAGTTTTTTCTTGACCAGTGAAGCAAAGTTACATACATTTCATCAAATAGGTATCATAAATTTAACTAGGTAAAATTAACCTTACTCAATAATTTATTTACAGATAGAAAAATAAGGTGATTTTCAGGCTCCCTTTCTAAGCAGAATCAGTCAAAAATAATTTCCAGGTATTTTATTTTTATACGTGTGGCAACATTTGACGCAATGGCGGCAATCAAAATTGGTGAAATATTTTTTCTGTTTAGTGGAAGTTTTACAAGTCAATAAGAATAAACAGGTACGTTTAAACGATGGAAGATTATTATTATCGTTTATTTGTTTTTTTGCCGTGTAGTTTAGCATCCGTTTAACAAACAATAAACCATTTTCGCCAAAAATCTGTTGCGTAGTTCTCGCCGCACGATCATCATTGACACTGACCATGTTTGTAATAATTGCGCCACTTTGGCGACTTTCTGTAGGGCCTATATTCGTTGTACTGAACTCAGTTTCTTCCTATAATACTTCTATGTTCGTAAGTAGTTCGAATCCTAAGACTATGAGAAATCCGATGGGACACAAATAAATAAACACCGAAAGGTTAATTAAATTACGAACTTACTACGGTAATAAACAAAATCCGTCGTTGTGACTCCTTTCTTCTTGTTTACTTTAAGTCCAGTAATTCACCAAATGAAATCTCAATAACAATATTTAGCAAACAAAGTGTTTTCCACATCAACATTTCCACACGCCAAGTCCTAAAAACTGTAGTATTATTTTGTTATTGGTGCATACGATTTGAAAGAAGAACGTTATGATAAAAAGTTTTAATTTTAAACTTATCATTGGCCACTAAGACTGGTATTTGAAACATGCAAGGAGTCTTTGTTTCTATTCATCCAAGAATATTCGGTCTATTCAGCCAAGAAGTTGGGTTTAGATGTTTGTTTACAATAACGTTCGCGGGATGTTTCAGTAAGGCCAGACGCAGAAGGCGTGCTACCGGCGCGAGGATCTCGCGGTGACTGAAGCTGAAATGATACAAAGCTTTCAGGGACCGAGACGAATATTGGAATAACAGAAATAATACTCCAGGCAACAAATTCCGAATTTTACCAGAGTATTAGCCATATTAAATATCTTTATCTTCATGATCTTCTAAGTATTTTCAATTTTGCCAGTTATTGTGATGGGCTGAGATTACAATGTTGTATTTATTCTTTGTAGTAAAATATTTTCGCGGTTCCAACTTTGGATGTAAAAATAATCACGTGTAAAAACATAAATTAAACATAATGTTTCTTATTTCGTCTTGCTGTGTTGTGTTACAAGTGTGACACCTAATTTTACTGTGAAAGCGGCGAGTTTGTTTATTAAAAACTAGCGGATGCCCGCAGCTTCGTTTGCTTCATACTTCCTCTCTTAGTACTTTCAGCGCAGTACACATCCTCTATATCTAATATAATAATATAAGTCTCCATATTCAGTGGTTTGGCCTGTACGTTGTATGTCAGCCAGACAGTCACGACCAAGCCTTTTGTATATACCTATTGATGATGTAACAATGGGCACAGTCATGTTACGCTTATGGAAGCTACAAAGCTAATGCCCAAAATGCTGCCGGACCTTCACGCACAATAATGGGTACGCTAGCCACGAAAGAACACATCAGAGGGCAGAACAACAAAGCCCACCTATAGTATTAAGTAAAAATGCCTGTCCAGTATACACCGTAAATTTTTAAACACCAGAAAAATAAAAACGCATAATCAATTACCGTTACTGAACACAGATATGGCAAAAAAACTTGAAAAATTAAGTCGTATTTTTGTCAAAATAAATTTTATAAAAAATGGAGAACTATTACCATTAGTCGTTTTCCTGTGGATTTGCGTAAGGCGGTATCCATCATAGATAAATAATTTAAGTTTTATTCATCGTTTGGCAAAACCTAGCTCGAGCCAACCCGCCAAAGCTTGGCTCGGGCGCTGCACTCGCACCGCTGTCACTCTTGTCATTTTGTAGATTCCCAAAGTTCTGACTGCACAGATATAACGTAGTACCTACCCTTCTGCATTGCCCATTTTTTTTTGGTAATTAAACAATTGTGGTGTATACATATTCACAGTCGCTGCGTCCGAAATCGGTCAGGACAACATCATGGAAGCTACCATTACGAAATATTAGTAATTCTGTTTGATTGTTCGAGGAAATTGATTGGCCACATGAGAGGGTGCGACGGGACAATTTGTCGGTTGACGGCACGCCACTTCGCGGTCACAATTTGCGACACGGCACACCTGACCCATATTCGAGACATTAAGGTTATGGGTTCAGGTACCCAACAGACGATGATTTGATGGAATAGATAGTGGTCATCTATGTGATTTTTGATGTGTAGCATCTTTCCTCTCGCTTTGTTAATTTCTGGGATTAATTTCTTGAAAATGGTATGGAAGGATATAACACGAAGTTAGTCAGATGGTACGCAACCTCAGAAAAATTTAGTAAATAGAAAAATGTTGCATATTACCAAGGTGAGATTTCAGATGTGGGAAATCATAAGCAACTACAGGCTGGTTGACTAATGCCTACTTGCACCAAACTAGCAATGTTCCTAAGTAATTGCTTTACTCGCTTGGCAGTACTTAACGGTCAGAATCTGGACTGTTAAGAACTACGAAGCGAGTAAAGTAATTGCTTAGGAACTTTGAAAGTTTGGTGCAAGTCGGCATAAGGCTCGTTTGTTCTAGTACTTATATCTGAAACCACAAGCAGATACTTGTTTGAAGGAAAAACCTTCGCAGATGGATAGTTTTCTCTCAAGTTTCAAATCTAACTATGCACTGAATAAATTAAGCGTGCCACAAGGTAGTGTACTTGGACCTAAATTATTCCTATTATACATTAATGACTTGCCTGAAGCAACTGACAAAGATACCATTCTTTTTTCTGACGATACAACGGTTATTATAAAGGGTACTGACATACGCACATTTGAAAATGACATCCATATTACTTATTTCTGACATTATTATGCTGGTTAAAAAATAATAATTTAAAAGTTAATATTGATAAAACTAAAATAATGCAATTCCATTCTTATAAACGTAATCCAATTAAACTAGACATTCAATACAACAATAATAAAATTGAAGAGGAAAAGAGGAGTCAATGAAATTTTTAGGTATATATCTTGACAAAAATATAAACTGGAAATTAAAAATTGATCAAGTTTGCACTAAACTCAGCAGATACGCATATGTACTTAAGAGACTTCGTGAGATTGCATCAGTAAAAGTATCCTTAAATGCGTATTATGGTTATGTTGGGTCGGCTCTACAATACGGCACCCTTTTATGGGGAAGTTTTTAGAATGGAAGTTGATAGAGCGTTCAAAGCGCAAAAAAGATGTATTCGGTCACTATACGGTGCCCCCTTTTTACAGCCCTGCAGACCACTATTTAAAAAATACAAAATATTGACTCTCCCTTGTCTCTACATCAAACAGGCAGCAAAGTTCGTAAAGCAATATCCTGAACTTTTTAATAAAAGACGAGACTTATGCAATAGGGTATTGAGAGATTCGACACAAAATAAACTGCACCTTCCTAGATACAAATTAGGACAAACACAACGTCAAACATATTACATGTGCTGCAAGGTTTTTAATAAGTTACCAACTAGTTTAAAAAAAAAATGGTACCTTATTTTCTGTATTATAAACTGGCCAGTTGAAAAATGTTTCTATTCAGTAAACGAATTTTTTAATGACAGGGTCACCAACATATAGTTACATAAACTTAATTTATATAAACTCATATGGACATACATGTATGGTGAAGCCTCCTAATTTAACACTGAGAAATAAATTCACGTTGTATGGTTTTTGAAATTTTCGCGCACTTGCATGGATATGACGTTCCGCTAAACTGTCAGAGGCTGGTGACAGCGGCGCCACGATTGGTCAAATCCTGACCTATGGACCAATGAGAAGCCTGACTGCACGACCATTTTTGAATTGGAAAACGGAAATGAAAATTCGCCATATTGTTGTTTTGCTGGTCGAATTTCGGATCGCAATTTTTGTTGGAAAAAACTTTTGTCAAATTGATATACGGATATTATTCAAAAATATTGATAAAACTGAGCCGGGAAGAGTGATTTTTACTTTGTGCTGTGGACGATTGTGTTATTTGAACAGAGATACCTCTGTTGCATCTGGATTCTCGGCATACGATCTCCGGAGCCGGGACCTGGCAAATTCCGCTATAAGACGCCACTCCAGCAGTAAACGGATCTGGAGTGTTCTTCGCAGGTGCGTGGGATTTAAAATACCTACTTACAATCGTGAAAGTTTCTCAGTGTTCCTATATTTTTTTGGCAATTTTTTTTAGAACGCAAGTTCATTGTGACGGAGCTATTTATACGCTTCGCCAATGTATTTAAACTCTCTTTTCTATTAAATAATTGCATAATAATATTATACAATTTGCACACCTTAAACTAAAGGTAGAACATACTTAGGACACCAATTTATTTAAGACCATATATTGTACTTGTGTTTTGGCAAATAAAATATCTTTATCTTTATCAAGTCTCACTCAAGAAATGTTTTCTGCCCTGTCATATATGGTGACCTTTACAGGAAAATATGACAGGACAGAAAATATTTCGTGGTACTTCCGTGCTCTTTATTCATACTGTTGTTGTCTCCAGCTAAACGTACTTACTACTTACCAGTAATTCAAAACTATATTGGCCTTCGGGCGGGTTCAAAGCCTTAAAACCCAAACCAATGAGCGCTCGGACAAAAAATCAAGCAATTCCATCCTATCCATTTGTAAATTCGCCAAAGGTTAGAGAAGCGACCTACGTGTTCTGTGTTCACTACATTAGCTTGAAATCGAATAAGACCCCAATTCGTATTCTCGTGCTCACAGAAAACTAAAATCTTAGAAACGGGATCTCATAGATAATAGATAGATAGCTTCTAACTATTCTCAGGTCAACAATTTTAGTCTAATGAAGCGGAAAACATGCCTTATTGACATCATCGAGTGTGAGGGTAAGTGGAAGTGTATCTGACGCACTAGTAGCCTTGCCTCAAGAATTTTACTTTATTTTTATTATCATATTTTTTAGAAAACTTGCGTTAATTTTAGAATAGTGGTAGATATTAAGATGGTAGCTTTTAGCGCTGATTCAAGTATGCTAACATTATAGTAAAGTTGTAGAAGTTTAAGTGTAGTGAAGCAATAAATCCCCTTACGAATGAACGAACAATATGCAATTTCAATTTAATTTAATTAATTTTCATTTTCATAGCTATTTGTCTTCTCTAGCTAAGAGATAAAAATATTCTCTGCGTTCGCTTGAAATGCTTGGCAGGTCGAAATATTTGCATTTCTATTGGAGACCCAAAGTTTATTTGAATGTAGCCACATGATTGATTGGTCTGGCGTCGAAATATATTTCTAACTGAAGACATTGCAATTTATTGGTATTCGGTAATTTTAGAATAGCATGCAAGCATAGCATAAAACTGCGTGAAAGAAATGTTGAGATAAGATAGTAAATTATGAATCATCCTTCCAATGGTCATAAGTAGGTCAAAGAAGAGTATTATACCAATAAAACATACATATATTTTTTACTTATTTTGATTTAGAAACTAAACTACCGAACCGATTTTGAAGAACTTTCTATGGGGCTAATCTCAAAGTATATTCTCTCAAACAAAAAATATTTTTCAAATCGGATTTTAAAGAACAAATTGAAAACCTCCTCATTTTTTTCAGTCGGTTGATAATACCTTTCTTATAACGCGCTTACACTTCTGGCGAACTTACCCTCGTATTTTCAAGTCTATGTCTGTCAGTGACTCAGGACCAAAGAGCTGTTATACTATGTATCTAGAGAGCTAACACGCCATTTTGTTTTATTTAAGGATTAAGAATTCTGAACCTTATGACTTGGAAATAAAGTTATTTTTTAATTAAATCTAAATATAAGGATTTTAATGCTTGATAGAGACCCCCTCATTAAGGAGTATGTCTCGTTCACACAGTTGCCAGCATACAATAAAAATTAACATGGCCATAATTTTTGAAATAAGTGGGACAATTTTCGAAATTAGACGATTTGCTCTAAATGTTATTCAGATTCATTTGAAAGGTTTAGTACAGTCGCTGTCATGTAGGTTAGGTTAGAGAATAATAATTACTGTTCGAAAGAAACAGTATTAAAACCATTGAATCAGATATACCTCACTAGAATGCGGCGCACCGCCCTCTTTTTTGTTGATATTTTGATGCACCTATATATAATATAATTTTAAAACAATAATGCAAAGTAACGTGATAGCTTATTGAGCAGATTGAATTTTCCCTTGGTTGCTTGTTTATGTCTCAATGAAATATTCAAAGTTCAAAAAGTTATGGTCGCCCTACAGAACGAGACACACTCCTTACTGGTTCTAGCTCTTTCGGCTCGCAGTTTTCGTGTGAGTCGGAATTCTAGATACATAGTATACAAGTTCTTTGCTCAGGACAAAGAGTTTTTATATGCGTTGATCGATACAGGTGGTGGTTGGTTAGTTACAGAAGTAATCACAGCATTTCGCAGGTACATTAAATCTCCAGTTCATCTCATCATTGCCCTAGTTTCCATGAAAACGTCCCTTGCGTAATAAACGGTACGTACCGTACGCCCACTTACCGCGCACACAACGTACGGAACCACTTCCCCGGGCAAACATTTGCTTTATAATAAGTGCCCTCGGTCTCCAATTTTCGTCAGTAATTGAAAGTTCCAAGAGCTAGAAAGATTGGAAAATAATCAAGGTTTTACAAGAACATACAATAACCGACTTCAATTGGACTGTTCTAGGGACCGTAGGCACTACTGATAGCCACAGGGAGGTAAAATATGCAATTTTGTTCACTTCAACGACTTTTTTTTTCATTTTTTTTAAACTAAATTACTGAACCGATACTCAAACAAAAAAAAATTCTTTCGCATCGCATCGGTTTCTATACAAATAGTTCTGAGGTTAGAAACATAAAAAACAACCGAAATAAGAACCCAATCCTTTTTTGAAGTCTGTTGAAAACTATTAACGGTTAATTTATTCAAGATTTTGCAATAGATACAATGTGAAATATCATGTAACGCATGTCCCTAGTTTTCGGTAGTCTCATCTTTGCTTCTTATATTAAACAAGGACAACGTTGTACAAAAACATAACCCTTCCTTGCAGTCGGGTAAAAACATACTACAACTGACTTCAATGGGACAGTTTTAGTGACCGTAAACAACACTGAATAGTCGCAAGGAAGCAAAGTACGCAATTTCGTTTACTTGAATGACGTAATTTTTTTCAGTTATTTTGATTTTAAAACCAATGTACTGAACCGATTTTCATGAAATTTATATGGGAATTTGGAAATCCTATCAAATAAAAAAAATCTAATCGGTTTATAACCAATCAACAAAGTTTTAAGTTAACAAACATTAAAAATATAAAAAAATAAAGAACCTCTACCTTTTTTGGAGTCGGTTGAAAAAAAGATGATTTAAGTGGCTTCAGTTTGTTGGATTGCTAGACACTTTCATGGCTAAAAAAACCTATCTGCATACTAAAGTTAGGTATTGTCTTGTGTCATCTAAAAACCAGTTGCTGGTTCTTATATCAGATTTTTTAACCGCTCAAAAGCCTCACAAATTTCATTACGTAATCGCGACTCACGTCACGGGGTGCCTACCCGTTCCACAATTTTATTTATAACCTTTTCTTATCGGAGGCACAAAAAAGCCTTTCGCCATTCAACAGGTGGGAAATTTACATATTTACGCAGGCAGATATTCCGTAAGGAAAAGAAAGAAAAGGGGAAACATTTTATTATGGATTTTACTTTATTTACAGTTTTTGTTTAGGTAAGTATTAATAGGTTTTATTTTTATTTAATATACAAAATTTATGTAATCCCGGAGATTGTTCTGTGGTAACCAGATAACTGATAGAATACTTAAATACTTTTTCTTGTATATGTACATACATAGAATATTTATAAAATACCCAGACTTTAGTATGAAAACGTATTTTATCAATTATCTGGTTCCCATGATGCAAGCTCCGCTTGGTTCGGGGCTATGGATAGGTGGACGTGTGTCCTTCATTACACTAAAACTACTCAAATGATTGAGTTGAAATTCTGTATAGCTTATAAACAAAAAAATTATATGGAGTACTTCCCGAAACCACGCGAGTAGCAGCTAGGATAAGATAAGATTAGATATTTATTTGTCAAGAATATAGTTACAAACAAAAAGTTAGTACATAAAACTTAAAAAATCCAGCATGTTCAGCTTTTTTTGTTTTTATTATCAGCGTACAAATAATAATGTAACCAATTGCTAGTGGCAAATAAACTACGAACCGTTTACAACCTAATTTACGCCAGCGGCAATTCTCAGTTTTCCGTTTCGTAACGCATTGTTATTATCATTGTTGCCGTTGTATCAACTCTTGCGCAAGCTGTATCGAGAATGCTCTACTTTGAATCAAATTGAGAAGTTTATCACCTTTCACACAGCTCCGAGAGACGTGATCGTATAGTGGTTAGTACCCTACGTTGTGGCCGTAGTAACCCAGGTTCGAATCCTGGTCACGGCAGTGCAGCACTGTCGCGGCGGAGCAAATTTTTTACCCTCGTGAAATTATTCGTCATTCTTGCATTCTTTGATTTTAGTCAAAATGATACTACGGCTGTGGTTATCTGTACGAATCTTACAACGTTATAAACTTACTCTAGAAATGGTTTACTTAAACTGAAGTTAAAAATAGAACAATGAATAGGACATGCTGACTCTAGGAATGGCTTTTGTAGAGGTTGTTTACTATTGATAAATGTTATACGATCGATATTCCTATCTAACTCATACAAACCCTCTATAGCGAGAGACGAACATGTAATATAGTACTCGGAATATTGTTTGATGTGCAGTATTTTGAGGGTTTACCTAGAACAGTAGGTAGTATCTTTTCATATATGAGCTTATTAGTGGCTGGCTTCGGTGTGAAGGCCTGCATTTCGATCAGTGGGTAAAAATGCTATAAAGCATTTATCGCTCCATAAGGGTGGCATGCTGTACCAGTGATCAGCGGCAAATGACCCCATGTCGGTCATAAACCGACGCTCGTAAAGATGCATTAGCCGTTTTATATGTGTTCGTATATTCCTCTAACTATTAACTGTAGGTTAGGATTTTATGAGGAAAAAGGAAAAGTTTTAAAAGCTCTGTTGTTATTGGGCTACCATCCATTCTTATCCGACCACGATAAATAAATTTATAAAGTTATTTATTATACTAGCACTTTTCCTTCTCTGTTTCGAAAATTAGAATCGAACCAAAACGTACCAAAAGTTAGCTAATTTAGATCCCTTTTTTTTTGCATTTTCAATTACCTATATTGTGATTCTATACTTTAATACTTCGGTCTTGTGATTTTTTATTTTATTTTTACTTTTTATTATACAAAATCCACAGCTCTTAGAATTAATATAACTTAGACTTATTATTTAAACTTACAGCCAATAACGGATTTACATTTTTTAGATTTGTCCTAAAATGTTGACAGTCACTAAAGTACCTACCTAAGTACTGTTAGTGAAAATGGAGAAATCAAAGTGAAAGTGGTATAGTTAGAGGCTGGCGTTCAAACTCAGCGCCAGATCTGTTGCCTTTCACACAGCTCCGGCAGCCGTGATCGTATAGTGGTTAGTACCCTACGTTGTGGCCGTAGTAACCCAGGTTCGAATCCTGGTCACGGCAGTGCAGCACTGTCGCGGCGGAGCATATTTTTTTGTATTTTAGTTGGTAGATGGGAAATTTATCAACCACGTCAACGGCTTGAAATTTTGAGGATATGTTCGTCAAAGTAGCAGATATTTACACCAAAATTGATTTGACATTAATATTTCACTATTGTATCTCCACATAATATAAGTTAATTATTTTGGAAGAGGACGTTATAAAATTGGTTCAGTACTTTGGTTTTGAAATTCTTCTTCTTCTACTTGTCTAGTTCTTTCGAACTAGTGTGGTGAAAGGATTTCAAGTGCGCCTCAAAGAGGGTCCTTTTGTGCACTACTTTGAAATCAAAATAACAGAAAATAAATCTATAAATCAAAATAATAGGTAGTCGTTGAAGTGAACAAAATTGCGTATTTTGCTTCCCAGTGACTTTTCAGTAGTGTCTACGATCACTAGAACAGCCCGATTGAAGTCAAACAAACAAACAAACGGTCACACACTCAAACCCTTGCACTAGGATTCTCTGTGTCGCATGTGGCATGGACACATACAAGACATCACAACATCCAAGACCCGAGATCAAACATTTGTGTTCGTCACAAATATTTGCCCCGGCCGGGGATCGAACCCTGAACACCAAGCGTCGCAGGCAGGATCACTACCAACTAAGCCACGGTGTCGATTGAAGTCAGTTGTGTATGATTTTGTAAAACTTTGATTATTGATCGAATTAAATGAAAACAATGTGTTTTTCCATTTCACGGCTTTCCTCTAAGACACTTTCAAAATAACCCCAGAAAAAATATCTGAAAACACGGATCAGCAGTTTATCTTATATCTTCTAAAGGATTATCAGCAAAGTATCACGGTAGAAGCTACCTGTCTACCTACAGACCTACTCACGGTTTGAGGGATAGACTAGGATATTACGTAAATCCTTCTCAGAGACGCTAACGTAAAGCTCGAATGCAATCTAGTTTGGCTTACCAAGTGTTTCCTATACACAATTTGGCTTAAGACTGAGAATGTAAATAAACTTAGAATAAAATGTTTGACTATTTAAACGTTATTCCTGATTTAGACATTTATTCAAAGCTCCAAATCATGCCAGGTACTAGCAAACCTAGGAAGAACACTTTGCCCTACCGCATTGCCATAGACAGTAGACTAGACTTAGTTGCAACAGACAGTGATTAGTGCCCCGTCAGTGATCTCTTTTAAACAAACAAACATTTAAGGAGCACTGACAAAAAAATAATCAAGATATACACACATCAGCTTTAACTTGTCTATCTATCATAAATAATAATTATAATAATAACAATAAATTACATTTGAAATACTCATTAGTTTTAAGTCTTGTATTTGTTATTTTCCATGTGTACAATAAAGAATTATCTATCTATCTACGAATCTACAATAATTTAATCGTACGAGACTACTCATACTCATCTTCAACCAATGCCTACGCACCGTAGCTAATGGCGTAGCGGATGCTACGAATTCATAGCAATAGTGCTACGGGTCGTAGCTCCGTAGCAAGGATATCCGAAATCGCTACGAGATTTGTTCATCGTTAACTTTGACATGAAAATTGGTAGATATGAGATATTTCGGTCTAAAGCGTCAATGATACAGGGCTAGTTTACAAGCAACAAGCCGGCGAGTTTAAGCGAGTGAGCGAGTTAACTTTCGAGTATTGTCAACTAGCAGATTGTAAAAAAGCCGACACGGGGTCGACGTGTTCGCTACAAGCGAACTCGCTGGCTTGTTTTCGCTACAAAAGTCAAAAAGTCATGTGTGATCGACGCTTAAGAATGCAGCTCGCCCTCTACTATCGCCGCCCTAAAAATGCCCTAAGTTAGACCTGAGTAGAGGGCGTGCATTTTTAAACTGAAAGATCTCTAGTTACTAGTTCTACCTATTTATGTAATACCTAAGTGACTTAAAAAACTTCCCACAAGGTCTTGAAACCTCTTTTTAATTTGACCTAATTAACATAATAGTATTTCTCATAGACGTACTTTTTTTTTATAAAAGTGAAAAGTCCTTTCTCTTTTAAACTAAGTGGTAAAGTTTTTCTTTCTAACTTTTTGGTCACAATTCCTAAATAATCTGTTTATTAATCTGTGGCTCCGTTTGAAGTGTATTCCGAACCGCGAAACCACTCGATTAATCAAAACTTTAGTCGCCAAGTTTAAGTAAACTGCTTCCTGCACCTGCTAACCAATCCGAAGTCCACTTAAACATTTCGGCCTAAGTTAAGTGCTAAGTTTAATGATGGTTATTCAAGCTTAATAATCCGTCTCGGTTTGTAATAGGACTTGGCTTATTGTTACTTTAGTGTAATTATAATCTGAGCTCGTTGGAGTATTTGTCTTGAGATTCAAAGTCGACGGTTTGCGTTAGGCATGGAGAGTATACCGAGTAACATGTTATTTATCATGGTATAAAACTGGTCACACATAACACTTGTTATCTTCTGAGAGCAAGGCTGTTAGGAAATCACCGATGAAATCTGCCCGGCGCGTCTGCAGGTGATTTTGTACGCTGTGATGTCATGATACTTGTCACCATTTAAAATTTAATTTATATCGTAAATAACAATGACAGACAGTCAGTAGTGTGCTGACTGTGAGCGGGAGTTGCGTGACGTCGCGTCATGTGTGAATTATTTTAACAAAATGTGACATTATAACATTAGGCCACTGATTAGTTACACATTAGGATAAAAATCACCGGTGATTTCACTGTGACTGAATGAAATCATATCATCATGTGACATTGAAATAAAAGTAGCAATCATTTCCATGCCTAGTTCGCGTTGAAAGGATTATGCAGGTGGGAAAGTCGTTTGAGATAATTTTAGGTACCTGTTTTGAATTGAATGAGGGTTGTTTTATTCGAACATCCGACACAATCATGTGGAAGAGCAAAAATAAACGTTTCTAATATTTATCAAAAAGTATTTTTTATAATACTCTGTGCTTATTTATTCGAATTTATATGTATACCTACTATTATAGTTAAATAACGGTGTTTCGAACATTAAAAATATGTGTTTTTTTATGATTATATGTGCTAATTCATTAGACTTTCCCATTAACCCATAGATGAATAATGGTGTTTCTATAGAACACCAAGATAGGCAGTATCAAAACAAGATGGAGCCGTAAAACACGGCAAAAAACTATTCTTGTTTAATAACACCTCGTCATTCTCTCTAGAAATGAAATACTTCCATTTTCGAACAATTTTTGTTTTTTTTACGATAGAGATGTAACTTTTCTTTTTAAGAATTTGCCATCGTGCTAAACTGTACCTACTAGAAGTTGGCTTAAATTAGCCAACTTTTTTGGCTCGTTTACAATGTGATTTTATACCAAAAACAATAACGAATTCATAACAAAAACTATCCGACTAGAATATACATTCATATTCCTGTTTTTGGTAGATAAATCAATTTCAAGGCCGAATTATACCTTAAATCTTTATAATAAATAAATAATGAATCAGCATAAATAATTTTATTTGATTTTGTGGAAAATTGTAAAGTTTAAAAATAGATTAAGGATGGAGGTTGGCAATAGTTGGCATGTTTGTAACACCAAAACTGTTTTAATGCACTAGTAGCACTAATAGCTAACAGGGGTGAGTTTGTTCATAAAACAAATAATTACATTGTAATGGAGATAAACGAGCACTGAGCCAATGAGCATAAATTTTTCACAAACAATATTAGCGAAAGGTATAATCTTCAATTTGGCTGAGGTGTCGGGAGCGGCGCGATTCATTAAGAAGCAAATTATAATTATTATATTAATTGTGGCGTGAAAGGGTCTTAACAAGCTTAGTGGAATGCTTTTCTTTAAAAATATTTATTAACTAAATTATGGTAATTTTTATATTTGAAATGGATACTTCTTTGTTTGCAAGATTGTATAGCCTTCAGTTCAAAATTTAGAACGTCACATCCGGAACAACTTTTTAAACGATAAACTAATTTGTTTCTAATTATGCGCAAATGAAAAAAATAACCAGCCATTTACTTAAAATAGGAAATATGTAGTTAGAGCAAGGTACCTCCCAATCTATAATAGGAATCTGGCAGGCGTCAAAGCAAAATGCTTTATAAAACTTTTTATTTTTATCAATAATTCGGTAGATAGCTTTAAATGTTCTTCCACAAACCTAATCCCAATTTACATTGACTCAAAGTAAAACAAAAAGCTTTGAATATTTTCCCCAAGGAGGTTGGAAACGCCTATTATTTATATTCTACGTACGATTTTTACGTGCCGGTGTTTGCTCGCACGCCCCTGCAGGCACCGCATGTTACGAGGCGCGTGTTTCTAACAAAGTTACCTTTGTTCTAAGGTTTTAACAATGAATATTTGTTCTAAACAGTGAACACATTATAAAATAATTAGGTAAATATGAATGTGCTTTATGTTTTAAGATTTTATGAAAACGTAATTGTTTCAAGGATGTTTTAAGTTGAAGGTTCTACCTCTTAATTTTGTACAGTAAACATCAAAAGTGAATTTTGTATTATAATGTCTGTAAATTTAAATAGGTAGGTACATATTTGTATGATTTTTCGAAATTGTGATAATTCATTTTATGCTTATGAAATCATAACCCAGGATGATGCTATCTATAAACATGGTAACGCTTCTTCTTGTTCATATCGTGTCACTAGTACTTTCGAACCAGTGTGGTGAAAGAATTGCAAGTGCGCCTCGAAGAGGCTCTTTCCTACACTGTTTTTTATTGTGGCGCTGACCGACAATGTCGTAGTTTTTCAAGACTTTGTCAAAAAAAGTTTGATATGACTATACTTTCGAACCCGTTAGGTATATCCGAACTCCTAACCGTGTCATAGTCGCCCTTTAGCTAAGTAATATCCGATTTTCCTCAATGTGCCCCGGCTACGTTTTGACAAAGTGCTAGCTCGGGGTCCTCCGCTAAACGACCCCAATAAATCTATGTTCATTATCTTATTACAGCCATGTCTTGGTGTTTTTAGCTTTTTCTTTAACATAAAATTTATTTTGAAAAGTTTATTAAAATTTCGGTAAACAGAATCTAGATTGTTATCGCTTCAGAATCTGCGGTCATTGTTCGCACAAAACTCAAATTTACATTATGAAAGTCAGATACCTACTAAAACAAAACGTATAAGAAGTATTCTAGTATTATCGCCATAATATCCTGCCAAGCATATTATAATAATATTGTGATCTGCACTTTACTTGTGCTATTGCACCTCAATTTTCCGGCCTTTCAGCCGAGTGATAAATACATAAGTACCTATTAAGTACAATACAAATCCAGACTCAGGGTAAACATCGATGTTTACCACACAAATGTTTGTGCTAATGCGGGAATTGAACTCGCGACAACGCCAACGCAACGTGGTGGCAAATGCTTTATCGAAATTAATGAGGTAAATATTTACCTACCAGCTGAAAAATATTAACTTAATTATAACGAAACGCGTTGGTAATTAATTTATCAAGCATTCAGGCGGCACAACACAAAGCAAATCAAAACCACAGATTATGCATCAATTATTACGGACAAAGCTCAAAGGTAACGCTAATGTATGCATTGATTCATAAGCACGCCCGCCGCACGTGACGTATCTACCGGGATATTGTATGCAAATAGCTTGTAATTAGAATTACCACGTGGAAAATCTAGTTGATTAAGTAAATAAGTTTGTAAGAATATATTTTTTTAGCAATTAGCAAGCTGATGTGGCAGTGGGCTGGCCAAATCTGCGGAAGAACCGATAACCGCTGAGGTAAACGAGTTCTTGAGTGGAGACCGCGAATCGGCAAACGAACGGGAGGCACTCCGACCAGGTGGGGTGGCGATCTGGGAAAGGTTGCATGCAGGATGGTTGCGGCAAGCCGAAGACAAGGCGCGATGGCGCTCATTGGGAGAGGCCTACGTCCAGCTGTGTACTACGATAGGCTGATGATGATGATGATAATGATTTTTTTTTTATGGTCTAAACGGAAATGTTAAAAGAGACCAAATCATTAATAAATAAAATATTAAAGAAACCTATCGCTATGTTAATGTGGAGGTGATTTATTCATGGTTTATACACAATTATCCGTCCTAATTTCAGGTAACAAAGTCTAAAATAAAAAATTAACACTTAAGTTATTTTCGGTGGCGAGAAAGAGTTTTAAGTGTTTTCAATGACGTTGAACCAAGAACTTTTAACTCTCGTTGAACGTGGCTTGAGTAGATTCTTGTGTAACACAAATTGGCAACCGACAACGGTCTCAAGATCTAAATAGGGAGGAGACAGGGGAGAAGGTTTGTACCTAGAACAAATTTACTAATGTTAAAAGAAAGAGTTATGGTAACATTTGTTTATTACTGATAGCTTTACATAAATTGGATAGCTTTACATTAAAAAAAACCATTTCGTTTAAATGAGTTTTTATAATAAAAAAAACGAATATTGATCCCTTACAGTCAAAGGCTTTAAACATATAATTTCATAATTTGTATCGAAGGTGAAAAAAAGGCAGGATTTTTCATTTAGCCCCATCACTTTCTGAAAACCGCATATACGAGTACAAGGTCGAGAGCACTCGCGTGGTAACAAGGTTTGCTCGCAAGAAAGTAAGGCGCTTCCATAAATTTCGACCAAAACTGCAACATTATGTTGTGCTTTTAAAATGTAGAATTTACGGCACCTATGCAGTAACAGATGCAAAGGATGTAGGGTAGGTACATAGATGAATAACGGTGTTCCTATAGAACACCAAGATGGACAGTACCGAACCAAAAAGGATGCGGTAGGCGGTAGGGAAAATTTCAGACACCCTGTCAATAAAAATTAAATATCTCTATTTTCAAATAATATTTGTCACTTTTTACGATATAGTTTTATTGACACTAAAAAAGCCTAGTAGTTTTAACATATAATAGTTATTTAGCCCTGTTACTTCTCTTTTAAGAAAATTAGCATCGGACCAGCATGTTTCTACTAGAAGTTAGCCAATGTGGCTCCCTTTTCTTGGACGCATTTTCAATGTACCTACTACATTGTGTTTTTATACTTTAATACTTCTGTGGGTAGGTTTATGAACGTTGAAAATGTGCGAAAGCATATCTGAATAATCTTATCTATGCAATAGCAACTAATCAATCATCCTATTTTAGTCGCTGCGCCCTAACAGAGCTCATGTTATAACTTTATGAAAGTAGTTTCAAATTTACATGTTTGCGAAATGTTGTATTAGGTGCCTATGTAAGTCTATGGTTAAGATAGTGACAGCTAGGTTTAGTTGACATTGATGTTTTATTGAATAAACAGATCATAAACTAAAACACAACATGGTGGCAGCTAAGGGGATTTTTGTGAAAGAAAAAAGCTAAAATAAAGCAACAATGAGTGTTAAACCAGAGGATGGGGGCTCGGTCATGAGCAGCACCGCCATCCCTCAGCCAGAAAGATATTCTTTTATACCAGCCGAATGGGAGAGGTGGAGAAATCGTTTTTTCAGATACATGAGTTTGTCGGGCGGAAATAACCAAAGTGAAAATCATAAGATCGACAGCTTGCTCTATTGTATGGGCGAAAAGGCAGAAGAAATATGTCGTTTACAGTTCAACTTTGTAGAAAAAGGCAAAGAAACTTATGAAGACTACATAAAAAAATTTGACGAATATTTCATACCAAAGAAAAACGTTATCTTCGAGAGATACAAGTTTAATTCCAGAACACAGAAGGAAGGAGAAATGGTAGATGAGTTTGTCGCAGATCTGTACATGTTAGCAGATACATGCGAGTATGGCCAGTTAAAGGAGGAATTGATAAGAGACAGAATTGTTATTGGCATTAAGGACAAAAAAGTTAGTGAAAGAATGCAACTCAAAGAAAATTTGAAATTGAAAGATGCTATTACGATGTGTAAGCAAGGAGAACTTCAAAACCAAGAAACTAAATTTGTAGATCAGCATGGCAGTGCAGACTGGGAAATAAATAGAGTAAAGAAAGAAGGCTCATCTTGTTGGTTCTGCGGAGGACCTAGGCATCCTAAAGAAAAGTGCCCTGCACTTAAGTCAAAATGTTATAAATGTGGACGGTTGGGACATTTTGCAAATGTTTGTCGATCGAAGTCAATCAGGAAAGTCGAAGAAGAAACATTGTTAAAGGTCAGTGCCGGGAGTGAAAACGACAAATATGTGATTGCAGTGAATGTGAGTAATCAACAGACATTTATTGACTGTATAAACTTTTTGATTGATACAGGAGCAGATGTGACGGCCATACCAGCGGAAAGTGTGTGCGTCAATAATCTCAAGTTGATACAATGCAATGAAAAAGTAAAGGGGCCAGATGGACAATTGCTAGAAGTTATAGGGGTAACTAATTTATGTTTAAAGTACAAAAATAGTGGATATAATGGTAGAGTGTATGTAATCAAAGGCCTTAAATGTGCTATATTAGGGCGTCCAGCCATTGAAGCAATGAATGTGATTTCAATATGTTCCATGTCTAGTGGTGAGAGTGGTAGTTCAATGGAAACATTATCCAGGGTAGAGGTAGAAAAAGAATTTCCTAAAATATTTGATGAGCTAGGAGTATTCAAAGGCGAATTCACCATTAAGCTGGTTGATAACCCTCAAACTTTTGTGCAAACATGCCCGAGAAGCGTCTCAATACCCCTACTACCTAAAGTCAAGGCAGAGTTAGATCGTTTAGAAAAGTTGGGGATACTTAGTCCTATAGAAGAACCAACAGATTTTGTCTCCCCAATAGTAGTAGTTTACAAAAATAACAAAGTCAGGATTTGTGGGGATTATACTAAAGTGAATAAAAACATACAACGTCCAGTTTACCCAATTCCAAAAATAGAAAATACATTAGCGCAGATAAAAGGTGCCAAATATTTTAGTAAAATTGATGCCACATCAGGGTTTCACCAGATTTGCCTTGATGAAGTGTCACAAAAGCTTACTACAATAATCAGTCCTTTCGGGAGGTACATCTATCACCGCTTACCATTTGGGCTTAACTGTAGCCCAGAGTACTTCTCTATGAAGTTCAATAACCTTCTGAAAGACCTACCAATAGCAATACATATGGATGATGTCCTTATTTACGAAAAAGACATAGAAAATCACGATAGGGTCTTAAGAGAGGTTCTAAAACGGTTATCAGATGAAGGCATTACTATAAATAAAAGTAAGTGTGTTTTTGGGGTGACCGAGATTACCTATTTAGGTCATGTTATAAACGAAAAAGGAATTAAACCAGACCCAGAAAGAATAAGAGCAATAAGAAGTTTTAGTACACCCACAAACAAGAATCAGTTGCTTCGGTTCTTAGGAATGGTAAATTTTGTGGGCAGATTTATACCTAATAAATCTCACATTTTGGAGCCCCTACATGCGTTATTGAAAGAAAATAATTTATTTATTTGGGGAATGTCCCAAGAGGCAGCATTTAGAGAAATTAAAGAAAAACTTGAGAAGGCACCCATTTTGGCCCACTATGATCCGAACAAAAAGATAGTTGTATCAGCAGATAGTAGTTCTTATGGTTTAGGAGCAGCTATAATGCAAGAAGAAGATTGTGCAAGCAGTAGGTCAGTGGTAGGCTATGCTAGTAGGACACTAACTGATGCGGAAAAAAACTATGCACAAATTGAAAAAGAATGCTTAGCACTTGTGTGGGCCATGGAGAAATTCAGAGATTATGTAGTGGGTATACATGTAGTATTAGAAACTGATCATAAGCCTCTCCTACAAGTCTTGCAAACCAAACCACTAGATGATCTCACACCTAGATTACTGAGGCTCAGGTTTAAACTAATGAGATTTAGTTATGAGGTGCGCTATACTCCGGGTAAAGATTTAGTGGTTGCAGATGCCTTGTCTAGGGATCCTTTGCCATATTGTGAAAAATCACAGCTAAACGAAAGCTCAGAATTAGCTATAAATCTGTGTCTCGGTGAAACCTTAAACAATGGCTCTTTTAGTAGAATACAAACAGCCCAAGAAAACTGCCAAATCCACAACAAATTGAAAGAATATACAATAAAAGGCTGGCCTAAATTAAATAAAATAAACAAGGATCTAAAAAAGTATTATCAGTTCAGGCATTATTTTACAGTAGAGGAAGATTTATTGCTGTACAACTCAAGAATTGCAGTACCAGAGCCCATGCAAAAAGAGATATTAAAAAAAATTCATGAAGGTCATCTAGGCATTTCCAAGTGTAGGCAACGAGCAAAACAATCTGTCTGGTGGGTCGGCCTGTCCAAACAAATTGAGGAAGAAGTAACTAAATGTTCAAAATGTATAGAGACACGTTACAATCACAAAGAAGAAATGATAGTTGAATCAGCACCAGATAGAGCATGGCAGAAAGTAGGGATGGACCTCTTCAAATTCAATGGGGATTGGTATTTGGTTATGATAGATTATTACTCCAGGTTTTTAGAGACATTCAAACTTAAAAATATTACTGAAGATAGTGTAATTACAAAATGCAAAGAAACCTTTTCAAGGTATGGTATTCCAGAAATTGTTAGAACGGATTGTGGCACTCAGTTTAAAACAAAGTTTAATAATTTTGCTAAAGAATATGGGTTTAAGTCAGTTACTAGCAGTCCTCATTATTCCCAAAGTAATGGACAAGCAGAATCAGGAGTAAAGATTGCTAAGGCAATATTAAATAAAAATGATGATGTCTATTTGGCTTTGATGATATATAGAAATACTCCTCTAGAGTCAGGTTTTAGTCCAGCAGAGTTGATGTTTAACAGAAAAATTAGAGACAACCTACCTATGGTTTCAAGCAAACTTAATGAAACGGGCAGAGTGACTGAAAAGTTTAAAGATTTCTGGAAGGAGAAGAGAATAAAAGACGCAGAATATTACAACAAAAGGCATAGGGTTTCAAATCTTACTACACTGAAGGTAAATGATAGGGTTTGGGTGACTGATTTAAAAGAATATGGTCAGATAAGAAAGCAATGCCAGGAACCAAGATCTTTTGTTGTCCAAACACAAAGAGGGATGTTCAGGCGAAACAGGGGTCATTTAGTGTTAGCTCCATCAGACATACCACTGAACACCGCTCCATCACTAGATGAGGACATTTCGGATACTGAAGCATACTATGATTGTATTGAATTTGAACCTCCACAAGGTAATAATTTAACAGGGGAAGAAATACAAGATTGTAATTATGAAGAGGCAGGTTCAGTATTAAATAGGCAACTGGAATCAGTTGTGCAAGGTAGTGGAGATTCAAGTTCTGGAAGGCCTAAGAGAGTAATAACAAAACCTGCCTATTTAAATGACTATGATTGTGGTGATTAGAACTAGACTAGATTTCTTATAATTCTTATCTATTATTATGTACCTAACTACTAGATATTTACTAAACTTACTACTTAAATACCTTTAAGATTGATTGTACCTACCTACTTAAATTAAATAATTCAGGAGTTAGTAGACCTACTTAGGTATGATTGCTGTAAGTATTTATGTATCCTGTGGGAACTAGATATGTAACTACCTAGGTATCATGTGCTTGCCTACCTAGCATCTAGGTACCTACATAACTATTGTGGCTGTGTTTTAGATCTAGGAAGGGAGATGTTGTATTAGGTGCCTATGTAAGTCTATGGTTAAGATAGTGACAGCTAGGTTTAGTTGACATTGATGTTTTATTGAATAAACAGATCATAAACTAAAACACAACACGAAATAATTAAATTCTTAATTCTAAATCAGTACATCTCGCACGAGGTGCTATCGTTTTGGCTTGATTACGGATCTACAGAAACACAAGTTTTTGTATTCATGATGTTAGTGGGATCATTATTATTATAATATTAGCCTACATCGACCCACTGTTGAGAATAGGCCTCCTTCCTGGCTCGGCATAGTTTTAATTAGTGGTATAGTTGGAAAAAACTTCACTATTAGCTTGACCTTTGCCAATTGGTAACAAGTAACTAACTAGGTAACTGTCAGTCTTGCTAATTTCGTAAACTATAAGTTATTTTTGCCCAGCAAGATTAATTTAATCGTAACGGGTCTTTGTATTAGGTATGTTTTTGCTTCCATAGACTTATTCATACTGAATTACCGAGGTTTGCTTACCTACTGGAACGGAACCTCCATTAGCTTTCATACCTTTATTCATTTTGGTATAGATACTTACTTAAATATTTTCTTCAATTACTTTATTATATTGTTTCTAATTTAGCATCATTTATCAGAAATAAATTTATATTGCGTTTAGTAATAGGTAGGCATTTATGTATGCTGCAACGGAACTAAAATTTCGATCCAAAGTACCAACTTAATAATGTATAAGTTTACCTAACATTCCGTTAGTTCGTGGGTAGTGGGTGGCATCTCCTGTTTAGCAATAATTCGCCAGAGTTCAAAATAATGCAGAAGTAGGGATTTATTCATAAGATATTTTTATAGTACATCAACAATCTGATTGATCACATAAACTGTAGTAATATCGTAGATACAAATATTTATTTTATATTACAAATTTAGGATAACTTACAGCTAAATAAAAATATTATGGATGGTTAGTTTTAAAAGCTTCCGAATAATATGTATAACTAAGAATGTTATATGTTTACAATTTACAAATTTATAATAGGATGTATTCACCATATAAGTAAATACACCATTTAGATTCTAATATTAATAAATACTATTGATAACACACATTAAAGACTAAGTTATAAGGCTGATATAATAACTCAAACTTATCCATATTGAAAATAGTAGATTTCACTTTAGGTTTACCCAAATTTATTGTAAAAGTACCTAGTTACCATTATTTAATTACCATACTCAACTCAAATTCAAAACATTATCTCTTAATTATCTGATTGCAAATGGTCGGATATTAATTTCAGTTTGCTTAGGCCAGATTCAATCAAAGTTTAATTTTACAACTTGATTGAATATTGAAATATATTTTAACTAGCTGAAACCCACAACTTCATTTGCGTTGCAAATTACCAAAACCTTTACTGCGCCCTTACACTTCTTTTCGAACAAAACCACCAAATTTCAAATCTCTACTTTCAGTGGTTAGGCCTGTGCGTTGTCAGGACATTGATGGATGATTGATATTATTTTGTGATAAGTGAAATATTAATTTGAACCCTACCGGATCAAATGAATGGGGATTTTTTTTTTATTACAGCATAAGCTAACTACTACAATCTATATTACAAAATTTACAAAAGGAAACAATTGGGCCACCCATAGACCGTTGCAAACGATCTATAGGTAGCTCAACTGCTCCAACTCGATACCTGATGGCAGCGTGCCGAGGATACTGGCTGCATTACCTCTTTGTATTGCAAGGCTTATTCTTTGGCCGAGATAGCTGCCAGCCCTCTGATTACTCTTCGACCGGACGGTTCCCCATGGACCTAGGGTCTTGACCCCGAAGGGCTTAAACATGTATGACCTATCCAGACCTAATTAGGATGGGGAATTAGAATCATTTATCAATTAGATTAATACTACATTTATAATTGGATATTGGTAATTAAACATTATCATTTCAATTATAGTAATTTCTTCACTTAGCAAATCATAAAATTCCTTGAATGACTATTTTTGCGCAGCAGATAGAATAACCTTTCATTGTTGCTGTACTAGTTGTCATTGTTGAATCTCAGACTAATAAAATATGTTATAAAATAATAGACAGGGGCGGTTTTATTACTGAAAATTTCTCAACTAGACAACTTTAGGGTGGCTTGTATAAATTTATAAATAAATTATACATAACTAACTGGCCACCACTGGGGCGACTCGTGAGCGGTTGCGCGCGACAGCTACATCACAACATCCCGTTTGCAGATGCACTTTTAATTACAAGTATGATACAAAGACGTGAAACAAAAGTACAAAAGCAAGTAAAATAAATCATACATATTTTTTGGGAACCAACACCAAATTATGTCCAGTAACCATGTTTTAATAATGAGGAGAGATCTTGCGAGTCAATTTTTCAGTTGTCTGTCTTCGAGAACGTTGCCCGTAGTTGTAGGTGGCACTTAACTCCGGTAACCTAGCTTTATGATGTCTACAATACTCATACAGCTAGATAACCAAAGATAATTAACCAATCTACTTCATCTTTCTTCTTATTTCTTCAATGCTTCGTATTTCATTCTTCATCTTCGCACAACGAAATCATTTTCCATTATTCTTTGAATGAGAATGTTTCTTCCTGTTGCATCTTCTTTTTGTTGAAGCGCAGGATTATCTGAAACGTTACAATTTTCCAATTAGAAATGCAATAAAAATATTCGCACTCAAAAATTATCTATAAAATAAATACGTTTTCTTCTGAAAAGTGCAAGTTTTTGCGATACTGGCTATAGCCTACAAAAAAATAACAAAAACGTCATCTGGTAACAAAAAGTTAACGAGAAAAAAAGGTTTTATGGCGAGCCCACCGCGGTCGCCCAGGCGTAAATGACTTGTGCAAAGATATTCGTTAGACGGCGACTCACTTCTTAGAACTGTTTATTTAGGTAAATATACCTATTACTATGTGAAATACAACGGCCAGTGTATTATGGACCCTCACTCCGGAGACGGACAACGTGAACTGAGTAAAGAGCTGTATAATGGTCAGCAAGTAGTGACCATGACAGCAAAGTAGAGGAAATAGCGGCCTACAAACCGTTGTCCGGCATTGTTGAATTTTCCTTCCTTTACATCATTTTTCATTGACATACCTATTACACTTCGAAGGTTTTCTTACTTTTGTAATTGTAGTTAAATACCATCTTAAAATGTACGGGGTTTCCTTAATTCCTCCTGTAACATGCCTTATACTGTGTTTTACAAAAACGGAACCTCTAGTAGTGCCCAAAATCTTCTGACCAAATTTATCACGACCTCAATTAGATGGCATCACCTAAGGTAAAATCGTGAATCACGAAGCAATGACCATGGTTGGCCTTGCCGTTGCAGATCAATGAATTTGGTGTTTTAGAAAACAGAGACTTTAACTGTTAAAGGATGATAGGAGCTATGTTTCTGGATCTCAAATACAATCTAGGTGTAAACATTTTTTACGCCAATTTTACTAAACGCGCTACATTCTGAATCGTGTAATAGTATCTTAATATTTCCCATAGAGTTCCTAATTTTTTTTTTTTTAATTTCCCCATTAGGTAAGCTTAACTCTTATGACCATATAAGCCTTATGAGCCTTGTCATACGTCTATTATTTTCATAATAATTTATATATCTACGTGAGATATTGTTTATTTTTGTCATCAGTAATTGTCGGTAGTGGTGGCGACTTTGCTAGATAGAGGCTTTTATGGAGTTTTGGAGGTAACAAAAAAATAAAATAAAGATTTTACTATATTATGTTTTGATATGCGATGTGAAATATCAATAGGCTTACTAGTAGCTGGTTAATCATAACGGACGTCGCACCGCCATCCAGGACGTTATGCATATCGTCCTTCGGCAGGCGTGGATTGCTTATTAAATACAATTTATTCGAATTCGATTGCGTGCGACTGTACAGTACAATATTGGTATTCAAGAACACAACACAATACAGCATTGGTGTTTTTGTCGCCCCTGAGGAATTGTTGAAACGTGATGTGTGAACCTAGCCAGCCTGATTCACTTTTCAACAAAGTATTTAAAATTTAAAATTATACGTAACCACTGAGGCCACCATCTGAACGGATTAAGTTTGGAATGTCTAAAAGTTTTGCTGCTCTGTTTTCCTTCTATTCAAAACAATGAAATTTATCTTTTAAATATTAGCACGGTTTTAATAATGGCTAGGTAGATTTTTTCATCTATCAACTGCTCCTCTCGTCGGCGTCGCTATAACAAAGTTACTACAATTACCAAACTACTTTTACGTTTAGCCTTGGCGAGAAGGAAACCAGAACCACCAGGTTTAGGTTTATCTAGATTAGCACTAGTCACGACGGGCCGGAGGTCGCTCCGAACGTGCCTAGATCATGCAAATGGTGTTAATCCGCCTCAGACGAGAGTTACTCATAAGGATAATAAAGGTGTATGTTTTGGTTTCAAGCCTATATCTGAGGTTTTAAGCTTGTAAAGGTTTACCTTTGTGCCGGCCTTTCGTAACCTTGTTTTTCCAGAAAATCTACAACAATAGACTCAAAGTACGAAAAGGAAAAATTAGTTTGAAACGAAAATTTGGACCAAGAAATTTGGACTAAGAATTATAGAAAAACTTTTAAGTATGCCTGAATAAACAATGGCAAACAATAACTTGTTTTCGATTATTGATACGGTAAAATGGTTTAGGAACATAAGTATTATATGTTACGTTCCAACTTACATTTAACATCATTTGTTTAACTAAGAAAAGTCAGGCAAAAAATCGCTTACTATACATAACCAGAATTGGGGGCTAAATATACAAGTGGACTAGTTAGACTGTGCCCATATGAGGCTTCGGTAATTGCGATGGAAACTCCTGTAATGGCTTATTCAAAGCCAACCGACCAGACCAGTTCTACCAACGAAGGCTTGCAAGTCCTCATTCACATCTAATACATTACAAAAAAATTGTAACACAATCGGGATTAGCGGAATTCGTGAAAATTCACTCACTCACTAATTCTGCTAATCCCGATTGTGTTACTTGTTGTTTGCTGGTTTCATTATCATCATCCTCAGCTATTATCAGCCCACTGCTGAGCATAATTCTCCTCCATTAAATGCCAATCTCGTCTGTGCTGTGCGGACCAAGTGTTGCCTGCAATATTGCGGGTGTCATTAATCCATCGGGCTGTTGGTCGCCCGACGCTGCGTTTGCTGGTTTAGCCAATTGAAATCAAAAACTGGACTAAAGACTGTATCTGATTGATGGATGTGAAAATTCAGCGATAATCTCTTCAAAAGCTATCGTGTGAATGCTTCAAGTTTCCTTGTAACGATACCAGTTATCCATATTATAGGAAGAAGTAAGCAAAGAAACACTAACTCGGTACTGGTGGTGCCAAATAGCTGTTTAAAATCCTCTTAAGACGAAAAAACACCACTTTATAGCCGACAAGTAGTAAATTATGGCGACACTTTGACACATTGGCCAATCCCAAGCAATTATAAGAACACGTTTTATAATACCGTGCACCATTTACATTCAAATTGCAGTTAAGATATGAATTCATCTCGAAAAAACAAGAAATACTATATCATAAAACTGAGAGATAAGTACCTGTTTAGCTCACAATTTCAAGATTCCTCCGTTAAATGTACAAAAGGAGTCTGCCAAATTATATATTTTGTGAAGATCGCTTCATAATTCGTGCACAGCCTCTATGTATACACAACAATTTCACTTAAAAGCCTTAATTGTTCCTCCATCCTTTGATGTCTACAGCTGGATATTTGAGTTTAAATAAACTAAAATATGAATAATTCATTTACATATTTTCAAAGGGAAAAATTACAGTGATAAATATTAATGTCATAATTTCTACTCGTAACCACAATACTGCATAAAAATGCTTGTATACATTAAAAATTCTATTCGAAGTACATATTCGAGGTTCATATAATTTACATTCATTTTGCCTAATTTGTAATAAATACACGCGTACATTTTGATTTATCGAAGTCAAATTCATTCAAATTCTATTAGTATCCTTACTTGCTTGTAAAATTCTTAGAAAGGAGAACCGTTTGAATTCTAAAATAGCATAGCATTTGCATAGCTTAAAAATCGAATACTAGTTCCCACAGAAAAACAGAAAAGGAAAAGAAACAAATATGTTGCTTCAATACTACCTACCCAATCATCAATAAAATCTTTAAAAGGCTTATTCTTGACTGACAGACAACGCACAGGCCATAACACTGGACGAACAGACTTGTCGAGGGTATGTTTGTCAAGATGTCTAGTTTTCAACTAGTATAAACATATAATTTCAATTAAATAAATTCAATTGATAAGTCACTGACAGTGTTAATGAACCTATTGTCATAAGCGCATATTAATCTATTCATTCATTATCATGGCACAGTATAAAATACACTGCACTTGCAGGCGCCCGCCGTAATTACCAAGAATAAATTAATTATCTATGCAACAATTATACCTCATAATTCTACAATAATCTTTCTGTAGTGACTCAATGCGTACAGGGACTTTGACTTAAATCTGAGGGAAACCCAGTGGTTAGCTATTTCCGCAGTTTTAAATGGTAGTAAACGGATAGGCACCGTCTCCTACTGATGACATTTGCAGCACCAGGATATAGTTTAGGAAGAACCACAACAAGAAACGTAAAGTTAGTGGTAAAACAGTATGAAGCTTATAGCTTATATCTTTCCTGAAAAGTCTTATCTTATAACATACGAGTATGTTCGGATAGGCTAGAAGTTAGTGCATTGAATACTCTTAGGGAAAATATATTTATCAAAAATATAAATAATACAAGAGACAGCCATATCCGTTCTTTCTCACGATTAAAGTCAGTTTTTACTTTGTAATACATTATAGAATGACTACATATGGCAAGGTACAGGTGTCGCACGGACCGGAGACTCGCATGAAGACCAGGTGAACGATCGTGAATGAGGACTTATTAATAATAGACATGAATGGACTCACGCCAGAAACTATAAACTAGGACACAAGATTCTATATTCAATAAGTAGGTGTTAGGTATACTTGAATTTATGAACACGCGTGGCATTGAATTTTCAATTCAGAACCGTCACGTATTAGCAGAGACTAACGAACTCAAACAATAAACAGAACCGAAAAATTAACAGCAAACATACACTCATCACAAAGTGTGCGAAAACAGAGGAACAAAGACAAATCGCATACATTCGCGACGATGAAAAGCAAAGTATTTACCTCTCGGCGGACAGATGCTCCGTACACAATAAAGCACTTTATCAATAGTTAGGACACAGAAGGAGCCGTGTAGCCTCACAGGTGGCTGCACAAGAGTGAAGACCGGCGGACAATGGCCGCCTCGTCCCCCGCGCGGCCTTGGCTCAGAGACGACTGAGGGGAAACACAAATAACTTTGGGGGACCGAGTGTGGAACAGGTGGAGGGTCGTCGGAGTACGCATCACTTACCTGCCATCGAAAAGAAAAGATAAAGATACCTGCAAATCCGGTTCGGCGATGTTATTAATTGGTCGGAACTGATCGGTACTGGGGTCGAGTCCACTGGTTACTTTGTAACGTGGTCTTTGAGAACAGAGGATACCATACGAATTCGATCGTCACAATTTCTCGTGATCGGGCCACAGGCAAAGTTGTGGGGAATGAAATATTGGAATGATATCGAACCAAACTGTCATTCGGGAAAATATTACGCTTTTGTATATTCACTGACCACTACTAAATATTTTCTATACCTATGTCAAAACATTTCACCTATAGTACAAACCAAAACTTATTTTACTAACGTTAAAAATAGATCGTCTTCAATCTTTGGACAACTCCTAAAATCATTTGCCTAATGGCTGCAGGTTCCCAAGCTCAAACAATTGGCCGCCCACTCCAGCCGTCAATGCAGCCCTACTTAGCGTTCACGTATCATTACACCAGGTAAATATAAATTGACCACGCTAATGACCATTCAAACAAAGCAATACTTAAGAATCAGCACTCAAAACTGAAATGGAGTATTCTAAGAAGAAGACCTCGTTATGGCTCTAAGAAGTAAAAAGATAAGAAGAGCCATAAATCAAACAAATCCTTGTATCAAAAGTTCCTTTCACACGTAATAACATTAAATAATCCGACAAAAGGACCTGTTGCTTGGGCTTTGTTCTGATCCCTTCACAAGGTTAGATCTTCGTAAGGTAAGTGTACCTTTTGTTTCTCACTTTAAAAACCACAATTGTAAGCTGCGAGGGGTAGTTTAAGCCGCAACGACAGAGCTCTGTACATCTTTAAGCCACAATAGGTTCGGTCATTTATAACTTGTAGGACAAAGAAATTCGTTCTCAGGTAGTTGAGGGTTATTCTCGGAACGGACAGTAAATTTTTATAGCCACTTCGAGTGTTATTGGTTTCAAAAATGCTATATCATTATGAATGGCTTGGCCGTTTTAAACTCATTGGAATTACGAGTTTTGCTGGAAGAACATGAGAACTTTATGTGTTAAGATAGAAAATGCCTATAATTGCTCGGTACTTAAATATATTATGTTGTTTTCATGTAATTTATTATAAACATTAACATCTTAGCTCTTGGATGTTCACAGCTGGAAATCGGTCATCCTTGAACTTGTGGCCTGGACGCCACCGCGAAGTAGGGCATAGTACCGGGAAATCCCGGAACCGAAAATCCCGGGAAATCCCGGGATTCTCGGCTGTCTCCAGCACCGGTACTAGAAAAATCCAGAACCGGGATTTTCGGTACTTTCGGGATTACTTAAAATTTAGTGTATAAGAGCTTTTTTAGGGTTTTAATCTTTAAAACCATAGCTAAAAAGTGCATTCTGTTAGTACAAAGAAGGAAAGACAGTAACTCCTCTACCCACTAGATCCTACCCGCCCATCTTACTAACTTTCGAAGGTGCTGTTGTTGTTCAGAACTTAGGAAATGTTGCAATATCAGCTTATTGTTGGTATCGTCGTCTCAATGCATTTATTTAAAGAATGACATGGGCTTTGGGGTTGTTTGTACTGACGTGACGGTCTTTCCACAACCTAAGCCACTGAACGTATTATTTTTATTTCTTATTATTATTTTATTATGAGCCTGAATCGTCCCACTGCAGGACAAAGGCCTCCCTTCCTTCTTTTCACTCTTTTCTGTCAAGGGCAACTGTCTTCCAGTCTTCCAAGTAGGAGTCTTTATGCTCGTCTCTCCATCTTCTCCGATGTTGTTATCAATAGTTTATTAGCCTACTATTAATAAGAAATAATGAATAATGATTCCGTTTTCTGCAATGCGACTGTGATTTATGTTTATTAAAACCAGCTGACTATGGATATACGGGTTTATAAGCTTTGTTAATGACATTAGTTCCCTTCAAGTATCTCAAACTCCGAGCGTAGCTCGTTTCATAGTGTATTATTGCGTCGTTTATCTAGATATCTAGCAGAACAGTGAGTGTTCACGCCTTGGTTGAGTATTTCATTATGGGTAGGACGCACTGGTTTAAAAGCAACGGGATGTGTCAAAGATACAACCGTAAATTATAAGTGGATACTTCTTTATGTTACGTCTTTGACAAAAATTGAAACTGACACATATACTTATCGATAGTTTATGACAGAGGAAATTAATAAAATTGGCACTTTCTCATTTTAACATACTTATGAGGCCTATCATTGAGCATTGACTTGTGAAGATTAATAACAAATAACAAATAAAGTACGATTAAAAACTATTATTTTATCAGAAATCAAATCAACCTTTGTTTAGAAGTGTTGTTACGCATGTGACGTACTAACTTTTGAACTGTAATCCTATACAATCCTGCAAACAAAGATATATCCACTTCAAAACTTTAGTTATAAGCCATTTATACTTGATATATAACTTAAAAACTGGGACTGTATTGTTAATGCAATTTCTCTCTTACAAATCATGCTTGCAGTAAATTATATAAATATAAAAATATAACTTATAACTTTTCGTTATTTTTCGCTCGTTTTTTCTATATTTTATCGTTTTTTGACGAGTTTTCTGTTTGACTTAATAAAAGGCTACTAAATATTTTCGGGAATACCGAAAATCCCGGTACTCCCGGTTCCGGCCGTGTGCCGGTACCGAAATCCCGGTACTGGAAAAAGGAACCGGTACTGGAGGCCCTACCGCGAAGGGACTCAAATCGCTTCTATCTGGGGACTTTTATATGTTTTGCTAAGGTATCTATATATATTTTATAAAAATCTATTTAGCTAAAAAATATTGAAGATTTATGTTCTGAAGAAAGGAAAGTAGAAAAATATAATATATTTTATGCTGTTTAATTGTTGGTAAACTGTGTCTTCAATATAAATTTGATTTGTTTTTGAAAGAAAATTACTTGCTTATTTATTTTTCCCCGCTCTGGTTTTGTAACTTTGCGAGTAATCTCGCTACGGAGTGGAAACTTGAATGAATCTGTGATTGAAAAAACTTTATTCTAGATTGTTCTTAATAAATTGATTCGGAAGAAATCGTGGGTTAGGTTAAGTCTTCGTATTTAACTACCTTTGTATA
This sequence comes from Lobophora halterata, assembly GCA_932526365.1. Classification (NCBI taxonomy): domain Eukaryota; kingdom Metazoa; phylum Arthropoda; class Insecta; order Lepidoptera; family Geometridae; genus Lobophora; species Lobophora halterata. The sequence goes on from OW052002.1 coordinate 11,361,414, forward strand.
TAAGTATTAAAAAATGGAATGAAAATATAACCTACTTTTGAAAGTACATTTTGGCCTCATGCATAATTTTGAACTGAGTTAGAAAATAAACTTGAAGAGCTAAAAAAATAAAATAACACGCGCAACAAATTCTTAGAGAAAAGATAGAATCAGACTGTTTGCGGTTTTGTATAACAGTTTTCGAGTTAACACATAAAACTTTAGCGGTTATAAAAAATAATTAGAATGCACACAAACGTGCAACAAGTCCGATCGTAGCCATAGATACGAGTATACTCAGAGTCGGCAGGCCATCCGAGCTCGTGACGGCACTTCTAATGCACCCTATTATATAGTCTGTGCCTACCGCTCACCACACATACAGTATAATTGGGACAATTAAAGGACAGTCTGGTTAGTCGAGCGAGACAGGTTTTATAATGATCATAAACAAAAACACTACATCTTCATCCTAGCAAAGTTGTTTATCCGAGCTATTGTTTTTTTTTAACTGGTCACCAGTTTTTTTGGACGAATTCTTAGTCTTCTACAGCACTATAAGCACACACCATAAAAAAGTATAAAACGAAAATGACCGAACTCGTTGAAAACAGGCAAGCTCACGAGTGCACAAAACCGTACCGTTTCTAATTTAATTTGGACATTCGACATTATACCAAATGATCGGGAGAAGCATTGAACGCTCCGGCGCCCTCCGAGGTGTTCACACGAGAATTTACGGTCACTGACTATGTAAATCGAAAACGTACCAACTAATTCTTGATGGACAGACAAAAATACAGTTAGTAAAGAACAATGAAAGCTAATGTTCCCGCGAATAAAGTAAAAACAAAGACGCGGCCATTTGAAAGATCCGAACACAAAACACTTTATGAACATTTGCAAAATGCGGTTAACGACGCGACGGCAGAAATCATTTGGATGGAATGGAATTGCAAAATGATGGAAATGAATCATCGACGGCACACCTACCCGATCACGTTGCCAAGACAAGAAAGGCACTAGTTAATAGGTACATTCTACGAGCACAACACATTTAATTTTCATCTTACCTACCTACTACTTAACTTATAGACGGATGTGTTGCTTTTACTATACTAACATTCCGAAAAACAATACTCATAACATATTATAATATTTGACCTGGTTATAAAAAGAAAATACGTTTATGATACAAGTTATATTATTTAAATTATTTACGATTTTCGGAAGTCATGGGCACCGTACACAATGGTTATATTTTTCCAGGCACATTCTTAGCCGAGCAAATTCACACGGTGCCAAGTGGTGAATGATACACACATAGCCACATACATTCACGGTCGCTGGCTATGTAAATAGGTATTCTAACGCGGAGCGACGACCGCCCAGACGAATATTATTCACCACAAACAATAGCTCAAACGGAGAATTTCTTGGAGTAATTCATTTAAATCTTTAATTATATGAATTTGCCACTAAGAGGGCCATAACCACGATCCGTAGACGGGAATAACGATAATTGCATTGAATTACAAAATAGAATTAAATTATAATGCCTAAAGAACAATGTTGCTTTGAGGAAAACTATAAAGTGTGCGGCTACCAGAACGAACGCGCCAGGCATTGACGAGTTAATCATTTTATCGCGATTTCAGCACTTAGATGTAAGTTAAGTAAGTATCTCAATTATCTACACCGACAACTTATTTTGTGGAGTGCCTTACCATACAAAGTGAAAATAAAGATGCAACATGGAGAGCTGCTTTTGGTACAAACCTGTACTTAAATGTTATAAGACTAGATTCAACTCTTCAAACCCCATCTAATTCATCAACCTCTGTATCTCTGTAGCGTTCAAATAACTAAATCCATAGCTTCACCCAGTAAAGCGTCTGTACCTAATACTAAAATGCTACGATACTGATAAGGATATGAAATCAGAATCTTTTCTATCTAAAGTACCACTTCTACTGTTCACGAAAGTACTAAAAACCATTACATTGGTACCAACCAATACTTGATTCCATTTTGGTCCGGCAATTACAACAATTAGTAACAGATCTGTCCCAGATTCGAACCATTACTGATACGTGGGAGATTGCGACAATTCTAGTGGTCTCGATGCAATATATTAGAGCCGGTGGTGTGTCGACATTACTAAGATTGTGCAGAACTCATCAGTTTTGCATTAAGAGTATGACGATATGACTTCCTTCTAGAAACCGGCACTGAAACTAAGCAATAAGATATTGAAGTTATATTTAAGTTATTTTTAAAAAGTGATTGAATTTCTCCTGAAATCCATTCTTTTTGACATAAAAAGCGGTGGTTTACCATGGTTTTTGTTACATTTGGTAACCATATTTGTCATCACAGTTGAAGTTTTAAATGATGTTAAATTACAACAAGTCAATCTCGAAATAAGATATTATTTCGAGCCAATAATAATTAAAGAACATTGGGAACTATCCTTCCTTACTTATATACCTACTATCTCTTAACAACTTAGATAAAATAAATTAAAAATTTTCGTTCAGCGGCGACGCGGCGCGGTCTAGGCATAGAAAAATCGTCCGCGCTACGCCATACATAAGACATCAACGCGCTCGCGTCCGTTTACCCCAACATACATAATTAACTATTAATATATAGGTATACACAACAAAATTAATGTTTGAATATATTAATTTCAATATTAAAATATTTTATATTTTGACAATAATTTCCTGTGTAAATATTTTTTTACAAAGTGAGTCTGCAACCGCTTGAGCTAGCTAGAAATTTTGAGGGTAGATGAAAAACGCATCTAAGTAACATAAAGCTCAAAATGAGACATAAGCAATAAAGTTATCACCGTTGTTTGATAGATTTTTCGAATATTCATCTGTATCCCTAATATTCGGCGGTAGGCTATACCTTGAAAGCCTACATTCGATGGTCGCGTGATGCCGCGGTCAAGGCTGGCGTGGGCGAGACAACGAACCCGGATGCTGCTTAGACATAAAATACCACATGTCTTATTCTTATTCATTTGTGAAGGCGTTTTAAAGCTTTAAGTAACCGCACCCTAATCACCGAAGTCTTTGTACATATTTTGGATATCACTCAACCCACATTTTCTTTTAAAGGACACGTGGACATGGTTTTTTTTTATTTGATAAATTACGTTATTATTAATTTGATTTAATATTTATACAAGTATAGATTATTGTAGATTATAATGATTTTCCAAATTAACATAAAGTAAGTGATATAAAACTGCGTGAAAAAAAATTAACGAAACTAACTTCTAACGTAACAAAACCGGTATAACACGAACTCGATTAATCTTTAATAGTCTTGCAAAATTTAGAAATATCTTGTACAACGCCAATGTAACCGGTTCATCAACTTTATAAAGAATTGGTACTTACTCACCGGGCTGGAGGACGCATCCGAGTCTGCAGACGCAACTGCACGGAAACCGCACGATTGCCCAAACTCGGTGGTGCTCTGAAGGAATGAGCAAAAGAGTCGTCGCGAGGGTGTTGCGGCGAGCGTCCACGTCGGCCCGCCAACTGAAGGATCGTGCAGACTCGCTCGCCGGCGCGTGCGGCGCGCACTGCACGGCGGGACGCGACTGGCCCGCGCCGCCGCACCCGCCCCGCGCTCCAACACCCCCCCACACCCTGCGCTGCCTTACCATTGGTCGCCGCGAAGCCTCGCTGACGTCATCCGCGACGATGACCGCGCCAGCGCAGCGCCACCGGCCAGAGGCGGCAGTGGCTTTACCATAACGAACTAAATTTGAAATGATACGATGATCGGATTAGTCAAGAAGTTAAATGCTGATGAAGAAAGAAATATTTTGTTCACGAACCATTTTCATAAAAGTTCGCGTGTAGTGGCAATCTTGTCCTGTATGTAAATATTCTATCAAATCTAATATTCCATTATTCACTATAAGTCTTAAGTTTACTCTTATGTCGCAATTCTAATAAGTCAACCATTATAATAAGTCACTTTATCTATATCTACTATAATCTCACCTTAACTGGCCATTATTACATACTTTACTGTATCATCAAAATCTAAGATTATAGGTTGATCTGTTTCCGGTTTCCAACTATTAGAGGACAGACTGCCGATCACTTTTGCCGCGTTTTTGCGCCGCAAAACCAAAATGGCCGAATTTTCATAATGGCGGACGTGCAATGGCGGTTTTCTTCGAACATAGGGACCGGTTTGGGTGCGTTCAATTTTTGCGAGCACGATTCGAAACGTGAAAACGATCTTATGTGCAATTTTTTGACTTAATAACGTCCTTCCTCTTGAGACGGTCTCACGGTACTGAAATAACCGGTTTTCTAAACATCGGTAATATGATTTCCACCGGCAAGTTCACGCTGGTTGGCACCTTCGCTCAAGGTTGGCGGAATTTTACGTTTGCGTTTACTATTTCTCTATGTGGCTATGAAATTACTTACATACTTGCCATTCACCGCAGACGTGTGGCCGGTAATTTATTCCGTCCACTTGAGGTAAAATTCTCGAGGGTTTGAGATACCAGTTGTAACAGTTTATACCTCGAAATAGCTGAGGTCCAGCCTACTTGCCCATGGTTATAATTGTGAGTCGATAAGAGCAATGATCTTGGACCAATGCATTAAAAAAACCTGCTCAGAGAAGCTGTTATCAGTTTTTATGGGAATCAATAAATGTAATGACTGCAGGCGAGCCAGGACACAAGCTGACAGAACTTTCCGCTGCTGTTGCTATGTGAGCTTTTTCACGATGAAATTTTCGCATGCATGTTATTTTTTTTTATTGAAAAATTTGAACAGTGTGATTTTCAAGATCACTATTGTGAAAACAAAGACCTCTTCAAATCTTGAAAATTACGAAGGACCTACTTTGTGTAATTACTGTCAAGCTATGCTTCTTCATAATTTTTTGCAAATGAGAATATTTTTTTAGCCTTCATATTTCTACAGAAAAGAATGGAAAGAAGGAATGTAGGCCTTTGCCCTGCAGTGGGACGATTCAGAGTCGCAATCATTAAATTAAAAATCCATCGTTGACGCAGAAGAAATTAGTTTCTCTTTTCTTTATAATAAGTAGCTGCATGAGGTCATCATTTGCCTCTTGGGTCGCCTATGTGGATCGAGGGCGTTCGTATCCGCAATCCCACCACATAACCGGTACGTATTTAAAATCGAAGTAAATTCCTTTGCAGAAGGGTAGTACTTTCTGCAAAGGAATTTACTTTGACTTTACTTTTTTTCAACTCATTATAGTTTTAATATCACATTAATACAATGATGAGGTTACGATGTTGATGCTGGCTATTTTTTCTTTACAGAAATATGGTAAATTTAAAAATAAAGGTTCGCTTAGTTTAAGCGTTAGTAAATAAAACTTCCAGAAACTGCTAAGAATTGAAAATAATAAGTAACTTACCTGATGTAAGGTCCCAAGTTCTCGCATTGTTCCTTCCTCTGCATATCCTACGCATCCTGTTTGTAAATAAAATGAGCTGCAGCACCAATGCCTCCGAAATACGGCCAATACTTTTTTCTTTGTATAAAGATAACCGAGACCATCCTTTAAATGGTATTTTTGAGGTTTATTTTTTGGATGCTGCGGTTTTTTTTCTATTGAGGAAGAAATAAACAGCGAGGGGGAAAAGATCAGTTTGCAGTAGAAATTCCGCATCTTGTATTTGCTCTGTTTTCGTAACGAGCGAGTATCTAATCTATTGACACAGCTCCGTTTACCTTGTGTCTGGACTGCAATACAAAAAGCATCTACTAAATAGCCGTCTGGTATAGAGAGTATTAATGCGTTTCAAAATAAAAACCGTATAATATATCACTTTGTCCAAAAAAAATCACCAAGGACTAAAATAATCTCATAGAACGTTTAATTTTATTAAGTTTAAAAAGCCTACTCTTATTTTTTAAGCTTCTGCTTAGAATATCTTTCTGGATCTGTAATATTTCTAATTGATCATATATCACCATCTTGATGGCATTCTGCAGGGGATGCCTCCCAATGGTAAATGAGAAAATACCTACCAAAATTGGAGGCGCCTGCATTCAACTTTTTCATACATATAACCCATTTGAAAGTTCGCCCAATCATCACAGTTTTTCTCTATCAGACTACCAATATCTAGCTATCTTGTCGATAGGTAGTATTATTGTACGCGGATATAAAGATACAGTAGATACATCTCAAAGTCTGCGGTCAAACACCCATCCGATTAGCTCCACTGCCGCTCGTTCGCCTGTCTCGTTGGTGGCGCAAGTCGCAACATTCAATTACTCTGACGTAATTCAATTAGCCATTTTCCTTTGAAGATGTCAAAACAATCTACCAGAGGTAGCACCAGTGAGAGATACATCAATACGAATATTGAAAGTGCTATTAGACTAAAAGTTAAATGCACCTGTCTCCTGAAATTAAGTCAAGATCTAAATTAAAGTCACATTTTAATAATCTCCGAAAAAAGCACTACCATGTATTACTGTTCTACTAAATTCAGTGTTTAAAAACTTAAATGGGTAAAATGAGTAAATTAAAATGTACGTTTAACGTTGCTGTGAATAGGAAAATCACAAATGATCTACCCCTCTGGTGCTGCCTCTGGTGGATTTTTTTGGAAACTTCAGAGGAAAATGGCTAATTTACTACCTACTTCCAATGTTTAAACTTGTTGACTTATAACTCAGTTCTAAATGTAAATTCGATATAAGCTGACTGTAGGGTTTTGAGGAAAACTAGATAGGTTTTGTCAGGTAAAAAAACCTTATGGCTGATCGGTCCGCAATGCCTAACACCCACGATTCTGACGCACGTCTGATCTGACCAGCTAATAAAGCGATTATGTCTTTATTAGTTAGAAACCTATTGACATGGCAGTATTGTATTACAACGCCGAAAAATAGAAAAACATGCCAAAAATTTTTAACCCTTGTAGAATATTGTATTTAAGAAAAAAAAACAAAAAAAGGATGTTATGTTATGTTAGGGGCGGAAAAGGTTTTTCATTGGTATTATCATCGTACAAAGGGTCGTAGGTATATTATTTTTCTCTACTTCTCTCCGCACATACAAAGTAGAGAAAAATATACAAAATACAATATATTCGAATATTATTTTCAGTGTCGGAAAAAAAACTTCTGAGTACCTTTTCTGTCGCCGTTATTATCTAAAGCCATTCATGTAGAATCCTCGTATAGAGCACATTATCGTAAGCCTATTCAGGTATTCATTATTCATCTCCTTATTACCTCTTGTCTCGGCTAATACTTAGAAACTGACTACAGCCTCGCATAAGATACCGTTCTTTGGCACACTAGGGTATTTGTGTGAAAATCATATTTATTTATAGTTCATACGTCATGAGGAAAACTACGATACAACATTGTTGGCGTTGTACAGGGTAATAATCAGAACGTCAGGTGATCAACTGATTGGGTCGTTCTCATGATTGTTAAAATTTCAAATTCAACATCTTTCTACACACTTTTTGTCTATGGGGAAAATTTTGCACTAAGTACCTTCCTTACCTACATACCTATAAGAAAAAAAAACAAAAAAACACCGAATATTTATATATATTCGGTGTTTTTTTGTTTTTTTTCGCAGGTATTTTGTTTAATACGGCATTTTACAAACGGCTGCGTCTTCCGTTTACAAAATTATCCATCAATGTTTCGGCATATTCTAAAGTGAAAAGGGAATTTCCAATTTTTTTTGTTTGTAAACGAAGGACGCTGTTTTTAAAAATGCCGAATCATACAAATTGCCTGCCACATATACAGCGTCAAGTCTACGCGTAATCATTTGTATTGACAAAAGCATTATCATAATTATCATGAGACCGCATGGGTGTTGTAAACAGCTATGGTAACCGCAGATTGAATACGCCGGCGAAGTGTGAATTACGTACCTACACTCATTTCTGAATAATATAGTTTTGCTATTAATAACTGACGAAAAAATAATAAAATAGATAAATATTTTGGACATTTCACACAATTATAGTTGAATAGGTACTCAATTCAACCCGTTTCTTTTATACTACTTACAAAATATATTTTTGTATTAATTATTTTAGGATTGTTCGATTTTTACGTATCTATACCTATTAATTTGGTTTTATTTGTTGGAACTATGTAAATATTATTTTGTGTATAATATTGTCATAGTAGGCTTTCGTCTGAAAAACCATCGTTTATAAGATCCTTCATAGATAAGCCATGTAAGATCCAGAGCAGTTCGTTGACCTTTTGAATAGAATATAACCAGTTTGTATCTTACTTGTAAATCAATCAGTACTTCTTCCTCTTGTCAAGTGGAATAGAAGTGTAATAAAAAACGAGAAACTATTTACTTAGGTAGTACACGTTACTTGACGTCGTTACAATGTTCAATTTATGATTGTTGAGGCCAAGTTCTGTCATATTATATATTATATAGGACATTACTCTTCGAGGCACACTTGAAATCCTTTCATCACACTAGTTAGAAAGAACTAATGACACGGTAAGAAAGAATATAGGACAGATCAATAAAACAACGTTTTTTTGAGCGATTTTTTAATGCTGACACTACAACCGGTTGTCATTTTTTTTCGTTGGAATTTTCCCAAAAAGCCGCGATTTTCCCGAAACTAACTTTCAGATTCCTTGAAGTCGATATATTATATATCAAGGCAAGCTAGCTTAAAAAAAGTAGCAAAATATTTCATTCATCCATTTCATACATTCGTTCATTCTCCCAAAAGATGTATTTTTTAGCATTGAGTCATATAAACTACTGAATATTCGGTTGATTTGAGTTTCAGATTACATTCTTCATGCTTTCTATAAAACTAAAAACAACATTTTTTCTAGGTAGAAACTTCAGTCCAGTTAATTATAATGATGCGTGAGATTTGGCATTTTAATATCAACAAACGGAAACTAACTCAAGCTATTTTAATCACTGTTCTAGAATAAAGGCGGCTATGTTTTAGCAAAACCTGTTTGGAGCTTCCAACGTCTGATGTAAGCTCCTGGCAACAACTTAGCAAGGTATATACTTTTAACAACAGATATGTACTTTTTAAACCCTGTTGCAAAGGGTCAATAAATAATGCTATATAAATCGTCTACATTACCAAAATACGCCGTAATTTTGAAAAATTCTAACTAGCCCCAAGCAAGTAAGTTTTTAGTAAAATATAGCCGGTTTGTTAATCTAAAAAAAAAGTGTATTAATCATTTATTAGCCAAAATGTTACATTGCATAATTGCTACATTTTTCTACTTCTTTTACGTGACGGAAAGCTTGAAATCTTGAATAGGAAACTCTGAGAGTAAAAATTTTGTGTATTTTTTTTATTTCCACTAACAACTATTTACGTAAATATTGCCATATATTTATAATGTACATTTTATTTAGTACAAACCTTTCTTATATGTTATTTCAACTCGTTCATCTCAAATATCTATAAATGATTGATTTCGAGTACCTTTTTTCTGTCTATGAGCTTCAAACCGAAGACACGAAGATGTACAAAAAATGTTTAGCCCAAAGTTTTCTTGAGAATTTCTATCTACTGTTCTAAACAAAATACCCCTTAAACACGGAATAGATAAACGTAGATAGAATCCAACAACGGCTAACCAGTTTAATGTACGCCATAACTAACCTACAATTTATTAATACATGCAAACCCTTTTACTTGAATCCCGAGGGAATCCCAGTGTTAACACTAGCAATATTTAAGCAAAATACGAGATAATATTTGCATACACCATTATGCAGAGTTGAAATTAACATAATTTAATAGCTACATTTAAAAGAAGGCTTTTCTCTGTTCATTATATTTTTATTCTGCATATTATTACGACTGGCCGAGTAACATCGTCATAATAAACAGAAGTTACTGAGGTGGAAATTCTATACTTCGTTTTTATTTGCGTTACTTATACCTAGGTACATCTTTAAAATTCTAGGAATGTCTTTCATAGCTTGATTTTGCCTAATATATTTTAGACGTAGATGATTCTTGTAAGGGACCTTTTGGAACTCTACCTATGTTTAGTAAAGCTATAAACACTGCTGTTGAAAAATATTCTACTGTTGGGCATCTTTCTAGCTCTACGTATACACATATTCATTCTGTTGTTGACGCATATCCAATTTTTGTTTTAGACATTAATAAGAACTCTTACTTTAATGTAGGAGAATAATAAGGATCATAAGCGTAGCGGAAGGTAAACTCTACTTATAAATAACCCTTTTGTATTTCGAGCCTTACTTCTTTACGCTGTGGTGTGGTGTGGAGAGGTATCTTCGAGATTCTTTACAATAGCTCCACGAAGCTTCGATTCGGGTCACTCAGGGCTTTCTACGAGACAATAGGGGGCGGAGGCGCAGTCGTGACACACCACTCATCTATCCGATTTTATTGGCACGAAGGCTGCATATTTGTTCTGAGAGGCTAGTACCAATTTCAACTTTGTATTGTATTGTATTTATTTATTGCCTCCATGTACATACAGGTAAGTATTTTAGGTGGTAGTTAGTTACAGACTAGGTATACTACATGGACCCTGTCAGGGCGATGAAACATGGTAAGATCTATCTGGTAATTTCATTAGGTATATCTAGCTATCGCATAATTTATCAATCAATTTATAAAATTAGATGTCAATCAATTTATAAAATTAGAGTAAAACTTTAACTCGAGATAAGTAACCAAGTAAGTAAAAAAGTAAAAGTAAGTGGATGTTCCGTAAATGACAAGTTATTTTGGGAAAACGGGGAATTTATCGAATCGGTACTTTTTCTTTTTTAAAAAACCTAAATTGATTACGAGTAAAATGAATCCTTAAAGTTTCCTTGATCAAACGGATGCTTAAAGTTTTGGAGCTATCTTATGCGATACTGTGATTAAGAGACTCGTGCTAACCCTTTGGGGCTTCACGTTCTGATGACACCGATAAAACAGTCTCCGATTTAAAATGCCAAAGTTGAGGGACTTATATTGTGTACCTATTTTAGTTTTGGTTAAAATTATTTGAAAATTCATGCTCTTTAATTTGTCACTTTATTAGAGTGGATAAGATAATTTAATATACCAGTACGCCACCTCTTTCTTTTGCGTTGCATATTTTAGTACTCACTTTCAGCTCTTGATGAACACATCCTCCAAGTTTCAAGTTTAATAGTTTAATCTGTACGTTGTCTGTCAGTCAGCCAGGACCAAGCCTTTTATAAATAGAAGATAGATTATTTATTGCACACCTTAATAAACCATGAAAATAAATAATACTGAAAAATTGGTACATTGGGCAGCCTTATCACTAAGAACGATCTCTTCCAGGCAACCTTGGGATGGACACAAAATATATATTGATTCATTGATCATAAACTTATGTTATTTTCTATAAATTCTGAGACGAAACAATCGCGATCACTCATAAAGGCTCAGGATCATTTATCAGAGGAAATAAATCCACACAACTCCATAAAACAGCATTTTAATGATGATTCGCAGCGGGGTAAAAAACTTGCAAAGAAATTTTTAGACTTAAAACATCCCATATCATATGTAGATGAAACTGAAAATTCTTGGTACTTCAATCATCAAATTGTCTGTACCTACTGAATATTTGAGGTAGTAGTTTTCAAAATGTTAAATGGTGATGTGAATGAAAAACAAACCGCTCATTAAATACAAGTATTAGAACCTCGTAAAATCCAATAAAAAAGTATGCTGAGCCTCTGCAAGTAATTTAAACGAGTATTTCCATTTTAACTAGAAAACTTCACCCTTTGGGAGAAAGTACAAAATCAAGTCTTCACACGTAAGCGCGGCTCAGAAGCGGTAAGCTGCTTTAAATCCTGCCTTTCAGAAAACTTGATTATACTCAAAGTTAAAGGTATTATACTACACTAGCTGACGCCCGCAACTTCGGTAGCATTGTGAATTAATAAAATCCTTTTCAATCGACTTCAAAAAAGGAGGAGGTTATCAATTCCTTTTTATGTTTTTCTTTTAATATTTGTTACCTCAGAACTTGTTTATAAACCGATAAGAAAAAATATTTTATATTTTAAAGGATATATCCAGACTGATCCCATAAAAATTTCATGAAAATCGGTTCAGTACTGTGGTTTTGAAATCCAAATAACTGAAAATAAAGTCGCTGAAGTGAACAAAATTGCGTATTCTGCTTCCCTGTGACTTTTCAGTTGTGTCTACGGTCACTAGAACAGTCCGATTCAAGTGGGTTGTTGTATGTTTTTGTAAAACCTTGATTGCACTTCTTGATGAACATACCCTCCTAGTCATACCCTCCTAGTAGTCTGTCAGCCAGCCAGTCAGTCAGGTCTAAGCCTTTTATACATATATATTGATTGATTGTTAATAAATTGTTTAGAATGTTTTGGAAGCGGATGTAGAATACCTACAGATTTAGAAGGATAGGTAATTAATAAAAAGATAACAAACCTAGCGCTTAGTCCGCCATTTTCAAGTCTCAAACAATTAACAAGAACAAAAACAAGTTGGGCTTCAAACGAGTTTTTAGTCTAACAAAAAACAAATGGAACATTCCGCATGCATTCAAAATTCAAATTGAAACGGTCAAGAATTGGCAGTTGCCGAATGGTGCCGAATCTCATGACCTTCCCACAGCGTTCGTTATACAAGCACGGGGTCGTTGAACCTGGATGCAGATGCGTTCACATGTAGCGTTACAACCTCCCACGTAAGCCGTTACAAGTTACAGGCACAAGCGGGAGAAGAGAATGAGAAATCCCTAAAGTATAAAAGAGCCCTTGCAGAAGACCTTATTTAAAAAGGGCCTATGACATCGATACTGATGTTATTGAACTGGTCTTATCTGGTAAGCAAGTACAAACTACTATTGGAGAGAACTTAGAAAAGAACACATTTGATGATTCGAAGGTCGTGGGTTCAAACCCGGCCGTACACCAAAAAATCTAAAGTTCAAAAAATCTATGTGTGCATTAAAACACGTGCTTTACGGTGAAGGAAAACATCGTGAGGAAACTGGCATGTCATAGAACCCAAAAAGTTCTAAAAACATGTTTCAAGTGCACGAAAGTTTCAAGTGAGCCTTCAAGGCGCACTTGAAATCCTTACACCACACTGGTTAAAGAACTAATGACACGATAAGAAGAAAAAGTTCATAACTTGCACCACCACCTACAAGAAGTCCGCCTACCTACACGAGAGCCTCTCACAAGCCAGTCCGCGGTGATTTGAAAAGTTTTTGTTGGCTTTTAAATTGGGTGCCTCGTTACTTGAACAGCAAGTCACTTTATTTACAATACGATTTAAACCTACGTGGCAGAACTGTAATTCTGTGATTGATAAATTATAGAACTCTGGATTGTATTTGGAACATAATAATGTTCCAGAAACGTACGGACAAAAACGGACAAGTTTAATTTTTTATATTAATCTAGACATAGACATTTATTTGCTTCAATGTGTTTCATAAACTATGATGTTTACACAAATTGATAGCTCAGCACATTCTCCTTCCTGGAATGCAAATATATTAAGCTAAATTTCTTATGTATCTTACCATTAGTTTTCGTATAAAAGTAATAAGAAGGGGTTATTACTTTTATACGAAATATAATGGTTTTATAGCTCAGAGAACACCCTAAAGACAATTTTTATTTTCCATCCGATCATCTTGTTCAATTCTTGGAACTGGAAAATTATTCGCTCATTGATTGCTTTTAAGACTTTTGCGAGACTAATGACAACTTGCACTAATCTATCAAAATTCCTAAGCAATAACTTTAATCGTAAGGAATATCTTAAATAATTGCGTAGCGAGTGAAATAAGTGCTTAAGAACTTTCATATTTTAGTGCATTTGATTGTTTGAAAGTGTATAATGACGTGCTCTACCGTCCACATTAGAGATCTTCTTAGTTTATGTATCCATCCACCCCTGTACGAATGACAATGTTTTTAAAAAGTTTCAATTTAATTGCTGTAAGATTTTTACTTTAATGTTTTAGCGGCTTAAGGGATATGTCAGGCTCACCGCCAATTAATAAAGATAACTATGCTCAGGGCTATTTGCAAGGAGTAAAATTTCTAGATTGGAACAGACTTCAATTAATCAGTTAATTTATTTGAAGAACAAAATAAGGCTGAAAAAGAAGAAAGAACAAAGGTCACGAGGGTCAAACCACGAAGGGAACAAATTATTTTTTTTGTGTTGATCTTCATAAGCTCTCCATCATGAAAAGGTTACAAAAAGGTTTAATGTTTGCAGAGCTGATTGCTTCCTCCAAATTGATATCCATTTCCGTTGGAACCCAGTGGGAGATTTCGTTATTATGTTTCTGAAGGATGACGGTTTGGGTCCCAAACCTCAGCTTCCCACACTAATCACATCACATCAGCTACACTAACATCACAAATGGGAAGGTTTGCGAGGATTAATGGATGGGTGGATGTTAGTTACTCAATTAAGTATAAACTCCTGAACTTGATGGGTCAAATGTGCTGAAAGGTATATATGTAGTTCAGAATCTTAAAAAGACTTGATAATTATATTGTGCATTTGTGAAGCAGCTTCTTCTTCTTATCGTGTCACTAGTTCCTTCGAACCAGTGTGGCGAAAGGATTTCAAGTGCCCCTCGAAGAGCACCGAAGATGGATGAGAAGAGCCGAAGATTGGGCTCAGTGGCGCGCCTTAGAAGAGACCTATGTCCCAGCAGTGGACTGCTATAGGTTGATGATGATGTTTGTGATGCCAGTAGACAGCTGCTAAATGAAAATGTAATTCGAGAGAATACAGTACCTCGTGTTGAGTAGAATAATAATAGTTGATGACTACCGTTCTCAAAGATGTAGCTAACGTGTTAATTGAGTATGAAAGAATGTTAAAAGCCATGACATTTCTATAGAGGTAGGTATCATACCATGATTGATTGATTATCCGGTAAATGATGTCTGACCACACTAAAAAATTGTACATACTGCATTAAGCACCTTTTCTTCTAGTCTTACCTATTAATTATGTTGAAGGTATTTTAGTTTTCTTACATAAAATATATTTTGATTAACATAAGACCATAGAGAATAAGAGAGGACTATTCTAACACAGGTTTATTAAACTTAACCGAAGATCCTCCAAACCTTATAAATATTTTTTTTGTAAAATTTGAATAAAATATTTTTGATTCGAAAAAGTAACTCTTCTCAAAAAAGTAAGAAAAATAATTTTATCACATAGATATTTTCTAACCTAATACAGAAAGATGTTCTATTTTAGCACATAACTTGAAATAGTAAAACTGTGTGTGGCAAAGCATTTTCTTTCTATTTAAGGGTAATCCTCAAATCCGAATTCCATACAAAATGTTTCAGACAAATACTCAAAAAGTACGCCGTATTATAGTAATTTCTTCACACTATTTGTTTTCCATGTTTTTTGATTTCGTGAACAAAAAAAGTGAAAGGTTTCATACTTTAATTTAGATTTTATACGTGTTTTTAAGTTAGTAGGGTTAATTTTAAAACACGTATAAAATCTAAATTAAAGTATGAAACCTTTCACTTTTTTTGTTTGTATGGAATTCAGATTTGAGGATGCCCCTTAACTACGTATTTCTTAACAATCCGTTCAAGAGTTTCGGCGTTTCAGAGTTCAAAAAATATTTATCATTAATTTAAAAAATCTTTTGCATTAATTAGTGTAAGGTAATTATTACAGTCAAGTAATGAAGGTTTCATTACCGATGGCTCACATAGGCCGCTGAACTGAACTGATATTGATGGCGTTTCGGTTCACATCAGTTGCTCGTCATTAGTTGAAGTCCAATTAACTGGGATGAAGGTATGTTCAATTAACAATGGATCTGCCCTTAAAATCTCATTTAAAAACGGGGTTACATTGGGTACGTCGCTTAGTTCCAAATTCAAATTTAAACTGAAAGGTAATCTATTATAATATATCCTTGCAATGGAATAATATGGTATGTCCTAATATATAAGGATATAATGTTATAAATATTCTTAAATTCAAGAGAATAGTCTCCACTTATTCCCTGTTTATTTGATATTGATTAGTGAACACGCATCGGTATTTAGTATCGTTGCGTAGGCAGGTGAGTTATAAGCGTATATAGTCTTCATCGATGTTTGCTTATAATAGGCATAAACGAGCACGTATAGATATACTTCTACTCTTTGCACAGCGAATGCAAATGCAGCATCGTTCGAGCTTATCTCTCGAATGCGAACTGGCTCTCCCGGGGTGCGTGCGCGCCGCCTCAATAACGAGCTTGGAAAGTTTAAACAGATCGTGTTCATCCTGTTGCTAGGGAATGATGTGAAACGATGAAGTCCAAGTAGATTGGGCCACTATAGCTATTTTATCAGTAGGAATCTATGTGCGTACGCAGTAACTAGACACTTTTCTAAAAGTGTCTGTTCTACGGCGACTTCCTCGCTCTTCCCACGACTTATGACATGATTTAAAAACAAGAAATCACTCTTTTGTATTAAAACTGTCACAAGCATGAACATTTTTAAAAATGTCACTCCTACATAGCCTTTTTCCTCTCCTTGGCATGAAAAATAATACAAGAAACCGATAGGAGCGCTTTGCATTCTTCGAGACCTCATTTCTCAAATAATTTCCACCTCCTTCATGTCGATAAAGCATCTACAATGAGTAAAAACGACTCGACAGGCTCTTAATGATTTCTCGAAAGCTTGGACTCAAAGCTCGCGCCTCGCCACGTGTCGCACGTAAGCTCGGAATAGCTGATTAGTGGTTAAGATAGGCGTAATAGCTTTTTGAGTGGATTGTAAGAGCTCAAATTAAATTGTAGATATTCATTTTCAGTATACCCCAGGATAATTTTATTTGAGAATTAAACACGATGCAATTTATCGTCATAAAAATGATTATTATGTTTATTGCACGCAACAAAATGATGCCATTTTAACGTAGGTAAACCTCATTCATAAATGGCTTCTAGGCAGCTTAATTTTTTTTAAACATGCCGTGATCATGCCTTTCATAGAGAAACCAGTAAACTTGACTTGGCTTGAAAGCTTGATTTTAGTAAATCTGTTTTCTAGAAGATTTATTTACATAAAATGTCGTTTTACCCTATCCACTTCGATTACCACAATTTATATTTCGAAAGACACGATTGAGTACTTTGTCAAATAATGTCCAATACCTTACACGGTTACGAAGCAAGATTAATTATTTCAACGCGAGAACTAATAGGGTATCAGGTTCATAATAAATGACGTCAACGTGAGCTGGATTACTCGAGCTTCCCGTGCAGTATCGATATTAAATTCATTCTCCATTCCAAGCCATGTATCTTATAAGGGCTATGCACGCAAGATCTGTCATTTGCGATTCTGGATAGCACCAATATTACGAGTACCTTTTGTAAGACACGCTATGATTGTGTTACTATCTTATTAAAAGTTTTTGGAAATGTTGGCAAGTAAAGCGTACTATAGTATAAATGAATATCTTTGAAACATATAATTGAAATTATTTAAACAGACATCTTTATTTAGTATTAATTTAATATGTTTAGGAAAATACATTTATTTTTGCATGCCCCTGTGGTAGAAATAAGCTGGCAATACCATTTTTAGTTATAAGATCATTGTATGTACCCTTATTTGACGCAAATAAAGATTGATTTAATTTAATTTGATTTGATTTATCTTTTAACAAACTAAATTAAAAAGTTAGGTATATAAGTCAAGCGTGGGTAAGTTTGTTTTGGTACCAACATACATTATAGAATTTATATCTATTTTGTGGTATTTTTCTTACTATTTTCAGCCACATTAAGTTAATAAGTAAGAAATTGAATAATATTCCTGATACTCATCAACCACTCAGATCACTCAAATAACGATTTTTTATAAGTGCACCCACCCCAAAGGTCTGCAAAAGAAATAATTTGGTACTTTTAAAATTTAACCGCAGGGCCTGTTGAAACATCAAAATTACACATTTTAAATACCCTAGGATCTCTTTAAGTGCTCCCAGTTCTGAGAGTGACTTACAATATTCAGCTTGTCTAGTCTAAACAAGCAACGAAGTCAGTCATTTGAAGTACGTTCCGGAACAGTTGGTTCATTGTTGTTGGGTCCCACGAGTTCAAGCGCCAATTTGGAGTCGAATTTCGGTGCATTGTTTTAAAAATGTTGTTGAAAAGAACATTGTAGAGTTCAATTACTGATTTTAAGATTTGTTTCGATGGCAGAGCAAAAGGAAAATGTGGTAAGAGTTGGGTCTACAAAATATTTTTTTTTTCTGTGTTACTACAGTTTCGATGGTAGAGCGAGGGAAAATGTGGTAAGAGTGGGTTTGTATGTAATTTTGTGCTATTACGAGAGTGTTGCTCAGACAAAAGTTAAGTTGGTAATAAAAGTTGGTAGTTGAAGATTAATATGACTCTACAAGTCTACTTACGTACTTGTTTTCTACTATTTTATATTATCAGGCTGTACCTTGCATGGGAAGGGCCCATATCAAATAAAAAATAGGTAGACAACACATCCAGACAAATTTTAACCATTTCGGATCAATTGAGTTCATACATGGAAATCGAAATTGAAGGGCTGCTATTTGGATGATTAATGATTTCACTGATGTACTACGGTACCCTAAAATACCAAATCTTGCGCACCGTCCAAAACAAGCAAGTGTAGCGAGTCGAATTGTAACGCCAAGAACTACTCCCGTGACCGTACACCACACCGCCCGCGCTAACAAACCTTCGCCCAATTCCTTCACGCAGAACCAATCTTTATTCCTAAGCAGTTCAAGGCTAATACCGCCTGCGCCGAACAAACACAATCGACATTGTTCTCGCGATTGTATTCCTAGATAACCATAGTTATAGGCCGTGTAATAACAACGAATATATTAACAGAATTAGGGATTCCCATTTCTTAATTATATCTACCTCCCATTCGACATGACACGGATAGTCATGTGGTATGTGCCTTGGACTGCTATTTCGGTGTCGCGGGTTCGATTCCCGCTTCAAGACACACATTTGTGTGATGAACATCGATATTTGTCCTATGTCTGGGATTTTTCTATGTACTTTATGTACCTATGTATTTACAAAAAAGAAGTATTTAAGGTATTGTATCAGTTATACCTAGTTGTCATAGTACAAGCTCTGATTAGTTTGGGCATAAGGTTTGGGGCTAGAGAGCGATGTGTAAAATGTCCAAAATATTTATTTATTTAATCTTCTTCTTAGTGATTCTTTCCGGGACTATCATATAATATAATTATGTATATATCATAGAATATCATATAGTCCTGGAAAAATAGGTGGCCTACCATTAAAATTGTAGGCATAAGTGTTTCAAATACAAAACGATTCGATAGATAGGTGAAGTTCTACGAGACTTTTTTCTGATAAACATGTTTGGTCAACCGTAGCTGTATTTAAATTGTAGAAGTTGATTGCTTGGTTTTATAGATCAATCAGTAGGTAAATATATTATGATGTCGAGCTATAACTTCTGATGATGAGGAGTGCTCATAAAATTATAATGGTTTCAGTTCCTTTCACACGCACCTTGGCATCTCGAAACTAGCATAAAACTACACATGCTATACTTTAGAACCGTAGCTCTGCTAGTCTCTCTTTCAAATACCTTTTTTTGAGACACAGACTAAATTAGATAGGTTTGAATGTTTCGAGGATTGATCTAGTCACGCTTTAATTATTTTGAACTTTCTTTAATAGAATTTATGAAACTGCAATAAAGTTTTATCTCTCGTTAGAATATATTTGTCATGTACATGTCCTGTAAGTACCAGAAGCTACTAACTCTATGATTTAATTTAATTTCTTCACTTAATTATTTTATGTGAACTAGTTACTAGACGAGACTTTGTTTAAGCGTCCGGTCGAAGCGACGCGTGATTAGAGGGCTGGCAGCTATCTCGGCCAAAGAATAGGCCTTGCAATACAAAGAGGCAATACACCCAGTATCCTCGTCACGCTGCCATCAGGTATCGAGTTGGAGCACTTGAGTTACCTATAGATCGTTTGCAACGGTCTATGCATGGCCGAATTGTTTTCTATTGTAAATTTTGTAATATATATTGCAGTAGTTAGTTTATGCTGTTTAAAACTAGACGGATAAGGCTTTTTCAAAACCCGGACATCGCGTTTCAACATCACGCGCATAATATTCCCAAAGTTGTCGGTGACGTCATCCATTCCTAAGGTCAAACATCAGCTGAATCATTGACCTATGCGTTGCAGCTCTCACTGATGAATAATCTGTGCCTGAAGTCACGGACCACCACTGCACAGTATGGATATAGCCTTTGTCAAGCAGTATATACACTCTTGTTCTAACTATAGGTAGTGGAAGCCCTCGTTTTGCAGCTCGGTTACCTTTCATAGAGACCCATTGTCGAAAAATCTATTTGAGTTTTGTACCACCGCAACCTCTTTTCTTTTTTCATAAATATTCTTACCGGGTTACTCAAGCATACTTGTAGGCAAAATGTGTACATAACATCCATTATTCCGCATCAATAAGTTTTTCAGTCGAGTTGAAAGCCAATGAAGTGGCTATTTTCTAAATAGCCAGTAAGT
This sequence comes from Lobophora halterata, assembly GCA_932526365.1. Classification (NCBI taxonomy): domain Eukaryota; kingdom Metazoa; phylum Arthropoda; class Insecta; order Lepidoptera; family Geometridae; genus Lobophora; species Lobophora halterata. Next base: position 11,382,053 of record OW052002.1, read on the forward strand.
AGGTACTGTTAAACACTTATTCTGTAACCAAGGCCACGGCAGCCGTTACACAAAGACGCCGGTAACAATTTTGTCAGTCTGAGACTGAGTCGGATTTGGATAATAATACTGGTCTGGCTGAGAATGTGGGCTGCGGTTTAGCCTTATTTATTTATGATCGGGAGAAATAATGAGAAGCAATTTACCAGCCATGAGGAAGTACTGTAATTTTCGCATCGTGTCGTGATCTGTACAAGACGTGTGGGTTTATGGTCTCATTCTGATTTATTTGCAGTCTTATATGCAAATGTTTAGGTTCCCTTTGAGAAAAAGAAAAGGGTTTCGCAAATCTAGGATGGTTATAATTCCTTTCAAAGTTGTGCCTGAGAAAAGTTCTAGGTTTGTTAGAAAAGAAATGTAAAAATAAACGTGTCTGAATATTTGCATTCTCTATTGATTGTTTAAGAGCTAGAACGAACCACACAATAGTCCCGCGGTATTCCAAAGTCCCGGGTTCCCGACATTCCGCGAATTTTCTGCAAAAAGCAAAACCCTGTCGCTAATACCAATGAGTGAACACTACAACTTTATAGGCATACCACATGCCTTTGTTATAGAATTCGACACGAAAACCGATTGGTCTCGGCCGAAATACGAAGCCCACAGTCAAAATAAAGTGTATCTACAAAAAAACTTGACCTTCTTAAGATTCGTGGAGAATCAAAGATTATAGCTGACAACAAAGCTCTTCAGTTTGTTATTATATTATCAAGATAAGGCACGAAAATGGGCCAGATGTGAAGTTTGCCGTTCCCTGTATCCTTAAAATATAAAGCAGCAGTAATTATTACTCGTGATACAACAGTCGCGTTTTTGGAAATGAAGTAGAGCTTTTATATGATTTTCAGCCAGCCATGAGAGGGGGAGCTTCGTCTAGGGAAATCTGCAGCTAAAGGAGAAAGTAGGGCCAAGTCCGTGGGGAACGAACGTAGCAATTAGGTACTTATCTAATGAATACCTATAGCACATAAAGTTGTTTGGAATTACGAGTTAAATGGACTTTTAGTACACAGAGGTGAAACAGTCATTTTACGATACTATGTTTCTTCAAACTTGTGATGGCGATGACTTTGATAGTTTATGAATTAATAGTTTTGCTGCGGGTGGAATTTAGTCTGATATGAATGCCTTGGGTAGGTACTGAAAAAAATCTACTTATTGTGTCACTAGTTCTTTCGAACCAGTGAGTTGAAAGAATTTCAAGTGCGCCTCGAAGAGGCTCCTTTCGTGCACTTGACACCGTTTTCGTTTTTTTAGGTTCTACGACATGTCGGTTTCTTTACGATGTTTTCCTTCACCATAAAGCACATGTTTTTAATGCACCCAGATTTTTGAACAGAAAAATCCATTGGTGTACGACCGGATTCAAACCCACGACAATTGGATCGAGACCTTCCACTCGTCCAACACGGCTTACTGAAGAAATAAATCGTGTTATTTTAGTAACTCACTCGCTTAACTGGTGGGTCTAGTCTAGTGCCATACTAACTAGTTTTATGCAAAGTGATTATATTAAGAATAGGGAAATGCTAAGGTAAAGTGTTAATTGGTTTAGCTTACTGGTATTTATTGCTCGCTAGACTTGCTACACCGGACCGTTTCGCCCACAACTTGCTATATTTAGCGTGCACTAAATTGCTAAAACAATTAATTTAAACTAAAACATAATGGAAATGTAACAGAAACGTGTCTTTATAAATTACTGACAAAGCTAAATAAAGCAGCCATTTATCTTATCTAGGAAATTAGATCTTAGTTTTAAACGTGTATAATTATGTAAATAAATTATATATAAATAAGTAGGTACTTTATTTAGTTAGATAATTAAAAAAATATTGTACAACTGAAAAGTCACCGGGAAGCAAAATACGCAATTTCGTTTTCTTCGACGACATATTTTTTTCAGATATTTTGATTTAAAAACTAAACCGATTTTGATGAAATTTCTATGGGACTAATCTGAAAGCATATCCTGGCTAACAAAAAAAAAAATCAAATCGGTTTATGAACAACACAGTTCTTAGGTAACAAACAAAAAAAAACCACCAAATTCAGATCCTTCTCATTATTATTTTTAAGTCCGTTGAAAAGTTTTTGGGGTTACACACACGTGTTCGTCTCATCTCGTCTCGTGTGAATCAGCCTGGTTTTGGTGAAGTTTTCAAAACTGTAAGTAGGTACAAATAATGTATCCTGTACCATTATGATCAGCATAGAAAGCTGCAGTGAGTCACCGGAGCGCGGGATGCCTATCTCTAGCGTAGTTAGGCTAGATAAGCTGTAGACAGCGCCTTTCTACAATGTCTCCATCTTGGTCAGTTTAGGCTAAATCTAGCCAAATTTATTAGCTAGTTTTTTTTTATACATTTATTCAAAACTATAATTATAGGGGTCTTTCAGAAATTCCTGCAAACTGAGCTGTCTACTGACTTGCAGCCATCTTTGACATCCAGTGACTCTACTCTCACATCAGTATGTGCTTTTCTGGCTTAAGGTCAGAAAATTAAGGCCGTGAACCTTAATTTTCTGACCTTTCCGCCGAGATGGTTAATATCAAAACTAAAAATATCAATATTATTATATTATTTTCAGGCAACAACATACAATTTAAAGTAGGTAATAGGCCTATACATAGATAAATACCCTACTAACATATATTTTTTTTAATCCATTAATTTTTATTGCAAAATAAGTAGGTATATTAAGACAAAACTTATGGCTATGGTACCCTGTCAATTACTGGCTGACGCCCGTAACTTTATTTACATTGTGAATTATTAGCAAAACTATTTTCTTAGTACGTGCCTTGTCTACACCCTTCGAATTTCAAGTCTTAATAAATTAATATGGCTGAATAAATTCAGCGGCTTAGCCTGTGCGTTGTTTGTCAGTTAGCCAGTCAGTCAGGACCAAACCTTTTATAAATATTGATGATGATGATTGTAAAAATATTTAAAAAAAACGTTGAATCTCAAAAACTTTGTAACATCGTCGTCATCAAAATCAATATAGCAGTCCATTGCTTATATGGCTCTACCAAGCTTGCCACAGCTAAATTACACTTTATCACGTCAGTGCAAGCTCTTTTTTCATCTTATGTCTTTTATTTTAAAGAAACCAGTTGGTAACACTATTCTAAATGCTAAACCTAGAAAGTGTCTACCCACTTGAATAATTTTGCAGTAATTAGGTACCTCAGTATGTTGTAGGTTATCTCTGAGACATCCGCAATGATACTCATAGTTCTAGGGTGGTATTTGGTTTTCAACCGACCTTAAAAAAAAGAAGGAGGTTCTCAATTCGGTCATTTTTTTATGTTTTTTTTTGTTATCTCAGAACTTTGTTATAATATAACATAGTAAAATTCATAGCTATTTGAAAATCTCAAACTGAGAAAATGCCAATCTGGATGCCCAATTGCACTCAGTGTTCTGCAAATGATATTAAGTCGATATTAGTCAATCATTTATTTGCTTTATATGTTACATAATAGTCAGAAATAAACATACACACCCATACACAAACATACAGGGTGGGCCATGAATTAGTTAACATTTAAAAAATATATAAAAAAAACACATGAGTTAAAAAAAAAAATGTAAACAAAAGATAGCCAATAGATGAGAATTTACTTTGTAAAAGTGATCACACATCTTGACTTCGGATTCTGCGGATTCTGCGCAGGAAATCAGATTTAAATGTTAACTAATTCATGGCCCACCCTGTACATACACACAACAAAGTGAACTTTAAAAACAGAGTGAATAAGTAACAGGTAACCAAATATCCCATCCATCTATCTTATTTCACAAAGAATAGCTGTTTTTGTATGTAGGTAGACTTATATGACCATTTAATTTAATAAATTGTAGGGTTATCAAAATTAAAAAATCAAAGAAACTCATAATTAATTGATTATTTATGATATATTAAAACAACCCTCCATAATTATGTACTCGTACACCTGAACGACAGGAACAAAGTTCCTTGTATTTTTTTAAGCTTCAGATAAAATTATATTTCAGGTTAGTATTCTAAAAATAAAATTTTGATAAATTCCTTACGTATGTACATTATATTCCATGTATTATATAGGTATAACTAGGCCGAAGCGATTTTTTTAAAATAATGCTAATTAAAATACATTTAAATAATTACATTTTTAGGTGTAATCATTATGTATGTGTTTAACTAAATTTAAGGCTTGCTTAACCCTTAACTGCTCGCATGGGGTCAACTCATCTTAATGCGTTACAAAATTATCCTATGGTCGGTCGGAACTTATTAAACTTTCCGCTACGAATTGCATTTTCTGGTGACACCCCTACAACATCGAGCTAAACCGGCCGGTCTTTTAAAATCCAGTCAGAACACAATGGTCTATCTATTACTGAGAGTGGGCGGCAGATCTATTTTAAGAACACCATGCCATGAAACTCGCTTCGCAGGCTTCTACGATCATCCAACGTACGTACATATTATTGGAGATTCATATTTTTGTTTGCGTCCCTTCAAGGTGCAACACAAGTTTTATAAGTTGAAACAATATAAAGTTTATGAGGGAGGATTGATAGATTGATTGTTCCTCAATCCCGTAAAATCAACTAAATCGATTTGCCTGAAATTTAGTAAGTACGTTTTTTTATGTGGTAAGATATCCCGCCTGCTCGAGACCGGAACAGTGCTACTGAGTTTTAGTTTGTACGTAAGTGAAAAGAACATTAGTTTTAACCTCGAAACCACACAGGGAAAGACACGGGAAACTGCCAGTTAAGTATAATTCTTCTATGTGCGCTCCATATTTAAAAAGGTGTATGAAACATAAGCGCAAAAAAAAACTTGAATGTAGAGTTATTTCAGCTTAGATATACGTTCCAAGATGACATTTTATAATATCTAAGAGCTGAAGTCGTACTCGTAAGATATGAAACAGGTTTCGAGTCGTCGACCCTGCTTGATTGAGATCACTTATACATTTTATATTACGATAGGTACATGGGTGTCTCGGACCAGATAAGAAGTTGTAGTTTTACAGCTAGAACGTTCTACTTTCTAAGTAATGAGTACTTGAAGAAAGTCTGAAAGGACAAAGAGAATGAGCAATCTATGCCATTGATTTCTAAATAGCGCAACGAATAATGCCTTTGTGCAAAATACAAGTGAATGCGATGATGAAAGGCGTGGTGCCAAAGGCTTTATAGCGAGGACGTAACATACGCGGCGTGACCGACGTAACACGTGGATTGACGGACGTAACACGCAGCGTGACGGACGCAACACAAGCGGCGCGGTTGAGCGGATTCAAAAGCTACTAGAAAAAGCAGAGGATGTCACAAGTGTATTAGTGAAAGATATACGGACCACTTTAATAAAAAAAAATGTTTACTACACCTAAGGGTGCACCAAAGAAGACATTGGAGGTAGTTCCTATTTATGAATAACGGTGTTTCTATAGAACACCAAGATAGGCAGTATCAAATCAAGATGGAGTCATAAAACAGGGCCAAAAGTTCAGACTTCGTCAAATCAGCCCCAAAATATATAACAATATTTTAAGCGATACTCGGAGCTTGTCCAACAGAAAAACGAGTGGATAGCAAGGGCTTAGATATATCTTTGTCTTGGTTCACGAGTAAATACTATAAAAGGTATTTTATCTCATTAAAAGAAGACAAACCAACCGACAAAAGAGGAAGGCGGGTGCACTATTGAAATCCAACGATATGGGCAGATAACCTCGCACACCTCTGGAGTTAAAGAGATAAGGCACGGAGCTTGCTAATTGTAACTTAGTAATGAACCATTGGCAACGTATAGATAAAAGTAAATTGAATTTGAACTAACAATTGTCTAATTAGACAGTAAATTTCAACGGTCTGAATCTGGACCGTTTAGATCTTCCTTGCGAGCAAAGTTTCTTAGAAACTTTGACAGTTTAGTGCAAGTGTAGAATGTCTAATAGTGAAGATTTTAATAATAACCTTATATAATATTGTACTCAAACGAATATAAAAAAGTTCAGGGATTTTAAAAATCAAGTTAAAAAAAAAAAAAAAAAAATCAAGGGGATTTAGCACCCCACTTTCAAAATCACCTTAATTTAAAATCAATGAGAAAAATCAAGGGGATTTTAAGACAAACCCGTATTTTAGGCTATGATACCCTGTATGTACTGATACGTGCAATACATTGATATACCATTCCTAGGTGTACGAGTAAGTGTCCTTACCGCCCACAAGGGAGCCTTTGACAAAGCTTGTACAGGTATTATGAACTCACGTACTATATGATGACTAGCAGAACTAGCAAGACTACGGACTTGCTGGTATGTACAAGGAAAGCAAAGAAATTATGCTTGCGTGGGTGTTGTAAATTTCGAAACGTTTAATTCTATAAAAAATAGAAAAATCGACTGCTAAGAAAGGTTTTTGTTATAATAATTTTATTATCTAACACAACAAAGAGGCCCTCTTGTATACCGCATTTGTAAAAACACTGGGTTTTTGTAACATTAAAATTACAAAATGAAAGTTTCCAGCTGCCATCTTGGATTCTTCAACGTTTATATACAGCCTTTATCATTATTGTAATGAAAACAAAACTAGAAAACTCAAATATCACCTTTTTTTGCTTTCCTTCTCGAAGTCGGATAATGAATAAACTTCGATATTATTCAAATATTTCTAATATATTTATGGATCTACGAGGAAATGGCCTGGAAGTTATACAGTTGGGGTTTGCGCTCGTGTTTAATTCTTTGCAGCTCGTGTACGCGCGATAAGTCGCGAGAGACGCCTAATGCTACTGGCACTCGATAGTAAAAGCCGAGCGTAAACGCCGTTATACGTGCGTTAGGCTTATGGCTTTTAGTTTCGCGAGTGGCAATCTGCCCGCACGCGACAAAAATACGCTAGTCTGAAACCGCAATATACAGGGTGTTTTTTTGAGAAGGCCAAGTTGAAACCACGATAATCATGCCTTCGATTTATAAGAAAACAATAACTGCATATTTAGTTTTTTTTAATCTTTTACTTTTGGCGGAACTTGACCCGAATGATTTTTAAAGGCCATACAACCACCCTGTATATAGATACTATGTTTAATAAGTAACTTAAAGCATTAAACTGTTACTCGTAATATCGATAAAGAGTGAACCACTCATTGCCTCTAGACCACCTTGCAAGACTGTTTTCCACGAATTCCTCATAGATTGACGACCTTTCAAAAACGGTAATTCAATTTGAATAAAACTTGAATATTCACTATTATCTCATGTCGATGGAACCCACTTCCCACGCTAATTACAGCTATTGTTCATAATCTGTGCGCTTCGATCAGAGGGTACGCCGCGAACCGTGTTAATTGAATCCTTATCCGGATCAATGCCACAGAAGATGGAACATTTTGTACCTACTCCTAATATGATTATGACTTTAATACAAACTAAGTGCTCTAGTCTAGCTAGCTTTGCCTATTATACTGATACACATACATATATATATATATATATATACAGACGTACTACATTGCATCGGAATAAAAGGTAGGCTTACGTAAGAATTTACATAATGAATTTGTTATTACTTAATTTATTTATTTCTTCCATATTTCATTTTTGTACAATCAATAACACATTGTGTAATTATTATAAAACAAATATCAAATTAAATACATTTGACAATAGTTAAACAATATAAATCGACAATTGATCAAATATCCAATGTAGTTGTAGGGGGCAATATGTATATGTGAATCGACAATTGATCAAATGTCCAAGCTTTTTGGGATTTTGTAACGATGTAATTTATTATTTACTTACGTACTCAAGAATTTACTTTTTCAATTAAGGGGGCGCAGTCCTGTCAAAAAGGCATATAGGGTTGTCCCAAACCGCGCGCGAAGTAATTCGTGCGGACTCAGCTGCCGCGAACTCTGAATGACCCCGCCAGGAATTACAGTACAGAAATAAACAGTAGGATAATTTTATTTTACTTTAGAAATGCATATGTTATATGATCAAACTTTGTTTATAGTAGTGATAAATTAGAATTTTGTTTGAATTTATAGGCTGGTTTTTTGAGAGGGGCGATGATGGCCAAGTCTGAAACCTTTTTTTTCTTTCTTCATATTAAATTCAATTACTTTTTTATATTTTAATTTACTTATTCTAAAAAATTGTGTAAAAATTTATCGAAATAAGTAAAATGTGAAATCACCTCACTTAAATCCATAAAACAAAAAATAAATGCACATTTGAAACTGACCACCATCTTGAATTTCAAATATAACACACAATTCTTAATTATCATTCCTTTATTAGTCAAAAACGACTCCCATGAGCAAAAATTAAAAAAAAAATGGTCCATCATGCTGGATTTCAAATCCGACACAAAATATTCAACTCGTATAATAGTCAAAAACGATACCCCTAAAATAAATTACAAAAAAGAAAACAATTGGTCGCCATCTTGGATTTAAAATCTGAAACATAATTATTAATCCTCAACCCCTAATCAGTCAAAATCGACATTGATGATAATTATTTGAAAAAAATAAATTATCCGCCTTCTTGGATTTGAATGTTGACATCAAAATCTAAATCTTTAACCCTGAATTAGTTGAAAAATATACCCATAACTGTCAGGTACTTGTCTCGCTACGCTCGGGTGGGGAGCTCGCTTTACTGCAAAGCAGCTTTTGAGCAAAGCGAGCTCATCTCGATGTGACCCGCAAGCAGCAAACGGACAACCTTCGCTTCGCTCAAGTTGTTGCCTCGCTGCGATCAGTGCTGTGTTCAGCTGATGACACAAATTATTTTTACTGATTTTAGGAATTTGTAAATTCAGTGATTTGTGACATTAGGACAATTTTACATCACAGAAATATGTTTTTTTTATGTTTTGAACTCCCATATCTCCGCCATTTTGAAAAAAATCCAGAAACAAATTCGACAAAAAATTATATTCAGTTACCGAACTTGCTTACAAAATTTCACGAGAATCTGTTGAGAAATGCGACCTGTACCCTTAGTACGAGTTTTGATAGTTTTCGAAAACTTTTTTTTTTTTTTTATATATAATAATAGTCAAGCGTTTGACCACCACCTCACCTGATGAAAAGTGCACGCTTGGCTAAAAGAAACTGATTCACTCTAGACTTGAAGACACTAAGATTGTAGCAGTTTGGAAAAACAGACGCCGGTAAGGAATTCCATTCTTACTCGTAATTATAATAAAGGTCGATCCAAAACGTTTTGTTCGAGTCGGTGGAATGTTGACTAGGTACGGGTGGTATGTTCCTGTACGCCTGTTTGTCCTATGGTAGAAGGGGGAGGAAGGAATCAGGTCGTGTAGCTCCTGAGCGCACTAACCGAAATGAATCCTATAAAAGACCGATAGTCTGGCCACTCGGCGTCTGTGTTCGAGACTCTGTAAATTCGCTTTCACGAGGGAGTCATCGCCTATCAGTCTGGCAGCTCGTTGGTCAATTGAATCCAGGGCGTCAGTTTATGCAGTTTCGTTTCCTTCCATACATTTGCTTACAGCGCCCCTAGCGAAAACTTTCATTAACCAAAATCGGCAGTATGAGTTGGATCGAAACATAGTATTCGAATACCAAAAGAGTTTTCGAGCTGTTTATGGCACTTTGGCAGTACGAGTTCTAACTTTGACAAGTCAGCGGTAGTAAACTAGGACGTTTACGAAAACTTTTGTAGTATTCGCACTCACTAGATAAAATTTGGTGAGAGCTATGCGAACAAGCTAGTATTTGTAAATATTTGTAAATCCTGCCACATTTTATTGCTCTCAGCCTGACATGAGGGCCTTCGGCCGGTTTATTTAAGTCACCATTTCTAAAATTATGGATGGGTAGGGTAATTATAAAAATTTCGAGACACATCTTGTAGACTTTTTTCCAGATAGAGAAATTATTACCACTCTATGAAATCTATCCATAATATTAAATTGTGATGGACTCATTTTTCCTTTTAAAAAACGATGCCTCCATAAAAAAAAAAAAAAAACGTATGACAAGGCAGTATGGTCATATGACTTTAGCCAACACTATGCGTAAATTAAAAAAAAAACAAAACGTGGTACAAAGCGCCAAACGTAAAGGATATGTTCGTCTCTTTCTTTTGCCGACGTGTAAAAGAGTTAGAAGTATATACCATGAAGTTCGTTCAATCGAGCTAGTCGATGGTTGATATTGTGTAAACTTAATACGAAAAATTTTGCCCGTACTGCCGATTACAACGTAAACTATTCGTTTGAGTGAGCTCACCAAAACTATTGAGTTTTGGAAACTATCAAACTCGTACTAAGGGTACTGAAGAGGAAGGAGAACAGCCGCCGACAGACGCCGCCCGGACAGTGGCTTGTGGCCGCCCGGACAGACATGCACAAGCATATTTGGCCAACCTGAAGAAGAGACCTTCGGCTTTCGCTTCGCGCTTGTTCGGTCAGTTAATAATACTACTATAAACTACTATAGGTATATGCAGCTTTATATAAAGCTACAGCTAAAGCCAACTAAAAATTATGTACGTACTATAAGTACATAATTCTACAAAAAATATTTCTTGTAGGTATCTTGTACCCGATACAAGCATACTCTCTCTACATCTGTGTGTGGTGTTTTAAAAGAATCTGCAGGTGGTAGATTCATTACTGTGGTGGCGTCCATGTCAGTTTCCTGAAGCTGCCCCATTGACTTGTAACGATCTTCAGTATCTAGGCATACTGATTTTCATAAACTATGGCACTATGACAGAGAATGACAGACTTCACAAACTAAATAATATCGTGCATAATTTAATTTGTGATATCTGTCATCGCGGGAAAACTGACACAGGTCCGGCCTCCGTAAGCGCCAGCGCGCGACTGAGCGAGCCTGCCCAGCCGCCGCGCTCGTGAATTTGTAGTTATTTAAACTTAGTAACTCAAAAATATAAAAAACTCAAAAATGCGGCCTTAGTGTGACTGCGCCCCCTTAAGTAACACACAGTTCCAGACATTATATAAATCAAATAATTTGATCATTCCAGAATCTCACATATTGATTAGTTCCGATACTGAATTGATAAAACATATTTCACTTAGTTCAAGTTTTACATACAGCCTGTGCAGAAATTCATAAAAGTAAAGTTTAATAAAAATTCACATTGATTAAAGACTCTCTCGAATATGTAATAGAGCCTACAGTTTAATGAACAACAACAGATTATACTGAAGTTATTACGCGCCGTAACTCATCGCAATGGACAATACAAGTCGAGATTATATGCAATACCATTCTATCTATGTACGTCCTATTTGTAAAGATAGGTGTATAAAGCTGCTTTATAAAGCATTCGTAGACAAAAGATGACGTACTATCAAGACGCTCGACTTGACGCAACCACTCGACAAAATAAAGGGTAGCGTTGAACCTTAAAGTTTGTTTGGCATACGAGTTCAGGTTAACCATTATTATAAAATAATAAATGGACTATTATGGGAATTTCTTGCTAGATTTTATGTAGGCCTAGAATTCGACACCTTGTAATTAACGTATTCTATACTTATTTTTTTTATTTTTTATATACTTTGATATTTTTTGAAGTGGAAAATTATTAAGGCCCACTGAGCAAAACGTTTCGTCGGGAGTGAATTGGGCTGGGCTACCGGGCTACTACTTCGAGTAAAGTCGGCTGGTATTTATAATATTACTAAGTGAAGATGGTAATGTGTCTAATGTATTTTCTTTTACCTGAACGACATCAAATAACAATAAGATATATTTCTGAATAAGTATCCTTTCTACAGTCATGTCATTGTCTTACTGTCCAATTGTGAAAAATAATTGTATTTCGTAGAAGTGGAAGTTTCGTTAAAGAAGTTTTCACTTCTGTCGTGTTACCTTAACTTAAGCACACGACTTTTTTTTAAATAATTGCTGGCTATGGCAACATTACCACCGATAAAACATTTATGGTACTCAAGTTGTCGTGTCTTCGTAACTATCGGCTGGTATTTGCATAACATTGTCCGCAATTAAATCTTATCATCGATATAAGCGTAGTAATTATGTCAAGATAGAGCGTAACTTTGCTGACACTACATAAAATGGGTAAATAGTAAATACAGTTGTTGACAGGAAATATTAAACATGGAACGTTTGCAAGAAGCTGTTCGGATTTGTAGAGCGTGGTTTGTCACTCATCCATTTGTGATATTGTTCCGCTTTCATGACAAATGTTAATCATAATAATAGTAGATTGTTAATATTTTATTTATTACAATTGTTAATACTAATTTGTGGCAAAACTGTTTTTGCCAATCTTTTTCGCATATCAAAACAAAAATTATGCTTAGTAAAACATTTATTGAGGTTTAGTAACAAATTTACCGCTTAACTTTTTTTTAGATACTCAGTTAAATTATATCTTAAAAATATTCAAAAGTGCGAGCAAGATAACGGCGCGCGAGATTCTGGGCCTTAAAATACATATTTAGAGAAGAACATCGATAAATAGCGTGCGGTCTGTTGTTGTGACTTGCACAAATGCTCTACAAACCCCAAAGTAGTCCAATATGACCAATAGACATTTGTAAGACCTGGTGAGTAATCATTTCTGCCTCCAACTGTACATAGCTAGTATTTATATTGGAAACCAACCTCCTTTAAAATTGTTGTTATAATTCGAAAGCGGTTAGAGTGTATTCGTACTTACGTAATTAATTACAAGTTATGGTATTTTGATCATTTAGGTAACCTATGTATTCGATTAGCCTAACAGTAATTATTACTTAAATAAAATAATTTAGTATTCATTTCGGACTAGTTAAGTATTTGATGTGTTACATCTTTCTCTCGCTTTGTGTCAATTTGAGGTTGTAACTTTGTGAAAATAGGACGTAAGTATGTAGCAGGAAGTTGACCGGCAGATGGTACCAACTTCAGAAAAGTGAAGTAAATATAATTATTGTAAATTTAAATTACACCAAGGTGAGATGTCATTTGTTACACCTCATATGCAACTACTGTAAGGCTCGTTTTTTTATAAAAATTCTCGACACCAGCAATAAAATCGAAATAATCTCGACGTATCTAAATATGACACGACAATAGGTCGCCCGTTATTTTATCACGGGCTCTTTATCTCCCCGGACAGTTATCCAGCCTCTGGAAATTAGCACAAGATATTCATGGTACCGTAATTAAAAAGGTTCTTCTATTTCACTCTGTTGTTTGCTAAAATTATGGGGCGTCATAAAAGAGGTGCTTTGATTTTGATAATTACTTAGTGACTGAACAATGGCATTCTCTACCTACATAAATAGGTTAAATTCAAACACTCATAATATATTTTCATTCCATTCCACAGTTAGGCAACAATTCATTATTGCAATAACTCAAAAATTTCACAACTTGCACTGTCTCTATTACCTGAAAAAAAAAACAATAGAAGACTGGTATGGAAGACTCCTAAATTATCAACTAGATTCGGTAAAAGATCATTTACCTTTCTTGGTCCTTATATCTACACAAAAATAAACCAATTACTCAATATATTATCGTTTACAAAAAACAAATTAAAAAAAACTATAAGTGACTGGGCTATGACCCTGTCTAACCTCGAAACTGAACAACTTTTAGCTATAATCACCTGATTTGATTGAAAAAATAAAAAAAAAATAAAAAAACAATTTTTTTTTTTTTTTTTTAATTAGGTACCTATATTATGTATATACTCGGCAATTTAATAATAATTACTTATACGTAAAAAAATAAATATATATAAAATATTTATATTAACACACCACACTCAATAAAAATAAAACAAAATATGTATATAACTAAAAATATATAGTTGTATCATATATATATAAGTACTCTCCCCTAATTTCCTAGCTTACCTGAGAATAATAAATAAGTTTTTCTTTTTCTTTGCTTGTTTCTACCTACAAATCTATCAATATGTGTTTTAAAATTCTAAATTATTATAATTTTCTATGTAACAAATTATTTTATATACCTACCTAAAAGGTTATTCTACTTAAAATTATACTTCATAATATTTTTCCCAAAAGTGCAACCAAATGTCGCACCCTTTCATAGCGTACGGCGTGCATTCCTCGCAATGCGCCTCGTAGCAAGGCAATCATTCATTATCTTTAGTGACAAAAATGCTCGAACGAAAGAGTACTAGCTACCCACAACACAGGTTTTCCTAGGGTGGGAGTTAGTGCACTTTGCGAAGTCTAAATGTATGTACGACTTTGTTTTTTTTTCTTTATAATATTGTACTATTAAGTAGTTCGTATTTAGTAATAAATCTGTTCTTTTTTTGTGTACTACCTACATTAAGATTTTGTAAAAACTATTGTTACCAACACCGTACTTGTAACTTTTTGAATAAACTATTTGTATTTGTATTTGTATTATTTGTATATTAAAATATATTTAGTAGAAATTATTCGAAATGTCGAAGGAGACATTTTGAATAATGTCTATAATGTCCTGATTGTGGAAGCTTGATATTGTAACGAAGTATTATTACTATTAAGTAGGTAAGATCACAAGTATTTGAGTTCGGGTCGGAGATCAAAAATAAGTTCTCAGGTTTTCTCTTTTTAATGGTGATTGCTGTGATTATTACTCGACTACGGCGAAGCAAAAAGGAGGGTTATAATTTTGATTGCACTTAGTACATAGGTACCTATATGTATTACTAAACTCAATACCTACTCAAGTAAAATGAGACTTTAAGCGTAATCGAGTAATTTAAAAGCGAATAGGTATGTGAGTGTAAATGTAGAAAATGACGTAATAGTTCATGCAAAGAATAAAAATCTCCGCATACGGATTCCAAGAAACATTTTCACGAATCATTGAAAACACAACAAAAACATGTGTGCTTATAGTTTTTACTAGTGTCGTCGGTCAACGAACTTGCGGTGATGATTCAATTAAGATACAAAAACCTTCACTTGAGAATGATGACGTTATCCTCACTAATACATAAGTACTCACAACTATGTATACTTACTTATATACATACATAGTATTACTACGCGTAGGTATTTTTACTCGTACCTACAAAGAGTCGTGAAAAAGAGAGCGCTTTTCGTTGCTATCGTATCGTATTTTCCGAACACTGCTCTAGATTTTCAGTATCTACTCGTATGTATTGCCACTACTACCTCACTTGATAATGTATTTATTACATATATTAATTTATTTCAATCCATTCAAACATTCTTTTTATTTTTAAATTTAGTTTTTATAAATAAAATGATATTTATTTATACAACTAATTACTAACTTAATGCTAAAACACAATAAATCTAAAACTACTTAAATAATTATAAAAATAATAAAGAATTAGCCTATCTAAAATTACACTCACTTGATAGTTTAATATTGTTTTAAAGTGATTAATATGGCTCTTATGCAACCACATGATATCATACCTTTTTATGTTTCCAAACTGAGTAAATGCAAAATAATAAAAGTGTAGAAACTTAGAATAAAAAATAAAAAAATGTTGTCATACTCACTAAAATATTTTAAGCGGTTACATAAAATGCCTACGTCTTTTTCTATGTGGCAAAAAATACGCATAATATACTGCGTTGAGTCGACGAATTCATAAATATGTAACACAAGTTATTTTCCAACTTTGGCGGTTAGTTGAATATGCATCCACGCAGACGTACATAAAAAAATCTGTGCATAAATGGCAAACTTGTTTAGACCAAACAGAAACAAATAGAAGAATATGTGGAGAAAAAACAGAGTGCTTTTGCGACTTTCGAAAAAAGAGTGATAGGAAAATGTGTGATTTTATAGAATACGCCAGTAGACAGTCTGTAAATAAGGTACTTATTTTTCATTCACTGCATAATATATTACTGGATTAAATTATAAATAAGCAAGATAAAATCTTAATTAAGTAGAGAAAAATGTCCATCTCTCGTTTCGTCTTCATAACCATAGTACCTATTATTCAGATAAGATAAGCCTGTGGCACTGGAAATTAGAACAAAATAAAAAAACCGAGATCTCAATATATTTATAAAAAGCTGTATGACTGACTTACTGACTGGCAGACAACGCACAGGCCAGATCACTGGAGGTAGAGACTTTAAATTTCTAGGAAATGTCGTCAGGAAGTGTAAGGCTCATTCTAAGAAAGGAATATTATTTATTCACAGAGTAAACGAAGTTGCGGGTGTTAACTAGTAAGAAATAAAGTATGTACTTGTATTCTATTACTGTTATTCGATTTAGGACTCCCGCGATACAGGCTTACCCTAAGTGCGGGGTCCATTGTGAATTATAATTGTGTAGTATCTGTTTTTTTGGAAATAAATATTAATTGATTAATAAATTGATACTTTATTCGATTGGAGGATGTTTTTAAATGGATCTACATTAGTTGTCCAAAATAAATATTTTGATTTGATTTATTGTATTGCTTGAATGGGATATCTCAAATGAATTTTTGATATTTTTAATAGTGGTTATACCTACACTTTTTACTCTTGTAAGTACTACCTACGATGGGTGGTTATACTGAGCATTATTACTCAGTATAACCACCCATCTTCGATGTTATGAATAAAATTAGGTACCCGACCTTTAGTGATAAAAATCAGTGTAGCGGTAAATCATTGTAACTCAGCTGGACTGTCCGTGCTCATTGCTCATCTGAACGATGTGGACCACCCCACAGGTCACGGATGTGCTGTATCAGCTCGGATTCCGGGTCGTAACGGTGCGAGGATCTTGAACTCTTTGGAGGTTAATCGCGATTGTGCGTCGGCGTTGACACACACACGCTATTATTCTACCGACTCATTATTTGGTCAATCGTTTTGGGCTAGAAAAAATGTTTTTCTTATTCGGTAAAAACTTTTGGGACGGTCAACGCTTCTTTGTTCCCTTGTTAGAAAGTAGTAGTAAGTTTTAAGAACGATATATTTTAAATTACTTATACTTTATATAATACTATAACGATTTGGAGATATCTGTTATGTTATGTAGATATAAATATCAATAAACTAATTTTAATTAAAATTTTACGTTATTTTTTCAGTTATTTGGATTTCAAACCAATGTACTGAACCGCTTTCATGAAATTTATATGGGACCAATCTGGAAGTATTTGTGAATTACGTATTTATGGATAAAACATAAAAAATACAACCGAATTGAGAACCTCCTCTTATTTTTGAAGTCGGTTGAAAAAAAGTAACTTTTAAACACTGAAAGAAGTTTGCATGTCAAGTAATGTGCAACTTTCCATCCTTTTTGTTGACGATCCATCCTTCCATCAGTGTATACCATGTCCGTTTCCTGTGTCTAATGGTGATGGACTATAATGGCGGATCGGTTTTTGCTCAGCGCGGTAACGAGAGGCTTCGTCTGTGATGAATGGCCTGAGCTAAAAGGATAACACCACAGAGTAACTGTGGACCATACCATAACCCATTCGGAATAGAGATAGATTTTACAGCCAATAAAAATTACAAACACTGAAAAAAATAGTTAGAATGGCTGAATGCACTCGTATTCATAATTACGTTAAAATTACTAAAATGACTGAACGGCATTGGAATAACACACAAGCTACTCTCAAACTTCGATATTCAAGCAAAACCACGGGCTACTTCTGATAACTAAAAACAAAAACACGATGTTTCTTCACACTCCTAGTTATATCTCTTAGTTTTTAAATACTAACATTTGTGGACCTTGATGTCTGAAGAAAAATTATTAAACGTACATAGAACACTTAAAAAACACCCAGACGCAGTACAAACACCGATGTTCATCACACAATTATTTGTCCTGGAGCGGGAATCGAACCCGCGACACCGGCGGCGTGGCAGTCCAACACACTTGCCTCTCGACCAATCGTATCATGGACCAATCAAAGTAAATAAATAAAAGGTAAATAATAATAAATATTTTTCTACTAAGCAGAGTTCGTATTAGGTATTGGCACCAGATACCTGATGGAATACTAATATACTTTTTTTGTAATACATACATAGAACACATACAAAAAAAGTGGCATGGTATAAAATATTGCTCTATGTTGAGACGCTGACTAAACTATACTTTTATTTCAGGCTAACGTGTTAGCTGTGAATTGTAGAGATATCGTATTGAGATAAATGAACGAAATCGAAAGACTTTTTGTTTAATGCGATCTCTATTTGGTAATTTAAGTTTACGAGAAAAATGCAGACATAAATACTTACTTACCTACATCTGGAAAAAACGAGTGCGACTGGCGAAGTTGTAATATTTATCACAAAGTATCGTTTATACTCTACAGATTTTTTTTTGTTTTATTAAAGTAGATACACCAACAGAATAAGAAGCAAACATTCACAAGTTCAAAGGTTTTACCATTGTAATACCTAGATAGACTAAATGTTTACACCTATATGTATGTATACATCATAGTGTATCTACATTTTTTTTTATTGGATGACGGGTAGGAATAAGTAGTTATGGCCCCTATTACTGACGGAGTTCCCTCTGGCTAAAAGACAGACAGAACTTTTTTGTCCCATAAGTCACCCTAGCTAGGGAGACAGAGCAGAGTGACAGACAGATGGGAATAATTCGTGTTTATTACACAAAAACCTAAGCCCTATTAAAGCAATGGAATAAATAGATAACTTTCAATAACCAAATTCGTGCTTTTGGATATTTAGGTATTTACTTTTTAAAATGAGATTTGAGCAAAAAATTTTTATTGACTGTCCATTCTCGCATTTAACTATGAATAGTACATTTTCTTTGCGAAAACACACAAAGATACTATATCGCAGAGCATTGTGCAGCCGGCTTCACCGGTCGTTTCTCTCGCGAAGAAAAAACAACGCAAAAAATACAAGTAAAAAGCCTGGCTCCGCCCGCGGCCGGCGTACACATATTTCTGTACCAAGGTTATCTCTGGCGAACCTCTGTATGCGTATATTTAGTATACCTATGTAGGATAAAGGCTCTATTTGAATCGAAGCGAAACCAAACGCGTTGTATAGATGCCATCTTAAACTTAAATAGATTAAGGTATACTCCTATTAGTTTGTAAAACCTATTCAAAATGTATTTATGATATAAAAGAATATAATATTTTACCGCAAATAAAAAAAAACACTGGTATGTTCTGTAAACAAATCGCATTAGAAAATCTACGGCGGCTATGAACCTGCCTAGCAAGAAACAGGCATATCGAATTGAATTGTGCGTAGCAACTCAATTTCATCTCAAATTGCTATCTCTCAAGCCCATTATAGTCCTAGTTTTGCTACACAGCCTCATAAACCATTCAATAAACAAGTCCAACTTTAATTTACAACTGCAATATCATTTTATCGACTTGTATCGAGTAGGTCATATATTTTTAAACCGACAATAATTTTATTGGTACGATAAATAAATCGGACACTATAGTGGGATGATCGTGACCTTTTTGCATTCTTTTTGGCAAACATTTCTGATTTAAATTTAAAAAACTTATTTACTATATTAACCACCGTAGCACGTACGTCGTAGCACCGTAGCGTGCCGGACGCGTTGATATGTTCTATCTAAATGCAAATGCAGTTTCATATTTTCTATAATCATGGATATCGATAAGCTATCGCATGGCGAAGGAAAACATCGTGAGGAACCTGGCATATATCAGAAAAAATATATTAGAAATTCATAAATAAAAAAAAAAGTTATTTGGCATGTGATAACCACCATTCGGTCCGCGTGGAAAATTGAGACCCATTTGCATGTATTATGCTTACCATCACAGCTAAATTGAAACCGATAGCATTAGAAGAAGAAGAA
Organism: Lobophora halterata; assembly: GCA_932526365.1. Taxonomy (NCBI): domain Eukaryota; kingdom Metazoa; phylum Arthropoda; class Insecta; order Lepidoptera; family Geometridae; genus Lobophora; species Lobophora halterata. The sequence continues at coordinate 11,401,940 of OW052002.1, forward strand.
GAAGATATTACAAGTTCTGCTTAGTTTAGAGCAAGATGGCGCTGTTTGCTACGCTATGCCCCAGCATTATTTATATTTATTTTTACTTTTACTCGCATTCGATACGTATAATCAGATTAGCCTCATTATTATAAATCCTCTTTTAAAGTACCTCTTCATTCAACGTGACGCATAATCGGATTTCTCTCGAGCACTTTTGCATAATAAAAAGACTTGATTTTTTACCCGACAATCGAAGGAACACGTAACGTTCATAGTGTAAGTGTATAGTAACCTACTATTTGATATTAATCTACTTCTTTGAAATAAACTTATAGTAAAGTTATAACTTTTCAACCGACTTCAAAAAAGGTGGAGGTCATCAATAATGTTTTTTTTTAATGTTACCTCAGAACTTTATTTTGAGAGGAGTTTGAGAGTTCAGTAGTTTAGTTTTTATATCAAAATAACTGAAAAAATATGTCGTCGACGTGAATTCAATTGCATATTTTGCTTCCCTGTGACTTTTCAGTGGTGTTTACGGTCACTTAAACAGTCCAATTGAAGTCGGTTGTCCATGTTTTTGGAAAAACATGATTATTTAACAAAATTGAGGAGTCACAGTCTATACTAAAACTGGTATAATGATGTTTATCCCCTCTAATCGATTGGACCATTAATTATGAGCCGGTCCGTTTATGACCTGGTTTCGGCTCCCATGGCCGCTCTACGTTTTTTTCTCAATACTTTTACTACTCGAATGAGAAAAGGAGCAAAAGGATTTAAGGGCCCTCGGTGGAGTGGCGGGCGAACGCCAACCAATAATGTTTATTTTTAGCTCGCGTTTTGAGGTGTTCTATAAATGTGTTTGATGGCTAAATACAACTGAATACGATAAGTAGGTAACATTCTTATATAAAATAGAAAAGATTGTCCAAGTCCCGAAAACATTGGATTGTCATTTAGGATAGACACTGAAGTTCTAACTGAAGTTGAAAGACTTCTGAAAAAAGGGATTTGTTATTGTTATTTTATTTTACAGCAGGCGGTTATATTGGTTATCTTATATATGCTATAAAATATACTAAAATAATATGATAAAAGTTAACATAATTATATTTAATCTGAAGAAGAGATGTCGCCCAAAATCGTGACCCAATTTTCCAGTGTACCCAAAACGAGGCAAAACCTTTCAACTAACAATCCCGGCATGTTATAGTACCTAAAAAGTTCGAAAATATGTGTCAAGTGCACGATAGGAGTCTCTTCGAGGTGCACTTGAAATCACCACCCTGCTGGTTCGAAAGAACTAGTGACACGATAAGAAAAAGCTATGATCACTTAAGCACGGAAGAGCTTTTATAAGTGACACGTAGGGATTGGTCGCCCATTCTTTGTAATTCAAGTCGTAATGGAGGCAAGTCTAGATGTTCGATGCAGACAGGCGGCTGGCAACAGCGCGCCTACCTGCGCAGACGCTCCCAAAACGAACAAGAGACTGCATTCCTGACCGCGCCCCGCGGCACCCCCGCCGCCCGACGCCAGGGCTACCACTATACCACATTTTTTTTTAAATATTCATAAAAATACTACGTTAATCTTGAATTCTTCCTGAATTATAGGAACTCTTGACTCAGAACCAAAAATGATCAAACAAATTAACAAAATTATGTTAATTCCAACAATAGGATATAATTAATCCAAAATTGACTTTACAAATTCGTGAGCGCTTACATTTACCGTATATATACCATTTACCTACATAGTGCCAGATATTTGTCGTAAAGTAGTTATTTATAAGCATTACTGTGTTCCGGTTCGAGGGGATTGTAGCTAGTGATATTACTGGGCTTTCGAGACTGACCATCAAAATTTCTCAAGGTATCCAAGCGCTATACCAGTGTTGCACCGGCCCATAGGAATCACAGTCCTGTGTAGCACTGTTGTGGTTATGGGCAGGCGTGATCTAATCTCGCCACTTCTTTACATAAAAAGTTAGTTCTTTACATAATAATAATTCTTCAGGTGTGGCAGCCCTACAGTCCTCATCCCTGCATCCCGACACAATGCGGACCTGTTGCGCCCCTCCCGCACCCCGCACCCCGCACCCCTCACCGCATCCTATAAATAATTCAATAGCACCGATTAATTCGTGACCGCCCGATTCAACTGTCAATTAACGCGGGTCTAGAGATAGCCTTCGCCTGAGCCTGAGCCTGAGCCTGGTGGTCTACATTAAAAGGTTTTGAGTATTGCGACGTTGAATATCGAAATTTAGGTGCGTCTGAGGCTCTGTTATGTACCTCACCTACCTTATTACGGCGTAATATTATGTTCATACTAATTTAAGCAACAATTTTATGTTGGTACTAACCTATAACCTGGGATCAACAAATTTACTTCGATGGAAGTCCAGCTTTGGTTGCCATACCAACCAACTTAATGCAGACTTCAGACTATCGTATTTTTGTCGAACGTATACCGGCATTTACACTCGGTTTTTTATAGCGAGTGTCACGTCTCTCGCGGCTTGTCGTGCGTAAACGCGCGACAACGAACGTTTACGCGCTGCAAACGCGCTGCAAAAAAACATGCTGAGTCGGAGACCTTTCCCACATTTTTTTATTTTGTGTCTCAAATAAATTATTTATATTGATTTTGATTATCTTCTAATCATTTTTGTCTTCCACTCAACTTTAACACTTCACTTGAACTTTTTAGTAATATTTTTGCCTAGTTCATAACACGGTGTGTTCATCTTTTACTTTGATTCTCAAAGTCAAGATAAAGACATTAAGTTTATTTGCGCTGAGTACACTACTCCACCCCTTTCCAAAGCACTGAACTGGTGTCTCCCTTTGATCCTTTGTGCATTGCAGAAATATTTCCAGTGTAGCTCCATCTGCCTTGGAGCAAAAACGTATCAATTTGAACTCCGCTCTTCTTTTGTGTTGTCAGTCTCTATCTGCTGAAATAGAGAAAATTGGATGCGGTTTGCTTCACAAAGCTGGAAAAACAACTTTCTTTTACGCGAAAAACGTACACTTCATGAGACGGCCCGGCCACAAATATTTCTGAAAATCGCAATCGTATCGTATCCTTCACAGAACGACGTTTTGAAAAGAAATCATATCAGTTTATTGGAGACCTTTTTTTTTCAAAAAGCACTACCAAATAACGCATCACATGTCAAATAATGCATCTCAAATAAGATTATAACAATGTTTTTTTAAATTTATTAGGCTTATTTTTTGGTTTAAGAAAAATTTAATCAATTCAATTCAATTGAATTTATTTCTCTGTGACGATACGATACGATTGCAACTGACAGATATATTCGTGATCAGGCCTCAGCTCTTACAGTTTACGAGTTATATATTGTATCATTTCAACAACATATTGGTTTATGAGCAAAAACTATGACGAAGCAGTAACCGTTCAAGAATTCTTAACACTTGAAGTGTAAGCCTCCATTGCTCTTCACAGTTGTAGTACGGCTGTAGTCGTTAAATAACATGCAAGCATTTTCCTCATTTCTAAATTACTCACTATAAAGTTCAATAATGTTTCAAAGAAATTCCTCGATGATTGAAATAATTCGCTGTTACCGTTATCAGTTATTAGAGAAAGATAGCTATAAAATGATTCAGGGAAATGGGTTGGTATACTCGTTAGATAGAGCTGTATACATTTTCTTATAGGATAAAAACTATTATTTATTTTAGTCCAACTATCCAAATGAAGCAATTCAACACCCGAACTGAAATGTGTTAATTGTAATAAGTAGGTATTATATTGTTATATTTCCAAGCTATCTGGAAAATCTTAAATTTACTACAATTTACCATTGGTATCCCTGATTGACACAGAGCCAGATATCCTACCACAAAGCAGTAATGTGTAAGCATCACTGTGTTCTAGTTCGAAGGGCACTGTAGCTAGTGAAATTACTGGGCTTTCGAATGTGAGCATCAAAAAAAAATTTTTTTTTTCATAGTGGTCTTACTGTGTATGTGTCCGTCGATACCACCTTCAAGCGGGAATCGTACTAATAAATAGCGTTTTGTATATCTTAGATCTTAAATTGTAAATACAATGTTGTAATTCAACTTAGTAACGTAAGTTAGTAACCTACTCGGGCGCTATCATTATAAAGTTATGAGTTCTAGTTTTCGTTTCAATTTATTTGATAGCTGAAACGTAAGAGCCTTTCTGATGAGCAGAAAAGAGGAATTTAGTATCAAGCTTCTAACTAGTTTAAAATATATAATACTACCTAAACTAGTAACTATGTATGTAGTTTGAATATGTACAACATGTTGTAAATTCACGATAGTTTTTATGCTCTACAAACAGGTCCTATTCTTAGAGACAGGAAATTCATTCTAGTTTTTTGAATATAAAAAGTTGCTCCTTTGTGAGCTATCTTTGGAAATAAAGCCTCTGCATATAGATAAAGAATTACTGGACGATTAAGTTAATTTTACTTACACATTATTTTGATATTTTATTAAATGGGTGTAAGATGAGCTATATATACCTACATATAAAAAGGCTGTGTCGTGACTGATTGATAGACAACGCACAGGCCAAACCACTGGACGTAGAGACTTGAAATATAGAGGATATGTTTGTCAAGAAGTGTAGTCGCGTAAGAATTTTGTTAATTTGCAACGCAAACGAAGTTGCGATGTTAATTAGTTTTTAATATTTGCCTGTAAATAATTAACGTCATGGAACTTCGCAGAATCCAAGGTTTTGAATATCAAGGCTTTTTAATTTTGTTTGTCGGACAGCCACTTTAATTCTCCATACCAACTAACACACTATACTAGTAAATTCGCAAAAGAAGTAAATAAGAGGCACTTTAAATTCTTTACAAGTTAATTAGCTACTTATAATATATTAGTAATAAACAATTCGGCTCGTTCAATATAAAAATCTATACACCATACATGTTTAAATATCAAAAAAACTTAAATGGGCAATGCAGAAGGGGTACAACGTTGTATTTGTGTGCAGTCTGAATTTTGGGTTTCTACAAAATGACAGAATGACAGCGGGGCGAGTGCGGCGCCCGAGCCGAGATTTTGCGGGCTGGCTCGAGCTAGGTACCCGTGTTTGCCAAACGATGAATAAAACTTAAATTATTATTATCAATTAACAGTACCGATTGACGCAAGGCCATATGAAAACGACCAATGGTAACAGTTATCCAATTTCTATCAAAAAAAAATTAGACATATTTTTTTCAAAGTTTAAAGTTTTTTTGCCATATCTGTGATTAATAACGGCAACTGATTATGTAATTTTGTTTTAATTTTGTAATAAAAAAATAGCCTTTGGTTCAGGTACAAATAATCGTAGACAATGGACACATGAAAAAGTACATAAAGGTATATTGGAGTAGACGGAGAAGACAATCTCCGCTCGATCTCGGCTGCGTCGTGACCAACTCCTGCGCATGTGGTACGGATTCGCGTGTGTGGGTGTGATCGGTGCGCGTCCATTACACTAATTTCAGTGGTACTTTTAATTTATTATAGGTATTCATTATTGTACTAGAATGAAATGCTGATTTAAAAGTAAAAAAGAAACTCAATATCTTTGCAATTTAAGTGAAATAAAACTATCAGCGGTTCAAGATTCAAGATTTTTAATCTTAGTTTTAATTCTTAATCGTGGTTTTGTGGATTATGATTATTCTTGACTGAACTTTGTTAAATTTTCCTATTCCTATAAAATTCCTATTATAAAAAAAGCAAGTTTCGAATATAGATAGGAAGAGTTATCTTACGCTTATATATTTAGGTCGACTTTATTTTGAACTGAAAAGCCTCATTCAAGACACGCTCGCCGCAGATACACACGCGTATAAAATAATATACAAAACCTATAGGTAAGTTTATTACAGCATAAACTAACTACTACAATCTATATTACAAAATGTACAAAATGAAACAACTGGGCCACCCATAGACCGTTGCAAACGATCAATAGGTAGCTCATCTGCTCAAACTCGATACCCGATGGCAGTGTGCCGAGGATACTGGTTGCATTGCCTCTTTGTATTGCAAGGCTTATTCTTTGGGCGAGATAGCTGCCAGCCCTCTGATCACGCGTCGCTTCGATATTGTTTTTCCGCCGGATGCCAATGGAAACACACAGAAAACTCGTTTAGGTACAAGCGGAGTACATGTGCAGAGCTAAATGGTCCATCTGCGGAGTCAATGCTCCGCGCAGATTTGGAATACGCGTGTTGCAATTTTTTATAGAGCCAATATACTAACTACTTCCCGCAGCATCGCCCCGTGGTATTTGATTGAAACCTAGCCTTTATTCTTCTACATCTAAAACTACAGCAAAAACTACATAATATCAGCCCAATCAAATTTGTAGTTTTCGCATTATTGAGGGTGAGACCCTCGCAACCTATTGTAACATCGTTTCTCGACTGTTTAAAGTATTTAGTTGTATGTAACGCTTATTTTTATGGTAGGTAGGTATAAGCAGTTCGTAAGTCTTTATTTTTTATTGTATTTTTTCATTAATGTTAGTTTTTCTAATTCTTCGTTGCTTTACTACCATAATTGTACCTACTGTGTGTCAACCTGTGTACAGTGTACCTTAAGTTATTTTCACAAATAAATAGTTTTTCTTTCTTTCAATCAATTTTTGTTCATATTTTTATATATGTAGGCGGGACGATCTCGACTCTTTTCAAGGAGACTGGTGGACAATGGCCAAAAGACCGAAAGGCGTGGAAAAAGTTGGGCGAGACCTTTGCCCAGCAGTCCAACAGTGGGACGAGATAGGTTAGCAAAAAAATAGTATTGGTAGGTTATTTAGAAATAATAAACTCATAGCAGGACAAATTTTTGTATATACGAATATATGTATGTATACAGCTATAGTAAAGTGAGATATCGTGCTGTGTAGTATGTAATGTATCTACACATTTTTATTTTTATGACTAGATGTTTTATAGGCACTTGAACCGGTACCAGATATCGATATAATAGGTACTTTATAGTTAGAGGTACTTAAACTTGATTTCTTCTTGACAAAAAAACTCAGGGCGTAGTAGCTTGAATACAAGAGAAGGCACCTAAAAATGAGTTTTAACTTAGTATTTACTCAACGTTAAGAAGCGGAGTTTCGCAAAAAACCTAGTAGGCTTTTTATTCCTCGATGAAAGGTTAACTGCAGTAATAATTAATTAATTAATTAATAATAATTATATGTTTATTTAAACAACAAGTGACTTATATATTAAGAGTTGTATTAATACCTACTACGCATGTTTTTAATTGGGTTAAGTATAAAGACAAAAGGAATACACTCACACTACACTCAGCAGTGGGTAGGTATTTATGGGTTTTGGATGATAATGAAGAGTAAAGACATTGTTTTTAAACAAATACTTACTACACACATAAGCTCAAGAAAAAATTTTTTTTTACTTAACTTATTAGTAGCTTTTCTCATTAACTTATAATTGTATATTATTTATTATACAAAGTATGCATCAATCTTCTTTTACAATAATATTACGTTTTATCTAATAATAATTGTATATATGATATTTGTTTTTATTTTTTTTATCAGAACTTTTTGGAGTTCATAAAAGGATTCTTTTCGATTTTTATATAAAGTATAGACATTTTAAGAGGTGTGAAATTTATAAGCGTCTCTTTATGGCAGCACAATCCGATATCAGTCATATTTTTATCTAGGTAAGGTAGTCTACTTACGATGATGGAAATCTGGGGCTAGCCCCTCAGGGCAGGATATTGCGAAAAAAGTCGCCAGCCTGGTCTAACCGGTTCGACAAAATCTCTCCGCAGTAACTGTACTTGATTGAAGTTACTTGCAATATTTTATAAATTGATTGTTGTATGGAAAAAATCCTAAGATGTGTTACCAACACATACATTTAAAAAAATATCTCACCAAAAAGTAGAGCCATATTTTCTAAAACATTTTACGTATAGACACACATAGGATCATGCCATATACACTAAGTCACAGCGATAAGGGGTAAGCGCCTCTTGTACTGTTCTACCTTAAGGCCTTTATATCCTAAGTTCTATTTTGCTATGTTCTTGTTGGTGTACAATAAGGTGTTCATCTGTGTCAAGTGTTGATCTTACTGGGCGTAATGTGTATCGTAAATAAGAATTCAGTTTGAAAGCGAAGTGGACTTTCCAGAGATATTTATCACGATTAATTCAACACGACGGACAGGGAGAAAATCCAAGGCAATAGTCGTTTGGATTTATGGCTACTGGTTCACACGAGGGGCAAAACACCAGCGGAACACGTGCAGAATATGAGCAGAACTGATAAAAAAGTTAGTAGTAATGAAGGGAACCATTACGTATTGTGAAAAACTACTAACTTGGCCATTTGGCGCGCGAAACGTGGCCCGTTTGAAACGTGTACCGAATTTAATTTATTTTGGTGTCGATGTGCCCCGTTTTTATACCGGAGCACCTTGAGCTTCACAGACAGGGAGAAAACTTAGTCACGTGAACTCTTTCAACGGCTCATTCGAGATCACCTCTCGATCCTTACAATAAAACAATGGCCGTGCTCTGTAATCTAGGCTCAGTCAGAATAGAAACTATAACGATGCCTGCGAACAATCCTTTACTTAGGGGTGTCACTTTCAGCAGCTAAATCTTCTTATTAGCGTACCTCCTCTACTGGAGTTAGCCTCAGTAAACTTTTTTTTTATTTCATGCAGATCAGAGGTGTAGTGCAGACCAAACAAGGCAATATATATCGACTGTTTAGCAAGAAGCGGCGGTAGTATTTTTTGCTATTTTTGTATTTATTTTTATTTGGTTAGTTTGAAAGTAACGAGAATAGCCATGTACGAGGCACATGGACTTTGAGAGCCATCATTTTTTTCTTAAATGAAATTCAATACAATAATACTAAGGCAATGTCACTAAAATTATTTAGGGTACGAAATTATTTACGTAAAGTTTTAAAAGCAACCATAAATAATATTCCCTTCCATCTTAATGTAACTGCCATTTAAATTACGCAAAGAATAGATTCAAACTGACAGCTTCTGCCAGTTGCATATCTACATTAAAGTCAATCAAGTCGCAGCCCTATCAGACCACAATAGAATAGCGCACCGCACCGTGGTGAATTGAGCGACACTTCGAATCGGCGAGTGAATAAGATCGATAAACTGAATTGCAATCCCACATAGACCCGCTCTGGACGTGATAGTATGAAGTCGTAACTGATGTTTACATTCAAGACTTCAGGGTCTTAAGCTCAAGCTATAAAAATAAATTAGGTGAGTAAGAACCTATTTGTGCGCTTTGTTCGGCCAAGGAACTTACAGACTCTGATTGTCTAGTCTAAGATTATTTTATTTTTCACTTATATCTCGTTTTTTATTAGTCGATTATCGATTGCATATATATAAAATGAAACAAAATTATTACATTGTTGATTCTTTTTATTCTACCCAGCTTTATTATTGCACGAGCCGTTCTTTGTTCTAGGATAATCAAAATTAAAATGATTTTCTAGGATAATCAAAATTAAAATGTCCCGTTTTCTTATGTTTTAATTAAGAGATCATGTTTTTTCGCCCTACCCATCTGTCTGTACGAAATAATTACGTTTTAATCCATTAGCCCGCTTTAACGCTGATGTCGTTCCACGCTCATCGGCTTACTGCCACATTTATATTTTTTCTTTATTTCCAGTCATGGGCGCTGGCTAAGTCTGGATTACATTTCACGCGAATTAATTTTCAGTGTTTCAGCGTTCATCCATTTTCATCAAGTTAATTTTACTTGATGATGTAATTTGTGTGCGAGGCAAATCTTTTTGGGTTTTCTATTTTCTTCGTTATTTTAAACCTTACATATTTTTACATTTACGCGTTTTTTTGCAGTCTCTTCTGTAAAAAACAACTATCATTATAGTTGCTTAGAGCTATCGACGGAATTAAAACTCGTACCTAGTACAGTGGTATAGAACTTTTACAATTTTACACTCCCGTGTAAAATTGTAAAAGCATTTGTGTAAAAAAGTACTCTTGCTTTTAAAAAAGTCCTTGGATATAATTGCTGGCTGTCGTTCAAATAACGTCAGAAAAGACCAGTTAGCAACTCTCATGACGAAATAGCATGCTTTTAATCAATTATATAAGTAGTGTCATTTGTTACACATGTAAATAAACATACACTTTATTAAGTAACTGCATGGTTGTAATAGATGTAACTGTTAAAAAAGCAAGATAAAGGGTTTTTGAAAACAAAACACGCAACTTAGAGATAAGGAAGATCTACTACTCGTTACCTCTCATAAAAATTAAAATAATTTGTGCGTGTTGAGACTTATCTTTCGTAGACCGAAATTAATCATTGAAATGAAATTAATTTTGTTAGTTTAACAATAATATGAGAGAGTAAACGCTAAAGTGCTTAGTTGCTAAGATCCAGTTTTTTTTATTTTATAGTGTTGAAATGTGAAATAGTCCTTATTTAGTTTATAACTTTTACAAAAACTGATGGTATGTTTCAAGATCTCTAGAGAGAACCTACGATGTTGCCTCGACGGCATCAAGTTTCATCATGGCGGAAATTGGATACAGTAATATCACAGATAAAACTCCGAAGCAATGCTTCGAAATTGTGGATAATTGAAGTAAGCAATGATGTTTTCACAGATTTTTATTGCCTCGCAGAAGGTGCGAAAAGTAGAGTATGCTCCTCTGGGATAAAGCCTGTCTTCGTCTTGGGCAGCTCCTCGCGTCACTCAGGACTCTACATAACTGATTAACTGAGTCCCTCGTTAGCTCAGGGTTCAATATGCCACCCGCGACATAAGACACTGCTTTATCCCCTTAGTGCATAATCTACTATTTCTCACGTTTTTAAATTTATGTTTTTTTATGACTTGAAATAAATGACTTTTATTATTTATAAGTATTATTGATCGGCTTGTAGTTATTGAAATCACCGATCATTAGGGACGTACTTCAGGAAAAAAATTGAGTTAGTAATTTTATAGATAGGGCCTAACACTGGCCTTTTAAAACCAGATCTACACAGACAGCATTCGTCTCAAGCTTTACTTTCGTAAAAATTATATTATTCTCTCATCAAATAGTTTCAAGACCTACTCGTAGGTATTATAAGCAGTGAATTGATACAGAATATGTCGCGTGCCATGAACGGAGCGTGTCTAATTTTTTTGCCAAGCCCTTTCTTAAGCAGACAACTATTTTACCCATTCGCGGCACAAAAACGCGAATATTTTAAAAGCTTTCGGTTTTTGTTTGTTTTCTATCTATGGATCTTCTTTACAACATATAGGTACCTACTATATTTTCGTTTATATGTTTAAAAAAAAAAAAAAAATATTTATAATTCGTTTGTGGTGATTCACAGAAGTCACCCCTTGAGAGGTTGTTAGCATTTTTTTTAGATTTTACATTTTCAATAACGTTTGCAGAGTACAACCAAATTTTTGGGTAATTTCCACTTCGAGCTCACTGATTCCGTATTCAATCCGCAAATTTTTTACTTATCTAATTTATAGAAGTACAAATATGTACCTACTTAGTTATATGTCCTGGCTACCCAACCCATAAACATAAACACGAACATAATCATAACGGTAACCGTCGTTCCATTTATCTCCAAAAGAGGTAAAGCTCGCGATTCTTACACGTTAAACTAATTAAATTTACCTAAAACGACACAAAATTGCAGACTCTAAATAGGGTGTAGCAGGTACCGGCCAGTGAGCGAACGGCCTTATGATCCGCAATTACTTTAACTACAGCCTACATTGTAACCTAAGTGGTTTGGGCAGACTTGCACAGGCATAAGGAATTGAAAATTCAATCCCTTATGCCAGTGCAGATCAATTTATTTGTGCCACAGAACAACGCAGAACTACTGCCCCTTAACTTCACCCAAGGCAAAATAACTATTAGAGTCCGAAGTATTCATTACTCATTAAATTACATTACCAAGCCCTTTCTATTACAAGATAAAGTTGAAATATGGCTACACAAAAATGGACGTTTCGTTATTCGATTGATTAGTTTTTGCGTTATTGGTGATGAGTTATTTCGTTATAGCGTTATTTAGTTAGTTCTAGTGTGATTTGTTCAAAATGAGATAAAAATTACCCGTTCTGTGTTATCCAAAATATGGACAGGACTCACCGCTCGCAAATATAGCGTTACGATAGTTTCCTTCCGCGTTGAATGCAAAGTAGGTTAATATATTGTGAAAACAAAACACCATTATACAAATTGAGCATGTTTCGTACCCAGCACGGAGTTGTCCATTTGTACCCCGATATCTCAAGTAATAAATAGGAATAATTCTGGCACGAAATAGCGTCGCACGAAATCGTGCATTGCCAAGCATTGCCTCTATTCGGCGCAAAAGCGTGTGCTGCAATGATAAGTGACATCTGTGCACACGGAGTGACATCAATACAAGAAGGCATCGGAGGTCGTAGCTACAGGACCAACAAACTGGCATATTCAGATCTACGAAAATTGTTAAGACAGTTCTTAAACTATATTTATACCCTATTTTAGGTTAATAATTTCAGTAGTTTCAGCAACACATGAGTGTTTGAGCAACAAACATCCATTTATCTACTTATTTTAAGCTTTTTTAAATATATTATATAATTATAAATTGTTATATTCTTTATTATAGTATTTTGAGATCTGAGTTCACCAACAGACGGTTAAGTTTTAAACAGTTGTTTTGACGTTTTTGACACGAATTTTCAAACATTAAACGTCAAAGATAACGGACGAAGAGCCTAATCTTCCGATTATATCTATTGGTGAACACAGACCTGAGTCGTGTGTTGCCTTGAATGTCAGAATTTCATTCACCCATCCTCAATAACTTCCGTATATATAATATTGGGATTTTTAGTAAGATATGCAAAATTATTTTTGTATGATGAACGGAATTACCTACCTACCCAACATGGCAATATAGTAATAAATACTGAAAGATGATTTGATTGTCATAGAATACCAGATAAATACTATAAATACCAGTGCCTACAACACAAGTTGTATCTTACACTTAGTGTTGGCTCTGCACACCAATATTATACCTACAAGCCAATGCATAATAGATGTAATAATGTTTTACTATATATTTTTAAGCTTATTTTTTGATAAATAAAAAAATGAATTGAAATAGGTTACTGGTTGTAGCAAGTCCGCCCCTACGTCTGGAGCCCCCATAGTCAGTGGCACAAAAGGCTTTGTTCAGATTACAATTGTTACATGAATGTATGGAGCAATTAGGTCTACATGGGCGGTGACAGAGCTTATTGTCTTCCAATCGGACTTGAAATTGACTGAAAGCCTCAACTGCAACATAAACGAGTACAATCGGATCAGTTGCGTGTTTCCATCCCCATTACCGTAGGGCGGCAGGATGCCATCTAGATGGTACCAACACAGTGTCAGATAATCTCCCGAAAAGCAGTAATGTATAAGCATTACTGTGTTCCGATTTCAAAGGCACTGTAACTTGTGAAATTAATGGGAAAAAAAATAATTTGAGGCTGACCATCAAAATGTCACAATTCGGACGAGTGCTTTAGCAGTGTTGTACCGGCCTATGTGAAACAAAGTCCTGTGTACCACTGTTCTGGTCATGAGCTGGCGTGATGTCTTACAATCAGGAGAGCGCTTAATTTGTCTCACCCCATGTTAACATAAAAATTCGATCGGTTGCTTTTTTCTATTCCCATTTTTGGCGAAGTCTACAAAGTCTTAGATAACTTGTAGAGTGCATTGGCAACATAAATAAACTAATAGAGTAATTGGCTAATCCAACTGTATTAGTCGAATTAAATTTGTCTTGTGAAACGCAAAATAAAGTGATTTAGACCCCGAATTATTAGCATTGCCGGAATCATATACTATAAGTAGCTTTTTTCATAAGTCGACGCTAAAACCTCCCTAGTCATCACAGGCTGAACATAAATTCATTTTAAATCTCCAGCCCAGTTTTCGAAAGGCTTACTCGGTGAAAGATTTCATCCCGCAATCCTCATGATATGAGGAAACCTTCACAATATCATGTTATTACAATTCTCATTTCATAGATGACGGAAAACTCCAAGTAATGGTCGTTCATCATTACCTCTCTTGCCTAATCTCAAGATAAATTGAGTTACGGACTTGAGCCCTATACTCATTGTAATAAGAGCTATAATACCTTGTAAAAGGCTGTATTGTTTCCAAACAAGACGTTGGTAAACGTAGAGCAGTGTGAACACGTAACACAAACTTCTGCTAGTTTAGACGTAATGTGATCATAGATCGAATTAGACGATACCATAGAAGTATTAATGTACATAAAAGATAAAGATAAAGATAATTTATTTGCCAAAACATGAGTAAAATGTAATGGTCTTAAATAAATTGGTGTCCTATATATGTTCTACTCTTAGTTTAAGGCACATTATGGTACATTTAAATGTGACAAAGAAAAGAGTGCCACATTGGTATAACTTCTAGTACATTTTGGTATGATGCAAATTTTCGAAAAAGTGAAGTATCAGGGCTAGATAAATGTTATATGTTAAAACTACTAGCCTTTTTCATTGTCAATAAAACTATATTGTAAAAATTAATAAACATTATTTGAAAATAGAGATATTTAATTTTTATTGACAGGATGTCTGAAAATTTTCTGTCCTGTATCCGCATCCATTTTGGTTTGATAGGTACTCTATATCTTGGTGTTCTCACCGTATAAGAACTTAATCTTTATTTTTCCTATCTAAAAATGACCCATCTGACTGTAAGAGATAATCTAATAAATAGAAACCAGAATTAATATGCGCTATGTGTGCATAACAATTTATTTGGACAATACCTAAATGTTCCTTTAACTTTGCCAAATAACATTACTAAATTACAATTGTTAATACCTACGTCTACACGTACGTGAGTCGAATGGAGCAGTGGATTGCTAACAACGGTCTATATAAATACATACTGTAGGTACCCTACTCTTCTATAGAATTCTCAATATCTATCTTCAACCATAATTTATTAATAAGTATTTCTTGTTATGAAATTCATACTTATTATTTCCATTTAATCGTAAAAAATACACAAACACCCTTGAGTTTAATAGTAAAACAAGCGACATTTTTTTCAAACTTAGTACACCTATTTTTCTGATTCGTAAAGAAGAAGTTTCAATTCCTTTTACAAAACTGAAAATTTGCTATAATGATAGTAGTAGGTAGATTAATTAGCCTACTGTATTAATTACTAGGTAGAAAAGGATTCCTTTTCTTTTTTCTAGCATTAAAGTTTTTCAGAAACTTTTAGATGTTTCTGACCCAACATCATCGTGTAACTGGTTCTCTCCTGTGACCAGCCACCTACAGCAACCTCCGAATGCTCCACGCATATCTGCAACCACACACCCATTACCGGACGACACAGAAAGTCCAATAATGGCTCGAATTTCCTTTAAAGAATGTTCAGGCATATTCTCATGACATTAATTACGCGTACAGACAATTGGGCTCCAATTGTTTCAAGTGGGTCATTAACCTGAGATAGAGCTGGGAGAAAAAAGTCGAAACCGCAAACTCATTTTAAAATTATCTTAAGAGTAAATTAGTTTTACGTATAGCAAATTAAAATAGGCTATTCAAACAACAATCCGGATTTTTTATCCTTACTAGGGACAATCAGGAAAAATATTCACGATTGTTTCTACCTCTCATTTTAAAATAAATTCCTAATTGTTCTTACCAACGCACGTTTTGACTAATACAAAATAACAGTGCTCATTGCTCTATTGGTTGTGTTGAAGTGCAATAATCTATTTTTTTCTAATTAAACAAGTCTCTAAAATTCTTACTGTTGGAACTTTGTCAGACAAATTACATTGCGATAAAACAAACAACTTCTCCAACGGGGGTATTATACCAATCAATGAAACTCTATTTGCACCTTTTACGAGACTATACTTATTGCAATCTCAAAACAGACAAAATGAAAAAAGCCGGCTTTATTTTGTCAAGTATAGCCGGATAGCCAGCCAGCCCTATGCACCCACGAAAATGCCCCAAAAAACCAGTGCCCGCCTTGACCAGTGGTTAGTTTAGTTGCCGAGTCGGGCGTCGCCGCGGGCGCTTACTCGCTTATATGGGGAGAGAGAGCACCACTCAAACCGTGGACCTTAAACTTTTTTCACTGTGTAATGTACAATAATTATCGAATTCGTAACAAACATATTATCAAACTCTACAAAATTTCATTTTGTAGATAATAACGTAACGTAATAACAAGTAACATTTTCGCTAATAAATGATTGAATTGAATTGAATATCTGACCTAAAATCTATTCTAATTTTAGTACTTAGTTCTTTTTCTTTTACATGGTTTTTGTGTAAATTAATAATTTTGAAGCCCATTTATTCTTATACTTTTACAAATATGAGTGTCTGAAAATTAGTCTAAATACGAGCAGGTATACTCAAACAACTCTAACAATACATGTTACAAAAAATCCAATCTTGCGCAGGTACCTACAAAAGATATCAACGCGCTCGCTGCGCCTACGCAACTTGTCACTGACGATAGTTTTCTTCACTCATTCATTACACTAGTAATTTAAAATTATAAAACACTATGTTTGATTTACAAAAAAATACTTTAAAATATATATTTGTTTAACGAATCCATATTCAAAATATACTTATTAGAGTATTTAGTATTACGAGTAGAATGTCCGGGCTAATGAGCGGTCAGCTTGTAGGCCAGAGTGAATTCTAAATAGGTGTCGCGATCCATCGTCAGTCACGTTGTCACATACTCGTATAGATATACTGCGATTATTTCTGTAAAAAAAACAGAAGATTGACCATTTACACATTTTTTTCCAAGTCCAAACTGTGTGCAGTCCCCGGCACCTACAAGCTATACCTATCTACTCGCCTTGTAGCCATGGGGTATCAGACCGCATTCCTCGACCCGCGCCCTCCAACCGACATGTTACTTTATACATAACTGCAATACATATAAAAAAATATCAATACACCTTATATCAAGCTCAAAAGGTTTATATTCTGATGGCCGTTGGATATATAGCTGTAAAGATATTGTGGTCTTATCTCAAATCGATGTCGTTTTTTTACCGCACCGTCGAAACCACGGAAAGGATTAATTTGAAGCAAATAAAGTGTTACGTGAAAATGGCGGCGGAGTATAGACTTTTGAAGTTGGTTTGGGATTATTTTTAAATCTGTTTTATTGTGAAAATACATTATCTTTACACTAAAAAACAAATTTAAAATTAAATAATTCAAATCAAAAATTATGGCTTGAAGCTGGTATTTTCGATAATTTATAAGACGCACTTTGCTTTTATTTTGTTATTAAAAACGAGCGGCATATCTTGAGATCATTTTAGCAATAAAATGGCAGACTGTAATATTTTTTATGATTATCAAATAACAGGTTGTTCACGCCAGATCACGCATCTACTTACACTATTAGATATAAGTACCTAAAAATTACTTTTAAATTTTTAGGTATTAATTTAGTCTTAAATTTTAATGCTTAAAATACTTTATCAAAATGATTTAATTAGATAGGTAAAGTATTAATATATTCTACACTAATAACTAAATGCTAAAACATAATAAAATTAAAATTACTATTGTGTAAATAAATCAGTACACTTTTTATTCTATCCTCATAATATGTTCGGTTTTAGTTCTGTCCCTAACTTAACTAAATCACAAAGAACACTTTTAGGTAGGATATGTCAGCTAATGCCCGTTAAACCAATTCGTAAAATCAAGCAAGAGGGAGTAGACTCAATGTCGAGGTCAAACAGACTAGTAGATCTGACCAGACCACTGATGGTATTAGACAGCCTCCCAGCGGTCGTCGACCTCTGAATCACAGTAGAGCGATTAGCTACACACGTTCCTGCAAAATATTGAATTTGTTAACTTTTCCGATCTCAATTTATCGCTTTATGAGTTCCAGACTCTTTCGATAAAGAAAGTAGGATAAATTTTGATACTTACCTATTTTAACGTAAAACTTTTCAACCGAGTACTTTTTAAATTATGAATTTCATGGTCTAATAGTAAACTATCTTGAAAATATAATTATAATATAAAAATGCATGTTTAATTTATAGGAGTTTTCCAAAACTGCATAATAATCAACTTTATTTGTATAAAATTTTAATTCGTTGTGTTCCTTTTTTTGATATATTTTTTATTCTTTCAAGTTAAATTACTCTAACAATGACTAGTAGATTTTCTTATTAAATAGCTAATAAGCAGTGAAACTGAGCTCAAACCCAAATTAATAATGATGTAGAAGCGAAGATCAAACAAAGTTAATCCTAGCTCCTTTGTGCGCTACTTTTAATTTGAAGTTCCATTTTCAGGGTGCGACCTACTTTAGATCCACGATAAGCTTTCAGTATTTTTTTTTTACAATATTTATTTTTTAAAGCATTCCTCCAAAAGACCATTAGTTTGCAAATTGAGAATTATGATTTTTTTTATTATTGTAACATACCTACGGAGATTAATAATGGTAGCGTAAGACCATTGGCCTCTGTGATTTAAACCACTTAAAAACTTCTTAGAATATGTTTTGATTCACCAATTCCTTGGACTCCTTTTCCCGGATAATAAATACAAAAGTTTTGTCATCTTATAGTTAGGCGATAACATCATAAGTGGAGATTTTCTGCGAAAACACGACCGCAAGTCACCCGGGGACTAATTACAAATAACAATGTAAATATTATCATGTATATTTTAACACACTATGAAAAATAATTTACTTACCATTCACCACCAATAAGTCATTCTATCTCTAAGTATATCAATCGTCTGAAAGCAAAACCGCATTATGATTTTTCGATCTCATATTTTAAAAGATGTTTAATTATTATAATTTCAAAATGAAAATAAAACGCCGAAAAAGACTTGTTTTTATTACCATAACAATATCACGTAATTTTATTTTGTTTAAGGCTTCGTTATTGATATTTGCTCTACTGTTTCTGGGATTTAGGTACTTTGTAATTCAGGGCAGCATGTAACTATATATACAGGAAATTATATGGTTTCTGGTAACTTTTGTTTCATTTGGATTCTTCGCTAATTGCCTTAGCTTTTGGGTTGCGGTTAAAAATGTATTTGATTACAATATTATTTCACCCATCTGCAGACTATTTTAATATGACCTATGACCTATTTCTTTGGGGTTGTTTCTTTTAGATAAGATATCTATTTGATTCTGTAAAGGTAACAAGGTATTTAGGTTTTATTTCAGTAGTAAAAGTCATATGAGTTACTTATCTAAGTATTTGCTTACTTTTTATTTCTTATTTATTTTTACCGAGCTCATCGTCGTTTCATCATTTTATCCAAATCTCTCCATATTAAGATAAATATTTTTACCGTTTCAAAATAAATAGAAACTGCTTTCCATTCATCATCAACGACTCTTAAAGAGTTCAAAAATTTTCATATAAATAAATGATCTTCTGAATGAATAAAAGAGCTACTTAGCTGGAACACAAACTTGAACTTAAAACTAAATCAAAAAGTCGCGACTGACTCTCGCAAGGTAAATAAATTAGAGCAATCTAAACTGAACGATAATACAAAATAAATTTCAGATGGTTAGAGTGGTTTTTGTTATTCACTCAGATAAATCCATTAGCGTCATTTGGTACAGAAGCTGTATTCTCAAGGCGGCGATTGGCCCCTAGGTATAGATAAACTAGCTGATGCCCGCGACTTGGTTTGCGTTGCGAGTTGATAAAACCCCTTAGTACGCGCCTGCACTTCTTGACTAACAAATCCTCCAAGCTTCTGATTTTCAAGACTCTACGTTTAGTGGTTTAGCCTGTACGTTGTCTGTCAGTCAGTCAGGTCCAAGACTTTTACTCGTATAATATTGATATACATAGATTTGTGTGTGTGTGCACGAAAGGAGAACTTCGAGGCGCACTTGAAATCCTTTCAGCATTGGCACTGGGTCGAAAGAACTAGACGCGATAAAAAAGAAAAAAAAAAGAAAAAAAAACTGGTGTAGATAGTAATTAGATGTATACTTGAAGTATAGTCAGATATGATTACGAAATAAAAGAAAGTAACTAGACCTAGATTATACCTAAGTGTTAGGTAAGATAGTTAGTGGATAACTATCTTACTTAACACTTCCAATTTAATTTTGCTGAAGATACCTAAAATAAAGGAGTAGGGAATAGGCATCGGTAGAGACTTTCACATTTTATACCTTCATATTATGACTAGAAAATATTAGTGTGGCCAGTTGAACACTCACAACATAGGGTTTATGTAAGTGTTTCTAGGTAAAGGGTTTTTTTTAAAACCTACTTAATTTCCAGTTTGTAGATTTTATTTGTATGCATGTTCTGTGTACGGAATAACTAACACGCCAAAAAGTCTTGGCGGTACGATGTCGCGTAACAGCGTTGATAAATGGTCCAGAGCAGACGATACCTCGAGTGAACTCCGGTTGAACTCGTTCTGCCATAAATCTAGCGACCTCCGACAACCAAATGCACCATAGACAATTTTATTAACGATACGATGCCGTCGAAATGGTAAATTATGGATATTGTGATTTATCTAGACTGGAAAGTTATTCATAGATAACACAAGCTTGTGTGTGTCTGAACAAGATCCACGGTCAGTTTCTTCTGTAGTCCAATATTGCAAACGGCTAAAGAGATATGCACACATTAGAACCACCCAGTAAATTCTGTAAATTGCCAATAATGTCAGCTATACTTCACAATATTATGGCAATGCAAGGATTCAAAGGCTAATATATCTTCCAAAGCTCCTTCCAAAGATCCCAGTAGCCATAGCTTACACGAACATATCGAGTAATACCACGGTAATACTTACTAAGCGAGCACATAAATTGCAATTAGTCGGTCTCCACCTCCACTTAGTTTAAGCTTAGTCAGACTTGAAAACCTTTTGAGAACGAATGTCCTATTGGCCTGATTCAGTTGATCATTCTAACGTCATAGAAAGAGTCAAAAATTCAATTAAACAGTAAGCAAAAAATGCTCAACATACTTACAAGGTAAAATAGAAACGTAAAATGCTTCTATCTAGATACTACTTCATTTATTTAATAAAGAGAGGGAACGAGTATTTATTGGAACTGAATTTCATTCATCTAATAATCAACTTATCGATACAGCGAACGAACGGTTTTACACACAAAGTTTCACAATGGGAGTGATTGGAAATTATTTGTGAGTGTTAGGTACACTCACTAATAATTTCCATTTTCACTGAATATTTCACGTTCGATATTTCCCGCCGTGCGATAGGCGATGTAACTAATTTGACCTGTATGCCTTTGTTCGCAGGCTGCCTATTGTGCACAGCATTCTTTATAATTTATTTGTATTATTATCAAAAGATATCTGACATCTTTTAACAATCAATTTTCTACCTGCGCGTCCAAGCTTGTCAGTAGACTCATCTTCTCACCCCGAGATAACAAGAAAACATTTTACAATATCTCTACCAAGCTTTAGAAATAAAACTCTATGTCGTAAGTTTTAGGGGAGGTTATTCTATGGACAGATTTTTTTTATAAATATAACCAGTCATCGAAATCGGAGGGTCGGCACAGGTGATGGCCAATAAAAAAGCGACCCAAAGCTGGGCAATTAATGGATTACGGATCAAATGAGATGCAATGGCATCATAAAGGCTTGTAAAGTCGCCAGACACGTTCATGCTTTTTATGAGAATAAACTATGAGTAGGTAAGGTACCAAACGTGTGTTACTTTGATGGATAACCGTGTAGGTGATATCTACATTACCTACCTAGCTTAGGTCATATTTAGGTGCCTACAAACATTGCAGATCAGACAGAAAGGCAGTAAAATGTACACTATTAATGTTGTTATTAACCATATAGCTTCTACCAGCGGGTTTTCCTGTGTGGTATCGAGATAATATAAGTCCATAGAATAATAACCATGTTCCCATAAATAACCAATCTCCATTTTGAAACATAAGACTTTGTCGGCGCGTTTTTAATGAGTTTTTTCCTTAAAATTTATACTTCTATAGGTAGGTTACTTATTTGCTCTGCCTAAATCTACTTTGTTTCTTGTTTTAAAACAACTTTTAGACAACATCAAAATCCAAACGTAACAGTCCAATGATATTCGTACATTGATCTTAGCATTTTAGAGAGTTTTTTTTTAAAATAGTTAATTATACCATTTTGATATCTTCTAAATACGTGTTTTTTCAAAATACTTTCTGGTATCCAGACCGCCACCTAGACTTTTTCTTCTTAGTTTTCTTCGTAAGCTATTTACAAACGCAATGCACTGTATTTTATTTGTAAGTAATAAACATTTATGTACGGCTCGGGGCGGCATCGGCTCGCCCGATCAGACAGAAGAAAGCCGGCGAGATGGGCGCGGAGGGACCGGTGGGACCGGTTCCGTGGTCAGTTTTTGTGCCCCGAACTCGACCAAAGTGAAGCTGCTTGGATTCGCGAATACGGATTGTATGGTTGCGTTGTAATTATTTTGGTAAATAAGTTATCTAAAGGGACAAAGAGGAAACTCGGTAGATAAGTAAGTTGAGTACCTGGGTGTTAAGTACCACCCTAACCTTATTAAAATGTGTATTTTATAGAAGAAAATCGATGCCTGATAACAAAGAGCGTAAATAAATATTAAATTATTCGAGTTGAATTATGCAATTAGTAGTACCATTCAACATCGCTGCACTAAGAAAGGAATATTATGCAAAGTTACTACTTAAAGGTCTGTTGTAAGTACCTTCATTATCCACATAATTCAAAGCATATTTGCCTCCACCATTTCTCTGGTGCCTCTACCTCTACGAGTACTTTACCTTCATTCTCTGCGCCTCTACCTTTTTTTTTCGGATGGACGTTTAATGCAGTTAGCCGCAGATGGCTGTTACTGCGTCACCGGACTCTAAGGCGCCTCTACCAACACGAGATCCCTCTATTTATAAGCTCTACTCATGTCTCTACGATACGATGGCGCCATCTGGTATGGAATAGTAGCTTCAAAATAATTGCACATCGGTACTTTCATTTTGTGGTGCCATCTAGTATGGAGTAGCAGCAATGTCGAAATATCACGAACTTTTACCACTATTTTCGATAGTAGGACCAATTTGTCTGTCTTGTTCATATAAAAAAAACTATTTGTCTATTATCTTTGATTAAAGTTTCTCAAAAAAAAATCACCTTTGAATCTAACCAAATCTGTCAAAAAATGTCTTTTTGACGCGAGTAGCCGACAAAAAATATTTGGTTTTTCCAATTTTTAACAACATGGGAGGTTCACAAAGCACTCGAAAAGTAACTGTAGACAATGAGAATGCTATTCAAGTGTCTCAAGACGCATTAGACCGGATATCTGCTCAACTGGCCTCAAAAGTAAATATGAAGCTACATTACATAATTTAAATCAATGTCACGTCTTGTTGTCGCTATACAAACCAGTGTTTTCAAGTGAATTAGTTCTCTCAATCATTTAGTATTATCCTTAGACTTTATTTTATTCTCTAATGCCATTACAATAATTTTAATCAGTGGTGTTGTAGGTTAGTTTTCCACTGAAAGCAAGTCCTACTTTTGTTCCTCATAAGTGCAATAACTACTCGCAAATTATTCAACTGCCAGCTTACTGACATGCAATCACGGGTGGTTTTAGCAAGCAGAGCCGCAGCCGCAACAGACATACACAGCACCGCCGCCGCCTTACTACGACCAGAGAAGACAGCAAGAGAATGCAGCAGAAGAAGCCTACTGGGCACGTCGTATCGAAGGCCTAAAGCGAGCACACGAGAAAATAAACAGCGGCATGCATATTGAATACCAGAAAACACTAAAGGAGGCCAATGATCTGTTTGATCTGGCACAGCAAGACAAAATTGCGAGTAAGCTACCTCCATGCCAGGACGAAAAATCTAAGGTAAGATAAATTTTGCGTTATTTCGATAAATACAACTGGAAAACTGGACATTGAATACCCCATTGTGACCATACCACACTATTTTGCATTAATTTCACCATTGGGAAGTATCCACCGCATGATTCATTCTAGACAGGTATCAACAATGCCGGATATTCTATCTTTTGTGTAGCACTTGTCCCAGGTGTGTTATCTTGTCATCAGTGCTTTGCCCATCTCATTTGAATATAATGAAGTCCTGTCACTCTTATCAAATATCTAAGATGGTATGCCCTTTAATAAAACATATATTTTAGTATTTACGCAAAAAAATACTAAATTACTAAAGCGGATTTATAAGTCCGCTACGTTATAGGTGTATAAGCTAAGGTCTGAAAATAGCTTGGCTTTTGTCTGAAGAACCAAAAACAATAAAATAGGGTATTCCACTTTTATTGATACTCAAAGGAAATTACTTTTATTTCAGGTCTTGGATTGCTACAGTACAAACCCCGACAAATCCCTACTATGTTCAGTGCTAGTGAATCAATTCAATGACTGTGTATGCAAGAGTAGGATCGCGGCAGTTACCTCCTCTTGAGTCCTGAATGACTGTAAATAATCAATACTACCGCCAGCAATATCATTATCGTTGGGAATGGCCACAAAACTGTGAAGTAGATTTAAATAAACTATTGCTGTAATAATAAAATGTTATTAATTTAATTTTGTTGTAAAATTTATTTTTATTGTCTTATCTTGATAAGTTAGGCTTTAGGTTTCTTGAAGCATTATAAAAATATGAGAGTAAATAATCAAAGGTCTGAAGTTAGAACTCTGTACAAGACAACTCATTTCAATTTGTCTTTGACATAACTAACTGATGGTTGTCATAGAGACAATTAAATATGTAGGCATTTGGGTGTTTCTAGTGTATTTTATTTCTTGGTGTTTTCATCCTATTTAACTATGGCAGAGGAAGTAGTTGTGAAGAAAAGAAGGGTTCCTCTGTACCCTGGGTATCCCGAGCTGGCCAGATCAGATGTCAGTATACACCCCTCATACTCCAAGTTGGGACTGGCCTAGTAAGTAACTATTAACATACTGACCTATTTCTAGTTTGGTTTGGTTTCTGGAACTAATATGTCTGCATGTTAGCTTCATGCAATTTTTTAAAGTAAAATGTTACTTGCAGCCGTGTGGTTTGTCGCCACCGTTATCATTGGGCGAAAGTAGCACAACGAAAGCAATTTATGAAAGAATTACACAGCTTTGAGAAACTCCAACCAAATGCTCTAGATGGAGTCAGGGTCCATAGAGAGTTCTCACAGGGAATCCTGTCCCATGTCATTCCGCCAAGGAGGTATGTTCAAAAACTAACACCAGATCCGATGAATTCAAGGGAGAGAATGAGAGTGGAGGAAATCATCAGTGGTCATGTAAACTTCAGTCAGAAATAAATGTTAATCCATTTATCCAAGATAATTCTATGTATACCTACTGCTACAAAATAATGGTAGCACTAAAATACTCCTGCTTTGATCTGAATAAAGAATATAAACCAGATAAAGTTTGTTTTCATCATAGAAGTGAAACTGTTTTATAAAAGTTTATTGAAATAGCTTAAAAATAACTGATCTATAGAGAACTTTCTGCAGCTTTTTTCTTTTTGAACCTTTTGCTCTTTTCCACATTGGTCTGCAAGTAGTGAGCTTCCTTCTTAGCCTGTGAAATCTCAGCCCGGAGTCTTTGCTTCATAGCAGCTTTTTCATATGCCAAGCGCTCACTTAGATGAACCCATTTGAACCTCGGAATGTATTTTATATTCCATATCATGTCATAGTAACGAGACCTCTTTCTGGTACCGATTTTTGTATTATTTACTGAAGCAGCAACCTGCTTGGCAACTGCTTTCTTCTGGAACTCTACCCATCCTTCTGTAAACTGGTTTGGAACACGCTTTCGTTTCTCTCCTGGTTCTGTAATAAAAAAAAAATATTATAAACTGTACCTACCTATGTAAAAGTTTGAGACAACAGAACAGCATCAAAGATCAAACTTACTTGTGCTTGGCTGCAAGTAAATTCTGCCAATTTCACCGTATTTGATAAAGATTTCCCGTACTTTAGCGACATTCATGAATGGAGGAATAGTGGAAAGGAAGACAATCCCTCGTTTCTTCGTCTTTTTCTTGACTTCTTTCCCAGACTCTGAGTTAATGTTTTCTTCACATTCCATACCGTTTTCCGGCACTCTGTCTGCTTCAATTTCAGGCATTTTCAGTAGTTGTAGTCTCTATCAGAGCCAGCAACAATACACAGATTTAATCAGAGTACCAACAAGAGGAACACTACAAATAAATAATCCTACATAACCTCAATTTCTGTAAAAAAATCCATGATGTGACACAAAGAGAATATAACCACTTGATGTGACAAAGTGCACACAGCACTATGTGGAGCAACCCGAGCAAGCAATTCTCGATTTATGATATATCTTTGAACTCGATTGTTTGATTGAAGTGACGCCTTATCATTTCCCTGAAATAGTCGAGAATGGCAATTTCTCTAAATAGTAAAGGATAGGTTGTCTACATAATCTGTGTTTTCATTTCAATCAATAGTTCATTTCGTTCGCTCATTTTAAAATGGCCGACATAGCAACACGTAAATAAATAAAACTATTTTTACTGTACTACTGTACCTATTTTATTATTTATTAGTTCCTGAAAATATCTAATAAAATACAATGGGTTGTGATGGTGGTACTATTCCACGTCGCGATGAACTTGTACGCCTGAAAAAGAAGCCAGAACAGGTACCTACAACATAAATCGCTTTGTTCCACTAAAAATATTTTTGTGATACCTATCTGATTATTTCTTTGCTGTGTTTATTTTAGAAAGATAAAGATGCAGAGCGTTCGTTCAAGTGGCGCAACTGTGCGTTGTCTCAGCAGCCGCTGCAGGAGCCGGTAGTGGCCTGTGGTCTAGGCAGGCTGTATAGCAAAAGTTCAGTGCTTGAGACACTCCTCGACAAAGACAGTAAGCCTGATTCTATCAGCCATATCAAGAACCTCAAGGTTAGTCCCACATGCCTACTTAAACCACCTAGTCACACATTTCACTAGTGAATTTCAAACTGAATGTTGTAGAATTTTTTTTTTCATCCTAGCTTCACTATACTGCTTTTCAGGACATCAAAGATCTAAAGCTGATCAAAAACCCCGCCTATGTAGCGACAGAGCACACAGACGGCGCGGTGGGCGAGGGTAATGCCCCATATATCTGCCCAATCAGTGGGATTGAGATGTCTGGCAAGTTCCGGTTCGTGTTCCTGTGGAGCTGCGGCTGTGTGCTGGCCGAGAGGGCGCTCAAGGAAGTCAAACAGAACCTCTGTCATATGGTAAATAAAAAAACTGGTTATGATTAAATTGTAACTTTAAAAAGAATTTATCAAAAACAGGAGTTGGAACTCCTGTTTTTGCCTGAAGATTCCATCTTATACATTATGAATTACTTATTTTCATTGTCTTAATCTTTCCAGTGCCAAACACCATTCACAAGCAATGATACAGTAGTTCTCAACGGCACAGAGGAAGACATTGAAATCCTCAGAGAGAAAATGGCTGTTCGAGTAGCAAGCAGGAAAAACAGCAAGAAATCAAAACCTAAGGCCGAAAAATCTGAACAAGTTGAGATCAAAGTTGAACCATCAACTGTAGAATCTGCTACAGATGTCAAAGATGTAAAAATCGAACCAGAAGCCGGCCCTAGCAATAGTGATGCAGTAAAGAAAGAAATTGACACAATTCCACTATCACTACCAAAGTTCAACCCGAACAAAGTGGCTAGAGGGCACTTTGGTTCGTCCAAACGAGCATTCTCATCAACAGCGCTGCAGCAAGACCCATCTTATAAAAAAACTAAGAAGGATTACAGTGTGGCACAAGATCCACAGAGCAGTGAAGTGTACAAGTCTCTGTTTACCTCGCATCAAGATGATAAGGATCAGCAAAGGGCACACTGGGTGACGTACAATCCATTCTACAATTAATTCTAGATTCATTATGTATCGTAATATTAATCATGTTACTTAGCTTTTGGTAAGTTCTGAACAGTTTTAGGCCAAATAATACCGCTTCCATAAAAATAAAACAATGCATTGGTATCATAAGTTTTATTTAATAATTATATTCAAATATTGCACTCAGTTGATTGCACATGGAATGTTGGAGCCAATTTGATACAAAATGTTTGTGCTATTTTAGGTTCTTACTTCTCAGTCTCTGGCTAGGGCTACTGGCTACAGTTAATTAACAGAAATCACATCACATATAAATTGGTAACTAAATGGAATGACAAATTTTCATCTAAAATATGTACAGCTTATAAAACTTACCTGACTTCACAATAAATCGCTTGTGTCTATCATAACTATGTCTGGTGTACACATTCAGATCTTTTTGATTTACAGTAGAAACTAAATCTCTAGCATTACTCTTAGGCTCAATTCCCACTGCGATGGCAGCGGCAGGCATAGTGTTAAACAATTTCAAACATTACATATTATATACATTATTAAATAGACTAAAAATTTAAGGACCGCTGACATGTCGCGCGTCGCTCGTTGGCCTATCAGCGGTTCTTGAATACTGGTCCTTTTAATAAGGTATTTTGTTTATTAGCATAAGTTGTCTCATTGTTGGGCAAAGGTATATAATGTTTAAAATTGTTTGACACTCAAAGTGCTTTGTCGGCTAATGCCATCCGAGTGGGAATTGAGCCTTTCAACCCTCTCTTGTAGCCAATTAGTTGTCACAAAAGAATTTTCAAGTTGTACATATTTTTAACCAAGGAATATGTATGCCCTAAGCGGCAGTATCGTGCTGCACCGACGCTAGTGTAGCTTCGATGATTAGATTGAAGTCCAGCTCATTGAGACTGGCCTTAGCCGTGAGCAGATCTAGAAACGTGTCAAGCGGGGACAGGCGCTCTCCAGACGGGAGCGCCGCTATACCTGACAACAGAAAAAGGCTGTTCAAAATTTGGGCAGAATATCGAACTCGCGCTTGAGAGAGTTATCTGGCTCCAGATCGTCTTGTTGCACGTCGCTAAGCGTTGGGGACAACAAAGTCTCTCAGTCAAAAAAAGTATGCGCAAAGATCGAGTGTGTTTTAGAAGTTGATGTAGCGTAATTTGCATACCGTCGGGAGGCGTCGCCTGCAGGATGTCGTCTATATGGCTACCAACACACATTCAAGTCCAGTGTAGCACTGTTCTGGTCATGAGCAGGCGTAATCTCTTACCATCAGGTCTCTTACCCTCTTCGAGGCGCACTTGAAATCCTTTTACCATACTGGTTCGAAAGAACTAGTGACACGAAGAAGAAGAAGAAGGAGAGCGCCTTAGCTCGTTTCGGGTAAACCGATGCGACACTCGGTACCTGTGTCTGCGATGGACCTATGCCGCGCGGTACGTACCTGTGTCTGCGACGGGCCTGTGGCGCGCGGGGTTGGGGGGCGCGTGGTGCGCGGCGCCGCTGAGCAGCGTGGCAGCGTGGTCGCGGGCGTGCGGTACGTACCTGTGTCTGCGACGGGCCTGTGGCGCGCGGGGTTGGGGGGCGCGTGGTGCGCGGCGCCGCTGAGCAGCGTGGCAGCGTGGTCGCGGGCGTGCGGTACGTACCTGTGTCTGCGACGGGCCTGTGGCGCGCGGGGTTGGGGGGCGCGTGGTGCGCGGCGCCGCTGAGCAGCGTGGCAGCGTGGTCGCGGGCGTGCGGTACGTACCTGTGTCTGCGACGGGCCTGTGGCGCGCGGGGTTGGGGGGCGCGTGGTGCGCGGCGCCGCTGAGCAGCGTGGCAGCGTGGTCGCGGGCGTGCGGTACGTACCTGTGTCTGCGACGGGCCTGTGGCGCGCGGGGTTGGGGGGCGCGTGGTGCGCGGCGCCGCTGAGCAGCGTGGCAGCGTGGTCGCGGGCGTGCGGTACGTACCTGTGTCCGCGACGGGCCTGTGGCGCGCGGGGTTGGGGGGCGCGTGGTGCGCGGCGCCGCTGAGCAGCGTGGCAGCGTGGTCGCGGGCGCGCAGCACGAGCGCTGCGCGGTGCCCCCACGCGGCCAGCGCGCGCCGCCCGCGACCCTCGCCCACTAGCTGGATGAGGCGCAGCTTGTTGTTCACACTCGTCTTACTGTCGTCATCTTTACCTGGCAACAACGAAAGCATTATCATGCAACCCACGTTCAGCCGGATATGAATATAGAAGGCTCCTTGCCTGAACCACTAAGTGAATGACAAAATCGTTTGTCTACACTTTCTAACAAACTTTCTCCATACACAAACTCCGTGACTCGTTCGTAGTTCGAAAGTTTTGGCGTATATGAGGTGAGCGTGATAAATACCCGTTCAATCTAGTAACTATGTTTTTGAGCAATCGTGCATCTATCTATGTTGAAGTTGCGGGTGTCAGCTTAGTATCTGCACAATGATCGAAGACAATAAAAAATATATTGGCCAAATTCACGCAATCTCTGACCTGCTTATATGCCTTGCCCTCTCAACTCTCACTAGTTGAAGAAGAGAGCAAAGCAAAAAAGCAGGTCGTAGAGCACATGAGTATGAGAGAGAGAATAAAGTAGGATAGCAGTAGTTACAGGCGATGATGGCCTTCATGACGTCGATCTGCAGCTCGAACACGTTGCGGTGCACGTGCTGCAGGAACGCGGGGAAGGGCAGCGCGCGGTACCCGAGGTACGTGAAGAACGAGCTGAAGCCCTGCGGCAGCGGGTACGCGATGCCGTCGCACGCCAGGTAGTACTGCTCCAGCGCCTTCAGCAGGATGTACGCGTGCGTGGGCGCCATCTCATCGCTGCAACAGAACGGTACCTTCCAATATTGTGTTTGAAATCAACCGCAGCCAAATTAAACTACAAACAAATGGCATCAAACGATGATGATGATGATGATGAACAAAATAAACTACGAAAATCACAAACCATTACAGATTTACTTATAACAAAGACTATAAAACATGATAAGCAAACAAAAAAAACGCTTGCAGTAGACCACATCTAGATAATAAATAATCATACATGAAAATAGGCGGCCGCGCAGTTGGACTCGTCGCGCGCAAATCCAAGAATTATAACTAGCTCATCGGTATAAGATATGTTCCTACCTAATAGTGTGGAGTTGGTGTACCAACCTAAGCAAGCGAAGTGATGAGAAAACACAAAAAAGCGGTACGCAACAAAAATCACAAGTTAAACCAAAAATAACGAATAAACAAAAAACATAAAACAAAAATCTGCAGCAAATGGTACCTACGTCATACATGAAGATGAACCCTCTATGCTGGATGTACATGACGGCCCAAAGCGAGCCCACGACTCAAACGGCAGCTAAGTATGAATCAGTATCAATTTCGACACAATAAACACACAACAGCGCAACCCCCAATGCGCAACAAAAACCACCAGTCAAACCAAACGGATTAAAACCAAAAACGTCTCGATAATAAAAAATAACTAAAACTAGACAACAGAAACCACAAGCCAACATCAACAGGTACATCATACATGAAGGTGAATCCTCTATGCTGGTTGTGTGTGGGCGCGGCGGCGAGCGGGCGCGTGACGGCGCGGCACAGCGCTCTTGACGCGTCCAGCTGCGCGGCCGCCCACCGCGTCCCCACCGCATGCACGCCACTCTCCACGCCGCGCGACCCCGCCCCCCATGCCCCACCCGCCCCACCAGCGCCGGGGGGGCCGGTGGACGACTCGGACAGCTCGCGCATCAAGTGCACGCTCACCTCGCGCAAGTTCTACGTAAATCCCTTACTGTTAGATTTAGATGGCAGCACTGGTAACATAGCACGTGCCTAACGTTTTGTTTTAAGGAACCAACATGCTCACAGCGTTATTTTGTATAAAACCCCCTTAGTATTAAACCTGTATCTTTCATTGTTTCATTGCTAGCCAACCCTAGTGATAAAAGTCGTAAAATCTGAAGTTTAGTCGCTATGAAGTATCCCTTCGTATTTCCTACACACAGCCGAAGTATATGGCCGCTGGAAAACTGGAACTGGCGGGTGACTGGCTATACAAGAAGGATTGATTTATATCAAAGAGAGTACAGGAAGTAGAAATGGAATCAATTCATAATCGAAACATCAAGATATTGGTGTCAATTTAGATGTAAACTAATTTGACAGCACTAAAAATGTTGCTGCCCCTTTTATAACGATCGAAATAAAAAGGATGGAATAACTTTTAGCGGTGTCAATTAATTTAGTGTTGGCGACATCTGAATTGATACCTTATCCCGTTTTGCCTTTTCGCCCAGCAGAGCTTCAGCTAGCTATTCTTTGCAGTATCACAACAGTTCTACCACTCTCACGACGTCATCCGGGACATGCTCCTTTCATGCACTTGACACATGTTTTTGAACTTTTAAGGTTCTATAACACGCCGGTTTCCTCACGATGATTTCCTTACGATGATTTCCTTCACCGTTAAGCACGTGGTTTAAATGAACACATAGAGTTTTTGAACAGGAAATTAATTGGTGTACGACCGGGTTCGAACCCACGACCTTCGGATTACAAGTCGAGGCGCCTCCCACTCGGCACACGCCTTTTTATATGGATTTTATATACGGATATCGTGATGCTATATAGAATACTAGCTGGTGCCCGCGACTTCGTCTGCGCAGGTATCTTTATAAATTGTAGCCTATGTGTTATTCTGATGTATAAGCTATATTATTGTAAAGTTTCATTAAAATCAATTCAGTAGTTTTTACATGAAAGAGTAACAAACATCCATCCATCCATCCTTACAAACTTTCGCGTTTATAATATTAGTAGGATTCGCGTACAACAAAACACACTTAACATTATGTACGCAGACTAGAGTGTCCCGGTACTGACCGCAGCGATGATGTGCTCCTGCTTGCTGGCCGTGCAGATGTCCTGCTCGAAGAAGGGCAGCAGGTCCTGCGTGTTGCCCTGCGAGGCGCGGCGCTGCGGCACGCCCAGCGGCGGTCCCGCCATCGGGGACAGCGGCGTGCTGCAGCGGGAGAGAGCTTCCGGCTGCAACAACAGGACTTAGTTAATTACCAAAAAAAAATGAAATGGGATATGCAGACGGGGTACTACGTTGCATCTGTGCAGTCAGAATTTCGGATTTCTACAAAATGGCAGAGTGAAGCGGAGCGAGCGCGGCGACCGAGCCGAGGATTTACGAGCTGGCTCGAGCTAGGTACCCGGGTTTCTGAATCGGATCGGCCGCGAACCGACCGCGGAGTGCCACCACTGTGGGAGGGACCAGGACTCTGCCCAGCACACGCTCGAGGAGTGCTCGGCGTGGAGCTCCGAACGGCGGGTCCTGATGGACCAAATCGGGCAAGACCTCGCCCTGCCTAGCGTTGTTGCGGCAATGCTGGCAGAGGCGACAGCGTGGAGGGCAGTAGCCTCTTTCTGTGAGACCGTCATGGTTCAGAAAGAGGCTGCTGAGCGGGATCGCGAGAGATCCGATCCCGCTCGGAGACGGCGGGGCCGGGGTGTCCAGGTGGGACATCCCGGGCCGTCCGCCCCATGAGGGGTGGCGGTGTCTCCTGCCAATGAGGGAGATCTTGCTGGGTTCGAGAGCGGTCGGAGTGGGGGCTCTGGCTGCATTATACTCGAGCCCGGGACGGCTGCAGTGCACGGGTAGGCATGCACTGCAAGCGGAGCTCGGGGTTGGCGCAAGCCTGCCCTGGGATGGGCCTCAAAGCAACGTGCGTGAGGGACACCGGTACGTGTTCTTTGGATATCCCGGGGTCCCTCTAATGCGCAGAGGTCGGCCACCATGGGGTTTTAGTCGGTTAAAGTCCGACATACCCCTCCACCGTCCCCCAAGGGCGGTGGGCATCCATGAGGATTTCCCCATGTAAAAAAAAAAAAAAAAAAAAAAGGTACCCGGGTTTGCCAAACGATGAATAAAAATTAAATTGTTATCAATTAAAGGTACCACCTGACGCCAATCCATAGGAAAACGACTAACGGTAACAGTTATCCAATTTTAATCAAATTTAATTTGACAAAAATTCGACTTAATATTTTCAAGTTTTTTTGCCGTATATGTGTTCAGTGACGGCAACAGACTATGCGTATTTTTTTTTTATGGTGATTAAAAATTGACCGTGTATTTTGAGTAAGTAAATGACAAGTCGAGTTAAGCACTCTCTTGATTAATCGAACCCGAGACGGCTGTAGTGCACGGGGAGGCATACACTGCAAGCGAAGTTTGGGTTCGGCGCAAGCCTGCCCTGGGATGTGCCTCACTGCAACGTGCGTGAGGGTCACCGGTACGAGTTCTTCGGATATCCCGGGGTCCCCCTCTAATGCGCAGAGGTCGGCCACAGTAAGAATCTTACATACCCGCCCGCCTCCCGCTGGAAGGTATCCATGAGGATTCCCCATAAAAATAATTCTTGATGGTAACAGGTCACGCCTGATACTAGAATGGAACTCGATTATTTGCATTATCTGCCGTCACCGCAAGTCTTTAGCCTGGCAAAGTGGCCAGGGTGTTTTTTCCAACTCTACTTGAGTTATATCGCTCTATCGTGAGTATCGCCGATGTGTTGGACTGCTGTCTGACTATGACGTAACGTTGTGTCATAACGCCTACCGGGAAGCGGATCTGTATAGTTGTTAAGTGCACGTGTACCTGGTAGCAGTGCAGGCTGACGCGCAGCTTGTCCAGCACGTGCGCGGGGGTGAGGCGCGCGGCGGGCGGCTGGTTGAGCGCCGCCCACAGCCGCGTCCACACGTCCTCCGCGAACTGGCACACGCGCTGCCGCGGCGCGAGCACCACGCACGAGCTGTTCCACAGCGCGTCCTGCGACACGGACACGCACATGTCTCGGACCTGCACACAATCAAACACCATTTGACACACACATATAACACTATTAAGCTATCTGGTATAGGATTTAAAAACACTTTGAGTAAATGGCTCGTTCAAGAAGTTCATTACACACTAAAATAATATTTTGAAAACGAAAAACTAAAGTCTAAAAAATACCTATCTAAGTACTAAATGAAAATATGGTTTTGAAAAATTAGAATATAATTTAATGTTAAATGCCTGGCTGGCTGTGTTTAAAAAATGAATAAAAAAATTAACAAACGTTTGTACCCATAGTCTACTACATCTGATGTAATAAAACTAGGTATCTATTTCATTTTAGTTGTAAGTACCTATCTTATTGTATGTCCTATCAGGATAAACTAATGTTTCCTACTAAAAATATGTTAAGATCTTTGTACACAGTTTTATACAATGAATGTTTCTTGATTCTATACTAGCATAGCATAATCAGCCTATAATGTTCCCACTGCTGGGACTCAGGCCTACTCTTGGCAGGAGAGTGAATGGGTCTTAATCCACCACGCGGACCCAATGCGGATTGGTGGATGTCACATGCCATAGAACATTTTATTTTTTCTGTCCTTTGACATGCCGGTTTCCTCACGATGTATTCCTTCACCGTTATGAGAACGTGGGATGCATACATAGATTTTTTCGACCGAAAAAACCCATTTATGTATGACTGCCATCGGGATTCAAACCCGCGACCATCATATCGCAAGGCAAGGGCCTCATCCACTCGGCCACCAAGTCCTCAACACTACTAGCGGACACCCGCAATATCGTTTGCGTTGCGTATTTCCAAAATGCCTTTCTTACAACAAACATTCAAAAAGTACGCCGTATTATAGTAATTTCTTCACACTATTCGTTTCGTCTATGTTTTCCGATTGTGTCAAATAAAATTAGTAAGGTTTCATACTTTTATTTAGATTTTATACGTGTTTTAAAATTAGTCGAAATTCAATAGTTGAAAGAAAGAAAGAAAAAAAATATTTTGACAAAAAAGCTGTACAAGCTCACAATGACAATGCAGTTCATTTATTAAGTAAGCAGGTACTTACATTAAAAGTACATAGAAGCAAGTACAGTGCAGTCAAACAGGGCTCATGCTCAGCATATTGTGTTGCAGTAGACTGCATAGTAGTTGGCATGTGACTATTAGCTATTCCGTGAGAGAACGCCGGCGTAAGCTATATAGCTAGCCGATCCTACCTTGACATCAGCGAACTTCAGGTGCTGAGTGAAAGGCAGCATCTTCATGAGCGGCAGCGCCGAGGCGGGCAGCGAGCGGCGCGTGAGCGCGAACGTGGCGCCCACCAGGTACTCCTGCAGCACGCGCGGGAACCCGCCCAGCCCGCAGCGCTGGTTCACGCACAGCCACGATATCAGCTGCGGGAGACAACACCCTCACTCATTACCGTGATGGTGGAACAGATTATCAGACTGTCTCAGACAACAATCTCATTATCAAGTTTTACAGAAACAGTACAACTTGCGTATCTTAGTAGTTTGTTGTACAACTGACTTCAATTGGACTGTTTTAATGACCGTATATTTTATACCACTGAATAGTCACAGCAAAGCAAAATACACAATTTCGTTTACTTCAACAACATATTTTTGTCAGTAATTTTTCTTTAGAAACCAAACTACTCAACTGGTTTTTCTTTAGAAACTAAACTGCTCAACTGGTTTTGATGAAATTTCTATGGGACCAATCTGAACGTTTATGCTCTCAAACAAAAAATATTTTTTTCAAATCGGTTAAAAAAATTAAAGCTCTGAGATAACAAATATGAAAAAAAAAACGGATTGATAAACTCCTTTTTTAGAAGTCGAGTCGGTTTAAAAGAAGCTTATGGCTATATATATATATATATATATAGCTCGACGAATCGATAACTGTTGGGAAGTAAAGGTTCTCGAATAACGACCACGAACTGGACGACGCAGCAGTGTCAAGAAGAACGAAGTCGGTATATGGAGGCGGCTCGAGATCGCTCATAGTGGCGTTTTACTGGGGACACCTATGTCCAGCTGTGCACGTCCAATGACTGAAATGATGATAAAGAAGCTAAAGGAACAATGTGATTATTCGTGATATTGGGTCGACATATTCATAATCTTTTTCACACCACCTGCTCGACAATGTCCAATTACATCATTTGCACAATTTAGGACTCGAGCCGTTTGGTTGTAAATATAACCATTTTAAAACTCACCTCTTCAGCCAGCTCCATATTCCCCTCATGCTGTATCAGGTAATGAATGATCGCCAGTTTATTTTCGATCGCAGTGTTGCTTTTGAAGGTGGCTGCGATGTCCTTCTCGGCCACGGTGAGTGTGACCACGTCCAGGGTGTTGAGGTCCACCATAGCGTGCGCCCCCCAGCCCAGGATAGGCGCTAGTGTCGGCCCCGTCTCGCACTCCTCCATGGGGATCACGATGTGGCAGCAAGGCTCGTGGTATAGAGCTATGTCGATCAGGTGGGTGTACAGCATCGGGATTTTTACTAGGAGGTGGTTGTCTGAAATTTAAGTGATTCAATTTCAAATGTTTACTTGCATTATACGTTGTGCATAATTGAAATGAGTATCAAACGTACACTCTGTAAGGGCACAACAAAATAGAACTAAATGGCTTTTTTATTTTTACCTACCTATTTATATTTTTAATAATCTAACTATTTATTAATAATTGCACAAGAATGTTTATTATGAAGATTTTACACAATATAATTATACAAGTATACCTATACTTACTTAGCCTTTGTTATACCTACTTATATTATAACAAAGTGAGATCATATTCCATCATCTTTTTGCCCTTATCCCACACTTAGGTGGGGTCGACACAACATGTCTTCTTCTCAACAAATTATATAAATATATTTAGTAATAAATCCGCTTAATTTCTAAACAAAGGTTTTAATTAATTTAACTTTAGTTCAACTATACCAAAGAGTCAAATAACAGAAAACCAAAGTTTATAGATACGACACGTGTTTCGCCTCTACACGAGGCATCATCAGGAGGTGTGGACTCGCCGAAGTTTGAAACGAGAGTCTCTCGTTTCAAACGTAATTAAACGTAACGTAAGGTAAATAAACCTTTGTTTAGAAATTAAGCGGAGTTATTACTAAATATATTTATATAATTTGTTGATATTTATGGATTTCCGCAAAGTAACGCCTGAATCAATCAATGTCTTCTTCTTTCATTCGTCTCTATCTC
The DNA here is from genome assembly GCA_932526365.1 of Lobophora halterata. Lineage (NCBI taxonomy): Eukaryota > Metazoa > Arthropoda > Insecta > Lepidoptera > Geometridae > Lobophora > Lobophora halterata. The sequence continues at coordinate 11,440,109 of OW052002.1, forward strand.
TCAGTCGTCCACTCTGTTGGCAACAATTATTGGGCTGAATTTAATTTTCGTCACAAAACACTAACTAATCTTACTTACTAATATTTTACAGGCTAAGGATCAACTAGTAGATAGATGGATGTTTACTCCTCTGTCACGCCAATACCTGAAGCTATTTGGCCAAAATTAGGTACGGGTTTTTGTATATATGGTGAGTCCATTTTACGCAATTGGACTGAAAAGTTGGTTCTTTTTGCGTGTTAGGTATGGGTATAGTTTATAAGCTAAAAATAATGCTAATATTTATTTATTGCCACTCGGGCACCAGTTTGATAAGAAATATACGAAGCAACATTCAGAACAAACAAAGGACATTATTATTTGGAAGCATGTCCCAGAACTCCCGGATATGACGTAGTTGATACGAACTATATCGGAGACCTTCAAGCTGTTCAAACTGGTTCGACTGACCTTTCCCACCTTAAACCCCAATAACGTTTTAATCATAATCTAATTCAAATTCAAATTATTTTATTTCGGTTGTTCACCATAATTGTTGTGCACCTTATACTATGTTAGTCACCATAAACAGATTTCAAATTATTCATGTCACCATAAACTTCAATTCAAATAAATTATTATTAGGTATTAAAAAAAAATCATACAAATTTATAAGTAATAACTGGTACAAAACGTTTATAAAATGTATCTGATACAAAGTAACAGGGTACACGCCGAGCTACACCAGCGTTATGAAGTACGCGAAAATACTCCCAGAGTCAGAGTAGTGACACTTACCAGCGTACAGTATGTACGAGGGTCTGAGGGACTTGGCGAGAGACCACGGCAGGTCGGGCACTACGGTGTGCACGACGCAGCCGTGCTGCAGCAGCGTTATGGAGTACGCGAAATTCACGCCAGAGTCCTTCAGATCCACGCTGTCTTCCAGGATCAACGATGTAGTGGAGTCGTCGAGAGGCTAACGAAAACAGGAATCTTAACAAAGGCATAAATCAGTGTTCATTACTTAGAGATTTTGCTAGAAAAATACTTTTCAGTAGTCCTCAGACCACAAACCCAATGGTCTGATGATAATTGCTAGGGTAGCTGGACCACAGTATGCCCACGTTACACAAAATTGGCAAGAAGAAGAACAGAGAAGAGGTTGTCACCCAGTACAAAAGTACAGTAGATAGCTGTCCATTTCTGTCCTATAGAAGTTCCATTTCCTTTCAGCTACCGATAGTAGATAGAAAACATGTGTCGAGTGCACGAAAGGAGCCTCTTCGAGGCGCACTTGAAATCCTTTCACCACACTGGTTCGAAGGAATTAGTGACACGATAAGAAGAAGAAGGGTAGATAGCTAGACCGCAGCCCACTGCGGTACCCATACCGCAGTTTAAAATATTCGGTTTTTAATTTATCAAACCTAATTACCTACTTAATTGATTCAATTTAGTGTTCCAACACTAATAAAAACCCCTAAACGCCTTACACAACATTGGCATGAATGGCGTAGGTAGGTACCTAGTAGAGAAGAGGCCTTTACTCAGCAGTGAGTGTCACCAGCTGTGAAATATACCTTTCAGTATTACAGAAGTGCATGTCAATGGTCCAGCGGCCAGGCAATCATCTTGTAAAGGTAATTTGAGCTAGGCCGCAGTGGGTTCTCCTTACACAAAATTGGCAAGAATAGTAAAATAGAGAAGAGGCCTATACCCTGCAGTGGGTGTTATCGGATGAGAGATATACTTCAATCCTGCAGAGGCACATGTCCGCTACCACGCACTCACCTTGTAGAGGTAATGATGGCAGATGCACAGTATCCCTCGCTGGTCGCACACGATCTGCAGGTCGAGGCTGCAGTCGTGCACGCGCAGTGGAATGGGGTCGTCCTCGTAGGCGCCGCACGCCGCCGCCTCGCCCGAGCACGACACGTGCGGGAGACTCAGAGGGATGTTCAGCTATTTAAAAGAGTAAGCATCAAGTACTGTACCGACACAGATGAATCGAATAGCCCAACCCTCGCGTCCTTCTTAACCACAACCTTCTCGTGATAGCCTGTGGCCGACTCTGTTGTATGTTTCAAAGCCGCCACTGTATTTATAAATATGATGAAGAATAACAGTCCCGCCCTCCTGAGTATGGGTAACCATAACCATATTGTTTTTTGTTTTATGATAATGTACAATAAAGCGTTTTCATATATTCATTCATCCTTCAAGTTTCAAGTCTATAAATGTCCGCTGGTTTAGACTTTTTTAGACTGTTTGTCAGTGAGTAGGTACGTCAGTCAGTAACTAGCCTTTTATGCATATTGATTGATGAATGCACTCACGACAGTCTCGTACGGCAGATCAGCGTGGAACTGAAAGGCGGATAGAGTGGGGGTCATCTCGCATGGAGACTTCATCTCCTCGCCTTCTGCGAAGCTTTGCGTCGGCTGCCGGTAGTGGATGTAGTACAAGACCTGTAACAATAAGTATATAAGTAGGTATTCTAACAGTTATCTGATTCCCATAATACAGCTTCTGCTAAGTAGTTGGTGCTGTGTGAAATGTTCAAAAACATGATTTAATACAATAATGATATGATTAATTAATAAATAATATCATAATGTACTGTTTTATGTTTTACAGTGAAAATATTATAATAGTACCTACAATTAGCGGCCTTATCACTGAAAAGCTATTAATTACGGGCAACCTATGATATTGATACTAGCTCAGCTCGAAAAATATTGAAGTTTACTAAGTTTTAACTCTCTAGTCTAGTAGATAATAAGTTACTCATTTTATTTGTATGCTTTAGTAAATTCATTCTATTATACACCAAGAAACAATCAAATATATGTTGTATTGAGACTCTTTGTGTATCAGTTGCTCACCTGATTGACACAGTCCCACTGCGCCCAAGAGAACACCTTCACAATAGTCTCGGGCTCCGGATAGATGCCATCAAAGCCCCACTTTTCCGTGCCATCATCACATTCATTTAGAAACATAGGTGAGCGGTAGATCTTTATACCTGTAAATAAATTATTCAAACTTTAGATTGTACAGGAGAAAATTAATTACCAGAGCATGAAAATTATGAGAAAATAATGGTTCTTACATTCCAGATGCTTAAAAAGCAAGAATCTGTCATTTCGTATTCCTGGGCTATACTTGTTACTTTTCCCATAAACATATTGCACCATCATCTGCTTAGTTGAACCTTCTTCTACCTCTTCTGGCCCACTTTTCTTATCAGGCAGCATACAAATTAAATAGGGGCAGTACAATGCTTCCTTCAATTCAGAATCTTCAGTCGGTATTTTCTTCACGACATATACAAGCAAACTACGTGTCGCGTTCACAGATGCCTGTACAATGTTTAACTTATCTTCAAAAGTGTGTAACGTAAACAGTGTTTTGGTTCTGTTGGTGTAAACGCCAATATTTAAGACTTCTTCCCCTTCGCGATCTGATATCCAAGTTAGAAGCTGCGAACCGTCTTGTTCTTGACCCAACAAGCGCCATTCTCGTGCCGTTACCTCTGGAATAAAAGTTAACAGATTTGTAAATTGAGAAACAAAGCAACTTCATACAGAAATATCGATTAGTATCTTCACATACTTTCATCGCCTTGAGCTTGAAGTACACCACACAATTTCACGGCAATGTTTTGAGAGGCCATTTCTACAGTTCTAATGCACTTTTATCAGAACTCTATAATTACATTCAAGCCCAAATTACGGCATTTTCATGCTTTTGTTAACGCACTAAAATTGTCTTTTCTCGCACAATTTTCTAATCAGCTGTCTGGCGCCCAGCTGTATTACAATATGAACATAGCCTTTTTCAAGGCAACCAACTTACAAAAGGAAAATTGTATTCGTTTGATTGGCATTACTGATATAATTTCCACCAATCAACAGTAAGCGTATGTTTGTGAAAGCAGTTCCATTCCACGATTTTGTTACAATTATTTATTAGAATTAAACAAACAGCGATAAACGAACCTGTGATACATCTTTTATAAAAAATCTGCGTTTTTTTAGTAATTGGTAGCATAAAACACACAATAAACTGCTATGTGAACAAAATTAAGTCGGTTTTGGACTGATGTCAAAAAAAAGTTGACAATTTTCTTTAAACCATCTGCGTGGCACGAAACGTCTCCTGTAAGTGACGTAAAACTTTCAGAAGAAACAATCGTGAAGTTAGTAAATAGTCAAGCCGCCGTGTAACCAGAATTGCCGCGACATTTTCGCGCGGAAAGCCGGGCGTTATCGAGCCGTGAAAAGCCAGGAAAAAGACATGCAAAATCAGAAAAAATCCTAAAGTGTTCCTAGTTTTCTTAGATTTTGTGACTAGATACTTTGACTGTGAAAAAAATACTATAAATAGCATAAATTGTGACCAAAAATCCCCCCACGTATCTTGTGCTTGAGGAAATAAGTTTCATTTGATTTGGATTTAATTGTGAATGACCAGGTACGTTATTTTATATCAAATAGTAGCTTGAGTGTACGCGTTATCATAGCCTGTAAAGCATCTTTTTATTATTTGTAGTCTTCTTACAATAAATAGGTTAGAAACATTGGTGGGCGATAAGCCAAGCCAATTACGTTGTCAACGAATGTATCACATTGGAAGCCTTTATTTCTGTTCCAATTGTGTTTTTTCAATTAAATATATCTTAGCCGAGAATACCACGATGTTCATGAGCTATTTTTATCAATTTCCATATGTGGATGTGCCAAGAAACCCAAGCTTGCGACGTGTCTAATGGCGCTGACGGGAGAATTTCGCGCGCGATTGTGACGGATTCGTGGCATTTTTTACGGCAACTGATCATAGAAATAACTTACTTTCTGTAGCCTAATCGATAGATAATGAACCGCCCTGAACAAAAAGTAATAAAATTCCCAATTAATTCCTATTTTACCTCCTGAAATAACGTCTCGAAAATCATTCTCCCGCCAATCAGCAGGGGGCACGCCGTGGGTTCACCCCTCGGTTCGGGATTTTAGAGCTAAAGTACAGTTGAATTCAGGGGTTTGTTTTACCAATGAATGATCGCCCCTTATGTAGGGCACATGTGCTCTCGATAATATTCTATATTTGCCCTCAATTACGGTCGTCAAGTGACATAACCCTATTTGAATGTTGAACATGACATGCGGTAATTTCTATGCAATTGTGCTTATTTCCTAAGCTCCAAATGAATTAATCAACAGCTTATTGAATATGCGTATTATTTTAGGCTTTGGAGATAGCGTGTCAGGCCTCCTGTGTCCGCTACCATGTCTCAAACTGGGTATGTACACCATGATCCACATTCAATAAGTTTCTGACCTTGGTGGGGGTTTGTTTACTTATTGACACTGGTGCTTGTTTACAGTCCCTCCTATGAAGTCATTGAGAAACGTCTCAACTTAAAACGGAGAAGGAATTCATCTGATGATGAGGTGTGTATCACTTATAAATTATTCATGTTTATTACACTCACCTTTAAGCCCTGACTCAAAGTAACTTACACTTTGGTATTGTAGTTGGAGAATTTGCCACCAACAAAGGTCTGTCCCAAGCTCGAGGATGACTTGGTCGACCAGTCAGCTCATAATGTGGTGGTAGAGTCATCCTCCTGCTCCAGTGATGAGGAGGGCTCCCATTATGAGCATGTGGAGCCACCAAGAGGGTTCACAGACTTGGAATACAATGCAGACAGCTTCCTGAGCCCACCCAGCGACAACTGTGTGCTCAGCCCTCTGGAGAATGTGGCTAGGGGAGAATCCACCCCTCACTCTAACAAGAGATCCAAGTGAGTCCATATATTCATTTTTGCAAAGATATTTCATGAAATTAGGCTCTCCCCATTCACAGTAATATCAGGCTTCCCAGAAAATATTTTTAGCAAGAGCTATTCAGTGTCAACTATTTTTAGAATGATAGGTGGGCAGATGCATGCTGTGACTAATATGCCATTTTATTAACTTTATCCATAGGAATGGAGACTGATTTGAATACTGATCTACTATCCATTGAAATTGAGATGAGGAAATTAGACTCCTTATATTGATTATCTTAATGATTGTAGCTTACTTTTAACATAGAGCTAAATTAACTTATACCAATGACTTGATGCTACAGTTTCTAATTGAATCAAAATAAAAACAATTGACTGCTTTTAATAATTTTATGAAGCAGAAGGTGGTTCACTTGTTTTATTGTTAATTTACTTAAAAAAACAATTGACTGGTAGTTTATAAGGAAACCTAAAGAAAACTTTCAAAGCAAGATGCTACTATCACTTGATTTTTGTGCTGGTTTACATCACAGACTTATAGCACTTTGTAACCACCACCAGGTTGTTAAAAGCATGCTTTTCTTGCAGCCCCAACAAGTCTGCTTGCCCGATTCAGCCCAAACGCAAGTGTCCCCTACCCGGGCTCTCCTGGGCAGATCCCAATGATGTGTGGAACAGCATGTGTGAATGTGACATCCGCTCATGTGCTAGGAAGAACCCCAACATGTTTGACAATCATCCCAACCTCCAGCCTCGGATGAGGGCTATTCTTCTGGATTGGCTGAATGAGGTAAGAATCTTAACTTGTCCATACTTCTACTACAAACTGATTCTATTCATCATAAAGCTTCAGGGGGAAAAAGGTGTTGGTAGAATAAATCTTGGCTTTGCAACATCAAGAAATAGACACACAGAGGCCTGAAGATATATCTAGGTTTCACATAATGTGGATAAGTTAGGAAAGGTTCATTGACCTTCAGCATAAGAGGCTCTATAGGGAGAAGAATACCTGCCTTTGAACAATGCTGTCATTGCTACTAATCCAGAGCTCTACAATGTTATAAGAGTTAGGAAGGGTGAGGTAGAGTTCCAAGGATTAAATAAGAGATGAGTATTTCCAGATGCTGCTACTGAAATTATGAGTAGATTCAAAATACCAATTTCTTTAGAAACCTTTAATACCCATAATAGCCATATTATGGTCATTTTTATAAAAAGGATCAGATAATGCAATTACTTTATTAGGCTGGATTTAAGTCTGATTTAGAAATATTTATATATTTTCAAATGTGTACACTTTGAAAATGATGCCTCTATATGAATATTTCTCTGTAACCAAGCTGAAATCAAAGAAGCATAAGGTGGGCATATAATTTTCAGGAATTAGTTTATTTTAGATAGAGTTTATTTTTAGCTCATGTGTAGCAATTCGCGTATTTCAATTGCTGGTAAAAAGAGGATCATTTGCTCTTTGTACCCCCTACGACGAAACCGCGTGTATATTTAAATCTAGTTTGATATCATCATATTCAATGATTTTTACTACAATTTAAGTAACTATGTTTCATGCTGCTTTCAAGGGTAACAGGAAAAGGTAAGACGAAGTAATTATTGAAACATCAGGATATATGAAAGTGATGTAAGAATGGGTTCATTGACCCCTTTTTTGCAGTGTGCATTGACCTCATAACCAACACGATTCCAATCCACCACCATTATTTGTTTTTTATTTGTGCTTTTACAGTTAACTTTTAATTTACCTCGGCTGAAGTGTTCGTCGCTTAGGATTATAAAATACATTTTGATTATTGTTTTTGTGAGATACTGAATAACGTTAATTTTATTACTTACTAAGTTACATGAAGATGAGTTTGGCAAACTATACAAGGTAGCAATAGCAACTCGCTGCCGATCAGTCCCGCAGCTTGCGTGCCTTCGAGATACAAAGCAGCTTATGTCGTTTCCCGATAATCTACATTTATACTAAATGTCTTCACAATGCGTTCAGTAGTTTTGTCGTGATCGAGAATAAAGAAACACATCCTCTCAATCTTTTGCCTTAAAATATTAGTGAGAAGTAGCATCCTATTTGTTAAAAGATGTATACCGTGCATCCGAAGCCGTGGGCTGAGCAATTAGTATACAACAATTAAAAAGCCAGTTTTTTTGCTTCCGTTTGACACCTTGACATTAATTCCCGGGACCCTGTGTTTTGTAGCCAGTCACCCGTTACGGTGTTCAGAGCGGACATCGCAATGGGGTAGTAAAGGTCCTAGGGGAGAGTTTTTCATAGGAATCTATTAGTTCATTCTACCGTTTTCTTACACAGACTTTATTTACTGTGTGTTTGATGTTTATAAAAAAAATAAGCCCATTCTATACGAACTGCTGTCAACGGCTTTGCCCGCGTGGAATCGGGCTAACAAGCAAAAAATAATCAACCGACTTCAAATTAAACTGAAAAGTAAGAAATAGTAACCAATTTCGTAACAAAACACACAGTCTCGTTCATATAACGATTTACGATTACAGATAACGTAATTTTTTTTAGTCAATAATTTCAAAACCAACGTTCTGAACCGATTTTCGTAAAATTTAATTAAAAAATAATTTTCCAAATCAGTTGATAAGTGACAAAGTTCTGAAGGTAACAAAAAATAATACACCCGAATTGAGAACCGGAAAACCGAGAAATCGGTTAAAAAGTAGCATGTGTTCTTTTCCAGCTCATACCTAGACTAAATTTCAGCCAAATCCCTTCAGTAGTTTTGGGGAACAAACATCCATCTATCCACCCATCTCACAAATTTTTGTCTTTGTATATTGGTAAACAAGAAATGTATAAAACCAAGTTTTTATGTTTTTGCTCTATCTGGCTTCCTTTGCGAGATATCATCATCAGCCCACTTTAGTCCACTGCTGGACGTAGGCCTCTCCCATAACGCGCCACTGAGCTCGGTCTTCGGCTCTCCGCATCCACTTTTTACCGGCTGCCTTTCGTAAGTCGTCACTCCACCTGGCCGGAGGGCGCCCTACACTACGTTTGCCGATACGCGGTCTCCACTCAAGAACCCGCCTACTCCAGCGGTTGTCGGTTCTTCGGCATACATGGCATTTGCGAGATATAGCTATTTTTAATCTGGATTTGGATTTACAATGCATTTTCATCGAGTTGTGAGCTACCCGAGAGTTTCAGCCGGATGGCTGATCGGGAAGTGCTCGAAATTTGAGTTGCAAGATTCCACCCTGAACGACCGACAGACAGACAACCCAACAAGAAAATCGTGGTTAAGGGGAATCCTCAAGGCAAATTTCCATACTAAATGTTTCGGACAAATACTCAAAAAGTACGCCGTATTATAGTAATATCTTCACACTATTAGTTTCGTCCATGTTTTTTGATTTCGTCAACAAAAAAAGTGAAAGGTTTCATACTTATTTTAGATTTTATACGTGTTTTTAAGTTAGTAGGGTTAATTTTAAGTATTTGTCCGAAACATTTTGTATGGAATTGGATTTAAGGATCAGCCTTAAATAAAACGTGTTAATAATGAAATAGGATAGTAGGGATTTGTGGAGGATTGTATCCAGAATGGAAAGTAGGACACGCATAAACCGCCATTCTTACAATAGTGCGATAACAAAGTAGCAAACGAACGAAAGCTTTGCCTTTGCTTCTAATCATGTAAGTTTCCCGATAAAATGTGTTATTACGACGCGAACGTTACGTAGATTCCGTGCTACATTTTTATTAGCAATTGGTACTTTACAAACTATGATAAAGGTTATCGGGGACTTTCCCTTTTCTGACATAAACCACATAAATATTAATAATTCCAGACTGCGGGAGACCGGGAGAGATTGCTTTCAGTGATAAGGCCGAAATTTTTAACCCTTAAATTCTGTCAATATTCGTTACACCGTTATATTTAAAAAAATAACAGCAATCTGGGAGAGATCGCTTTCAGTGATAAGCCCAAAATGTTGAACCCTTAAATTCTGTTTATACTCGTTCCCCCTTTAGTTAGCTAGGTATCTACTTATATTCGATTTCTCTTGCGGACAGTTATCAATCGATCGAATATGAAAATTATGATATATTCTTTATCACATTATTCTGAACATTGATTGCATTTATAAGAAGTCATGATGTTTCGATAATGATGTTCTTCAAAATGTACGCATTGCAATCGCATCGTTTTTTAAGAAATACTCTCCAAAATATTACAAATGCGAATGTTTGTGGGGATAGAGTAACACTGTTACTCGTTAAGTTGTAACTCGATCACGCCGAAACTACTACAATTGAGCTAAAATCAAGTATAAAGATCGTTTATAAGCTGGAAATTAAAAGCACGTGTTTAACGGTAAAGGAAAACATCGTGAGGAAACCGGAATGTCATAGAAACTAAAAAGTTCGAAAACGAAAGGAGCCACCACACTGGTTCGAAATAAAGAAAGAAGAAAGTATATCCTTTCAAACAAAAAAATCATTTTTAAAATCGGTTTATTAACATCAAAGTTTGAGGTAACAAACATTCAACCGAATGATAACCTCCTTTTTTAACTCTGTTGAAAATAACTTCGAATTTGTATTAGTAATAACTTTCTGTGAAGAAAGTGTAGGTCAATCGTCAGCTAGCAGCTCAATCAGCTGTTTAAGTACAGGCGACCTGAAATAATGTGCACTGATTGCAATAAGCACACTGTGTCACCAGTTCTGCAACCAATGCTCTAGTTTTACAACGTTAGTTAGAATCTTTTTGCTGACAACGTTGGTATGAGGAGTTTGGTAGAATACCTGGCAGAGATGTGATAAGTACTTACCTATTTAGGCGTTTTTTTTATTGAGAAAAGATTTGACGACACCGTGGCTTAGTTGGTAGTGACCCTGCCTACGAAGCTTGGTGTTCAGGGTTCGATCCCCGGCCGGGGCAAATATTTGTGACGAACACAAATGTTTGTTCTCGAGTCTTGGATGTTGTGATGTCTTGCATGTGTCCATGCCACCTGCGACACAGGGAATTCTAGTGCAGGGGTGTGAGTGTGTGAACGTTTATTTATTTATTTGTTTCATAACCTTCAGAGATGTGACGATTTTTCATTGTTCTATTTTAAATACATTTTTATAACTAGTTGACACCCACACGCAACTTCGTTTGCGTTGTTAACAAAATTCCTTAGTACGCGCCTAGGTACACTTCTCGACGAACATACAAGTCCCTACGTCCAGTAGTTTGGCCTGTACGTTGTCTTATCAGTCAATGAATAAGTCAGGAAACGACTAATACATATTGATGAAATTCTTGAATACCTATTTTCGATTATCAACCCTTCGGGGAAATAGACGAAACTTTCTTATACCGTATTGACTTTTGTAGAGTACTCGATTTAGAGCTGCAATTTTATCCAAAAGAAAGTCCTAAGGTCAGTCCTTATATCTACATCGATATTGATTCTAGAGGGCTAAGATTACATTCCAACACGGCGATAAACTATACAGATACAAATTGTGCGATTAGTTTATCTGAGTAACGAAATAAATGAGTCCGAAATAAAAACGGAACCTACTGAAACTTTCTCAATGGAACACGTTTCTAATGACTCTCATTCATCGCTTACTCAAACACGCATTTTAACATATACGAAATCAGATGTTTTACAATCTCAATGTATTCTCGAAAAAACTTATAAGCTATTGAACAATGTTTATTTTTATGTGCGTGATATTCATGCCGGATTCAACACAGCCCGTCGGGCCTCAACTCTTTATTGATCTGAATAAATTCAGATAACAGTATGCATTACCGACAAATGAACTGAGCAAACTTTTGTTCAAGTTTTTTGCTTTACGCGGAAGTGGGCCGAACGTTGCTCTGAAATGTTTTCTTAACGAGACTTAATCGCTGTCCTTCTATTGACTCATCGTGACAAAAACCGAGCCTAGAATAGTACACATAAGGAACAGCTGTTGCTAGGATACAAAGCATACCTACGAAATAATGGTGTGACTTGAGACGCCCGCATGTTAATGAACTTTATAGGACTCACCAATTACGAGCCATGGTACTTATTTACTTTACGAACCAGGATACACCTAATAAATATCCTCTAAGATTAGGAATGTCTTACGATTTTCGGCCAAGCTGTGGAACATCTTAATCTGCTCAAATATTCGAAGATGTTTTTTATTGTTCCCAGGTATGTGAAGTGTACAAACTACACAGAGAGTCGTTTCACCTAACAGTGGACTACATCGACCGGTATTTATCAAACACGGAAGATGTGCAGAAAGGACGACTGCAACTTATAGGTAATCCTCAATTCTAACTCGTCACGAGTCGTCAGATTGCGTAGAACTCGATTTTTAGGCCATGCATGGAATTTCTCACACGCATGAATGCGCGCTCTACCCTCCGTGGCTCACACCATGACTCTAAATAACTAGAGTAGAGATGTGCCGTGTGTCTGCCTCAGCTCTACACGTGTTAAACGCATTCACGTCACAATGTAAGTATTTATTTATGAGATGCTATACCCACTTTCAGGTATCACATGTTTATTCATCGCGGCCAAAGTGGAGGAGGTCTATCCGCCGAAAATCGGGGAGTTCGCTTACGTCACAGACGGGGCTTGCACCACCGAGGAAATATTGCTGGAGGAGCTGTTGATCCTGAAGATCTTGAAGTGGAGCATCACGCCCATCACGGTGAACAGCTGGTTGAACGTGTACATGCAGCTGGCGAGCGAGGGGCGCAGCGCCAAGCGGCGGCTGCTGGGGGAGAGCGACGTGGGCGCGAGCGCGCTGCGCGGGTACACGTTCGTGTTCCCGCAGTACTCGTCGCTGGAGTTCGTGGTGAGCGGCCAGCTCATCGACCTGGCCGTGCTGCACGTGGAGATGAACCAGTTCCCGTACAGCGTGCTCGCCGCCGCCGCCATGGCGCACTCCTTCACCAGGGAGCTGGGCGAGAGAGTTTCAGGTGAACACTCTCAATACTCTAATTTTATGTTTTTAATTATTAATCAGTTTGTTTTGAGTCTTATTCAGTTAACGAATTCGAATCGCATACGCCTATTCTTGCAACTACACTGACTACAGTGTTCACGATGTTTTTTTTAACTGGGCTTAGATGGTCTAATCCTAAATAAAGTATAGAATATCGAAAAAATCTCACAATACTCATAGCCCCCCTTAAATTTAAATTAAATCTGCATTATGTACTTACAATTTTTGTTTTTATAATATCTCATGGAAAATTTATGAAAAACACATCCTTCATTATCTCATGGTGGAGTGGTTATGAAGATCAAATTCTGGGAAGGTCTAATTGCAACGTAAAGTGTTACAATTGCAGGCTACGCGTGGGAGGCGATAGAGCCGTGCTACCGGTGGCTGACGCCGTTCGTGGCGGTGGTGCGCGCCGAGGGCGCCGTGTCCGTGGTGCGCGGCGGCGACGGCGAGTTTGTGCAGCGCGGCGCCGGCCTGCAGCTCATCTGCCCCGACATCAACCTGGACGAGAGCCATCGGATACAGTCGCACAACGTCTCCCTAGACATGTTTGTGAGTATACAGGAATGTGTCTCGCGTGTCCGGGGTTGTGTGTTCATCCAATGAGAGCTGGGTCTGATCTTTTTCTTATCGTGTCACTAGTTCTTTTGCACCAGGGATGGTGAAAGGATTTCAAGGGGGCATAAAAGAGGCTCCATTCGGGCACTTGACACATATTTTCAAACTTTTAGGTTCTAAGACATGCCGGTTTCCTCATGTTTTCCTTCACTGTTAAGCACGTGTGTAGCCATTGGTGTACGACCGGGTTCGAACCCACGACCTTCGGATCGAAAGTCCAGGCACCATTCCACTCGGCCCACACGGCTTTTACTTATTATATGAGACTTCTGGCCTGCGCACATAGACGCACGGTACGGCAAAGTTTCCCAGAGCGCGCCGGACCATAACTAATATATTATTTCGATTAGATAAGTATTAAATTCAATTGATGAATTTAAAGACTCTTTCGTACAGTGTGCCAATGAGCGCATACCATTACTGTAATTAAAAATCAACGAGAATGGACGAGATGGTCCCTCCAGAAAATACAAGGAAGCACTTGTATAAACAGACATTGTTTTTACAGGAGACCAAAATAAGGATAGCACCTTGCTTGTTACGTTGCTAAAAATATGCATTCAAATGCCTAAAATTTTATCCGCAAACGACACATTCAAAAATCTAGAATCCAACCAACCCAGCGGCAATCACATTTCTAACCCATCCCAATATTGTTTCCAGGATAAAGTGTACCAACTCATGCAAGAGAGCCTGTCATCGACAGAGGACACCGGCGCGTCCACATCACAAGACACAGAGCACATATACCCGCCCACGCCGCCGCAGTCCGACCAGAAAGACCCCAAGACCCCCACCAGTAAGACCCCTTCCACCAGGCATCATGCACTGCCAGATCTGGGGCTGCCCGACTTGGGACTGCTCGACGAATGAACTAAGAACAGAATTTTGAGTTTCATACCCGTGATATCGCTCTTTTGCGTGATTGCTTTCAATGAACAGTCAGCGCCCGTTCGACCTGTAAATTGCAGGCGTTTGAAACTCGTGTAGTTTATTTAGTCTGTGATTTAGAATTTCCTTTAAACTCTTTTAGTCTTTCGTAAATACTGCTCGCCCAGCCCTGTGGAATCATCAGACACTTATTCATGTTTATAATTAATTATCGTCATCATATCACTGTGTGATATAGACCCATCAGCGGAAGCTGCTCGTCTATCAACAAAAAAATAATAATAATAATTATCAGCCCGCTGTTATAGTCCACTGCTGGACGTAGGCCTCTCCCATAACGCGCCACTGAGCCCGGTCTTCGGCTTTTCGCATCATCGCTCCACCTGGCCGTTCCACATAACAAATTATAAATTCAATAAATTAAAATAGCAGGAATTTCTGAGGCAGGCATAAGGATGTAAGATAGTCGTGCTAGCTTGGTCATTGATGGTCAAAGCTTAGCATCGTTAAGACCATCATTGAGCTAGTGGCATCAATTAAGCGTTTCTGTGCTGAAGGAACGTTAAATTGTCGGTTCTGACTGTTATTGTGGTTTTAATAATTATGCAGAAGATTTCAAACAGACTAAAAAACTCAGTTTGTTGATCAAACGTCTGCAGTCTGCAAAGGCTATGGAATAGAGACCGAATCATAGGTATTAAATTCGGAAATCGCCAGATATGTAGTACCACCCCGCCGGTTTTGGACTAAGATAGTTTATATCGGATAGTACATTAACAGTACATGTATATTGTTGTTATTGCTATAGAAGCAGGTTGTTCATGTTTTATTATTGAAACGATTAGTTGAATTTGTATACCGTTTTGCCTGTGGGTAAAAGAGTTTATAGAACTTGAAAGTTCTCTTTGATTTGACAAAAACCCAAGTTAATTCGCGAATTACATGAGGTTCATCCTAGTTTGGGGAATCACTGTCCTAACCTAGATAACTTTATTTTGTCGCTAACAAATCACCATCCTCGAATGATTCTCTAAGCTTGTATTAGTACGGTAACATCAGGTACCTAATGATTAGTCAATTTGCAGTTTTATGTGTTGGTCCCTCATTAATCTTACCAAATATGTTTATGCGTGTGTGAGTTCGCTTTATAACACACTAACGTGAATAATCTGCGTTTGCCGTTTGCATGAAACTAACACGTCTCAAATAATAATTTACACTGCAAATTGATAATGATCATCAAATACCAAGGGTTAGTAAGTAAAATGACTCCCTTTTCCACAATCGGACTTTTATTTGTCCTTTGGGTTTAATACCAAGGGTTAGACAAAGTACAATCTTAGTAAGGAATTACCTACTATGAATTAGCAGCATCGACCAGCGAATCGTTAATCTATTCTAGCTAGTTTATTCATAGAATAGGTATACAATAAATGTCCCTAAATGAGAATGCAAGTGTCATAAAGATGCATTTAGTTTTGTTTCACCACTATTTAGCTACACTGCATTAGAAAGTGGTGCTTCAAGATTCATGGTTCCTAAAAATACTAATAAAGTATTATTAAAAATAGCTTTTGATAAGCAGACTTCTTAAAAAACATTTTTGAAGCTGGCAATAAATTATTCGTGTCTTCAGTTTGTCTTATGCAAGCAGATCGCATTGTATCGGACGCGAGATGTTTTGCAGTTATAGCTTCCTTGTCAGTCATAGTTTAGGAATGTTCTTAGTTTTTTCGGGTGCTGTATAAAAATATACCATACGAGTATATGCATAAACTATCTTTCGGATATTATTCTCCACAATGAATAAATAAATATGGCAGCTTTCAACTTGTGGCGAGATATCTCATTTAGAAGCACATTAAATTTTATTTCAAACATGCGATGATCCTCACCACTTATCTGCCCAAATCACTATGAATAGGTAATATTCAAGGTGCATACATTCCACACATTTTTAATGTAAGAATATTTTTGTAACAAACATATTCACGAATGTATGTTACAGCTTAGCTTTTTATAAACTTTTTTTACATTGTAATCATTTATTGTAATAGATTTCTTGTTCAATTATATTAGTCGCGTGCAAGTTTACTAAGTATACCTCCTATATATTATAAAAGTGGTTGTATTAACTGTAATCATATTCATAGGTCTATCAAATGTGTAAATATTATAAAAATGCATTATCTGTTCAATCATTTTGAATCACTAAGTATATTCTGTAAGTTTTGAATGAGTTGTTGATAATAATCTGAATAATATTTTTACGCTTGTGATGTATTTTAGTAAGTATTTTATTTTGAAACTGTACGCGACGTAAGTTTTCTACTCTAAAATAAAATATCAATAACCTTTGTGGTGTTCTAAAAGCAAAGAAATATTATCTTGTAAGTAAAAGAGTTTTAAGAGTTCTTAAGATGAAATTCGCATTGTTACTATAATTTAGGTGAATTAGTTAGAATTTCTCGATTATAATATTTCCTTTAGGCGATAAATGTCTGCTTAATTGATTCTGAATGTAAATACTAAATTATTTCTTCTCGATAATCGTAAATGAACAAATTGTGTTCACGAGACTGACTATAGGCTTTCGAGTCTTTGAATTCTTTTATGATTCTTTAGTGCTAACAATTTCGTGCGTCTTATGCAAACTGTTAACCAAAGACTGTCGCTATGGAAGTAAGATCTTGTAAACTTTATAGTTTCCTTCTATTAAATATTCGATCAATATCCTTGAAAGCAATGTGTTAGCTTGATTTCTTTTATTTTAAACACTGATTTGAATGTATGGACTCGTTTTATTAGTAAATTTTAGGTGTGTCTGTTTGAACCATTTGTAAATACGTACATTATATAAATTACAATCGCAAAATGCCTGCCTGACTTACTCTTCGTCCGCCATGCGATTTGACTGAACCTGTAGCTTTGTATCATTAACTTCATTGATTGTGTCATAGTAACGGTGAATAACTAACCGGTTTGGGCATCGTGCCAACCGCTGATCGTTACTGTCTCACGCCGATAACAATGTGTCAATACTAACGTGCAAAAATCACTATTTTTACGCACACTATAAGGAAATAAGTGACTGTTGCAATTTTTCTTAAAATACATGCATGTGTCGAAGTACAATAGAATAAATTGTACAAAAGTAACTTTGTACCTAAAATATCTAACTGAATTCGGGTATTGTTAGCAAATCCATTTTAGAGTTAAGTTCAACGATTACGCTTACCCCTAAGGCGCACCTCGCCTTATAAATAAGACTTAGATTTGTTATCAGAATAATTTAAATATATTCTTAGCATAAATAGCACCCTGTTAGATTTAAGTTATTTTTATATATCAATTTATTTGAAACTAATATAAAAGCCTTAATTGTAATAGATTTTTAAATTGTATTCTGTAATGAGGTGTGTGAATCCAGGTGTGATCTCAAGACATTTCCACGTATCAACACTGATCCACGAGCGAAATAATGTCTGCTTAGATAAATCATCCTAACTTTATTTTTTAGTAAGTATACATAATATTATTTAAATAATAAATGCTGACATTGTGTCGCTCGAGGACCATGTTTCGGATGTTGTCGTTTGTGCAATAGATGCATTGATTGATCACATTTTGTACTCTTTGAAAGATGGCTTTTTCACCAGAGTAAGTAGTATTAAATAAAATGGTGTTGATAATATGAAACAAATTGTTTTCTTTCGCGTGGCTTAACTTAACTAAAAAATAGTCTGGAATAATATTAAAAATATTGTACCTTTATTTGGCATTATCGTAATACGAACACTTCTTGACATAATAATTAAAAAAACAATAACAGTAATATGAATAATCAACATAAAATCTTATAATCACTTAGGATTAAACATGCTTACAAAACTAAGGACGAGGATCCGCCATTCTGGAACAAAAGAAAACATTATAAAGATCAAACGCGCTAGATACGTCAGACGTAGTACGGAGGCTCGATCATCACGAACATTTCTGACAATCGAAACCGTCGTAGAAGAGTTATCACTTATCATATTAGTTCCTATAATTATGTTCAAAACGTCACGCAAACTGTTACTACTCTACGACTGATCAGGTTACAGTGCGCACACTGAACAAGTACGCATCTAATCTAAAATCGCTACTGCCCAACTACTTTATCTAATAACCACGTTCGTTCGGAACGTACCATACATAGGCCTGTTAGCACTTTTTGTTGCAGTACATGTGCACTGTAAAGTAAGCTAAAAACAAATTGTCCTCTGGCAAACCACGTGATAATGATGCTCAGAACAAAATTCTTAGGTCAATTTGGTTTGTTTGTCACGTGATTCGCCACAGACAATTTGTCGCTTACTATACCTAATTACGTTTAGACGGCTACGTGCGGATTTAGTTCCTTGGCTGCGTCTGTCCAAACTTGCTTAGGTAACAGGGGAATCCTCAAGGCAAATTTCCATTCAAAATGTTTCGGACAAATACTCAAAAAGTACGCCGTGTTGTAGTAATTTCTTCACAATATTCGTTTCGTCCATACTTTAATTTAGATTTTATACGTGTTTTAAAATAAACCCTACTAACTTAAAAACACGTATAAAATCTAAATTAACCTTTCACTTTTTTGTTGTTAATTGAAAAACTGGCTGGTTGAAAAATGTTTCTATTCAGTAAACGAATTTTTTAATGACAGGGACACAAACATATAGGGACATAAACTTAATTTATATAAACTGAAATGGACATACATGTATTTAAACTTTCTATTCTATTAAATAATTGTATAATAATATTATAAAATTTGTACACCTTAAACTAAAGGTAGAACATACTTGGGACACCAATTTATTTAAGACCATAACTTTAAATTATTTTTTTTAAATTGTACTTGTGTTTTGGCAAATAAATAATCTTTATCTTTATCGTTGACGAAATCAAAAAAACATGGACGAAACGAATAGTGTGAAGAAATTACTATAATACGGCGTACTTTTTGAGTATTTGTCCGAAACATTTTGTATGGAATTGTATTTGAGGATTAGCCTTAACTGAAACTTATCAAACTGGCAAACATAATAAGAGAATATAACATCCTACTCACAAGTGTATGCTGATGTTGGGCCCGGCCTGCACGGAGGAGGCGTCCTGCGGCGTGAGGAACACGAACTGGCGCGACGTGTTCTTGAGCGCGTGGTCTATCAACAGCTCCATCACTATCTTGCGGTTCACGTTATCCTGATTACAAATAAAGGTAGTTCTACAACTTACAGGCAGCGTTTGAAAATCCTACTGATAGTTCATCGCAGGATAAACCTTTTTAGCTATACTATGCTACGCTCTGGCCGAAAATTGGAAAGAGACATTGACATGTTAAGGGTTGCATTTTCAAGACCCGCTGTGATCGATTGAGCACTTACACAGATGACTGCCTTGACGACTCAAAACTTTTCGGACTAAAAATATTCATTGACTCCTTAACCCTGTGGCCAACCACAGATCAAGCCCATTCCTATGCCATTAGTTAGTGACTGATAAGTGACGAACAATGGTCTGACTCCCAGGATTTGTGACAGCCCCGTTCCTGAGATATCAGCGAAAATACCTGGCCCACGGTTCTGGATCCAGAACCCTGTGGCCAAGTACTTTTGCAAATAATACACAAACCACTGCATCTTATGGCCCCAGATTTTTAATTTGCGTTAGAAACGCCAGTCACTAAGCCCTAGACAAAAAACTAACTTCCTAGACCCAAGAATACCGAAGTTAAAAAAGTCCGGTCTAACATTTTGAGGTTATAAAAATAACCTCAAAATGTTAGACCAGCTACCCGAAAGAAAAATGCTAAGAGGCTGATTACTATGCCGAACCTTAGTGACTGATTTGTGACTAACAATGAACTGAGTCCCGGAATTCGTGACAGCCTAGTTGCAGAGATATAAGCGAAAATACTTGGCCACAGGGTTCTGGTCCAGAACCCTGTGGCCAGGGCTTTTCGCTAATTTCTCAAAAACCGCTGCATATTATGACTCCATTTTTTGTATATGCTTTAAAAACGCCAGTCACTAGAACCCTAGACCTAAAATTAGCTTCCTAGGTTGTTTAATAATAAATCCTAGAAACATGTTTTGAGGTTATAATTTATTAACAGAGTGACCATATATTTTGCTTCATTGAGACTTTCCATGTTTTGCGTTACGTTACGTAATGCTATAGTTACCTATTGTCTATGGCATTCATATCCTAGAATATTGTTTTAGGCAGGCAAGTACCTATGTAGAGATCTTTCAGTCTAAATATGCATGCCTCTTCACTATCTTGGAAGTAAAACTAAAATATAATATTTTGCTCTGGATTGCCGCTAGTGCTCACGATGATCTAGCTGCTGCTTCTTTCCGTAGAAGGAATGCTGAAAATATACTTATTATTATACTTCTATGTACCTACTGTAGTCCAATCAGGTAGACTTGTAATACTTACATTTAAAGTTTGATTCAGTCCTTATTATATACATAGGGTATATCAGTCTTGTTTTGTTTACAATCTTAATATATATATATATATAATAAATTTATTTTCCATTACACTGCTCTTTTGCTTGATTCGAAAATTTTGTAATAAACCTTCATGTGGATATCATGTGAATATAATACTTTGAATTAGCACGCAATAAAAGCTTAAAAGTACTACAAATACTGAAAAATAACGACTCTTTCTCATTTTTCTCAATATATGAGTCGGGACGGCTATTGTCATAAATTAGAACTGCCAATTTACCTTAAACTTTGCTTGAACTGAAGTATATTTTTGCGGAAACTGCTGTACAATAGTAACTTGGAGCTTGTGTAGACCATGGAGTGTAGATTTTGTGTTCATTTTATATTGTAGACCATGAGTGTAGATTTTATACTCCGGATGCGTGCTTTATTTTCGAACTTTATAGTGATTTTGTCTTAAACGCAGCTTCAACGTGGGATTATTATTATTGCAGCTCCACTTTATTATTGACCGCCTTTATGATTGAGCTCTATTGCGTAGATAAAAACACACCACAATAATTTTAATAGTTTGCCTTAAGGATAATCCGTCTCTGCTTACCTGCCTAAAACAGTAGTCTTCTACAATAGTCTAGGCTAGGATGTGAATGGAATAGACAATAGGTAATTATAGCATTTACGTTAAGCAACAATACGTTTTGTTACGTAACACAAAACAAGGAAAGTCTCAATGAAGCAAAATATATGGTCACTCTGTTAATAAATTATAACCTCAAAACATGTTTCTAGGATTTATTATTAAACAACCTAGGAAGCTAATTTTAGGTCTAGGGTTTAGTGACTGGCGTTTTTAAAGCATATACAAAAAATGGAGTCATAATATGCAGCGGTTTTTGAGAAATTAGCGAAAAGCCCTGGCCACAGGGTTCTGGACCAGAACCCTGTGGCCAAGTATTTTCGCTTATATCTCTGCAACTAGGCTGTCACGAATTCCGGGACTCAGTTCATTGTTAGTCACAAATGAGTCACTAAGGTTCGGCATAGTAATCAGCCTCCTAGCATTTTTCTTTCGGGTAGCTGGTCTAACATTTTGAGGTTATTTTTATAACCTCAAAATGTTAGACCGGACTTTTTTAACTTCGGTATTCTTGGGTCTAGGAAGTTAGTTTTTTGTCTAGGGCTTAGTGACTGGCGTTTCTAACGCAAATTAAAAATCTGGGGCCATAAGATGCAGTGGTTTGTGTATTATTTGCAAAAGTACTTGGCCACAGGGTTCTGGATCCAGAACCGTGGGCCAGGTATTTTCGCTGATATCTCAGGAACGGGGCTGTCACAAATCCTGGGAGTCAGACCATTGTTCGTCACTTATCAGTCACTAACTAATGGCATAGGAATGGGCTTGATCTGTGGTTGGCCACAGGGTTAAGGAGTCAATAAATATTCAGATCAGCCTACCAAAAAATAATCTATTTCCGAAAGATTCACTCTTATTGAGTCGGTCGATGGATTATATTGGATTTGGATACTAGCTGAAGTCCGCAACTTCGTTTGGATCGGAATTAAAACAAACACACCCTCCAAGTCTCAAGTCTTTACGGTCATCGGTTAGGCCTGTACATTGTAACTTGTATCTCAGTCAGTCAGTCAAGTCCAAGCTTCTTATATACATTGATCGAAGATCAAAGTCATGTCACCATGAAGACGTCGAACTCGTCCATGAAGTAGAAGGGCAGCTCGACGCACTCCCACAGCGCCATGATGAAGGCGACGGTGGAGTAGGAGCGCTCGCCGCCCGACAGCGAGGACGTGGAGGCGGCGTGCCGCTTGCCGCTCGCCTCGCGCCCCGTGCACAGCACCTCCAGCGCGCCGCGCGTGTTGTCGATGTCCATGCTGCCCTGCACACCAAACGTTCAAGCTTTCTTTCTCTTCCAGAACTCATGATAAAAGATGGTGCTTTTTTGCGCTATGGTGGTTTTTCGAATTCTATCTTAGGATTTTTATAACATGAATAATTTTATAACATTATATGGTTCACGTGCGTATAATTTCTACACACATATCAACACGGGAACGGATCGTCACCGTATCAACTAGAGCCGTTCAGTATTCTTTGTATGAAACTCCTGCACTACTGCAACGCACACTTATGGGAATCGTAACGTAATCGCCTCGCCTCGAGACATGCTCCGGTGCGGTGCGTGGTCAACTCGTTCTCGCGCTTACGTCTCGACGTACCAGCGCTTACGGCTCGTCGTCCCCGCGCTTACGTCTCGACGTACCAGCGCTTACGGCTCGTCGTCCCCGCGCTTACGTCTCGACGTACCAGCGCTTACGGCTCGTCGTCCCCGCGCTTACGTCTCGACGTACCAGCGCTTACGGCTCGTCGTCCCCGCGCTTACGTCTCGACGTACCAGCGCTTACGGCTCGTCGTCCCCGCGCTTACGTCTCGACGTACCAGCGCTTACGGCTCGTCGTCCCCGCGCTTACGTCTCTCTGAAGAGAGAACTACACTTAGTAGTAGTTTAGTAGTGAACTACACTTCACGTTCGGATTCAAACTGATTGAACTAAAGCCGTGTAGCCACCAACCATCAACAGAAGCGAGCCGTCAGCGTCGCCTAGCCGTAACCGAGTCAAATAATGAGAGAGAGAGAGAGAAATCAAATACTGCGTACAGCCATAGCTGTAACAAAGTTTAGTTCTAAAGCGGTACTCACAGAATAGCCTCGTAAAGTGAGTATGGACTGGAAGCAGTACTGCACTCGCCTCGCGATGTAAGTCTGCACAACGCGGCAGATTTCCAGATGCTTATCCGACGTACTTTTGATCTACAAATAAAAAAATAAACCTACTCAGTTCTACCATGTTCTGCCTGAAGCGTCGATGACACAGGTACAGCTACAAGCCATCGAGTTCACTTGTAGCTTGTATACTGCCCCGCCGTATCATCGGCTTTTTTTACAATCTGCTAGTTGACAATCCTTCCCAATAACTAAACTCGCTCACTCGCTAGCTTTTAAACTCGCGGGCTTGAAGCTTGTAAACTAGCGCTGTGTCATCGACGCTTTAGGGGCATCGGATTGAACTCAGCTGCAGTTACAAACAAAATACAAAATATTTATTTCGAATACAGGTTACATAGTAGGAGTTTAACCAATGAACCCCGCACTAGGGCTAGCCTGTATCGCGGGGATCCGAAAAATGATTTCAAGAATTACAGAATTATAGAGAATATGCAAGACAGTAGGTAACTCTAGATTTTAATCAAGTTGTTAAGTTTAATAAATTACGTAACAATTCTGAAGTTGCTAATATTATCTCTACAAATAAAAATGTATGAACAAACCAATGAAAATAATAACTATTTACGGTTAAAAATTAAAATTAAAATTAAAACTTTTAAAATTCCAGTCAGTGAATAAGACTCAAGTGTGGGAGAGTGAGTGTGAGTTGAGTGGTAACGGAGTAGACTTACATCGTCGATGAGTTTCTTGAGGCGGTCGAGGGTGAGCTTCGTGCGTCGGTACTTGCGCTCCACGTCCAGTAGTTTCTCGGCGACTTGCGCCTTCGTGAGGCCGTCGCTGCGGATCGAGCTCAGCTGCAGTTGAGTTTTCTTCAGCTCATTCGTTACTATCGCTTTGTCTCTGTAACATAATATATATATTTTTTCACACCACCTGCTCGACAATGTCCAATTACATATCATGCTATCATCAAGGTAAAGCAAAGCATTACCTACCAAGGGAGGTAATGTTGTATGAAACTCCCAAGGGTTGTAATGTGATTTGAAATTGGAACGTCAAATTCGTGTGGAAACTCGTGGAAAACTCTAAGTAAAAAAACGCCCATATGGCATTGTAAAAAGGTTTCAACAAATTATATAAATATATTTAGTAATAAATCCGCTTAATTTCTAAACAAAGGTTTTAATTAACTTAACTTTAGTTCAACTAAACCAAAGAGTCAACGAACAGAAAACCAAAGTTTGAAGATACGACACGTGTTTCGCCTCTACACGAGGCATCATCAGGAGGTGTGGACTCGCCGAAGTTCGAAACGAGAGTGAATAAGAGTGAGTGTCGTATCTTCAAACTTTGGTTTTCTGTTCGTTGACTCTTTGGTTTAGTTGAACTAAAGTTAAGTTAATTAAAACCTTTGTTTAGAAATTAAGCGGATTTATTACTAAATATATTTATATAATTTGTTGATATTTATGGATTTCCGCAAAGTAACGCCTGAATCAATCAATTATGTAAAAAGGTTTGTTCTAAAATCGAACTGGCCACTCATGAAAAAAAAGAAAATAGGCGCGACTTCAAAGATTGTAAAACAAAAGACGGTGTTGGCTGCTGAGTTCGGAGCCCTGGCTTTTTATTGCCTCGCAGAAGGTGTGAAAAGTAGAGTATGCTCCTCTGGGATAAAGCCTGTCTTCGTCTTGGGTAGCTTGAACCCCTCGCGTCACTCAGGACTCTACATAACTCCCTCGCTTCGCTCAGGAGTTCCCCTTAGTGCATAATCTACTATTTCAACGGAGCCGTCCCGGGCGGAAACTACAACCTGACTATGTTTCATTTAATTTATTCAATCACAATTTCACAATCGTACATGAATGACTTATAGTACACACAAAGCAAAAATAAAAATAAAATAAAAATATAGAATAACTAGAATACATTTTCAAAATTACTACCTAAACAGTAGTTTAGGTAGTAATAGTAGTAACAGTAGGTTTGCTGCTGTTAGATAGTAATCTAACAGCAGCAAACCTACTTACTACATACTATCCTATGTCACTAAACCTATCTTGTCATAAACTCGTCAATTGTATAGAAACACCCCTCTAACAAAAGTTTTCTCAATTTATTTTTAAACACGTTTGGACTGTTAAGTGTTTTCATCTCATTAGGTAGAGCATTATAGAGAAGAATCGCTTAGCTTTGTTTAGTGATTCCGTGAAGTGGTTGAGGGTAATGTTCTGAAGTTATTTCAGAAAAATATGACTATGAATGGCAACGTTAGCAAAAAAGTAAGTTAATTAAAAAACTAAAACTCGTATACTTAAAAATCATGCTCTAAAAAGTAAGAAACACGAAAATATTCTCATCTGAAATTGTTGTGCCGTGGTCCTCTGTCATTACCAACCAGCGGACGGACGAAACGCTTTTAACGATACCTCATTTGTCAAATTATGATCTTCTTCTTCTTATCGTATCACTAGTTATTTCCAACCAGTGTGGTGAAAGGATTTCAAGTGCACCTCGAAATAAGGCTCTTTTCGTACACTTCAAATTATGATTAGTAATTTGGAAGATGTTCTACTCGGGCGAATCAACATGACACCTGGTTCGAATGACGTTTGTGCAAAGTACAGAGTGGAATTTGATAATCTTGATAGATAAGAGGTCCTGTAATACTTGGTAATGATAAGGCTTCGCAATTAAAGGAAGAAGAAAGCGGAGGGCGCCGCGCGGGGCAGCGGGGGAAGCATCGAGCCACGTGTCAGCCAGGTGTCATGTTGATTCGCCCGAGTAGTACATACATACCTACACATATACATACATTACATACCGTGATCATGACGATCATAACCCTCCTTTTTGCTACACCGTAATCGACGTAGGCCTCTCTCCGCACTTACCTCGGATTCTCGATCCTGTCGCAGAGCGTGAGCGCCTGCTGCTCCTTCCTGCGTATATTCTCCCGCTTCTCCTCGAGAATGGCCTCCACCTGCGTCAGCTTGACCTTGTCCTCGTTAATGCGTTGCTTCCATGTCTTACTCTCGGTGACGCCTTGATCGAACTTCATTTGTTCTTGCTCTATCTCTTCCTACAAAACGTAATCATAAAAACAAACTTCATCATACTCGCTATGTCGCAGCCAACAGCCATTCAATTCACTGCCTATCAAATTACTGCAGATATTACCAGCGTTTACCTATTTCATTGTATGTATTTACTGTAGCTCTTAAGTGTGTCTACTCACGCTGAGGCTCCTGCAAGCGCTGGCGGCCTCTTTCAGCCGGTGCTTGACGGCCTTCATGTTGTTCTCATGCTCGTCGATCTTGCGCCGCAGCTCGCGGTCCTTGCTCGACGCCGCGTCCACTTGCTCTTGCAGCGAGCGCAACTTATCTTTCGTTATGTTTAGCTCTTCCACCTAGATTCACATTTGACCTTTATATAGTTTACTGAATATGTAGTTGTATGTATGTATATATTTACACGTTACATGGGGCCTTTGGGGGTTAAATTTTACCGAATAATCGGCTACTTTCTGAAATGTAGAGCAATATCTCGCAAGATGTATTGAAATTTTCAACGAATAACAAGTAGCGAGGGTTACAGAACTGTGTGAGGTAAGCTCTACCTACGAAAATACGATTTTCGCCTTGTAAGGCGAAGGCTTAATTTTTTTTTCTATTCTCTCTCAGATCTTGATGCAGCGCTTTTAGCTAAGTACATACCAGCACAGCGTGATGCGGCGTGTGGTCCTGCTGCAGCGCTTCGGCGGCTTGCTTGGCCACCTCGCTCGTCTCGTGCCGGAGCGTGTTCAGCGCTTGCAGCGCTCTAGACGCGGTGTGCGCAGCGTTCTTCGCTTCAGCCGCCTCGGTGCTCAACTCCTCCGCCTTTGCATCCAGTGCTGAAAGCATCGCTTCCGCTTCCGCTATCTCAGCTTGCACTTGCCTAGATTCAAACAAACATTTATGTATGTATATTAGTATTTTTTTTATCTCATTTATTTTTTATAAACTAGCTGGTGTTCGCGACTTCGTCTGCACTGGATTAGTATTTCGAGTAGCGGACAATTCACACAATCTTTATAAATTGTAGCTTATGTGTTATTCTGATGTATAAGCTATATTATTGTAAAGTTTCAGTAAAATCCAATCAGTAGTTTTTATGTGAAAGAGTAACAAACAAACATCCATCCATCCGTACTTACAAACTTTCGCGTTTATAATATTACGGACCTTTAAATTATTATGTCGGTCCTATTTTAACAATAAACTAAACCTAACTAACCTAGATATAATACATGTTATAATCTAAGGCGGAACTCTAGGTTACAATCATTTTGTTTGCTAAAATAAATCTCCGTTGAGTCTAGAGTATCTACTATACTAGAAGAGTTGTCGTGGAGAGTACTGAGTGATAGGTGAGCTACCTCTTTCTCTCCGCAGTGCTGACTTGCAGGTACCGGCTGGGCTTGTTGGCGCCGCCGTAGCTCCGGTAGTTGGGCGCGGGGTGGTACTCTGTCGAGTCCAGAGTCACTATCTTGGAACAGTTCTCCGGAACATTCTCTTCGTTGTCGGATAGACGCACCGCATCATCTGTGAATAATGGTCTGAATTCAACAGCGATTCAAGTGAGTTGGAAAAAGAATTTGTAAGTAGAAATGGAATAGAAATAGAAAAAGAGTTAATTGATCAAAATACTTAATATTTACATCTCCAAATGCAATGGTGGTAAAAATTGGTTTACTAATTCTAGATAAAATAAAAAGCCAGGAACATTACAACATTTTCGGAATGAATATAGCAGAAATGTTGTTAAAAATGCTATTACGAGCTGCAGGATTTTATGAATGACTCATTTAGTGACGTAACAATATAGTCGAAAAATATCGGCCCGTCTCTATTAGTTGCAACATCCATATAATATTGTGTAGCTGTAGGTATTTGACTGACCAAGACCTGAAATGTAACCAACCTACCCAATATTAATAAACTACTGAATCGAAGGTATTTTTTTTATTTTATTTTATTGGTCTACCAACAATTGTTACAATGAAACATAGATACTTATAGACTAATTTTTGCTTTACAAAAGTATTTTTCTTGCTAATTGTACAATCACTTAAAGGTAAACACAGCATGTATAAAAACGAATATAAAGAGTAGCATAATTTGAATAAAATATATGTAATATATATATATGTAGATATTTTTTTAAACACAATATTTAGAGATATATAACTTAAAAATTTACAGGAGAAAAAAAAACAACAAGATAATATATAATTATTTTAGAATCTAATTTGATAAATTCTCGACCAGGTGGCTACGGAACTTATCTAATTTAAAATGAAATATATCAATGCACTTACAATTATTAAAAGCTCTGCATAACCTAGGCACTGGAGAGCTTTTACCTAGTACTGTTCTTCGGAGAGGCGGGACGAGCGGGGAGATCGGATAGCGAGGTATTCTAGATGGAACTTTAAGGTTAAATTGGCTTAAAAGCTTTCGACAATCAGTTAAGTTGTTAAAAACTTTATACAAGAACATTAAGTCAAGTTGCGCCCTACGTTTTTCCAAGGTCGACATTTTGAAAAACTGCAGTCTTTCAGATATACATTGTATACATTGTATGTAGTAAGTTCGTATACTCGCAGCGGATAATTCCTCTTGACGGCATCTCTTACCGTGGTCAGGTACGAGCAGTATGGACTCGAGGCCCACGTTGTCGATGAGGAAGTTGGCCACGATGGGGTCGGCCACGTCCACCGAGTCCAGCGCGGAGAGGTAGCCGGGCGCGCGCACCTTGTTGCGGCGCACGTCGTGCATTTTGGCCAGGAACTTGCTGCACGTCACGCTCGGCTTCGGCGCCTTGCCGAACACCTGCGTAAGAGTATTTTTGAATTTTTCACACCACCTGCTCGACAATGTTCAATTACATATCATGCTATCGTCAAGGTAAAGCAAAGCATTACCTACCAAAGGAGGTAATGTTGTATGAAACTCCCAAGGGTTGTAATGTGATTTGAATTTGGAACGTCATATTCGTGTGGAAACTCGTGGAAAGCTCTAAGTAAAAGAACGCCCATATGGCATTGTAAAAAGGTTTATTCTAAAATCGAATGGCCACTCATAAAAAAAATAAAAAAGGCGCGACTTCAAAGATTGTGAAACAAAAGACGGTGCATGTTCGCTGCTGGAGCCCTGGCTTTTTATTGTCTCGCAGTAGGTGTGAAAAGTAGAGTATGCTCCTCTGGGATAAAGCCTGTCTTCGTCTTGGGTAGCTTGAACCCCTCGCGTCACTCAGGACTCTACATAACTCTAAGTCCCTCGTTAGCTCAGGGTTCAATATGCCACCCGCGACATAAGACACTGCTTTATCCCCTTAGTGCATAATCTACTATTAACTTCCGGAAAATTTCGACCAATGAACAACGCGAATGACCGTCGGACGATGCGATTAGATAGTTTGACCTGTTCGACAATATCTAATTACATATCATGCTATCATCAAGGTAAAGCAAAGCATTACCTCTCAAGGAAATGAAATGAAATGGTATTTATTTGCCTGTACAATACAATGACAGTCAAATAGAGAAACTTATAACTACTTATCTAAATAATTCTAACTTAAAATACTTATTCTAACCTACTCGTATATGAAGTGTATGTATTTATATGGCAAAAAAGGACTCAACTCAGCGTTATGCTGGATAGATGGGGTTACCCACCTATCCAGCGCTGGTTTTCAGTTGAGCAAGAGGTGAGTCAATGGAGGTAATGTTGTATGAAACTCCCAAGGGTTTTAATGTGATTTGAATTTGGAACGTCAAATTCGTGTGGACACTCGTGGAAAAGTTAAAGAACGCACATATGGCATTGTAAAAAGGTTTGTTCGAAAATAGAACTGGCCACCATAAGCAAAACTAAAAAAAAAAAGAAAAAAGGCGCGACTTCAAAGATTGTTAAACAAAAGACGGTGTTCGGTGCTGGAGCCCTGGCTTTTTATTGCCTCGCAGAAGGTGGGAAAAGTAGAGTATGCTCCTCTGGGATAAAGCCTGTCTTCGTCTTGGGTAGCTTGAACCCCTCGCGTCACTCAGGACTCTACATAACTCCTTCGTTAGCTTAGGGTTAAATATGCCACCCGCGACATAAGACACTGCTTTATCCCCTTAGTGCATAATCTACTATTCTTATTACGCACACTTTCAGCTCTTGAACAACACATCCTCTAAGTTTCAGATCTCTACGTCCAGTGGCTTAGCCTGTAGGCTGCCTGTCAGTCAGTCAGGACCAAGTCTTTAATATTACGTCTATGCTTGATTGGTTGATTTTCCCAGTGTAATTATTGTCTTCAAGTTACAAATACAAGTTACGTATACAACAAGTAACAATGGAACGTTACTCCATTCGCAGCTAGTATTTATCCTATCTGACTGACAATGTAATGGATGAGTCATGTCTACCACGCGCGATTTTTAGTTTCCAGCCAGTTTTATTGAATGGGCACCTATAGTATAAGTAGCGGCACGTAAGTCTAGCGCTGAACGATACGCGGGGGGTGTTATTGCGCATGTTTATATGTGTAGTCCCCCTCAGGTACCTTTACTTCTGCGCAATAACGGTCAGCGCTAAAGTTACCTGCCGCTATTTGTAAGGAGTGTATGAGCTGAGGGATAGTTTGTAAGTAAATGTAGCCTGACCTGTCCCATGATCTCGAACAGTTTCCGCGAGTCGTCGGGCGTGTTGACGCAGAACGCCTGCATGGAGCCGCCGATGATGTGCTCCAGCGCGCCGCCCCAGCGCTTCTCCTTCACTTTCAAATACGAACCTGCGATGGAATTGTACCTACTTATTAAACATTGAAGCATGTAGTGGACAACGGCTCGCTTGGCTCGCTGGCAAAGCTCTTCCATGCTCTTCAATGTTCTAGTGTAGTGAGTATAGATAATGCCTGATGCCCTGGCTGTCGGCATTGAGAGTTAATCTATAACTAGCTGGTGCCCGCGACCTCGTCTCCGCAGGTATCTTTATGAATTGTAGCCTATGTGTTATTCTGATGTATAAGCTATATTATTGTAAAGTTTCATTAAAATCCATTCAATAGTTTTTACGTGAAAGAGTAACAAACATCCATCCATCCATCCATCCATACTTACAAACTTTCGCGTTTATAATATTAGTAGGATAATCCTAACTCTAGTACTAAAACTAAATAAATATACGTATATATGTCAGTTATAAGGTTTTTATCTCTGAGCATATTACTATGTAATTATGTATGTTGTTGCCTGAAAATAAAACTTATTATTATTGTATTTTCATTTTTGTATTTATTATATTATTATTCAATGTTAGCTCTCTTAGCTCGCTGGGAGAGCTTCGCCTAAGTTATTACATAGACACGGTTGTGTGGATAATTACCGACAGGTCCGCGAGGTGGCGCTGAGAACTCGCCATTAGCTTTCTTGAGTCGCTGGCAGAGCTCCACCATATTATTGCCGTACACCGCTAGAGAATCATTTCCACGAGATTCTAACTCCCGGAGCTGCTGTTTTAATTGCTCTGTGGAAAAAAGCATCATGAACTGCTGCTTCTTACACAGTTGGTCACTGTTAGGTTGCAAATAGATTATTTTCAAATAAAGTATCGTTTTTCGTTTTTCCTTGCGCAAGGGACGATTGCATAATTCCAACGAAGGTGCAGCATTTTCAAACATCTCCTTAAGTAATAAATGTTATTAATTATGTGCGTATTAAGTTCGAAGCTGTTGTGATTTTTACAAAAAAAAATTAACTAGCTGATGAACACAACATAATTTGCATTGTGAATTAATAAAATCCCTTTCTTAGTATGCGCCTGCTCTAGCTCTAGTCAAGACTTTGTTAGTTTGT
The DNA here is from genome assembly GCA_932526365.1 of Lobophora halterata. Classification (NCBI taxonomy): domain Eukaryota; kingdom Metazoa; phylum Arthropoda; class Insecta; order Lepidoptera; family Geometridae; genus Lobophora; species Lobophora halterata. The sequence continues at coordinate 11,472,521 of OW052002.1, forward strand.
TGTACCCTCCAATTTACAAGTCTCTATGTTGGCCTGTATGTTGTCTGTCAGTCAGTCAGTCAAATCCAAGCCTTATATTTTATTTATGTAATATCTTATCAACGAAGTTTGCATATAAAAGAGAGATGAGCTCACTGATGGAGTCCCTTTGCCGCTGCGTCCGTGTGGCGAGCTGGTCGGCCTGCGCCTGCTCTCGCGCGAGATTCGCCCGCGCCTGCGACGCGTCGTTCTGCGCAGTGTTGTAGCGCGCCTCGGCGGTGGCGGCCGCCTGCGCAGCCTTGTCCGCGCGCTCTTGCAGAACAGCCCGCTGGTCCGCGGCACTGCCCGATCTGGGTGCAACGGTATGACGGATTAGTCGTCGTCGATCTTACGCGGCGGAACGCCCCAGTACATTTAATTTCTATAATCGGGCACACTACGCGGAAGATCGGTTGTTGTTGTTCTGTTGTGGACCGCACGTTCTGTAGGCGTCTGTTCGGTTTTTCGCACGCCGCCGATCTTCCGATTATTTAAGGGATGTGAATAATGTGATGTACCGTGTCTTCTTCTAAAGCTTCATACATAGCTATTACTTCTATACGGTCCATTTTATTACATACACACTGTATAAGATTCGGCTAATCTACCACTGATATGGGAATAATATTGTATCCTATGTCTTTTTCCAGCTCATAAACTACACCATTAGTTACCAGTGCTATATCGACAAAGCTAGAAATATTTTGGTGATGGGCAGGTACTGTTACCATCAGAAGATAGTCTCGTCACTTGAACACCCGACCCTCTAGCCAACACAGCTCTTGTTCCAGAGCTTCCCGGGTGTTCTGCAAAGTGTACACTCCACTCACTCGATGTTCCGTATCTCCCTCTCCAGATCCGCCACCTTCCTCTGCTCCCGGGCGAGCAGTTCCCGCTGCTTGCCCGCGCCGTGCTGCGTGCTGCGCTGCGAGCCTTGCACCTCCCTCACCCGCCCCTCTAGGGTACCCAGCTCTTGTTCTAAAGCCTGTCTCTCCTGGGTCTTCTCGTTTAGGTGCTCTTTGAGGGCCCTGCGAGAAAAATACTCTGTGTTACTGTGAGAAGATCACATACTAAAAAGTTTAAACTTTGCATTTTGTTTATGAAAATTTATGATCACAGTCAGTAGAAAAAGTCTTTGAGTTACATGGTATAGATGTCTTCACTTTTAATAGCGCTGGGGGAAAGTGGAGGGAAGCTCTGCGAAAGTGCCTCACTTGCGCTGAGCTTCCCTACACTTTCGAGACGAGACGGCGGGAAGGTGGCTAAGGCGCCATCTCCACGACCGAGAGAATCGTGGCGATATTATCGTCGTGCCACGTATTTCTATATACTCTCTATGAACGCGTCTCCACACGGCGATTGTATCGCTCATAGAGAGTATATAGAAATACGTGGCACGACGATAATATCACGGTGATTCTCTCGCTCGTGGAGATGGCGCCTAAGCGACCAATAGACGTAGGGCGGGCGCCTTCCCCGTCACGCTGAACCCTACCGCCACACACCTCTAAAAATTGACTTCTGCTCATTTAAGGTCAGCGCTATTAAACCGTGAGGATACCTGAAGCATGATGACTGACGAAAATTCTATTGTCACAAAAGGCACAAAAAAATACAGACTGACAATATGAAGGAGTATGCACGCCCTCTCAGGCAATCCTTGCCGCATTCCTTCAGTCAGCAGCCTTTCGAAAATCATCACTCTACTTACCAGAGCAGCACTCATTAAAATAAGACTTACTGTATAGCCTCATTATTGGTGCCATAGTTTTCCTCCATCTTCCTGAGTTTCTCCTGCAGTTTTTCCATCTTGGCTTTCTGTTTGTCATGCTGTGCCTGGATGCTGTTAGCTTCCTTCTCAAAGTCAGCTATCTCAATCCAATAGTACTCGTTCTGCAGGGCTTGTTTATGGGCTTCGATCTCATCACGGGACTGGAGTTGCTCATGACTTGTTTTCCACTTTTTGTATTCCTTTTCAAGTTCTGCGCATGCCTGAGATAAATAGTTCAGATAAGATATCATTGTCTATTCAGATAAACAAATTGTATTGAACAACTGAACATAATAATTGCATACTCAGACATTTTTAGCCATTTTACAAATCCAGATTGAAAGTGAAGTTAACTCATTAATTTAGAGACAGTAATTCTGTTGGTTTGTCTACTCACAACTGAGAAGCTACCTATTGCCAGTTTATTGCCAGTCTATTTACAACTGCAAAAGGATGAATCTTAGCAAATTTACAGATTCAGTTTCAGATCCCACCCTTTGGACTCTTTCAATTTAGAAGTTTTGTGTCGGACCGCTGCATTTATTTTCATACAAAGCGCACGGTGCGGCATCGTGCGGCGTCGGTACGAACGATTGAACGACGCCGCACCGTGCGCTTTGTATGAAAATAAATGACCGTCCATACGCTGCACGACGGACGCACTGCTTCGGCGGTCCGACACGAAACATTTAAATTGAAAGAGCCCTTACAGAGGCAAGTCCTAAAATTCTTACCTCGGTCTTCTTGTTCCAAATAGCTGTGGCCTTATTACAATTCTCCTGGGCTCGTACATAGTTGCTCTCAGTCTGGTCCAAGTTGGTAGCTTTTCTGAACAAGGAGTATTTCTTCTTGGCATCAGATGCATGGAAACTCCTTGCATCGTCTTGATTGAGGACCGATATAGGATTGTCAACTTGTATGTCATGGGCTAGGATTATGTTGTTTACTTCTTCAAACTTTGTGGATACCACCTCTCCTAAAAATATTAAATTATTAATTTAGAAAACCCAGTTTTTAAATTTTTACACCTACTCCTGTAAGTAGATTACCTTATAAATTTTAAAAAACTGAATGTTTAGTTTAGGTATAATTTCAAAATGATCAGTATTGTTCCTTAGGCAATTACCTGATGCAGCCTTAACCTTGTAGTTAGAGCCCCCAGCAGCATGAATAGTCCTGACCACAGTAATGTAATCTCCGTAAACATTGGGTTTATATGCCTTAGAACTATTGTTTTTAATTTTTATCTCAATTGTAGCAGAATTTTGTCCTTTTTTTATGAATGCTGAAATGAAACATGAATGATTATAATTGGATATTATGACATAAGAAGGTATACCAAGTGAGACCATATATGAGTAAGTACTCCGTAGGTATCTAAACAGGTAGGTTTGGTAGGTAGGTAATACTTACAAATTTACCTATTCTTTTACATAACTAGAGGTGAAGAGAAATGGGATAGGTACCAATAATAATAATAATAACCAGGTAAAATGTATATAGATTATTTTTTGTGATTAGGTACTCACAATGTAAATTGCTTCCTCTGTTAGTTGCAGAGGCTCTACCTCCAAGGCCGACGACCAAAGCAGTCAGAATAGCACTTTTTCCACTGCCGTTACGGCCAACTATGAAATTAACATTTCTGTTCATTACTACTTCCAAGTTATCATGGCAAAAGAAATTGCGAACATGTATGCTGAGGATGCAGCCATCGATATCTTCTTCAATGTTGTCTTCTTCCATTTCTACGTAATTTCTTTTTGCAGGCGGACTTTTCAGTTTTCTGGCAAACCAAACTTTAAAATTACTAATTATTTTGCTTGAATGAATTGCGCAGGCAGAAATTCGAAGGAGGGAAACAACGTAGTGGTTATATTCTCTTTGGGGAAACAGCCAGCGAGCTAACCACAGATGAGTCAGAGTACCTACTTGCAGATAACACAACAAACAAACAACCACAGATTAGTCAGAGTACTACAAACAACTGAAAAACTATCAAACAAAGGTAGTTTGAAATGGATATTTTTAGAACCAAAGAGGAGGTGTAATAGTCAAGTGGAAGTAAAATTTAAAATAGGTGTATCGTATATTTTCATAAATATTTTCATATATAAACTAGGGTTGCTTGCTGTCGACATTGCCTTTAGCGATCAAATCGAACTTAAAGGCGTTGTCTGTTGTCGCGAACTTGCGATGGTCGCGTGATCGCGTTCTATTAGAACACCGCCTATCGCTGCTATATTTTCTAAAATTTAAAGTAGGTATTTCGTATATGTATATTTTTATTAATTTTCATATGATATTTCTATGATGCGGTAGATCTTTTTCAGCTGGGCTACGATTTTTTTCCCTGCGCGTAAGCGCCTCAATCCTCTTAAGCTAGGTAGGTAGTAGGTACCTAATGTAAGTATCTACTTACTCTTACTATTTAACGTAGTGAACAATTAAGAACTTGTTTATTTGATTGAACGAGCTATGTAGTTAGGTAGGACAAGAACATTAAGAACTTCTTTATTTGAACGAGCTAGGAAGTTAGGTAAGACAAGACTTAATTACTAATACTATTACTATTACTAATACTAATAATATTCTTTAACAACATACTATGTATACTATGTTCTGGCGAATAAAAATCTTGAATCTTGAATCTTAACATTAAGAACTTGTTTATTTGAACGTGTTTATATTTTCCATCGCGCGAACACGCGATGTTCGCATCGCTAACTCGCGCGACGATCGCGTGATCGCGTCCTATTTGGACAATGCCTAATAAGTGCACTACATACAGTAAGCTCAGCGCGCATTATGTTTCCGCTATCTTTACGGATCCCTGAGCCGTTGATTGGCAGGGCAGGGATTGTAATCCACTCCATTTTGACTTTAACCATGACTTAAAAAACAACTTTAGAGTGACTTTAGCTCTATAAACGAAAGCATTTATTTTTATCCTATTTTGGTAGAAATAATGACAAGTTGGTATTGCAATGAAAAGACGAGACAGATTTTTTTCATCTTTCTTTCAGCTCATTTTAAAACCAACACATATATCCAAAACACGTGGTTTAGTCTTCGAGTTTATTATTGAAGGGTTTAGTATTTTTGCACGAAGGAAAATGAGCAGCAATAATCCATCAAGCCTTACAAACTTGCCTCCTTATTATAGTGATTAGTAGGATTAGGTACAAATTTTAACTGTTAAAGCTGGTAACACAATTGTTTAACGCCATTTTTATTCGTGCTTTCATGAAAATCACGAGAGATTGCTTTTGTTGATAAGTTTTGGTCTTTACCGTCTCCAGCCTAACTTGTAAAAATAATACTTAACGGATATATTTTCCCAACTATTAACGTCGATTTCATAAGTTAATTTGCATCGTCCAGCATCAAGGTAAACAACTTTCCGTTGGCAAACGAGAATGGAATTTCCTCTCGTTGCGATTCAATTTCACTCTGGTGTACCATGCGTGTTTTCGAAAGAATTAATCTTATTTTGTACAAATAACATGGATCATCCTAGTGTATTCGATTTCAACATCTACTGTCGTGAGAAATCACCATTGTTGCCTTGTGAAACACTACACTGTAAACAAAAACATTTCAGCTGTTTGTTTCAAAATCAATGACATGAGTATTATCTGCTTTTTGTAATAAAGGTACCCTCAATTTATTGCAACATTCTACTTGTTCCAGACCTTACAATGGGTGACTCACCTGTAGAGAATGATCCTCCAAAGAATGTAAGTATGGATATTATCTGATAGTGACCTTACATTATTTTGGAGAACTTTTAATTATTGTTATTAATTTATATGTTATATTTCCAGCCACAAGAGTTGGAAAAGTTAGAAGAGGCTAAACTGAAAGCTAAATATCCAAATGCAATGCTTGGAAGAGGACCCGGGGGACATTCGGCATTCTTACAGAAAAGGCTGGCTAAAGGAGTAAGTCTACAGATTTTTTATAGAATATTATTTATTTTAGATTTTTTCTTGTTATGATTAATTCATTTTTATTCAATAGTTTTCACATATCCAATAACATCTCCCTATTGATGGTTTTTCCTAATTGATATTCATTTACAACCAATATTCTTACAGCAAAAGTTCTTTGATTCGGGCGACTACCAAATGGCAAAGCAACGTCCGAGCAACCTGGCGGCGCCGTTCAAAGCGCCCGCCGTGCCCGCTAAGCACCCTACTGGCGACGCCATCCCCACGCCAGAGACTGTGCCGCTGCGCAAGACGTCTATCATACAGCCTAAGTTCCACCAGCCTAGCCAGACCTCCTAGCCATGTCCTTTAAAAACCAAATCATTTATTATGTTTGTGCAGTTTGAGAATGGTCATGGATTTAAACTAAATACTGATTAGAAGTAAAAGCACTTGGTTTAGGTGCTTTTGCATCTAGTGAAGGTTTTGGATTTAGATTGATCGAGGAATGTCACAATGAATGAGAATATTGAGTGAACTGGACTCAAATTGTATGACTATTCTTTCATTGCACTGTCAAACTTTTATGTGCCTGTGAAACTCATTGCATCGCTTTTGATTTAGTAATTATTGGCACGAATTTGAAAAAAAAAATTAAGTATCTCACTTCGCACTATAACTTGAACATTGTGATGTTTTGTAGTAGCCTATGTTGAGATTTTAACTAAACTTTTATAAGAACAACTGTTATGTATAATAATTAGTATGTAATTGTGTGTTGAGATGTGTGTGCCTGTGCACTTATATCGTTGAATTGGAAATAATTTACAAAATTGAATTAAAATGATGCCACATCATAAATGCATGTCATATGTATGAATCATTCATTATATCTGTGTAGTATGTTAAAGCTCTGTTTGCATAAAAGTAAACATACCTATTTATATTAGGAATGAGGTAATTTTATTCCAATTAGCTTTCATTGTTAATGAGAGCTCATTGGCTTAGAATTTGCATCAATGTAATCACGGTTAATTCTAGTACCTATTACTATACCTTGAATTAGAGTTATTGGATTTTAATTAGATTATTCATCATAGACTGTTCCTGTACATAACCTGCATGTCATCAGATTGGAATAGATGAACTTTCTCTCAGTCAAAGTCTAGATGTAAAATGTTGCGGTTGTTGAAACGGCTTCTGAATTGTTTTATTTTTGTATTGTGATTCTGTAAGTGTTGTAAATAGTTATTTTAGGAGCAGTTTCATCCGTTTTAAATTTAAATATGCGGGCTCTATGGCTCCTAAAATGCTGTTGTATCCAAAATGATAAGAAAATGCTTGAAATATGATCAATATTCCAGAAATATTTATGCCTACTTGCACCAAAATTTTTACTTTTCTTGCTTGCCAGTTCTTAAAGGTCCAGATTCTGACGTTAAGAACTGTAAAGCGAGTTACGTACTAATTGCTTAAAAACTTTGTTAGTTTGGTGCAAGTCGGCATTAGTGTCTAATCTTTAAATTGCTGTTTTGTAACAAAGTTCAGGGACATACCATACAGACAAACCATAGAAAAGTCGCACGAGAGCGTTAGTTGTATGGATGAGGGGATGTTAAAAAGTTAGCGATTATAAAAATAAACAAAATTCTTGGTAAAAATTTCACTTTTATTTCCACCTCTGTGCATCTGAGTACAACTGTGACATGACCTTAGTCTAATTATTTGAGTAAAACAGTTAACAAACGAGATTACGAATTAATTTAAATAATAAATGGCACAGGTTAAACAAAAAAAAACTTATAACAATGAGTGTACTTTCGTGGTAATACTATCCTTTTTGGAATGCCTTCTGATCTCCAATTCTCTCGTCATGCGTCACCGAGTATCACAAATTCCAATATTCAGATTCAGTGGTAGGTTATATTTGACTGCTTTCTGTGAATAAAAAAAGTGAATTAGTGACCAGAATAAAATCATAGTATCCAAGATAACACAAATCGCAGACGTAACTCTGAAAGCCGCCAAACTGAAATAGGACTGGGCCAGCATGTTTGTCAGATGTCAGACGAGTTGTGGGCCAGGAGAACCGTTGAGTGGTTCCCAGAGACAGCTCAAAGATGTCGTGGCAGACCAAGAACTAGATGGCGAAATGAGCTTACCAAGTTTGAAGCTGATTGGGCCAGTCACGCACAAGATCGAGGAGAGTGGAAGAAAGGGGGGGAGGCCTTTGCCCAGCAGTGGGACACTATAGGCTAAACATAATAATAATCCAAGATAAGATAACCAATAGTGATCGCATTTGGTGGCAGTGACTGGTCCTAGCTACTGATATCAATAAGTTTAATGTAATCTAAGGTTTATACCCGGGTTCCAGTGCACGTAGTCGGGCGTAGCGGCGGCTTGGTACTCGCTGACGAGCTCGTTGATCACTGTCCGCGACTCGTCGAACTCCTCCAACGACTCCTTGAACATAGGCTCCTTCCTGAACACCTCTAAGAAAGCCTCGCGTTTCCGCAGCTTGTCGTACTGTTGCACGCATCTGTCAAATAACTGAAGCAAAAAAGAATGTCAGACATGGTTGTACCCACAGGTCTCGGATACTTTTGGCTGTCGCTAACTTTAAGGAAATACAAAAGAATGTGACGACGACTTGGTTGAACCAACGCATACATTGTATGTAATGGTACATAAATAAAATACCGTTCAAAACAGCAAAAAATACCTATATTTACTAAAAAAAAAAGTTACGCGCCCAGTGTCATCGGCTTTTTTACAATCTGCTTGTTGACAATCCTTCCCGAAAGGTAACTCGCTTACACGCTAGCTTTTAAACTCGCCAACAATCAGCTTGTAAAAAAGCCGTGTCCCATCGATGCTTATGTTGTAGGCGTCAAGTAGCACAACTTCGGGCGACTATTAGCTTCAAGTCGAGACAACGTTACGTACCGAGCAGATGTTAGTGTGATTTGCGAGCAGTAGTCCTGAAACTTTATGCGTCGCTTGGACGTACGGCGATCGACGAGATAAGGCCACCTGGGAAATAGAAAAACAATTAATTTTGCAAAAAAGAATCGTATTTGAAATGGACTTTATTTTTGCAGACACAAAAGAAAGAATTTTACTTCATACTGGCTACTTGGTTTACCTGAATGGAGGCTGGTCCCCAGGGTATGAACGAGGCAAGTTTCCTTTCGCGTATCCGCTGCAGCGATTTGTGTACCTGTGATGGATCCACTTCACCCTGGAAACAGACCATAAATCAATCAATATTTAAAAGTGCTTGACGTGACTGACTGACAGACAGGGCAAATCACTGAACATAAAAACTCGAAACATGGAAGATATGTTCATCAAGAGCTGAAAGTGACTAAGAAAGGAATTTTGTTTATTCGCAGTGCAAAAAAATTGCATACAAGTCAGCAAGTTCATAAAAAAAAATAGGACATCTGTTTGAGTGTGACATTAGATATTTACGCAGGAGCGACTGAAACAGGTAATAACACTGCTGCGCGGCCGCACTTTAGATTTATCGTATTCATAAAATATCACTCAATTCATTATAAGTATTTAGTCCTATTTACCTGTATAATGTTGAGTATTGATATGTAGCAGTGTTGGTTCGTCCTGTCCGGACTGAGCGACACCATCATGTTCTTTGGTTGTAGCAGTCTTTGCATTACGTCGAGTACGGTCGTTTTCCGAATTTTCGGCGCCTGCGGGAAAATAAGCTTATAAATTCAACTCTATGGTAAAGGAATAAAGCTGAAAGTCAGCTGGCTATCAATCTTTGTAGATGTACTGCGTTCTCTATGATTTATCTATGACCCTAAAAGAACTTAATAGATAAATCCAACTTTTTGACATGGCAAATAGGTTGTTACTCACTTAGCTCACCCGAGTTTACTCGCATTATCTTAAAAATCAGCTCTAAAGTAAGGCAATGAGGTAGAAAGTAGCCTGGCATTCAATCTATGTAGAAGCTAGCGAGTGAGCGAGAATTTCCAACAAGCAGATTGTAAAAAAGCCGATGACACGGGGCGAGTTTGCAAGCTGCTAGCGAACTCGCTGGCTTGTAGCTTGTAAACTAGCCTCTTGTCATCGAGGCTTAAGTGAGCTTAACTCTCTGTCTTTACTTGTATATCTCTGCATACCTACTTTGTATGTTATCAAAGGACGTAGCATACCAGGTGTAAGATAATGCAGGAGCAAAATGTAAAGGAGAGTGACCTGGCTGACGGTGTTGAGCTCGTGGTCGGCCGTGAGCGGCGTGTAGCCCGTCATGAGGAAGTGCAGGCGCGGCGTGGGGATCAGCGGCGCCACCAGGCTTATGAGGTCGTTGTTCATGTACGATGGATACCTGGAATAACATTACATATTTATATCTCAACTTGCTGTTTGTATTAAACGAATAGTGTGAAGGAATTACTATAATACGGCGCACTTTTTGAGTATTTGTCCGAAACATTTTGTATGGAAATTTGCCTTGAGGATTACCCTTAACGTTACTGGGATACCTCAACGTAGCCGTGCTGGCACTCATGATGGTAGAGACGAGCGTGTTGATCTGTGCGAAGGAAGGGTTCTTGATGTGCAGGCGGTCGCTGGCGATCCTGTTCAACGCGGTGTTGTCGAGCACCATCACGCAGTCCGCGCTCTCCGTCAGCCGCTTCAGTGTGAGGAGCGAGTTGTACGGCTGCACCACTACGTCACTACGGAATACAGGTACAGGTAATTCTTCTAAGCAAGTTAATTGATATTAATAAATAGTATAAATATAGAGTCGATTGAATTATAAATCATAGTACATTTTTGTGTTTGACTACACAGATAGTCGAGCGAGTTGGACTGTTACGCCGAGTGTCGCGGGTTCGATTTCCGCTCCAGGACAAATATTTGTGCGTAAAACATCAGAAAAAAATATATATAAATGCCATAAAAGTATATAATAAACTGCCCAACTCGTTTAAGGATACACCCCTACCAATGTTTAAACGAAGGCTGGTAAAATGGCTAGCTGAAAACTGTTTCTATAACTTAAAGGAATTTATGAATCATACTGAAAAATAAAATATACTATTTACAAAGGTTAGCAAAGAAGTAGGCAGATTTATGTGCTAGTGTATTGTGCTGTTTAATATTATTATAGTTAAGTAGTAGGTATCGTTGAAATTTAAATTCACTTTGACATTTAAATACCATTTGATAGTATTATATTCATTCACTGTAACTTGCACACCATAAATGGTAGAACATAAGGCACTAATAATATTCTTTATCAACATACTATGTATACTATGTTCTGGCGAATAAAAATCTTGAATCTTGAATCAGTGTTTGTCCTGAGTCTGAGTGTTTTCTATGTATCCTAGGTTAGTATTAAAAAAAAGGATTTATGTATTCTATCAGTTATTTGGTTTCCATAGTACAAGCTTGCTTAGTTTGGGGCTAGATGGCGTTGTGTGAAATGTCTAGGCATTATTTATTTATTTATAATCCCGGAAAGAGAGGTGGCCAACTCAAATGCGTTGTCGCTGGCCTCGTTAAGTTCGCCCCTCGGGCAGGATTTGGGACACAGGTTATTATCATTGTAAACTTTTTCTGCAAGCCATAAAACAAAAAGAAGTCATTGTCAACGTTGTGGGATATCAATATAAGTCCACTACAGTCTTGCATTGGGTACGCCATTTAGCGTAATCTCTTCCAATCAACCGACAAGTGGTTGAAATCTGTGCTCCAATAGAGAATCTTCACTACACTGAGTCGATAGCCATTCCATTTAAAGTATCTGACACTATTGGATGTAGAATAATGTAGATCCTCTTAACTCACTTCTCTTTGGAAGATATACATATTATGTACCTACAGATATTCCCTTCAATATAGGTGGAAAAAATGACAATACAAGTCATCCAATTTATGACATACCTAAGTCTCTTCTCAAGACCTGGGTACAAACTGAACACCATTATGTAGTAAATTTCCAACCGGTAACAGTTTACTTGTTGGGAATCCACTTAATTTAATTGTAGAAGAGTAAAAGCCTTACCTGATTTCATCCAAGTTAGGGAACACACTGTAAGTCTGTACAAGCTTCTTGGGAAACCTGTCTGATAGGTGTTCCAGGATGTAGGAGCCCATGCCGGAGCCCGTGCCGCCGGCGATTGAGTGGCACAACACAAAACCCTACAAGCATAATATACTTTTTTTAATTTTTATTAACCTGGTTTTTTTTCATGACTGGACAAAGATCTCCCTCCTATTTTTATTTAAAAGTAACGAGACAACTAAAGCGCTTTCGTGATTGTCAAAGATCACGCCTGATCATGACAAGAACAGTGCTACATAGTACTATGATTCACATAAGCAAGGTTCTTATAAGAAATAAATATATTTTAACCGATGTAAAGTAATGTCAATCAAGGGTTTCTTAGTGTTTCATTTTCAACCAAAGCTAAGTCATTTTGCTTACCAGCATTTTTGGCTGAGATGCCACATTACCTCTAAGTTATCGCTTCCGTCTGCCTCTCTGTTGATGATATCGAACACTTCCTCGTTGAGTTTCTCCCCCTGTGCATAGCCCGAGGCCCAGTTGTTGCCGGCACCTCCACCATGTTTAGACAGGTACACATTCTCAGGGTTGTACAGCTGGAAAAAGGGACAAAGTTTTATTTGTGTAAGCAAGTGACAAGATAAAAAAGGAGACCTCCTAACAGATCACACTTCTTCGAAATCCAGTACAGGAAGGGTTTCAGTAGCTCATCTACAGATTTACAGTAGTAAAAAATGTTCAAGTATTCATCAGTTATCTTGTCTCATAGTACAAGCTCTGCTTAGTTTGATGGATTTCCGAGTAACAGCATTACTTGGGGCTCAATAGCGTTGTGTGAAAGGTCTAAAATATAAATTTTATTTCAAAAATGGACTGCTTTTGTATATTCGTTTTCCATCTTGAAAGCTAACATAACTTGTATTGAGAATAATAAAACACAAAGCCGATCCTCACATGAAACAATTGACATAAATAACTGTGACTGGACTGGATACAATTAGTTCCAATTTCATGCTTCAATTAACTTGATTGAAACTGTACTTGTCGAGCTGGCTCTTAAACTCCTGATGATTGCCGCTTCATACCTTAGCATACGGCGAAGTCATAATAGTGTTGATGACTCGGGGCTCCAGATCCAACAGAACAGCCCTTGGAATGTAGTGATCGTCGTCGGCTTGATAGAAAAACACATCTTTACGATCCGAGCCAGCAGACGCAAACTCCTCAAGTATACCATCAGGGGATATCCCATGCTCCGTGCACAGCTGCTTCCAGAACTCGAAACCAACTGGAATACAAAAAATTGTTAAAAAAACGCTGGAAATGTTTAAATTTAACCGATAGGTAGGTATGACACACGAGTTATTTCAGCTTACTTTGATTTCCACACTGCCCCAATTGAAGAGTTATCATTTCGCTTGGCATCTTGACTTAGTGTTACTTAGTTTTTACAATTTTGACAAACTTTTTCGCCCTTTTTTGACATTCAAAATTAAGGTAAACAAAACAAATCTTCAACAACAGCGACATAAAACATTTTTGCTACTTGTGCTTGACTTGTGCTGGGCTACACATGGATTAATCTACCGCTGCTTATTTCTAGGTTTTCAAAGGTTATTTTTAGTGTTCAGTGTCATAAATTAATAAACGGAAGAAATTACTTCACTGCTCCAGCTATATAGCATAGAAACCATTTGAAAATATTTGTTTAAATTTCGCAGCCTCGAGGTTAGGTTACTCAACATTTAAAAGAAAATAACTTTAGAGCTTCATGAAGTATTTTCTTTCAATAATAAAAGGCTTTCGTTTGACCACGCACGACTCGCCTGTATGTCAGTATAATTCATTATCATGTTTGTTATGCCTGTACAATCCCACTGCAGAGCAAAGGCCTCCCTCCCTTTTATTTAACCACAACTTTCTGTCCAGTGCTCCAATGGGCCCCAGTCGGGTTGTATGGTTGGTATGTATCAAGCTCATCGCGTTATCTTCACCCCACCGCCGCCCGCGCCGGGGCGCCGCTCTGCTGCCGTCTACCGCGCTGCCTTCTAGCGTTGCGAGGGATCCAATCATTGACAGCTTTGGCCCAATGACCGTGTGAATTGGTGTGGCATGGCATGCGGCATGTTACGATAATACAAATTAAATTGGTAATGTCTATGAAAAAATATACGGAATGATTAATATTTAATCAAAGCTTACACCCAGCCTTTATATTAGACATAAAAATAGCATTTAAGACTATAGATGTCAATGTCAAGTTGATCAATGTCGGCTGTCAGCTGTCAGTTTTCGTTCATCAGTCTGTGCGTGTGCGTGTTCATGTATCTACTTGCTTAGAAAAAATAAAAATAATTTATTTAGCTGCTAGGAATTTGCCTTGCTGTAAAAAAATTGATGCTATGTTTCACTTGTGAAATGATTGAACCGTGCCAGACACGCATAGAATAATTTTTCATTCAATATTTGAACAACCAGTTGATAAACTGCACACGAAATTCGTAGGTGTTCCAAAGTTGTTAAGTTGATGGCCTTCGATTAGCATACCTATTTCTCAACTTGGTTTACTGTGTGAGCAGCATTGAGGATAATGCCACCGTGGGTGTGACTTTCGTACATGCAAGGTTCCCCTACGAAATCCCATAGAACTAATAAGTTTCGGTAGCAAAAACCTTTGCGCAAGAGTTTGTAAAAGTGTAAGTTATAATTATTATTATATTCTGTATTTGTATTTTTTGCATCTTCCGGCCAGACCACCGAATGGTCTGTTGCCTGTTTTAGGATGATAAAGACAAATCTAATCTATCATTTACTTGTGAATCTAAACTAGTTATTTGCATTTTTGTTTTTCTTATTGGCAGGTGAATAGACATTGTAAGGTCAAAATGCCGCGGAAACTCCTCAAGTTTCTCATAGTGTTCGACAACACTTCACTGCTGTACTTTCCTGGTCAGTTTCTATCAGGAAAAGTGCTAATGGAACTGCAGGATGACACACCAGTTTTGGGTAAGTAAATAACTGCACAAAATCTTACAATCATCCTAGATTTTATGGCCAACTGGATCCAGCTAAGTGAAGATAAGTTCAGTATGCCTATGTCCACTGATATAAATAATCACAGTTAAACACACCACTATTATTACCTTCCTAGAAAAACTGTGAAACATGCTGATGATTTGTAAAAAACTTGATTGATTTATTTAAAATGTGACTATAATCTTTATCAATAATATAAAATAGCCTTTAAATAAAAAAACAAGGCCTTTAGGATTCAAGACCTAACATAGGTTTATTTTTATTTGTTTATAAAAGCAGCATTGAATTGACCAATGTGTTTATGTCTAGGTTACTACATATAAAACCTTAAATTCTTAGTTAAAAAAATGTTTGCTATTCCAGGATTGCATTTCCATGTGGTGGGTGAAGCAGTGGTGAGAGTTGGTTCTGGGAGGCATGAGAGACTATTTGATAAGGAAAACTATATTGACTTCAGGATGAGGCTGCTCGGCGAACCAGGTATAAATAATGATAAAAACACACAACAATATAATGAATTTATACTGATTCTATGATGTCATTGGATTCGGCTCTTGTGATGCAGATGATTTAGCACTGAAGATGCTGATGACGTCATCCGCATTTTGCCTTGCGTATTTTCAGCCTGGAAGATGATGAAATGCGTTCGGCACGTCTTCATACGTTCCTATTATGGGAAAACCCAGATTCTTCCTGAAAAATCATTTGACAAATATTTCGACCGATTTCCTATACCATTTGTAATATAAATTACTGTTCCCCAGGGCACAGTTCATCAATCCTGTCCCCCGGAATCCATAGCTTCCCGTTCAA
Source organism: Lobophora halterata (assembly GCA_932526365.1). NCBI lineage: Eukaryota > Metazoa > Arthropoda > Insecta > Lepidoptera > Geometridae > Lobophora > Lobophora halterata. Next base: position 11,488,143 of record OW052002.1, read on the forward strand.
GCTGGGCCTGCCGATGGGACTGCCGTCCACATTTCTGGGCTCGCATGGCTGGGTGCAGTACTACTGCAAGGCAGCGCTGCGGGAACCCAATGGACTCACTCACAAGAACCAACAGGTCTTCATTGTGATGAATCCCATTGATTTGAATCTCGAGCCGCCAGTTTTAGCTGTAAGTATGAAAATGCGTTTCCTGATATAACAAGTAGTTTTGTATGTTCCACTAATGTTGATCGTAGTCAACAAAGGAAAATAATAAATTCTTGTTACTTTAGCAAGAGGTAAGTAAGAATAAGAGGTAACTAGTTCAAATAAAAATAAGAACTGGTATTATGAAGTAAGTAATATTACTTTATTGAGTAATAGTAAAACTGGATTCCACAACTTCATGCCAAAATAAATATTTGATCTACACTAGGATTATGACATCATTTCAGGCATACACTTAACTTACAAAGATAAACAAATCCGTTATACAATCCATCTTTGTTATGTTATTCAGGGTGAGAGTTTAGTTGACCTCTCTGAAGAGAACCTATTGTTAATATTACGTGTAATGCAAGGTAATGCGTTACCTGCGTTATGCTACCTTCATATACTTAGTGGTGTTATTGCTGTGAGAAGTAGATCTATTGTTGATCAATTTCATTAACCATTTAATAACAACTTCTGGATTCCTCATCAAAATTTATCTATGATTTGCTTACTTAAAAATTACAATCTCAATAAAGCTAGTCCTATTCAAATAGGGATTTCCCTCTGCAAGCAATTGATTGCGAGACAACAAAAGCCCAAAAAACTGTCATAGTTCATTCAGTAACAATCAGTATGTACCTAAGTCTCTTCAAAGTTAGTTGCAAAGGCGAGTAGTAAGCAGTAGCCAATCTAAATCTAAATACTTCACATAACTTTAGAAGCACCCGTTCGGTGCGCGTATTGTACAGGGGCAGCCATATAATGAGAGCCTGTACTAAAGTGTACTGATTAGTATGCTGATGATATATTTAAACACACACACTCACACCCCTACCCTCACCTCACCTACACACCCCACACTCACATATAAACTCGTTATTCATTCATTACGCGTACCCACTCATACTCACAATATAGTATCTTTGTTATTTTTAGACACATACTACACGTTACTAATATTAAATTTTAAATTGTTAAAATTAATTTACCTTAGCGACATATTGTAAAAAACCTTATTTAAAACGTAAGAATCTGTTACTGGCAATAGGTGAAATTATGGTGCGTGTGTTTGTTCAGCAACCGCTAGAGTGCAGCATCGAGCACCGCCTGGGTGTAGGCTGCGTGGGCGGCGGCAATGTGTCCTGCCGCGTGGAGCTGCACCGCGGCGCCTACGTGCCCGGCGAGAGCGTGCTGCTCACCGCGCGGCTGCACAACCACTCGCGCACCACCATCAAGAGCACCCGCGCCGCGCTCACAGAGGTACCACAACTGCTGTTGTACGAATTGATCGAATTGACCACGCTAAGTTTGCACCTCGCGTCGATTACGTCACTGACGCTTAGGTATGGTCTGCAAAAAAGGATTCGCTATGACTTTAAAAAAGTAAACAAATGTATGCTAGATTTTACTTTGCATTTATTGTTTTATACATTATATTATACATTAAAATTTACACAAAAAAATAGATTCCAGCGAGGTGCAAACTAATATAGGACGACTTTCGCGTTTTCAAAATTTTGTCAGAAGTGGTTGAAGCGACGCGTGATCAGAGGGCTGGCGGCTATCTCGGCCAAAGAATAAACCTTGCAATACAGAGCGGCAATGCAGCCAGTTTTTTTATTTTTTTATTTATTTTAGATTGTTTATTTTCTCTCACAAAATATAAACAATTTTAACAATTAGAGCTTAGCTAACAGTACAGGGGTTAAGTTAACCTGTTTTGCGAGAGACTGGTGCCTGAGATAGGTTTAGAAAACCTGTAGTACAGGTCACCAGTGCCCCGCTCCGCGGATTATACTGGACCACCACACTAGTATTAAGTTGTCTAAACTTATATACCTGACTTAACATTAATGAAGCTAGACTTATATAAATAAACATTATTCTGTTAATTGTGTAGTGTTAAGGGTGAGTGAGTGCGTGTGTGTTGTATGTGCATGTGTAGTTGTGTGAATGCATGTAGATATGTGTGTTGAAGGGTAGTAGGTGAGTGAGTATGAAACTTCGGAATAAGGGGGGTGAGTGAGTGGGTGGTGAATGAGTGGGGTCGAGTTAGTGGAGATGATATCTTAGAGCTCCTAAGGTGAGGTGCGTGAGGGTGAGTGTATGGACCTGAAAGTGAATTTGTATTATGAGTGTGTTGATGGAAAATAAATAAACATTATATATACATATATATAACAGAATGCATGTATTCGCTTAGGCCAAAATGCAAAGTGATTATGGTAGGTGGATGACGAGACCGGGCAAGGTGTGACTTTAGTGGAATCAGGAGGTTTTCAGTTTGTTCATAGTCAAGAGATTTGAGCCATTCGCTAACAACCTTTTTACATTTGTAACTAGTGAGAGGATAAATGGTATGGACGGTGTTGATCTTGTTATAGATGAAAGGTCCGATAAAGGCGAAAAAGTTGTGCGAAAGTTTGCTGTTGAATGACATAGTTTTGTAGACTGCCTTTCCTGCGCTTAATCTTATTAATTGCTGGGTCGTATTCTAGTTGATCATGCTTTTTTAACGTAACCTGTAGGATATAGTATTGCCTGACTGTAAGGAGACTCCAGTTCTTATATTATCTATTGTAGGAAAGCGAAACGGAAGGCCGGCACTTACTTTCAGAATAGCTCTTTGAGCCCTTTCTAAAAGTAATAGATGACTTTTAGCTGCACCACCCATGAGGCAGTGTCTTCGGCATGCTGCCATCGGGTATCGAGTTGGATCAGTTGAGCTACCTATAGATCGTTCGCAACGGTCTATGGGTGGCCCAATTGTTTCCTTTTGTAAATTTTGTGATATACTTAGATGCAAATTTATTTTGGTGAGTTGTACATGCTAAAATAATGTTATACACACCTGCTCACAAGGAGAGCGACTACAGAGTCTAATATCTAGGTCTACTTCAGACGATCCAGTACATGGCGCACGGGAAGGTAGCGGCTCGGGAGGTGCGGGAGCTGGCGGCGCTCGCGCACGGCAAGACGCGCGCCGGCGACACGGACGAGTGGCACCACGAGCTGCTGTACGTGCCGCCGCTGCCGCCCACCAACCTGCGCGGCTGCCACCTCATCTCCGTGCAGTACGACGTGTTTGTGAGTAATAGCAGCAATACTAGCAGTGTTCACGGTACAGCGCAGCGCACGGGAGGGTAGCGGCTCGGGAGGTGCAGGAGCTGAACATTTTAACGTGTCAGCCACTGTAACATAGCGCCTGAGACTAAAATTTGTCGTCAATAATCTCTCGTGCGTTTATTGCCTCTTTGACATGCAAATTTCAATTTTTCGCGAGATACTATGATTATTGCGAGCCTGAAACGTCCCGCTGCAACGTAAAGGCCTCTTTTCTTCCTTCGACTCCTTTCTTGTCCTTCTTCCTTTGTTGATGTTCATGATAGAATTCACCCCCGGTAGAATTCAATCAATCATTTCAATCAATCAATTTACAAAGATTAAGCTTCTGAAATTTTGTCGCCAGTTTATTACTACCAGAAGGGCATGTAAAAAATCTATACAGTGTGTCAATTAATTAGCCGCCAAAACTTAACTAAACTAATTTGACAGGTCTAAATAATTAGGTATGCCAAGCCATTATTTTTATTTCGATCGTTATAAAAGGGACAACAACATTTTTAGTGCTTACAAATTAGTTTTGGCGACATCTGAATTAAAGCCAAGATGTACCTCTACTTACAAATAATTATAAAGATTTTTTTTTTTTAAATTGTTAATTAAGAGTTTTTGGTCAACAATTCTAATCATTCAATGCATTGTCCAATAAACATTCAAAACACGGTTTACTTTCCAGTTCATAATCGAGCCAAAGAGCCTGGACAAGGAAGTGAAGCTGCAGCTGCCGATCATGCTCGGCACCTACCCCTTCCGCGAGGAGAACTCGGACGCGCCGGCGCCGCCCACGCACTACCCCAGCACGCTGCCTATCTTCCGGCCCTGGCTGCAAGACAAACCAGCGCATTGACGCATCGACACCAACTGGCGAACTGGCGCGACACCGAACCGGATCCAATCAAATGAGGGCTTTTCAATGAGACATTAAAAAAAGTGGTTGTTATGAACTAAGACAGGTGGCGCTGTATGAAACGCAAGTGGCAAAAATCTAAAATTAAAAAAAAAAATTTGTTTATTAGGCACTTGACATTGACTTTTGTGCAGCGCCATCTAGTGACCAAAATAAAAAGCGTGACTGTTTTTTTTTTTAATGAAAATCCGTCATTATACTGTTCAGTATTGGTTTTTTTTGTCATTTGAAGACCATTACTACTAGGGAAGTTAGACTAATGAACAACCCTGAAATCTTGTCGTTCATTGGTTGACTTTCCGTTGAAAAAAAAAGTCTTGGATTAGGTGCGCGGAGTTAGCTACAATTTAAGGCGCATCGTCGCAGCATATACATGAAAGTATTAACGTAATATTGGCGTTCTATAGGTGCGTCAAATCGAATATACACCTCTTATACGAAGTGAACAGTCACACCAAGTTACATATCTATAATTTAATTTGGTGCGACTTTTTTATATGTAAGTGCTATCGTTCCATGCGGTTTTGGAGTAGTAGAAACACTTTGAATATGAAGCGTCCGCGTTTCGCCTAACTGTATACAAGCTTTCGGCCTTTTTGGGCTGTAAGAATTTGAGACACTGCCAGTGACATACTTGTAAAAGTGTATGCTAAAATGTAATAAATATAGGAACAATTGAATTGGCAGATATTTTGCCGCTGGTTATTCAGGCGCTATGAATTTTTAAAATTTTTTAGCTTCTACAACTTAGTATGAGAAATTGTAAATTAGGTGCAAATTCATATTGTTATTTTTATTCTACTATCTTTGTAGATTATGAGCATTTTAAATGCTTTTGTATTGAAAGTTGTAGTTTTAAACTATATTTACCAGTATGGTATCAACTCCGTCATATTGTATTTTATGGTCATGTACTTAATTCAAACGGCGATTCTTAATATTTTCGAAAACTATCTCTTTGATTGGAATGAATCTCGAAAAACTGTGCCATTTGTATAACTAAAATGACTTAGTGACTGTAAAAATATTACTTGTCTCTTGATGTATGATGAAAATTATTAATGATTGTATTATATATATATATATATTTAGTTTTTAATTTGGACTGTATACAACTAATCGAAATGTATAAAACAACTAACCTGTGATATACCATTCCGTCCATTTATGGTCTTACTTCCACTTTATCGAATATAATATTTTAACCATATTTTTTTATTTTCTACGCTGATTAAAAACATAGATCGTTGACTTCAAGGGGAAACTAGAAAAATAAATTATGTTGAATTATCACTTTATTTAAAGAGATTTGAAGCACATGACTTACGAAGTATTACAAAAGTTCATTAATTATTTGCATAATTATAGAAAAACCAAGAGACTATTTGCACCACTGACACTTTTTACAGTTTACACAATATGGTAACACCGAACAGTGAGAAAGAGACAGGCAAATATATTTAAAGAGAAAATGAATGTTGTCTGTTGGGATTTTTATGAAGACTATTGTTAAATGTCTATTTCTCGCTTCTCGTTGTATGTACTAATCGTAACACTTAATTTTCAAATGTAACATGAAAGTATCTTCTTTATGAATGCCATCGAAGAAGTCGCGGATGAGACCTATAAATTCACTCATTAGTCGACTTTGCATATAAAAATGATTCTTTGTTCTCAAGTACTATACAGCGATAATTTTTCATTTAGCAGATAGGTACACAACTGCATCCAAGAAAGTTACAGCATCGAATGTTATAGGCTGCTACAGCTACGGTATTTCATTGGCAAGGATAATTAACACAGAAGGCTAGCTTCCGACTGTAACAATATATAGATACAGTATGATCACTACCTACTAAATTGTATAACATAAACATAAACATTCACACACTCACACCCCTGCACTAGGATTCCCTGTGTCGCAGGTGGCTGGACACATACAGGACATCACAACATCCAAGACCCGAGAACAAACATTTGTGTTCGTCACACAAATATTTGCCCCGGCCGGGGATCGAACCCGGAACACCAAGCTTCGTAGGCAGGGTCACTACCAACTAAGCCACGGTGTCGACGGTGTTGTATAGTAGTGACAGTCTACATATATGTATGTATATACATTATCTTAATTACTAGCTGATACCCACAACTTCGTTTGCAGTTCGAATTAACAAAATTCTAAAGTACGCGCCTACACATTTTGACGAACATACCGTCATAATTTCAAATTCAGTTGTTTGATCTATGCGTTGTCTGACTATCAGTCAGTCAGTCAGGACAAAGCATAAATATGTATTAATGTTGCAAGCGGAAGTTAACCTTCCGACAATGTAGCAGTACGTTCAACTATGCATTATTAAGGTTTCCTCAGGCGGTGTCGCGTTGCGTGCGAGGCGGGAGCGGGGTGGGTGTAGCGCGCCCGCTCTCGCCCCTACGCCATCTTGTTGGCGAGAGCGAGATGCAGGCCGGACAGCTGCGCCGTCCACTTGTCGAGCGCGGAGTAGCGCGTGGCGCCGCGCGCGGTGCTCTGCAGCTCCAGCACTGAGTTCACTTGGTCTATGCGCCCGCTGATCGTACTGGGAACAGAATACGGTGAGATTATGTAAGAGATAAATATAACTATTTCGACACAGACACGGCACAGGTTGAGTGGCAAGTGTTTATACATAAGTTTTACGTCACAATCAAGTTCAGAACTGTACAATCTTTGTTAACCTATAATTTTTATTTGTGGTTGTTATGTGTTTTAAATACATTAATAAAATTAAAAAAAAGTACGTTGGACCGCAACGACGAACTCGCTGGTTCGATTCCCGCTTCAGGATAAACATTTATGCGATAAAGATCGGTGTTTGTTCTGAGTCTGGGTGTTTTATATGTATCCTATGTATGGATTTACAAAAAAAAAGTATATAAGTATTGTATGAGTTAACTAGTCCTATTACAAGCTTGCTTAGTTTGGGGCTAGATGGCGCTGTGTGAAATGTTCAAACAAACGTTTACTCTTTCGTGAGCGGATGTTGTAAAAGGAAGATAGAACATGTATGTGGATGTAAAAAGAGATAGCCAAAACTCTTTGTGAGCTGTAGAAAAGAAGTGTTGTGACAAATATAAAAACTAGGTACATAGAATTAATTAGTGCGTGTTCCATGAATGTTGTTGATAGATACTCACTTGTCTAGTATGCAGGTGACGAGTAGGTTCTCGACCTCCTTCTCGTCGATGTTGAGTTCCTTGGACACGAAGGGGATGTGGATGCGCGTGTAGGGCCCGATCAGCTTGATCAGCACCTGCGTGCGGATGTTGCGGAGCAGGTCCTCTATGTGCTCGCGGATGAACGGGTCGTCCATTATGTTGTTTCTGTGGGTAACATTGGTAGTATACAGGCTGTGCTGTGATAATGCAAATATGCACCCGTCGAATTACAAAATTAATTCAGCAAGAGTTATTTCTTTTTCGCTTAAATACGACTGAGCAACCGCGAAAAGGTTTATTTATTTATTTTGTCAGCTCCTAAATTATTTGTTAAAGGGCTGGAATTTATAGACAGTATGGTAGAACATCTGTTTCTGCTAGCTAACTAGAGAATTTATAGACAGTATGGTAGAACATCTGTTTCTGCTAGCTAACTAGAGAATTTATAGACAGTATGGTAGAACATCTGTTTCTGCTAGCTAACTAGAGAATTTATAGACAGTATGGTAGAACATCTGTTTCTGCTAGCTAACTAGATAAACTTGAATGAATTAATATTTTTTTTGATTGGACATCAAAAGAAAAAAAATATAGTGTGCATATGCAGTTTTACTTCTAGCAGCAATTTATGACTTAATTTTCGGTACACTACTGGCAGACATCTTCAGAGGCATAAAAGTTAACTGCTCCTAATTCAAGTTTGTATGTCATAAGAAGCAGTACGAAAGCCAAGCCATATTAGTAACATAATTAGCATAGGCACTGCTCACCAATTAATGCAACACAAGCCATATAAATTAATGATTAAGCTTAACATAATGTTTACTTATATGCTTGTTGTTTGATCGAATACATTTTCTTCATGTTACCTGTTGTGTTTGAGTATGGACTCAAACTCTGCAATGTCGTTGTTCTGGTAGGCCACCACCAGGTTCGTCATCGCGAGGATCTCGGGGTCATTCTTGTACGGCTTCGCTTCTTGCGAGTCGAACGGATTGATTCCCGACTTCATTAACCTGAGGGTTCAGACGGGTTAATTAAACTAGTTGCGGTATAATGTTATTTAACGTTCATTTTATTATTATAATACTTTATTTAATTTTATTTATTCGGGACAACAAACAACTATAATATACATTTTGCTGAATAATTATAAAATCTTACATAAACAATATTACAGCCCACTGCGTTATCCACAGACTTATAAAATCAATTTTACATATGAAGACCACTAGCGGGTCGGTACTGTAGGTATTAATTTTATATACCAACGTGATAATACACAATCAATATTCCTAATAGGCTTAGTCCTGACTGACAGACAACGCACAGGCCAAACTACTGAACGCAGGCACTTGAAACTTGGAGGATGTGTGGCAAGAGGTGAAAGTGAGAACCAAGAAAGGAATTTTGTTAATTTGTAACGCAAACGAAGTTGTAGTTTGTAATATTAGTGTAAGAGTGCGTTTTCACTGACGCAGAGCTGGGCGGAGTGCAGAGGAGCGGACCGTGAATTCACTTCGAGCACTGTGATTGGCCAATTCACGGTCCGCTCCTCTCCACTCACAAAAGGCGTACTCACATATTAGCTAGTACTAGATATTTGAGGCAAGTGGTTCGCCTCGGGCTGCCGGACTCATCGTAGTTCTTGAACGCCTCGAAGAAGTCCGTGTGCGCCTTCTCGAATTCTCCCTCCCGTAAGTGCATTTTGCCGCCGCATTCTAATAATGGAGCTGATTAGTTACGCTGTTTTCAGAAGTAGAAACCAGCTCTGCCAAGTTTTAAATCATGGTTGTACTCGCCAATATTGACATTATTTTATTCAACTTTTTAGCCACACTACCCTCTTTCGTAGTCTGGTAACAAGCTTAAAGTTTATAAAAACTGAAAACCGCACCGTCAAATACATTATATTATACATTGATTGGCAATAAATTCATTAACCCTAATGGGCCTACCACACGCACAAGCTTCACCACAGTTTTGCCAGTTTGGAACACTGGTAATTTCACCAACCACACGCAAGGTGTTCCGTGTACAAACCGGCCTGCGCAGGCAAAACTGTGGTGAAGCTTGTGCGTGTGGTAGCCCTGTAGGTCCATAAGAGATACGCTCGAAAAATATAACCCTTAGCAGTCTGATAAAAATGTGTATATATTTCTGACGCCGCGTTACAAATTTACCTCTGATAACGCCCATGATAAGCGGGTGCGGTATGGCGGATTTGATGTGCAGCGACTGTTCGTACAACAGCTTGAGTTTCTTGTTGTTTTTCTGGGAGGTATACATTTGTATCTCGAGCGCGTATATCTCTAGGAGCTGCGTGCCTTTCTTCAAGTCGTCCTCGCCGTCGTCAGTCTGGGAACAAATCAGTGAAAGTATATGAAATTTAATAAAAATAAATACAGTACAAGTAGCATGTAAGTATTATAAACAAAAATAATTTAATGCCACTGGTTTGCCCCAGGGTAAAGTTCGAAAACTTGTGTCAAGTGCCCAAAAGGAGCCTCTTCGAGGCGCACTTGAAATCCTTTCATCACACTGGTTCGAAGGAACTAGTGACACGATAAGAAGAAGCCTCAGGGTGTAAAAAATAATTTAAGGTGGAGGTTCTTTTCATGCTTTTCTTTGGAAACAATGTTCAGGTTAAGGCTAATTCTCAAATCCGAATTCCATACAAAATGTTTCGGACAAATAATCAAAAAGTACGCCGTATTATAGTAATTTCTTCACACTATTCGTTTCGTCCATGTTTTTTGATTTCGTAAACAAAAAAAGTGAAAGGTTTCATACTTTGATTTAGATTTTATACGTGTTTTTAAGATAGTAAGATTAATTTTAAAACATGTATAAAATCTAACCTAAACAACAAAAAACATGGACGAAACGAATAGTGTGAAGAAATTACTATAATACGGCGTACTTTTTGAGTATTTGTCCGAAACATTTTGTATGGAATTCGGATTTGAGGATTCCCCTTAATATTATTTCTTTAAAAACTGAACCTATGAGCAAGAGACGAGATGAGCAAAGCGCTAGAGCTAAGTAAAATAACCCAACAGAATGATATGAATGAACTATAGTCTTTAAAAGGCTTCCCAAAGTAACTTACCAAATCCAGTCAAATTTATGTACTACAATATTTGTCTTAGTTATTAGCTTATTATATGTTCTACAAATATCTAAATCCTCTTGTTGGTGTCATACCTGGCAGCTCTGATGCAGCTGCTTCAGTATCTTGGCTAGCTTGTTGTAGTCGGCGCGGTCGAAGTACAGCTTGCCCAGCTTGGTGTTGGTCTTGAACCAGAGGCGGTCGTTCTTTGCGTCTTTCAGCGCCTCTAATGTTGTCTCATAGAAATCTTGTAGAAGCTCCATCTAGAGATATATAAATAGTCAAAGTATGAAACTAAGAATACTTTATTTTATTTATTGAACACCAACACAGTGTACACTAATACATTTTTTGGTTACATGATACATAGCAGACCAAATGCCACTGCAATTATAGGTGAAGACGACTTGCAAGAATACTTACAACAACGTCATGCTTAACATCCTACTAGAAAGTGTTGGGTTTTTTTTTTATTTTATCATGTGATGATACGAACTAGGCGCCCTCCTGATGTTAAGAAATCACGCCTTGCTTGTGACTTCGAAAAAAAAAAGCTTTTGAATACCACTAAGCTGAATTATAAGTCTAATTTTTCCAGATTGATGTGATTTCCTGGGCAAATAATAAATAATGCGCTATACATACACCCCAATTTTGTAATTATCTACCAAAAAAATTAAATGGGCAATGCAGAAGGGGTACTACGTTGTATCTGTGCATTGAGAATTCTGGGTTTCTGCAACATGACAGAGTGACAGCGGGGCGAGTACGGCGCCCGAATCGAGCTTTTGCGAGCTGGCTCGAGGTACCCGGGTTTGCCAAACGATAAATGAAACATGAAATATTATCAATATGGGTACCAATTGATGCAAGGCCATAGCATCAAATTATATGTATAATTTATGAAACTTGTAAGAGTTAATCTCTCTGTTAATCAATTTAGGACTTCCGCGATACAGGTTTGCCCTAGTGCTAGGTTGATTGTGAACCATTATGCAATATCTGTGTTTTTGGAAAATAAATTGATTGAATTTACTGATAGAACTACAGAGTCAGCCACTGGTCACAAGAGACGAGACAAAACATAGAGTCTACCTTTATGTTACATTAGGTAACCTACCTACTTAAATTGTTTCTTGTGCCCAATTAACAGTTTTATTATTATTTTATTTATTATTATGGAGACTGCTTTCAAAAGGAGTAAGTACAAAGCTCAGTATTCAGTACCATAGTACTCACATTCCGTGAAGTGGAGATGTAGTCGAGGATGGAGTTAATAGACTTCTCCGAGTGGTTTCTGGTGACAGCGCTCTTTATGTACGTGAGGAGCTGCTTGTAGCGCGCCATCATCTCTGTGAAGTTGTTCTGGAAGATAACAAATTAAACTGAAATCTAAATGGTTTGATGCTGTACGTGTATATCTTTGGCCGAGTGGGAGGTGCCTCGACTTTCGATCGGAAGGTCGTGGGTTCGAACCCGGTCGTAAACCAATGGATTTTCCTGTTCAGTGAATTAAACATGCAGAAGGAAAACTTTGTCAGGAAACAGGCATGTCATAGAACCTAAAAAGTTCGAAAACGTGTGTCAAGTGTACGAAAGGTGCCTCTTTGAGGCGCACTTGAAATCTTATCACCACACTGGTTCGAAAGTACTAGTTACATGATAAGTAATGCTAGTAATGGTTTTCCAGGTCTACATCTAGCTTTGAGTAGCTGTGTCCAGAGTACTCACCAGCTTGAAGTTGATTTTGATCATCTGCTTGAGCGCCTTGAACCCCCACTCCCCCTTCTCTCCCCCCTCCAGTTCCAGCACGCGCTGGAAGCTCGTGAGTGCAGCCTTGGGTTCATCCTCCTTTAGTGCCTTGCTGTTGTAGTACTGGTTCTCAAGGTCCACATCCGGCTCGGAGTTGCTATCTTCAGAGTATTCCTGTGAAGCGACATTGCATTACGCTAATTAGGCCAAGACGATGATTATACATTGATTTTACTTCTTCAGATATGTTTGAACATTTCACACAACGCCATCAAGCCCCAAACTAAGCAAGCTTGTACTATGAGAACCAGATAGCTGATAGAATACTACTCTTTTTTTTTTGTAAATACATACATCACATACATAGTTAACATTCAGACTGAAGACAAACAATGACGTTCATCACATATGTCTATCCTGATCCTGAAGCAAGAATTGAACCCGCAACATTTGGCGAAGCAGTCCAACGCACTTGCCACTCGAACATCAGTGTCAACAATCATAGAATTCATAGAATCATAGAAGATAATGTAGGTAGGTAGCAAACAAATCGGCTCAATGTTGAACACCGGCACTAATATAGGCAACACCAAATGGATTAGCTTGGAGGCATACACTTGTTTATGGCACACAATGGATCTTTGACATGACACAGAATAACTATTGATCTATGTGACACTCGAAGATGTGATATGAAAAAATTGTGACCATTCTCCAGGTTTCATGGCATTCAAAAGAAAACAATCCAGTTGTGTTGGGCACTTGATGAAAATGAAGAATCTTCTCTGAAATTTTGTTATCTTGAGCAACAGCTGCAGGTCACTGGTGCTTGGCGAAAACAATAATTTAGTATGACATGCATGACATTGTTTTGTTTGATTTCAAAGGTAGAATGAAGTGAGAGAAGGTAAATAAGATGGTGTTAGAGTGAAATTTCGGCATGTACTATCGGAAGGCGAATATTTTAAAGGGACTAATGCAAAGTTTGCGATTAATTTATGTGAAATCGGTGAGGCAGTAGGGACAAGGGAAACAAGCTGGGTTAATTTTTACAGCGGGTCGTACCAAACCATAATCCTCTTCTTCTTCGCACATGTAATCGTCATCATTATCAGACATTTTTCTGGGTTTACAATGCAAACTTTAGATTAAAAATGTAATAATTCTACAACACAACAAACATTATAAAAATATCTTGTTAGGTTAGCCCAGCCTCTATATCTCAAATCACAGACTATGAATTTATTCGCACATATTTTTTTGTCTACAATTTATAAACTGAAAGTAAATAAATATTTTACACCGAACGACGCCGACCGATGATGTCACGATCCGCGGTAGTCAAACTGCGGTATAACTGTAATCTTCCAGGAAAAATATCGCGTATTTAGTATTTTGCTCAATCACATTATCGTACAAGGCCCGCATTTCTCTCCTAGCAGGGAAACTGAAATGGTATGTATGGTACCGCAGCGCGGAACGTTCCTTATCAAACTACTATCGCGAGTTACAGCAGCGATAATATTCAGATAGAGATACAATTATAGGAAATCACAGAACGATAGAGCGAGATACAACATACGTGATATTTTTCTTGACGTATGAGAAGACAGGTATATCGCAACCGCGCATAGTGGCGCGCGGCGTCGTCATCGGTTCGGTCATCGGTGTGCTAAAGGTGTTATTGATGATAGATAACTTTAAATAACAGGTAATATTATTAGTTTACTAGGTATTACTAGTTTTTCGATAATTATGAACGTGTTCAGTTCAGGGATTGTTAAAAATGAGGGACTGAAGAAAAGCTAAAAGAGTATCTGAAGATCAAAGAGCTTCTATATAATGTATCTAGAGAGTTTTAAGAATTCTGAACCTTATCACGACCGAATAACGTTCTTTTTAATTAAATCTAAATATAACGATTTACAATCTCGACAGAGACTCACTTTCCGGTGTTAGGTCTCGTTCACACAGTTGCCAGCTTACAATCAAAATAAACATGGCCATAACTTATGAACTAGATAGGAATTCGAAATTAGACGATTTGCACCAAAAAATATTCCGATTCATTTGAAAGATTTAGTACAGTGGCTGTAATGTAGGTTAGGTAACTACCTGCCGTGAAAAATAATTTCGAAGGAAACAGTATCAAAGCATTGAATCAGATATAACATTGCTATTTTATTGAGCAGAATTTACCCTTGGTTATTTATTTATGTTCCCTCAAAAATTATGGTCGCCCTTTAAAAAGAGACACACTCCTTAATACTCCGTCTCTTTTGGCTGGCGGTTTTCATGTGAGTCGGCATTCTAGATACATAGTAGGTACATACAAGTTCTTGCTGAAGAGTACAGCCTAGTCAGCAACACGTAAAACAGAAACGAGTTTTAATTTGTGGCCGGGCTGAACTATAAATACCTAATTATTTTTTTTTATTTTTTTTTTCAAAGAACCTAAGTTCTTTAGTTTTGGCTTCACATCAAAGGTATATAGCCAGTGTCAAGTAATTGGAGAGATTATTTTGTCATAAGTCCGAGTCGATAAGTCAAGTCATGCCCCTGTAAAGTAGTGGTGGTTGCGACTTTACTAGAGGCTTCTATGGAGTTTTGGAGGCAAAACGAAAAGTCACGTTTTACAGCATTACACTATTCACCAACACTCATACACACGTTCACGAGCACTTAATGGATAAAATACCACCATTTTTACACATAAACACTCAAAGTTATACAAGTTTTGTCAATTAATTTAATGCCGCCAATGTGCCATTTTTCACGTTCCCGCCAAAACTCCCCAACCTAATTATTGACAGCCTACTGAATGAATTAGTATTGCGGTGACAATTGGCTGACAACGTGTTGACAGGGTTTTTGGCGGGAACATGAAAAATGGCGCATTGGCGGCATTTAATTAATTGACAAAACTTGTATAACTTTGAGTGTTTAAGTGTAAAAACGGTGGTTTTTTATCCATTAAAGAATAATAAAATGCATCGAATGCTGAGCTTCACTCAGAATGTCCGATTCTATGGTCATATTGCACACTGTGCGTCGCAACCACCACTACTTTACAGGGGCATGACTTGACTTATCGACTCTGACTTATGACAAAATAATCTCTCCAATTACTTGACACTTGCTATATAAAGGGGTAAAGGGTGGCATACCACCTAGCCGCCCAAGCCGACCTCACCTGCACGTGGTGCCCCTGCCGTCTAACAGACGAGGCTCCGGCGATATGAACTAGTATTCCCAAAGAGGGTTGACGTCAGGCAGGCGGCCGGTCGTAAAAAATCCAAGCCAAATCATTTACAACATGGAGTCACAAGTAAATAAAGAGAATGTGAATGCTAGGGCGTACCCCCAAGGCGACGCGCAAACGCAGCACCCGGCGGTTGTGGGAAGTGGACCAGGGTTGTCGCATCAGGGACGGGTGCGACGTAAGAAGCTAGTCCGTGAAGTAAGAATGAGGATAGCAAGTTGGAATGTTGGAACGATGACTGGAAGAGGAAGGGAATTAGCTGATTTACTTGAAAGGAGACGTATAAACGTGGCGTGCTTGCAAGAGACGAAGTGGAAAGGTACGAAAGCAAGGGAAATTGGAGCGGGTTATAAATTTTATTATTGTGGAAGTGATGGTAAGAGGAATGGGGTGGGAATCGTGCTAGATAATGAGTTGAAAAAATGTGTGACGGATGTGAAAAGGATTAATGATAGAGTGATTGTAGTTAAGCTTATGTTAGAGGATTTAGTTTTAAATATAATAAGCGTATATGCACCGCAGACTGGATGTGATGATAGAGTGAATGAGAAGTTTTGGGAGGATTTTGATGCAGTGGTGATGGATATACCGGAAGAGGAAGAAATATTTATTGGTGGTGATTTTAATGGACATGTGGGAAGAACGAATGAAGATTATGAAAGAGTACATGGTGGATGGGGTTTTGGGAACAAAAATCAAGAGGGAGAAGCCATATTACAAGCTACTTCAGCATTCGATTTAGCCATAGTCAATACATTTTTCCAAAAACGAGATGAACATTTAATAACATACCACAGCGGAAATCACAAAACTCAAATAGACTACTTTCTGCTCCGAAGAAATAAACTAAACATAGTTAAAGATTGTAAGGTGATACCAGGAGAAGGTTTGGTCTCCCAACACCGACTATTGCTTACAGAATTAAAAATCCATATTAAAAGTAAACGCAAAGCTCGACCACCCCCCAAAATCAAATGGTATATGATAGAAAATAATGACTTAGCGGAACAATTCCGAAAGAGAGTAGTGGATAAAATGATTGATATGAAGGATTTGGAAATGACAAGCGTGAATGAATGTTGGAATGAAATGGCAGGATGTATAAGAAGTACAGCGAAGGATGTTTTTGGAGAAACAAAGGGTAAAGGCAAAATAGACAAGGATACATGGTGGTGGAATAAAGATGTGCAAGGTATTTTGAAAGAAAAGAAGACTGCGTTTAAGGAATGGAAGAGTACTAAAGATGGAGATGGTGATGATAGGATCAGACAGAGCAAAAGGATTTTATACATGGAGTGTAAGAAGAAAGCTAAAAAAGCTGTTGCTGTTGCTAGGGCCAAAGTGCAGGATAGACTGTACAAATCTCTAGAAGGCCCCTGTGGACAAAAAGATCTATACAGGGTAGTAAAACAGAGGGAAAAAAATTCAAAGGACATTCTGCACGTTAGATGTATAAAAGATGAAAAAGGAAAAGTTTTGACAGATGATGAGAAAGTAAAGAAACGATGGAGAGAGTATTTTAATAAACTGATGAACGAAGAGAATGATTGGAGTGGAATGCTAGAAAGTGTGCCAGTAAATACAGGTATGGTAGAAGAAGTAAGCGTGATGGAAGTTAAAGAGGCAGTGCAAAGTATGAAAAATGGAAAAGCGGTAGGGCCGGATGGTATACCAGTAGAAGTATGGAAGTTCTTAAAAGCGGATGGATGGAAGTGGCTGAGTTTGTTCTTCAACAAGTTGTTGCGGGATGAGGTGATCCCTGATGAGTGGTGCAATAGCTCGCTAGTGCCCATTTTTAAGAATAAGGGTGATGTTCAGGAGTGCAACAACTATAGAGGAATCAAACTCATGTCCCACAGCATGAAAATTTGGGAAAAGGTGATAGCGAGACGAATAAGAGAGGAAAGTGAGATAACCCAGAACCAGTTCGGTTTTATGCCTGGACGAGGGACAACGGATGCCATATTTGCACTTCGCCAGCTAGGCGAAAAGTACAGACGTGCACACAAGAACTTGCACATGGTGTTCGTTGACCTTGAAAAGGCGTACGATCGAGTACCCCGTGAGGTTCTGTGGTGGGCAATGAAAGAGAAAAGAGTGCCTGGAAAGTACGTACAGCTCATTCGAGCTATGTACTTGAATGCAAGAGCTCACGTTCGATCTGAAGCCGGAGTTACCGGCGAGTTCAATGTGGCTGTAGGCTTGCACCAGGGATCGGCTTTAAGTCCCTATCTGTTCCTCCTGGTAATGGATGCACTGACATCGGACATACAGGAGGAAGCACCCTGGTGCATGCTATTTGCCGACGACATTGTTCTTGTTGGGGAAAATGGCCTTGAGGTGCAGAGTAGACTGGAAAAATGGCGGGATAAACTAGAGAGTGTTGGTCTGAAGATCAGTAGAACGAAAACAGAACACCTGTTCTGTGACTTTGGTGGATCACTCAGTTTTGTCCCGATTGCTTTAGACGGTGTATCCCTTCCAGTCTGCTCCGACTTTCGGTACCTCGGGTCATTGATCCAAAACGATGGTGAGGTAGATCGTGACGTGAAGAACAGAATAAATGCGGGATGGATGAAATGGCGGCAGGTCACAGGAACTGTATGTGACCCACACATGCCCCTCAAACTCAAGGGGAAAATATACAAATCAGTTATTAGACCTGTCGTGTTGTATGGATCTGAGTGTTGGGCATCAAAGGGGACGGATGAAAGAAGAGTGCACGTAGCAGAGATGCGAATGTTGAGATGGATGAGTGGAGTGACGAGGATGGATAAAATAAGGAATGAGTATATAAGAGGAAGCCTGAAGGTAGCGCCAGTGATGGATAAATTAAGAGGTAATAGGCTAGCTTGGTATGGACACGTGATGCGAAGGGAAGAATGTCATGTTACTAGGAGAGTGCTGAATATGGAAGTGGATGGATATAAGAGTAGAGGAAGGCCGAAGAAGAGATGGATGGACTGTGTGAAAGATGATATGAATAAAACAGGTGTAAGTACAGAGATGACGGCTGATAGAGAAGAATGGAAGAAGAAGACATGTTGTGCCGACCCCACGTAAGTGGGAAAAGGACCAGGAAATGATGATGATGACTTGACACTTGCTATATACTTTTGATGTGAAGCCAAAACTGAAGAACTTAGGTTCTTCGAAAGAAAAAAAAAAAAAAGAAAGCGTGTTGACACATAGTGTTGACATTATGACTTCACTTCGAGCTATTTCACAGGTCAAAAAATAGCTAAGCACAAGTAATGCAATATGTGTGTTCCGCCTAGGCCTTGCAATCCGGATAATCGAATTATCCGGATATCCACCCTATTTTCGAATCCGGGCAATGAAGGCAATAGTAAGCGGGTAATTCGCATAATACAGATAGTAGAATTTATCAAGGAAATACGGTTTAAATATGGGTTTTATGTATAAATCCTAGCATTGTGAATGGGAACGTTATCGAAAAGTGCACGTTTATGGTAAGTAATTTTAACTTACCTCTATCAATGTTTTGTTACCATAGCACTATGGAAACGTTTAAGTTTTCTCATGATATCCGTTTGTCCGTTCATAAATCTTATTATTTTTATTCGGGACAATTATTAGGAGTACACAGCCGAAATTCGGGGTATGCATATAAACATATATGTTATAATAAAGGGTCCCGTTTTTCAATATTCGTACATGACACTAAAAATATCAAAGATTTTGAATTGTTATATACAGTCTTACTCCGATATTCTGATTGGCTAATTTTAGAGCCAATAGGAAAGCTTTAAAAAGTTCCCGCGTAAACCTTTTTCCTCAATATTTAGCAAAAAAATAACGAATCTGCCTAAAAAATATGTTGACTAAAACTATAGCAGTGGGAAATCTGAAAACGATTCGTATACCATCAAGAGAATGGTCGGTGATGGAACGAAAGGTTCAATTTATTATATAAAGCGGTTTCGCGCCTTATTACACAGCAGCTGTTTATGAATGGCCAATGACCTCATTACAAGAAAAAAATCCGAAATGCGCTTCAAGCACTCTGCTACTACTGCTCGAACAATATCACTTTATGGATTTTTTGACTTTAGAAAGTTGTTGAGTTTTTTTAAGTGTATGAATGGCCATAAATTGCATATTATTTTTACTACCATAATAATATTATTTACGATCGTCATATTGTATCAATCTTAAATTGTACTAGATATCTGCTTAGAGGCTCTTCTACTCATTTCGGATAAAAAGAATCTCGGCACTGCGTTTGCCGCCAATTATTTAAAAAAAATATTACGCATCCAAACAACTCTTAGTTCTCCGACTAATCTGTGAAACAACTTGCTGTATACACGTATCGCGTTTTCGCGTTAATTATTAATTTTCTTGTGTAATTTTAGGAGTTCTTGTCTTATTTATTAAACGACAGGCCAATTCGCAAACAAAATTCACAAAATGTCCATCAATAATGGCAAGGAAAATGTTCTCAACGGTATCAGCAACGTGCACATCAAGGTTAGTCATCATTCATTCGTTATTTAATTTCTCTAATTAGATACAGCCGTTAAACTTATATTTATGTCGTTTTTATTATAGTCTCCAGTAAAAAACAACATACTGACCCAGAGAAACGGAGACGTGACAGTGGAAAAAATGGAGATTGAAAAGGTTACGGAATTTGACCCACAAAAGGAGCCTCTGCTCCGCGAAAACCCGCGCCGATTCGTGGTTTTTCCCATCCAGTATCCTGATATTTGGCAAATGTACAAGAAGGCTGAAGCTTCCTTCTGGACCGTAGAAGAGGTTGATCTATCCAAGGTAAAGTGAAAAATTCAGCTTCACAAATTTATTAAAAGAACTGGGTGAGAATTTTTTTTACATTACAATAACTCAGCATCACCCTTTCTAATTTTGGAAAATATTTATCTTTGTTCAATCTCAACTACTTAAATGTATGTTAAAAATCATGAGTATTTATACCATAGGCTTTTCTTAGTGCTCTCATTAGTTCTATGATTTATACCTGTACAAATGATTCCTTTCAATAATAACACAATTATCTCCTAAAATGTATGCACTCCACAGGATATGTCAGACTGGGAAAGTCTTAAGGACTGTGAGCGCCACTTCATCAGCCACATTCTGGCGTTCTTCGCGGCGTCGGACGGCATTGTTAACGAAAACCTGGTGGAGCGCTTCTCTCAGGAGGTCCAGGTCACAGAGGCACGCTGCTTCTATGGCTTCCAGATCGCCATGGAGAATGTGCACTCTGAAATGTACTCCCTGCTTATTGACACTTACATCAGAGATCCTAAGGAGAGGTGAGTGGTTTTTGTGTATTTTATATATTATTACAGAACTCTAAAGGCAGTTCAGTGAATAAATAACTCTTTTGTACCAACTAAAAACTTACTAAACAAGTACAAATTATGGGGATTATGGGGTACAATGGGCATTGGGCATTAAGCAGCGATTTGTACTAGGCAATCTTGGGATGGATATTACAACTAAAATATGTAATTTTGAAGCAAAGATCCTTTTGTCTATCGATCTACTGTCCCGATCCCATACAATATTTTGGAGGGGTGTTTGTTGTTACAATCACATATTAACAGGTGGTCCTCAGTATTTACAGTAATTTTTGGAGCATAATCAACCATGTTGCACTCATTACTACATCATTCCATTAGATTCTTTATTTCCAGTAGAAGGTTTACTGAAGCATTAACATCAACAGAGACTTCCTGTTCAACGCGGTGGAGACGCTGCCGTGCGTGAAGCGTAAGGCGGACTGGGCGCTGCAGTGGATCGGCAGCCGCAGCGCCACGTTCGGCGAGCGCATCGTGGCCTTCGCCGCCGTCGAGGGCATCTTCTTCTCGGGCAGCTTCGCCTCCATCTTCTGGCTCAAGAAGCGCGGCCTCATGCCCGGCTTGACCTTCAGTAATGAGCTCATTTCAAGGGACGAGGTCAGTGTTAAATAATTTTTTGTGAAACATTTCTAAGGGCATTAAAATACTACTATGATCGACATTTTGTGTTGTGATCTGTAGGTACTTTAATTTATTTAGGCTGTCATATTTTATATTTAATTAGGCTGTTATTCTTTCATTAGAGTTTCAGAGGCTATTATTTATATATATGAGTATTTCTAATTTAAGTTATCTTAGACAGGCTCTTATAAAAATACCTGTTATAAACTGTGACAGACAGACATACTTTGATGGTGTCTTAGTTGTTTGTTGCTTACAAAATATTGAACTCCACAGGGTTTGCACACGGACTTCGCGTGCCTGATGTTCAAGCACCTGGTTCAGAAGCCGAGCAAGGAGCGCGTGCTGCAGATCATCAAGGACGCCGTCTGCATCGAGCAGGAGTTCCTGACCGACGCGCTGCCCGTTCGGCTGCTCGGCATGAACTGCGAACTCATGTCGGACTACATCGAGTTCGTGGCCGACAGGCTGCTCGTCGATCTCATTGGAGAAAAGGTAATTAAAGCACCTTATAGTAGACCTCGGTATTCAGCCTTGTCTAGTGCTGATGATGCGCCATTGAAACTATGGTCAGATTTGAGTTGTTTGACAATGCATTAGTGCTAAGGTTGTTGAAAGAATTCAATGGGTTTTATGTTAGCATGCCATTAGCTTTTAGCACACCGTTTCGGCGCTCTTTAACGGAATTGGATGTATAATAGCCTTAGCCCATTGTAAAAAGGCCACAGTGAGCGAAACGAAACATATATCTGTAGTTATTAATAGTTTCATAACAAATAAATTAATAAATAATTGTTGAATGATAAGTACGCATAAAACGTTATTTACTTATAGCTTGCGCATATACTTTTATGGTCAGATTATCAAACTGCGCCCGTATCGGGAATCTGATCTGTTCTGTGGTTATAGCCAAGTGGTAAACTAATATGAAGTAGAAAAAGTACTTAGTGCAAATAAAACAAGCACACAATTATTACTAATGATAAGTCTTGTTATCAAATTCCATGGTAAGGTAAAATCAGCCAATGCAACGGCAATGTAACGGTTTGCTATAAGTAGCATGAGCCGGCGGGCGCGCGCCGATATAATTACTAACGGTTACTGCTGGGCTGGCGCGAATCGAATGTAATGTCCTAATTACTTCATGGTATTGTTCTTCAATGATGGAAATTTCCATTGCCTCATTTTAAAACAAACTAATCTACGATTAGGACTTTTGCAGTGAACTATGAATATTAATTTTATTATACCTATGTAATTATTTAAAAAAATGTCTTGTTTCAGAACTACAAAACAAAGAATCCATTTGATTTCATGAACCTTATCTCTCTGGAGGGCAAGACCAACTTCTTCGAGAAGAAAGTAGGAGAGTACCAGAAATGCGGTGTGATGGCTGGACCACTCGACAACGTTTTTACCTTAGACGCGGACTTTTAAACTAAATCGCGCTTACTGCGCAGACAGTATTAATGATTCCTATAACTCTGCAATGTGTATTATATGTATCTGTTTGGAGCTGGTACTACACGCATGAGCGAACTTGACTTTGACGGTTCAAAATTCGACATTTTGGTCATTATGCTCTTGAACCATTTTTGCCATTAGGAAATAATATTTTAGGTTTTCATCCTCTTTTTTCGACTTTATTAGTACATCACGTACTTTTACTACTGTTAGGTACTACTTATTGACTATTACTTGACGATTATACCTTTTTCCCGTGACAATGGTAATTGACCCGAAGTAAAATTCCCGTGTAACATAGACCACTCGAATTTAGTATAATTCAGTGAGACTGAAATCTGTTTAACAGATTTGTACAGTTAGATAATACGATATGATAAATTAATGTTTAATTTTAAGTAAGATAAGTATATTAAGATGATGATAAAGTATGTGTTTGATGTAACCAAATACTGGTGGAGCCAGTACATTATTTTGGCTTCATTTCAATAATATTAAAATTTATCGATATACACATGTAACATTAAATGCATGATGTATTTGCATTTGTAACGTTTTTTAATATTTTCATAATATAGGTAGGTTGAAAATAATGTGAATGATCAATTTATAGGAATTTGTCATTTAGAAGGTTTATTTTTATAAACAGTTGCTACAACAAGATGTACTTACTAGTAGACAAGGATAAAATTAAGAATGTTTTGGGCTTTTCTAGTTTATTAATTAGATAGGTTTTAATCTCGACACACGACAGTGTGTCCAGCCACGGTCAGGCCCAGAACTGGCGGGTAGCACTGTGTGTAAGATTACACGAACCATTTGGAGGCACTTTTGACTTTGTCATAGCTAAAAAACTAATCAATATAAACACACCAAATTTGGTTTATGTATTGAAAGTCAAGAGTTAATGAAGTACCTCATTTCATAAACACAGCTTAAACGGTTATTTAGATATTAACGTTCAAAAATCGTCATTTTTATCACTGATTGACTGACATATAGACTTAAAACCTAACCCACTTCCAGATGACCTAAAAAGTTCAAATTTGGCATCCAGCTAGGTAATTGTGTGTATACAAAGGAAAAAATCAGAAAACCGTAAATTTATAAGATTTGATTTTATTTTCAAATTATTCGATTTTATAAGGTAAATTTAGCGCCTTGCAAATTATGAGAGCAATTGCCTTGCAAATTTTTGCAGGATATTTCCATTTCCATGATGAAAGGTTGTTTTTATCATTTTATGTACTTACTTTAATATCAATAATTTAAAAATTATTTACAAGAGCCCAGATGAACGCAAGCTAGTGGAAATGCAAATTGTCGAAAAAACACTTTAATCTCCCAGTACAAATGTACTACCTACAAAGGCAGGTACCCACTCCTTATTTACGCGGTAGGTTAGGTACTTAACTTATTGTACTTTTACCTACCTACATACATTTAGAGGCGATGATGGTGGTGTGATTATAATTATAGTAGGTACCTAACCTATATACCTTTGAATAGTAATAAATTTATTTACAAAAAGAAGTGATATCTGAACAAAAGACATATAATATGTGAAAATAGAAGCCACGATCGAGAAGTCGATTTCCCCGAAAAAAGACATAATACATATATGGCTAGCCAAGGTCTACGTTATAAATAAAGTAATACGTTCTTATAAATAAATTTACGAATGTCTATAGTAGACCTTGGCAAGCCATATATGTATTATATGTCTTTTTTCGGGGAAATCGACTTCTCGATCGTGGCTTCTATTTTCACATATTATATGTGTTTTGTTCAGATAGTAATTTCTTCTACTTAGGTAAACTGCTGTGTGATAAGATTGCGCTTTATGAAATTAAAGTTTCTAACTCATTAACAAACTTGTATTATTTATTTAGCACACTAGGCTAGCTAAATAGCTACTTAAATAAAAACCACTGAAGTAGGTGTATCCAAAACCTGAGCTAAAGAATAGCCTTCAGATGGTGAAAGTCGTAACCCACATATTAGCTTGGAAAGGATTATGCCAGATCAGTCACTGTATCAACTCAGTAGTGGTGCAGTAATGAGTTTCATACAAAAATAATACTGTTGTATGAAACTCGCTACTGCAACGCACACTAATCGAAATCGTAACGTAGTCGCCGATCCGGAACAAGCTCATGTGCGGTACGTGGTCAACTTGCAGTTCCCGCGCATACGTCTCTACTACTACACTTCACGTTCGGATTCAAACTGAGCGGTCGGCGAGCCGTAAGCGGGGCATCGCCTAGCCGCGGTAGCAGTCTATTACGTGCGTTAGGTTGACGGCGAGGCGAAAGGCGATACGATGACGATCCCTTCCGGGCAGTACTCTGACTAATCTGTGCTTCCGGGTTGATGTGTGCTGACCTTTAATTATATACCTTCGTACAAGACAATCTCTGAACCTACTTCTGTATTGTTATTTCGGTAAATTGATTCTGCATATTGTAAGGATAACAATTACATTTCGCACGGAGTAAAAATACATTTTATTTCATAGAATTTATTTTTCCATTCTGCCTATCAATTAAAACACGCCACAGTTCATACAAAATATTCACATACATTACGTACTCGCTACGTACTGCCGCGCAACGTATTATTTTATCCTTGATTTCAGAGAGTTACTTTAAACTGCGCAACATTCCGTAGTGATGTACGTTTTATTAAATAAATCTTAGTGCATTATTGCATTTCTTAATGAATGACACTTTAGTGATTCTGTCCTTACAATGGACGAACTCAAGATTTCTCCTAAAATAGAAAGCATAAAGTTGTAACGCGAAGAATTTTATGTACCTTCCTATTATGCGCCGAACTAGGACTCGCGATTCAAAACCGCAAAAATACCCATGAGATCATCTATTGCACTTACACCCTTAGAAGAGCAAAGTATCCGCGGCTAATTTCCGATATGCTGCCACGTACACAACGTCTGAATTCTCTAAATAATCTAGTCTGAACCAGTGGAAACACAAGTACAGGTATCCTCACGGTATAATAGCGCTGGTCTTAAATGCGCAGAAGTCGATTTTTAAATGTGTTTTGCGGGAGGGGTGCGACGCGAAAGGGAAGGTGCCCGGCGCCAGCGTCTATTGGTCGCTTAGCCACCTTCCCGCCGTCACGCCTCACCTCACTTGCGCAGAGCTCCCCTTCACTTTCTCCGAGCGCTATTAAACCGTCAAGACACCTGTACCAGGAAGTGGTCGCAGTAACAAAGGACAGAACACTAGAGTGTAGAGGTGTAGTGCAAGTTAGCGCTGCTTGGACGGCGCGGCGGCGGTGGCAGCGGCGAGGCGGCGCAGTAGGCGGTGACCCGCCAGGAAGGTGAGCCCGCCCAGCGGCACCATGTAGCGCACCGTCTCGAACATTGACAGCTTCAGCCACAGCATCATGTATAGCCAGAACGAACCTAAACAAAGCAAGATAAGATAAGATAATCATTTATTTGCTAGAATGTAGGTACATAATAGGTTGTTACATGTCAATCAAGCGGTCCCAGCTTGTATCTCTGTTTTTTATTACAATGAGTTCTCATTCATTTCCATTGACGACACGATTGGTCGAATGGCAAATGTAGGACTGCCACGTCGGTGACGCGGGTTCAATTCCCGCTTCTGGACTGACATTGTGTGATGAACATCGGTGTTTGTCCTGAGTCTGGAAGTTTTCTATGTATGGTATTTACAAAAAAAAAGCATATAAGTATTCTATCAGTAATCTGGTTCCCATAGTACAAGCTAGGTTAGTTTGGGCCTAGATGGCGTTGTGTGACGTGAAAAAAAAAACGATAATACCAGTCGACAGTTGAGAATGAATCGAATTATTCGATTTTTACCCAGGTCACCTCGGGCTTATTGTTTATCCGGCTCCTCGCAGACGCAAGGCCTTCGACTTACTAAGTAGTTACCTGAGTTTTTGGCGGGAACGTGAAAACAGCGCATTCGCGGCATTTAATTATTTGACAAAACTTGTATTACTTTGAGTGTTTAAGTTTAAAAACGGTGTTTTTTTTATCCAATAAGTGCTCGTGAACGTGTATGAGTGTTGGTAAATAGTGTAATGCTGTAAAACGTGACTTTTCGTGTTGCCTCCAAAACTCCATAGAAGCCTTTAGTAAAGTCGCCACCACCACTACTTTACAGGGACATGACTTGACTTATCGACTCTGACTGATGACAAAACTTATTTCAAATCTCTCCAATACTTGACACTGGCTATATACCTTTGATGTGAAGCCAAAACCGAAGAACTTAGGTTCTTCGAAAAAAAAAAAAAAAGTAGTTACCACCGAGCGCGGCGTGGAAGAGCAGCGCGCTGGGATGCAGCGGCAGGCCGGCCAGGTTGACGCGCAGGCGCGCCCACAGCAGCAGCAGCAGCAGCAGCGGCGCGGCGCACGCGCACGCGAACACGTCCGACACCACGCGCGGCGGCCGCGGCTCGGCCGACCGGAACTCGTGCGCGATCTCGGCCAGCGCGCCGCGGGGCGCCTTCTTAGTGGAGCTCACCACCTCGCCTGACAACACAACCAATGTTACCTAAATTTTGTTATACTAATATTTTAAATCGTCAGGCAGATCCCCGATCCCCCGATGGTCAGACCAGGTTAAAGATAATGCGTCATTCTACAATGTGGTGCATGCATTATTCACCAAATGTTACTACACGTTAAATGAGTTTAAAATTGACAAAAACTTCATTAATACACTATAATTTTAATTTGAACTCATGATAGGTAGGTATATTTTTTTTATTTCATTTTGTATTTTTCGATTTTGTCTTTTAAGATTAAGGGTAGTCCTCAAATCCGAATTCCATACAAAATGTTTCGGACAAATACTCAAAAAGTACGCCGTATTATAGTAATTTCATCACACTATTCGTTTCGTCCATGTTTTTTGATTTCGTGAACAAAAAAATTGAAAGGTTTCATACTTTAATTTAGATTTTATACGTGTTATTAAGTTAGTAGGGTTAATTTTAAAACACGTATAAAATCTAAATTAAAGTATGAAACCTTTAATTTTTTTGTTCATAAAATCAAAAAACATGGACGAAACGAATAGTGTGAAGAAATTACCATAATACGGCGTACTTTATGAGTATTTGTCCGAAAAAAAATTGTATGGAATTCAGATTTGAGGATGCCCCTTAATAGTATAAAGTGTTGATGTACATATTATAAAATAGGTATACTTTTTGTTTGTAAAAACAACATTGCACGCCCGAGACGGCAGAATATATTGATACCAATGTAAATATTTAAGATCTGCAAAAACCTATATTTCATGCAATAAATTAACTTTGAACTTTGAACATAGTATAGTCTGCGGAGGATTGTAGAGATAAGCTAGAGCTAGGTGCTAGGTACTGACCGACGGCATTGGCTTGCGAGCCGAAGCTGAAGAGCACGTCTCCCAGCGACCACGCGATGGGGTTGGACACGGCGCTGTCTCCGAGGTAGATGGTCAGCGAGTATGCGCCTGACACACTGTTCAGATGCTTCGCGATTGCGCCTACGTTCTGTCGGCAAACAATGTTGGTTAAAAAAACAGTGCCGTAGTAAACAGATTGGTGGAGAACATAATGATAGAAACGAAATACAGATAGATTTAGTACTAGGACAGAGAAATAATTCTTACAATTACCAGGTATACAGACTTTACGTCCAACACTCCTTTCGTCGCCACTGCAGTGCCGCAACGCGCCGTGTGGAACGGCACTTATTATATAACCTACAGGATAGTCGCAGCTTCCTGGTTTAAATCGCAGCGGATTGTAAGGCGGCTGAAACGGGTACTGAAGTAATTAGGAATGAAGATTGCAAACTATGCTGAGTTAACAATCACTGACTCGACTGTTCGGTGAGGATCCGAACAAGGATTAGGATTATAACACTATGGGCCTCCAATACCATCCATCCATCTTCTACTTTAGTTACTCTACAATAATTACCAGTTCCACTTTATAAGCCTTGGAATTGTCAGGTTCAGCCACGAAGATGGTTTCATCATGAGCGTTGGCGACGCGCACGAACGCTTGCTGCACCAGCACGGGCTTATTGTACTTGTCACGGACCGTCAGCTTCAAACTCACTCTGGAAATACAACATGGATTTAACTATAGGAATAGAAAGCCATGGAATGGAAAGGATATCGTCAGGAGGCCGCAAGCCATGCCCTGCAGGATTCCGTCTAGATGGGTACCGAAACAGTGCTAGATATTCTGCAGCCGAGCAGTAATGTCTAAACGTTTCGTAAAAACACACACACACACACACACACACGAGAGTAAAAACAATGTTTTTAGTAACGTAATTTTGATTGAACTGAGCTACATGAAAGAGATACATGAAAAAATTGTGATTTTTATGGAGATTTGATGCCCTTTTCGGCCTAAACCTGGGTACCTCACACTGGCCTTTTTCTTAGACTGTGGTGGTGCGATGGCCCGCAAATTAAGCTCACCTGGAAAATTTATTGGCCAGCCTTGCACTAGTCTGTTCGAAGTTGTTCCAGTTGGAAGCTAGTGAAATTACTGAGCTTTCGAGGCTGATAATCAAAATGTCTTATTTAATGTTAATGAACTTACTTCTGCAAATGATCCGCCTGTAGTTTCTCGGTGAGTTTGTTGGGGTACGCCACAGTGGTGAGTTTTGGACTGGTGGTGCCATCTACATCACCAACGCCAATCTCCACTGAAGTGACTTGGATCTCTCCCAAAACCGCCACGTTCACACTAGCCGTGTTAGCGCCCGCGCTCAGAGCGATCTTGTACAACCCATATTGAGCCTTAATCTTGCTAAGATTAAGGATGAAAATCGTGGGCTCGTTCGCTTTGGGGGTCAATGGTTGTTTGGACAAAACGACGACGTCGTCGGCGAGTCTGGTCCCTGATTGGGCGACGACTTCCTCAGGCTTGAGGGTGGGGATCGGGCGGCCAATCAGATCGGCGATTGATACTTCAATGGTTTCGGAATCGGATGTGATGTATTTCTTGCCTTTGATGGAGATGCTGATTGGGGTGGGCTGTGAAAAGAGAAATATCGTAAATATAAATGAATATGTTCCCTTAGCTGCAAGTGGACTCTTATTGATCGTTTGTGCGCCGAGATATTAAGTAGTGCGTGTAATGAAATAGTTTTTCAGGATGAACATATTGTGGAGGGCTTAATCTGACTTCAGGATCTCAATGTCCCTCCACCTTTCCTTCCTTAGAGGTCAGACAGGAATAAAAAGTTCCGTTTTCTCCCCCTAGTTGTTAGACTTTGTTGCAATAAACCTAAAATCCACATCTGTCCACATCTTCGATATTTTTTTTTTTAGATTGATAATAAATCTATTTCTTTCTTTCTTTTCTTTTACATACAAAAAAGTTCTGAGGTAACAAACAACACAGAAAAAAAAAACAACCAAGTTGATAACCTTCTCCTTTTTGAAGACGGTAGAAAATAGCAATAAATGATTGAACACGGACTTGTTCATTGGCAAGTGCGAGCGCGGCGTCGAGCAGCGTGGCGGCGCCGCGCGGCGTGCTGACGGAGCGCCGCGACACCAGGTACTCCGCGAACTTGTAGCGCTGCGCCGCGCTCAGCGGGGACGGCTTCTTCTGAGTCGCGTAACTCCTGTGGAAGAACCACAACGTTAACTTTTAACCCATCGGCAAAATGGGCGAAGCGTACTCATCATCGACGACTCTGGTAAGTCAATAAAATCGTAACTCCTGTTAACAACGCTAACTTTGAAGCCATCGACAAAATGGGCGAAGCGTCATCATTATCGATGGCTATGGTTAGTCAATAAAATTTAATAAAGTAGGTAACTTAATGCAGTGATTCTAATTAACACGTCGATGACACACGGCTAGTTTACACGCTAGAAGCCGGCGAGTTAAACGCTAGCGAGTGAGCGAGTTAGCTTTCGAGAAGGATTTTCAACAATAGTAAAAGAGCCGATGATACTGGGCGAGTTTACACGCTACAAGCGAACTCGCTGGATTGTAGCTTGTAAAAAGTCCTATGTCATTGACGCTTAAGAGTAAGACTACAATGTATTAGGCAAGTAAATAAATGTAATTCCGTCATCATCCCCTTTACATTGTCAATAAAAAGTTTCTGCATCATTTTAAAATTTAACTATTATTACACTTATGCCGACTTGCACCAACGTTTTAAAGTTCCTAAGCAATTACTTTACTCGCTTGACAGTTCTTAATGGTCAGAATCTGGACTGTTAAGAACTACCAAGCGAATAAAGTAATTGCTTAGGGACTTTGACAGTTTGGTGCAAGTAGGCATTATAGTCTTTACCCAGCAGAGCAACTTCATAGACCAGTGTAAAAGAAAAACAACACCACGCTAGTGGCTCGTCGTCCACGCCGTGAGGCCCATGTGTGAGGCTGAGTTACCTGGTGATGGTGGTGAGTAATAGCGAGGTGACGGGCAGGCCTCCCTCAAAGTGCAGCAGGCGCGAGTCGGTCTCGTCAGCCGCCAGCAGCACGCCCTCCGCGTGGCTTGCTGTCCATGCTGTGCATCCCATATGCTCGCACAACCCGAACACATAACCGTAACTGAAATAATAGTGCTTAGTTAAGTGCAGTAACAATATAGGTAATAGGGCGGTGTGCAAAGGGCATTTTTGAAATTATTCAGTTAGTTTGAGAAAGACTGGGCATAGCGCGCAATGCATTATAAATAGAGATATAAAAAAGACAGGAAAAAAATGCTACTGCTAATTTTTAAACTAAATTATAATTAATTTAATTTAGCTGTAAAGTCTAAACAAAAGGCTGTAAATCCTTTATGAACTCACTTTGCTGGTGAATCATCTTTCTTCAGCAACTGAATCAGGTTTTTCAAAGCGTCCTCCTTATCAAAAACTGTGCCTTTCCCGAGAGCCTTCATAGAGTACACTGCATAATATATCTCAGAAAGAGTAGCATCCTTTTTGTCCAGTACTTGAACAGCTGCGCTCATCACCTCAGGCCTGAGGGAGTTCTGGCAGTTGGTGAGGGCAGCAGCATTTGTGAGGTAGAACACTTGTTCAATGTTCTTGAGATCATATTTTATTGTTTTGAGCTCCTGCAAGATAAGTTAAAGTAGTCAGTGGTTGCTTCAGTAAATTATAATGTATGTAGCCACATATATTCATGCAAATAAATGTATCATTTCATTTATCAGTGCTGAAGTTTAGAGCCTGAAGTATTTGATGACAGCACAGACAAAAAGGTTTATATCGGTTTTTCCAGTCCTCAAATACCATGGAAGTGTAGGTAAATCTGGAAGGGCAATCATACTATGCAGGATGGGGATATGTTAAGGATACTATAGATACTGTAGTACTTACACTGACTATACAAATAGTAAGCTACCTACGTTTGTTACAAACATTTCATGATTATATATTTTACCTCACAAATGTTAGGAATGTTCGCTTTCAAAAGGCTCAATCCTTTGACGGCATGGTAGAGGCTGGAGATATCTTTACTCTTAGTACTGTCCTGCAGGATGTTCTGTAGCCGTTTCACATCAATAGTTGCTTGCAATGTGTTAGCATTGCTCAGTGCTACTGTACTTATTAGTAGAAGAAATAAACCTGAAATAAAGTTTCAACAATATGTATCAACATTCTGTTGTAGGTTAGTTATCAGGATATATTGTTAGATATAAATTGTTCAAGCATGTTTATGAGTGTAAGTGTAGCTTATTAAAATTTTAATTATAAGGCTTTTCATGTTAAAAGCCGCTCGTAGTAACCTCAAACTAGCGAGATACCGGCAGCAACGCCTGGGAAAACCATGACGTGTCCCAAACATTTACAGAGTTTATATGTTATCAATTTTACAAATTGTACTTTTATATGTTAACCAGAGATACCTTAGAATATAAACGTATCAAGTAATGCTGAAAACACTACAATTCTAGTAGGAAAGGCAAAGAAAACAGAAAGTAAAAGCAGGTCAGTGCTATGGCCGATAACTCCTCATATTACGAATCATACCATGAAAGTGCATCTTGTAAGCTAGACAAACAATGGGAGTGTTTAATTTGGCTTCCTATTGTACTTTTCTGCTGATCAATCCATCTATTTCCTGAGAAAACACCGGCAAATCCACCAAAATTCCAAAATTCTACTACTGACACAGAGTACTAACTACTGACAAAACAATACATACTTTGACATTGACAGCAAATTATCGACGTTGCATTACTTTTTCGTCTAGCAGCGTTCATATTTTGTTATTGTGTACATTATAATTTTATACATCATAAAAATGTGTACTTATTTTTTTAACATCCCTAAAGCTGGTTTCTTTCGATGAAATACAAATAGCTGGTTTAATAAAAGTTTTTCTGGCCTCCGTTTATAATGGAGCTTCCAAAGTGTAATTTTAATACCATTTTTAAATAACATTATTATGAGACCGGGCCAGCTGCCACGCCAGTGATTTGTCGTGTGTAATTATAGCTAGTGTGTACGTAGCAATAAAGCCAGCGTACGTATGTCACTGTCACTGTCATAAGTTGTCCACCTTCCCTTCCATTTTTAATTTTTTTCATTCCAAAATCAAAAAATCTTTACTAAACGCGGCTTGCTGTAATTACGAATTCAATTGTTTTGATTAACTTCGAAAATGGCAGCAGCCGCTAAACTACCGTCGCTTATTAGCTGTAAGTAATACATTCATTAGCACAAATGTGAATTGTTTTGGTTAGGGCCTCAGTTATGTAATTCCAAATAATCCTCTTCAACTCTCGTTGGCCTAGCTCATGATGGTGATGAATATCCTTTCGGTCTTGGGACCTAACATAAATATTTATAAAGTCGCTGCATACATGCGCTGTTGACTTTACACTATAGATAGGTTATAAAAGTAAGGTTTCGTTTCCAGCGGCTATGGCCCAGGCACGACCCAAATTCAACATCTTCATGAAGTACGCCCGCGTCGAACTGGCCCCGCCTAAGATGAGCGAGATCCCCCAGATCAAGGCCGGACTTTCCAAGCTCATGACCAGCATGAAGACTGGTGCGTGGAAGGATCAGACTGTGAAACAAGGCACAGTCAACGCCCTTGTCGGCGCTGAAGTGCTTTTCTGGTTCTACATTGGAGAGTGCATCGGCAAGCGTCACCTTGTCGGCTACGATGTCTAAGCTAAAATTTAAGTGCACCTCTGTAGATATTATGTTCAGCAAAATAAATTAATTTAAATAATTTGTTCTATTACCTAGCATTTTATCTATTTCCTTTAAAATTGCGTCTTTATTAATCTAGGATTCAAATAAAAGCAGTCCATACTATGATATCTATAATACAAATCTTAACATTACAAGGGTGCACACTGTTCCATCAGTTTATAAGGATTGCAGGCACTGGTGAACTTGAGTTCTTTCTCCACATCTGGAGAGCCTCGGAGCCACAGTCTGTCTCTGTAGTAGGTGGTGCATGTCAGGAACTCCTTGACTGAGTATTTTCCTACTTCTATTGGGATGAATGGGTCTAAATGCTCAAAGCCCTGAAAAGATAAATTCTTTGATTAAGTCTTCTTGAAGGGTAGGGTTGGAATAAATCATATTAGGTAATTAGATGTCACCTTTTTGTACAGCAAGTATTTAGGCAGATGGGTTTCTTGATGATCCTCTGGTACAGCTAACTGGTCTGTCGACAGCACTATAACACCATTTGACTGAAACAGGTAACAGATGAAGTGTAAGATTAATAGTCAAAAAAAGTCTCATCAACCTATTTTTAGTAGGTAACTTTCAGTTTCAAATCAAAATTCCCTCCACTTGCACAGTCGTCAGTCTAAACTATCTAAGGGCATTTTTATGTCTACAATAGTGGAGGTGTGTGCATTCTTAGACTGAAATATCTCCACTTTCGTTTCTTTTTAGCTTTGATGAAATCAACACGCCAGGCAAGGCGGGAGCCTTATGTTATTGTTATATAGTTGTTTAATTTTAAAGTTTTTCTCACCCAGTCATTTTTGGTGAGCTCCATAATTGAGGTGGTGAGTGAGACCTCCTCGGGTGTCACTTTCTTCTTGGTGGGCGTGTTCAGCCGCGTGAGGGGATAGAAAAAACTGTTGTACCCGTCAATCGCCACAAATGTTTTGCATCTGAAAATAGACACGTAATATATTAAAACAGACATATTGGTACTTTATTAGATGTTAAGTTTGTAGTTAAAGCCCAGGTAGGTAGGTTCATACAAGCCTTAACACAGACTTTAGTTATTATCTAGTGCATGAAAGGAGCCTTTTTGAGGCGCACTTGAAATGCTTTCACCAGAATGGTTCGGAAGAACTAGTAACACAACAAGAAGATCTTCACAGAAAGAGAGTATATTCAGTAACTTATGAACTGAAACAAGAGTATACATCTATTCTTAACCTTCAGTTTGGATGAAAGATACCGGTTTACTCACACTTTACTCTCTGATAATATCTTGATCTCGTTTACAAGCGCATGTATGACGTCACATGCGTACTTGACGCGCGCAATGCCGTGCTCTACGAGCGCTGACAGAGGCGAGCCGGCTTCGCTCAACTCACGCTTGCTCCATCTGTACTCTTGACTTAAATTTAACTGTAAGAAATTAAAATTGTCATTTATCATCCAGAAGTTTTCATCATCATCATCATCAGCCAGGTAGGACCCACTGCTGGGTATAGGCCTCCTTTCCCTTTAACCAGCCTCCACGATCTTGTGCATCTCTGATCCAGGTAGTCAGGTTATGTATAGTCAGGTAATTAGAAGTTTTATGGAACAATATTCACAACAACAGGATTTCTTTCGGCGCGCCCCGCCCTGTTAGGCGATTCCGAGGCGCGTCGAGGGCCCTGTATATTTAATTAATTGCCCCAGCCTCAGCTCCAGAGGCTAAAACCCCTGGGTCACTTATTAAATAATCCGCCAAAAGCAGAGGTAGTTAGCTGTGTGCGGAGGCGGCACCAATCCATTCACAATGTATAGCCATTTCACACAGCGCCATCTAGCCCATATTAAGTAGAGCTTGTACTATGGGGATCTTTTTCGTAAATACATTTATAGAATACACCCAGCCCAAGGAAAAACTCCAATGTTCATTACACAAATGTTTTTCCTAGAGCGCAAATTGACCAGTAAAACGAGTTTAGGTGCCATCATATTTGCCACTTTATCATTTGTGCCATCATATTACTTGAGGGTTGTTGAGCAGCGGCTGGTTCTGTGTCTTGAAGTGCAGCAGCCATGCGGCGGCGTCCAGCGGCAGGTCCACGAATCCCTCGCGCGTCGTCGAGTTTGACATCTCCTTGTGCCGCTGCACGCGTCGCAGCCACTCTGATACTGCAACATGAAACTGGGAATCAGTGGTAAATGGATGATTTTTTTTAAATACATATAAAGGCCACTATTGAGCCTGAAACATCCTACCGCTCTACCATGGTACTACCAAAGGAAATAACCTTATGGCTCATCACTTTCTTAGCAACCGGTGCAAACAAACGGAGTGCAAAACCGGAATATACTGCCAGAAGATATTCTTTCTGCTTTCTGCAGCATCCACAAACTTGTTCAAGAACAAACTCAACACTTAGTTGCTGGTAAGAATAGATTAATAAATCTTTGATGCTTGTCACCCCAAATCTACTGAACTGAATGAGCTGTTATACAGTATGGTATAGTTAATAAAATGTAAAAATATTTTTTTTGCTAATGCCATATGGGTGAAATTAAATACCCATACCATAATTGATTGATTCAGGCGTTACTTTGCGGAAATTCATAAATATCAACAAATTATATAAATATATTTAGTAATAAATCCGCTTAATTTCTAAACAAAGGTTTTAATTAACTTAACTTTAGTTCAACTAAACCAAAGAGTCAACAAACAGAAACAACAACAACAACAACGGGCAACGTTGTTTATTCACTCTCGTTTCGAACTTCGGCGAGTCCACACCTCCTGATGATGCCTCGTGTAGAGGCGAAACACGTGTCGTATCTTTAAACTTTGGTTTTCTGTTCGTTGACTCTTTGGTTTAGTTGAACTAAAGTCAAGTTAATTAAAACCTTTGTTTAGAAATTAAGCGGATTTATTACTAAATATATTTATATAATTTGTTGATACCCATACCATACCTATATAAGTTTTATACTTTTGATGCAAATGGCTAAAGTATAGCGCTGCCTAATTTGATTTGTAGTTCAAACTTACCCCAGGGTACATGGACTATGAGATATCCTTGTTCATGAGCGTAGTGCAGGAGATGCGCCATTGTGATGGATTTACCTACACCTTTCTCACCATCTAAGGTTATATTCAGGAAATAACATTAAAAATATATCACAAGATTCTCTTAGCAATAAGATTGCTATTACTGGTTTTCTTATGGTTCTAAATAAGTTCTTTTAATAATGTACTCAAAAGAATTTTTTTTTTGTTTTTGGTCAGAGATCCAAGTGTATTTTTAGAACAAAGGCTGGTAGACTAGTGGTAGGTTCTTAGTAGAGTCATTCCATCGATGCAATATATAAATAAATTCAACAATTATAAGTAGGTACTCTTTGTACCGCAACCAAATTGGTTAACCACTCTGTATGCTTGTTCAAGCCTTGCAAAATTACAGAATTGTTATTGAACTAATATCCCCAAAATGATGATGTTATTGCCTGCATTATAATTATTTTTAAAAAGGATACACAGCACATATCTAACAACAGGTTTGTCCATATCAGTGTGTGTTATGCAGTTGATAATGTCTAGTGCTGGCTGCCGAACCATTATAGTAGTCTCTGTGAAGGTCTTAGCCTGCTTTGTGAAACTCTTTGGTAAGCCTCCATGGGCAAATACCTGCTTACATACTTCAGGTTTGACAGTGTAGAAGAGACCTACTTGGTTTTCATTGTGCTGTGCCTGAAACAAATAGGCTGTTTAGTAATTATTACTAATAACTGAGTTATAATTTTAGATAGATCAAATATTAGGGGTATGGTTATGTTCTCTATAAAATATAGATAGTAACCTCAGATATTTGCAATTGTATATTTATTAATTTAGGAGTTACGCGTAGCAGCCAGCGATCTTATTTTATATCTTAGAAATGGTTCAGTACCAAGATATAGCTAGTTAAAGCAGATAATTCAGAAATTACAAACAATAATATTAGGTTACCTACAGGAGAACTTTCCGTGGTTCTAAAAGTTGCAGCTTGTGAATAACGTCGACATAGATGATGCCAACTCCGTGAAAGCATGTTGAATTGTAGATTGTTTATAGATCAGAGAAAAACTATGTTTTCAAATTTTATTTTACTTGAGTCAAAACAAAATAACCTCACTTTTTCCCATTTCAAATATTCGTGGGGCAATGGCTATTACTAGGTCTAATAAATTCGACTTGAAACTTGGACCATAATGATAGACAAGATGCGTTCACGAAAAAAAAAAACGGAAAAATCAATAGAATCTTTGCGAGCCAACTCTTTGGCGACTATGTACAAACGACCTTCGAGAATACATAAATGCAAAACTTAATTAAAGCTAGGGTATTCAATTCAAACTATTATTTTCTTTATTTTTTCCTATTATTTTGTTCGATTTGACTATTCAGTCAAATCTCTACCCTTTTCTGCACTTCCCGAAGTGTCCCGAACAAAAAGGCAAATAACTGTACAAACCACCAATTGAATCTTTTGTACCTACATCTTATATTTAGTGGTACAAAAGAACCACAGATCCCTTCGGTAGCAGCAGTAGCAGCAGGCAACAGAAAAAAATAGGATAGTTTCATTGACGTGGTGGCCGAGTGGATTTGGCCTTTGCCTTGCGATCTGATGGTCGCGAGTTCGAATCCCGGTGGCAGTCATGTGTAAAAGGGTTTTTTCGGTCGAAAAAATCTATTTAGGCATCCACGTTCTCGCAACGGTGAAGGAAAACATCGTGAGGAAACCGGCATGTCGTAGAACTTAAAAGTTCGAATACATGTGTCGAGTGCACGAAAGGAGCCTCTTTGAGGCGCACTTGAAATCCTTTCACCACACTGGTTCGAAGGAACTAGTGACACGATAATAATTGACAATGGATTATTTAGTTACTACCTACTCTTTCGAGATATATCCTAGATCGTCTATAAGTAGTATTCTGATAAATCTATGATAGTTCAGTAAGTTCCCAAAGAACTTGTAGGTATACAAATTCTTTGGGTTTAACCTACCACGAAGTACCTACAAAAATAACCTATTCACTATACTACTGGGGTAACTATCAACAAGGAAGTAGCAGGAGCAATCAATTTTGACTAGTTAAAAACAATTTGCTTTGTATTGTTTCTTATTTTAGTCAGAAGTAACAACAGTTGAATTATTTATTTTTATTTTCAGGACTACAAGTAGCGGCACGTAACTTCAACGATGAACCCAACGCGCGTATCGTTCAGCGCTAGACTTACGTGCCGCTACTTGTACTGTATTGACTTCTGCATTCTATAGATTATCATGACTTCTGCATTCTTTTTTTCTTGAAGAGGCTCATAGGCCTGGCATCAGTTTCGATCTTGTTTCTACAATCAACAGCCTTATCCATGACATCTTTCACAATGATTGTTTCATGTACAGGGTAGACTTCATTTTTAGTACTATGTACAGTTACTTGTTCAATTTCAACATTTTTATCTATAACAGAAACATCAGGTTGATATTTCGACTTCTTGAGAATTGAACTTGATTTTTTATTGAAAAGATAAGCATGGGATTGATGAATATCACTTGGTTTACGTATTCCGTGTTTTGGATCATAAGATTCATTATTTGATTCAACATCACTGTGTTTGAATGTTATTTCTAAAGTTTCGCTGTCATCTTCATCTGCAAAAAATATGCTTTTCCTCAATTTTGTTGCATTTATTTTAGGCAGTTCATCATCTGAATCTAAATCTCTTGTTTCAAGGATATCTTCTAATCTATCCATTTCATCTTCAAGTTCATCAAGTTGCTCCATTTCATCCAATTTAGACATCAAATCTGTTTCACTTTTACTTGGTTCTCTGTGTCTATTTTTTAGTTCTAATAGTTTACTTTCAAGTTGGGTTTGCTTATCAAAAACTTGCTGAAATAAATCTATATTTGATTTTGTACTCTCAATTACTTCCGTTACTTTATTGCCTTTTATTATATTTACCTCTTCTTCTACTTTGACAGCCTTATTATCAACTATTGTTATTGTGGCATTACTTTCTACATTATTACTTTGCTTTGCTTGTTCTTCCCTGAATGTGTTTAGCAGATTTGTTTCTTCATTAACCAAAAATGTATTGTCTTTTCTCTTATCTCTTATTTCGTTATAGTTATCAAGTAGTTCATTTTCTAATTCTTCTTCCAACTCAAGTTCTTCAAGTCTATTCCACAATTCTTCATCAGTCATCTCTTCATTTGCTACTTCTTGTTTTGCTGCTCCTTGTTTGTATTTACGCATGTTTTCTCTGTGTTTCTTTCTCCATTTTTTATCCTCGTCTTCAGAGTAGACTTCAACAATTTCCTGACCATCCCTTTCAAATAGGTTTTGCTTTGAGAATGATAGTTGTTTTTCTAGGTATTCCTTTTCTTTCTTGAAAGATTCGAGTTTTGATTCTGCCCCTAGAATGATAAAATTCAGGAATATTAATTCTTATTTTAAGTAGGAATCTGATGTTACTTAGAATTACCAATAACATAGGTTTAAGATTACTTACCTTTTATTCTATGGTTTCTCAGCACCTCAGCCTGCATCAAAGAACATTTGACAAAGTAATCAGCTCCGAGAGCCACAGTTACTTTATTTGTATGCTTTATCTCTCCTCTGAAGAATATTCTGCTTCCGATGGGCACAAGCGTTGGGACCTTCAGCTTATCAGCATAAACACTGAAATCCAGTGATTTAAGATTGTTGAGGTAATCACCCCAAAAACGAAGGTTCCTTTCATTTTCAGCCACACTCTGGAAATAAAGAATAACTACAGTAATATCGAAACATAAAACATTAATTAAGTTATCATGGTCGTAATCTCAAATATCTTTTATTTTACCTTCTGATACAAATCATTTAGAAAACTCATTTTGCAACTTAAACTATAAATGCGCCATTAAATTTTGGGTTTAATTTTATAAAAATTGTTCGTTTTCAATTATTTTACAAAACAAAATTACACTTTTCCGAAACATAAACATTTGATAACCTCAAAATTAAAAACAAAACAAGGGTCAAACATGATATCGACGTTGATTGTACCTCGACCCTTACCACGCATCCCAAAAGTTCGAAGCGGTGATTGACCCTGATGCTTG
The DNA here is from genome assembly GCA_932526365.1 of Lobophora halterata. NCBI lineage: Eukaryota > Metazoa > Arthropoda > Insecta > Lepidoptera > Geometridae > Lobophora > Lobophora halterata. The sequence goes on from OW052002.1 coordinate 11,529,438, forward strand.
AGACGTGTCACCAAAGAGCGTGTCACATCCAGACGTGTCATCATATTGTTCTAATGTCAGATGTCAAAACATTGGAACAGCTGTACAATACGATGGCGTATGATTTGATCGCTAAATCACTATAAATATTCTGGTTTGTAGGAAAAATAGTAAAGAATTAATGGGAATTTCATGGAACACTGGAATAGTAATTCGCTATGGATCCATCTAAAGCAATTTTACATGAATTGTACGTGTATTGCGAGTGGAATCCAGAACCGGAGTACATAGTAAGTGTCTCACATATTTTTGCTCTTTGCTCAATAATACGTTGTTTCTCCCATTCATTTAGTACTTTCAAATACTACAAAGTCTTAACAATGTTCTTAGTCAAGTATATATGATCGTAATTGTCTCGCGATTTCAGCAAAAATCAGATGGTCTATTACCAGAAAAGATTTCATCAGTGAAACGATGGTTCAAGCATTTGGGACCTAAGAAAACCTTATTTGACAGTATAACAGTGTAAGTTAATCAAATTGGTTTATCTTGTTTTATACGTAAGTAAAACATACAAACATACTGTATATTGCTGAGCTTTTAGTACCTACTACCTACCCATATCCACTAGGAACAAGTCAGTGCAGAACTACTTCAACTTTTATATATTTTGTTAATTTTATAACATTTATGTTATAAACTATTAATTTACAGGCACAAGGAACGCCAGCAGAAATGGCAAATAGCTCTTGGGGATGAGGGGAAAGTAATTGCCGTTTTGACAGACACAATTCTAGAGATCAGGACTAAGCGGTCAGACTATGCCACTATTGCTGCTAGAACTACAGGTAATCTGTAACACTTCTCTACATAGAACAATAATATTCATAATTGTAGTATTTAATATTTAATAGAAGTCTTAAAAAATTAGGTATCTATGTTATCTTATCAAACCATTGTGATGACAATAAATGTTTTGAGTATTGAGTAGTTAACACATATTAATATTTTGTTTTTGTTCTTGCTGTTAATGTTAAGCTAAAAATATTTTGACTGCTTGAAAATTACATCAGTTGCGTTAAGATGGACTTAAACAAAGTTTTTAAAGTAGTAGTAGAATGCTTATAAAACTTACTTACCGACACACTAAAACACTATGGTATTTATTTAAAAAAAAATGGTCCTGCTAGCAGTGTATACTAAACATGTAACTTTTATTTATTATTGACTTCCACAGTGACCAGAGATCCATATCCTCAGTGGAGGAGGATGGAATGGAGTCCAGATTGTGCATTCTTAGTTGTGACATATGGAATCGGCAATGTGGAGTTCTATGACTTATCTGCCTCAAAACTATTCACAATTGAATATGTAAGTACCTGCTTATTCAATATTCATTTTTTACTGTTTAGTGTAATCAGTTTTTACTGGTGTCAATATTTTTTTATGTATTGATATATTTGTTTCAAATGCCACTTAAATAATATGATTGGGAGTGTATACATGTCTGTGCAGCTGACTGTACCATGTTCTTAAATAGCAAACAGTGAAAAGGCATTTATTTAATAATCATGTGAAATGCAACATCCTCAAAAGTTTTTTTTTTTCAGGAATGCTCAAGGCCTGGAGGCTTAGAATGCACTGATACAGCCCATGCTATAGCTCGTATTATATTTCTACCTTTGAGAGCTAAAAGCACTGAAATTAAATGGTATGTGAAACTTCTTTATTATATTTACCTACCTATCCTCAGTCAACATGTGGTTATTGTGTGGTTATGATGGTTATGATGTACTGATTAATAATTATCTTCAATTAAAGACCTTCTTGATTTTACAAGGTTTATTATAATGACATTTATCTAGTGTGATACGCGTGCGGACGGCTCGATTGCCTCAAGGGGAATTGTTTCTTGCGGGGCGGGCGGCGCAGGGAGCCTGTTCTGTCACCTGCGGCGTAGTGGAACGCGGCCCTTGTGGCTTGCGTATTCACTGATCGCTGGTTCACATTTGGGCGTGAACAATGATTATTGCTATTAATTGTCACTGAATAAATAAAATTAGTATTTCTAATATTTTTATTTGTTTCAGGAACTGGGAGGTATTACTAGTGAGCTATGATGGTAGTGTGCGCGCGTATATGATCTCGTTAACGGAAGGCTATGCGTTCCACTATAAAGTGCAGTTCAAAGGAGGCCTAAGTGCAGCGGCCTATTGTCACCTGCACAACACTATGTATGTGGCCAAGCTGCCTTATACTTCTGGCACTGTAAGTAGCAAATGGATTGATTTGTATATAGCACAAATACAAAAGACACTTCGGTTTATGGTTCAAATTTTCTGAGCTTGACCACGAGTATACAGAAAAGTCTAATTAATTATAGGTGAATGTGTTATTGTGTACACAAGGAGGCCTACACCCAGCAGTGGGTAGTTATGGGCTGTAGATAATGATGATGATGAATATGTTTTTTCAACATTATTTGCCTTAAAAAAGGATTTTAAGGCAAATAATGTTGATATGTTAAAATGTTATTGCGGCCGACTGGACGAAAATGCAAGATAGTGATAGCGCAATTACAGACCTTACCCCAGGAAAAGGACAGATATAAAGTCCTAATTCTAACATAGCGCCTTAAATGAAAGCTAAAGCTCATTTATGGTGAGTAAGAGTGCCGGTGGATCGACTCAACTTTCATGGACACCGGATTTTGGCCGTAGGGTGCGGGTTCAGGTAGTTCTATGGACGACTGATACGCGACACCGCGCGCACCTCATTGCCCCAGTGCCAGTGACATGGTAATTGATTAGTTTTTTATAAATAAATATGTTAGTCTCTAAGGTATGTGTCATATGGGCCCTAGTTAAGCAACATTGTACTTTATTGTGTCTGAAAAACATATTATTATTCAGTGATCATTGTGTGTCAGGATCCAGAGGCGGCGTACAGTTTTGGGCTGACGGCGTGGCGGCTGATAAGCGAGGCGCCTCATTACAAGCTGTCTGTGGTCTCTGACAATATGGCAGCACAAGTCAACGAGAAATTCTATTACTACATTCCGTATATGTCCAAGAAGAAAATGGTGAGTGGTCTATAGCATATTAATTATCATAAAGTTCTTCTGTGTATTTTTTTGTATTCCGTGTGTATTAAATCTTCTTCTTCGTGTCACTAGTTCTTTCGAACCAGTGTGGTGAAAGGATTTCAAGTGCGCCTCGACGAGGCTCCTTTCGTGCACTCGACACATGTATTCGAACTTTTAAGTTCTACGACATGCCGGTTTCCTCACGATGTTTTCCTTCACCGTTGCGAGAACGTGGGATGCATACATAGATTTTTTCGAACGAAAAAACCCATTTACGCATGACTGCCACCGGGATTCGAACCCGCGACCATCAGATCGCATGGTAAGGGCCTCATCCACTCGGCCACCACGTCCTCATGTGTGTATTAAATAATTTTTTATCTATTTATCTACCTACTAGCCACTAGCTGTCCCACAACTTCGTTAGCGTTGTGATCTTTAAAATTCCTTTGGGGGCGTCCATAAATTACGTGAGGTGTTTTTTTTAATTTTCTGTCCCTCCCTCCCCCCCTGGTGAGATGTCGTGAGATTTTATTCAATCCCCTCCCCCATCCCCCAATCTCACGTGAGATTTTTCAGAATGTGGGTTTCTTACGTAAACGCGTTGGATTGTTATTACAATTTAAACAAAGGACTTATATTAAATCTTAAACATGTACAATCTGGATTAAATGGACCAAAATGGTATAATTTTTTTTTTTTTTCAAACAGAAAAAAAATTGCGTGATATTTGCCGAGACCCCCCCTCTCTCCAACGTAAGATTAGATGAGATTTGACTCGACCCCCTCCCCCCCTTAAACACCTCACGTAATTTATGGACGCCCCCTTTCTTACGCGTACGTGTTCACACTTATTAATATTTACTTGAAATTTTCGTCTCTACGTTCAGTAGTTTGGCCTATGCGTTGTCAATCAGTCAGGACCAAGTCTTTTAGGGGGCGTCCATTAATAACGTGAGGTAATTTTGGCGAGTATAAAACCCCGCACCCCCCTTGGTGAGATTTCGTGAGAGTTTGCTCAAACCCCTGTCTCCCTCTAATCTCACGTGAGTTTTTTCGAAATACATATTTTTAATGTAAATAAGTTAATCTCTGCTTGATACTTAAAAATATTATTTTTTTCTAAAGAAATGAATTTATTAATCATTCTCACAGCATTTAACTATTCATGGCGAAAAAAATTTATGAGATTTGCCGAGATTACCTCCTCCCCACGTGAGATTTGGTTGGGTTTGACTCGACCCCCTTCCCTCTAAGAGCCTCACATAATTAATGGATGCCCCCTTATATGAATTGATGAATGATTGTATCCTAGGTTGTTATAATCGAGATGCATCTATCGCCGGACGCCGGTAAGCTGGTCTGCCTGCACTCCACCGGCGACATCTCGGTGTGGCGGCTGCCGCTGCTCAAGCTGCTGCACCGGTTCCCGCTGTCCGCGCAGCCGGGACACGACCTGCGGAACCCGCTGGTCGAGGACAAGCCGGGGAGGATAGATACGGCGGTGTTCCACGCGGCTGATATCAACTGGTGGAGCAATGAGGTGAGGATCACACAGGATGGTAAACAGGATGTGTACAGTATGAATACCGAATGGTTCAGATCTGCGCAGTACTTGTGGCTATCTTCGGAATACTCGTTCGGTGCGAGTTAATTGGCCTTGATAATGCGTGAAATAGCCCGGTGAGGCTCTACAGATTATTTGAGGATCTGATGTTATGCAAGATAATCTTTGAAAAAACTTCCCCAGCTCCGTGGTCTACATACAGAAGGGTAAATGGTGCACGCATTTGCTTACATCTACGACTTTTGTAATACCAGCGCTCAACGAAACTGCTATATAAGCACTAATTGTTACAGGAATTGATCGTATCTCGATTCAGCGGATGTGTATCAGTGTGCGACGTGCGCTCGCTCGTGAACCTGCTGTCGAGCGGCGCGGAGTTCCTGCAGGGCGCGCCGCGGGTGACGCGCGCGTGCGACGCCGGCTTCCTCGCGCTCGAGTGCGAGGCCGCCGTGCTGCCGGCGCGCCGCAGCCCTAGCGACGAGACCGTGAGTTGTACTGGCAGTATTGGCCGAGTGGGAGGTGCCAAGACTTTCGATCCGATGGTCTTGGGTTCGAACTCGGTCGTACACCAATTTATCTGTGCAAAAAATCTAAGTGTGCATTATGGGCTCTTTCATGGCGTCGGGCGTCGGTACGACCGATTGAACGACGCCGCACTGTTGCCGCACCGTGCGCTTTGTATGAAATAAATGACCGTCCGTGCGCCGCACGACAAATGCACCGCTTCGGCACTGCAGCTGTCCGACACGAAACGTCTAAATTGAAAGAGCCCTAATACAAGTGCTTAACGGTGAAGGAAAACATCGTGAGGAAACCGGCATGTCGTAGAACCTAAAACGTTCGAAAAAATGTGTCGAGTCCACGAAAGGAGAGGCGCACTTGAAATCCTTTCACCACACTAGTTCGAAAGAACTAGTGACACGATGAGAATAAGTGTGCGACGTCCGCGAGCTCGTGAACCTGCTGTCGAGCGGCGCGGAGTTCCTGCAGGACGCTAAATTAGTCAAGAATAATCAAGAATAACATTCTATACTACGAGTAGAAGGTCACTGTGATTTTCCCAACATTTATTTGTTAAATACAAAAACCTCTTTTTCGCAGGTAGAAGTTATAAAAAACGAAGAGGAAGATTTCGGCGTGTTCGAGACGGTGAAAGAGATGCTCAAGACGGTGGCATTCGCCATCACGGACATAGAAACGTTCCAGCCGAAGCCGCGGCGCATCACATGCGTGTCGCGCGTCTACAGACTACTGGCCGTGAAGAGCACCACGCCGCAAGAACTGTTCTCTAGGAAGGTCAGTTATAATTCTAATCATCATTCATTCATTAAGAACCGACAAATACATTTGCTCCATATCAGCCGAATGATAGTTAATAAATATTTGTGTCATTTCACACAACACCATCTAGATCTAGTCCCAAACTAAGCAAGCCTGTATGTAGGTACTATGAAAACCAGATAACTGATAGAATACTTATAATACTATTTTATAAATACATACATAGAAAAAACCCAGATTCAGGACATAAATAAACAAGATGGCGCTTTACTGCCGCCATTTAGATTATGAACACTCAAGTCGAAGTATGAAGGCGTCTTACATTCTCTACATCTGAACATTTGTGTGATGAACATCTGTGTTTGTCCTGAATCTGGGTGTATTCTATGTATGTAATTACAAAAAAAAAGGATATCAGTATTGTATCAAAAGTATCTGATTCCCATAGTACAAGCCCTGCTTAGTTTAGGACTAGATGGCGTTGTGTGTTTCTAAAATATTTTTTTTATTTCGTGTACCCTATAGCCTTAACAAAACAGTTTGATAGGTTTGATTTGTCATACTTTTTTTTGTAATTACATACATAGAATAGGGTGTATTCTTAGTATGTAATTACAAAAAATTCAGGACAAACACCGATGTTCATCACACAAATGTTTGTCCTAAAGCGGGAATCGAACCCGGGACACCGACGTGACAGTCCAACACACTTGCCACTCGACCATCCGTGTCGTCATAAGATAATAAATATACTTTGACAGATTGAAAGCGGTCAATACAACGAGGCGTTGAAACTAGCGGACACATTCAAATTGGACAGTGACCTGGTGTACCAGCAGCAGTGGCGCAAGAATCCCGTGTCCACAGATGCCATTCAGAAATATTTGGTATGTTCTTGACAGCTATAGTGTGTTTTCAACCGACTTCAAAAAAGAAGGAGTTTATTATACGGTTGTAATACAGTTTGCCGCAGATGGCCGTTACCTAACTCTAATGCCGACTTGCACCAAACTTTCAAAGTTCCTAAGCAATTACTTTACTCGCTTGGCAGTTCTTAATGGGCAGAATCTGGACTGTTAAGAACTACCAAGCGAGTAAAGTAATTGCTTAGTAACTTTGACAGTTGGTGCAAGCAGGCATAAATCTCCTGTTTTTATTCATACCTTTATTCACAGAGCAAAGTATCAAAGAAGATCTGGGCAGTGCACCAATGTGTGGACAGATTACCAGAAACGTTACCAGCAGCTAAGGAGCTCCTACAGTTCGGTCTCGAGCTCACCAACCAACACATCCTGGAGGAGATCAACAAGGAAGATGGGAAGGAACAGGTCACGTCGCACGAAGATATCACCGTGGAACATCTGAATGCGTACACGAGCGAGCTGTTGCGGTGTCGGCATGTTATGCTGTTTTACAAGGAGAGGCTGTTTCTATATGAGGTAAGTTTGGCCTCGAGCTCACCAAACAACACATCCTGGAGGAAATCAACAAAGAAGATGGGAAGGAACGGGTCACGTCGCAAGAAGATATAGCCGTGAAACATCTGAATGCGTGCACAGATTATGAAAACTTGAGTCAATTTAATTTGCCTTTTATCCGCCTAGCTGACGGCCGCAACTTCGTTTGAATTGTGAATAAATAAAATCCCTTTCTTAGTATGCCTGCACTTATTGACGGACACAAACTCCAAGTTTCAAGTCTCTACGTGCATTGGTTTGGCCTGTACAATGTCTGCCAGTCAGTCAGTCAGGAGGTCCCTAGGTCCATCGGTCCTAATAATCGTCCTAATAATAAATAATCGGTAATATAAATAAAAAATTATATTGATATAATAAATCACAGTATATATTGAAATGGAATGTCAAAACCATATTTGTAAGGATCGGTTATTTTAAGAGATTTTATTCACGTCAGAAATCCCACGAAAACTTCGTTTGCGCGATGTACAACTCCGGCTATGATTGGTCCATTGTTGCGGTCATTACACTACCATCAGCTTGCATATGATAATTAATTCTATTCTCGATTGCCAATACTGTAATTCTGCAGGTGTAAGATAATTACAGTATGTGAGTTGATGCCGCCACAATCAAATTAACAATTTTGTTTTACAGCTAATACTAAAAGAAGAAAAGTCCACATACGACAAGGATGAATACCACCGTCTCCGCTGCAACAGCATCCTCTACAGCTCCATAGAGATCGCCAAGGAAGGGCGCATCCTCGCGCTGCATTGTCTGTGGTCGCACATCGCCACCACGGACATGAAGCTCGCCATATTGGAGAAACTACCCGAAATTATACCGCCGTTTGCATACCACCATTTGTTACCCACGGTGAGTCACGTCAAACTAAGGTTTCCTAGGCTTTTTTAATCATGTGTCAGTCATGATTGACAGAAGTCCATCAATTTTGACTGATGTTCCCTTCAAGGCAACAATTCGGACAACTACGGCTACTATACAGTGCCAAGGCTGAATATTACCACCTCCGTTTTAGTAGTGTCCTGTACAGTTCCATAGAGATCGCTAAGGAAGGTCGAATCCTCGCGCTGTATTGTCTGTAGTCGCACATCGCCACTTCGGAGATGAAGCTCGTCATCATAATCATGAACCTATAGCAGTCCACTGCGGATTTGGTCGCTCCAACGCCAACCCAATGACTCCGCCCCCGTGGCCGTTTTCCTTCCACTTTGCCAGTCACTACATTTTTTCTAAATTGTCGCCGCCTTTCCTGGCTATTTGACCGAAATAATCAAATATTCTGCGGAGATAGATGGTGGAGTATCTGGTTTTTATGTCAAGCTCCTTCAGAATAGATACATTGGTGCGGTGCGCTGTCCATGTTATACGGAGCATTTTTCGCCACAGCAACACATTTCAAAAGCCTCGATACGCGATCTGTCTGCCTTCTTCAAAGTCCATGTCTCTGCACCGTACTGGAAGATGGAGAATACTAGAGTGTTCACTAGCTTTCGTTTGTTCCTAATGGATATATTCCTATCTACCCAGATCTTGTGTAGCTCTGACATTGCAGTATCTAAATCATCGATGACACAAGGCTATTTTAAAAGCTGCTTGTTGGCGAGTTTAAAAGCTATCGTGTGAGCGAGTTAGCTTTCGGGAAGGATTGTCAACAAGCAGATTGTTAAAAACGCCGATGACACAGAGCGACTTATCAAGCTACAAGGAACCTGCTGTCGTGTGTCATCGACGCTTAACAAATAGGCTATAAATATATAAAATAATAATAATAAAATAATAATATATATATATATACAACGTGTAGTGTTATGTCCCTACAAGCCCTGAGGGGGCGAATTCAGACTAAGAGTGTGAATACTATCACGTGTGCAAAGGTTGAATACGTCGTATCAGAAATTTTCATACAATAATTATTTAAGACAACCCTATTTGCTATTTACTTCTCCATCTGTACACACCCTCCACGTCACACATAGACACACGTAAGGAACATGGGCTCATGCCTATGATCTAGTCTAGGTAAGTTGAGTACCTAACCTACCTAAGGTTAGGTATTTATGAACCTTTCGATGAAAATAATTAAGAAAAGTTTAACATTATTTAGTTAGACTATTTCAAACTATTGAGAGATTAAGAGAAAATACATACAAATGTTCGTTTTATTTTTATTTAACAATTTCTTACTGAGGACTTTTCTCTTAGTTCCTGGAGTAGGTAGGTACTTGTAGTCTGCAGTTTCCACAGTTGAATTGCACCCGCACGATGGATGCGGCAAGAGAGGACGCAATGGTGCACATTGGGAAAGGCCTATGTCCTGCAGAGGACTGCGAAAGCCTGATGATGATCCGACGAATGCACAAACATAACACATTTTTGAGTTATTTTTCACTTTACGCAAACAACTTTATGTAAAGCCGAAGTTTGAGTCAATTTGTCTTCTTGCAGCTAATAACACAGCACTTTTGCCATGTTTTATTGAAATCATGAAGAAATTAATTTTAAAATTAAAAAATAATTCAGTCCATAACCATAGTTACGAAAAAACAAACAAAATGTCAAATGTCTAAAATGTTGTACCAAGGAGTTTTATTAGAGACATCTAGTATCGAAAGAGTATCGAGTAGCTCAAACCTCTTTAGCTATGAAATGAAGAATATGAAAGACAGAGTGGTCAAAACAAAATTACCACTAAAAATACTTTGAAAAATCTTGTTTCTGTCCTCGATCCAAAGTACTCTGACACAATTGATGTTCATGTTCCCACTACCTGGACTAGGGTCAAACTCTTCACTAGCGTGACCGTTGTTTCTCCAACACATAGACCAAAATGCGGATTTATGGAGTACCTACTTAGTGGCGCAAAATGCAACTTCCTCACGATGTTTTGTAGGCACACCATTACGTATGGCATTTAAGTTAAACAACAAAACCTAGCACAAAAAAAAACAACCCCCTTCGGCATTGTAGGGATATTAACAAACAAATTGTATAATGACCGAACATGTTGTTGCAATACAGTCGAAACGTCGGGACACAAAAACGAGGTGAGCGCGATAAATACCCGTTACAATCAAATAACTATAGACTAAATATGTATTCGTTATCAGGTAACTCCGCTAGACGCTGAGCTGGCGCAGATTCTGTGTGGTCACACGCGAGGCCAGCACGCGCCCCGGGTCGAGGTGCCGCCCATGCACCGTGAGCAGGACTGGTGCCGGAACCCTATATTCAGGTATCAACCACTATTTAGGTCATCTTTAGGCACACAAGCTTACGGGTCGCCAGAATTAAGTCTCAATTAACACTAAGGTGCCGCCCATGCACCGGTAGCAGGACTGGTGCCGAAACCCTATATTTAGGTACCAATCACTATTTAGGTCATCTTTAGGCACACAGCTTACGGGTCGCCTGATCTAAGGCTCAATTAACACTAAGATGTCAGCGGCCAGCAAATCACTTTTGTGTGTAGCGCTGTTTTGGTCATGGGTAGACGTGATCCCTTAACATAGTGCACGAAAGGAGCCTCTTTGAGGTGCATTAGAAATCCTTTCGACACACTGGATCGCAATAACTAGTTTTTTTTTATCTCCTATTTTCTTGCAAACTGCCATCTACAGGCATTTAGCTAGAGTTGTGAAGGTTAATTTCGAAGGCATGTATGGTGTACGCCGACTGGAATACCCATTTCTATTGTTCTCCTAATTATTCTTGTGAATGTTTTGGAAAGAACTAGTGACACGATAAGAAGAAGACCATAGAATAGCGCCTAACTTGTCTTCTGATTTGTTTATTTAATAACAGTGCACTTACCGAAATCCCGAACAGTTCAAATACTCATATTACAAGTTTCTTTACTCCTCAGATCAATATGGAGTTCAAACTGGTCAGAACAATCCTCACCCGACTCGGAAGCGGCGAGCGAACTATCAGAAGAGGGAGACCTTACCACGTGGTACCTGAAGCGAGCATACGAGATCGAAGAACGCAGCGGCATGGCGTACAATGCTCTCTCGCTACTGACGCTGGCGAGCCGCGGCGGAGGCGTCGCGGGATTGGACAACGTGCTGTTCAATCTTACCACGCTCAATACGCTGATCTACGATCTCAATATGGAGGGGATAACGCTACGGGAGTTGGAGAAAATGACGCCGATACAGATTTGTAAGGCGTTGATGAGCAAGGTTAGTTTGCTTTTGGATTTTACACAGTTTTTACCCTGCATAGTTTGACATCATGATTCAAATGATAAGGCGAGTGGCAAGAGTGACTACCATGGGGGTGTCGCGGTTTAAATTCCCGCTTCATGACAAACATTTGTTTGATAAATATCGGAGTCTGTCCTGAGTCTGAGAGTTTTTCAATGTATTCTATGTATCCAGTTCCCATAGTACAAGCTCTGCTTAGTTTGGGGCTAGATGGTGTTGTGTGAAATGTCCAAAATATTTATATGAGTGTTTCAAAAATGTACTGCTTTTGTATATTCTACACAATCCAAATCGGTTAATATAATAAATAAACAAAAATAATATATGAAGAAGTTTCTCCTTTTTTTAAGTCGGTTGAAAATTATAATTCCTCATTTTATATCTATAACAGTATGTTATGTATATTATTTTTCAGTCAAGCCCAGAGACGTTCATCTCTGACTTAGAAAATATCCTCAAGCCGTATTTAAAGCGTTACGAGACGCTAAAGGGGGAAGAGCGAAGCAGGAAAGTGCTGAGCGGGTATTTACAAGATATCAGTACAGAGGACCTCTGTCCTATTCTGTTGGTGAGTTTGTAGGTACAGACAGCGTCAGAGTTAAGTATCCCCTTTGCACAAGACACCCAGCTATAAATACTTTCAAAAAATTGTAATACTTAATACTATCTTTAGGCTTACATACGGTTATACAAATATAATCTATTCTTTAAAGGCAAAACTTCTCAATTCGCCGCGACGGTGATTAAAAGGGATTTGAAGCTGGGTATTATAATGCAATGGGTAGATATAAGTTTTAGCAATGCTTTTATTACTAGAAGATACTCTTTAAGTTTCACTTTGTTGTGCCCTCACAGGGTGTATGTTTGGTACTCATTCTATATCATTTAAGATCACATGTAAAGCAAAATAAACTATTGAATTGAATTGAATTGTAGTTTCGACCCGTCTTTATAGGTCAAAGAAGAGTATTGATTTTTTAATTTTTAAAACTAAAAAAGATGTAGGTCTGTTTAAGTGAGCCCGCCCTATAGATTGTGAAATCTAATTTTAGGCCAAAGGCTATGGGGTTCACTGACATTTAGACGTCATTGGTTTCGTGTCAAGGGTAAGTGAGATGGGATACTTGAGTGTTCATAATCGCTTTTCGTAAAGCGCCTTTTAAAATTTTGCAGTCAAGCTTCTTTTTTTAACAAACTTTAAATTTGTTGAATTATCGCTACCACTTCTAGTTACTTAAGAAGCTGCAAAGACTTTCTTACAAATGTACTGTCGGCTCTGTAATTATTTTTACACCCAGATTACGCCGATGTTCTTCTGCGATTACTGTACATATATACTTATCTTTAATTATGTTTATAGTTGACTGAAAACCCGGAAGATTACCAAATGGACGTAGAAACTCGCATCAACACTGCGTACAACTGTCTAATGGCGTACAACGGCACCGACCAACTCGACGTGGCGAGCGACATCCTCGCCGCCATCACGCCGCCGTGAGTCAATCTCGACCTTATTCCTACGTAGTAGAGTTCACTTAGATATGGCCTCAGTCTAGTCCACTAAAATTGGTGATACGCGAGCTCGTCGCCATCATCATGCCTCAATAGTACCAAAAAATGAAAGTTTGTGAGACTCGATGGATAGATAGATACTATTATCCGACAGAATTAGCAAGCTTCATATCTGCCAAAGAACCGATAACCGCTGGGGTAAAAGAGTTCTTGAGTGGAGACCGCGAATCGGCAAACGTAGTGTAGGACGCCCTCCGGCCAGGTGGGGTGACGATCTGCGGAAGGTTGCAGGCAGAAGGTGGATGCGGCAAGCCGAAGACAGGGCGCGATGGCGCTCATTGGGAGCGGCCTATGTCCAGCAGTGGATTGCGATAGGCTGTTACTTCATTTCTTCTTCTTATCGTGTCACTAGTTTGAACTTTCGAACCAGTGTGGTGAAAGGATTTCAAGTGCGCCTCGAAGAGGCACCTTTCGTGCACTATGATAGGCTGATGATGAAGATGATAATGATACTTATTGTGTTTTTTCCTCAATCACGCCATAATACGACTGGACCTATTAAGCTGAAAGATTTGTGAATATCATGAACTGGAATAACACATAGATTTGGTATCCCGATACAACGCCGCGATGTCGCGAGGCGCGAGGCAAGGCAGCGGCTAGGAGGAGAATACAATCCGTAATACCTTTGCTATAGATATTGTCCTAATAGAACGCGATCACGCGACCATTGCAAGTTCGCGCAAACTTCAGTCGCGCGAGTCCGCGATCAAACATACTAACGTCAAATAGGCGTCCCAATTGGCATCGCGTCGCGCGAACTTGCGATGGTCGCGTGATCGCGTTCTATTAGGACAATGCCATAGAGTTCAGTGTTTATCTTTTGTTTTGTTAACAGCGTGGGTGATGTTAAACGAACAGTAAGCATCCGTCTGAAAGAGTTCTCGCGCATGGTGCGCGCCAGCGCGGCGCTGCGGGCGCGGGGCATCGCCGTGCCGCCGCGCGACCTGTGTCCGCAGGGCGGCATGGACGAGCACCACGCGCTGGCGCTGCTCAGCCGACTGGCGAGGGACCTGTCCAAGAGGTACTACTTACAAGAGTAGGAAGTTCTCAATTTGGTTATTTTTCATGCGGCCCTGTCTGTACCTTTTCCTGTGTTTTTACTACTGTTAAGGTACAACTGTGACCATGTCTTCTTCTTATCGTGTCACTAGTTCTTTCGAACCAGTGTGGTGATAGGATTTCAATTGCGCCTCGATGAGGCTCCTTTCGTGCACTCGACACATGTTTTCGAACTTTTTGGTTCTACGACATGCCGGTTTCCTCACTATGTTTTCCTTCACCGTTGCGAGAACGTGGGATGCATACATAGATTATTTCGACCGAAAAAAACAATTACGCATGACTGCCACCGGAATTCGAACCCGCGACCATCAGATCGCAAGGTAAGGGCCTCATCCCCTCGGCCACCACGTCCTCGAGGGACCTCCAGGGACCATGTGACCCAGGGGTAGTCGCCCCTGGAGTTGAAGCCGGGGCAATGAGGTCATTCCTCGAAGCCCCTACACGGCTCGAGCCACAGCTCGCCGTACTTCAACAAAGGAGAAGGTTGTCAATTCGATTGAATGTTTTTTTTTGTTACTTCAGAACTTTATTTTTTATGAACCGATTTGAAAAAATATTTTGTTGTTTGTGAGAATATACTATCAGTTGGTCCCATAGAAATTTAGTCAAAATCGGTTCAGTAGTTTAGTTTTAAAATAAAAATAACTGAAAAAAAGGAGCAGAGGCAGAAGCTGCTCCCCCACCCTCTAGAGCCTTGAAGTTTTTTTATGAGATTTTTGTATTTGACATGTACTACAAGGTTGAATGGCATAGTTGGTAATAGCAAAAAGGCAATAAATGGCAAAAAAAATTGCTGCTCACTTCGCAAGCGAGTAGGGCACGCTACCGTTAGACCAGCTTGTCAACCCTTGATCCTACTCCCCCATAGACCAAAGTCTGACGACGTTTTTGCTACGCAGGACTTTTATAATTAACATTAGCCGATGCAACACTGCTATTATAGCTCATCTACTTGGAGATATTTTCAGTCTCGAAGGGCCGGTAATTTCACTAGCTGCAGTACGCTTCAAACCGGATTATAGTGAGTCGAATAAATACCAAAATATTTCACTTGATATTTCCAAATACTTTTAACTTTGTTCTAGCGAGACGAAACCGACTCAAGCTGATTGGGAAAAGCTATTCAAAGACATCATGGCGCTACAAGAGTCCTGTTTCTACTTCATGTCCAAGGATACGTGCTTTGCGGTATGTCAACTTATTCTAGAATGTGTACTCGTTTTTGCCCTCACGTAAAATAAGTTATTCCAAATACACCATTAGTTTGGCTTGTTGACAGCGTTTATGCTAGTGTTTTTATAACTGAAAATATTTTGTATAACAGATCTATGCCTCGGCCCTCCTTACATCGGGTGACTTGGCTAGCATCAAGCTAGCTACTAGTGTACTAACCACAGAGCTCAACCGAGCAGGGCCCAATCCAGACGCAGTCATCTACAGCCACAGCGTCAGTCTAGTGCTGGACGCGGCGAAGGAATACTTCAACTCGGCTTCGTCTCTCACCGACCCCGCGTTAGAACTAGCCAAGTAAGTGATCAAGCTAGCTGGGAGTGTATTTATAACAGAATAAACAAAGCAGGCTTGAATCCAGACGCAGTGATCTACAGTCACAGCGTCAGTCTAGTGCTAGACGCGGCGAAGGAATACTTCAACTCGGTTTCGTCTCTCATCGACCCCGCGTTAGAACTAGCCAAGTAAGTGATCAAGCTAGCTGCTAGCGTACTCACCACAGAGTCCAACAAAGCAGGCTTAAATTCAGACGCAGTCATCTACAGCCACAGCGTCAGTCTAGTGCTAGACGCGGTGACAGAATACTTCTACTCGGCTTCGGTCTCTCACCGATCAAGCGTTACAACTAGCTAAGTGATCAAACTAGTTGCTAACATACCCGATACTAAGGCTAGTTAAATTTAGCTGTAACTAGTGAAAACATAGTTTAAATATACTGCTATGGAATTTAATAAATAGTATAAATAAATATATTTAGTAATAATTCCGCTTAATGTCAGAACTCTTCTGACTTGGGTTTTCTGTTTTCGGCGTTTTGGTTTAGATATTAAAATTCTAAACTATACCTTTGTTTAGAAATTAAGCGGATAAATTATTAAATATATTTATATTTATACTATTTATTAATATTTATGAATTTCCGCAAAGTAACGCCTGAATCAATCAATTATGCTATGGAATTGTTTTAGATGCTGCCTCACCCTTATAAAGGATGGTCACCCCGATATACAATCGGAGTTGGACCTCATCGCGGCGCTGCACATTCTACACTCATTCAACGTGAGCATGCTGCCTATACAGGGTGAGGAATTGTTGTGTTCATTACACATCGAATATTTGCTATTGTAAAATTCTTCAGTCTGAAACTTAAAAACTTAAAGTCCAATTGTATAAAATGTAACTTCGATTGCCGTTCAAAGATGCACTCATCCCTATCACTGCCATAATGTTCAATTAGTAGTACTCTATTTTAAACATGTTTATCAATTTTTTTTCATTAAAATATAAAAATACAGTAAATAAAAAAATACATTTATTTTAAGTAACAATAGACTAATTTCGAGCAGATTAACAGATGGCAGCATTAACTAACTTAAAAACTAATTAAGTTAGTGGCCATACGGCGCTCTATGGTACTCTCTTTCTAGGTTAATAAGTTTAGTTTTAAATGTGTTTTTTTGTCTCTCAGTGCGTCTCAACGATAACAAGCTAAAGTTGATAGAGGCATGCTTAGAGGCGGACGCGGGCGCGCACCTATCGAGCCACAAACTGATTAAACTAGCGGAGCTTCTGCGCTACGAGCCTGATGATGAAGTCGCCAGGTATACACCGCGCTTGTACCAATATGTAAACACTCTCAAGCTTTCACAATTATACTCTTAATTTTGCAAATACATTCTTCTTCTTACAAGAATTCTGACAAGTAAGAATACTACATTAATTTGAAAATGCTTGCGTTCACCTGTGTTTACAAAATGAAGAGTAATATATAATAAATAAATAATAATATGTGAATGTAATATAATGTGATATGTGAAAGCTTGGGAGTGTATACATGTTGGTGCAGCCGACTGTACCTTGACTAGCTACAGCCGCCGGCTTCGCCCGCGTGGTATCGTGATAGAAAGCTGTATGGTAGTGTTTGTTCTATTTTTTTGCTTATTAACAATATCCATATCAAATCTCAGCTAAATCGGTCCAGGAGATTCAGCGTCTTTTTTTTATTGTAATTATTCCACTTATTTAATCTTTTAAACTCTTCTTAGTATTTTTAATTTTTCACTACTTATACAATGAATTATAAAAATAAATCATTTAAATTCAACTAATTATTAAATTAAAATTAGCAACCAATATGGTAAAAAGTATACTAATATTATAATTTTGTTACAGGGAAGGTGACGTTCTAATAACGATGTGCCAACACGCGAATGATAAGGAGATGTGGAGCTCGAGCGTGGATGCGGCGCTGCGGCTCGCCGCGCTGAGGATAGAACGCGCTGCTCCATACTTAGCCAAGGTAATTGTACTTGAGGGGAATCCTCAAATCCGAATTCCATACAAAATGTTTCGGACAAATACTCAAAAAGTACGCCGTATTATAGTAATTTCTTCACAATATTCGTTTCGTCCATGTTTTTTGATTTCGTCAACAAAAAAAGTGTAAGGTTTCATACTTTAATTTAGATTTTATATGTGTTTTTAAGTTAGTAGGGTTAATTTTAAAACACGTATAAAATCGAAATTAAAGTACTTAGCTACGGTAATGATTTTATCCCAGGTGGCCGCTCATGCGTCGGCCGACCGCGAAACGAAGCGGGAGCTGTTTGCTGCCGCGATCACGCACTGTCCCCCCGACCGCATAGAGGCCTTACTGACGTCTAGGTGAGCACTGAGCTACAACGTACACCTCTAGCTGCTACCTGACCACTAGATGCTACTAGACGACTGCTACCCGCGTATACTATGCGATGGATGGATGTTAGTTGAAATTAAATTAAATGAATTTAAATATTGTTTATTTGCTATAATATATTATGTGTTTAAAATAAGGTCTTAAATAAACTGAGTCCATTTTATGTCCTGTCATAAAAGGTATGGAATTTTTTTATTCTTTAATTAAGTCTTATTTACTAAGTAAGTAGGTTGCTAAGGTTAAGACTAAATTGCCGAGGTGAACGGGCTGAAATACGGTATAGAAGCTGCAAAATGAGCTACTTTTATCTGGTTTTAGAAAACTGATGACTCAAACGTTTAGTACAATGTGATGTTTCGTGTGTAGACTGCAACTTGAACTGGAGGGGCTCGCGCAGATGGGGGTGACCATGAAAGAAGCGTCGCAGCTTTCCGAGCGATGCCCTTCCACCGACGACGAGTTCACGGACGCCATTACTACGGTAACTATTACTTATTACCATATACAGCCAAAACCTCTTTACTCATTTGATCATTTTCGGGTCCTTTTCCCACTTACGTGGGGTCGGCACAACATGTTTTCCTCCTCCACTCGTCCCTATCACCCGTCATCTCTGAACTTACACCTGCCCTATTCATATCATCCTTCACACAGTCCATCCATCTTTTCTTTGGCCTTCCTCTACTCTTATATCCATCCACTTTAGCACTCTCCTAGTCACATGACATTCTTCCCTTCTCATCACGTGCCCATACCAAGCTAACCTATTACCTCTTAATTTATCCACCACTGGCGCTACCTTCAGGCTTCCTCTTATATACTCATTCCTTATTTTATCCATTCTAGTCACTCCACTCATCCATCTCAACATTCGCATCTCTGCTACGTGCACTCTTCTTTCATCCGTCCCCTTTGATGCCCAACACTCAGATCCATACACGACAGGTCTTATAACCGATTTGTATATTTTCCCTTTCAGCTTGAGGGGCATACCAAAACCTCTTGACCATGTCTAACAAATCTTTTTCTTCCCCTGTCTGACCTTGATAATGGTTTTGTTTTTGCTTCACATTTTATTAGATGATCATAGAATAATACTAGGCTTAGACATGGCTACGTGTATTTATAATTCCTACAATCTGAATAAATGAAATGTTACCTTTTGTGAAATATAAGGTTAAGCGGTCAAATTTTTTACTAATGAAACAGTAATACATACACATAATCTATAACCTTCTTTCGGCTAGAGCTAAAGCAAGCAATTAATCCACCAAGCTAAGTATTGTTGGATTAAAATTTGGAGGCTAAAAATTTTAACTTTGTTTTTAGCCTGTCGTTGAGAAGAAGGATTTGGTGCCTTCGCGGTCGGAGAAAAAACTTCCACTCTTCAATTACTTACTGGACTCTTTTCAAAACAAGTTTTCTGTGCAGTAAGTACTATAATTTGAACCTTATTACACTGAACATAAGGTCAAACTTCCAAAATTTTAAAGCTAAATATTCATGTTAATCAGATATGAACCTAACACCAATATAAATAAGGTGTTATTTTCAGTCAAGCTCGAGCTCAACCGCAGGAGGCGAAGCGCGCGATTCACATGCACGAGTTCTATCACTCGCTGTACCAGGAATATGAGATCTCCAACAATTACTACAGGTACATTCATAGAAATAATTATTTTATTTTAATTTTTTCCCCATATATTTATACTTGCTTATTGTACAAGCCCAATACTCAAAACTCAATTATCAAATTAGTCACCCTCAAACTTCAGTGGAATTTATTTATGTAGTTACCGTCAAATTCAGTAGAACAAAGTCACTGTCAAACTCTAGTAGAACTCTTTTAGATCATCATCAAACTCCAGTAGAACTCTTTTAGGTGAGAGTTTTGGCGGGAATATGAAAAATGGCGCATTGGCGGCATTAAATTAATTGACAAAACTTGTATAACTTTGAGTGTTTAAGTGTAAAAACGGTGGTTTTTTATCCATTAAGTGCTCGTGAACGTGTATGAGTGTTGGTGAATAGTGTAATGCTGTAAAACGTGACTTTTCGTGTTGCCTCCAAAACTCCATAGAAGCCTCTAGTAAAGTCGCAACCACCACTACTTTACAGGGGCATGACTTGACTTATCGACTCTGACTTATGACAAAATAAACTCTCCAATTACTTGACACTGGCTATATACCTTTGATGTGAAGCCAAAACCGAAGAACTTAGGTTCTTCGAAAGAAAAAATAAATAAATCTCTTTTAGGTTATCTTCAAACTTCAGTGGAACTCTTTGAAGTCAACGTCAAACTCTATTAGAACTATTTTAGGTCAGCGTCAAATCCAGTACAACTCTTTTAGTTCACCGTCATAATCTATTAGAACTCTTTTAGGTCATTGTCAAACTCCAGTAGCTCTTAATCCGGTTGACCTATACTATGCTTGCCTAGACGTAGGCATTTAAGAACATGTTTATCCCAATAGATGTTGGTTCTTCTATCTTTTATTTCTTAGAAAATCTACATGCCATTAGAGTCTTGAACTAGATGTTTTGCTCAGTTGTATTATGGAGTCAAGTTTGCTTGTTCACTCCAGATACGACCGGTTCTCGGTACCGGACGAGATGGGGGGTCGCGCGGCCGCGGGCCACGCCGTGCTGCAGTGGTACTACCTAACCTCGCTGCTCACTAAGGGCCCTGAGCTAGAGTTGGAGCCTGAAGGTAAAGGTCACAGCTCATTAAACACACCTGGTACCACCTCGTCGCTCGTTGTCGACAGGTGGTCCACGGGTGGACGCTGCGTTGTCACCAGTAAACTTCGCGTGGTCAACCGTGGACCGCACATGGTCGCTCGGGGCTCGTACGTAAGGTCGGCATTTCATGCTATTCAATGGATTTCGAATGCATTGTCATTAAGTAGTGAGTAAACCTGAATGACGACACCGTGGCTTAGTTGGTAGTGAGTGACGCTGCCTACGAAGCTTGATGTTCCGGGTGCGATTCCCGGCCGGGGCGAATATTTGTGTGACGAACACAAATGTTTGTTCTCGGGTCTTGGATGTTGTGATGTCTTGTATGTGTCCATGCCACCTGCGACACAGGGAATCCTAGTGCAGGGGTGTGAGTGTGTGAATGTTTAATGTTTAATGAAAGTTTCAGCCGGATAACATCCCGGAATCGAGAAGTGCTCGAAATTTAAGTCGCGATGTTCTACCCGAAACAACAGTTAGACAAACAAACAAGATAAAGACAATAAAAACGTTATAAAATATAAATGACTTAGATAAAGTTTTAATTTCCATGTGTTTCGGTTGTAGTGATCCAAAAATGTGCGGAAGAGCTAATATATTCGGACACAAGCGTGGGCGTAGCTTGTTTGCTCCGCGGCACGAACGATAACGCGGAAGCGACTCGCCGCTTCGTCAGCAGCGCACACTCGGACGTGGCCGTCTCTTGCGCGCTCTACGCGGTCGCCGCCAACTGCACCTACCCCGTGTTGAAGGACGAAGTCTATCTCATGCACCCAAGAACTGTGAGTGACTAGAACAATGCTATGAGCTAATATATCCGGACATGAGTGTGGGCGTGGCTTGCTTGTTACGCGGCACCAATGACACTCGCTGCTTCGTTGGCAGCGTTCACTCGGACTTGGCCGTCTCGTGCGCGCTCCACGCGGCCGCCGCTAACTGCACCTACCCCGTGTTGAAGGACGAAGCGTATCTAATGCATCCCAGAACTGTGAGCTCATTGCATTGTGCTAGTTAAGCACAATGCAATGAGCTCATATATTCGGACACAAGTGTGGGCGTGACGTGCTTGCTCCGCGGTACCAACGACACCGTGGAGACTGCTCGCCGCTTCGTCGCCCGCGCACACTTGTACGTGGCCGTCTAATGCATCCCAGAACTGTGAGTGACTAGAAAAATGCTATGAGTCTTCTATTTTTCAACCGATTTCTAAAAAAGGAGGAGGTTTTGTATTCAGTAGATTTTTTTTCTATTTCATTATGTTCGTAATCCCAGAACGTTGTTGTTTCTAAACCAATTTAAAAAAAATATATTTACATGGATATATTAGGATATAATATACTTCCAGATTGGGCCCATAGAAATTTCATGAAAATCGGTTCTGTACTTTGGTTTTAAAATAAAAATAACCGAAAAAATTACGTCATCCAAGTAAACAAAACTGCGTAATTTGCTTCCCTGTAACTATTCAGTGGTGTATACGGTCACTAAAACAGTCCAATTAAAGTCGGTTTTGTAAAATCTGATGATTATTTTATTTAATTTTTATTTAATTTCCAGCTGGCAGACAGAGCTCTTCAGAACCACAATATGCTCGAAGATCAAAAGCAGTTGATACGTGACTGCATCGACCGACTGTCGGGTATGGAGGAGATCGAGACTCTGAAGGCTCGCGGAATGAACGTGAACGGATTGTTGTTCAGCGCAGACGCGGACTACAGGCGTGAAATCATACTGCGCTTAGCCAGGTGAATATGAACCGTATGGTATTTGAATAAGGTCTATAATCTAGCTGATCCGTGAATGCATCGACCGCCTATCGAGAATGGAGGAGATCGAGACTATCAAGCCTAGTGGAATGAACGTGAACGGATTGATGTTCCGCGCAGACGCGGGCTATAGGTGCAAAATCATACTTTGCTTCGTCAGGTGAATATGAGCTGCATGTTGTATGAATAAGGTTGATTATCTAGCTGATCCGTGAATACATCCAGCTGTGGGGAATGAATGAATGAACATTCTTGAAATGAAGACACACACTACAGGCGCGAAATTATACTACACTTAGCCAGGTCAATAAGGAATAAAGAACGTTATTAAATAGTTATATAGAATAATATTTATTGCACATAACAAATAGTACAAAGGTGAACTTAATGATAAGAAGCATTATCTTCCAGCTAAACCTTTGTGTATTATGTACACAAATTTCAAAGGTAGTGCACAAAAAAAACAGATTATTGGTGTGATTGACTGACAAACGTACATCCATCGTACTTTCGCATTTTATAAATTTTAATGTGATGTGATGTGAAGTGTGATTTATCAGTACGTTTCCAGGCAACCCGGGAAGGATAACCTGACCCTAGCGCTGACCCTGAGTGAGAAGTACAACGAGGACACGTTGGAAGCGTGGCTGCAGCACGCGTGCGCGGGGCCCACGCAGCTGCACCTCACCGCGCACTCGCTGCCCAAAGCTGAGCGCGCGTTTGACCGGTGAGCACCCTAATAAGTGATCCTATTGACTGCATCGCAACTGCGGAAATTTTAACGTATGGGATTTTTTTGTCTGGCGCAGCTGGTTTGGATTCTCTGTGGAATTTGGATTTTGTGAGGAAAGTGATTTGTCCACTAGCAGACCCAAAGCGGGTTGACGAATGTCATATTCATAAAACGTGTTTTATCTCTGTTGTGTGTGTTATGAAAGTGTTTTTCTTTCACCGTATTTAATGTGCGTTAAAGCGTACTATTGAATCACTTGGGATACGTACTGTACGACAGTTTTACCGGAAAAGATGCCCGTTACAACAGATAAATAAAATATGATGATTCGTTACTTGCTAGTATTCTTACAAATAAAATCATGGTTGATGCTATAGTTTTGTAAAACAGGCGCATAATTATCTTCTTAATAAATACAATAATTGTACAGGATCTACAGAACGCTGTACCACGAGATAAACGGCATGAACCACGCGGCGCTGCTGCAGATGTTCACGGTGCTGCGAGGGCTGGACGAGAAGCAGGCGGTGGCGGGGCTCACGGCCGCCGACCACATCAAACTGCTCAAGAAGTGCAAAGCTGCTTCACCAGGTACATTCATAAAATTAAAAACTTTGTTAAGGGAAATAAAATACAGTGGCGATGGACAGGACATAGAATAGAATAGAATATGCTTTATTGTAATTCCTTAAAATAAAAAAACAAGAAATACAAACTAAAATTACAAGGGTGGTCTTATTGTTAGATAGCAATCTCTTCCAGACAACCAGACAAGACATATTGCCAGATGGGGCGACGACAAACACATCGGGCTGTAATATGGTATGGAATATGGATGGATATAGGCTTAAATGCTATTTTGCAAAAATCATGGTCAACGTTTTTGATTTCACCAATAAGCATTATACTCAATCATCCAAGATGGCGGCGTTATAGTTTAGAATTAAAGTGCTAGATAACGCGTTTATGCTTCAAAACCTGTAAATGATCGGCGACAAAGCGAAATTTCTCTATCCAAACGAATAAACACTAACTCATTCACCCACAGAACTGGACTACAAGTTAGTGATAGAGCACACCTCCGCGGAGACCCTCACTCAACACCTTCTTCAAATCCTGAAGCTGGAGAACATCGGCATGGTTGGCAAATTCCTGCGCACGTTGCCGCCGAGCGTCAAGCTGCCCGTCTCCGTTAACGCCATCTACACTAAATGGCTCACCAAATACTTCTTCAGTGTATGTAACTTGTGCTGACTTGCACCAAACTTTAAAAAATCATAAGCAATTACTTTACTCGCTTGTCAATTCTTAACGGTCAGAATTTGGACTGTTAAGAACTACCAAGAAAATAAAGTAATTGCTTAGGGACTTTGACAGTTTGGTGCAAGTAGGCATTAGTCTTCTTCTTCTTCTTATCGTGTCCCTAGTTAATTCGAACTTATGTGGTAATAGGATTTCAAGTGCGCCTTTAAGAAGCTCCTATCGTGCACTTGACATAATGTTTTCGAACTTTAGGTTCTATGGTATGTCGGTTTCCTCACGAGGTCTTCCTTCACCATTAAGTACGTGTTTAAAACACGCACACATAGATCTTTATTTTGAACAGAAAAATCCATTAGTGTATGACCGAGTTCGAACTCACGAGCTTCGGATCGAAAGTCGAGGCACCTCCCACGTGGCCACCACGGCTTTTTATTAATACTTTAGTGCGTGATATGACACTTACCGCCATATCTGCCGAAGAACCGACAACCGTTGGGGTAAACGTGTTTTTGAGTGGAGATCGCGTCTAGACTAGCGTAGTTTAGGACGATCTTTAGCCAGATAGGATGCAAACTGTGGACGAGAAGATTCGCAGATCGGGCTCAGTGACGTGCCTTGGGAGGGACCTACGTCCAGCAGTGGACTGCTATATGTTGATGACGATGATGATAACCACCAAGGTGAAGTCTCAGATAACAGGTATAATACTAGTGTTCGACTCACGCTATCTAGCGTTGAGCAGCCGAACTGCCTTCGCACCAGAAAGTTACCAATATATTAACGCGTCGTACATTCCATAAACCTAATCCCAGGTGGGAACATGTTCAACTACTCACGCCATCTAGCGTTGAGTAGCCGAACTGCCTTCTTACCGGAAAATACCGATATAACGCCATCAGGCGACACAATTGAACCTGCGACCTTCAACTGTACACATCGGCTCGCAAAATATAATTGTTTACTGCTCCAGATACCACTTTCCTTGCTCCTGAATTTACAACTAGTATGTGTTTGGGAATACTATTCAAACAAATAAAGTATTTTTGTATTTTATTTTATTTTGTCCAACGTAGATGGTACAGCTTTTAATTGAGGGAGTGAAGGGATGAATGGAAAGAATTGTTGATTCTGTAGCAGTAAAAAATAAATATTTTGCCGGTGGTGAGGCAGTTCGACTACTCGACGCTAGATGGCATGAGTAGTCGAACAGGAATGAATGAACATTTATATCAATACAGACTGCCTAACTCTCTAAGCTGAACGAGTGAATGGATAAATTAAAGATTAATAAAATTATGTTTGTTATGTTTTTCTCAAATAGTTTGATTTGCAGGTGCCGCCTGCACATGAGAGCAGTAAGAAGTGGATGCAGCAGTACCGACAGTGCGCGAGCTACTTCAACAAGCTCTCCAAAGAAGAACTTCTGAAGTTCCTCGAGCAGACCTGTTTTTCTACAGAGGCGGTGCAAAGGTAGGCGTACGTACATACATACCTATTGCTTAGTTGTTCCAGAATCTTATGGTTATTCTTAAAAAAATGTTTTTTTTTTTACATTTTGTACGTAAGTTGTATTTAAGAGCCGTTTGATTTATTATGATTGTCAGCTATAAATTGTAAAAACCGATAGTTTACAATTTAATGGTTTGAAAAACTTTGAATAAAAGTGAATGCTACTTGAATTCACTTTTATTATATTATATGCTCTTTAAAACAAACCAATCACGGCGCAGTTGCCCTCTAATTGGCAGATTCGGGTTTCTTTTTGCACCTTAGCGTTTCTTAATTAGGTGATTGTTTTGAAATTTGCGTTTTCAAAACCGTAAATTTGTGAAGGGTCCATTGATTCCAATCAATACGTAGAACATAACGTAGACATAAACATAGCACTCTTACTATGCTGAGGGTGTGTTGTGATGGTGCAGGGTCCCGCACGGCACCCGCAACCTGATGATGCTGCAGGCGGTGGACTACTGCACGCAGGAACAGGAGAACGAGATCAAGTCCAAGAAAGAGTGAGTATAGCTAGCGGTATTGTTGTTCATTATTTCAACAGCTTGCCAACGGTGAAAAAATAATTGTGATCCGTGGGACCAAAAAATTCAACCAAAAATAAATAGAGGGTGCCAGATTCTTGTGTGCTTTCTACAGTACTTCGCCAGCTATACTGGAATATTGGCGTGACAATCCAAAGCAATAGTTTTGCGTCTGCCACCCTAATTAAACTCAAGTGTCGATAAACACAAGCGTGTCGCATTTACCGAAATTCCTTTTATATCGTACCAGCTGTTATTTTTAAGTATCTATGTCCACAGCGAGCAGAGTTGGGCGCAGGTGGGGCAGGAGTTGTCGCGTTGGGCGCGCTTCCTGGACAACTTCCACTCGCTGTCCGTCGCGCACCTGCTGCAGCACATGCGGATCGAAGACCAGTTCTGGCAGTGAGTTGCTCTGGCCACGGGTAGGCGTGGTCAGACCAGCGCACACCGGCGCACAGTGTGCAATATGCCCATAGAATCGGACATTCTGACTGAAGCTCAGTATTCGATGCGTCTTATTATTCTATAAGCTAGAGTAGAACTCCTAGAAGCCAATTCTGTATAGTTATACAGAATTGGCTTCTAGGAGTTCTCAATAACTATTGAGGAATAATTTTTCAAAGTGTAGCTACTTTGGAGGTCATATGCCGATTTGCACCAACGTTTCAAAGCACTTGACTTGCACCGAATTGACAAAGTTCCTAAGCAATTACTTTAATCCCTTGGTAGTTAAAGAACTGCCAAAGGAGTAAAGTAATTGCTTAGGAACTTTGTCAATTTGGTGCAAGTAGGCATTAATGTGTATAAACAAATGAAACCTAAAAGTATTCGTATAGAAAAAAAATCCTTAGTATCTGAGATGTGAATATCTATCAATATGTGAAGTACTTACCAATTAATATAATTTTGATTTTTGTTTGTTTGGTTTCCGTTAGCTGAATGCTATGAAACCATTTCAGTATGAATCTTTTTTGTTAACCTACTTTATTAAGCTGCCTACTTAGTTTGTGTTTTTGGAAATAAATAAAGAAATCAATAGCCCTGTTTCCCAGTTGTCAGAATGGGAATTTATCAGAGTCAATAAACACACAAAGGTCACACTACATTTTATAATCTTAAAAACATCACCTTTTTTCGCAGTTGGGTTGAAACCGTCTACCCTAGCTATCCTAAGCACGATAAAAATGATCTGCCGTAACTCATTTTGTTTTTTTTCTCTTAGGGATCTAGAAACATCGCACGGCGACGTTACAAAGGTTTTAAAGACCGTCAGCTCGCTGCTCTACACCCCGGATGTACATCCGGCGGGTGTGACGTCACTGCTGCAGTGTCTCAACGTAGACATCGACGCGGTGGCGCTCTTCCGTTACGCCGCCGGACACGTAGCCAACGCACAGTAAGTTCAACATTTTCAACCAAAAAAAGCAATGAAGAGTATAGTCAACGCAAGCGTAGTGTAAAACAATCTTTAGCGAGATGGAGGAATGATCTGCACGCTATAATAGACAGCAGACGGTGAATGGGAAGAGCCGAAGATCGGGCTCAGTGGCGCGCCTTGGGAGAACGGCGCGCTCCCAAGGCATTGTGCCGCGTCGCAGCGCGGTTCAACGGTTTAATCTATAATAATACAGTAATACAATTAATTTTAATTTCAAAAAATCTTTATTTCGTAACTTATTCTAGCATAGTTCCAGTGTACGTATATTCCTAAAAACTAGACAAACATATATATTTTTCTGTTTTTTTTAAGCACTGACTGATGACTTATTTAAAAACTTTAAAAAAAATTAAACATTTACTTATACTATTATTAGACGCCCGAAGAGGCCATTGCAGTCGCTACATTGTAATCTAACCATAGTAGCCTTATAAGCACTGTTTAGTTGGATCTCGTACTGCGCGGTCATCTGAACACAGCCTTATACCTTACGAGAGATACCCACTCGTGAAAAACAATAAAAATAAATTCTATAAAATTGCGACGTTCAGGGCGGCAGCTCGCCTACTCTCTTGTAGAGTAGAGATTGTTACTGGTGATACCGTTTGTTGCAGACTTTGCGACAGGCTGGTGGAGAGCCTGTCCATTTACAGTGACGTCACGCTGCCCGATGACGTCATCAAGCAGCTTCTCGAGAAGGCCATGTATTTCGCATTGCCGGCACATCGACAGATAGAAATTATGTCCAGAAGGTACGCCTCAAATCATGCTTTTAAGTTTTAGGTCCTGTTCTGATCATGGGATCATTTCTCATTTTTTCAATGGGGATTTGACGCGCGTACGTCATTGACCCAGTGCCAGTGACACGCTAATTGATAAGTTTTTATAAATATTTATGTTAGTCTCTAAGGTATATATCATACTAGCTGGTGCCCGCGACTTCGTCTGCGCAGGTATCTCTATAAATTGTAGCCTATGTGTTATTCTGATGTATAAGCTATATTATTGTAAAGTTTCATTAAAATCCATTCAGTAGTTTTTACGTGAAAGAGGAACAAACATCCATCCATCCATCCATCCTTACAAACTTTCGCGTTTATAATATTAGTAGGATAGTAGGATGGGCCCTAGTTAAGCTACACTGTACTTTTCTTGTGTCTGAAATAAAATGATTATTATTATCTCATTTATTTATATATTTTTCTCGTTAAAAGTTATTTCTTACAATAATATTATTATTATTATTATTTCGATCCGAGCGTTTTGATCACCGATCGTAAACAAAAAATAATCAAGGTTTTACAAAAACATACTACAACCTATTTCAATTGGACTGTTTTAGTGATCGTGTACACCACTGCATAGTTACAGGGAAGCGAAATACGCAATTTCGTAAACTTGGATGACGTCATTTTTACAGTTATTTTGATTTCAAAACCAAAATACTAAACCCTTTTTCATGAAATTTCTTAGCAAGGACTGGGGATAAAAAAATTGTCCCCCGTTTTTATCCACCTTCCAGTTAATTTTATCCCTTGAAGGTGGATAAAAACGGGGGACAAAATTTTTATTTCCAGTCCGTGCTATCCGTGCAGGAAGTATATCCTTTAAAAAATATATTTTTCCAATCGGTTTATAAAAAATCAAGTTTCGAGGTAACAAACATAAAATATTAAAAAAAAAACAACCTGCTCCTTTTTTTGAAGAGTTGAGGTAAAACGTGAACCGACTTAGATACGACCTAGGTACTGAAAGATTATGGTAGTGATGTCGTTTTAGTGTGTTTATGTCATTATTAATTGTGTGGTTACAGAGAGGGCGACAGGTCTGCGACAGGTGGTGACCTGCCAGCCATCGCCCGCTTCAGCGCGGAGCTGCTGCGCGCGGGCTGGCCGGACCTGCCGCACGTGAGGGACCTCACAGGTAACTCATATATTAAAAAGCCTCAAGTTTATAAAAACTGAAATCACGAATGCAATTTTTTTTAATTTTTTTTTTACTATTTATAGGCTTGCGTTTGACTACCATCCCACCTGATGGTAAGTGACGATGTGGTCGACGATGTAGCACGTTTACCTAGAATAATCCTATTCACTCTTGCCTTGAAGACACCCAAATTATAGTGATCGGGAAACACTGACGCCGGCAGAGCATTCCATTCCTTGGCGGTATTATACATTGATTACCAATTCAGTATTCCTAACTAAATTAAACATATGACTTATATATATTTTTGTAATCTCCTTTTAATTATCTTCACTTTAATACCCAGCTCAATGGGTTTGGGGAAAAAAATAAGCTACTTAATAATTAGCGCCAAAAATCCGCCTTTTATTTTTTTAAAACTCTAAGGACACTCAAGTTATTGAGGCAAATCTAACGATATCTTAACTTAAATTTACTTACATACATACATACAAGATACGCGCGAAAAACAACCCTTTCTTGGCAGTCGGGTAAAAAGAAAACTTCTCTCAATAGTACTTTAAAGAAATCCTTTTCCAGGATCAAGGTTTCAGTTGTTCGAAAAAAAAATGTCTACTGAAAAATTATGTACCTATAGTTGTTTGATTGTAACAGGTGATTATCGCGCTCACCTCGTTTTTGTGTCCCGACGTTTCGACTGTATTGCAACAGCCGTGGTCACGGGCTGACTGGCGTATTGGAGCTACCGTCGCGGTGAAATGAGGGAACTAACCTCATTTTGGTCGTTAAAAATGTTCGGTCGGCACACCACACTGACGACATCCGGATACTTAAGCGGTGTTTTAAAAGCGTTTCGCGTGCACTTAGCAATTACTGGGTTCCATGACGTTGAGAGTCTGTACCCGTCTTCACGATTGAAATTTGGATTCTTCTTCATTTCAATCGCTTCCCGGACCATCCTCTTGTGTCTATATACCCGTTACAATAAATAAATACGATAAATACCCGTTACAATCAAATAACTATGTGTGATAATCGCGAAAGTCTACGAGAAACTAATAATGTACAGACAGCGTCATAGATAAGTATCCCCCTTGCATTATAATACCCAGCTTCAAATCCCTTTAAATGACCGTCGTGGCGAATGTAGAAGTTTTGACTTTAGAAAATAGATTATATTTGTATAACCGTATGTAAGCCTAAAAATAATTTTGAGTATTACAATTTTTTGTAAGGATTTATAGCTGGGCGTCTTGTGCAAGGGGGATACTTATCTCTGACGCTGTCTGTACCTATCTTAAATTGATGTAATGTATTTCAGAGGAGGCACTGCTGAGCGCCGAGGGCCGGAGCGCGGCGTTCGAGGCGGTGCGCGGCGCCACGCACACGCTGAGGCAGCGGAAGGCTCTGGTGGACGTGCTGGCGTGCTGGCCGCCCGACAAAGACAGGTCAGTGCCGTCAGCATCATGACTTAGGACGTGCATACGTCTCGTGTTGTACATAGGAATTTCAATTGAATGAATTATTTATTTCAGAATCTTAATTTAGGTATACATTTACTTATTGTAGGAAAGTACCTGCTGGAGTACATAGGTATTAATTAGGTACCTAAGTAGTAAGTTTGTATTGGAGTGTAGACTAGGTATCAACCAACAACAAAGTAATAAAGCATAATCACACTAGCCCCCACACTCCCTCCACAGGATTCCCTGTGTCGTGGGTTAAAATTGACACCCTTATACACTTTAGTCCTGACTTCTAGGTATCTAATTGCTATGTATGTGCCTATGTATGTGAAAGAAAGAAAGAAAGAAAATTCTTTTATTGGCTCCACTATTAAAGTTAGGTACTTTTCACATAGAGTCAAATTTTATAACACACAAGATAAATTTACATGAAATAAGTACGGTAGGTATTGCAGGACTAAACTATACCTACTGAGAACGGAGAACGGACTCAGTAGGTATAGTTTAGTCCTGCAATACCTACATAGGTATAAACGTGTTTCTTTTTTATTTTTGGAATTTCTTTGTTTATTTTGCAGTACTTTGTAAATTAAATCTGTCAACAGGTATTATATTATCTATCATAAAGTAGGTGAGAAATCTTATTAAAAATAAATAAAAAAATCCTTCCCATCGAGTAACACCATGACATGGGTGTTACTCGTTGGGAAAAAAAAATCCCAACGAGTAACACCCTGACGAGGGGTGTTACTGGATGGGAAAAAAATTCCCATCGAGTAACAGTGTTACTCGTTTGGGTGTTACTGGATGGGAACCCATCGGATATATGCACTGTTGGAAATTAGCACAGTTGGACATAGGCACTGTTGGACATTAGCACTGTTAGACATAGGCATTGTCCTAATAGAACGCGATCACGCGACCGTTAGTACGTTTGATCGCGGATTCGCGCGACCGACGTTCGCGCGAACTTGCGATGGTCGCGTGATCGCGTTCTATTAGGACAACGCCTTAGGCCTTGTTGGACATAAGCGTTGTTGGACATAAGCGCTGTTGTACATCATTAGCCCACTTTAATAAAACATTTATCATTTATCACTGCTCGACGTAGGTCTCTCCCATTTCGCGCCACTGAGCGCGGTCTTCGGCTCTCCGCATCCACTTTTAACCGGCTGCCTTTCGTAAGTCGTCGCTCCACCTGGCCGGAGGGCGCCCTACACTACGTTTGCCGATACGCGGTCTCCACTCAAGAACCCGCCTGCTCCAGCGGTTGTCGGTTCTTCGGCATACATGGCCAGCCCACTGCCACTTCAGCTTGCTAATCCTATGAGCTATGTCGATGACTTTGGTTCTTTGTCGGATAACCTCGTTGCGGATTTTATCCTTCAAAGAGACTCCCAACATAGCTCGTTCCATAGCTCGCTGAGCGACCTTAAACTGGTGGACTAGCCCTACCGTGAGTGTCCACGTTTGTTGGACATAGGCATTAGGAATATAAAAAGTTCATACATACAGCAAGCAAAATCAGGACACGGCTTCAGGCTGACATTTGGGCAAAAATTTTTGTTTTTTTTTAAATCGCGCGTATACCGGAGTTTACGCTCGGCTTTTTCTAGAGAGTATCACGGACTGGCGCGGCCTGTCGCGCGTATACGCACTGCGAAAACAAAATACGAGTGGCGAATCCGCTAATCTGAAACCGCACTTGTTGCCAGCAGCAGTGGGCGCAGCCTGCAGTGCAACTACCTGTGCGAGCGACTGCAAGGCGCCGCGGTGAAGGAGGCGGCGCTCTACATCCACCAGCTCATGAAGCGACCCGTGCTC
Source organism: Lobophora halterata (assembly GCA_932526365.1). Taxonomy (NCBI): domain Eukaryota; kingdom Metazoa; phylum Arthropoda; class Insecta; order Lepidoptera; family Geometridae; genus Lobophora; species Lobophora halterata. Next base: position 11,562,792 of record OW052002.1, read on the forward strand.
GACGACGAGGTGAATTTAATAATAATTAATTAATAAATAAATATTTGGTATAAATATCAGATTGGTGAAAGGTTTTTAATTACCAGAAAAGAAAAATAGGCATAATCAGTTGCCGTTACTGAATATAGATATCGCAAAAAAAATGTCGATTTTATTTTAAACGACGCGAGCTAAACACGTTGGTTTAGTCAAGCTCTTAGTCGTTTTTCTGTTGTTTCCTTGCGTCAATCGCTGCGCATCATTGATAAATTATACCTAGCTCGAGACAGCTCGCTGCAGCTCGGCTCGGGCGCCGCACTCGCCCCGCTATCACCCTGTCATTTTGTAGTTACCAAAAAATCTGACTTCACAGTTGCAACGTAGCCTTCAGCATTGGTCATTTAGATTTTTTTGGTAATTTTAAACTTTAGGTGTATCTATACAATTTCAACCTGATTTCGAATCCAAATTATTGTTTACAGGAGATCCAATGGCTGATGCAGAACACTCCGCAAGCTTCAGTGTTGAATATGATATCGATCGTCATCCTGTCGAGGAGCGCCGCCACCAAGGACTTCCTCTTGAAGATCATAAACGAACATGAGGTGAGCATGTAGGAGAGCGCCTGACTAGTCTCACCACTTTGTAAAAAAAAAAAGGGTGATCAAGAAACACTGGCAGACTTAAAAATATAGTGAAGTGGTATTGCTGGACAATCCTCCATTGAAAGATAATTATAATTATCTTCCAATTTATCTATACATTTTTAAATTCAAATTAATATTGGTACCTGATTGATAAAAATGTTTTTATCTTTCTCAGGAATGGTTCAAAGATATTGAAATCGACAGATGGATGTACACGAAACTCCTAGACTTAGATATGCTAATTCCACTCGTTCCCACGGCGCTCTACCCTCGACTCACAGAGTTCTTTGTCGAAAACAAAGAGAAGCCTTACACGGTAGAGTGGGCCGTCGAGAGGTTGTACGAGGCGGGTCATCTGGCGGAGGTGGGACATCTCTACCTGATGGCCTCGGGCGTCCCCGAACCGTTGCGCGGCTTTACAGAAACGCTCTTATATTGCAAAAACGAATTTTTGTTCAAACGTAACGCACATCAATAATTTTCCAATGTACTCGTAGTTATTGTGTATGTAATCCATTAAAAGTTATCTCATAATGTCGAAAAAATATTTATTAAACTATGGTTGTATGGTATGTACTTTTATTGTGATATTTTTATTTTTAACTAATTGTAAAAGTATGAGAGTGGGTGGACGATTCATAACAGATTTGCCGAAGAAACGGAGTATGTTAGGTTAAACGTGTTCCTGGGTGGAGACCATCTTATTGGCAAGTGTACCTAGTGTAGGTCGACCTCCGGCTAGCTTAGCTAGAGCGATAGGTTACGCAATAAGCTGGCGGAAGTGGAGAAGGAAAAGAGTAACCAAGCCAAAGACCCGACTTGGTCATCAGTTTAGTGCCCTGGGAGCTTTACTCAGCTGTGGACTGCTCCAAGATGATGGTGATTGACGAAGGGAGAAATGTTAGTGTAAAAAAATAAATAAACAAACCCTTGTGATTTTGACTCGAAAACCATTTTACCTATTTCCTAAATTCAAATTCATGAAATGAACGAAATATGCGAGTAGGTATACAAGTTCTTTGGTGGACTGTTTAGTTTTAATCTGTATTTTCAACACAATTTTGCCATCACTGTCAAATTAAATCTGATTCCGAATGTCAATGTCAATCAAATAATAATAAAACTTTTTTAGGTTATGAAATTCCTGAAAAACAAAAATATTTAGTTAACTTCAGGTTTATAAAATAAAATGCTAACTATAATTCGAAATACATTACGAGCACCGGCCAACAACCTGGCGCGGTTGTTCCAAACGTCTGCTCCGCTTGCCACAGAGAAGTTTGATCACAAGAGGATCCCTCAATCCGACGAAGGTGTTCAGGGCGAGAAGATCATAGATCTCGACTCCGTTTTGAAGTCGTAAGTACAAAAGGAGACTGGATAAGCATACGGTCAACCTGTACTAATGCCTTTTTTTATTATATCATTCATATCATCTTTTAATTAGATGGAAAAAGCCAATGATGATTTGTACCTATGTTACAATAATAATTTTATAGGAAACAAAACCTGTTCCCGACCTTGGGCTCGGAAAACCTGCTTTTCGATGGGACTCCGTACAAAGAACTGCCAATCTGCAATATCAGAGTATCGAATAACAATACTATTATCTCACTTACTGATGCTGGGGGCAAAGTAAAGGCGATACGGTCTTGTGGAATGGAGGGCTTCAAGAATACTAAGAAAGGAACTAATATTGCTGCTCAGACTACTGCTATTGCCTTAGCTACGGTAAGAATGAGTAATTTGCTAACCAGAAAGTTGAATTTTAGAACATCAAGCAAATTAGTTTCTTCAAAAATATTTATTGATGAGACTGATTCAACTGTTCTTTTATTTGTATATTGCAGAAAGCTATCAATAGAGGAATTAAAACTGTAAGAGTTAAGGTGCAAGGCTTAGGCCCTGGAAGACTGGTACGTTAAGATTTATTTATTAGACCTGAGTGATTGTTTAAAGTTTTAAGCACTTACCTAGGTTGTATCAAAGAGATTTTGGAAAATCTCCATCTCTGAAATAACTTAATGTTTTTTCTTTTAGTCTTCAGTGAAAGGATTGCAAATGGGAGGCCTAGAAATAGTGTCAATCACAGATAATACACATGTATCATGGAACCCCCCACGCCCCAGGAAAGCAAGAAGATTGTAAAGATATTGTAGTTATTGTAATTTATTAGATTAAATATTTAAAAGTTATTCAAAAGTTTTATTTGCTACTTAGAGTAATGTTAAATGAGCTATTTACAATGATTATGATTCTTATACTAGAACCCGTATTTGGACTGAGTCTTTCGTTTTGTCATTCTATTGTTAGCCCATTGGTTTTGTAGTTCAGCTTCATTTGCTTTTGCCTGAAAAGAAAAAAAATATTAAGATTTCAGTCAGTCACTCCAATTCACAGTGAGATGTTTGATTAAGATTGATAGATATAATATCCTTTATATCACGATCAGATGTTTGATTAAGATTGATAGATATAATATCCTTTATATCACCTTTGCATAAATCAAAAAGTATTAATAAAAAATTGCAAGAGTTGTTTCATTGCTAGCCAGCAATCTCTTCCAGTCAAGAAATTGATGTATGACCCCTGCTTTTGACTTGCAAAGCATAAGATGACAAAATGATGTGATCATTATAAGTTAGAATTAATTCTTATGCCTACTTGCACCAAACTGTTAAAGTACCTATCCCTAATTACTTTACTCGCTTCATAGATCTTAACAGTCTGAAATTGAAACAAAAAGAACTGCAAAGGCACAAAAGTAATTATTTAGGAAGATTGTTGGTTTGTTGCAATTCAGCATTAGTGTCAAAAATTCATATCCTTTATTTGCTCTATAGCAAGTGTTTATCATGACTTTGGATTGATGGCACCAAGATGTAGGTCAAAGTGTTAGAAAGAATGAGACTGAGATAGTGTGGTGTTTTCTCAAGTACTTACTTGGTGTGCAAGGTATGTGATCTGGTGTTTCCGTTTCTGCATGTTGGTGGGTTCGTTGCCCCTCTTCTTGCTAGAGGACATCCTCTTGCTAGTATCGTCCATCAGTCCCTTGAGCAGCCATTGCTGGGCTTCAGCCAGCACTTCCTTTTGATCTATGTTGACTATCTGGATGTCTTCTCGTCTTCGTTTACCACGGGATCCACATAGTTTTAGTATCTGAAATGTTTAAAGTAAATAGTTTCATAGTACTCTTTGACATACATAGCCTCCTCCTTTCAAGTTTTAACATTCAGTGGTTTGGGCTGCTTATCTGTCAGTCAGTCAATCAATCAATCAATCAATCAAATCATTTATTTGCGTAGTAAGGGTTTCCATGCAGGGTTCTTAAAATTCTACTACATAATAGTGGTGCCAACTTACATCTACCGCTTGGGCATGCAAAAATTTAATTCAATAAAATGCTCAGAAAGAATACAAAAAAATGAATAAAAATTAACAAAATACAGACGCAAATCACACAAATAGAGGGAAAATTAGCTAATTCATGTCAAGTGGAAATAATTTCAATCATAATCTGTCATATATTCATTAATACTATAATACGCTTTACGAGTCAACAATTCCAAAAGTTTTTGCTTAAAAGGTTGATTCCTCTCTATCTCTGCTATTGATTTAGGAAGCTTGTTATACAATTTAGGTGCCATACCTAATATATTCTTAGAAAATAGCGCTGTCTTATGTATAGGCATTCTGATTTTATTTAATGTTCTTTTAAAACCCAATTTAGCAAAATTTTCTTTGTTCTGCCTAACAAACATTACTGTTTCAAAGATGTACAGACATGGGAAGGTTAATATCTTTAGATTTTGAAAGTAAGATTTGCAGGAGTCAGTCAGAACAGTCTTTTTAAAAATATTGATTAAGTATGTACAGTCAGCTGCAGAGACATGTATTCACTCCCAAGCTATAAAATTTATATTATACTCTTAATTTAGCAAAGACGTTCTTCTTTTGACAATAATTCTGACAAGTATGATGACTACATTAATTTGAAAATGCTTGCGTGCACTTTTCTTTGCAAAATTAAGAGTAATATAATTGTGAAAGCTTGAGAGTGTATACATGTCTCTGCAGCTGACTGTACAACTAAAGCATTACTTTTGTCTGGTATGGTATACTTATGGTCATAGCTAAATTACTTACAGCTTCCTCATCCAGCACCATTTCATCATTATTTGAGCTCCCTTCATTATCATTGTAACTGGATCCTGCTTCAGAACTGGGATACTCCATCAAATCTTCTGGTTCCTCCACAGGAGTTTCAACCACATCCTTCTTGAAATAAGACTCAAGTTTAGATACTTTTGGTTCCTCTGGATTGAGAGACGTTTTCTCAGTTGGTTCTAGAGGTAAGTCTATGGGTTCAGGCAAGTCTACTGGCTGGTTGAATGAAAAGAAGTCATTTTGAACATCATCATCAGCATCACTCTCGTCTGAATACTCTGTAATTGATGTTTTGGAATCTTTGAGTTTCTTCATAGATGGTAAAGGGGGCTTTTTCACTGCAGGTTTCTGTGTCAATACATTTGGGATCAGGGACTTTGATGAGGCCAAGAATCCATTGCGAGGTTGCGGCAGCATACTGAGTAAACCAGACTTTTTCTGAAATATTCATCATGTTATTATGACATTACTCAGTTATGAATGATGAATCAGAGGATGGATCATGATAAATATTCATAAAATCAAACTTACTGTGTTGGAAGCTTTAGGCTTTGAAGCTGCTACTGTGCTTTTGATATCTTTAAACTGAAAAGAAAGAAACATAATGAACAACTAACAGATAACAAAGTATACAATCATACCCGTAAAATGACCTTACATCACTGAGTGAAGGCACAGTGATCTTTGCTTTGGGCTTCACAACATCAGCAGTCTCTTTTTTATGTAAGAATTCGTCGTCTTCTTCAACGACTGCCCGCTTATTAGTGGAAGGTTGAGGCAGCATGTTGAAGAGGGCAGGGCCATTTTCAGTGCTTGATTCCGTGTTATCGGTTTCAGTGGACACTAAAACCGACTCTGCGGGCTCTAAAAATAGAACGGATCAGTTGATTTCATACAACATTGGTTTGTAAATGATGGTTTGTTATGTAGAAAGCAAGAGTTTACTTTCAGGTTTGGCTATCAACTCAACCACTGGCGAGTTAACATCCTCCTCATCCTCGTATTCACTGGAGTCGCTGTTATCGTACGCAACCAGCGCCATCGTATATCGCTGTTATCACTTTTACTGTAAAATTAATTTGTAAATAGAGAAAATTAAATAAATCTTTACATTGATCGCAGAAGCAAAATAAACCACAGATAGTCAGAAATAAATAAACCAAAACGAAACAGATACTGATTTTTGACATAAACATCTTTCTGACTTTGACAGTGACACGAGCCATATAGATATTTATAGATCAGGGCTAACGGGTCAAGGGCAGGAGTCATGACAGTTTTGGGTTCCAAGGAAATAAATCAATCGAACATTTTATTTTATTTAAACTACAGATATAAACACATATCTTGAAACTGAGCCGTATATAGCCCGGAAGGCGTGGATAGCTCACTCCACGCCTTCCGGACTATGTATGTCGGAGTGGGGAAGACTTTTGCCTAGCAGTGAGTGACGGTGCCGGACGAGATAGGTCAATAAAAATATCTAAAAATAAATCTTTTCAAGTCTATAATTTGTGATAATTAATTGATTCAGGCGTTACTTTGCAGAAATCCATAAAGATAACAAATATTATATGTATATTTAGTAATAAATCCGCTTAATAGATTAATTTAATATATTTATGCTATTTGTTAATATCTACAATTTGTGTTCAGGAGCGCAGCTTGATTGTATATTCAGCCCGTCCGTTTCCGAGTATTTCAAGGTTATCGTAAAGGTGTTATTTAATTTATCTCAGCTATCTAAAATCAATCTTTATTACAAAATGTACAAAAATAAACAATTTAAAGTTAGTTTATATTTTTTTATTTATTATTTAATGCCATCACAAATAATAATATTTGTGATGGCATTTTGCACACAACCGACGACTGCAAACGTGAATTTAAATGACGTCCACGGCATTGTGTCCGTGCAATCTCTCTTGGAGTGCACGCTGTGTTCTCAGGCTCGCTTTTTCAAGGGACAGAGAGGCCTCAAAATCCATCAAACACGATGCCACAAGCCTCATATCCCGTTATCTGCTCCAGTTACAGGTACGGTAGATATTTCGATCCAAAATCCTAATGTTCCGGCTAGACAACCTTTTTGGAAAGTTTTGAGCAAGTCCAAAGTTTCCACCCCAGTTTTGAAACGTATTCCTCGAGGTGCCCGCATCTCTGTCGCTAATGCTCTTTCTCAGGCTATCAAAAATGTAATTTCAAAAAATACAAAGCACGCTTGGGAACACCTACTAACGTTCTCGTATAGTGTGCTTCACGTAAGCAAAGATTCGACTAACAATTCCTCTCTAACTATCAGAATAAAACAAAACTGTGTGAAGTACACTGCACGTGACGGTAGCACACCTGTTTCGCATATAGATCAGAACCCTTTGCCTACAAATTCAAAATCTAGGAACCGAGTCGCTGAGTCTGCTATCTACAAACTTGTGGAAAGTAAACTCAGCGATGGTGACATAAAAGGTGCTGCTAGAATTCTCTTCTCAAATGACACGATTGCCCCAAATTCTGGAGACACTCTCATAGCTCTTGAGAGTAAGCATCCGTCTCCAAATAGTAATCTTCACCTCCCCGATCCACCACAGGAGAGTGATGACGCTGCCGGCGCAACCAGCCAGGAAGTGTTCAACGCCGTCATGTCGTTCCAGAGCGGCTCTGCTGGCGGCCTAGATGCTGTGAGTCCACAGCACTTAAAAGACCTTCTGTCTGGTGGATCCGGCCATGCAGGTGAAGTTCTTCTGGGGGACATGACGGCGCTGATCAACCTGATGTTGTCAGGTAGAGTCAACAGCGAGATCACAGAAATCCTGTATGGTGCTAATCTGTGCGCACTTAAAAAAAAAGATGGCGGGATCAGACCTATAGCCGTAGGCACGACTTACCGCCGCCTCGCCGCCAAAGTCTGCTGTCGAAAAGAGGCCGAACATCTAGGCTCTTATTTCCAACCAATCCAGCTAGGATTTGGTTCGCGAGGCGGTTGTGAGGCCGCAGTACATTCATTACGTACTTTTTTGGACCAAAATTGCGGGGAAGTCATTTTGAAGGTGGATATTAAAAACGCCTTCAATTCCGTAGATAGGGGCGCCTTGCTAAAACAAATTCAAGAACAAATTCCAAAAATGTATCCATTTCTTTGGCAATGTTATAGCACGTCCTCTAAATTAATCTATCAGGACCATGTCATTTCGTCATCTGTTGGCTGCCAGCAAGGCGACCCTCTAGGTCCGGCCATTTTCAGCCTTGCCATCCACCCGATTATTCAACGTCTCCAATCCAAACTTAATGTTTGGTATTTGGATGACGGAACATTAGGGGGCGACGTGAACACGGTGTTCGATGATCTTAAACTAATTTCTGATGAATTTCGGCAAATCGGATTGGACCTAAATTTTTCAAAGAGCGAACTATTCGTGTCTGAAACTTGTTTGGATCGAAATTCGGTTATCGCTAAATTTAACAGTTTGGCACCGAACATTACCGTAGTGGAGAAGTGTTCTCTTCGGCTCCTTGGTTCACCAATCTTTGACGAGTCTTTTGCAGGTTTTGTAGATGAAAAAATTCAAAATTTCTCACAAACCACCGACAAACTTCTGAAATTAAATCCCCACATGGCCTTTACAATTATAAAATTTTGTTTGTTTGTTCCCAAATTTACGTACGCTTTACGGTGTTGTCACCTGTGGAAACACACTGAGCTGATGGAAGGCTTAGATAACATCATAAAGAATACACTGTCGGTGGTTTTGAATATCGCGCTGGATGACAGGGCATGGTCGCAGGCCTCCCTTCCTATTAAAATGGGAGGCTTAGGTATACGCAAAATTTCAAGTGTTAGCCTACCAGCTTTCTTGTCCTCAGTCTATAGCACAAGTTCTTTGGTTGAAAAAATTTTAGCTCCGACGGTTTCAATTCAATCTGGCAACATTTTCAAAATTTCACATTTAGACGAGGCCAGGAACGCTTGGCAAATTGCTTGCCCAAATACTACTCCCCCCAAAACCCTTTCGTCTCAAAGGCAATGGGACGGGCCTATCTGTGAGCTAACACGGAACTGTCTGTTACAAACGTGCTCTAGCCCCTCAGATCGTGCTCGCCTCCTAGCCGTTTCCAAATGGGAGTCAGGACTTTGGCTGCAAGCATTGCCCTCACAAACGATTGGCACATTATTGGACCCTTTAACTTTCCGCGTTGCAACACGTCTGCGGTTGGGTGCTCCATGCTGCGCTCCACATAGATGCCGGTGTGGTACTGCGGTCGAACATCTTGGTCACCATGGATTATCGTGCACTAGGAGTGCTGGCAGAATTTCCCGCCACAGTAGTCTTAACGAAATCATTCGCCGGGCTTTTACCACCGCCAATGTGCCAGCCGTTCTCGAGCCGAACGGTCTAAGTCGTGACGATGGTAAGCGGCCTGACGGTATGACGCTTATCCCATGGAGAATGGGCAGGCCCTTGGTGTGGGACGCTACATGCGTAGACACTTTGGCACCTTCTCATTTGCCAGGGACGCAAGTTGGGGCTGGTGCGGCGGCAAACTCTGCTGAAGATCTCAAGCGGCGTAAATATGTAGGTCTTGATAGGTCGTACATGTTTGAGCCCTTTGGGGTCGAGACCCTAGGTCCATGGGGAATGGGAGCCTTCCGCGTTTTTAAAATTTTGTCAGAGCGTCTGGTCGAAGCGACGCGTGATCAGAGGGCTGGCAGCTATCTGGGCCAAAGAATAAGCCTTGCTATACAAAGAGGCAATGCAGCCAGTATCCTCGGCACGCTGCCATCGGGTATCGAGTTGGAGCAGTTGAGCTACCTATAGATCGTTTGCAACGGTCTATGGGTGGCCCAATTGTTTCCTTTTGTAAATTTTGTAATATACCTATTTATAGATTGTAGTAGTTAGATTAAAAATTAAATTACAAATTATTTTTTATTAGGTTATTTTGTATTATTTAGAAGAATTGATTTTATTTGGTAAGGCGACATGAGTACGTTTGGTTGCGTCAACTCGCGTCGCGTGTCGTATGAATGAATGAATGAATGAATCTTTATTTGCGTAATACAGTAACATTGTGGTCTTACTTATGTAGTACGTAGGTACCTAAAATCCTCATATACCTACCATTATTTGAGAAATAACATAATTTTACGGAACTCTAAAAAGGGAGCATATTTTGAACTGTAAATATCCCTCAGCAATTCATGACTTCACTCACAATCACAAGTTCACACTTCAGACTTTTCACTACACTCACTTTATTTGTGGAAAATAAATATCTGGTGTTGAACATCGAAATTAAATATTTAGGTATTCTCGCATAATTCAATTTATTGTAGGTTCTTTCCGCACAATTCTTCTCTCCTCTACACGAGTTGATGCCACCAATCTAAGTTTTTGAAACAAACAATTTTGCATCAAGAAAGCAATGCCGAAGAAGTTTATAGGAGAGAACAGCAAAGCTGTGGCTGCTCGGCAGCGGAAAGATGAGGTCAAGAAGGAGAAGGACCAGAAGGTTAAGAAGATGGCAGAGGACGCGGAGTGGGAAGACAACGACGACAAACTCAAGAAGAAGCAACAGAAAAAGGTTAGAATCTAGAATTTTTAAGCAAGAAGGATCGTTACCAAGCCTATAAATTCAATAAAACGTAGCTTCATTTTTGGAAAAGACTTTTTGTACTCACATAGAGCATCTCTTATATCTTCTCCATAAATTATAAGTAAAGCAGTCTTTAAGGAAAAAAACCTTGAACTTGAACCTGATAGCTACAAAGTTTACTTATTACAGGATGAGCAAGAAAAAAAGCGACTAGAGCAGTTACAAAAGAAAGCAGAAGCTAAGGCCTTGCTGGAAAAAGAAATGGACTCAATCAAGGCCACTAAAGCTGCCCCACCACCACCCAAGATCACTAGAGCTCATATCAACCAGATGAAAGAGAAAACTATCAAGGCTGAGCCGGCTGTTCCTGTAGTAAGTAATTTACTAATTTGTTGGCCTGAAATTAGGTCTGAGGTTCTACTACATGCATTGTGATTCTAATATTTTGTTGCAGCCAACTAGAGTGGTAGTGGAGGAAACTCCCCTAGAAGAGAATCTCAATAGGATACAGCTGGATGGAGAAGTTGCACAGACTGTAGATGAAGCTCTCTCCATACTCGGGTAAGTGCAAAATCAAAAGATTTTTTGTTACTGCTTTTGCCTGTAAGATGCCATTGTAGCGCCTATTTGGGTGGGCCAATATTGATGCATGTCTATTTTTTAGGGACAGCAATGAAGTTGATAAGCACCCTGAGAAGCGAATGAAGGCGGCATACACTGCTTTCGAAGAGGTTAATCTTCCTAGACTCAAAGCTGAAAATCCGACCCTCAGGCTCTCACAACTGAAGCAACTACTCAGGAAAGAATGGCTCAAATCTCCGCAGAACCCAGTTAATCAGAAAATCTAAATGTAAGATCATGCATGCCCAAAAGTTTTGATGTTTGGAATTGATAAAAAGAAATATGCTTTGTATTTCGTAGAATGTATTACAGTCTTACTGAGTAGGACAGAGGCGTTTGAGTCATTGTGTAAATATAAATAAATTTAACTTATTCTGGTTCATTATTGTACTGTAAAGGTATCCCTTTTCTCCCTTCCTCTGCTTTCTTAACTTCTGTCACTCCCAATTTCTGTTCGAGACCTTTCCAAGATCTGTCTTGTAGGTTTCTCCCGATGTTTTCTAACGCCCAGTTTTGTTTTTCTACTAAATCTGTGCTTTCTCCTTTGAAAGCATCTATTTTATTTTCTCTTATCTTGCCAGTTATTAAACTAACATCAGTTTCCTCTTTCACATGGTTGATGTCGCAGTAATGGCGCTTCCCTGGCAAGAGCTCCTCAAAATCTGTGACATGTGTAGTGAAGTAGTTATCTCTGTTAGCATTCAGGGCTACCTCCAATTCATATGGATAAACAAGAGACTTGTAAAAGTCTCTGTTGCTGTATAGATCATTTTCAGGACATGCAACCATCACATAGATATCAATCTGCAAACGAAAAGTTCAGGTTTAAATATCATAGGCAGTTAAATAAAACAATAGGGTAGATCTCAAAAAGTATAGCTATAGGATACAAGTAGCCATATAGGATACAAGTAGCCACCTAGTTCTTTTTTTTTCATCTTGATGACAGTTTTTAAAATGCCAGAAGGGGTCCTATCTAATAATGTGTAATATGGCATCAAAACTTACCTCAGGAAAGTTAGCCAGCTTAGCAACATTAGGCTTTCCAACTGACACAATATAACTTTTCTTGCCATTGACTTTACAAAGCTGTTTCATCCGACTGATGATGTCTTTAGTCTGGTCTCCAGCCAGCTTGCAGATCAGAATGCCCACTACATTGGCATCCTTGCATTTCTCCACCAGAAAACGCCTTCTCTTGAACCATGCTGTTTCTTCCATGTGTTCTAATGTGTTATTGCTTGGGTCCAGTAAATACCATTCTGATGCTGAAAAAAAGAGAAAGATGTTTTTTTGTGGTATTGTGATTGGAATGTTCAATAAAAAATAGTCAACAATTTAAGAATACAAGAAATTCTGATTACTTACAAATCATTTTATCTAACACTAATCTTTCTCAGAAACATAATGTTGAATGTATGCTGAAGTCTGTGTACGGGGGGTACAGAGGTACAAACTGGTAAATATGATTTAAAATTACCTGCAATGGAGATAGTATAATTGAACACAGTCTGTCCTCTAGCACCAACATAAACACAGATGCAGTCCTTCAAAGAGTCAACAATGAACACCTTCCCGTTTGCATTTCTGATGACTCGGCCCAGAAACCTGTTGGGCTGGTCATTGATCTCCACAAAAGCTATGTAGCTGTCTGGATATCTTTGGTACCAGTGTTTGACCAGGGCATCTGGAAATGTAAATAAAGGGTTTTCCATCCTGATATACATACTGGTTTTTTCTACTTATAGAATAGATATAGTATTGGTAAATAATCAAGGTTTTACAAAAAACCTATTGCAACATATTACAAACCAACTTCAATTTAACTGTTCTAGTGACCGTAAACAACACACAAATAGTCACAGGGAAGCAAAATATACAATTTCGGTTACTTGGGTACTGAACCGATTTTCATGACATTTCTATGGGACTTATCTGGAAGTATATCCTCTCAAACAAAAATATTTTTTTAAATTGGTTTATAAACAACAAAGTATGAAGGAAACTCAGGTTACAAACAAAAGTAGTTTGAAAAACTGTGTTTTTTTTCATTCATTGTAATTGTGTTGTAAATGTTTCAAGACAGACAAGCACTAATTCTTTTTTTTTTTTTTTTATCTGTGGAGTAAATGATAAGTTTATTTATTTTAAACTGTAAATTGTGTGTAGAATAGTGTTAGGGCGCCTTGGAGTTATCTGTTCTGAACCCCATTCAGAGTTTTTTCGAAATAAATATCTAAAAAAAAAATCTATTAGCAGTGTGGCATGGGCCAAAGCCACATTCACAGTAATGGGCAGGCGCAATCTCTTACAATCATGAGAGCATCTAGCTAGTCTCGCCACTTGAATGTTTGAATTAAAAAAAAACTTACCTTTACAATGATCAAAGGCTGCGTCATAAAACAAGCAGAGTCTCACATCACTATCAGAAGAAAACTTGTTATTCAGGATATTTAGAGTAGTCTCTACATCCAGTTCTGCCTTCAAGAGGACTGTAAACACAGGGATGTTTGTCTTGGACAAGCAAGTGTGACCGTAGTGAACAACAGCATCGCTCTGTACGTGCATTGCTGCCACTGAGTCAATGCAGCAACTGAAATCGGTCAGATCATTGATTTGATTTGAAAATTGTATGAAGGGAGTATACATTAAAAAAGGAATAAGGAACAGAAATTATACACGTGCTTAACGGTGAAGGAAAACATTGTGAGGAAACCGGCATGTCATAGAACCTAATCTGCATGATCTTACATGCGAAGAACTGGTTATAGTGACACAATAAGAAGAAGAAGGATTCTAAACGACACAAATTGTTTGATTTTCGAGTAACCGTAATTCTGTAGCGGTGCGGGGACAGCCACGGCACGGCACACTGCATGAATCTAAAGAAAAAGTTAGTACCTTGCGTAAGATGTGTCCCCAAGAATATACAAATCCACATCAGCCCTGCTCTTGATTTCTTCATATATTTTAGCGCTGACACCCAATAAATCATCGGGAAATTGAAGACAAACCTGAAATAAGTGAAGAGAAGGCTTAGGATCCTAAAATTTTCACCTCAGGTCTAATAGAAACATGAAATCGATTACCTTCGAATATTTGTTGTTTGATAACCATTTGCATGTTTCAATAATGTCGAACCGTTGTACTATATCGTCGAAATCTGTGTCAGTAAGATTCACTTCTATCTCGCGATCAATACATATTTGCCCGTCTGTCGTAAAATTTGCCATTTTCGCTTTTCATTTACTAAAAATGTAAAATCATAAGATCACAGTGTTTTTGTTGACAAAAATCCACAGATTTATTCACAGAACACTATACTATACTCCATAGAGTACGAAGTTACAAAGAACTTCTAAACTATGTATCTAGAAAGCCGACTTTACAAAAACCGCGAGCCGAAAGAGACTAAACATTAGAAAAGTGTGTCTCTTTCTATAGGGCGACCATAATTTTTGGACTTTGAATATACATAACATTAATTGCGATATAAACAAGCAACCAAAGGAAAATTTATTCTGCTCATTATGATATTTATGCTAAATATAATTCAATGGTATACCTACTGTTTCTTTCGAACATAATTATTTTTCTCAGCAAGTTGGTACCTAGTATCTACCTAATATAAATTATAAATTTATTAATATAATCATAAATATACTACAGATTTTTAATTACCAAAAAAACTTAAACATTGGAGAAGGGGTTCTACTACCCTAGGTTGTATTTGTGCAGTCAGAATTTTGGATTTCTACAAAATCACCGAGAGACAGTGGGTTGAGTGCGGCGCCCGAGCCGAGCTTTTCCGAGCAAGCTCGAGCTAGGTACCCGGGTTTGCCAAACGATGAATAAAACTAGAATTATTATCAATGATGGGTACCACCTGACGCAAATCTATAGGAAAACGACTAACGGTAAAAGTTATGCAATTTTATTCGACAAAAATTTGACCAATTTTTTTTATGTATTTTTTTACCACATCTGTGTTCAGGTGGTGGCGATGCATAGCGACTGTACTAAACCATTCAAATGAAAGGAATATTTTTTAGTGAAAATCGCCTACATGTATACGTATGCATGTTATTAAAAAATGATGGCCATGTCCATTTTAATTGTATGCTATCTGTGTGAATGTAACACAGCAACTGAAAAGTGATTCTCTCGAGACCGTGTATCCTTATTTCTAAACTTAATTGAAAAATAACGTTATTTGCTCATAATAAGGTTCAAAATCCGTAATCCTTATATAAAATAAAATAGTGAGTGAACTTTCCAGCTATGTAGTTTATAAATTCCTTGGTAAAATCTACAATAATTTTCACTTAGAAGCCAGGGCAAAGAGCTCATAGCTTGAAGCCTTACCTTCAGCTTGCAAAAAATAGTAATAAGTGAGCTGTAGATGATGATGATGAATCTCTCTAATTTTAGAACCATATAATTTTTTTTGGGAAAACAAAAATAGAATAATATCAGTGCCCTACGTACAGTATGTAAATACCTAGTAGTTATAATGGCCACTTATATAACACATATTAAACATAGTGGTTATATTCTCTTAAACACATATCACAAATAGTTTAAATGTGGTAATATAATGGTAGATAACCCTTCCTTGGCAGTCAGGCAACAAAAAAATTGAAAAAACGAATGACCTCTTATGTTTAATTCGTAACTAATAAAAAAAAATCGACACTAATATCCTTCATCACTGATGGAGATGGTGTAGTTGGGGTATGCATCCTTTACAAGTTGTGCTGCGATCTCATGATCTGCCTTGCCGTAGCCCTGGGAATATCCATAAATATGGATTTTCTTGCTATCAGGTTCATGGGATATTCTTCCACCTCCTAAAGGCTCACAATCAAATGGTTCTAGTTTTGGTTGCACCTGTAAATAATGAATAAAAATTGTTGGTTGATTGTCTGCATCATGCAGAACATTACACCAATTAATATGGTCTACCTACTACTAAGTCTAATACATAATACAGTATGTACCTCATCAAATATATCAGCATGATATTCACACCTCTTGTATCCCCTGACAATGGTCACTGAGGGTTCTGTGTTATTCTCCACTTCACCATGTACTTTGACCAGTATGTATTTGAATACACCAGCAGGGTCAATATCCACCTTAGGTATGGCTGCTAGGGACGCTAACGACATATTTCTCGGCACTGCTGGCCTAGTACAAACTGAAAATGAGCAACAGGGTTAGAAATAGTGTCGGATTACTGGCTACTGAAAAGAAAATGAGGCTATAAATCATCAAAATACGTACTTATCTGGGTTTTATGAAAAATTTTGCATAGCATTCGTAAGTCCTATGCAAATTCAGTAATATTTAAAATAATAAAATCCTACATATATCTTCTGTTTACAAAAAAATTGTAATAAACCACCTTGTACTCTGACTAATCTGTGCAAACCAAAGAGAATATAACCACTACGTTTACAAACGAATGAACAAATGTGCAAACGAATCAAATGAACGTTTCATTGTAATTTTTGTCAAAAAATCTGTTCTGTCAATGTCATTAATTTATTTAATCTGTAGTAATTTGTTATGGCTGCTTGCTGTTAGATTTTCGTAATTTGATATTTTCGTTTGTTAAGTGAAATGAACAGTAAAATGGATTCTAAACTCACTGGTAAGTAGCTGCAAACCATCAACTACAAATATACTTTGTATAAAACACAATAATTTTAGTAATTAACTAAGTCAAGGTTAAAATGTGATGATTCAATCCCCATGGCATTTACTTACCGAATGCTTTTCTTTTGGACAAAATTAAGAACCTAGCGTGCTAGCTAACAGACATCGTGTTACCAATAGCCAGTAATTTGTAGTAAGTACCAACAATGGGTTCCTACAGTAGAACATTAAGCCCACGCATTTACCCAAATGGCATAGACTAAGTACCTATATAAATAACGAAAATATGTATTTTTTTTTATTCAGGTATGTGGGTGAGCTTCTTCACAGCAGCCGGGATCCCGTCAGACGTGTCTGCGACGTATGCCCTCACGTTCACGGAGAACCGCATTCAACAGGATATGTTGCTGGACCTAAATAAAGAATATTTAAAGGATATGGGTATTGTCAGGATGGGAGATGTCATAGCTATACTTCGGTAAGCATCCCCTGTAACATCAGTCAAATGTTTTATGCTGTCACTAGCTGCTACCCATGGAATTAATTTATAGAATTCTTTATTTAATAAAATAATTACTTACCCTATTACTCCCGAATCTTTGTTTTCAGGCATGCTAAGCAAGTGCATGAAAACACAGCTAGAGACAAGGTGTTAAGCAGCGCAGTAACAATCAGTGCCAAAGTGCCTGTAGCTGCTGTCACGGGACGCACCACTGTGGCTCAGCCCTCCTCCCGTGAGTAGCACATAGTCATAGTAAGTGCATGAAATACAAGAGGTGCCTCTACTTTTGATCCGAAGGTTGAGGTCAAGGTACACCAATGGATTTTTCTGTTCAAAAAGATCTATGTGTGCAATTGAGAACATGTGCTTAACTGTGAAGGAAAACATCAGCGTGAGGAAACCAGTATGCCATAGAACCTAAAGTTTGAAAATATGTGTCAAGTCAACAAAAGGACTCTCTTCAACGCGCACTTGAAATCCTTTCACCACACTGGTTTGAAAGAACTAGTGACACGATAATTAGAAGAAGTGCATGAAGACACTAGAGACAAAGCGCTTAGCAGCACTGTAAAAATGTCTGTAGAGGTGCGTCCCGTGCGGGCTGGCAACAGGCACTTTGGTACTGAGTGGCATTTTTTTACCTATTTGGCCATTTAAGGCCTGTTAATAAATTCACTCTTTGTTTCCATAGTATTTTCCGGATGTTATTATTGCTTTAATTTTCTCTTCTATCAGATTTTGGGGTTAATTCAGATTTAAGGCAGCTGGGAAATAAAAAACTGCTCTCGCTTAATGATGCCATGTAATAAGCAGAATCATATAAGCATTCATGTGAATGATTATGATGAAAAAGAAATTCATACAGAAAGTTATCAATCGGGCACTTCATGCATAAAGAGTTATATAAGAATCGGGGCCTACTGACACACCAATTTCTTATAAATATGTAAATGCGGTGAGCATCGCTGAACGCACGCACGCGGAGAGCTAATTTGTAGGAAATGATCACACATACATGTACAATACACGTAATACTTACGCTTCCTAACAGACCAACGTGTCTTGTTCACCTTGTAAAACTAATTTTATGAGCATTCATTATTATATTATCACAGATAAATAAAATCTACTTTATACCTAACTACTTAAAAAAGTCGTGAAGTTGAAGAGTTGTAGCTGTCCTTGCAATACGATTTCGTACTTAGAAGGCGTAGAAATGACTAACAGGCAGTGGGAGGGCGGAGACAGAGGTGAACAAAGTAGAGAATGCAAGTAAGGCAATATAGGAAGCTTTTAGGACGCGCTATGCTAAAAATTGCATGTTACTGCGTAGATGCGGAAGTTTTTCTTTGGGATTCATGTACTTTTCGTATAAGCATAGATTTAGTATGGTTAGCAGATCTTAGGGCTCTTTCAATTTAGACGTTTCGTCTCGAACCGCTGCAGTGCCGAAGCGGTGCGTTTGTGCGTGCGGACGGTCATTTATTTACATACAAAACGCATGAAACGTCTAAATTGAAAGAGCCCTTAGATACTCTCGGCTTTGCCCTTAACTCTAACTATGACTTTGGTTTTAACAGAATGTAATAGAGCTACGAGAAACTGTTGTTCACTTGTTTTGTGATGAACGTGATGGGACCCGAGCAACGACGGTAACAGCGCAGCGTCCTGATTGGTTACAGCGGCGAGCCGTATTCTGGAGCACTACACACGAAACCCACAGGCCGCAGACACGCCCACCTCCCAGGGTGTGAAAAGAAAATCTGCAGAAATGAGGTAGGCTTTGCTCACTCACACTCACACATATGAGAATCGAAACATTGATCCCAATTCTTGGACTAACTGTACTAGGTAGGTAGGCAGGTAGGTAGTATGAAGTGTCACTAGACTCGGTAGCGTAATAATTATTTATATTTTTTTTAAGATATTTTCAATGTTTGTTACAGTACCTCCAACTCGGATATGATAACAAAGAAGATCCGCAGCATCAGATTTGAAGGCGCGCCCAAATCCGAAATCAAGGAAGGTAATGTATAGTTTTTGCTACTTAATAATATCTTTTCAGTCTTTAAAATAATCTTAAGTGGGTTACTAATCCATTGATTGTTTTCTAGGGCCTAAAAAGGCAGTATTTGCAAGACTGGGCGGCAATGAAACCAGCGTGATAACAACAAAAACCATCACTAAACCAGTGGTGAAGCCCATTTTCGCCAGACTCGGTTCAAAGCCGGACGCACCGTCAGAGGATTCCGTCATCCCTATCCCTAAAGACGCACTGAGATACGAAGGTATTCTTAAAAGCCCCCCACTACCGGAGGTTAAAAACGTGACAATCACAACCACCAAAAATGCAAGAAAGATTTTCACAATGCGTGCAGATGAGACGCCAGTCAGTGTGAAAGATAAACTTGCACTGGCTAAGACTAAAACGGTAAAGTTCTCCAGTCACGTTGAGTATAAGGAGATTGAAAAGGTTGGTGGAAAAGTTGCAACTACTACTACACAGATTTTCAACAAGCCAGAACGGAGATTGATGGCTGGTACTGATAATGTCAAATCTAGGCTCGGTACAAAGAATGTCACTAACCTGACAATTACAAAAAATGTGTTTAACCGGCTCGGTGCCGTTTGATAAGCACTAAACATATCTGCAGGTGGTTTATTATGAATTCTGTGTAAGTCGTTTGCAGAGCATTTTAAAGTAAGAGGGATAGATGATAATACCTTGTGAAAATGCTTAGTGTTAGCTTGTTCAGTGGGTGCTTATTTTGAGTGAATATGTGAAATTGTGAACATAACAGATACTAATCGAATTTACCTACAAATAATGTAGAAATCGCTCTTGAATTAAAATAGCTATAATTACACTGTTATGAATGTGAAAGTTTGTGTGGATTAAAGCCTGGTATGTTGGCTACCTAATCACGCCGAATCTGTAATGCTAAACTGATTTGCGTCAAGTTTGTTATAGATTTAAAATAACATGAAATACCATTCACCATGAGTGAAGATGCGGGCAAAAGCTAGTTAGAAATAAGGATAATCGCAGAATTTACGCCACTTAATGTAGCAGCGAACTTTTCGATTTCATAAATTACTGCATAAAGAAACTTGGCAATACTATTAATATAATTTCGAAAGATAGTGAGGAAGCACAGACAGATGTTTTTTACTCAGCTACACCAGAACTACTGAACTGATTATGCTGATATTTTGTATAAATATAATTCAGGAGCTTTTTTAACACTATACAACGCAAGCCCGCGAGTACCATCTAGTGTTGGTTAACTGCAATAATGTAAGGATTCAATTGCCTGGTTTTAACCTTTATTAATAAGTTGTTAAACAAAAGTAATATAATAGTAAAAGTAGTGTTGGAATGAAATGGGGGAGACCTTTGGCCCAAAGTAGGACACAATAAAAGGTTAAAAAAAAAGTAAAAAATAAGTATTTAGTATAATGTTGTTGCGCTGCCTCGAAATTTCGGAAAACTGATGCCTAGTCAGTTTCGTTCTAGGAATATCTTAACTAGATAAATTTTAAATGCATCCATCCTAGATTTACTCATCGGAGAATCAGTCAATTAAAATTCTGATTAATGATTCTTATTAGCAGCTTCAACAGTTACAAGTCCCGTATTATCCCCGTTAGTCCCGTAAAAAAGTTTTTTTAGTGTGGTTAATGTGGCTCCAACTTAAGGGGCATCCTCAAATCCGAATTCCATACAAAATGTTTCGGACAAATACTCAAAAAGTACGCCGTATTATAGTAATTTCTTCACACTATTCGTTTCGTCCATGTTTTTTGATTTCGTCAACAAAAAAAGTGAAAGGTTTCATACTTTAATTTAGATTTTATACGTGTTTTAAAATTAACCCTAATAACTTAAAAACACGTATAAAATCTAAATTAAAGTATAAACCTTTCAATTTTTTTTGTTGACGAAATCAAAAAACATGGACGAAACGAATAGTGTGAAGAAATTACTATAATACGGCGTACTTTTTGAGTATTTGTCCGAAACATTTTGTATGGAATTCGGATTTGAGGATTAGCCTTAATACTGTTATAGCCGGGTCCTACACTTCATGGTACCCTCAGAGTCACGTACCAAAATATACGTTACAATCTCCTAGCATGCATATTAAATTAAATAAAACGCTTTTATGTCCTGAAAATAATAATAAGGTTTTGACTTTTGAGTTGAGAAAGTTGTTGTGTTACACCAGAGACTAGTAAAAAGTATAGACTGACAAGTTTCGTACAAATACGCGTTCCTCGCAAAAAGCTTAAAAAAGCATATTAATGATAGATGGCGTTGACACATTGCCCGAAAATCGTTCTACCAGACGATACAACCACGTAATTTATTTTAACTCGTTTGTAAAAGTCAAGAAATATTTTATAGTTTTTTTCCAATGTGTTATTGAGGCTCAATAATTGATATTTAGCAATATACTTTCATGTATAAAATGGCCCTTCAAGATTCTCTAAAAGCTGTGTTGCCGATAGATGGGGTGGTGTTAAAATACAATGTTACGCATCGTTTCATAACTAGATGGCGCGCAAACTAATACCTTTATTTTTTATCGCTTGTAACTTATTTTAAAATATAGTCAAACCCAGGTCAGACCAACATCAGTATTTGTTATCTGGAAGGCTTTAGTGCATCTATTGAGTCATGTAGTGCATAATGATCATTGATCGGAATAGGAAGTGCTAATTTACCTAAAGTTGGCGAAAAGATACAATATAGAGTTGATAGCACCACCTAAGTGTCCCGGAATCCCGAAAGTAATTTTAAAGGGGCGCTCGTGGGTCGGGAAAACTAGCGACTTTGAACCTATAAGGCAACACATCGCCAAAGCTCATGGTTTTACAAATATCATCGACGACGCGACAGCGCCTACTTATTACGTACCTACTGTTGATAAAGTTAATTTATCTTATCAAATATTTTACAAAATGAAAATGAAAAGAAAAAAATAACAAGGTAACACTCTATTTTTTCTTTTGAGTTCATTGCAGAGACCCCAATAAAACTATTTACTGGATTCCTGGAGATTTAAGTGGTTTTATTAACTCTTTATTTGTCTTGTCGTCCATGTTATAACTTATATTCCTTATCCTTGTCCCACATAGAAAAGTGTAGCTCGGAGTTTTGGCGGGAACGTGAAAATGGCGCATTGGCGGCATTAAATTAATTGACAAAAATAGTATAACTTTGACGGTTTCAGTGTAAAAACGGTGGTTTTTTATCCATTAAGTGCTCGTGAAAATAGAGTAATGCTGTAAAACGTGACTTTTCGTGTTGCCTCCAAAACTCCATAGAAGCCTCTAGTAAAGTCGCAACCACCACTACTATTTACAGGGGCATGACTTGACTTATCGACTCTGACTTATGACAAAATAATCCCTCCAATTACTTGACACTGGCTATAAACCAAAACCGAAGAACTTAGGTTCTTCGAAAAAAAAAAAGTGTAGTTCACACAGCAGGATGATTCTATTAAAACAGGTACCCCATGGTACCTACCTACTCAGATATTTACATTCACACAATGATTTAGGTACATCGATGGAGGAGTATTTATTGGTTGAACGCGGTGGGCGTCGCGTCGCGTCACGTCAAGTATAGCGACGTAGTAGGTAGGTAGGTAGGTAACTAGGTACGAACGATTACTATCGTATGTTACATCTGACTAGTGTTGTACTACCTTACCTACATAACTAGATGTGAGACATGGAGGTGTTTAAGTTTGGAATCACACCTTATTATATTGAAAAAGCCAAAATAAGTTGGTCAATTTATCCAACTTTTAGTAAGTACGTTGATTCCGACGCAAAATTTCGCAAAAAGAGAAGTAATAACGTCGGGAAAATATTAAAGTTCTAAATTACTAAAACTTTTCATTGTACCTAACCTACCTAAGTAAAACACCATTGTTTAAAGTAAGTAACAAAAATAATTTAAAATGGAAATAAGTAGGTACCTACCTACTACTACTTACATCTAAGTTGTATTCCATCTGTATGCAAATGAGAACAATAAACTAAACTATAAAACCATTTCATTTATCTCGACAGATGTCGTTGAAATTTTTTTTTGACCTGTTTCACGACGGCATCTTGATTACAAGCTGTTTATCTTGGTGTCCTTTATGAACAATGTTTTTTTATCTATTGTGTGGGAAGGATCTGGCTAGACTGGACGTTTTTGAAATAAGTACCTACCTAACTGATCATGAAATTGATCATCAAAATGTCATTTAGTGGACGAGCGCTATTACCAGTGATGCACTAGCCTTAGTAGGTACTTACCTATTTAAATGTTCTGAGAAGCTCTGTTTAAAAAATTTATTTACTTCATTAGGTACCTAATTTTTAAAAACTCGACGTCGCGTAATCCATCGGCTGTTTGCAGTGTTGCCCTGTTGCCCTGGCTCACATTAAAAGTACCTACCTAGAGAAGTAAGAAGCTGAATAATATAAATTATGTATTTATCCATGTTTCAATAAGTACTTACCTAATAAATAATATGGGTACCTAACCTACTTAGGTAAATATTTTAATCAATCACAACAAAATATAAACAGGTAATAATTTGTAGGTTGGTATTCATTAATTATAAAAATATATATGTACCTACCTACCTAATCACTGAGTTGGATACTCAGTGTACCTAATACATTATTATTTATCTTCTTTGATAGCTCTGGATTACTTTAACGATGGATCGACAGTTATGTGGAAGTAGAGATACAATCATAAGAGCTTTGGACATAATGATACGCCTTTAGCACGAGTGAAATATTATAAAAATGTGTGATCCTAATTTTAATGAACCTCTCTGAAGAATTCACTTTTATGAGGAAATTTTCGTTCGTTGGCAATACTGTTCTAATATGACCAAACTCAAAACATTCATCAAATCAACGGATCTTAGTTCAGAACGGCAACGTCTCAAATAGACGGCCAAAATAAGGAGAGCTGACAACGTCGCGTCACCGAATAAAATTTTCATTCACCTACCAGTTATTAGAAGAAAGACTACTACAGTCTGAAACAGCGTCATCTAGCATTAATACCAACAATTTGTGATAGATGGCGCTGTTTACAGTGAATAATATAGTTTTTCTATCGATTTGCTACACGTAGCGTCATCTCGTGGCCACGCAAACAACTAGTCATCGGTTCTCAATTTTTAGTATGGGCATAGCAGTCTATTCTTTTTACTAGTCTCTGGTTACACTTAGGAATCTGTTTTATTTATTTTTTAGAGTTCCGTTTCTAGTTTTGTTTCTAAATTTGGAGAAAAACGTAATCCAAATAATCGCTATTGCGGTTTTGGTTCATAAATTAATAAAAAAACATGGAGTTTAGTGGGTTTTTATTAAGTCGACGATTTTATTTATTTAATGCAATATTTTTTCTGAGCATGACATACCAATTTATGTTTATACAATGTACGTACCTAAATGCACAAACTGCTAAGGAGTAAAATAAATATAGTAAAAACAAGTGCCAGCAAAAAAAAATAGGAAATATTAAGATTATTTATCTTATTTTTTTAATTATAGATGTAGTGTTACATCACACACTTTAGTTGTAAGTTAGGATAAGATTTTATAATGTAAAGATAGTACTGTTTTGTAAAATAATTTTTTAAACATTATATGAGTGTTATATCTAAAATAAACTATGTAGTGTAGGTAATATACCAATTATTACATTATTTAATACTTTTGTACAGTAATGGAGTAAACTCGTTATAACTGAACAGCAATGGAAATAAACGTAAAATCCACAACCACATGAATTATAAATTCCAATGTTGCCAGTTGTGTAATATGATTAGTGTTGCCAGATATTCGCTTAGGCAATCATAATGACGTTTGTGGTCTAGGTCTATGTAACAATTGTAGACAAAATTTTCATAACACCTACTGAAGCAAGTCCTTAGGAAGGTACCTAATATATCTACCACATAATTAAAACGGCTTAGTAGGTGTTAAACGAAGCGCAATAAGATAGGCCTCCTATTATAAAAAAAACCATATTACCTACTTTAGGAAATTTGGATAGACGACCATGGCGAAACTCGTTTCCCTTAAAACGTCGCTTGCGAATACGAATTGTCTTTTTCTCCAGAAAAGCTTACGGTATTTTATAATCGGTCGATGAGGTAATTAGTTATGGCTTATAATGACCCTCAAAATCTAGCTAGCATCATAACTATTCTTTAAATCTAGATCGATTACATTACAGTATACATCTTAGATCTATATCTGTGGTTTACCTACATACTTCGCCGTAAACGCGCCACCAACCACACGCAGCGACCGTCAGTTTACAGTCGATGCGTTTGCGGCGACCGTTATCTACACTTTTCTTCTGTGTTCTGTGGTTGCACCAGATAGTGCAAGCTAGAAATGCAGTGTCAGATGTCATCAGTAGATACTTTCACTGGGTTTCCAGCGCAGCTAGGCGTAGGCACCCTACTCGCTGACCGTGACCGCATCGAGCCACGAAGAAAGTTACTAGGCTATGAAATTCAAGGGGCTCTTAGATACCTAGATCTTAGAACGGGATCTGTAAATATTTCTGGGAAGTGTATTTAAGGCTAATCCTCAAATCCAATTCCATACAACATGTTTCGGACAAATACTCAAAAAGTACGCCGTATTATAGTAATTTCTTCACACTATTCGTTTCGTCTATGTTTTCCGATTGTGTCAACATAAAATTAGTAAGGTTTCATACTTAAATTAATATTTTATACGTGTTTTTTATGTTAGTAGGGTTAATTTTAAAACATTTTGTATGGAAATTTGCCTTGAGGATTCCCCTTAAGTACCTATTCAAAATAATTGATTGATTCAGGCGTTACTTTGCGGAAATCCATAAATATCAACAAATTATATAAATATATTGTTTTGTTTAGAAATTAAGCGGATTTATTACTAAATATATTTATATAATTTGTTGCTATTCAAAATATTTGGTAAATTAAGTACCACATAGATTTTTTGAACAGAAAAATCCATTGGTATACGACCGGGTACGAACCCATGGCCTTCGCATCAGAAGTCGAGGTACCTCCCACTCCGCCAACACGGCTTTGTATTATCTTCAGCACCGTTGCTATTGTTGGTAAAGCTTTGTACTTCAAGATCTTCTGAATTCATCTCAATCTCATTGACCTTCAGTGATGAAATATCAAAGTCCTTCGACTAAAAAGTCTTCATGAAACGAATAACAAAGCGATACAGACAGACTATTTCTAAATAATTTTCAATGGTTTCTTTTTTACCATCACTGACACAATATTGCAGTTGCCTTACTGATGAAAATTCACTGTTGTAATTCCTGGTACAAATGGCAACAGTAATAATAAGTATTTAAAATTCAGGCTCAATGAAAGATCGTAAGAAGAAGAAAGTAGTCTCATGCTCCTCAGGTCTGGGTGATTTTACACTGTCAATTCATATCTTCTTTTAGCTGTATTCAGATGCTAAACTGTTTTTGCTGACTGTACTTACTTACCAACTGCTATTCGAGTGGAAAGTTATGATTAGGTACATTGCATTGCATTATTCAATTGAGTTTTGCATCTCAATTGGGGATCGTTAAGTCAAAATGAGGGGGTTCTTACTGGCGTCATTGACGTGGGAGTCCGTCCGTATCCATACCCATGTCATACAAATTAACTCTATAAGTACCTGTAACTAGGATAATCGGAAAACGCACTCTGTAATCGGCAAAATCTGTTTTATAGAGTCAGGGAACTACAACTCTAGATATAAAAAAAACGATTTCTTTCAACATTGGCTCTTTGGTTCAGTGGATTGCAACGAGCGCTCGGAATAAATGGAACAGTTGCAGATTGAACTTAATATTGAAAAAAACCGAGTTACGTGCTGCAAATCCACCGTGAAGCTATCGATGCGTTCTTTTTGTGACACCGCGCCCGTCGCTGCGCCCGCGCAGCCGTTACATCACCCGCCGACTTGACACTCTAATAACCTGTACCTTACCTTTGTCGTAAACATCGGAAGTAATTTATATTTGCTTTTGTACAATTAATATTGTTATTGTGTGTAGTGATATAACGTTAGTTGTGTGAATGAGGGAGGCGAGCCGGCCGGAGCGGTGGGTTGTATCGAGTCGACCGTGGCCGCCGGCCGCTCTCTGAAACAATATAAGCGCGAAGAAGGCGCCGCGCCGCGCAGTGTCCGCTCCCTCTGTCCGCACGACGCTCCGACCATGAGGAGAGAGGTAATTATAAAATAAATATATAATTAAAAAAATGTTTTTGTGTCTGTGAAGTGAAAAGTTTTAATCAGTGATTTGTGCATTTTAGTGTTTAATAAAGCTCATGTTTGTCCCCAGGCATTAACCACAGCTCTGTGCTGGTTCACAATAGGTGGAGCGTTAGCAGTGAATACTTTTAGAGATAATGAGAGTGCAGAAAGTGTGTCGCGGCTTTACCGCAACTTGCCGGGCGCAGGCGTGTACGCCAGTGCAGCCCCCTACGGCGCCTATTCCTTCCAAATACCGCTCGTCGCAGCTCCCAACACGGCGGCTTCCAAAAACGTCCCGGTAAAACAAAATTATGTGCTACATAATATGAACGCTCACTTGAAGGATTCGTACGGGAACAGATTCGTGGAGCCCTCTCACCAGCAGCAGGTGGCGTTCAAGCCGTTCCCGCAAAAGTACGTGCAACTGCAGGAACTGCCGGCGCATTTCGCTCAGCCGCTCGCCGCGCCTTCCTTCTCCTACAAACAGAACGTTCCTCAGATCATCGTCGGTTCTCACTACAGACTGCCCTTGCAAGCTGCGCAAACCCCGGTCACGCAGCAGTTTGGCTTTCCGCAAGGAACTTATGCGGGTAACATCAAGAGTCTCGCTCCGCCCTCGATACTGCACTCGCAATTTTCAGGCCCATTCCAATTGCACGGACAGGCATTTAACTTCGGAAGTCCGCAGCCCCAAGATGATCAGCGACCAGCTCCGCCACCAACCCAACACGTGGTTCCTAATGCGCAGCAGCAGTCGACCAGCAACGCAGCTGTGTATGCAAACACGCATTCGGAGGAACAGTACCACTCGGACGAACAAGAAGCGATACCACCGGCGAAGTTAGAGCGTTTGCCCGAGGCTTCTCGGGATGCACACTCCGAGGAGGAACTCTCCGTGCCATCTAACCAACAAGTGTATCATAATAAAGGGGAGCAAAAACCTTTGCCCGTCCCGATCAGGGAAACTACTATCACCTCAGTCTTGAACGGCAAGAAAACTCGTGTTAACCTGAAAACGAAACCTCTCGTGCCATTATTAGATATCAGCCTTCTAGAACCGTTGACATTTGATAATCCACTCGTGCCGCAAGTTCAGCATTTCTTGCCGAGAATAAACCATGCCACATACCACAAACTGCCCGAGTTCACTCAAAACGCCTCTAAAAAACATCAAAAACCTCATGGAGTGCATACTAAGACGTATGATAGTAGTGTTGATAAAGTGAAACCTAAAAAGTTAGCGCCGAAAAAGAAGCAAAAATATCCGCGCGTGGAAATACAAAACTCTTACTACGATGAGATACCTTCGGCGTCTACCGTGAAGCCGACGATTACGGTCAAAGGAACACCCAACGAGAGTCCCGAATTTTCCTACGAAATAAACTCTCCTAATTATAAGGAGACGTACAAGGAGCAAGCGATAAACTACAACAAAGAAACAAATTCTGAACCCGTGCATATTACATATGGAAGTGAAAAGCACGAAGAACCGGTCCACTATAGTTATGTCCACAGCTCTAAAGAGCCAGTTCATATCAAAGAAGTCCACTACGAAAGCAAAGGAGACAGTCCCAAGCATCTGATACATACTTTCAAGCCTCAACAAAATAATGAAGAAAATAAAGAGGAGTTAAATGATTCCGAGGAACCCTCCGAGGATCTCTCCGAGGATGACAGTCCGCCGAGTCATCGCCAATCTGAGCATCGCGATCAGCACAATCACGAACACAACGACCATCAAAATCATCACCAACATCATGATCATCATCATAATAAACATAATGATCAACCCCATCGCAATCACGATCACCATGATCATCATCATACTAAACATAATGATCAACCCCATCGCAATCACGATCACCATGATCATCATCATACTAAACATAATGATCAACCTCATCGCAATGACGATCACCATGATCATCATCATACTAAACATAATGAACAACCCCATCGCAATCACGATCACCATGAACAGCATCATAATGAGCATAACCAACATCAAAACCACGACAACCAACATCATGAATCGCCTAAGACATCCCATCATCTAAAACCCGAGCACAGAGAGGAAGAATATCATCACAAGCCTAGCTCCACACCCCACCAGGATGTGCAACACGAAATCCACTCGTACAACCCTTCCCCGGTTCAATATTACACCAAAACTGGCTCAGGGTTTCAACCCGTACAGCAATTTGAAGAGGAAATCCGGATCGCTGCTCCTATAAAGGTTAATCCAAATCAGCATATACAAGTCAAGTCCGAACCTCATCAGCAACCGCATTCGTCCCCGGCACCGCAGCACCATACTCCTTCCCAGGGACAATTCCACCAATCTGCGCCTCAACAGAAGCATCCCGCTCCCACAACACACGTTCAAGAAAAAACAAAACAAATACTGATTCAAGAGGAATCCCCAGAGCACATCATGATGAAAATGTTTATCAAAAATGAAGACAGCGAAAAAGATTTTGAAACGGCTTACAAGAACGCCGCATTCGGCTTCCCGGCCTTCGGAAAATCAGTCGACGTCGAAAAAGACATCTACAACCCGGAAAATTATGGGGCGCCGCGTGATGATAGCTACTTTGACACCAAAAATTCTCCCTTCCAACAGTACCACGAGCAAAACGACAACTTCCCGAAGAGTTCGCGTTTAGGCTACAAAGACGATAGAGATAAAACCAAAGAAGACTATTTCTTGGATTACTCCGTCAGCAAACCTGAGAGCTTGACAGACTACCATAATAAAAAGGTAGACTATTATAAAATGTACAAGAAACAGAAACCGGAAAGATATATCGCTCATGACGATGATAGCAACAAGAAACAGAAAACGAGCGAGAAATACACCGCCATTCCCTACAACTTCTATCCTACCATGGATCAGAAATATTTCGCGCAGTACAAAATGAGTCCATTCGTACAAGAGTACGATTATTCGAAAGGAGCTCCCCGTGACAACTCGGCACACGCTTCCAAACCAAACCTCAGATACAACAAAGGTACCACGTTTTTCGTCGAACCTCAATTCCAATACGGATTTGAGCCGATATCGATACCCAGGCTCCTCGACAGCGAGCTGGCCACGATGGCTAGCAACGACAGTCCCGAAAGTGAAAAACCAGGCATGCGGAAAAAGATTTACAAAGAAAATTTCTACATAAAGAAAACAAGCATGTCAGCAGCCGTACCCAATAGTAATAGTTGATACTTAACTAATTTATTGTTTTTAATAGTTTTAGTTTTATATTCGCCACAAATAATTTAATAAAAAATAAATTATGTTTCGTCTCTTACTTGCCAATTATAGCTAAGCATCAATAGATTCCTGTAGTGAGCGAGCGTATTTCAAGAAAGTTTAATTTGCTGTTGTGCCTGTGCAATAACTTTCCCTATCTAAACCAATCGACGAATTACGTGCCTGCTGACTGCCCTATTTCTTGCACCAATTTTATTCACTAGATTTATATTATAAAAAGAACTAAGCTTAACTAGGTAAATAACTTTTTATAGTTCAACGGCGTGAATTAAGCAAAAATTTCCGTTGTTTAATTTTGCATGCAACCGGATGAATGCCCTGTTCTTACGCACAGCGCTAGGAAATGAAATAAAGCAATCGCGAAAATGTAGCAGGGAAACGCTTGTATTTACGTAACTAACTATCCATTGATATACACTAGAGCGCAGCAAACAGAAAGTATTGACAATGTGAAGCTCAAATCCCCATTAATGCCTAGAAAAACTTGGATGAAACTAGATCTTGAACTCTTGAGCAACGCCCAATTATTAACGCAGAGACAAGTTGCAACCAAGTGTGAGGAAACCCCGAAATCAATGAACAAGTTGCAGAGTTTTTTATTTAATTAAATGGCATGAAGGTTTAATTAAAACAAGGTCTTAGTTTTCCGCAGTCCTAACAGGGACTGTCATAATTTTTAATTAAATACTGATTTACAACGTACCTTAACAATAATCATAAACAACTACATCCAACCACACTTACACTACTTATAAGTTTATTAAAAATATTATTATTTTTATTTTGGAGCTACGTGACGTGACTAGTAACATCAATATTTGTTTTGTTTGGATATCAGACATCCACTTTTGTTGCATAGAAATTATGTTTAGTTACCTATAGAGAAACATTATGCTCAATACTTACCTACATAGTCATACCTACTTAAAAATATATATTTCTATACCATCAGCATGTGGCACTGATTTCCTGTAGTACTAACCCATATTAATGGTATCTTATATGCAAGTACCGTTCGCCCTCACTACTCCCTTTTTAAACAAATATCTGTGAGTAAAGTGGTGCAAAACGCCTGCAATAACTAACAATACCAATGACAGTATAACTAAGCTCTGGAATGAAATTGCAGTATCGAAATGTTTAGTTTCAATATCAAAGAATTGAGCGACCAATGCTACCGGTCGAAGTATCTTCACGACCGGCTCGCATCCAGATTCCCTCACGTACTTCGCCCAGGTTCTGTTGGCGTAAGTCAGTTCCCGTGGCTTTATGAACGGTCTCCTTCCTGGCACTGGCTTGTTCAGCGTGGTGCTCATGTTGCGCAGTTGGGTTTCGTTGTAATGACAGTGCAAGTACTTCTTCTTTTTGTTTCCTTTCACGACGATATCTTTCTCGGCGCTCTTGGCCCCGACTAAAACGTCCAGGTCACCCTTTATCATGTTGGCCCAGTCCCACATTTCTGCAATTTTGCAATCGCAAATAAATTGATTTCCGAGCAGGTTGAGTAAGTGCAGCCTAGGGTTGTTGACGAATATCACAGGATCGATCGTAGTCAGATTGTTGTTGCTCAGATTGATTTTTTCTAAGTGTCTTAATTTTTCCAAAAAGGACAAACTACCTTCGCCGGATTTGATTCTGTTTCCTGAGAGATTTAAATCGGTCAGATTTATTGTATTTTTGAAAGCATCGATGTTAAGAGATGTAATGTTGCAGTGGCTCATATCTAGGACGGTCACTTGAGAAAGTTGTTTCGGGAACACGGGGCCCTTTTCCGGAATGACGAGAGGATTTCCACCGAGTTTGATCTCTCTCAAGTCCATGTATGTTAGATTTTTAAAGAAAGCATTTGCGTTCAAAGGTCTCTTCAATCCACAAAACTCCAATTCTAAAGTAGTCAGTTGCGTTAGATTCCCAAATAATCCTGCTTCTAGGGAAAGCAAATCATTGCCTGAAAGTACAAGCTTTTTCATTGAAGTCATCTTTGAGAATGAATCTGGGCCAACGAAGGAAAGATTACTCCATCCCATGTTGAGGTACTCCAAATTTTCAAGTGGCGCCAAAAGCTTCGTGAATACGTTGTTGAGAGGGTTGTGAGAAATATCGAGTTCTTGGAGGTTGTCGAAAACATTGAAATTATCGGGTAGATTTCGCAGTCCACAGTTGCTCAAGAACAACTTTTCAAGTTTCGGTAAAGGAGCAAGGGCTTCTTGTAAATCAGGTGCGAATAGAGGATTACCAGAAAGATATAGACTTTTCAGTCTCGTAGCGTTAGCGAATGCATCACCTGAAATCGGTCCCTGAATCTTACAGTTGGATAAATCTAGTACCTCCAAATTATTGACGCTATTACCCAACATAGCTGCGACATCCAAATCACGCAACTCATTGTCGGCCAAAATAAGCGAAACCAGGTTGGTACAGTTCGAGAAAGTATCTTCAGATAAAAATGTAAGGCCAGATTTCTTCAAGTTCAAATATTCCAATCGTACTAGTTTCCCTATAACTATAGGCCAGTCTGTCTCCGTTAGTATGTTGCCGGCAAGTTCCAAGTTTTTAAGATTAACAGCCGTTGCAAATGCGTTCTCAGATATTGTTTTCAATTTGCAGTCGTTGAGTTTCAAAGTCTCTAGGCTAGTGAGAACATCAAAAACACCTCCCTCTAAGGTTTTGAGAGGATTATTTGAAAGGTCGACATTGTTGAGCGCCGTTATGTTGTCGAAAAACTGCAGGTTGATGGTGGTAAGATTACACCCACTGATGTCCAAGTATTGCAATGTTGTGGATACGAGGAAAGGGCCTTCGACCACAGATAATGGGTTATCTTGAAGTTCTACGTTGAGCAAACCACGCGAGTCCCTGCAGAGAAATAAACATTTATTAAATTTAAAGGTTTGTTTGATGTGGACGTGGATATTGTTGCGTGTTCGTTTCGCTCGAACGAGCAAAACTCAATTTGCATTCGTTGTGTGACCATTATCTAATATTGGCAGTAGTTGGCGACAATTTGTCCAGCTCTGGCCGTGCCATAACAAGATCACGAGCAATTTAATCAATTTTATCATCAGAGCACATTGTACGATCGGGATGAATGTCATGTTTACAAAGCGGAAAATAGACGCTCCTGCGAAAATGC
Organism: Lobophora halterata; assembly: GCA_932526365.1. Taxonomy (NCBI): domain Eukaryota; kingdom Metazoa; phylum Arthropoda; class Insecta; order Lepidoptera; family Geometridae; genus Lobophora; species Lobophora halterata. The sequence continues at coordinate 11,596,667 of OW052002.1, forward strand.
ACCCACTGCGAGGTAAACAATGGTAGGTAGGTCTAGTTGATGGTTGCATGACTCATCTAGGAGTACGTTGCGTCTGTGTATCAAAGCGCATATAAATTATTGCGCCACTCTGCAAATCGCTAACTGCTAACAACTCTAACAACACGTTGTGTGAGAATACTAAGTAGGTATCATGATATTGTACTTACAGAAAAGCTTCGGGATCGACGTGACTGATATTATTCCCCGACAAGTCCACGTCAATGAGATACTCCAATCCTTTGAACGATTCCTTCTCGACTTTCGTAAGGCGATTATCCGCAATTTGAAGTCTTCTCATCTTAATGTCGCTGGGGAACGGCTTCAGATGGGTTATGTTGTTCCCATTCAGATCCAGAATGTAGACGCTCAAGCTGAGTTCATCGTAGGGAACATCAGTGAGGTTACTCTCGGAACAGTCGGTCACCCAGTTGATCCTGAAGTAGTGGCAGTCACACTCGTCGGGACATTCCAACTCGAAGCTATCTCCGTTGAATCCATACGCAAATCCCGTAGCAAGAAGTAAGAAAGCGAGAGCCGTGAAGTGATTCATGATGAAGTTGAAGTTTCAATTAGGTTTCCATATTATTACACCTGAAAAAGATGAAGAATTGAATGAATCCATAAGTTATCGATAAGTGTTGATTATGAACAGTAAATATTCACAGGGGCGTGTGAATTGATGAGCATATTGTTATGATCGTATTAGCATGCATCGTCCCGTATTCGTTCGTTCTTCACATACCTACCACACCTTAGTATAAGTAAGTATATGAAGAACGTAGGTTTGTAGATAGGTACCTAACCTAGATGTACTGCACTTGCTCGATTAAAAATACGAATGTTTTCATGTGCCCTTGAGGACTAGAATCTGGTCTCTTTGTGTTGAGGTTGCGACGCTGAAATTAAAACGATTGTGCAAGGAGCAAGGAGCGCTCGACACAATAATGGTAATGGGCCACATCCTGCGCAAACCGGCGCGACTTGTTGCCCGCCAGAATTTTCCAGAAACAGTGACATAAATCCAATAGCTCACGCCCTAGTTGTTTACTATAAAAAAAAAAAAACGCAAGCTCATCATAAAAGATATCAACAGATGGAAACCCCGCCCCCGAAGACCTTGGCATTTTGGAACTGTTGTGCATATGGCAGAGTGTTATGTTTGCAATTGCAATTTACCTACTCTCCCTAAACCTCTAGTGCAGTTGCAGCGGTTGTTTAAGATATTAAAAACTAAGCTTTAGATATAACTACAATAAAAGTCATTTTCCAAAGGTCACACTAACCTAACATAACATATATTTTGTACGAAACTACAAAAACGTAAGTACGATAAATTGACAATACGGCAACTGAATAAACATACCTGAAGCACAAGCCAACTTGGTTAACTATAGAGATGGAAGTTTTTATTGAGAATGTGCGAAAGTTTAAAAGTAGGAAAAATATTAAATTGCAAGTATATTTTACTGCATTGCATTGAAATAAGTTAAAAGGTCGAGTTCACGATCCTCATTGAATGCAAGTAGCGCGTGACTCAGTAGGTAAGTGGTCAACGAACGCGTCATTGCATTTCATCATGCAGTCTGCTGAAGTTATTGTCTTCCTGCATCCGATGATCATGCTGATGGAGAAAAGTTTAATATTACCGCATGTTGCCTGGTCTAACCAAGGCTGAATTAATTTCATTTTCACATACGATGTTCATCTAATATGTAGTATCGAGTACCAGGTAGTGTTATGAAGGGATGAAGTATACGACATTTTTTTTTTTACAAATTGATTTTATGATATGAATATAATATAATATATATGATGTGAACCGATCTGAAGTAGATACCTACCTACTAAACACTTAGGTAAAGGCCTATCTCAGAGTGATTTATGTTCTACCCACGTGTATGTGAGTATTAAAATATTCTACGGAGATGAAATAAACTAGGTCATCCAGGTCTCTAGATATCTAGGTATGCTAGAGAGAGCAGGCAGTATATCAAACGGAACTGATCGATACCGGTGAGAGGTGGGAGACGCTTAAGGAGAATGAGATATTTTTTTTTTAAATGATGATGTTTATAAATTGATGCGTACCAAATATTTATTTATCTGGAGATACCTATCTTAATTACCTACCTACCCCTAATTTACAGCAAACAAATGTTGTTGATTTTTGCTACCATAGTTTACGTGCCGGCGTACATGCCTGCGTAAAGTAGTGAATCATAAGCGCGCATTTATGTTTTTAATTTAGGTAAAAAGGCAACGCAGATATAATGAGCTGACAACATAATAATATTTTTCTACTCAAAATTGTTCTTTTAGGAATACGTACCAATCGTGTACTTAGCTTTAAGTTTTGCGAAAAGATACAAATAATAAAATACGTATCTAACGTATTTTTGTTTAAATTCGAATATAAATTACGAGCTATAGATACGCGCTAAACTTTGCAGTAAAAATAAATAATAAGAATGATGCGTATGCAATTTAGCCTGCGTGCACACGGAATAATACAACTTAAATAAAAGTGCGAGTTTTCTTATTGGGTAGGTACCATAGCGAAACCAACAGGTAGTTCTACTTTGGTCGTCGGTATTTATATACAGTGTAGTCAGAAAATCAAAAGATCTAAACTAGTTTAAACGTCCCTGTATGAAGTAACTACATAGATTGGGGCTACAAGTTTCCGCATGAGTGACTTACATGAGTGTATCCGAGATGCGTGCTCCTTCCTCCAGCAACAAATGGATACTGAGTGAGTGAATGAAGGGTGAAGTGAGTATGTACTATGTACGATGATTGAATCGATACCGGCAGAATGTTGCTGCGTAGTGCGCAACGCGCATCTGCGTCTTCATGTGTCTTATGATATGCACCTTTTTTATCTGTGCCTATGCCTTCATGGTGCCTACTACCTTCCACCTACTTGCCTATCCAAACTCCAGGCCTGTATGTAGTACCTACCGCTGGAGGCTTTCCCTGTACGATTCCCTCTAGATGGGTACTAACCAAACAACACAATGCCAGATATTCGTCGATATCGTTTCGATTTGAAGGAAATTGTTAGTGAAATAACTATGCCCTTGAGGCAGCCCATCAAAATGTCTCGAAATGGACGAGAGCTAAGCCGCAGCCAATAAACTTTTGTGTAGCACTATTATCGTCATGGACTTAGGCAGATCTAGGAGAGCACCCTAATTCGTCTCGTTTTTTTTTATATAAAATTAAATCTTTTATTGCATGAAGTACTTATGGTATACAGTACTTATTTGATCTAAAAAAAACTTACAAGTAGGTTAGGTAGAGGTATAGAGACTAAAAGAAGGTGGTTGAAGATTCACTAAGTACAATAAAGGAACGTTGTTATGCCATAAGTATCTTGCAGGTAAAAAATATAAGGCGCTTGTAGTTATTTTGTTTGATATATGTGAAAAATTGTTAGAGATAATGGGGCTGTTTATTTTCTTTTTGTAACAGGGTTGCTTACAAGTGTAAGTGTAATGTAGGACATATGAAACTATTAGTAGTAGAAATACCTACAAGTTCCATTTAAACAAACTTTGCCTATAAAAAGGACAGTGAGACACTGGCTTTTCCCTCGAATGCTTTACCCCATGACCCGGAATCCGACGTTGCCTCCAAAATTGAGACTTGGGTGAAGAGCGCAAGCCCGAGCCTTACCTGCACTTCCCAAAATAAAGGTGATTGTGATGACATGACCCAACTTGCATTATTATGTCACTGTCATTGTCAAGTCTACTCAAAAACGGCAAATTGCGAATTTTCGGTGGAAGTTTTGGCGGGAACATGAAAAATGGCGCATTGGCGGCATTAAATTAATTGTCAAAACTTGTATAACTTTGAGTGTTTAAGTGTAAAAACGGTGGTTTTTTATCCATTAAGTGCTCGTGAACGTGTATGTTGGTGAATAGTGTAATGCTGTAAAACGTGACTTTTCGTGTTGCCTCCAAAACTCCATAGAAGCCTTTAGTAAAGTCGCAACCACCACTACTTTACAGGGGCATGACTTGACTTATCGACTCAGACTTATGACAAAATAATATCTCCAATTACTTGACACTGGCTATATACCTTTGATGTGAAGCCAAAACCGAAGAACTTAGGTTCTTCGAAAAAAAAAAAAAACGGTGTTTGTTGCTGTTTTGTTTTTTCTATCTACTAAAGATTAAACGTAGTGGTTATATTCTCTTTGCTAAAGATTTCCTACACAAAACAATGGCACAAAATGAAGCTAGCCAGTCTACGGATGAGGAACCTTTGCGGGATATCTTCGACCAGGCAATGAAGTTGTTCGATGTCATTGAAAATGGCAATGATGCGACGAACAGTGATCCGGTGCAAGTAAGTTGTTTTTTTTCTCAATATGGTCAGTTTTTCACAAGAAACCGGTACTTTTTCTTAAGGAACTGGTCCTGATCTGGTACTTTGTCCTCTGAATTCAGAAGACACTCGTATATACATTGTATTCATACTACTCACACGGAGAAGCAATGAAATAACCTTGTTTAGTCACCTGATCTGACGCCACGCTAATAAGTAAATAATCTACTTTCAAAATCAGTTCCATGATTCCATCTTATGATCCAATAGTAGGTAGCTAACAAGTAGCTAACCTATAATTCCTTTTTTTACTAGGTTTGTCCTTGTCGTATTTACGTTATTTTTTTTCTGTCTGCCTACATTTTGGCTTTACATTTTGCAACAGCCGTGCTGACTAAAACCATCTGTGCTATTTGTAAAAGATGATACCTAGACTTAAGTAACTTCCAACAACCATCCACTGACTTACCCAATATAAATAAAACTATAGGGAATGAATTCCAGATGAGCGTCAAAACAGCTATATCAAAATTTGAGAAGGCTACAAACCTGGTGTCCATGGCGGGCATGTTCAGTGCCAACGAGAGTATCGAGGAGCTCCCGACCGACAGTCTGCAATACTTACTGCTGCCAGCACTGCTCGGCACTCTCAGTCTCAAGCTGTGCAATCAGCCTCGGAAAGATGTGGTGCATGTTGCTGAGATTTACTTTAGGTATCTACTTATGCACTTTTCAAATCATTTTTCTAATACGAAATAGTCAATAATAAATATTTTATTGGGATAGTAGGTTGTAAAGTTTTCATAAATTATGAAATGAGTCCTCAACAAGCATACATTTACAAGGGGCAAATGCGCAAAATAAAGGCTTTTAAAACAACAACACAAGACTTAAAATAAATAAATTTCACTTCAGTATATTTGATTTATTTAATTGATTTTATGACTGTACTATGCAACTTTAATTTTTGTTTATGTATAGGAGTATATTATTTATTATTTATGAGCCCTCACTGTCCCACTGCTGGGCAAAGGCCTCCCCCCATTCTCTCCACTTCCCTCTGTCTTGGGCCAATTCATTCCAGTCTGGACGGAACGCGATGAGCTCATCTCTTATAGGAGTATAATGAATACTTAATTCTACTTCACAGGGATTTTCTCCAGAGGTGCAGAGACTATGGAGTAACTGATATAGATGTGCCGCAGCCTGTCCCCAACAACGCAGTGAGCAGGCCCTCCAGTGAACAAGCCAAAATTGCATCCATGGTAAGGAGGATATTGGTGGTAATTATGCATAGCATTGTTTTTTTCATGTGTTGGTGTGATCTCTGATCATCTGGTAAACACCTTCTCAAATCACATTTTCAGTTAAAATGAGTACTTATACCCGTGCTTGCAAGTGCGTGTTTGCTTGTAGGTATAAGTCAAAACCTCGATTTTTTTTTTATTTATTCATAAAGCATACTTACAGTATGTAGTTCCTTATTATTTGTAATAATTACTATAAGGGCTCTTTCAATTTAGACGTTTCGTGTCGGACCACTGCAGTGCCAAAGCGGTGCGTTTGTCGTGCGGCGTACGGACGGTCATTTATTTTCATACAAAGCGCACGGTGCGGCAATCGTGCGGCGTCGTCGGTACGAACGATTGAACAAAACGTCTAAATTGAAAGAGCCCTAATAGTCAATAATCATTGGAAACAACCCATTAAAACTGTTAGTGAGGTTTACTTTCGAAACTACAAAAGCCCAACGCCCGTATACGCGCGTGTACCGTTTACGCTCGGTTTTTACTAGCGAGTGTCAGTAGCATAAAGCATCTCTCGCGATTACGAGCGTTGTCACGCGTACACGCGCTGCATAAAACAAAACACGAGCGGCCAATCCGCCAATTTGAAACATACAAGAGAATTATCTAATGACAGGTGATGTATGTATGTTGACTCCATTTTTATTTTACAGGTGATGTCGCGAGAAGCAAAGATCAAACGGTACAAAGACATGAAAGAGCTCAAAGACAAGCTGAGCACTCTCTCCAAAGCGATGGCCTCTCCCAACATAGACGATGAGACCAAGCGGGAATACTTCACAACCATGCTGCAGAGCTATGTGAATCAGGCGTTTGATGAACTCGCCAGTTTGGAGCAGGAGAAGCCTATATTGGAGTATATGGCTAAACATGCGGGAGGTAAGAATGGTGTTGATAGTTGTTTTTGAATTTTAATTTTACCTTACAACACAGTCATTCAGGTGACAAAATATCTTTTGTCAAAATACCATCAAAACTTGATCTCTGTGAATGAAGTATCATTAATTTCGGTTTAGTTATAGAAATATCATAGAATAATGCCGGCCAAACCCAGGCCATGAAGGTGCCTTCTAGGCTTTGGTGTTAAAAATATTGTGGCTCGCTACATTTACAGTTGGAGATATGTTATCTCTTGCGACCTGAAAAATTGTTTATTTTTTTTTAAACTAAACTAAAGACAGCGAAAAAATGCGGCTCATTCCGTTTGCCGCGATTGAATGTGCGATAATGCTTGTCTTAAGCTACCCGAAAATTTAAAATTACCGTAAGGCGCCGGGCCACATTTTGCTCATCTGGAAAATCAATTGAACCTATAATATTTGGGCATTCGGGTGTAGCGCGCTTACGTAGAATAATCCAATTCACTCTTGCCTTGAAGACACCCAAATTATAGTGATCTCTACGCACTCCAACAGAACCAAAACCGAAAGAGAAGCCGCGAGCGCCGCCGCTCCGGCCCGTGATCATCACGCGCGACGCCGTGCAGAAGGCCATCTACGGCGCCGGCTACCCCGCCCTGCCCGCCATGACCGTGGAGGAGTTCTACGACCAGCGGGTGCGGGATGGCATGTGAGTTGCCACTGGTTTTAAAATTGATAACAGTGACTGTACCACATCTCTGTCTGTATGTTTTTGTACGAAAAAAATATGTATTTTTGTTTTGCAGATTTCCCGCGGCTTCCAACATACCGCACGCGACTATACAGAGCTCAGAGGCGGATGCTGACGAAGCAGAAAAGATTAGGAAGGTACGCGCTTATTGAGTAACTAGCTGATTGGTGCCCGGCCTTTGTCCTTTTCTAACTCATAATATCCATACAAAATTTAAGCTTAATTGGTTCAATTGATTTAGCTCCTCTAGATCTAGCAACAAACATACATAAATAAAATAATAAATATTTTGGACATTTCACGCAACGCCATCTAGCCCCAAACTAAGCAGAGCTGTACTATAGGAACCAGACGGCTGATAGAATACTTAAATAGTTTTTCTTTATAAATACATACATAGAAAACACCCAGACTCAGGACAAAACCAATGTTCATCACACAAATGTTTGTCCTGAAGCGGGAATCGAACCCGCAACACCGGGCGTGGCAGTCTGGCAGTGCAATACATTTGCCATTCGACCATCCTTGTCGTCAAAAATAAACATACATCCATCCTGACACTTTTCACAAACATTCTAATTTATAATATTTTGTGATGACTTGAATTATTGCTCAGACACTGCTAATTGTACAGGAACAAGAGGTGGAAAATGATGACCCTGAGGAGTTAGCGCGGCAACGCAACATGGACGAGTACAAGGATGAACATCGCCGCGGCTGGGGCAACCGGCACAACAGGAGTTAGGCTACAACAGGAGATAGGCCACAATATAAGATAGGCAACAACAAAAGTTAAGCCAAAAAATTAGCTAGGCAACAACAAGAGCTAGGTAACAACAAGAGATATGCCTCAATAAAAGCTAGGGCACAACAAGTTAGGCCAAAAAATGAGCTAGGCCACAAAAAAAGCTAGGCAACAACAGGAGCTAGGCCACAACATAAGCTAGGCAATAACATGAGCTAGGCCACAACAGGAGCTAGGCCACAAAAAAAGCTAGGCTGACACATGAGTTAGGCAACAACAGGAGCTAGGCCATAACAGGAGTTAGGCCATATACCCACTCTCATACTCGTAATTATCGTCAGGCAAATGGACATTGGGCCTTTATATGTACCTAGTCTGTTTTTTAAATGTAAACAAGTGACGAGACGAGTAATGCTGTAGCGCAACCACAAGAGTTGCGCTGAGCAGTTATCAGCAGTATTTATACCAATAAACTGTTCATTTGTCATTTTATTTATTACGTAAAATAGTAGGTACCTAAGCTACTGTTTACTTACACAGTAAAGTTTTTTTTAAAATGATTATCTATTAAAATATATGAATGTCTTTCATTACTATACATTATTATTTAGTAAGATAAATAATCAAGGTTTTACATAAACATATTACAAACGACTTCAAACAGACTGTTATTGTGGCCGTAGGCACCACTGAAAGTCACAGAGAAGCAAAATGCCTAATTTCGTTTTCAAATCGCGGTTTATAAAAAACAAAATTCTAAGGTAACAAACATTAAAAAAAAAACCATTCTACCGAATTGATTACCTGCTCCTTTTTTGAAGTCTGATGAAAATGCAATAGACTCAAATAAAGGTATTTTTTTCCGTCATATAAAAGCGTTGTTATCTTCTTGACGGGTTGTCGTAAACTTAAAAACCTGAATGGATCTCATATGAGCTGGGTGCAACCTGTATGTCCGGAACCGGTATCGCCCAAGGGCTGATCGATGGGCAGGGGTCAACAATCGACGCACCTGCCGCTTTCACTGTCGAAAACGAAAGTGTGATACCTAGTCAAATGAGATTGATGACGATTTGATCTAAGATCAGTTTTAGACTAGCGTTTTTTTTTGTACGCGTATACGGGCGTTGTACACGCGCTGCAAAAAGTAAAACACGAGCGGCGAATCCGCTCTGTCTATTCCCGATTGTCCCTACCCCCAACGTTCCTACTAGGAACAATCGGCATTTTCTTTCTCGATTGTTCCTAGCCACGATCTTACTTGGTACGATCGGGAAAATCGGTCTGAAACCGCTCTACCTAAGTGTAGCGACACATCTGCGGAACGTACGGCGCCGCTCGTTCGGTCGAATACGCTCGCAGTGTTTTTCAAGTTCCCTACGACGCACTAGCCGAAATTACGTCTCGTTCGGCGTAGTGCCGAACCTCTCGTCGAGCGATTGTTTCAGCCAGTTAATCTTTACCTTTCCCATCTTGAATACTTATTAGGTGAGTAGCTAAGTACCTACTCAATGCCTTCAGAACCTGTTTAGTCCTTGAAGATGTTACCTGACCAGTAGGCAAAGCCCTCCAACTCGACCGTTAGCTCATCAAACGCAGTTAAGAGTTGGGATTAGCATACCGACCGAATCTAGGACATGTTCTCTAGGACTTAGGTTCTGCGACAGCCGATTGATGATTCTCGCACTAAATTATGATAATCGAGGACACGGATGCTCGAGTGACAAGTGTAATGGACAATTTATGCAATGGAGATACCGGTGTCGCGGGTTCGATTCCCGCATCGGAACAACTTTTTGTGTGATGAACATCCGGTGTCGATTGATGGTTCTCGTACATACAATACTAATTATAGACACTGATGGTTGAGCGGCAAGTTGCCTCGCCGGGGTTGCGGATTCGATTTCCTCGACAACATTTTGTGTGATAAACATCGGTGTTTACCCTGAGTCGTAGTGTAATGCTTTCTAGTGCCAGATATTATACCGCCAAGCAGTATTGCGCTGACCGATGTAAGACCCTGAAGCCAAAGCCCTATGCACTGTTCCGGTCAGGACAGGCGCGATCTCTTATCATCAGGAGGAACCGCCTAGCTCGTATAAAATTAACTGTTTTGTTAATAATTAGTTGCTTAGATAAGTCTATGACGCATTGTCCCTTGCAGTTACACCTTGGATAATCGCCCAAAAACTAAACAAATGTTATAATTATAGAAGGTATTATATATGTATATATACCTATACCTACCTACTTAGTGCAGAACAAAACACTAAGATAATGATGTCATTAAGTCAATCGAAATGATTATAAACTGCATTTGTCTACGTAATACGTAATCTGCTAATCGAATGTTAAGCATGAAATTAGTTACCTACCACCACACACTCATCCTTCCGGGTTCGAAGCTCGAAGATGACACAATCAAGCCAAAGCCACTAATCATCTGTCTTTTGAATACCTAACTTAGTAGGAAATAATCTATTACCTACTTTATTAGAAACTATAACTTTTTTTTACGTAACTTTTTCGTAAACAAGTAGCGAGACTAGCTAGGCGCTCTCCTGATTGTAAGATATCAAGCCTGCCCATAACAATAGCAGTAGGTACTGCACAGGGCTTCGATTTCCGTAGGCTGCCGCCCGGCTGAGCAACATTGATAAAGCGCTCGTCCATCTTAAGGGCGCCTAGTAATGTGAATTTCAACCGACTTAAAAAAATAAGGAGGTTATCAATTCAGTTGAATGTTTTTTTTAATGTTTGTTACTCAGACTTTGTTGTGTATACACTTACCTAAACCGGTTAAAAAATATTTATTTCCTAAAAGTATATAGGATTGGTTCCATAGAAATTTCATGAAAAACGGTTCAGTAGTTTGGTTTTTAACTCAAAGTAACTAAAAAAAAATGTCGTCGAGTCTACAAAATTGGGTATTTTGCTCCCTGTGACTTGACAGTGCCTACGGTCTCTAGAACCGTTGTATGTTTTTGTAAATCTTCTAGGTATATCTATAGGTAGGTATATTGATTTATGAAAACCATGACATGGGTATAAATTGTCGTTTTCCCGGCTTCTTCTCTGCATCCTCCAAGCTCGTTCCGACTCTCACTACTCGACACTTCCGCTGTACAAGTTGACCAGCCACAGCCACTTAGCAGTTACTAGGCATATCTAAGCACCCGACAAGCATACAGTGGCGGGCAGAAAATACTACAATTTATTAACGGACCTTAGAAAGACCTCGATCGGTTTTCTTCGGCTCTGTAGTTGTAGAGATGTAGAGCTTTTTCTTGGACGCGTTTATCTCTTTCACAGGTCTCCGTGATAAATTTTTTCGTTGAATTCAAATTCAAATTCAAATATTTATTTGCATTATTACGTTGTACAAAATGGTCTTAAATTATAAAGAGTATCAAACGGAACTGATAGGGCACAACAAAATATGACTTACAAAAGAAAACTTATGCTAAGTTGCTTATTTATTTTTACTTACTTACCTTTTTATACTCTTACTATAAATCTTTATCTTTATCACATATTTCAATAAAATAACCCATCTATAGATTCTAAATATTCTTGTAACTTTTAAAAACACTTGGATATTAGATACTTCTTTAATAATTTAGAGTCATTAATTATTTCTTTTATATATGAAGGTAATTTATTAAATATTTTAACTGCCATATGATGGGCATTTGATCTAACTATTTGTAACTTTGTGTACCTAGAGCTAATTTTCCTTCTGAAGAAACTAACTTTCGTGCCGATAGCCGATTACGATAGGCGGCTGTTTTTTTGCCTCAAGGAACGTGTCTCTTTGTAAACGTGACCCGCTAGTTATTTATTATGGTGTTTAAAATGTACAAAATCGGTACAAAATGAAATCAATTTTCAACCTAGAGGATATACTTGCAGATTGGTCCCATAAAAAATCATCAAAATTGGTAATAATATGTGGTTTAAATGAAATTGCGTTGAAGTCGGTTGTACCTAGTATGGTTTTGTATATCCTTGATCATTTTTTAGCAAAAATAATAAATAATAAGATTTAGTATGATAAAACAAAACATCTAAAAAGCCACGAATGGTTTGTCCTAGATGTAAGGTGGTTTTCCTAATACATACTGGTTTAAAAGTAATATTGTGTTACCATTATTTAGATTTTTTTTAGATTAGATTTTATTTAGATACCATTATTTATAGTGAGTGAAGGTGGCAGTGAAACCTAAACTAAACAAAAAGCTTGCTATTGTTGTAATCGGTAGTGTTTTCTAGGGCCTGATGTGTAAGCCTACATGTGTAGTGTGGTGACACCCATACAGGGAGGCAGGAAACGGTTTCACTTGGCCCATTTGACGCACTGCTTCATCGTATAATTGCGGTGGATGAGCACGCTCGTGCACCGTTTCAATGGTGGCTTAACTTCCACTTGCACTTAGACAACCATCATGGTGTGGTGTAGATAATTATGTTAAATGTAGAGAAGCTTCAGGATTTCTATCACTTTATATCTGTTTATATGTAGGTAGGTTAAGTATCTAAACCTATCGTTATTTCAAACGTTAGTAGAAAAATAAGTAGTAAGTCTTAACTCGAGCTGGACGCATACCTGCCAATATGGACTTTTGACGCCCTTGGCTGCAAGGAGTGGAAAGAAAGGGGGCCTTAAAGTTTACATTTTTCGCTGAAGAAAATAAGCACCCTGCAGTGGGACACAAATGACTAAATAATAATAATAACTGTATCATTCTAATATCCATCTATTTTTAAGGCTACTATCATTTGAAGCAATTTTACATCAGGCTTTGGAACTACTTATAACTTTTTAAATAAAAATTTAAAGGTTGAAAATCTTGGATTCGGTTAGTCTTCATTCATTCCAGTCGGATAACGTATGAAAGGTACCTATTTCATATGAGATTACCTACCTACATCGCATCGGTCGGTAGCAGTTGCCACCAGTTGAGTTATTTAACATCTAGTTGTTTTACATTCAAATAAGATGTGCTATGGATGCTGTGTGTGTGTATACCTCGCTGGTCGTGTTACATTTATCTCGGACATAGTGACATTATTAATCAGCCTTTAGGAAAACACGTATATTCTCTTGATAGTTTATCTTGAGATATCACAAGTGTCATCTATCTGTGTTTTTTCTTAGTTTCATCGGGTTGTTTGGCGAAAAAATAGAATTAAAATTGTGATTTGAAATAGTATGAAGATGCTGCAGTGTGAGACGGATTCATTGAAGGTAAGAATATTGTTTGTTGGGGTTGTACTTGTACCAAGCTGTATCTATATATTGATTGTCACCTCTACGTTTGCGTTTTGTATAGCTGCAAAGAATCCTAAAAGTATTCACCCACCCTCCGAAGAAAATTGGTAGACATTGTCTGCTTCTGAAAAAGTTTAGAGAATTTTCGTCAGCGATCTCTAAAAATGTGACTGTAAGTATAAAATCGTAGAGAATTTGTAAAATAGAAGCAAAATTTTCCCCTTTGTCTATGCATAACTTTTAGGAGTATTCATTTCCAAAGTTACCTAGTTATACATAGATCTTATGTTATCAAAGGATGCAAATTGCGAAGTATTTTAGGAAGATGAGGAAAGTACCTACCTACTTACTCAACTTAAGTTTAGAATAACGTAATAACACATATGAGTAGATCCGTTTTAAATAAAAGGTAATGCGCAATTGAGTACTCAAGTCTCATGATATCAAAATTGATAATAGATCACTTTCAAATTTCTCATTTCCTTCAAAGGAATATGAAACACTGACTAACAATGTTTTCTATGCCTAATATAGCTCAAAATTACGTCACATTATAAATTTTAGAAAGTAGTCGCGTACGTTAAATCATATTTTCGCTATAAAATGTTACCAGTTAGGTTTTATTTCGTAACACTAACTTTGTTTAAAGACGTTTCGCAAATTTTTATCAGATTGACAGGTAAGTTGGCACAATTTTTTATAGCTCCAATAAAGTCTTTATGATGTTGATTTTTGCGTCTTCCTTTGTGAGATAACTGATGCTGGCTTGTCAGGGTTGGATGAAACAATGAAGAAAAACACAATACGTAAAACACAAGAAGAGGCAGGCAGATATGATGTAGGTAGGTAGTAAGGTATTGTTCCGTTGTTTGATGTTATCACGTATTTATTAGACGTATATTATTAATGTTTGTGGATATTTAATTGATAGCTAAGTAAGGCACTAATACCTACAAATTGAACAGTCAAGTTAGTAAAAAAATTAAAAAAAATAATCTACAGTATACTTGTAGCATATAAGGAATTTGAAAATTACAAGGGCGGTTGGGATAGAGGGTAAAGTTTGGTGTAACGTAAAATTCCTTCATAACACATTTGCTCGTAAAGGGTCTATTATTTCACCAATTTCAATATCGTATTGTACCTCATTACGCACTAGTGCGGTAATGTAATGTAAAACGCACTAGTGCGGTAATGTAATTAAAAGAGGAAGGTTTATCAAGGTTCTCCATTTAAAAAAACGAACGGTACTTTTTTAAATCTTAGCAAAGAGCTTTCATGTCAGAAAAGTGGTCAACATTTTATGAATAAAATTAATTTTGGGAGATAAAATATAATAAATAACATTTAATTCTTTAATTTAAATTATATTGACCATAAATTACAACCATTTAAATGTAACAAAATACAAAAATATTAACTTACTTTAACAGTAATACTGGCTGTTTTTGTGCCTTTGCCTTAAAAAAAAGCGCATCGCTAATTTGAGAACAAGTAAAAATTATTCCGCGCGCTGTTTCTTTTCGCTGTATTGTTTTTATTTGAAAATGTCGTCAAGTCCGAGTTTTGTTTATTTCTTCGTAAATGTGTTATAAAACGTCGTATGACATACGTGCGCTTTGATAATTACAGCCTCTGCTTTCTTGTAGCCCTCACCTACGGCTCGGGCTAGCAATATCGCCTCGGCTGTAATTATCAACTTACCGCACTTATATCATAATGTACTATTACAGTGTTAGTGGCCTCTAAAGTTAAGTGTTCTTATTAAAGTTATCTGGGCTGCAGTATTGTTATGCTAAGTATTATAATCATATAATAAAATGTATATTATAGCTGTGTTTTGTCCCTAGTAAAGAACATTAATAATAAAGAAAGGAGAAAATATAAATTAAACATTAAAGATAAAATATAGGTACGCTAACGTAATCTAAGCCATATAATATTATCTCAAAATGTCAAAACTTTTGAGCATTTTGGGCAGTAGCAATAGCAGTAGGTATCTTTCATGACCTGTGATGATGTGATAATGTATTTATTTCACAGTGAAATAGCTTAGTTTCCTTTGACACAGTATTCAGGATTGGTAGACTTCGATTTGCAAATCTGCACACGTCTCCGACACGACCCTATGAATAGAGACCATTATGTATTCACAATACACAAAACACCATTAAAGTACGCGTGAAGAACAAACTTGTGTAGCTTGTAGGTACCACGAACTAGCAACTAGTTAGATAATATACCTCCCACTAAAGGGAGACAATCAATCACAAATCCTTTACATTTCTGTCTTCCACAGAATAACAATTTAACCACAGTAAATACGCAAATCAGTATACCTTGTTCGCTTATTTATAAGTAGGTGGGGCCCGTACGCGTTTTGTTGCAGGAGTTTCAGGCCACCTGAATGTTTTACCAAGGACAACATTTTCAAAAAAGAAATGGGTTTTAAATTAAGTTTATTTCGACGTACCCGATGCACTGTTTTCTATTTAGTAGTTTCCATTTCAAGCAGCCATCAATCAAGCAAGCAAGCAAGAAATCAAACAGTTTTTGTAGGACTCTTGCAAATAAGTCGTAAGTACGTACCACGTCAAGCTAGGGTGTTATAAATATTTTGATTGAATGTGCATCGTATACAACTTACGATGCACATTCAATAAAAATATGATAATGCATCGGCTTTCCAAAAAACCTTACCTTCGAAGACAGCTACCTAAGTTTGAGTTGGTAAGGTTACTTATCTGAGAGGCTCAGTTACTGTGCTAGGTAGCTGGGCTGCTAGCTAGGTAGAGCAACTAGTGCTACTGAGAATGACGTATTAGCAACGCTTAGCGCTCACACGTGAGTATGCGAGCTGCCCTGCTGCATTCTAGCTAGGTAGAGCAACTAGTGCTACTGAGAATGACGTATTAGCAACGCTTAGCGCTCACACGTGAGTATGCGAGCTGCCCTGCTGCATTCTAGCTAGGTAGAGCAACTAGTGCTACTGAGAATGACGTATTAGCAACGCTTAGCGCTCACACGTGAGTATGCGAGCTGCCCTGCTGCATTCTAGCTAGGTAGAGCAACTAGTGCTACTGAGAATGACGTATTAGCAACGCTTAGCGCTCACACGTGAGTATGCGAGCTGCCCTGCTGCATTCTAGCTAGGTAGAGCAACTAGTGCTACTGAGAATGACGTATTAGCAACGCTTAGCGCTCACACGTGAGTATGCGAGCTGCCCTGCTGCATTCTAGCTAGGTAGAGCAACTAGTGCTACTGAGAATGACGTATTAGCAACGCTTAGCGCTCACACGTGAGTATGCGAGCTGCCCTGCTGCATTCTAGCTAGGTAGAGCAACTAGTGCTACTGAGAATGACGTATTAGCAACGCTTAGCGCTCACACGTGAGTATGCGAGCTGCCCTGCTGCATTCTAGCTAGGTAGAGCAACTAGTGCTACTGAGAATGACGTATTAGCAACGCTTAGCGCTCACACGTGAGTATGCGAGCTGCCCTGCTGCATTCTAGCTAGGTAGAGCAACTAGTGCTACTGAGAATGACGTATTAGCAACGCTTAGCGCTCACACGTGAGTATGCGAGCTGCCCTGCTGCATTCTAGCTAGGTAGAGCAACTAGTGCTACTGAGAATGACGTATTAGCAACGCTTAGCGCTCACACGTGAGTATGCGAGCTGCCCTGCTGCATTCTAGCTAGGTAGAGCAACTAGTGCTACTGAGAATGACGTATTAGCAACGCTTAGCGCTCACACGTGAGTATGCGAGCTGCCCTGCTGCATTCTAGCTAGGTAGAGCAACTAGTGCTACTGAGAATGACGTATTAGCAACGCTTAGCGCTCACACGTGAGTATGCGAGCTGCCCTGCTGCATTCTAGCTAGGTAGAGCAACTAGTGCTACTGAGAATGACGTATTAGCAACGCTTAGCGCTCACACGTGAGTATGCGAGCTGCCCTGCTGCATTCTAGCTAGGTAGAGCAACTAGTGCTACTGAGAATGACGTATTAGCAACGCTTAGCGCTCACACGTGAGTATGCGAGCTGCCCTGCTGCATTCTAGCTAGGTAGAGCAACTAGTGCTACTGAGAATGACGTATTAGCAACGCTTAGCGCTCACACGTGAGTATGCGAGCTGCCCTGCTGCATTCTAGCTAGGTAGAGCAACTAGTGCTACTGAGAATGACGTATTAGCAACGCTTAGCGCTCACACGTGAGTATGCGAGCTGCCCTGCTGCATTCTAGCTAGGTAGAGCAACTAGTGCTACTGAGAATGACGTATTAGCAACGCTTAGCGCTCACACGTGAGTATGCGAGCTGCCCTGCTGCATTCTAGCTAGGTAGAGCAACTAGTGCTACTGAGAATGACGTATTAGCAACGCTTAGCGCTCACACGTGAGTATGCGAGCTGCCCTGCTGCATTCTAGCTAGGTAGAGCAACTAGTGCTACTGAGAATGACGTATTAGCAACGCTTAGCGCTCACACGTGAGTATGCGAGCTGCCCTGCTGCATTCTAGCAAGGATCTACAACCACAGATAGCAAATAAGTTCCCCTGAAATTATTTTACGAAGGTAAGAAAAAGAGGTGAGGTGTTAAATCGCGCTGGTATCTTCATTTAATACATTTATCATAAGCCATAATGTTGCATAATTGCTAATAGCGGTTGAACACTTTGAGACATTTTGGTAGTCACTTTCGAAAGCCCAGTAATTTATTTCACTAACTACATTGTCTTCAAACCGGTACGTTATCAAATAACTTTATTCTAATCACTTTGAATCGCGTCATTTATTTAAATCATATTATAATTTTAATATACATATTTATTAATCACTTGCATAGTAAAATACAAATTATTTTTTTAATTCTTCGTATGAAATAATCTTCAATCAAGTAGATTGTACCTAGATCATACCTGGTTTATTGTGATCCTAATTGTCATATCACCAAAAAAATATTTAATTTGGGTTATCCGGAATTTATAATATTTTATATTAGCGTTATGAATAAAAGAACACAGATATGCTTAGAAATTAATTGGTTTGAGTAGAAGTTCTATTAGGACCCCTACAATCTCAGCTCTACCTGCTCAGTGATTTTAGCAGTTGATCTGTGATCTGTACTTCACGACCTTGTATCTTGATTAGGGCTTTCAGTCTCGATGACTTTCTGAGTCCCGGGAAAAAAAATCGAGACTCGATGCGGTCTCGAAATTCCCGGGATAAACGAGACTTTCGAGACTAATTTAATAGTACATAAAGGCACACTCATAGGAATGGCAATTAGGCATTTTATGGCGTATTAGCGTATACATCACAGTTTAACTTTACAATCCAGTATTTGGTGATGTTCGGTGATGTCCGATGTTCCTGATTTATCAAAATTTGCGTTTTTCTTCGAAATGGTTCCTCATTCCACACATACACACACAAACCAACGAAGGTACAGGGGCCAGAGTATTTTCATTTGATTACAACATAAACATATGAATGACTCTCGGTATGCACAGCTCCATATTCCAATGCGAATGTGTAGCGATCACCAAGGCAGCAAACACCATACTTTGGAGGAAAATCGAAAATCAAAATATACGAATTCTAACCGATAGTATGGCTATACTAAAAGCACTAGATAGCAATACTTGCGACTCAATGCTCGTTAACGAATGCCACCGAGCACTGGAGAGAATAACCCAAGCCAACCGTATTCGGTTATTACACTCCAGTGGATTAAGGGGCACAGTAACTCATTAGGGAACGACGCTGCAGACGAGTTGGCTAGAAAAGGATCTGAGACTGGAAGGGAAGGGCCATCTTCCTTCCTACCACAACCCTTTTCTCAATTGCGAGCGTGGATACGCAAACGTACAAAGACACAGCACAGTGAGCGCTGGCTGCAAACCAAGAAGTGCAAACAATCAAGAATGGCCTTTCCGCAACTTGCACCACGTCTAACTAGACGTTTACTTAGTTTGAAACGACCAGATTTAAGAATCATTGTGGGTACTATCACAGGACATTGCCTGCTTAACAAACATCTGCACAACATTGGAAACACAGACAGCCCACTCTGTAGAGGCTGCTTGACCGAGGAGGAAACGCCCGCCCACGTAATCCTGGAATGCGTGGGAGTGGCAAAGCAACGAGAGGAAATCCTCAAAAACCCGAGGTCACTCCGCGAAGCCTGCGAAGAACCCAGGAAACTTCTGTGCTTCTGGGCGGAGTTAGACTGGCTAAACTATTAGTCAGGAAATCCGACGCACAAAGGACCAACAGGAGTCCAAGTGCGGAAAAGGGAGTCCATTTACATTTACATTCATTCCACAAATATTTTTTTTTTTTAATTTGCCCTTATATGGTAAGCTTAAGTCATAAGACTATACCACTATACCACTATGTCTTATCCTTGTTTTAGATTATACTAAGGGCTACTCTACACTGAATATTGTTATGATTTTTATAAGTATCGAAAGTCTCGTTATTCCCGGTACCGAAACCATCCAGTCTCGAGTCTCGAAAATAACGAAAAATCGCCGAGACTCTCGAAATTTTCAAGACCGAGACTCCCGGGATGAAAGCCTTAATCTTGATGTATGTTTATTCATTGCGAACGTGCTCAACTTATTTACATACATACAAAACAATACGCCAACTGCGTACTAAGAGGCGACTAAGATAAGCAGATATTAATGGGTAGGTAGAGCGAAATCTTGCCTACCTACCTACCTTAGTGGGTATTAGGCTTAGTAGGTGTGTAGGTTTTTTACTTTTGATCCAAAAGTTTCTTTATTCTGAGATGATGTCATATCGCGTGTCGCGTTGAGTGTTTTAATTGGTCTTATAAATTGGTTTGGTCATTGAATCTTGGACAATGATTCTGTTTTGTAATACATACTTGAAACACTATGTAATTAGGCTGCTCATTATAGCTTGATCGATTTTGACAAAGTATTAGTTACTTCTTTATCATGGTAGTGTGGTAGAATAAAACTGTGTATAAAAATACATAAGGTAATGTAGTTTTGCAATAAATACCTAATTAAATAAACGCGTTATTCGTAACATAATATTTACCTCTAAGTATTTAAACATTTCCCGCCGCCGTCACACGGTGGAGTATGTGAAACCAAATATTATAATTTAAGAACTGTATACCATACTTCATGCAATAAACGATTTCATTTCATTTCATTTGGTGTGTTTGAACTATTTTTTAACTGCTAATTTGGGAAGATTTTAATGTTTGTTATGGTTTTAAGCAATAAAATCTGTGCTGCTCTGATTGTAGAGATAAGTCGTATATTTTCCGAGAGCAACGTATATTTGTAAGTTGTTATGTGCATAGGTATTAATGGTTATTTAGACTTTATTGGTTCTTATACTTTTTTTTTATTAGACTCGTTGTGAAGCATAATTTGCAATAGATTGATTTAGTAATGAGATTTCGTCACATCTGTACCTTCGTAAAGCTATTCGTTATTTTATCACCAATATAACGTGTAAGCATAACTGTGTTCTGCACAAGCGGATTATTAGCAGTACTGCTTCAGAACTTGCAAATCTTTGTCTGCATAGCACTGCTTTGGTCAATGGTCATATGCTGGCATGATGATCATAGAACCTGACTTGTTTTCCTTTTCCTTCTCGAAGAACGTTTTTCTCGTCTATCAAGATTTCGACAAAGCATAACGGCTCAATCTCGTTGAATACCCACAAATAAACAAGAGTTCAGCGCGCCTCAAAAAGTTTTCACTTTCAAAAAATGCATAAACACCCTCGATCACATAACGACAATTTGCATTATCGTGATATCGATTCATAAATAAATAGATATTATTCGATATTATCGAATAATTAATCGATTCGATATTATTCAGAAGAAAGTAAATGACAACACTGGTTTGATGAATCATGAGACAAACTAGGATAATATTATCTTATTAAATAAACTTTTCTTAGGTTCACCTGGGTACTAAAATATTACACAATAATTAATATCCAAAATTAATCGATTTATTGAACAAATTGGATTTCTCTGAACATCGTGTTCACTGAGGCCAGGAATGAACAATATCCTTTCAGACCATTCAAAAAATTGAACAAAAAAGCAATGTTCCAAAGCGCATAGGAAACTATTGAATATTAATTTTGGAAATTTTCAGAACATTTAATACATTATTCATGGGTTTTATTTTATTGAGGTCATTATCAAGTTGTGTCATCTGTATTTGATTATTTATTATTAAATTGATTATTATGTAATATCAGGTCAAAAGGATGCGAATAAATTAAGAATTCAGTTTATTATGAAATTTATTTCCGCATCATTTCTTAGATCATTTTTGGGTGACCTGGTGGAAATTAATCTTTCTAATTATTAATGTTTTTATATTAGAATATTTTTGTTATTTATCATATTACGAAATTCAATGAATTAGTATGTATTGTATTTTATGTTATGTTACTAAGTTTATTACCTATGTTCTTATATAAAATGACACGCTTTGAACGTCTTTTGTGAAGTATTGGGATAACCAGCTTGAAGTTTTTAAAAACTCAAAACCCGAAAACGAATCTACAGAAATCTCATTTACCGATAGATATACATAAAGTTATGATGGATTCTTCTAGTTTAAGTCAGGTTGTCATTCGACATATGCCTCCTCCAGATTAGGCCAGGTCCTTCGGGCCAAACAGGTTCTGCGCCAACCCTTGGGCAGATCATCCTAAGTAGTACGTACTACATATTTAATTATTTTTGCTGATAGTATTCAAGATACATCTCACGTGACGTATACGTAAGCGATAACGATCGAGTGATGTAACCGAGGCGTAGTGCAGGGCGTTTGGAGGTGAAGTCGACGCACGCGCCCAGACCCAGCCTAGTCTCCGTAGCGACTATAACTTCTGAATGGTGAGTTGGAGAAAGTGGTGCCTCATCGATTATGGATCATGGAAAAACAGATAACCTTATGTGAGCATGGAAATGGCACCAAAATGAGAGCATACATTATACCTTTACCTAAACCTTTAGTGGTTCAATATGTTAATGATGGTTACGTAAATCATTGCGCAATAAGAAAAAAATAGGACCACTAAGCATTAAAACAAATATTGGATTTGGATTTTGGATATTTCAAACAACGCTATCTAGCCCCAAACTAAGCAGAACTTTATTATAGGAACCAGATAACTGATAGAATACTCATATACTTTTTTTTTTAATATGTCCATACTTAGAATAAATAGAAAACACCTAGATTCAGGACAAACATCGATGTTCATCACAAAAATATTTGTCCTGAAGCGGGAATCGAACTCGCGACAACGGCGTAGCAGTCCAAAACACTTGCCACTCAACCAATCGTGTCTTTGTCATTGCTAGAGTAGGTCTTTATTTTCATCACAATACCTATTATTATCAAGGCGAAAGTTTAAAGGGATGTTTTTTGTTCAATGACGCCCATAATAAATTTATTTATATTATTAATTTTATTTGAATTAAAAAGGCACTACTAAGCTACTTTTTAATTCGTTAACATGCAGACAGAGCAGCTATTCAAAGAGTGCTTTTTTTTTCTTTCTGTGGACACTTTTGGTCCAATCGCCGGGAGTCTAAAACGGGGTCCTCATCAAGACAAAGTGTTGTAAGAATTCTCCCAAAATATTTACTATACATAACCAACTTCTTTCTATATTATTCAGCAGCATTTTTGGTAAATGGCTCAATATATTAAAATGTCGTAATTGAATAAGAGCGCGTTGAAGTCTTTTGTATGGGATTTTCGGAACACGTATTCGCATAATGACATAACTAACCACTGGTTAGTAACCAGTGACCACACATCGTCTCTGGCGCGCCATTGCAAAACTTCCCGGTTCGTGTATTGAATCTTCAAAATAATATTCTGAGTTGCTGATTAATTTACCTATAAGTACTATTTGTCGGTAATTTTTAAATTTGTTGAGGTTTCTGTGTTCAAAATCATATTTATGGATAAGGTACCTATTATCAGTACATTCAAATTTCTGGGCTTTCGAGACGGTCAGTCTCAATCAAAATGTTTCAAGATTGACTAAGCGCTATAGCAGTTTTGCACCGGCCTATGGGCATCAAAGCCCTGTGTATCACTGTTATGGTTGTGGGCAGGCATGATCTCTAACCATTAGGAGAGCGCCTTAGCTAGGTCTCGCCACTTGTTTACTTTAAAAACAAATTAGTGGTTATAAGGCTAAAAGTTACAACCATTTCTATAAAAAAAAAACACGACTAACCATACATATTAACAGCATCATAAATTCTGATCCACTTTTCTATATCTACAAATCAAAATCAAACAAAGTAGCGTAGTAAATGACTACATTTTGGTATCAACACGGCGTTTTAAATTTTTCTGGTACTGTTACATATTGAATGCGTGCTTGTATATTGAATGATGCATCTGAAATAGTATGTATGGTGACAGTTGAATACCAACGCCCGCCTCGCCCGCCGCGCTGGTTGCATGCCAAATGCTGGTACACAATAAGGAAGTTAATTTCAAAGTTTAGTGCCCATTGTCTTTGTCAAAACTGGTGCGTTTGTGCAACCTTTAGATAAGGTTTTTTTAACAGTTTCATCAGCACGCATCTTATTTTGTGAACTTTGCATAACCAAGACGGTTTCCTCTTAGCACAGATCGCATCATCTTTCACACTTATCAAGCTAATTTAATTTTTTTTTAATTTATATGCGAAAGTTTATGGCGGCTAACTTTAACTTATAACGCAAAACCACTTAACCGTTATAAGTTATTATATATTATACACCACTTTTGCCCAACTATTAGGCAGAATTTAAATAAATATAATAAAAAATATCAAATAAATATATACAAATAATATACCTAGGTACTATTTATTTTTATTTATATCTTTTCGGAAAACTTACAGCTCGATACACGATTGATCACTAATGTAAATAAGGATTGTTTGGCCCATTTAAAGTTTTCACAAATAGGTAGGTACCTATATAAAATTTTGAAAAAGTAGTAACAAGCACTTATATTTTAGAATTTAGGATTCATAAACAATCTTTTAAATTATGATTACATAAAATCCATATTTTATGTAATGTAAATTCTTAAAATAAACATATATATATTATGTAAGGCTATTTATATTTTATAGGCTATATCACGGGAACAAAATGCAGACAGCATCCAGTAGCTGATCAATGATCTCACGGTTCAGCATATAAAGTGATATCACAGAGCTTAGCCTTAGTTCAGCTCCATTTGGATCCAACCTTCGATGACGGCTGTTCAGCGCTAATGCGCGGAACTAACGCCACCATTAACAATGATCGCTGGGGCTCAGAGAGCATGACATTGTTGTATTTTGTACCTAGGATCTAGAAATAGCAAGACTGATTTGAAGTGGCAAAGATTCAGGGCGACAGAAGTAAGGAAGACATGGCGCGTATAGCCAGGAGTACAAGTAAGGGATTGACTCTACCGGACGGCTTTTCGATTGCCATCCACAAATACTTGTTCAGTTTCTAGAAGGCAGTTTGTCTTTCTGTAGGTTCTTCGATACTTTCTGACTTATGATCTGTGGGAATCAAGAACTCTTTTTTGGTAGAGTCTTGAACAACAAATAATTGGTTTGCCTCTACCAAAGAGTAACTATTTTATTTCTATTCTCTTTTGATTTAAATTCGGCCGTGCTAACATCGTAGACTTCATGGATAATATTTGAATCATTTTATTGTTCAAGCTGAAATTGGAGAACATAAAACTAATATTTCCTAGTAAAATAAATTCTTACATAATCTTAGTGTCTAGTCCCATAATCTATAATATAACTACTAGAAGTCACCCACAGACCTGGACAAAGGTATGTACAATGTACCGTTTACAATAAGACTTAAAACTTTTCGCTTTTATTTCGTTTCAAAATGGACAGTCTCGTATTCGTTTGTGTACACATTACATATTTTACATACCATAATTTCCCACTCAACTACCGTTAAATATGATTGAATTACCGGACCCTACAGCAATTTACGAATTGGTATGTATATGCAAGCACCGTTACACTCCAAATGCAGACTAAGTGCGTGAACGAATTCACAATACATAACTGCATATTGATAATTAGCTTTTGCCCGCAACTTGACCCGCGTGGTGACAGTAAAAAAAGTAGTCTTTATTACTTTCCAGGTTCACAAAATTCCGAAAAAAACCACCAGGAATTTTAACAACCGCAATTGGTTCAATAGTTACAGCGATAAAAAAGTAAAGCGCCGAAAGGAATGGAAGAATAGGAGGGATGCCTTTGCCCTACGGTTTTCTTCTTCTTATCGTCTCCCTAGTTTCATCGAACCAGTGTGGTGAAAGGATTTCAAGTGCGCCTCGAAGAGGCTCCCTTCGTGCACTCGACACATGTTTTCGTTCTACGACATGCCGGTTTCCTCACGATGTTTTCCTACGGTGGGACGATAATAGCTACAAAATAAATATATTTTAGTGCGAAAAGATGGGTAGTGAAAATAAGTAGGTAGGTATAGTTAATAAATCATGAGTTTGGTTTGCTCTGCTCTGGTAAGAATCACATACATATTTGCATGTGCGTATCTCGAAGAGTATGAATTGCAAAGATAACGTCAAGATTGCATGAGATATCTAGAATAGCTGTTTATTACACTTTAGGTAAAAAATGGCTATATTTACGAGGGAAAAATATTAATTATTTCCTCCTTTTTTGTTGGAGAAAAGCTTCCACATTATTGGTTTGTTATTGTTCATTTTATCTTCGTCGTAAATAAAACAAATAGGTTGTAGGTGAACGTTTTGTTATCACTCCTATTAAAATAAATTAACCATAGATATATACGATTTTGAACCGAGAATGTGAGGTTAAAACATAACTTATGTTATAAAATGTGGTTTGTCCATGCGCATGCTCTAAGGTTGTGTCAGTGGGTCTGGGTCTGCATAGATTTTATAGTTTTATGATGTACTTAAATAGGTATGTACCTAGATCTCCATGCCAGATGAATGCCTGCACCAAACTGTCAAAGTTCCTAAGTAATTACTTTACTCGCTAGGAATGGCCTAACAGTAACAGGACTATTAAGATCTTATAAGCGAGTAGACCAATTGCTTAGACAATTTTACGGCTGGTGCTAGTGGAAATTAGTATTATTTAGCTCGGAAACTTAAAAAAATCTACACTCATAAAATCATAGAGCGAGTTAGAAAAACGTGCACAACACAAAATTAAAAATTACCTATTAATAGACTGACAAATCACGTTTAATACGTTACACAATCACAATCCTTGTGCATCGGTATTCAAGTGACGATTTAAGTATTTCGTAATGAAATTACGTGATTTATTTTCTACATAACACCTTTGATATGTTAAATTATGGAATCAGAATATGAGAGGTGATCTAATACAATAAATGGCGGTGATGTCGGTCGATTTTTATAAATTTTAGTGGCTTTTCCGATATTGTGCAATAAAAATAAACGACTTACGATGGCACGCTGCCATCGGGTATCGAGTTGGAGCAGTTGAGCTACCTATAGATCGTTTGCAACGGTCTATGGGTGGCCCAATTGTTTACTTTTGTAAATTTTGTAATATAGATTGTAGTAGTTAGCTTATGCTGTAATAAAAAACCCTCTTAACTAAAGACTATGTATAATTTATTATAGGTACATAGCTATTATTATTATTAAAACTCGATGTAAAGACGTGTATGTGTGATGAAAATCGGTGTTTGTCCTGAGTCTGGGTGTTTTCTATGTCTTATTCCATGTATGTATTTACAAAAAAATAATTATTATTATTCTACCAGTCATCTGGTTCCCACAGTACAAGTTCTGCTTAGATTCTAGACGGCGTTGTGTGAAATGTCCAAAATATTTATTTATTTATTTGTTACTTAAGTTTTTGTACTCTACCATATCATTAAAAAAATATAGAAGATCTTGTAAAATTCAATTGTGTACTTACTAACATTTAATGATTCTTGTAAATCGTGTAAATATTTTATGGTCTTCGGATGTCATAGAGATGTATGTAGATATATTTCCAACCGGCTATACGCGCATATAGGATTAAATATCGTAAGTAGTTTTTTATATTATCAGGCTATTGTTTTCCTGCATGGCTATTAAAAATGTAGGTAACTAAGTAAAAAAAATCATCGGCACGGAGTCATGGGTAAGCAGGCAGAATTTTATTTTATTAGCGGTTAACCAATTTATCTGCAATCTGATCTGAATTTTCTATTAGTTACATAATAATAATATAAGCTCTTTGAGAAAAGTATTAATTATCATCATCATCTTCATTAATATATAGCAATCCTCTTCTGGATTGTAGTTTTCTCCCAAGGCGCGCCACCGATCTTCGGCTCAGTTAGACGTATTGCATAGGGTAGGAATAATCCGTAAGTCTTCCTCTCTTTTTAATGCAGACTCTACCGTCTTTTCCACCTGACACTCTACGAGCGCTTCACCAGACGCGGGGCGGCGCCTGCGCACTTTCACGACACTTTCTATAGTTTAGCATTCGGCGCGCAGCTCGGAGGCACGGCTCGTGTCGGTGATTATCAGGTGCTGATGCTGATGAGACGGCGACCTGGAAACAGCATTGTTGTGCAGAAATCTTTAGTTTCAGGATATAGGATGCGTCTGTGGGGGTTTAGGGCATATGCAATCAAAGCGGTACACCCTACTTTTATAGGTATCCTACTAATATTAAGTATAAACGCGAGTAAGTATGGATGGATGTATGTTACCCTTTCGCGTAAAAACTACTGAATGGATTTTAATGAAACTTTACAATAATGTAGCGTTGTACTGTTTTGGCATTTGAATAATGCACTGCAACGTAACTAATTATAATTAGCATGGAACGTTTGTTTGTAATGTAATTTACCTTCTATGTCATAATATTTCCGCCGTTATTAAAAATTCTTATCTTATTAATACCTCGGAATAACACATAAGCTACAATTTATAAAGATATTCTGTGAATTGTCCGCTAATCGAAATACTAATCCTACGCAGACGAAGTCACGGACACCAGCTAGTGTAAAATAAACGACTTATGGATCAAGTCGTTTATAAACATAAAGTTTAAGCATAAATTGATTGATGAAAAAAAATGTAGGGCATATGACATCCACCATTGGGTCTGCGTGATGGATTTCAGACCTATTTCCTAGCTGAGAGCTGGCCAGGTTTTTTATAGGCTGAATATGAAATGAGCTGATTGAGTATGAGAAGATGGTATACTAAGCGCCAAACAACTTGTCCTCTGGCGAACGACGTGACAGAGATGCATAAGCATAGCATAATCAGCCTATAATGTTCCCACTGCTGGGACTCAGGCCTACTCTCGGCAGGAGAGCGAATGGGTCTTAATCCACCACGCGGACCCAATGCGGATTGGTGGATGTCACATGCCATAGAACATTTTTTCTGCTCTTTGACATGCCGGTTTCCTCACGATGTTTTCCTTCACCGTTGCGAGAACGTGGGATGCATACATAGATTTTTTCGACCGAAAAAACCCATTTACGCATGACTGGCACCGGGATTCAAACCCGCGACCATCAGATCGCAAGGCAAGGGCCTCATCCACTCGGCCTCCACGTCCTCCACGTGACAAAGATGCGCAGAACGCAATTATTAGTTTAAATTAGTTCGGCGCATCTTGGTCACGTGATTCGCCAGAGGACAACTTGTTTGACGCTTACTATACCTTCTTTTGTTTCATGGCGAGAGATATTACTGAGGTAGGTACCAGTAGACTCAATGACACTATAAGTAAATACGAATAAACTCGAGGTCACCACCTGACTTTCCCAGTTCAAGAGTTTCCTCTTACAATTAAGAAATTTCACAAGGAGGACTAGCTGGGACTAACCAAACGAGCATCTTTATTCATGACTTACGGATGTAAACATATTGGAACAACAATGATAAATCCTGGTCGGTGTAAAACTCGTTCCTAAATAAAGCTGGAGTTTAGGTACCTAATTATAAAAACGTGTAATTTGTAATGAGAGTTATTGAATTGTTATCTCGTGCCTTACGTGATGCGCCAAATTGTGCCAAGAACATAACCAATCCACTACCGCTTCCTCATGAGAAGGTACCTACTTACTTCCTATTGTATTTTGTGTTTAATTTTATTTATGGTAGTGATGAGGCATTAAAATACTCCTGAATTTCAAGGACTGAAAGTCAAAGCGGATGTGAAGATCTGTTTTGTTTATGTGGGCTTAATTTATGAAGTGTCAACTTTGATATAAAAAAGCGATTTCGATTTTATATTAAAAAAATTGGTTTACGGAAAATCGGTAAAGTTAGTTTACGGAAGATAATTTAACCAGCGTAACGGGACAATGAGCGTGACCTGACAATGACAGCGTTACCAGACAATGACGTCAACGATTTCGTGCCTGCAAACTTTGTCAAAAAAGAAAAAATAATACTACCTACGGGTATTTTTATGACGTACGAACAAAGGTTGATATTGACCGTGCATTTTTAGGTAGATTATTTATACCGGCTTGGATTGTAATTGTACCATGCTTCTTTTTTATTTCTAACTAATTAATTGTTCCAGGGCACTTATAGAAAAACCTTGGAAAGGAACAACAGCATCCTTACATCCTGGAGATGTCTCAAAACTGAATATGTGAGTGTTCCACTTTTGTCTACGTTTGATTATCTTACGTTAACTTAGTTCCGTTTATAGCTTAGTTTTAATTTTAACTTAGTTCCAGCTTTTACAAATTTTTTACTTTTACTTCGTTCCAAACTTTTAATTATAATTTACTTTTAATTTTAACTTGGTTCCAACTTTAACTTAGTTCTAACTCTAACTTAGTTCCAACTTTAACTTAGTTTTAGTTTTTCTTAGTTCCAACTTTAAGTAACGTGCTAACACGCACGAGCCAGTAACGGATTAGTTCCGATTTCCAACTATCCGTAGCCAGTACAGTCGAGTTGAGGCTAACGCGGTCATGAACTCTGCGGTCAAGGTGAACTTTAACCGCTGCAGGTGAGTGCTTGGGATATAAACTTTTTTCTTGGTATAATCAGTAACTATTTTTATTTTATTTGAATACTTCCTGAGATGGATCTAGTCTGCCCAACATCCCATGACAGCAATTTGAAACCAATTTATTATTTTAAAATATAGAAGATAACTATTATTATTGCATTAATTATAAATAGCTATGGGAATATCTTTATCCTATTGAAATATAATAACAGAACCGTCATCATCTCCCTGCCCTTATCCCACACTTAGGTGGGGTCGGCACAACATGTCTTCTTTTTCCATTCGTCTCTATCAGCTTTCATCTCTGTACTCACGCCTGCTTTGTTCATATCCTCTTTCACACAGTGCATCCATCTTTTCTTTGGTCTTCCTTTTCTCGTAAATCCATCTACTTTCATATCTAACACTTTCTTAGTGACATATGGCATTCATCCCTTCGCATCACATGTCTTTAAAATATAATAACGGAATTACTGACTGTTATTTATAAAACCGTCTTAGGTATCTATTAGCAGGTCGCTCGTGTAGCTTAAAACAAGCAAAAGAACAAACCTGTTTATGTAGAGGAAAAAATACAAAGTTATTACTGGGTTTGCCGCCTTCAACTCACTTGCACATTATTTAATAAGATTAGAATAATAATGGCGGAAATATTATGACATAGAAGGTAAATTACATTACAAACAAACGTTCCATGCTAATTATAATTAGTTACGTTGCAGTGCATTATTCAAATACCGAAGCAGTGCAACGCATACAATGATGTTATGTAATGTAATGTAGTAAGTATAAGTACCTACAGTACCCTAAGCATACAACACTTATTGCAATTACCAAGGGAAAATGCAATTAATGGTGTTCCATAATTGTGTTTTATTGCAATTACTTACTCGATCATTCCTACTGAAATACTTAAGAGAATTAACAGGTGCCACAGGATTGCACTAGGATACAACACTTATTGCATTTACCTAAGGGAATAAAAGTAAAGGGTGTAAAGTAAAGCATAAGAATTTTGAAGGATTACTTAATTATTAGTTGGTATGTTTATTTTGGTATCTCGGTACCGTTTATGTTGAAAAGGGGCTGGTTTGAACTACGAGTCTGAAAGGGTTTTGTTTTGGCTTGAGTTACGCTTAGGCAATGTTTCTAGTAAATTGTACGTTTCATTCGATTTCATTCAATGTAGGTACCCTTAAATTGGTTCCGTAGTATGTATGTAGTTATTAGTAAGATTTTAATTATGATTTTCTCAACCGACTCACTTGTGACGCTTAATAATACTAATTGGCAATTAAAATTAATGTAAACTAGTTAAAAATGACTATCTCTAGAATTCCTAGGCTAGAAACTAGCTAGAAATTAAGCCGTGGTTTGATTTACGCCAGACATCTGATCAGAAAGCGTTGCAAGATTGACAAAATTTATTACATAAAGTAATTTTGTAGCAATGAAAATTTACGTACAGTTACTTCAACTTACTCAACACAATGTTATAAAGCTTAGGTCCAATCAAGGTATAGCCTTAAATTCGTATTGAACTTTTTACAGAAACTATCAAGTGAATTAGCGGTAGTTGTTGTAATGTAATAAAACCCAAAAGGAATTGTAAAGATTTTAAACTGTCACCTTTGACGAAACCTTTTTTTAGAATTCAAAATAATTCAAATACATACTGGCCAGTACAAACTTTTTGATATTACTGGCAATCTAGAATTTTAGTAAAAGTGTAAAGTGTAAGAACATCTTTTATTTTATTCTTTTGGCTGCGTAGAGCAAGAATGGGTAGAGAGATAATCTGCGCATTATAACTAACAGAATTTTGATGAGATGAGCCGAATATTGGGCTCAGTGGCGGGGTTTGGGAGAGCCTTGCGTCTAGCAGTGGAGCTATAAGCTGTGAATATAAAAATATTCAAACCTCTTTCTGAAAAATCCTTTAAATAGTTTTATAAAGATGTGTGTACTGTCCACACAGATTAATGAAGAATCTCTTAACTGGCCATTAAGAATGACTATCCGTGTTGTGTAAACACCTTCATTAGCAGAACATCTTCAAAGGACGGATGTTAAGTTTCCCGGATGTCTCACAATGGTCGTTTACAGGAACGCGAGTTCAACTGAGGTTGATTTCAGACTTCGAGGTTCAGAGTAATCTATGAAGTTAGCGGATAACATTGAGTTAGTTGCATAGAAATATAATAAAAGTTTTACAAAAATAGGTATACTAAAACCGACTTCAATTAGACTATTTTAGTGAAAGAAGTACACCACTGAAAAGTCAGCAAAATACGCATTACCGTTTATTTTTGACGACACCGTGGCTTAGTTGGTAGTGACCCTGCCTACGAAGCTTGGTGTTCCGGGTTCGATCCCCGGCCGGGGCAAATATTTGTGACGAACACAAATGTTTGTTCTCGGGTCTTGGATGTTGTGATGTGTTGTATGTGTCCATGCCACCTGCGACACAGGGAATCCTAGTGCAGGGGTGTGAGTGTGTGAATGTTTATGAATTTAGACTATTTATGCTTTCACTTATTTTGATTTAAAAAGTAAACTACCGAATGAACCGTTTTTAACGAATTTTCTATGAGACTAATATAAAAGTATAATAGCATTTCGAAAAATTCAAGAATTTTCCAAATCAGTCGATAATGACAAAGTTTGAGGAGACAAACGTAAAAAAAAACCTCAATTTTTGAAGTCGAGTTGGCAAGTTTGATTAAAATAATCGTTAGTTACCTACTTAGTAAGCTACTAAGCAAAGCGTGTGCTTTTTTAAAAGTTCTCCTACTCGTACTAAGTCTTCCATATTCCATGGCTTTATAGGGCAAATATATATATTTTTTTTAATAATAAGAACAGGCAAACGACCCCACCTGATGTTAACTGGTAACCATCGTCTACGAAATCTGAAACAACGTTTTTGCGTTGCTGATGCGTTGAATTAACAAAAATCTTATTTTCGTTGAGGTTGTAGGCCTGCTCGAAAATATCACACAGCATTCCACAAGAATTTACCGCATTGCTGTAAGATTGATGTGCGTTTATTAAAGCTTTATGTTTCGTTGAATATTCATAGAATTTCCCTTTCATTAGTAATCGTCAGTTCAATCTACGTCTTGTGACTGATTGTCGAAAGTCCATGTTTAACATTTCAAGGAAAACTGCGCTCGATCACTCGCTATTTTAATAGCAAGAGGGCTAGAGCTTTTAAAATAGCGAGTTCATTCTCAGTTCATTCTAAGAATTAATTACTGTCTCACAGAATAAGTGGTAACTTTCATGGTCCAACTTAGTCATAATGGCTTTGATAAAAAATTGACCACCGAATTGTGTGGCCGCTAAACTCACGGAAACAATCGATTTAAAACTTTTTGAGGCAATCCGT
Source organism: Lobophora halterata (assembly GCA_932526365.1). NCBI lineage: Eukaryota > Metazoa > Arthropoda > Insecta > Lepidoptera > Geometridae > Lobophora > Lobophora halterata. The sequence continues at coordinate 11,630,425 of OW052002.1, forward strand.
TGCAGTTAATTTGTTATGCGTTGTGAAGTTCGTGCGAATCTGCGTATTACGTAGTTATACTATCGCGAATCTGCGTAGGTAGAGTTGGGAACTTATTGAGAACTGATAAAAAAATCAAGTATGTATGTATCTGTAAAGTTAGCAGATACTAGATACCTCAGTCCGTGAGTTGCTTATCTAAGATGGTGAAGCTTGCACAAAATTGAATGCATGCGAGTTACTATATCCAGTATTAGCCCTATCACCAGATTTTTGACAAGCGTGTCCGTATTGATTCCGTTACAGAGAAGTCTAACATACAACCGACTGTAACGGATTCGATATGAATACGCTCGTCAAATTCGCTTGTATGGCTACTGATCGCTTCCGCATGATAAAGACCTATTTTCGTTGAGTGTAGAATTACCCAGAATTACGCAAACTGTTTACTCCACGCATTCCTCTCTTCTTATCTTGATGAATGACAGTATGTATGACAAGTGGAAAAGTTGCAGGCTACGAGCAATTACCTCTACCATTCATACCATCATACTCAATCACTGTTTCCTTTTTTCCACTTTGCAAAACAATCCATTCATCACAGATATGGAAATGGCAGTCCATTGCATCACGTTTAGTGTTTGTCCTTACTGTAAGGTTAATGTTTTTGTATGACTTTGAACGCGCGTTTTCGAGACTGTTGTTATTATTGACCAAATTAAGATTGCTATAGTTTATGTCACGTTTTCAATTTTCTTCAAGTTTTATATCAATACCTTCAATTATCAGCCAGTCCATTAAACTCAGTTAAAACCACTTGTTTAAATAACCGAGTCCATGATTCATTGTCAGTTCAAGTGTTATGGCTTCTGTGCCATTCATGTGATGCGGTGTAGTTATCGCTTGCGCTCGCTTCAAGATAATTGTTATCACTTTAAATTATATTGTTCCAGATATTGTACCCAAATGTCATTCTTTATTCCTAAATTCTTCATTTGGGTTCTTATTATTAATATCTCTGAAGGTATAATTAAAGGTTCCTCGCAATTTGAAAGTAATAAAGATTGTCTTCCACAACCGCAATTTATAGTATCTTCAAAACGAACGTGGAATTGGTTGTATAGGCTTTAGGAGCGTTGATAAAAACAGGGTGCGTGAGGTCGTCACAGGAATCATCTGGAGGGCAATAATTTGAATTGGAAAGGCAGCGCATGCGACTGCGATGAGCGAGAGGCACCACCGAGCCTGCTCGATTCATTCTCGATTTCTCGGCAACAACAGTGCCGCGCCAACCGCCAACGTTGTCGCCCGTCGCGATAAAAATTATCACAGTTTTATTGCGAGCGCAACTTATATTTTCGAAGTCCCAGTGAATTTAAAAATTGATATCAATATAGAAGCGAATTTGTCGAACAACGAATTATATGTGAAGCAGTGTGCTTCGGTAGCAAGCTAGACAGTAGATAGCCACCGACTACCTGCGGTGGACGCGTGGCGGAATATAAAAACAAACTCTCGTCTCGCGTTTCGAATGCTCCTCAGTAATAATTAGTTTGGTAAAAGTGAGTGTGTTCGGTGGACTCTTGATGGTTCAATTAGAACTGTTTTAGAGCTTTTTTTATGAGCTGAGAGTACGAGCTCTGGCGGTGGCGAGCGGATGCTGAAGTTGGTAAGTGTCCCGCACATGATTGATTTGTTAATTGCGTGTTTTGTCGGCTCAATGCCGATGGCGCGTGTTAGGAGAGGCCTAATCTAGCAGCGGACTTAAATATGTAGGTTGACGAAAATATATCTTGCTATCATCGAGTTACATGTGTAAACATTTAACTCGCATTTTAAAATATACTTAATATAAAAGTAAGTTTATCTTTGTTTCATGTTTACTCACTTTTAATTGATACGACAGGTTTGTTTATCTTTCAATAATTATCGTCAATCTTAGATTACGATCAAGGTATCAATGGCTGGCTCGATTGCAATATTTAATCACTAAACGATACCAATTTCACAGAATCGTTCGGCGTTCGGTTCAATGTTGTAAGCCTTACGGTTACGATTACTTTCATAATAATTCTCTGAGTGTTAACGATTATTACGTGGCTGTCATTATTCGCATCATTTGATGTTTTTGACTGTAAACCGTAAAGTTTCACGAGTTTTTTAGTATTTTAATTATCCTGTTTAATATCGCAATCTTCATTAAGTACATTATTTACAATCATCATATCTTTTTATTTTTCTTTATTTCTATGAGCGAGTAGGTGAGTGGTATGTTATCTACATATAGTTCAATATTTTCATTTAGAACTGATTGATATATAACCAACTGACTCTAATACATACAAAAGTACTAACTCAGTAAATTGTTTGAGGTGTCAAATTTATCACGTTCTTGGTTTATCGATAACAGCCTCAGTTTTGCCAGTAAATGGCAAAATTCATGAATTTATTATAGACTAGCAGTTCGTGGCTTTAGCTTGGTGTTAGAATAAAAATCAGTCTAGGTACCTATGATTTTCTATTTTTTTGGCTCTGAAGAATATTTATGCCAAATACAAGCCCAATCTGAGAATTTTGAGCGTGATTGCGTTCGGTTATCTTCTATCCACACAAAATTGCAAATATTCTTATAGTAGGTAAGTACCTAGGTGGTACTTATCAGTAATTCAGAAACTGTAGGCTGTAGGCAGTTTAGAGTACCTACACTACCTACTTAGTATAGGTTATATATATTACTACCTACAATATAAAAACTTTATAAGTACAGGTGCACAGTTTTTAAATTGCTCCAAAGGGCAGATGTTGACCTATCCAACAAATTAGTGGTTAAGACACTAACTAGCAACCTTTATTTCTTGTCTAATTATACAAATTAAGTAAGTACTGTTTTCATCTGGTGTTCTTGAACTGTGCTACTTGCACCTGTTTTATAATACAGATGTTTTGAACAGATACCTACTAAAGCGAAATTTTAATATTGTTGAATTATAAAAGACCTAGTACTTATACTTACCTAGTTACTTATTATTTTTTTTGTACTCAATAGCTAAAGTATTGGTTTGCCCGAATTCTTGATTGTACATTTAACCGTCTTACTATTCCGACCTATTTTCTTTCACACAAACGTTATGTAAATCACCAACCGCGATGGACTCGTGTTAGATTTATTTTTTCTTCAGATTGTTCCAGTCACCTATTTCTCGATATAATTTTAGCGTTGCGTGTGCACTGTCACTTCGTATCGGTACATTCATTATGTTCCTAGCGAGTTTCTCTAGCAATGTTACTGCGGTATGTGCACCAATTACAATCACTGATGAATTTCAGTTAGTGTTTTCACTGATCACACTTTCTTTATCTGCAGTATTCTCGGTCTTGCTAGCTTTGTTTTTTTGTGCTTTCTCTCTTTCATTTATCGAAGTATTGTTACACGATAATTGTTTTACTTCTGTCTGATGTTGATTGATGGTTTTTATCATTTCTATGACGACACTGAGAGAGATCTCTATGTGGGAGTCGTATGATACTTTTAACAAAAATAACATCTACAGTTATTTATAGTGAAGATCACTCAGAAGATATGAATGGAAGTAGCTACGTCATCACCATCCATCATGTTACGCGATCACGAGGAGTTGGCAGACAGTAACAGTCATATCTAAATAATGCAATAAACAGACTGTCATCGTTAGTCGATGGAGGAAGCAAGGGGGTAGTTTGGAGCTTGGTAACACAGGAGGATTTTATGATTTCTTCAAATTTTAATATGGTAATAAAAGCTTAAAATATATCAAAAAAACTCAACTCAACCAATAAACTGATGACAGTGTTTTTATAAAAGCACTCTATCGATACATAAATGAACGTAGAGAATACAGATTCACTCATATCCTTCAAAGTTAGTTTTACGTGCACAGCCTAGTTTTGCAAAACGTGTCCCGCGGAAAATCACCATTCATTTGCTATTTCGGTTTACAAATCGATTGAAAACGGTACACTCATTGCTTGCGGTTCACCACGGATCTAATCAGTAAAAATCACTTCCAATCAAAAGGTCGGTGTCCATGCACCACGATACAACAACGACGTGATAAGTTTGTCCCGTGATTGGGCACGCGCGTAGTTGCGTCACTTGTGCTTGTCCATTGTTTCGAGACAAATAGACTGAAACAGGTCCTTAGAGACTGTCGAATACTCTGCGGTATCTCTAAGGTTGAATGGTGCAATAATCGGTTTCGGTAAGATCGTTATGTGCTACAATGTGCGCCACAGTGCGACACTAATGGATCTAAATGATTGCGAAAGCTCTCATAGCGATGGGAGATCGGTGGCCGAACCTCTTTGGTACAAACCGCTGCGGGCGGAATCTAGATTGCCATTTCCAAAAAAATAATTTGGTGTCACATTTTGTCATTAAGTACGGGTTTGGTACGGGTCTGACAGCAACGGAAAAAAGATAGTGGAAGATTTTAGTGTTGAGAATTCAGGAGAAATTCCAGAATACGCTAACCAAACCTACGATGTTCATCAATGAAAATCTTTACAAACATCGAACGATTGATTGTAAAAGTGGTCAGAGGAAATCCCCTGTTTTATAAATGTCCGTCATTCAAGCTTTAGCAATTCAATCCTTTCCGAGAAACGTAACGGGCTGGCACTTGGCAGTAGGGCTTTCAGTCTCGATGACTTTCTGAGTCCCGGGAAAAAAAAATCGAGACTCGATACGGTCTCGAAATTCCCGGGAAAAACGAGACTTTCGAGACTAATTTAATAGTACATAAAGGCACACTCATAGGAATGGCATTTAGGCATTTTATGGCGTATTAGCGAACACATCACAGTTTAACTTTACAATCCAGTATTTGATGATGTTCGGTGATGTCCGATGTTCCTGATTTATCAAAATTTGCGTTTTTCTTCGAAATGGTTCCTCATTCCACACATACACACACAAACCAACAAAGGTACAGGGGCCTTTCATTTGATTACAACATGAACATATCAATGACTCTCGGGCTGTGCATACAGCTCCATATTCCAATGCGAATGTGTAGCGATCACCGAGTCAGCAAACACCATACTTCGGAGGAAAATCGAAAATCAAAATATACGAATTCTAACCGCTATACTAAAAGCACTAGATAGCAATACTTGCGACTCAATGCTCGTTAACGAATGCCACCGAGCACTGGAGAGAATAACCCAAGCCAACCGAATAACACTCCAGGGATTAAGGGGCACAGTAACTCATTAGGGAACGACGCCACAGACGAGTTGGCTAGAAAAGGATCTGAGACTGGAAGGGAAGGGCCATCTCCCTTCCTACCACAACCCTTTTCTCAATTGCGAGCGTGGATACGCAAACGTACAAAGACACAGCACAGTGAGCGCTGGCGGCAAACCAAGAAGTGCAAACAATCAAGAATGGCCTTTCCGCAACTTGCACCACGTCTAACTAGACGTTTACTTAGTTTGAAACGACCAGATTTAAGAATCATTGTGGGTACTATCACAGGACATTGCCTGCTTAACAAACATCTGCACAACATTGGAAACACAGACAGCCCACTCTGTAGAGGCTGCTTGACCGAGGAGGAAACGCTCGCCCACGTAATCCTGGAATGCGTGGGAGTGGCAAAGCAACGAGAGGAAATCCTCAAAAACCCGAGGTCACTCCGCAAAGCCTGCGAAGAACCCAGGAAACTTCTGTGCTTCTGGGCGGAGTTAGGCTGGCTAAACTATTAGTCAGGAAATCCGACGCACAAAGGATCAACAGGAGTCCAAGTGCGGAAAAGGGAGTCCATTTACATTTACATTCATTCCACACATATTACTTTTTTTTTTAATTGCCCTTTTTGGTAAACTAAAGTCATAAGACTATACCACTATGTCTTATCCTTGTTTTAGATTATACTAAGGGCTATCTACACTGAATATTGTTAAGATTTTTATAAGTATCGAAAGTCTCGTTATTCCCGGTACCGAAACCATCCAGTCTCGAGTCTCGAAAATAACGAAAAATCGTCGAGACTCTCGAAATTTTCGAGACCGAGACTCCCGGGATGAAAGCCTTACTTGGCAGGTAGTGCAGCAGACGTGACTCTATGCCAGCCACGGAATCTACGAGTAGGTACCTATATCTATAACCACTACTATCCTACGTAGGTATATGAAATTGAAAAAAAATTGAAGTTGTGAGATTTCTGGTCGTCCGTCAGTCGTACCGACCGCTGATGATTTTATTGGCAAGTGCGGGTAAAGGTAGAGCATGGCTTTTCACCCTGGCTCTACTTTTTATACTTTGGTACTTTATAGAAAACGTTCATTGGATTGTGAATCATAATAACGTAGCTCACGATCGTTCCTTCTTTGTTATTATTTTTTATGCTGCTAGTATGAAAAACTATCTTATGTATAATACAAAAAACTGGTGCCTCTTACAAACTGTAGGCTAAACTGGCTTATATAGGGTTCGAATATTTGTTTTTATGATGTACGCCATTAAACCAATTAAGGTACGAGTATAATATTGGTAGCATATTGTACCAATTCAACAGTACAGCAATCGAGTCATTTCATAACGATTGCGATATTGCAAAGGTCATAATCGATGATGGGGCAGAGGTAGACGAAAGGCGATTGCAGGTGCTTTCATACGCTGGTTTATGAATGTGTCGGCTGTGAGAAGATTTATTAATGCAAAAAATCTTAAAGGTTTCGCCTTCGGCGCCGCCGGTGCGGTGGTGGCCCTTTAAAGTTTTTTTCTTTATGTAGGTGGGATATGTGAGATGCTTTGGTAATAATTAAAATAAGTAAATAAAAATTAAAAAAAGCTTTATTCCCTTCCATTTCTAAAGGTTAAATATGAGGGTTTTGTTTCTTAAGTGTAGGGTCCGCCTCTTGCGGTAAAAGCCCCCAGCAATTCTTTCCAGTCTCTTCTATTTATTGCTCTCCTAGGCTTTCCGGCCACTTCTTTTATGTCATCGCTCCATATAAATGATGGTCGCCCTCTATTTCGCTTCTATCTATTGGATTCCAGTTTGTTAGTGTGTAGGACCATCTATTTTGGTTCATTCTTTGTACCTTTATATGATGCTTTGGTAGGATATTTTTATTGCTATATTTTAAAACGTAGGGTTCAACACTAGAAAACTAGAGCTAAAAAAGAAACGAATGTTTATTAACGTTTTCAGCAGATATTATGTAGCATGGAATATATTTAATTAAACGACCAAAAATGTTGTTTTTTTTTCAGGATCACGTAACGGTCTAATTTCTACATGATAATTAAAAAAAATGGTAATGTAATTTCTTAGTCATTGTAGATCTCGTGTTACACAACCATTTACATAATTTGGGTATAATTGTTAGTCCAATTATAATAACGTAATAAATTAATGATGTACCTAATTTTTGTTCGTAATTAAAATTAGGTTTATAGAACTAAAAGTTTGTACTTACTAAAATATTCTGAAAATAGCAGTTAACGAACTTTTTATAGTACGAGTTCGTTCGTTATTGTATTGTATTGTATTGGACTCCCCCAAATCCTTCTATTTGTTAGCGATCTCCAACCATTCCCTCTCGAACACATCCAGTTCGTACCTCTAGCTTTATGATTACACTAAGTATTTTTGATTTGGACTTATCACATAATTTTTGCAAGAGTGCATTATAATTGCATTGTTTCAAAACGTGATAGTTCGAAGGCAATGATGAAAGATTTTTTCTCAATGACGATTGTTATTGCAATAATTAATGTGCTTAAAACAGTCATTAGTACAAAAGTACATTAATATTTAATTTAAATAAATACCTACGTAGAATATTTTTCACTATTGGTAAATACTATTGGGGTAGAGTAGAATACATAACCTCCTAACAACTGAATGTCGACGAAATATTTAATTGTGAGGGATTTCTCAGGGTCAACGTAACAATGTCGTCCATGCTAAATTTTAACTCTCTTATTATGAAACGAGGACTAAATTGGAGGTAACCCCCCGAGTTTTCCCAGTTCTAGACTAGTGATCTTATTTGCGCATAATGGACCAACAATGAAAAATTCGGGTCGGCGTAAAACTAGCTTCTTAATAAAGCTGATATAGTTTAGCTCTACGAGTTGAAGGTTGTGATAGACAAACAACACATCTGTTCCGATTTCCCAAATCTGGTTCACAACACAAAAAAATATCTATCTACACATAGCACTCTTATCACCAGCATTTGACCCCGTTGCCCAATGCTTCACTTCCACCAGGCCAATCACCTTATCAGTTGGCTGTTGTCGCAATCTCCGCGTGCGCACCCGCAGCTTTAGGGTTGCCACAGTTAGAAAAGAAAGAGGTCTTACCCAGCTATGATAATAATAATTATTATTATGAGCCCGTTATGTCCCACCGAAGGGCAAAGGCCTCCCTTTCCTCTTTCCAAACTCCTCGATCCATGGCTTGAACTGACCAATCATGGGCGTCAAGTTCGTCTCTCCATCTGCGCCGCGGTCTGCCGCGAGGTCGTTTCCTGTTAGGAGGCGTCCACTCCGTGGTGGCTTTAGACCGAAACTCATTCGGTATGCGATAGACGTGACCCGCCCACTTCCACTTCAACTTACCAGCCTGATACCCAACAGCGATCTGACATTTGATGCGCAGCTCACTATGATAATCAGCTATGAAAGCAGCAGTTATTGAATCACAAACATCCATTGTCACAAATATTCACTTGAGTTAAAGTGTTTCCTCATTAACTAATCATTATTGAAAACCTAGGTACATCTTGCATGAAATAACTACAAATTTTCTAAACTTCTTACCATAAATTCCATTAATACTGTCGTCAATATATTGTTCTATCGACAATGCAGTCCATTCCAACAAGTTTGTAAACACTAATGGAACTCAAAATAAGGCTGATTCACAACACGAAATGACATCAGACATTCTTCGGCCGTTGAATTCCTCAACATCCGGACTGGGGAAAACGCGCTTGAAACTCTTTCCATGTAGGCTCTTGAACTTTTGCTTCTGTCGTCATGCAAGGACTTTTGCGTGAGTACCGGTTATATAGCAAGGATATAATACAGTCAAGATCGATGCCGTACTTTTTAAATGCCTCTTAAAAACTTTAAGTTAAGGTAGGTAATATCAATGATGGATATGAAAATGAAATGTTTAATTTTCTTTTCATAAAAGAGCCTTTTTTCAGTGGTGTTTACGGTTACTAGACAGTCCAATTAAAGTCGGTTGAACTATGTTTTTGTTAAACCTTGATAATTACATTTACCTACTGATTGATTATGTGGCAATCGTAACATGAAAAATATAAAAATCCTAGTTTTGACATAAAAACGTTGACTTTACAAAGTTTATTAGCACTTATCTTCATAGATAGCTTTGGCAAAGTCACTAGCGTAAAAAGGAACTCGAGTTTGTTAAATTTAAACTTTACCCTGGTTTAAGTTAGGACGCAGATATTTTAAGACAGATTTATCTTCTAGCTAGCTAGTTCCTTGAACCACGTTTAAGTGGACTAAACTTTGGTTAAAACTAGATCTTTATGGGCTGTTGTCCACGGAACTACTAAAACCTCTGAGGAAATTATACACGCAATTCAGTATGGATTTGGTCGTTTTTGTTACAATGCAAGAATTGGATAAACTCTGCTTTTACTTTTATTTGGACTTAGATTCAGTCAATGAAGAGTTATAAAAAAATATAAGATTAACCTATTTACTTTTTAGTAGGATTTTCCTCCACATGTTGAGAGATAATTTTGTCTTTGTTCACAAACATCCTTGTCTTATAAAGTTATCGGAAAACAACACGTCAACGGCAGCCATAAAGATATAACGCACGTTGAATTACAAATTAATTATTTATCATGTTTATACCTATGAAAATAAATCATTATGTACGAGATAACTTCGTGTCAGGATAAATCAATAAAACAACCTATGTTAAATAAGAACATCGATATACCTATGACATATTCACATTCTGTAGTGTCTTTATGACTCTTTAGATTTTAAAAAATACTTTTTCTATTATGAAACATAAATATTTAAGCATTTTTTTATTCAATCAATACCTACATCTGTGTTTAGTCAATCAATAGTCACGTGGTTTGTCCTTACATATTGATGTCCATTTAAAAGGCGTGCATAAATTACATAAACTCGGAAATTCCAATACAATGATTTTGATATACGTGATTTGACGGTATTTACCTACGCATTTGCGTGGTACGTTTTGCATGGTATTTATTTTTCACAGCTCCATTCCATAAATCATTGATTTCCATCACATAATGCTGGTAAATTAATACATCAAAATACTTTGAAACACCCCGACAATTAAAATGGTACTTATTATTATCTACTTTAAAATATTTAACTTTGCTTTTTGGGAAAAGTTCCCATATTGTTTGGCGTGTTCTAATAACTATTCTAATATTTAAAAACAACATTTAATATATAATTTACTAAAATAACCATATATCGTGGTAGGTACTCAAGTTGTTATAAGTACTATATCTTAATTTCTTACCATCGATGTTTACCTATTAGATATAGGCTAGGCACACAGCATAAGACTGTATTTTAAATATTTTAAGCTTAATATAAGTGCTCATTTGTGTAATAGCTGTTGGTAAACCAATAAACCAAAAATAATAATAATTTAACACTTCCATGACCTAGGTATATACTTAATTTTTTGTTGGTTTCTGACCTATTCTTTAAAGGAATTGAAACTGGTAATTGACTACAATATAAATTTCGTTTCCGCATTCATTAAGAGTAGGTAGGTATACTATTTTAAACTCGCCTCATACATTTTATCACCAAACTCACTGTATTTCTATTCCTAAAGTAGTTATCGTGGGCGCTCCGGAAGCGAAGCAGGATGCTTCAAATAGTTTTGTCTCTGTGGGATGTGTAGGACAAAGGTTCATAAATAACTAATGTGCTCCTACTGGTGCTTACACGCAGACTGTATTATTTCCAGCAATATAATGGTAGAAGCCATAGATGAATAACGGTGTTCCTATATAACAGACAGTATCAAACCAAAATGGATGCGGAATATAGGACAGACAATTTTCAGACACCCTGTCATTAAAAATTAATTACTTATCTCTATTTTCAAATAATGTTTGTTACTTTTTACGATGTAGTTTTATTAACAATAAAAAGCCTAGTAATTTTTACATTATAATATTTATCTAGCCATTACTTCTCTATTTCGAAAATTAGCATCGGACTAGAATGTACTAGAAGTTAGCCGATGTGGCTCCCTTTTTTAGCGCATTTTCAATGTACTACATTGTGGTTCTATACTTTAATACTTCTGTGGTAGAAGGTTATACAATTTTCGGTATCGCGTTCGACAGGCACATTATTTAATGGTACGGTTTTATGCATGATGTCATAAAGTTTCAATAATCCTTACAATTTAGTATTTTTAAATGTGACCCATACCGGATTCAAACCTCTTCACTCATGCATTAATTTTTGCAGCCAACTTTGGTCCTTCAGAATTTTTTAAGTTTTGAATCATTCATGATATTATAATTTCGTAAGGTCTCAGATTTGATCAAGTTTAATGGTGAGATCAACAATCAAGATCGCTTGTTCGAGCCGTTATGATGTCGAAATCGTTAGCGGGTTCGATTCGAGCTGGGCGGGACAGCGAATGGTTTATTAAATTAATGAATGGCCTGAGAAGTGCGGTCTTGATTATGTAACGGTTTGTACCAGCTGGTTCTTGGTATTGTAAGGCCAGTCAGTTTCGAGTGGACATCAAATCTGGGTTTTGGATCCTACACTTTCCTGTTTACCAAGATTTTAACTGAAGCCAGCTTTGTTTGTTTTTTCCAAAATTGTTATATTTGAGATCAAATAAAATCATCAAATTCATCAGTTATATTAGAAAGAAAGTCTTAAAAATATGTGTGTTATTCTGTCCTAACTACTTCTAACTAAAGAAGTACTTATATACAATAAAACTGTCATAAGCTTGAAACTAAACTGTGCGTTTCCGAAGTTATCTGAAGTGGATGCGCATTTCGATATGCGATTTTCGATTTAAATTTGCTACTGCGCACTTGTCACTTCAATGATAGTCGGAATGATCAAGGAAATACCAATACAAACATTCTAAAGAATTAAAAATTAATATTACTTATAATAAAGTTAATTAATTTATAAAAGCTTTTCTTGGACTTCATGCTCATAATTTTCCGTACACGAGCCACATTTACAAGAACAAACATTGAAACTCATTGAAGCTGGTGTAGAATCGTCAACCTTGGCTTATCGTGAGTATTTGCTAATGGCTCGGCTGCGCGTCACAGATAGCGATGATGTCGCGGGGTGTGGCCTGATGCGAGACTAAGCAATTAACCATGCTTTGAACGTGTTTTATGTGTCTAATTTTTGCTTATTTGCCAGCTCGGCCAGCGTCAGTCCCGAATTAAATCTTACTTTTATTAAGCCTTTAATAAAAGTAAAAGTTATTACTTTTATTAACTTAATCTTCTTTTGGGGTCTCGTCTTTCTCCCGTTCTTCAAAAACGACAAAATATTTGTTATCTAAATCAAAAATTTTATTTTTTATTTTTTAACTCTTGATTTGATAAATATATCATTATTTGTACTTCTAATAAAATCATAAACACAGTGGTAATCTCTCAATAACATTTGTTATCTATCTAAACAGTTAACAAGGTTTTTTATACATAGGTACGTATTAGATATCTAATTTATTATTATCTGATACCTTCATATTTTGTATTTGAGTTGATAATCAAGCTGATTTATAATTCTCCATCAAAAGCATTTTTCAGCTGGTGTCTGAGAGACAACAGTTAAGAATGTTGATCGGACCTTTATGAGTTTATGAGTTATAAAATATTTTGTTTCTTATGACTTCAAATGTTTGCTGTTTGTTGGATAAATGTACCGTTTTAATTGACTGTCCGCTATTTAAATCTCTGTCATCGTTATCTCGAGCATTGCTCAGGAATCCAGGTATTTTCATCCGGGTACCGGTATTACCTACATACCAAGCTAGGGTTAACACATCCAAAACATGGTTTACTAGTTGACAACTTCGTTTGCGTTACGATTAAGAAAATTCGTTTCTTAGAAGGTTACACTTCTTGATGAACATACCCTCGAAATTTCAAGTCTCTACGTCCAGCCATTTGATTGTGCGTTGTCAGTCAGTCAGTCAGCCAGTCAGGACTAAGCCTATACATATATTTATAATAAATTTAAGTGCAAATTATTAAAAAAATAAACGAATTTGGTAATTTTTACTAGCCTTTTAGAGGGTTCAAAATTTAAAAAAACTAAAGTAGTTAAAAAGTTTCAACAAAAGATTGCTGGAGTTCAGATATTTCATAGCTTGTGGTTAGAGAAAACCAAATTGTTTCAAAATAATCCGAGTTTTAGGGATTCCTTTCCATTAATTGGCAGCCCTGCTGCGCAGATGCATGCGGGCGGTATGCAGCAAGATTACTGAACCCTTATCACTGACGTGATGTAATCATTGCAGATAACATACGTAGTGTGTACCTAGTTCTTTCATGATTGCTGTTAATCAAATGGTTATGAGTTGACCTTGTTTTTTCGGAGTTAAAACCTAAAACCTGTGAATAGGCCTCTAAATCATAGAGAATAAAGAATAGGTATTGAATGGCCATCGTAAAGCATAGCCATATTCTCGCACCGCCCCGTCCGACAAATACTTAACCTAGATCGATTATCGATATTTCTCCATTTTTGTAACAATTTGTTATTATCACAAAAATTGGCGAACATGTCAGGAAAAGGGGAATTACTCAGATAGAAAGAGGCTTTGATTTACAGAAGTTATCATGACAAATTGTAGTTTATTTAATTTGACTGCAAAAACGAGGCTTGTAACTTTTGATAGGTAAGCTAACGAAGAATAATTGCAGTGTGAAAACAAAGGTCGATTACGACCGTGGCCCGAAGCTTACACACAAAAGATCCAAATATTTGTATTACAACAGATAAGTACGGCTAGACCATTTCGCAATGAGAACCGCACTGTCCCAAAAGGACTGTATTCTAACGCAATACCGATTTCAAATGAGAAAATAACTCTGAATCGTGCCATCTACTTTGTCGATCTCTAGCTGTAGGTGGAGTCACAGTTTCATTCTCAAACTAACTTGATGATCTATGGAAGTATTTGGCAAACGTGCGCTTGCATTTCATTGTTTGAATTTAGGTTGTGAACGCTCGTTATATTACAATTAATCATTGTTACAATTAGAAATAGATATTAATTTGCTCGGGACATTGTTTGTCGTTGGTTTTATTTGCATTGCATTTGTAGTCACGCTTCTCACGACTTCACTTGAAGTCAGTAGGTATCTCTGAAGAAGTAGACAAATAAATAAAGTAAATACGTATGGTATGATGAGTTATGGAAATGTAGGTTTGGTAGGAGTTTAACCATCGTGATTATAAGTACATACCTAAATCACCAAGTTAACTATGTGGTAGAAATGAAGTCGAAAGTGTCATTCCTACCTCTGCTTCAAAACAAACTCTAAAATGGGGTGATCCTCTCTCTATGTTGATTTTTTCTAATTTGCCCTATCCTGACTCCGTCTTCGAAGACCTTATGCATGCCGACCATGCCGTCATGTCAGTTTATGATATTTTGGATCAACCTCTTGGTCTACAAAGATCCATCGAACTGATTCAACTTAAAATTTTCATATTGTCTTTAAGTTAATGTTATTTATTGTCATTGTTTCCAGGAGTCTCCGGAAGTGCGCATGGCGCTGCCGCAGCCCCGGGCACCGGACCCGGCTGCCCTGGCGGCCTACTGGGCCGAGTACGAGGATCTGTGCCGACAGATTAGCCCCACGAACCATAATGATGAAGACGAAAACCATTACGAAGGTAGGATTTACAATACGAATCTAGTTTCTCATTGCGTTAAGTATTTTCCAATTTACGCGCATGGCGTTGGGGATGTTAAATGAACCGGATTCTGACGATGCACGAAGAATGAAATGATCAAGATCCTGGAGTATTTTTTATCACCTAGCCTAATCAGGTACAATACAGTTAATCAGATGTGTTTGTGTTTTTAACTAGTGGAGGAGCAAAAGATTGTTTGTTTGTTCCTGTCTAACCTTGTCTTCGTAAGCTACAAGTTCATATCAACTCAGGTTCATAGTTTTTGTCGAGCAATTAAAACCAAGAATTAGCAAGTACGATACGAGTACCACCGAAGGTCATTCCATCATTGAGCTCTATTGCGTCAAGACCACTTCTGTAAGCGTTAATAGCGTTAATTGTAGTTGCGTTGGAGTTGAAAGAACAGGGTGTTGGTCACTTTTGTGAGATCATCATTACCAGCTTGCAACTTTAGGTCTTTATCATCGTAAAGGTTCTAGTCATAATGGTAGAGTTATAAAACGTGTTTTGTATCCCAATAGATACACTGGCAGATCCCTTATTCTCGCTCGTCGTTTTAAATTTCCATATACGATCAGGTCAACTGCAATTTCGTGAAATCAATTCACTTTATAAATAAACACACTCGGTATTCAGCAGCACACTGGATTTCTTTTCAATAAAAGGTGTTTTTGTGTAAAGAGGTCCCCGGCCCCGATGCGCCTTGATTTGTGCTAGTTCACGTATTCAGCCTTCCCCACGTAGAGCCGTGTGGAATGCTAATTTCCATGCCAATCTCTACTACGTCTTTATTCTTAGAAAAATACGATGAGACTTCGAAATAACGCTGTACGAAATCTTGTATTTTAAGTGTAATTTAATGCCTTCTTGCGCCAAGCTTTTCATCAGAACTTCTCAGAAGAAATCCGTACACGCACAGCTTCGCAACGCAACTTCGAAGATGTTGCGAACTCGCAATAATAATAAAATAAGTTTACTACAAATATGTAGGTAGGGTCGGCTCTGTAATTGTCTTTACACCCAGCTTACGCCGGTACTCTCTTGTGATTAAACCACTTGTGGTTTATATTCTGGGTATATCTTAAGTAGTTTAATCACATCAGTAGTTTACTCCCACCCACACACATGATGTGTTTGTGTGACTGGTTTAAATCACAGGAGAACACCGGCGTAAGCTGGGTGTAAAGATCATTACAGAGCCGACTGTGCTTATTATAATTTATTTTGCAAATTGACGAGGTTTTCTTTACTTTGTAGAGGTATAACAACTGGGTCAGGGACCTTAGTGTCCTCAATAAAACGTTTATTTTTCAAATTCCTTTCCACTTCGTTGACCCTCCACAAACAGGCTAACAAATATTTATAAAAATGCGATGATTTTGCTTGATTAGTTAGGCATCTTCGAATGAACTAGTAGCATACCTGTTTTGGAATTTTCAGGCCATCCCAAGATTTCGCATGGTTAACGCGTAGTAAGCACGATACTGTTATACGTTTATTTTTATGTACTTGACTATCAAAAACATATCACCACTTGTCGGTAATTAAATAGGTAAGGTAAAAAGTGAAAATGTGACACTACAGTCCTCCCAGTGTAGTATTTCTATGTGAGAATAGGTAAGCATGATGATGATTTTATAAAAATTATGTGCCGAAGAACCGACAACCGGGGTATACGTGTTCTTGAGTGCAGACCGCGTCTAGGCAAGCAACGATGACCTTTGGCTAGATGGAGCGATGATCTACGCGCTATAGCTAGCAGAATGTGGATCAGAAGAACCGAAGATCGGGCTCAGTAGCGCGCCTTGGGAGAGACCTACGTCCAGCAGTGTACTGCTATAGGTTGATAATGATCAAAATGTATTGAAATAACATTTGAATATCGAATACCATCAAAGTTAGAATGATATCCGTTACACAGTGAAACAAGTCCGCGACGTGTTCACATGTGTAATGTAAACAGAATCAGGTTCACAAGGCCGGTATAAGTCGTAGTAAGAGCTGGGTTACACCATCGACGGAATTTCGTTGAATCGCTGAATTCATTTCCTTAACAGGTTTTGCTGTTCCTAGTATATTTGAGATTTTTAGTGAGAAAAGAAGTTGATTTTGATGATGGCTAAATCATTTTCTTTAAAATATACAGAGTTAATGCTTTCTGTGTATTTTCATAATCATTGAACTAATTAACATGGTTAAAACCGCTTTACTTGAGTGAATAGTTCCTCTAAATCAACTGACCGCTTTTGCCGTTATTTTGTAATAGTATTACTAACTTGATTACCATTATTAACCTAACTTACTCTTTTACTTAATTAGGGCGTTTTTATTCCCTTGGGCAGTTTACATTTATCTTTAACTTTATCTTTATTTTAAAACTATATTTTTTTTATAAAGATGTTAAAAAAAACTTTATTACCAACTTTTCGAGATTCTATAAAAACCACTAACAGCTTTTTATCACAGGAAAGTAGCTTCATTGACAGTCATTCAGAACATAAAAAGTAACTCAATTTTATAAATAGTAAGACTTTGAATTGTATGGTTATATGTTTGAACTTTTTAAATTCAAATACCTACAAACGAAACTAGAACAGTTTTAATAGGTGGTTTGGTATGTTCAATTATTCTAGAGCCCGCATCACTGAGGTCAAAATATATTTTTGGCACATTGATCAATCATCTTTAGCGAATCTAACATCTCATAAAACAGATAGTTTCATTCACGAATGTATCTTTGGATGAACAATTAAAAGTGTTAATTCGATGGAATGGTTCGAACGGCAATAAATCATAAAATATCGTGTTGAAATAACTGTAAACTATCATTTCCCCTTAGTTCGTTTGCAAGTAGATAATATTGAAACGAATATTTAATTATTATTAGAACTTTTTACAATATGGGCCTCCATACCTAACTGAAAAAGTTATAGAAGATTCTAATCATCTGACTAGGATCATGAATCCTGAGATCAACTTTAGCCCTGTCTACATTCAGTGTTGATACGTGATTTAGAACTGAATATCCAGTTTCATTTCATCGTCGTCTATGTTCATGCTAGATTTTCTATCGGCTTCACCCATTTTATCCCCTTTCTCTGCCATCCAAATAATTGTAAGGGCTCATTTCTTTACAGGTTTTTCCAGTGCCTTGCATTGATTACCAGCGACTATCCACTTTGTTCACTTCCACACATCATTGTTGGAGCAGCATTCCTCGTGAACTGGTTTCGTTCAACCGGACATTTCGAGGCTCTTGCAGTTTTCACACGTGTCGATGTAAACATTTCTCGGCTTCGAACCCTCCCTGACAAAGTAATGGCTTTTTGAGGAAATATCACTGCGGTTGAGCTTTAAAAAGGCTTATTGTTCTCGGAGGCTGTAAAGATTTTAATTAGGAAGCGATATTTACGGTTTTTCCTTAGAAGTCGTGTTTCCGTGTTTTATCTTTGTTCCAGAGTAGGAAACACTTAGTCAATTTTGTTTGTAGGTACAAACAAAGGCAGTGGATTCAACTTTTTCTATCATTAAAATCTTATAGTCTGCAATATTAACCGCTTTAAGAGACGTTATGAACTCGGTTTGAGCAGTAAAAACTTACTTGTATGTTTTGTGAACACTGAACAGAGCAGTAATTAGCTTACGTTTATTTTAAGTAATAATAGTACATATATTGTTCAAAAAGTACTACTTATGTATTACTACGCCACTCAGCGTGCATCACAGTTGATGCTGCAGCGTTGGTTTTCTGTGGCACCATACCATGCGTGTACATCAGCCAAAGCGAGATGCTTGATACAAAATAGCTACAAAGTACTAGTACAATAGTAAATAAAACGTAAAAAATACCTAACAAAGTATGATAGGTAATATAATAGTTAATAGAACCAGGATAGTAAACTGAATCGAATCAATTGGGAGCCACAATAGGTGTCCGTCAGCCTGCTTCCAAACGTGTCATGATATCCGCACTGCCGAATGCAAGCGGCATTAGCATTGTAAATGAGTGACCGTGAATTCTGTTTACTCTGCACAGAATTTGTAACTGATTTTAAAATAGTATTAACACTACATTTTCTGCAAAATGGAAGTCAACGATTAAGATTATACAACGTTGTAAATCATAACGGGGTCTATGTTCAGCAGATTTATGATAAAGATGAATGGGGAAAGAAACAGAATTGTGTGTAGGTTAACAACTTCTACTTCGGGGATTATTTGTTTGTGATATTTTTTTCATTATATGCACAAAGGTTTAGCTAAGTACACGTACGGTTTTGAGGCGTCTCACTTTAAGATTACCAAAGTCCAAATGTTAATTTAAAATTTAAAAAATATGTGGTGCTTTTCATCTTCACTTTAAAATTGACTATATCAACCTAGTGTGTAAGTAAATAAAATAAGTTTGTTTACATTAATTCTGTGCTGGCGGTGTCCACTGCCAGCGTACGGGCGCCCGTTACGGCGAGTGAGATTCTTCGTAACGGGACCGCTAGGGATGACCGTTGGAATCGTATCGATGGTTTTGTGACCTAATGCTGATTCCACCAATAACATTTTGATTGATTAAAATTGCTTATTTGTCGCATAGTTTCTTATTAGAGTATTGAGGTCGACGGAATTCTCGACACGGCCTCAATAGTTAAGGAACGTAGGTATTCATTGTCATAGATAGGTTTAATAAAACTGAAACGTCGTCTCAAATGAGTGTTATTCTGCAAGTTCATTGTCCATTTATAATAATTGATAGGTTACACACTAATATAAAGTTATTGTTAAATGTAGGTGGTGGCTACAAGGTACTGTAATGCAAAAATACTTTTACCATCGTTTTTCGTAGACTTTCGCGATTACCCCTACCATAACCCGTGACCACGGCTGTTGCAATACAGTCGAAACGTCGGGACACAAAAACATACGAGGTGAGCGCGATAAATACCCGTTATAATCAAATAACTAAAAATACTTTTGTTGCATGAGATCACAGAGTACAATAAATATTGAAGTAATCAAGTGAAAGTGTGAACAAACCAGGAAAATTATGATAACTCAGTAATCCCATACAAAAACTCCACCATGGTTATTTTCCCTATAATTATCACTATACGAGCACCTATTAACAGTTGCGTACAAAAAACGTACGATGCCAAGCGCGATGAATCGACACGACACGATTGAATCACTTCGTCTATTGTGGCATCGAATGGCGCGTGCTATTAATGCACAAAACGGGACAATTACACCGGGGCGAATAACTCATTACACATCTGAGGAGTAGATAGATACCGAGCAGATCAAAGCCATCAGCGCGACTAATAGCTACTCAGAATAAAAACACATTTTTATACGAACAGTGAAATCAAAGATAAAGAGCTTAAAGCTGAAAAACCCAAATTGATGGAGAGAGAATATAGCACAATCACAGAAGTATTCAAGTATAGAAGCACAATGTAGTACATTGAAAATGCGACCAATAAAAGCCACTTTGGCTAACTTCTAGTAGGTACATTTTGGTCCAATGAGAATTTTCTAAAAAGAGAAGTAACAGGGCTAGATAAATATACTAGGGGTTTTCATTGTTAATAAAACTACATCGTAAAAAGTAACAAACGTTATTTGAAAATGGAGATATTTCATATTTATTGTCTGAAATTTTTTGGTCCTGTTTTACGACTCCATTTTGGTTTGATACTATCCATCTATAGGAACACCGTTATTCACCTATGAGCACAATAGCTTCCTCATTTGCCTTGCTTGTTCAGCCGTTTAATAAAAAAATCAATGTTACAAAATAAATGGGCACAAAGTTAATACTGCAGAATTAAACAAAGGTAACTACTAACCTACTTAAATTGCTAAGGTATTAAAAATAAGCCAATTAATCATAATGCGTAAGCATTCACCTTCATTGAACTACTTCTAATAAATGATAACCAATCAGTTTTAATGAGAGGTGTGGCGCAATCTTTTATCTGATGTCCTAAATAAATGTTGACAAGGTTCACTTGATTAAAATGAGACTGTGTGGCAAAAATTAAATATATTTTTGGAGATTTTTATTCAAAAAATAATTTCCAATGCATTAAAAATAATAAATAAATAACCAACAGCATTTATGTATTATTATTATTTATCTAAGTGTGAATGTGTGATTAAATAAACGGCTTTTAGATCTGAGATTGTAAATAAAATTTAGAGTTCTGACTTGGGTTTTCTGTTTTCGGCGCTTTGGTTTAGATACTAAAATTCTAAACTAGAGTTAAGTTAATTAAGACCTTTGTTTAGAAGTTAAGCGGATTTATTACTAAATTTATTTATATCTACTATTTATTAATGTTTAGAATAGAATTTGTTGATTTCGCAATCTTGACTTAAAGATTATTTATGATCTTATTACTCTATGATCTTCTTTTCAGATATCGAACATAAATTGAGCAATATAACTTTGACATTAAAATATGTATTAGCAATAAAATATTTGATACAATTAAGTTTACGTAACATAACCCATTAACACTTGTCCAATGTGTAATTTTAATTAAAAGTCGACATTGACAAAACACTTAGCTTATAATTTAAATATGCAAATAATAATTGAATACCTTTGCTCATGGCAATGGCAGGAGGACACACCCACCCAAACAGTCTCGTGCTCACAGCTACGAAAAAGCCAACATTAAATGAATGAATGAAAATTCTCGATTGTACCAGGAATCGCGGCCTTATCGCTAAGCAGCGACCTCTTCCAGACACCCTTGGGATGGAGATTGAGACTAAAACATGAACGATTTGGCTAAAGGTGCACTAAAGAGTCTATTTTTAAACTTAAGTCAAGGAAAGCATTGTTGTCCATTAGTGTTAATAATAATGTTTGGACATTCCACACAACGCCATCTAGCCCCAAACAAAAAAAAAAAACAAAAAAATAAGTTTGTATTATGGGAATCAGATAACTGATAGAATACTTAACTCTATACTTTTTTTTGTAAATAAATACATAGAATATATAGAAACCACCCAGACCGATGTTCATCACACAAATATTTGTCCTGAGCGGGAATCGAACCCGCGACACCGGTCGTGGCAGTCTAACACACTTGCCAATCAAACATCCGTGTCGTCAACCAGCAGTGTTATGTGTGATCAGTTATAAACCATGATAAATAACATGTTACTCGGTATACTTTTTATGCCTACCAGAAAGTATATCGAGTCTCAGTCCACCTGTGCTTACGCAACGTCCACCAATCACTTTGGCGGTCACTGCCTACTACGTAAGCTGATAGAAACCTGTCTATTGTTATGAGAAATTGTCCATTTGATTCGAGGTTTAGTTGATACCGCCTTCGCATAGAACAAAACAAAGAAGGTATTAAATACCCCAAGTACGTACATGGAGAAAAAAATCTCTTAGTAGTTTTTTAGAATAATTTAGTAACGATTTCAAAAATAATAATTTCTGCTAACGAAATTTAGTTACAATTACAATATAATAGTTCTAGCTAACAAAAAATATTATAGGTTACTACTTATTTAGTCTTGCTGTCCCATTTTTTTTCTCTGTGTATATAATTTACCTTATTTCGGTCGAATTAAATGATATAATTATGTTACGACGAACAGTGTGCTATGTTAAGAATGAACCGCATGTAACTCATAATATTACGATTATCTCTTTCTATTTTAGAACACGTAATAAAGTTGGACGTCGAGTATTAAATAGAAAGTAGAGTAAAAATAGTAAAACCATTCGCGAACAGTGAAAGGAAAATTAGAGGTTTTGATCTCTTATGATTTCAATGGTATTATAAATACATACGTTTATAATCATTATCGCGTCCGTTACATTAAGAAACTGGCTCTTATGAGAATGATCGTAAAGTTTAAGTTAGGTTAAGATGTCGGTATATTTTTGGTGCGGTAATAGAACTTTTGATTGAATAAGTTCATGTAATAAGAAACACGTTAGTAATACCACAGAGTACGTATTACTATCATAATGCCTTACAATCAATGATTCTTTATTATCAGCAGTGATTGGGGAATGTTACACAATCCAATGTTAATATAAGTACCCAGGTAGGTATATAATGAAGATAGTTTTTCAAAGGGCTATTAGCCATTCTCAAAACCAACAGCTAATTTTGCTTTCCTGTTGTTTTTTTACCATTACGATTATGTATTTTATTATAAAATAAATTTATTTTATCAATTATTAAAAATCTCGTTCTAACTTCAGGGTTTAATTCATAGGATATCGTCATAAAGTTTAGGCGCGTACTAAAAAGGGAATTATTACTAAATATATTTATATAATTTGTTGATATTTATGGATTTCCGCAAAGTAACGCCTGAATCAATCAATTATCTAAAAAGGGAATTTCATTAATTCGCAACGCAAACGAAGTTGCGTGCGCCAGCTAGTGTTTTATACATCTTTTAATAATAATCAGAAAACTATTTTTGTAAAACCATATTAAAGGCGTCAAAGATTTCTTGTAAAGCATCAATAAAAGTGGCTGAGAACCAGTTTTTGCAGTTTGCGCTTCTTCCGCATTCCCGACATTTTCTTTTTTGGACTTACTATGAATGTCATATCTTTATAGTTAATTTATTTTTTTTTGATTTATGTTGCTTATAATAGCACTGTTTTTGTAATTTAACTCTCAAAGAATTCTCGAATAATGTACCACTAGCTACTAGGCCCATTTTACTTTCCCCACTACAATATCCCATACCTCTATTAAGGATAAACATAAGCACTATGCATATTTTTTACACAGATAAAAATTATTCGATGAGTTTTGATAAGCAATTAGACTTCTGACTAAAGGGTTGTAAAAAAACATTTTTATCTCTAGTTCTTTCATATGCAATATAATTATTCTCCATACTTGTACCTAATGATTATTATGGATTGTACGTAAGTGTCATTGAACTTTGTCACAAATATCTACTACCTACGTGTTTGTGTGATTTACTTTATCAACCTTCGCTACGGATTGTATTTTTATCTAATTATATTAGAAATTCAGGTGAACGACGTGATAACCAAGTTTATAGAACCAAATAGCATTCCAGTTGGTTCTACTTAATCTCTGTTAGTTACTTATAATTTTGAACATTTTCTGGAACAGATAGATATACTTCATAGCTAAGTACCCGCTATGACAGGTTTCTCTAGATTTCTTTCAGCTCATTAGTATCCATAGAAAAACACATAGAGATCTAATGCGTTCAGAGATAGCTTAGTTAAGATCAGCAAACAGGCATATATTACGCTTACTTATATCGATAGAGAAAATGTTGGCGTGCTATGCTCTCAAAATGTTTGATTTTCAGATAGGTATATCGGTCGGTACGCGATTCATCGATGAAATAAAAATAATAAGTTTCATCGTTAAATCATCTAAAGAGTCATGTCTACGAAGGCAGGAATATATCGATACCATATAAAAGTCTGTAGGTTTATTCTAAGGTTACGATGATCCTCTTTGCTTTCTGAAGCTTTATATTTTGTTAAGAGATTCTTATTTTTCGTGTTTAGGAACTCAAGTAGATTTTTATTGAGTATGTTATTAGTAAATCGATGTGAAATCTAGTTAATTCCTTAAAAAAAAATTAGTAAATATGATAGCTCAATTAGCTCAATTGCATAATACCATTGTCGATAGTGATCTGGGTAATGACATAATCATAATAATGATGTAAGCATTGTTAGCTTTGTCATCCAGTTCATCGTCATTACCATCATTGCGGCACATGGGGGTCTGTTTCTGATGGGAAATGACATCCATCTTATTATGCAGGTGAACACATCTGATGACCTCTTCTCATCGGCTTTAATATTAAGGTACACTGTTCCCTTCAAATCTCTACCTAGTTGTATTTGATTTGCATGTACCTACTTTAAGTGATTTATGTTAATACATATATTGTATCTGATAAAGCTTGTAGATCGGTAGACTGGTTGGTATGGCAGTTACCTGTTCTTAGTACTTGGTTTAGAATTAGGTCACGTTTTTTTGAACCTGATCAAAGAGCACGAGCCACACACTATCTTGTTTATTTTGATTTCATACTACATATTAAGATAAAATGACATCACTTTTATAATTAATTGAGGTCATTGTGTAGTAATATTGCTTATCTATTTTTGATGTACCGAATTTAGATACAAAAAGTTATCTAAGTAATCGTATCACATTTTAGATCCAGTTTTGTTGGTCATTGATATTTGTAGAGCAAATATCAAGATCATTAATTTTCAGCTTTATCTTGTTGATATTTCTAATAGGTATTGGTGTTTTAGGTCACAAGAAGGCTTCTTATCAAGGCTATCGACTAAATGATACTGTTTTTAACTAGGTAAATATAAAAATTCGGTTTAGATTTTCTCATGATACATACTCGTAGGATTAGGCATAGTTTCTAAAGAATGGTTATAATTTGTCTAAGGATTGATTATCTACTTTTGTAGTTTAATCTTGTTGTAAATTCTTATTTATAATAAGGTAGACTGCCTGAACATTCAGTCATTAGTATTTACTCGACTACTTTCAGTACTAGGTGTCCCCGTTAAGTCTTTTGATCTACTGCAAGCGCTCTAGCTGGGCCTATCATTGTTGTCAATTACTACTATTATTCATGGGCGGCCTACTTCGTCTAAATAATAGTTGTAATTGTCCAAATCCATCCACCACCCACGTTAACCTTTATGCTGAACGTAGGAGGCATTATTCGTCATAATTTTGTCGTCTGTAACTGTTAACTCAACGACTTAGCAGCCATTTTTCATTATTTTTATTTCGGACTCATTTGCTCGCCCAATTAGATCGTGGTCAACTGATGTTTTTTGTGCAGTGAAGTCATGATCTTAAATTGGATTAAGTTAAGTAGGTGCTTTTTCATCTGTGCTCAATTTAGCTGTTTGTTTAGAATGGCAATTCATGATTTGCAATTTGCTACTTTTTGCAATTGCGTGACGTTTTATTCCACTCTACTTTTGATGACCAGACTATCGATATCTGTCATTTCTTATGATATGAACGCGATCCTATTGATTGGCCACATCAGATACCCGAGTTCTTATCTGACCCATAGCGGAATGTTTTACAATTTTATTTTATGCAAAGAGGAACCCGCTTTTTGGACCTGCTTATTATTGTTTTCACTAAAGCGTCGATGACACACGTGTTTTTTACAATCTGCTTGTCGATAATCCTTCCCGAAAGCTAACTCGCTCACACGATAGCGTTAAAACTCGCCAACAAGCACCTTGTAAAAAGCCCTGTGTCATCGATGCTTGAGAAACAACCTGACTTCTTGTTTACATCGTTTCTACAAGATACTTTGCATACTCAAAGTAGTCGGAAACCGTGCCCTTGGAAGCGAAGGTTGTTGGCAAGTTCAAGTTGTGAAGTGTAATCAACGACAATTTGCTGTATCCTGTCGCAGACTGTGTTTATTTACTTCCGACCATCCTGGTTAACGTCACTAAGTAGTGGAACCTGATCGTCATTTCTGTTTCGATTTGTCATTAACATCAAGTTATTTATCATCACGTGTTTTAAATGAAACTAACTTGTTTCAAGAGTATATTTTCTTGTAGAGCGGTTCAGTCGTTAATTATTCTAGCTAGAGCTGCAAGCTGCGGCTTTGTAAATTTTAATGCAATAGATGCTATGTTATGCCTCTAAACTATACCCACTTTCGTATACTTAGTTATACTCATGCAAATGCAATGAAAAAAAACAACCTATCACTTACTTCCGTAGTGCACGAAAGGAGCCTCTTCGAGGCGCACTTAAAATCCTTTCACCACACTGGTTCGAACAAACTAGTGAAACGATGAGTAGAAGACTTACTTCCGTCTAAAGTCTAACCCAATAAGCTAAAGCGCTAAAAAAATTAAGTGAGTTCACAATTTTATTTACTAGCTATCCATTTTCTATTACCTATTCTCTTAATTAAGTGTGGGAAGCTCGGGGCTTCAAATATCTTAGAACTTAGATCATCAAAATTCGTATAAAATTATTAAACCAATTGCGGTCAAATAACAGCACCTTTATGTAAAGCTTTATTAGCCGCTAATTGAACTAGCTTCGCCTCCACCATTTATTTGCCAAACAATAAGTTTTGTAGGTAGATATGGATGTGACATCCTGACATCTGCCTGGTGACACACAAACATAGTACTTTCTCATGAGAACCAATCGCCAGCTCTTTATCCTCTGTCATTGTCTCGGTCGGCTATTGTTCCATACGATCATGAAAACATACTTTCTTCAGTAGGTACAGGAAAATCGTGTGACGATAATAAAATGGAAATTGGTATCGACAGTGGCGATGAGAAGCGTGGTAAGTATTAATCTCAGGTTTTTGTGTTTGTGATCTATTGTCAATAGACGTGACGTCAAACGAAATGTTTTTTTTGTCACTTTTACTTGGTTGTGTTATAAATATAAAAGATTAGTAACAAAATACGTTGAAGATCCTGAAGAAGGCATTTTTAAGCGAAATTTACCAGTATTTCTTCAAGAATATTTTGCCTTCAGCTCAAGTGTTTTATGCGCCAGGAAATTGAAATGTCCATAAAAGATTTTACAATCCAATTCAAGAAACTGTAATCTCGAAATCAGTAAGAGTTATTCCGGCTGCGTATGCGCATAGGAAACGGCTCCGCGTCTATTTATAGAACATCGAAAATAGTTTCCACGTGCTTTCGATGTTTCCTACATTATGAATGAAGTGTAGGCAAGTGGTTGTAACGTTAGATACAACAACATGGTAATAAAAAAAAATAGAGATTTGCCCGATCTGTTGATTTTTGACATCTGATACGAGAGTTGTCAATATACTTATATTGACAACTCTCATATCAGATGTCAACGAGTAGTCACATAGAGCCCGTCATACACGTAGCTATAAATTATAGCTGCATGTGCGGTCACTTGAATATTTGTATAGAAAATATATTGTAATATGCTTTACTACAATTTATATTATTATATATTATAGCTACGTGTGTGACGGGCTTAATGTTTTGATGTGTAGTGTCGGTGTAGAAACAACTTCGGTTTTTTTCGAAATAGGTATCTATTCCATCTATTTTTGTTTACCATTGACAACTTCTTCTTATCGTGTCACTAGTTCTTTCGAACCAGTGTGGTGAAAGGATTTCAAATGCGCCTCGAAGAGGCTCCTTTCGTACACTCAACACATTTTTTCGAACTTTTTAGGTTCTATGACATGCCGGTTTCCTCACGATGTTTTCCTTCACCGTTAAGCACGTGTTTTAATGCACACATAGATCTTTTTTGAACAGAAAAATCCATTGGTGTACGACCGGGTTCGAACCATTGACAACGAACGTCATCAATAAATTATATCAAGGAAGTATTTTAAAGCTAGAATAAATGATACCAATTATATTATGAAAACAAAGGAATTGTATAAAAATAATAAGAGTAGTTTTTTGGAAGCTCCCGTAGGAACATGGTAACGTTCGTCACGGGTCGCACGCTCTCCCACGACCGTGGGAAGGATTGAGGGTACTTTGTTAACAGGCAATAATGTCACCCAGCGTTGATCTGGTAGATTTTGACTTCTACCTAGGCGGTCGTTGACCTCAGAGGTCAATGCCATGAACTAAAGTTTCTCCTTACGCGACTCCCCTCTCTCATAAAAAGTCTTAGGGAAGCAAATTTTTCGTTAAAAATTGTCTAAGATCGTTTTGCCTCGGTGCCTCATTTGCTACACCCCATTTGTTACTGACTGTATCTCATACCGTTTAACTTGTTTTGGGATTCGTTAATGAATGGTATTCTTCAGGAATAGAATTACGGTAATAAACAAATACCTTTGGTTTTTGGTATTGGAAAGGTAACAAAATAATGTTTTAAAAACACCTTTGGATATCAAGTGAGTTCAGCATACAATAAGGTAAAAAATTCTGTAGGTACCACTGACTATCCACTCGCTAGTCCAGAGTCAGTCGTCAAGAAAAATAGTAGGTAGGTACTATTTTAATAACTAACCTTTGTTTACTATAATTTACATCATACATAACCGATTACTATTAATAAGTATAGAAGAGAGACGATCGATCGACGTTGTGTATCTTTTGTAGGAACACATGATATTTTTCTAGTTATGTAAGCGGAAGATACAACGGTAGTTCTGTTTATAATGGAAAAAAAATGCGTTAACAATATTGATAGGAAACCGTCGAGATAGGAGGTAAAACAGATTACATTGTGTATCATGAAGAGTTGCCGTAAATAAACATGGCAGAAGGTAGATAGGTAGGAAGTTTGACTACGTTGTTTTAAAAGGTATTTAAGTAACTACGTAAAGAGTGGTGCAAGATTCAGGTCATGCATGCTAAATATTTTTTCCCAAAGTGATTCTAACTTATAAACCTACAGTCAGTCAGTCAGTCAGTCAGGATCAAGCCTGTGCCAATACATTTTCAACCGACTTCAAAAAGAGGAGGAGGTTCTCAATTCGGTTGTTTTTTTTATATTTGTCACCTCAGAACTTTGTTGTTCATAAACCGATTTTAAAAATACGTTTTTTTAAAGGATATTTCCTTTAAAAAAAAATATTCCAGATTGGTTCCACCCATATAAATTTCATGAAAATCGGTTCAGTACTTAGGTTTTGAAATCATATTTTGATTGATTGACCGAAAAAAATAAGTCATCCAAGTAAATAAATTGCGTATTTTGCTTCACTGTAAATATTCAGTGGTGTTTACGGTCACTAGAACAGACCAATTGAAGTCAGTTATGGTATGTTTTTGTAAAACCTTGATTATATTATTAAAAGTGTGAACCATATTTTATGCTTTAAAATAAGGCAATCTAATAAAACAAAATTATGTATATTACAACATGATAATGCCGGATGTTTCCTTATCCAATCCAAGAATGGTTATCTACGTTTAAAGCTTTGACAGCCCTGTTATAAGATGGATCACCATATTCATCATCTGGTAACTAGACCATTCAAATCGACAGTATCGAGTTCTCGATCTGTAGGTGATCGTTCACATGTATTACTTGTTTAACATACTAAACCCGATCGTAAGTGGCAGAATCGAATATACTCGTATTAAGGCGAATCGCATGCAACAGAACCAACCCTGTCTTAAAAAACTGCTTTATTTAACTGTGACGTTTATAGCACATACTAAAGAAACAATTATACAAACAAATAAATTGAAAGTACCTACTAGTAACCTAGCAGAAGTCTGCCTGACAACTAACTGTTTTTTTTTTTTTCTCTCAAAGAACCTAAGTTCTTCGGTATTGGCTTCACATCAAAGGTATAGCCAGTGTCAAGTAATTGGAGAGATTATTTTGTCATAAGTCAGAGTCGATAAGTCAAGAAATGCCCCTGTAAAGTAGTGGTGGTTGCGACTTTACTAGAGGCTTCTATGGAGTTTTGGAAGCAACACGAAAAGTCACGTTTTACAGCATTTCACTATTCACCAACACTCATACACGTTCACGAGCACTTAATGGATAAAAAACCACCGTTTTTACACTTAAACACTCAAAGTTATACAAGTTTTGTCAATTAATTTAATGCCGCCAATGCGCCATTTTTCATGTTCCCGCCAAAAACCCCCAACTAACTGTTACCTATTATTTTTGCCATAACTCAATATCCTCAAGATGTCAAGACAAGGAAATTGAATCTAAACATACAAAAGATATGGTCAGGAAAGGACACACTATCAAATTAGATAAAAATACATTTTATTACAGAAATAGCGCGTTTTTTGCGCGATTGGAAACCACTCTAACTAGGGCAGCCCGAAATACGGTTTTTTACCTTGATTTAACGCGCAATAAGATAAAAATCACGAGGTTTGCGTATACACAGATATTTGTTTGAAATATCGATATTAATAGCATTTATCTCAGGTACCTACCTATCTATCCTTTATCAGACATACTTGTACCTTATTATTTTCCGCAAGTGAATTAAATCAGCTAGTTTATTGAACGAATTGATCGAATACGCCCGTGTTTTGTGCGATACCTTTCAAACTTTCAATGGAATATAAATATGAAGATCCATTCTCGATTGGTGTTTATTCTCAGTGAGTACATCATACAATACATTTCTCTTTGATAATAAGTTTATGTTTGTATCATAACATTTTGGTACCGATTGTCCAGGATTTAGGTGCTTCTTAAAAGAAGTATTTCATTTACATACCAACTTGCAACAATTATTTACAGTAGATATAGTAACTAAACAAAAATAATTGGTTCTGGTTTCTGATATAATCTGTTTTAGTAAAATAGGAAGTTTTTCTGATGCACACAACTTCGTTTGCGATGCGAATTAAAAAAAATCCTTTCTTAGTACGCGTCTACACTTCTTAACGAACATTTTTTTTTGTTTAGTGCTCATTAATTTCTTTTTAATATACTCTAATACTATTACAATCTAGCTTAACGAACCTGTCCTCCAAATTTCTCAAGTCTCTACGTTCCTTGGTTCGGTCTGTGCGTTGTCTGTCAGTCATGATCAAGCCTATGATGATAGGAAGTTCTTATTATCTCCCTGTGATTCAAGTCCTGCTATTTACCAATTACCATGTTTATCTTTAACTAGGTAGCTACTTAAATTGTGTACATTATCTAACTCCTCATTAGTAACGTTCTTTTGTTTGTTGGTTCCGAAGATAGTAGCTTTCTTGTTTGAAACTCCTAATTTTATGGTTAGTGCGTTTTGTGCATCGGTGATCGACGAAGTTCAATTTGCATATCCGAATCTATCCTTTGAAAATGATTGTGAAATTAATGTGTAATGTAGCAGAGTATTTTTGTTTACAAATAAAAGGTAAGTAATTCTACATATCCATATAATATGTACACACCGCGTCATGGATAAGTAACTTTCTGCACAAGACCCGGGTTCAAATCCCTTCATAACGCCGCTGCTGCGCGGCGGGCCTACGAAAAAGTTTTGCATTAAAAAATAAATCATATTTTTATAACCATGTAAGGCTAACCATTATTTCGTTCTATCATTAGAATTAGTATTGGAACATTGGTCTCATACTTGGATTCCCACTCCGAAGATACCGTGTTCGCTTCTCAACGCGGGTTTATTTTTTGCTATTATTTTTTCAAACATAGATAACAAGTCTGCACTAAATTAATACTTAAAAACTTACTACTTGCATTATTGTATTTTATTCAATTAATTTTCAAAATAAAACCTCTTTGTTATTAAGAAATAGCTCGTTTATTATTAATAAGCATACAACATTACAAGATAGATTAAGTTTTTATAAAATCCTGTAAAATTTTAAACAAAAATAATATTGTCATTTTTATGTAACCAAATAATTTTAGGTCTGGTAAATAATAATCTCTTATATTTCACCGATGAACAAACATGTTAATAGTTATTAACAATTTAGATCTCTCGTGAATATAAACTATTATTTACGCGTTTTTAAGAAATGTGGGGTCAAATGTATCCTATATGTTTATATTATATACTATATATAATATTTATAGTATATATAGTTTATAATATTTATATTATGTATAGTATATAATATACACATATAGTATATATATAGTATAGTTTATATGATTATATTGGTTGAGTAAAAGGTCAAAAAATACCCAGCAGGTAAGTAATCTAATTAGGTAAGTATTTATTATTATTAACATCACTGGAGTCCCATTAAGAACTATTTGACCCCACATATTCTATGTTGGATTTAAATCCGGGCTTTTAGATGGCGATGCGATGACTGTTACAACAGACTGAGAAGACAGACATTCGTTTCTCGATGAACCGCACAGTTATCAATTATCATACAAAAAATAAATTTGTCCTTCTGGATATACAACGCGCACAGATATTGCTGTCCATTCATGCGCCCGTGGACTTCCACAAGTTCCTCTAGACCCATGGATCACATCCACTCCCAATAACCTAAAAATAAAACACTTTATTAATACCTACTTACTTTAATATATGATTGAAAACAAAACTGACTTGGTAGTTATGCAATTTAGCAAGTAATAAAATAGGTCACATATTTTAATGGATAAGACAAATTGGCCACAATATAATCAAAATAAATCGTTTACTTACCTAAAGTTATTCTGCCTGTTTCTTCTTCATATCGTGTTACTAGTTCTTTCGAACCAGTGTGGTGAAAGGATTTCAAGTGCGCCTCGAAGATGATCCTTTCGATTCTGCCACTTGCATGCTTGAGTTTCTCATCGCCAGTCACTGACTATCTTTTAACCCATAGCCATACTGTTATAACTCTAAAAATAAAAAAAATAAAACATTACCTACCTATGTTAACATAATTATCTACTATAATACGAAATGAAACAAAAGCATTAGCATTAAGGTTACACTTACCGTTAGAATAGACCAATAAACCACTAGTTTATGAAGAACAACAATTTTCGTTCTCACAAAATTATTCAAATCAATTTATCAACACTCAAAAGCTATCGAGGATACACACAAAGTAAACCGCACGAAATAAGTCAAGTCAGATAATGACAATCATTCGTTTTTTTTACCCATACCCACATCTTTAAAATAATAAATAAGCTTTGCATTTGTCTGCTAGACAAGAACGGGTTATTTGACGCTAGTGATTTAAAGATTCAACGTTATTGTTAACTACCACGATAGCCGAATGAATGAATAAGCGGTCAGTCATGTTGTGATGCATGACGGTCCTGTGTTCGAGTCCTCAGCAGTAAAGTTTTTGCATTTAATTTATGATTGGAAGAATTTCTATCATACTGTTCGCCGAGGACGGCTGAGGTAAACTTTAGTTATTTGAGAAGATACTTATCCGTGACGCCTACTGTACATAAATAAGTACGTAAATTAAAAAATATGTTTGGGAAATACTAAAATAAAAACATATTGGTTTTGTTATTAGTCTGTGAACAAACTCTTTGATATTATTTTATTTTTTACAAAACGGATGAATTTTATTTCAGTGAAATAGTGACGTTTTATTGTGATTCCGTTCTATGAATAAACTGTCTAGACTAGACATTCCGGCCGCCTCGGACAAACATAAAAAGGACTAGACTAGACTATATACAGAAGTAACTATTACTATTATGAAAATATTTTTTATTATAACTTGCTCTGCATTATGTAGCTAATTTGTATCTTTAAGTCACAGTGAACTTCACAAAAGTCAACAAAAATGCTTTTTTAATGTTAGGAAACATTATAAGTTATGCTTAGTACTCACTCTTAAGTAAGTATTTTTATATCTCTTTTTTTTATTTTCACTAAAGCCTCGATGACACAGGGCTAAGTTTAAAAGCCAGTTAGTTCGCTAAACTTGTAAACTCGCCCCGTGTCATTGTTTTTTTCAATCTGATAGTTAGCAATCTTTCCCGGAAGCGAACTCGCTCACTCGCTAGCTTTTAAACTCTACTAGCAGCTCGTAAACTAGCCCTGTGTCATCGACGCTTATATCTTAAAAGCAAGACCAACAGATGCAGTTTTCATCGCAGAGTAAAATACAATCTATAAATATAAGTCCATACGAGTAATTCGGGTTCTGAATCGAAAGCAAGCGCAGTTACAGAGCGCCGCGGCGCGCGACGCGACGCATCCCGTGACGTCACAGTGACACAAAACGTCAAACTTTCACACAAGTGCGTGACACATGTGTAAACATGGCGTATTCATCTTACGTGAACTCTATCCTTTAATTTGATAAAAAGTGACTTAGCCGGTAGTCTTTTTGGAAATCGATTCATAAGATAAAATAATCAAAACAAACATAGATACCACCAAATAAATTTCCGTTAAACCGCGTTAATCTTAGTTCCAATAAGTTGACCTACGTAATCATGATCATAAATGAACGAGTTTTTTTTTAATCGTAAATTTTTATCTCCACGATTGGTAAAATAACAGGTCTATCGTCACAACTTAATTATTTTTATCATCAATTCATGTATATTTGATTATTATCGTGTTATAATCAGTTCACAGAACTGCTTGCATTTTGACCTGAAAACAATGAGTGATTGTATTACTAACACAACTGACGGACAGTAGAAATTCAGTAGTATCTAACTTAGATAGCAATGAGATCGTACGTCTACGTATTTGAAAATAGGTAAACTAGTCATCCAGTGACGAGGCTTTCGTCAGACTTCCCACTTCTAACTTCCCTGCGTTAACTACGTTACATTTTGCCAAACGTGCATGAGTGAGTTTAGTGCAGTCTGACGTATTGGAAATTCTATTGTGTAAATTCCTCACAATTTGGCTGCGATTTGGTAGTATCTGTTTGATTTTCGGGAGAGATTTTTGTGCCTGACTGTGCTGTTAGCGCTCTCTTTAAATTGTTTAAACTCTTGAAACAGATGTTAATTAGGAAGTGAACTTAATTTTGTGATCCAATGTGTGTGATGGGTGTTCTGTGCGGCTTTCAGGCAAAATATGTTATTGGTAAGAAATTAAGCTTTATTTCAATTAAACGATATTTTAGTGCATCATTGATTTGGTAGAGTAGGAATTGTTTTCAGTTCAAAGCATAAAAAAGAACTGCAGAAAAGCAACACTATTTGTGTCTAGGGTTAAAAAAAATACCTAATTACGAGTACTTGTGTAAAGAGTTTAACAAGATCAATTTACTTTTAACGTTTGGGAATTTTGATTAAACTGCTGCATAGCTCTACACAACGAATTAAGGGCATTGCAGCATCTCAATTAATTCGTTATTCGAGTTATCCTGTTGTTACATCCGCGTCTCGATTCTCTCACTCTAGCGCCTATAAATAGAGGGTGTGAGAGCTAAACAAACACATCCTGTATACCGAATCCAAAATTTGGTTAAATAAACGGCAAGTGGGATATAATTTGGTTGTACCTATGGTGTGACAAAATTATGCTCTTATCCTACCTTAAGTAATGTGCATCCGGTATAGTATTGATACCAACTACATATAAAACATATTATACAAATAAATATTGAGTATTGTAGGTACATTTGCGAAGAAGTTTTACTTATGAAAATATAAATGATACAACTGCGCATTAATTGTAGGTACTTTACAAAGTATGTTGCATAGCGTAAAAGTAAACACGAGTGCACGACTACTTGACTGGTACAAAAATCGCACGTGCTCGTATGTATCTCTTAAAAAGAAAACAAAAGGTCTCAAAGGATTTGTTCAGTTAGACCGCTCTACAATTGTTGTTGAGTGAGCTAACTGAAACTGTCTTTTACAGACATACAGGCTATTTAAAGCAGGCCAGAGCCTCGATGCCAATTAGCCACAGGACTAGCTTAGAAGCTACAAGCCAGCGAGTTTGCTAGTAGCTTGTTAACTCTCCCCGTGTCATCGGCTTTTTTACAACCTGCTAGTTGAAAATACTTCCGGACCGCTATATCGCTAGGCTTTATAATCGCTGGCTTGTAAACTAGCCCTGTATCATCGAGTTTGAATGCTTTTGTTTATCTGACTAAAGTTAATACAAGGCTCATTTGTTTATTGAGATAGTTGTGCGATTTCAAATCGCGCGATTGTTGCACCGGAGAAGCGCGTCGGCTGTGTTTTTTTTTAATGCCTCTCGAGTCTGAATGCTTTGGTTTATCTGACTGAAGTAAATACAAGGCTCATTTTGTTTATTGAGGTAGTTGTGCGATTTCAAAACGCGCGATCGTTGCACCGGTGAAGCGCGGCTGTGTGTTTTTATTGTAATGCCCGATAAAATCGCGCTATTAGTAGGGATTTTCATCTCATAGTTAGAATTTTGTTGATTAAATATTTTCTTGGTAAGATAAAAAATAAAAAAAATAATATCGTCTTAAAACTGACTGAGTACAAAAACATTATTATCTAAATTATAATGACTCTAAATTTTGCTTTGTTTATTTTTTACTTTATTTTTTTCCGTGCTAAGGAAACATTATCGTATCGTATCACTAGTCACCCGTTGAATAATTTGAAATAATCGTTCACAGTATAAAATATGATCGCATGTGTTAACCTTGTACCGCGTCGTTTGTCCAATGGTACACACTCCTTATTGTTTTTGCATTAGCGCAGTTCTTTGACCTTCAAATTGAATCACTATATAAATATACTATAGTTCAGTCTGTCTATTGTCCCTCTTCGTACCAGCTCACATGTTGCAGACGTAGGAACCGCAAAAAACATCCCGGAAAAAGATTGTTTGAGCAAAAACTAATGTGCTAATCGGTGTTGAGGGGCATGCTCATTACGTGCTATATTTTGATGTTTGCTTAGGATACAGAGTTGGCACGATCTGTCACGAAGAGATTCCCTATGTCTTCCATGTAATGCTTTCAAAATGATGAATGTTGCCTTTGTGTAGGGTTGCCGGCCGTCCGGTTTTCCCCGATTTTGTCCTAGTTTAGAGGGCGTCCGGAGAGCGTCCGGGCCGGACTTCATTTATAGTCCGGGTTTAAAAAAGTCTTGGGCCCGCGACACACGCACTGTGACCGGAAAAGGGTGGATCGAAAAAAAATTTTACGTTCTACGGATATTGTCAAATAAAAAAAAAAAATTAAATCGGTTGATCTATGACGAAGTTCTGAGGTAATAAACATTAAAAAGAAAAGCAACCAATTGAGAACCTCCTCCATTTTTAAGTCGGTTGAAAACCTGTTGACATGTCCGGGTTCTGGGCTCTAAAATCCGGTTTTCACGCGTCTTGCCTTGGTTTCCAAATTTTAGAGATGGCAACCCTATGTATGATGATTTGATGAATGTCGCCTTTGTGAGAGGAAGGATCTTATGAATAATGCAGTTCGTTTCCCTGTTGCATATCTGTTTAGCCATATTGGTGCATCTCCTCATGAATCACCATTGCATTTGGCCGCATATGGTCTTGCACTTTCATCATAAGACTTCTGGTTGAAATCTCTGTTTTGTTTGAAAATATACTGTTGCTTCAGTTCACGGTATACTTAGCTGGATGAAAATATTATTGAAGCGTTTGCATGCGGTACATTAACACTGGGCATATATTGTAGTAGAGACTTCCGTAGGTATAGTAAGCGTCGAACAAGTTGTCCTCTGGCGAACCACGTGACAAAGATGCGCAGAACGCAATCGCATGTCAAATTGATTCTGCCGCTGTCACGTGGTTCGCCAGAGGACAAGTTGTTTGACGCTTAGTATACCTACTTGTCTCTTCATTTATTATTAGCATACATCAGCCAACTGTTGGGCCCTCTCCAGCTATATTCTCCTGTTTCGTAAATGAAATAAATAAATAAATGTTTTAATGTCACAAAAATAATACATCAAGGACATACAAGTTTGACAAAGTCTAAAAACTTAAGTAAGAATCGTACCACAATAGACTCTGTTCCCCGCACTAGGTCTACTCTCTCTAAATTTATTTTTGTTACGAATTTATCAATAAGATGATACACAATGCATAAGGAAATATATGTAAAATAATCTCAAAGATCTTTTCATTCGTCCACAGAAGGAGAGTTGGAAACAGAATGGTTGCAAGCGGCCGGGCTGGGCTCCCTCGCGGCTCCATTCCAGGCCGGGCTGGAAGTCACCGAGGCCCAGCTGGGTGAGGCAGTCAGACCCCTCCCCCGGGAACAGGCCGCCGCGGTCAGGAGACGGGTTCGGAGACTGAACCGGACAGTGCGGAGGAAGCGAGCGGCTTCGAGGGCCAGGAAGCCGGATATACGGGACGTGTTTAGAGATTTGGAGGTGAGTTTAAATCTGAAACTAGTGTTAAAGTCAGTTGATGAAAGAGAGTCCGAAGATATTACATTGAAGCGACCTGCTTCAATTTAAATTGTCCAGTGAATTTATAAAAGCTGATGAAGTAAACATGATCATCATCAGGCATTATCAATAATCAATATGTATAAAAGGTTTTGGACCCGGCTGACTGACTGACAGGAACGTACAGCACAAACCACTTAACGTAGAGACTTGAAACTTGAGACTTGAAACATGAAGAGCTGAAATGAGTAGATACTAAGAAAGAAATAAACAACACAAATTAAGTTATAGGCATCATCTAGTCAAATATAATGGAGAGAACAGGGATGATGAAATGATCTGTTTTTTTCCAGAATTTTTGATTACGGCATCACTTATAACTTTTTTGCTAAATTAAATATCTGATCAGATTTTCTCAGCTTCTTTGAACTGTAGATATTCATCAGGCAGGAAATAATAAACAGTATAAAATACAGGGAGGTAGTGACTCAGTAACAAAGAAAAAAGTACACGCAAGAGGCGGAATGATCCAACAAAATGATTCTTCGAACGATGATCTATGAATCGATCGATACGTGGTATAGATGTGCTATTGAAATGTTTTTAAAAAGCTTTATGTATGCTTGTGGTAATTAAAAGTTATGTAAATATCGAATTGTGACTCTTTCGCAACGCTAACATTTTGTACCCCTGTACCATTTTGTACATGTGTACTATTTAAATCATTTTGAAACCTTTATTATGCAATTATTTTTACCTTACCTTTATTTACCTTATTTTTTTTTTATTTTTTTTTGGACGAACCGAAGTTCTTTGGTTTTGGCTTCACATCAAAGGTTCATAGCCAGTGTCAATTAATTGGAAAGATTATTTTGTCATAAGTCAGAGTCGATAAGTTAAGTCATGCCCCTGTAAAGTAGTGGTGGTTGCGACTTTACTAGAGGCTTCTATGGAGTTTTGGAGGCAACACGAAAAGTCACGTTTTACAGCATTACACTATTCACCAACACTCATACACGTTCACGAGCACTTAATGGATAAAAAACCACCGTTTTTACACTTAAACACTCAAAGATATACAAGTTTTATCAATTAATTTAATGCCGCCAATGCGCCATTTTTCATGTTTCCGCCAAAACTCCCATTTACCTTATTATGCAAGTTCGAAACATGAAAAATGAAAATATACATTTCGATGAAAACGATCTTTCTTGTCTTTTAAATTGACTTTACTATACGATAGTCTCATAAACGTATAATGCAACCTCCTTGAAAAAAATTCATTGGTAGAAGAACAAAGTTCAATGACCAATCGCATATAACATAGCCATTTAAATCTAAGTACAGTTACACTATTAATTTCATTACATCTACGCTTGATAACATCGTAAAAGCAGTGTCAAGTTTAAGAGCTTTTTATTGATCTTAAGCGGGGAATTCACTAGACGGACCTGCCCACGGGCAAATCTGCAGACATGGCCGCCGGACCACGCTACTATAGGTCTGAACAATGTTTGCTAGTGTAGGACCGTCTCAATCAGTCTGGCAGACTGACCGTTGCTCGTCCGCAAGATCTCATTTTGTCTGCGCGGGCTATATCCCGAAGCTGATTTTAGCTTATGTTATGAAATAAATTCAGTCACTACGGAACTCCTACATGCTTGAGTTGCTGATGAGTCTGTGTAGTGTATTTTGGCAACAGACCGCAACCGTGCCCGTACAAACTGCCCGCGGGCATGTCCATCTAGTGAATTCCCCGCTTTAGCTGTTACATCGCGGAATGGTCACGCGTCTATTGCGGACGAGGACAGACATACAGACGGCAGGCTCTGCTATAGCGATTAAAACACCGGGTTTATAGATAACATTAAAA
Source organism: Lobophora halterata (assembly GCA_932526365.1). Taxonomy (NCBI): domain Eukaryota; kingdom Metazoa; phylum Arthropoda; class Insecta; order Lepidoptera; family Geometridae; genus Lobophora; species Lobophora halterata. The sequence continues at coordinate 11,671,007 of OW052002.1, forward strand.
ACACTACGGAAAGGAATGTTCTAATTGATTTTATCGCTAGATTTACTCGGATATTTATTATCTACTAGTGACTTCGTAACGGGGTAAAAAGTAGCCGATTTCTTTTTTAGCTCCTAAACTAGTCTTACAAAATGTTATCCAAATTGTTTTAGTCGTTTTAGCGTGATTTAGTAACAAACATTTATCTACATATTTATCAGTCCAGCTTTACAAAATTTCGCATTTGTAATACTTACTCGCATAAGTGGAATAGAACACTATTAGACAAACAATCTTTTGAAGTTTCGACTATCTACGTTCAGCGGTTTGGCCTGTACGTTGTTTGTCAGTCAAGTCCAAGCCTTTTAATAATAATAATAATAAACATTCACACACTCACACCCCTGCACTACGATTCCCTATGTCGCAGGTGGCATGGACACATACAAGACATCACGACATCCAAGACCCGAGAACAAACATTTGTGTTCGTCACACAAATATTTGCCCCGGCCGGGGATCGAACCCGGAACACCGAGCTTCGTAGGCAGGGACACTACCAACTAAGCCCACGGTGTCGTCAATGTCGTTTATATTGATAACAATAGATAAAACTTATGGTTTGATGCAAATATAGTTACCACATAAAGAACCCACTGAATGCCACAAGTCATTCGAATCCATAGATTTTTACTGGACGTGACAACAAACACACTTATCATCTGCCTAGATCACACGTACCGAGGACTCGGCCGAGTCAGTAAAATGTTTCTCGGCAGAGACAGTGAAAGCTTACATCACTCGCTCAGCCGAGCACTCGGCGCTATGTAAACGTACCGAGTACTCGACCGAAAGCACTGTCTCGGCCGAGTACTCGGTACGTGTGATCTAGGCATAAGTGCGCATTATCACGTGCCTTTCAAGAGGACAACCATGATTAGGCAACAGTTATGTGATGATAAAACTATTCAAGAGTTACGGGTTTCCAGAATCTTATTCTATTATTACCAGGATGATCTTTACTTCTTTCGTTCTTCTTTCAAAGTAGGTACCTACTATCTACCAAGATGATAGATTGCGTGTGAAACCTAGTCAAACGGCTCGTAAATACCGTGTGTCAGTTTCTGCAGCTGCTACAATGATTGACATGAGTAACTTTCGTATAGTTTCACATTGGAAACTCGGAAACCAGATTGATAGTTTTTTTCTCGTAACTGGTCAATCTGGGAAATGTCTCTATTTGTGCTTTCATGGCAACTTACTCGATGACTAAAGATCTGTTCTCATCGTGGCTTGTAACAGCTGTATAAGTTTCTGATTCTACGAAAAGAAAGTATCGAGAATGTATGATATAATAATGTACCATCAACAAAACTTTGGTTTCTAAATCGCGTTGATTTTTAACGCAATTTTTGTTGACCGGCTTTGGTATATCTTCTCTTTCCAATCAATGTATAAAAGGCTCGGTTCTGTCTGACTGCAAACAACCCACAGGCTAAGCCACTGACCGTAGAGACTTGAAATTTGGAGGATATATGTTCGTCATGAATCAATTTTGCTTATGGAAACAAAAAGGAATTTTGTTAATTCGCAATGCAAACGAAGTTGCGGGCGTCAGCTAGTACTTATAAAATATGCGAGTGTCTCAACAATAACTTCAGTATTGTATGGCCCATGGTACTAGTACGACCCGACCCACAATTTCTCCAATAATAGCAACTCAAGCGCCGCGTATACCTCAATAGTGTCACTAGTAGGCATGGAAATGATCGCTACTTCTATTTCATTGTCACATGGCGATATGATTTCATTTTGTAACAGTGAAAAGGTGATTTTTCATGAGTGGCCTAATGTGATAATGTCACATTTTGTTAAAATAATTCACGCATGACGCGACGTCACGCCTCCTACTCACAGTCAGCACACTACTTTCTGTTATTGATATTTGCGGTACGAATTAAATTGTGAATAACGAATTAAAAGTGACAAATAGGTATCACAGCGTACAAAATCGCCTGCCGGAGCGCGCCGGGCGGATACCATCGGTGATTTTGTAACAGACTTGGTCTCAGAAAGTAACAAGTGTTATGTGTGATCAGCTTTTTACCATGATAAATAACATTTTACTTGGTATTATTTCCATGCCTAGTCACTAGTGTGCCCACACCCATACCGCACCACCCATTTGCAGTGAGCCACAGATAAGCAACTATTGTATGATTATCTGCGTTGCAGGTGCGTTAATGTAACTGACACGTTTATGGGTTAATCGATCAGGAAAGCAGACCGCTTTCTGCACGTACTTTTAATCGGAAGTTCCTGCAATATTACATAAGAAGAATTAATTATAGAAAAGTGAGATTTTGATTTTTTTTTCTTATATGCTGGGTAAAAGTCTCGCGGTCTTCTGTCTTTACGAAAAATCATTGTTTATTTAAGCAGATACAGAAAGAGGGTCAGTTCAGGGTTGCTCTTAAATTTACCTTTACTCTTGACGTCGCCTCCTGTAGATTCATAGGACTGCATGAACTTCTTCAATTTTTATTTCACGCGCACTACAATACCTTTCGTTTTTGTAGATAGTGGCATAAATTTTGTAAACAGTGGCATACCTATTTGCCGAGCAGTTGTTTTCAATGTAAAGCAATTTAAATAAAACCATTATATAGGTTACTGTGTCAGATTGCTAATTTAATTACTATCAAAACATTGATTTCCCAGAAACTGACGAATAGTAATTCGCTTCACAGAAACGATTACAATAACTCTGGTAGAAAGAAAAAATAATTTGGTTGGATACCACTAAATTTTAAGTTAAGCTGCGCCAACTTACAGACAAATTAGGGCCACTGATAACCAAGTCGTTAGATAAATATGCTATTAAGGTTTAGAGAATAGTGCACTTCTACCTTTGAACGACACGACTCGTTTGGTTGCAGCATTTCGAAATTTCGATAATTCTAATAAGAAATAGAATTTTATTATGAAAAATTGTCGTAACATAAAATGAATTACACAAGTGATTAATGTAGACTTCAGTATAGAACGGACGTCGGTACTGGCTAATTGCAGTGCGTCCGGTAAATTTCAAAAGTGGCATAGTGCGTTTGGATAGTGCTGTGAGTGGGTCTGTTCAGTCTTCCCCAGCAAGTGGTACTGAAATTAAATGGTCCTGGGAAGATAGGATTGTGATCGGAAGTGGATGTGGCCAAGATGTTGTGCGAGACGATGCGAGCGAAGGTCTGCGAGAAGATCGAGAACTGCAAGGGACTGGCGCTGGTCAAAACATATTTAGATGCATTGGTATGTGTTCATTAGCTGTTATCGGTAACGTTCATGCAAATACCAAAGTAAGGCAAATAAATTATTAGATTTAACATTGGCCTGGAGAGCGAGCCGACGACAAATAGAGGGTAACTGGTACGGGATAAGGCCAGGAGAAGAACATGGGTGTTATAGAGATTAAATAGGTCCATACTGCGTAATCGTATACAGGTATGTACTCGGGTATGTAAGTATATCGTTTTCGGAAATAAATAATGGTTGTAATTTTAGCGTATGCATTAGTTGGTATTTAACAAAGGGTAATAAGTTCAAACTAGCAGGTACGCTTATCCAATAAAACTGATTCCTGGTACATTATATTTTTCTAAAAAAACATAAAGGATTAAGGTACCTACTTATTTATAATTCCTAGGAAGTTGGATTAGTGATAAGATAACAAAAAACTCGTAATTATTCTAATCTGTTTATTATTGGTCCTATTTGCTCCAAATTATTGTAATTATAATATTGTTATCTTAACCTACTAATAAGCATTAACTTGGGCTTCCCTTGAAGTATCTCTTAGGCAAGAAAGAACTATACTGACATACTATATACCATTCTCTGAAAACTCAATTTTTGCATCGATCCTTTTTCCCTTTTACAAAAACAATTAAAATAAAATTAATCATGATTTTCAATCCCAATAAGATGCAACTACGTATAATGCACCAGGTCCACAGGAAACTCCACTTATTGATTTCTAACTTCAAGGTTAAACTGCAAGAATCGCGTATGTCTACCAGCTGAAATACCTAAATAAGTGTTTTTGTTTAAAAGAGCTTCTATACACGCGAACAATGCGAAATCAGGCTAGTACGTAACCTTTTTATAGATAATTAGGACCTAATAAAATAATGTAGCCTGTATTCTCTGACTCCTAAATGTACAGATATTTATGTTTTATTGTTGAATTTCAGTTTCAAGTCAGGTGGTCTTTTGACAAAGGCCTCCTTCTGCGCCATCTCTTGGGAAGATCATCTTCCTATCTTTTAGGTTGTCGCCCTCTACCACGTTTACCATCTCTCGGGTACCAGATAGTGCTGTTGTAGGATCATTTGTTTCTTTTTGACATCATCATTATGTCCAGTTCATCGTCATTTTACTCTTAGCCATTTTAGGGGATTGAAAATTGACGACTGACACATCTCGCCCCCCACATTCATCATAACCTCTCTAGCCTTTGAGGTTTGCAGCAAGAAAACTCATGTAGCAAACCATTGGGTTAACCTTAGGGTTAAGCTCGCCTTTGTAAATGTCTTTCATATTTCATACTATAAAGATTTTGTGTGTAATATAAGGAATAATAGAATTACACACGTATTCATGTTTCGTTTGGCCTATTGGTAGGCAATGTCTACATTAAGTAATATTAGCGTTCTTAGAACATCAGAAGCTTGCCGATATCTTCGAGAGATAAAAATCCTAACACAATAAAGTCAAAATTAAACAATGTTTAGTAAACTGGTAGAGATACAAAGCAAAATGGTCAACAGCAAGACTATTTATCTAAACTTGATCTTAATTCTGAACATGCTCTGCTACCTGAGCTTACTAATGCAGCCGTATTCATAGTCCGTCATAATCTCTGATATTATCTACTTCATTGAATACGAAACGGTTCAATGGAATTCAAAACGAGCTTAGATAATCTAATATGCTACCAATGTGATTATAACGAGGGTAATAATTATGCAGTTGTAAATATATCTTGGTATGAACACATTTTATAAGCACAACTATTGGGTTTGAACCAAACCATATTTCTCAATTTAAGCGTCGATGACACACGGCTTTTTTACAAGTTGCTTGTTGGTGAGTTTAAAAGCTAGCGTGTGAGCGAGTTAACTTTCGGGAAGGATTGTAAAAAAGACACAGGACAAGCTACAAGCAAACTCGCTGACTTGTAGCGTAGACTCTACAATGCTCTACTTAACTCAAACTTTTTCCTGGGGGATAGATAGTCCATAAAAAATGCGTATTGTACATGTAAATGTTAGGTTATTGATTCCTTAGACTTAAAAAATAAGCTAGGACATAAAATATACATACTTACAAAATGTTTGAGGTTGTTAAGTCACAAGTCTGCTAAGTGCTCAACGTAGTCGCTTTCAAAGTTCTCTTTAAGATAAGATAAGATAATCATTTATTTGCTAGAATGTAGGTACATAATAGGTTGTTACATGTCAATCAAGCGGTCCTATACATTCTGCCTCCATTCGAGGCGTGCAAAATTATATTTAAACTAAAGAATGATTATAATTAATTGATTAAAATAATGAAATAGCAAGTTAAGTCTATGTATAGATGTCTTTGTATTGCCTTTAGTTAGAGAATATCCAATTGTTATTTCCTTGTGGCAATAAAGTTATATATCTTTCTATTTATCTATCTATAGTTGGTAAATATGCCTCTCTGACAGCTGCTAATACCCATTCTATTCTCTAATATTATATTATTATTCCGTTGGTCCGGCAACCTGCGATTTCCTCGTAAGCGGTTCGAATAAGGTAGTGATACCATGTCCTCTTTGTTCAGAGTCATTCACCTCGAGGAGTTTATCCTGGTGTAGGCGGGAAGATTCTGATCTAATAACAGTACCTATTGACGCTTAGGCCTTTGAACTAGTCTCTGTAAGATTCTGTAAGTTCTGTGGTGACCAATTTAACCAAAAAATATAAGTTTAATTTATTCGATGGTTGAACAATGAATACTTAATGTATTTACAGTTACACAGGAACTTCTGACTTCCAAATAATTCTGATAATAGTGCATCCACAACAGCATAATTCTGTAAACCAGGCAATTTTCGCAAGTCACTAACTCACTAACCAAGCAAATAGACTAGTTTGAAACCGCACTAAATAAATATAAAAAACCACAATCATCACAAACATTTTAGTACGCAAACTTTATACAGAAAAAAAAACCTAGACTGCACGGTGTGACAACTTCCCGTAGTTAATCTGTGGCCAGTTTCCTAACCGATTACCTTCTAAGACCAGCTATAATCCAGCAAGTGTCGCCACCACTGACACACATGCGCACTCCGTAGCCGCCTCCACTTCCCGAGTAACTGGTCCCAATAGATAGGTATATGCCCTTACAAGGTAAACTCGCCAATCTTGCTACATTATTGCTGTACTGTGTCTAATCGATGGTGGACGGAGGTATTCAATAGGAAATGTATCACAATGATCTAATTATAGAAGTATAAGAATTAGGAAGTTGTAGGTATTGTAGTAATCTATCAATTAAGATTAAAGCAATTAAATAACTTGTACAGGTAACGTATAAATTTTATAGAAATGCCGCAAACAGTATCACAACAGTACTGACATATAATGTTATTTAAAGTCATGTGCAGTACTGTTTTATTTCTCATTAATTATCTCATTTAAATTATTTTTTTACAATATAACCTATTATAAAAAAATGCTATTTAAATAAACCGCTTACAAATAATATTTAAAAAAATATATATTATATAAAAACGGCGGATCACCAGCGGATCACCGCGGAGTAGATCCGTCAGTATTAGAAAAAACATCTTTAAAATGTAAATCCATTATTGGCTTGAATTTTGTAAAAAAAACAGTTCAAAATAATATGCTCGTATAAGTACCTAAATTTGAACAACCCGTTGTCTAGAGATACAATCCAAACGTTGTTTGTCTATATTACGTGATACAATATGGCTTAGTCATTATTGCATCACCCACCATCGCCAAAATAGATAGAAAATTTCACAAATATTCGTCTTGAACATATCTAACAGTCATTAATCTATTAGCTTTCTAAAATGAATGAAATTACATAAGTTCTATGGGGACAAGTACACAATAAGTATCTACGTAATGTAGGTTTCTCTCTTTGTGTTTTAAGGAACTCATTACGATGTTCTTATTGCAGTTTTAAAATTAGACAACCATTATAAGCAGCCACGAAACGTTGATATGTAATAATCGGATGGATTATATTATTAAAATAAATAATTATAAAAGATAGTCTATGCCTGCCTATGTTTTTTTTTATTTATTTACACAAAAACTTAAAAACAACACTTTTGTATCCTGAAACCTCTAAAGGTTTGTGTATGTCTAACAGTAGTTCACAATAGTAGAATCACAGATATATATTTAAGATCTATGTCTGTGGGTAGAATATATTAAACTCTACCAGGCAGAGTAATAAACAGGTAGATATTGTTGCGATATAATCCATTGGTAACATCTTAATAACTAGACAGTCTGGGTAGGTTCTTTATAAACTGTATATTTTTTTTTATGTGTGATATTAACAATTAATTAGTGTAAGTGGTCTGTGACCGTTCTGATTAAAATAAATAAATACAAATACAAATTCATTATTATTTATTTTAGTCAACAAGTTCCTATATATTCAATTCAGACAGAAGTGGTCTCACAACTATAATGAACTCATTATATTGACAAGTTGGTACTAAGTCTGAGTTTAGCGAAGAAATGCATAATTTCTATAAGTTCTGTCTGTCGCTCTCACGGTGACGATGCTTTCTAATTGAGCAAGAACCACTTGTTAGGAAACAATGATAGCAATAATGATTTGTTTCCGAGGCTAATTGTTGGGCGTTTAGAGAAATTATTGCTGATGATTATGTTTGTGCTAAAAACTGAAAATGGAAGTTAATTCTTTCGCTTAATACTGACATAGGATTTTGCAAATCGTCTTACGTAATTATGGCCAGAGAGTCTCTAAGTTTTAGAAAAATAAAATGATTTGTTTGGTTTGAATATGGTATACAAAGTGTTGTTAAAATAATGAGGTTGGTTCTTCATATTTTGTCAGTTTAATTCGCCTTACAACTAATTGATATGTAAATGATTACAAACTAAATTTCGATACACACTTATATTAATACTTATGCAACATGCCCCTCAATTCAGTTGAATTTAGGAAAACGTTGTACATATGAATATGGCCTGTTATGTATCATGTTCCTGAAAAATGTATCAGCGTACACTGTGTTGATGTTCAATAAATAAAATACTTAATTCAATTAAATCATATTTAAACAAAGCAAAGTTAAAAGTAAAGTAGAGACTAGATGGACCCATGAACAAAATCCATAGTTAAATAAAATTAATCGAGTATTCGGAATTTCTTAGTTACAACGTATCTCTTGCATTATCAATGTTTATCTTGTTCCAGAACTCAAGCGGTAGTGAACCTCGGTCGCGCAGTGCGACTCCTGACTCCTTGGATTCTCTGCCGAGCGGCGGGTCAGGCAGCCCGCCTACGGAATGGGCAGACCCTGCCACTCCACCGGACTTTGTGTGAGTATCTGAACTGACCCATCAAATCAATGAAAATAAGCTAGATCTTGATTCTGAACCATTCTGTCATCCAAATCCTGGCATTCTTTCGGCGGTGGAACATAGAGGTAGAGACAAGGGGAGCCAACGAGATAGGTAGAGTATGACCTATCGAACGAATCCGAATTTGCTGGGTTAAGATCTGGTAAGACATCTAGATTCAGAACTATTCTGATATCAATAAAATCTTGGCATTGTTTCGATGGCAGAACTGTAGAGACAAGGCAAGTAGAGTATGACCTATCGAATCAACCCGAATCTGCTGGGTAATAGATCTGCTAGGAGATCTTGATTGAGAACCACTCTGATATCAAAATCCTGGCATTCTATCGATGGCAGAACGGCAGAACTGTAGAAACAAGGGGAGTAAACAAGATAGGTAGAGTATGGTGAGGGAAGGTGTAAAACAATCATGTAGTGTGTAAAGCCGGAAAATAAGAGAATGGAGTCAGTGCATGATGCTGTAAATAAGTAAATGAACTCATGAATCATAGGGTGATAGCCATTTAATCATAACTGACAAATGCTGAAGAGATTATTTGTAAGAGTACAAATAACAACTTTCTTGATATTCAGCATCTGAAATATTCCAGACGTTATCCACAATTTATAGCAGACAAGTAGATCATGCATGTTTCGTGCGTGTGCCCAAGTGAATTTTATTTTCAGATATTCGAGAAACGAAATGCATTCCTTTGACTCATTTTAACTTTTTTCAGTATTTCATGAATCTTAAGATTCTGAGCCAACTAACGAATTTCAGTACGTGGTTTTTCCACTGACAATTTAGTTTTCTCTAGTCATTAGCTCGAAATACTTTTCCCTCGTTATGCTTTCACTATCGTCGCTTGACTCAGCATGCCTCATGAGGTAAGGTCCTATTTGAATCATCACCTTTAATAAGAAAAGTAATCGGCAAAACTTCAAGTGTCCCTAGCCAACTACAGGGCAAATGCCTGGTTTTTTTAATTATATATAGAGAAGCGTTTGAACACTACCTCACCTGTAGGTAAGTGATGGTGTGGTCAAAGATGGAGCACGCTTGGATAGTATGAACTTATTCACTCGAGTCTTGAAGAAGGTTGAAAGATTATAGCTTCCGTAGATCTATACGCGAGATTCGTAAAATCTAGTCTGGTCCACCAGCAAAGGAAAAACAAGTACTTGAAATCCTTTCACCACACTGGTTTGGAAGAACTCACTAGTCCTTTGCTGGTGGACCACACTAGATGGTATGAATCTTGCTTATCACGCGTCATTACTTTTGGTATCGTGAAGATATTAATTACTGCTGATACCATATTTTGATATGGAATGTTAGTGATCTATGGAAGGCCAGGACCTTCGACACTATAACTCAGCAGCAAGCATCTGAAGAATCCTTTTCTGTTCCAGCGACAGTTTCCCGCCAGCAGGCACCCACGCCCCGCTCGCGCGGACGCCGTCGGCACCGGCGGCACCGCGCCGTTCGCGCCTCTCCCCGCCCGCAGACTTCTCCCCCCCGCTGCCCATGCACGAGCTCTTCAAGCCCAATGACTTGCACTGGGCAGACATCGCCACCAACACTGGTAAGCTAAGCATACCGCACTTGGGAATTGGAAAGATACTCGAAAGATATGCCTTTGGAACCATGCTGATAACAAAGTGCATTTTCAAATGCTTGTTTCGAACATCAGATAACCTTAGCTCGTTTTGTCTTCTGTAATGACTTGTTGATTCGTTTCTCATCAGCAGCGTCGCGACGTCGTCGGTATCATTAGAATATGCGACTTTAACTGATCACTGTGATTATGGCAACCATTAACATTCCAAGTATGTTTTGATTAATTATTTGGAATTTTCTATCAGTCCTTATTACTGCTTGATTCTTCGAATAAAAACCTAGTATAGTTCTTTAATTCTTAAAAATGATCGCACGCTCCTATACTGGTGAACGGCGGCGATATTGAAGGGGTGTAAATTTTAGGCTGATAGATCTCTGCCTACTATTTGCTAAATAGGTATTTGTTTTGTTTTAGAGGGTATTGAACTCCTGGGCTACCAAAGATACGGCACCGTTCAAGGACCAAGAATAGGAAAAGAGAGAATAAATGGATCTATTCTAAAGGACAACGACCTATTCATGTAAGTGTTGGCCACATTAAATAACGTAGGTTGTTTAAAATTTCTAAATATGCGAATAATATTTCGCACAATCGGGCTAAAGCTAGTATGCAAATGGTGGGTGGTCTTTGTCTTAACAATAATCTCGACTTTGCATATTGGTAGGTAAACGAATTCTTTCTCAAGATTTCTTCTAGTTTTGGAAAGTGCAGGAAGGCACAAAGGTGCGACGTATAAGAATTTGGTATCACAAGAATACCTAAGTACGTCTTTTCTGAATTTGTTCTCTACAGAATGTAGCGTTTTGCAAAAGTGTGATTTCACGACTAAGCCAAGCAAACATATTGGACAAATTTTAAGTAGGTACATTGATAGATACGTATTTTTCTGAATTAGAATCATAGACATATCCTAGATCTATATCTGTGATTGGAATCATAGAATTCAGAAAAAGGCGAATTATCACTTTACCGATAGACATGGATAAAGGACAAAGATAGGCTAAACTGGCCTTTTAAAGGCCCTTGGAAAGTCTTTTAAATGAACGTAGGTATCTTTTTTCTTTATAGAAACAAACATACGTCGGTGTCGCGAGCAAAAAGCGCTGCATCGGCTCAGCAACCACTCAGCTTCGAGCATAAGTTTAACCTCGACAGGCAGATGCTCAACCGTGAAGAGGTAAGAAAAACCTTTGTATCATCAATACTTATAAATAAAAGGCCTTGTCATCATAACTGACTCACTGACAGACAACGCACAGGCCACACCACTGAACGTAGAGACTTAAAACTTGGAGGATGAATAAATTAAAATGTTTTATTGTAACTACACCTTATAATAAAAAACAATAACATAAAGAAGGAAAGGAAACTTGAGGATGTGTTCCTTAAGTGCTGAAAGTGAGTACCTACTAAGAAATAATTTTCAAAATAGTATTGAAATAAGGAAGGTAAATCGAAACGGAATTGTAGCTGCTACCGGATTCTCTGAGCTAGGTACTCTGTCTCCAAACTCCAAACAGATCTCGTTACTTTGAGCTAGATCCATGGCATCCATGTTTGAAAACATCGGCTACGTTTAATACATAACATACCTAACACAAGGCTACAGCCTGGCTAACAAATAGTGGAAGAAGAAAGATGAATGTCAGTACTCAATTCAGATGTCTCTCCAAAATTGTGCCGGCCGGAGCTTTCATACCACCCAAATGATTCTGATATTAGGTATCAAAGATTTTAAATCTGTTGATGGATTTATTCCAGGACTGGCCTGAAGAAAACAGCAACGTGGATATCGAGAGCATCGGCGAGCCGCAACTGAAGCGCCTCCCGCCGCTGATATGGCTGGAGCTCACCGCGGTCTTCGACAAGTACTCGCTGCCCTTCCAGAAGAGGAAGCCACCCAAGAAGAAGAGGAAAGAAGGTAAAAACCACCACTATCTATGTACAGGTGAATTGTTCAACTGGGCTTTGATGGCCAAATCCAAAAGTATTGGGGAATAGCGAAAAATGATCTGAAGTAGTTTCGATGAAAATCAAAACTGGTTATCTACAATGGTATATATTTCTATGGGCCTATTGCTTTTCTGTAATACTAAGTTGCCTGAAATAAATATTTATTATTATTATTAAAATACTCACGTGAAAATCTACATAATATGTAGGTATTTCTAGAACCCGTTGATTAAAAAAAAATCTGTAAGTATTATTGCGCCATCTCATAGTATTGCTTATTTTTTATCATATTCTGGGAATAAATGTATAAAGCAAATCAATGAGAAAATCTCATATTTGAAAAATGCAGAATTTATAACAATAAAAATGTTTTTTTTTCAATTGCAGAGGGCTAAATAAGTAAAGTACCTACTTCGCTTTTACCTATATTTATTAGTCGGATAGTGGAATAAAAAGTAAAATAATAAATCTCAATTGCAGAGGGCTCAGTGTTCGGCGTATCCCTGGAGACGCTGGTGCGCAAAGACATGATACTGTGGGAGGAGACGTGGAGCTGCGTGCCCAGCATCTTCCGCGCGCTGGCGGCCGCGCTGCGCGCGCGCACGCAAGATGAAGGCCTCTTCAGGGTCTCGGGAAATAAGCACAGGGTGAGTGAGATCAGCTCAGAGGGGTTAACGATAATACAGTTTTGATACACTATTTTTTCCGTTTGTATCTAGTCAAAACGGCAGGTTCATTTGTTTTTGATTGTTCAGGAACAATCGAGAATATTTTTTTTGTAATATCGGGAAAAATAATCTTGATTGTACATAGTCCCCAAGTTCCCAGGAACGCTGGAGGTAGGGACGTACGTCAGGAATTCAATTCAATTAAAGCTAGGAGGCGCTGTTCCAAACCAAATAGGATCAGAAATATATCCAATTAATGCGTATAGTCCTGACGGAAAAGAAGGCTAGCCAGAACCTTTATCCCCAGTAAATGAGACTAGGAAGAATTACCTACCTCTCAATTACTCATCGTTTTTGTTCTATGAGGAATGTCTCTGTCCAGCTGTCAGGCTAATGATATTGAAAATTAATAAATACCTACAAAGTTCGAATGAACTTCACATAACCCTCTTGCTGTTGTTTTATTCCTCGATGTTTTTATCATGTAACTTCCATTTTTTTTTAACTAATTATATGACGCGGCTTCTTCCAGATATCAGCACTATGCCAGCAGATCGAACGACAGTGGTACGAGCAACGAGGCACGGTTGAAGCCGCGTTTGCTTCAGCCAGTAGCCACGACCTCGCCGCCGTGTACAAGCGACTGCTCCGAGCTCTGCCCTCGCCCTTACTGACCCAGGAACTCATGAGGCTGTTCTACCACACTTATGGTACGTACTCTAAAGACGTGTGACGTTAGATAAGTGGCTGGTATGGTTGAGGCAGCACTTGCCTTGGTTAGTATTTGCATGGGCAAACGCGTTCATAGTTCGCTTCGTTCTCACAAAATTTTGATCTTTTTTTTTTGTTTTTTTTTTTTTTTTGGCGAGTCCACACCTCCTGATGATGCCTCGTGTAGAGGCGAAACACGTGTCGTATCTTTAAACTTTGGTTTTCTGTTCGTTGACTCTTTGGTTTAGTTGAACTAAAGTTAAGTTAATTAAAACCTTTGTTTAGAAATTAAGCGGATTTATTACTAAATATATTTATATAATTTGTTGATATTTATGGATTTCCGCAAAGTAACGCCTGAATCAATCAATTATTTTGATCTTTGTTAGAAATCGAATGAAACGGCGAGCCTAAAAGCGCCGCATTTCCGCACAGAAAATTAAGTGCGCATTCATACTAACATCACAACATATTCAAGCTTTAAAATATTTCAATGACAATAGTTATGACTACAGAAACTCTTGGTCTGCCAACCCATTCCACAATAATGAGCAATGAATAAGTTTTTGAGATTCGAGACACGATTGGTGGACTATCAAGTGTGTTGGACTGCCACGCCCGGTGTCGTGGGTTCAATTCCCGCTTCAGAACAAGCACTTGTGTGATGAACATCGGTGTTTGCCCTGAATCTGGGCATTTTCTATGTATGTATTTACAAAAAAAGATATTTAAGTATTCTATCAGTTATCTGGTTCCCACAGTACAAGCTGTGCTTAGTTTGGGGCTAGGTGGCGTTGTGCTTAATGTCCAAAATAGATAGTAACACTTTATTGTAAACCCCGAAGAAACATAGGAAGCTTAAAAATGAAAAAACCAAAAATAATAGAGGCTACAATGGGCGGCTTTATCGCTAAAAGCGATTTCTTCCAGGCAAAATACTTATTCATGTATTGTTATGATCTTCGAAATCACGTTGTCAGCTACTAGAACTAAACATTGCATTACCGAAAATTAACTTTTCCTCTTCTAGTTATAATTCAGCCTCTTATTCCAGCTCTAACGGGTCCGACCCAAGGGCGAGCACTGAACCTGCTAATCCTGTTGCTGCCGCCGGAGCAGCGCGCGACGCTCCGCGACCTGCTGCGGCTGGGACGCGAGATCGTGGCCTGCAGCGACACCAACAAGATGAGCGAGCACAACGTCGCCATGATCATCGCACCCACGCTGTTCCCACCAAGGTAAACACGTCACTGAGGATATGCTAGCTCATGTGGGGTCATTTCCGGTTTGTAACACCCCGTCGTCAACCCAAAAAAAAAGTCCTACTCGTCCAGTGTTGACGAACTCAACTTTTATATCCCGATCGGACACACATAGTACAAGAGCCATCATATAAAAAGTAATCCTTGAAAAATTATACAAATTTAGCATAGATATGTCAAATAAAAACTCCTCTCCACTCCGCCCAGCTCCACGTCAATGGGAACGCAACCTAACGGTCTACTACGGCCAGCACAAAGATGTTTACGTACAAAATTTTCAAAATGACGTCACAGTGCTAAATTTTATAATACACAGCGATAACTATGTAATCATCAAAATTTGTGATATAATAATGTGAGCAATCTTGTGAACACCATTGAAATGAAAATGTAGAGGTACTTCTTACTTATGGCAAAAGCGGATGGAGGCATAATATTTGTCTATTCGCTGTTTGGAATTTGCATTTTGAAAAATTTGCAGGTCGGCATTTAAGTCCAAGAGACTATTACTTCTGGCATAAATTGGATGAAAAGAGCCGTAAATCGGGCTAACTAATTGGCGGATGTGCCTAGTTTACACTTTTCCCAGACTAACGTAAACGTTTTCATCTTTCTAGCCTGCTGATAAAATCATCAGACAGCCTGGAGACGCAGCTAGCGACCGCTGCCAACAGCTGTCACGTGACCGAGGCGCTGATGCGATGGTGCGACCAGTTATGGGTGGTGCCGTCGTCACTGCTCGAGGCGAGTCAGCGCAAGCCTCCACCGCATCGGCGGAACCACCACACCTGAGCAAGACCCTCAGGGAATTGGGTGACATCTGAGACTGGACTGGACGGTGCCGCACTTGAACCAACTGTATACCTACTGCATAGAACGAAGAGGGATTGGCTTGGCCGTTGCCATCGTGTGAAAAGTGCTGGCCACGAAATTGAATACTCATGATGGTTTAGTGCTGGCTTATTATAGGGTTGATTATTGCATGAAATTGGCCGCATCTAAGCCATAAGTTATGGATTGTTTTGCTAGCCTTCAATTATCAAGGTTGGTGGCGAAAACGAAGGATATAACTATATGGAGGTCTGGAGAAGAACGAATTTGTATACTGCTACATGTATCTTCACGGTTTAAAAGCGTTGACCTTGAATGTGCAGAAGTCGATTTTTAGATGTGTTTGGCGGGAGGGGTGCGAAGCGACGGGGAAGGTGCCCGGCGCCGGCGTCTATTGGTCGCTTAGCCACCTTCCCGTCGCGGCGGAACCAATAGGCGCCGTCTCGCCTCACCTCACTTGCGCAGAGCTCCCCTCCACTTTCGCCGAGCGCTATTTAACCGTGAAGACACCTTATACACAAGCGAAACTTTGCTAAATTGATGGAAAAAATAGGGTTGCGTAAGGTCTGAGGGCAGCCAGAAATAGTCTTTATGTGTCAGGTAAAGTTGATGTGCTGGACACGCAACTTGGTCGTTATTCGAAGGACCAAAGACCATCAATATTATAATATTTTTATTCCGAATCGAATATCGGATAGGAGTTTTGCTTAGTTTAGTAGATAAGAAAACGCATCGAATTCGAGGCGCAGCACGCGTCATTGTAAATAAGTCGTATCATTTAGTGGATTATCATCACAAATATTTGTAAGTTATAAGAAGTTAGTGATGATTCAAATTATTCCTCTTTATCAATAGAATGACTTTCAGCTCTAATACAAAATCACGAGTCTGCTCAATCAAACAGAACCCAATTCTTTTATTCTCAACACCAAACAGACTATGTACCTACTATAATATATCATTGCACCAATCAAATATTTGGCAATAGAATTTAAGGGGAATCCTCAAGGCAAATTTCCATACAAAATGTTTCGGACAAATACCCAAAAAGCACACCGTATTATAGTAATTTCTTCACACTATTCGTTACGTCCATGTTTTTTGATTTCTTCAACAAAAAAGTGAAAGGTTTCATACTTTAATTTAGATTTTATACGTGTTTTTATGGTAGTAAGGTTAATTTTAAAACACGTATAAAATCTAAATTAAAGTATGAAACCTTTCACTTTTTTTGAGGATTAGCCTTATGATAGAATTTTAGTAAGTAGTATGGTGCTCGTAAGTATTACCATGTAGTTCTATTAGGGTATATTCAGTCAAGTTGTGCTGTGTTCTAAACAAGTAGCCAAGTGATTTTATTTATATCTTCTACTCTCATAAGCTGCAATGTGAATAAGATGCCAAATATTCAAATTAGTACCATTAATGTAATCAATTATATTTCTTTGAGGCTAGATTTGAATTGTTTCGGTGCCATTGATATGACGAAATAAACATGTTTTACGTTTTGGCAGCAATATGGAAAAATGTTTTGATGCAATTTGAAGTTGAAAAATATGTAGAAGTTATTACTTTTTTCTTTTATGTGTGGCATGATTTATTTCAATATCCTTTTAATTATTACTGCAATGATATTAGTGTGTTATATTTAATTTTTAATTATATGAATAATGTCTTCAAGCAATTTTACCAATACTTTGACTAGACAAGCAAAGACTGACTTGTGTAATTATGTGTTGAATGATATTTCATTAGTGTATGCATATTTAAATACAATTTAATATTCCAACATTTGTTTTATTTATGAAAAAACTTACCTTAATAATGTAATACTCCAAAATGATTCTAGGATACCAGCCGCATCAATTTGGAGCTTCTTAAGCTTTAATACTTAAAATTCTTAATCAAATACACAGCTTCATTATCAGCACCACACAGAATCCTCCCTTTATCACAATGTACCGTATTGATCGCTTTATGAAGTGCTGGCATGAGAGAGTTGACCTGCAAAGCGTTCTTGTCTTCTAACGGCAACCAAGCCAGCTGATTATCCGGTCCTCGGGCACTTTTGGTCATAGCTTCCATGTTCCAATCCCAAATCTCTCCAGAAACCGAACTGGTGATAAGTTTATGGGGGTTTTCGGGATGGAATTGCATTTCAGTGACTCCTGCGGAATGTGCGTTGAGTAACGAGGTAGGGAACGTGTTCATACGCAAGTCCCAGACAGCAACTGCCCCCGACTCACTGCCGGCTAAGACTATGTGAGGGAGAGTGGGGTGGTTTGTGATACAGGTAGCTGCTAACTCATCCCCCGTTAGCAGGAATGAGGCTGATGGCTTTTCATTTGGTGATCGTAGATCCCATATCTTCATGTGGCCTCGGATGTTACCCGTGATGATCTGGAAACAAGGAATTATTTACATTATCATTTAAAATTATTAGACTTTGTTAAAAAAAGTGACAAAAATATATACAGTATTGCATAAAATGGCATATTTTTGTAAATAGTAGGTACTAGAGGTGATGATGCGATTTTGTAGGGGCAGCGCCATTGGCGTGATCAGCGCGGATAGTGAAAATTCAAGAATTAGAGATACAAAACAACTGACAGTTTTCTACTGAAATACATAAGTTATATATGTCGCAGGCATATTGTATAACTCGGCATTTTACAAACGGCGTCGTCCGTTTACAAACGCTCGCTGTTTTGTAATATGCCGAAGGCAAATTGTAAATAGCCTCGGCATTTTGTAATATGCCACAACATAGGTGGACCATTCAAACGCCGTTTGTAAAATGACATAAAAACACTAAGGTGTCCATGGAATCTGGTGCTTTTAAAGGACACGACCGTCGAGCAAGAGGTTAGAATGATTAAAATTACGATCCAGATAAAAGTTGGGTGACGGTAGGTTATAAGGTTTTTTTTTTGTGCACCTACACGCGAGCGAAGCGAGCGTGCTGCACAGCCTAATGAGAGAACACCATCTAGGGTTGATAAGAGTTAGGTGACGGTAGGTTATATTAGGTATTTTTTTATACCTGCACGCGAGGGAAGCGAGTGTGCACTGACTAATGACAGAAAATCATCATAGGAAAAAAAGTACTAACTACTTTTTGTATGATGGTCACCCTACAATGTCAACTAATGTCGAATTGAATGAGTTGTCAATTTGCCTTTGGCATATTGGAAAACAGCGAGCGTTTGTAAACGGACGACGCCATTTGTAAAATGCCGAGTTATACAATATGCCTGCGACATATATAATATCAGTGGATAGTGAAAATTAAATAATACAAAAAAAAAACTGCTTGTTTTAAACTGCTAAGCATAATTTTTAACCCAAGATATATCCATGTTGAATTATGCAATGTAACAATTTGGCCAATAAATTATTTAATTGAATTGATCACGCCGATAGGCATCAGTGCACACCTCTAGTAGGCACACTTCAAATGTTAGTCTAGTCTATTTTTAAAAGGTTATTGTAAGTAGTAAGTAGGCAACCAACCTCTGTATGTTTGATGAAGCAGACTGAATGCAAAGAACAACTATCAGCTCCAGTGATGGTGTGGGTGACTTCTCCTCTGCGACTGCTCAGCACCTTGATGTTACCATCCTCACCGATACTCGCTATGTCACCTTCTAAGGTATCTAGCGATGTGCATGAGCATTGGTCTTCGCTGAAAGGTAAGGTAGGTTAGAATTAAGACCACTAAAATTCTAACCAAAGTTTATTTGGAAAAATAAAACCTTTTTTTGTGTTAATTTCATCTTACCCATAATTGTGCAGCTTTTTCCATGTAAATACTTCTCTAAGCGGTGTTTCTTTTTCATATATACTAATTTCTAACAATTTCACTTCGCCGCTCGACAGCGAAACCGCGATTTTATTCTTCTCAGTAAACTTGATCTGTGTCACATCCCCGTCCACAGTGAACTCGGAAAGAGCCCGGGGGTATTCCACTTCATCATCCTCGTGAGGACTCTCCAGGGTCCAGACCTTGATGGAGTTCACATCATCGTCCCAACTTCCAGTCAAGAAGCATTTGGTGTCGACGTACTCTTCGGGAATCCATCGGATTTTGCTTATCTTTTGGGAGACGAACGTGCCTTGCACTTCGACAGGCATGTTGAGAAATAAACTACTTCCTTTATTTGTGAAAACCAGAAAGGAAATAGTTAGTTGAGATGTTTTGTTTGAAAATAAAATTAAAAACTGATAGTGAATGAAACAACATGCGTCAAAGAGTAAAATATGTCGCTACTCTTTCGCATAATTAGCTACATTATGAAACGCCTAGAAGGCGTTGAACAAAACGGCAATATCTGCTATGCTATGTGCAAAGTGGACTTATAGGGTTGCCACATCACCATGCTTATTTTTCTCAGTTTATGCAAGGAGGCTCATCTTTTTCCTGCCCTTCCCCCACATAAGTGGGGTCGGTTGGCCGGCACTAACACGTCTTCTTCTTCCATTCGTATTTTATCATCACTGTTCTCACTCGTATACCCTATATAAATAAATATAAAACATTACAATTTCGATTGATTAAGTATAAAATTCAATTGATTTAAAAAAAAACTGTGCGTAGTCCATAGGAAACGGCTAAGCAATTTGTAAAGCGGCTAAGTTTAAGAATCGGCTGCGACATTGGATATCAACAACAAATTGGTCATCAACGCTTCGACCTTGTGGGAAGCGTGGTAAGGGTCGAGGTACTTATTTACCCTGGCTTCAACTTCGGGAGCTACTACTCCCGAGTCTCTGCTCTGCAGGGCTATTCATTAAGCTGTCATTAGTTCTTGTTATCGAATGGTACGTCAAATCTGACAGAAAATGGCCGACAGCTTAATGAATAGCCCCGCAGCGGCTAGTTAGTTAGCGGAGGTTAGTTCTCGTTATCGAATTTTTAGGATTCACGTAGTCACTACTTTAGGATTTATGTTTATTTCGTAGTGATCAAACCCTAAATTGAATTGATTAAGTAGGTAATTAGGTTCGATAAATTAAAAACCGAATATTTGGTACTGATTGATGTATTTACCGTATCGCGTTTAAGCCGAGACTGAATGCTTTACAATAATAAGAATGTATGCTTTACAAGAGCTGTACAGATTGACTTATAGTTAGTATTAGAGTATAATGACGTATTGATTAACAGCTTATTAAATAGTAATTAAACATTATGTAGAGTTAACGCTAGCTACGCTACAAATTCGATGGTCAAGACTGGGAAAAAAATGACGTCACCATAGGATTTCTGTCGCTATCGGCTTCGAGAGGTCGGCCATTTTCAATCAGATTTGACGTACCATTCGATAACGAGAACTAATGACAGCTTAATGAATAGCCCTGCCGCTGGGCTTTGCTCCTCTTGCCTTTTTTTTTTCTTTAGAAGAACCTAAGTTCTTCGGTTTTGCCTTCACATCAAAGGTATATAGCCAGTGTCAAGTAATTGGAGAGATTATTTTGTCATAAGTCAGAGTCGATAAGTCAAGTCATGCCCCTGTAAAGTAGTGGTGGTTGCGACTTTACTAGAGGCTTCTATGGAGTTTTGGAGGCAACACGAAAAGTCACGTTTTACAGCATTACACCATTCACCAACACTCATACACGTTCACGAGCACTTAATGGATAAAAAACCACCGTTTTTACACTTAAACACTCAAAGATATACAAGTTTTGTCAATTAATTTAATGCCGCCAATGCGCCATTTTTCATGTTTCCGCCAAAAAACGGTGATATCAGTTACAAATTGTGTTTCTATGTCACTTTCAGTCAATAAGCCATGACACTGCTAAGCGTCACCTGTCATTGTCACATATAAGACAGCCATGCACAGCTGATCAGCTGATAAAAATAAACAATCCTGCAGCACAGCTGATCTACGTGCTGGCTATTATAATCTAAAGCTAAAATCAAATGGTGCGTTCAGGAGTGTTTTCTCCAGCAGAATCAGGAGAGTTCATCGCCCAAAACGCCGAACACGTGAAAATACACGAGGATGGCTTGGAAAAACTCAGCAAAGAGGTTAGAAAACAAATTACCTTTTCATTCAATACAAGCAGGCTCGTACACGTAGCCTAAGCTTTCTGCCCACTATCACTATCACAGTGATCCCGTCTCATACCATGACCCAAAGAGAATATAATCACTACGTTTATCATGACCGTGCTAGGACCTCATGCTTAAAAATGATCTTTGTACTTATTAAAAAGTATGACACTATACCCACTACACCGTTCCGT
The DNA here is from genome assembly GCA_932526365.1 of Lobophora halterata. NCBI lineage: Eukaryota > Metazoa > Arthropoda > Insecta > Lepidoptera > Geometridae > Lobophora > Lobophora halterata. The sequence goes on from OW052002.1 coordinate 11,692,948, forward strand.
CACCGACAGTCATGTTCCATACAATTTTATATTTTACCGTTGCTGACACGCTCCGTGTATGAAGCGAAGGGTAGTGAGCAGAATTCTTATAGGAGCAAATATCCACGTATTCATAAATTTATCCTCACAAGCTTTTTTCTTTATAAAAATAATAGTAGGTACCTGTGCTAACCTTTCAGATGCTGCAATCAATGTCAAAGACGCTACAGATTCCAGCCACAGGAACTGACATCAGCTACCTCCCGAAAGACTATCCAAAGGCCGTTGACTGGATATTTGTGGCCGATGCTCTAAACTTCTGCTTCTGGTCTTACACTGGTGTTGAGAAGTGGACAGTGGATGGTCAATCAGGTTACTATGCTTTGGAAGCTGCTCTGGCGAGAGCAATTAAGGTACTGTATTACCTACTGGTTTATCACTATTGTCTTAAGAGTCAATGACACGGGGCTAGTTTACAAGCTACAAGCCGACTAGTTTATAAACTAGTGATAAGTCTACTAGGATTGTCAACTAGTAGACTGTAAAAAAGCCAAAACATGGGGCGAGTTTACAAGCTAAAAGCGAACTCGTTGGCTTTAACTAACTTTTTAGCTTGTTAACTAGACCTGTCATCGACGCTTTAGTCTTTGAGGGCTCTGAGGAAAATAATAATTTGAATATGGAAAATGCTATGTGAATGCCAAATTATTACTATTAAATTATGTCTGAATTGCTATCATTCCAAGTCTAGGAATTTTTGTATTATATCATCTAGTACTCAATAAGCTTTGTTTTATGCTTTTAGGAAGGCTATGATATAACAAACCCAGAGTACTACGCAGAAATCACCAGTGAACAGCTTCATATAATCATGAGGGGAGACAATGAAGCTCAAATACCTCTTTTCAATGAAAGACTAACAGTTCTACATGAAGTTGGCAAAATTCTTATTGAAAAATATAAAGGAACATTCCTGACCTGCCTACAAGAGGCTGACAAATCTGCTGTGAAACTTCTAGAAATCATCGTCAACAATTTCCCCTGCTTTCAAGATGAAGCAACATATAAAAATAAAAAAGTTTCCCTGTACAAGCGAGCACAAATCCTGGTGGCTGATGTTTGGAACTTCTTCGGAGGAAAGGGTCTTGGTGAATTCAAGGATATTGATAGGATCACAATGTTTGCGGATTACAGAGTACCTCAAGTGCTGGTGTACTTTGGTGCCATGAGTTATAGCAATGAACTGATGGAACTGCTCAATAATGGTAAGAATGCTGGTGTTTATATTATTCGATGGTAAAATGGTAACATGGAGCACTTTCTTATCTCAAAGAGTGTTTCGTATATTTAGATCAATCCCAATTCCGTTCTCTTAGGTCATCAGACCAGCTCCTTCTATGGCGACTCATTTACAGTGCAAGCTGTCCCGCTATTGAATGCTTTGCCATAAATACTGACTTAAGGGTAATCCTCAAATCCGAGTTCCATACAAAAATGTTTCGGACAAATACTCAAAAAGTATGCCGTATTATAGTAATTTCTACACACTATTCGTTTCCTCTATGTTTTTTGATTTCGTGAACAAAAAAAGTGAAAGGTTTCATACTTTAATTTAGATTTTAAACGTGTTTTTAAGTTAGTAAGGTTAATTTTAAAACACGTATAAAATCTAAATTAAACTTTTTTTGTTCACGAAATCAAAAACATAGAGGAAACGAATAGTGTGTAGAAATTACTAATACGGCGTACTTTTTGAGTATTTGTCCGAAACATTTTTGTATGGAATTCGGATTTGAGGATGTCCCTTAACACTTTCACTGTAGCAGGCAGTGATAGGATGTGAATGTGAAGAGCCTGAGGTAGGACACAGTTCTGAGCCTTGGGAGAGACCTATATCCTACATCAGACTATTATTAGATTTCAACAAATTATATAAATATATTTAGTAATAAATCCGCTTAATTTCTAAACAAAGGTTTTAATTAACTTAACTTTAGTTCAACTAAACCAAAGAGTCAACGAACAGAAAACCAAAGTTTAAAGATACGACACGTGTTTCGCCTCTACACGAGGCATCATCAGGAGGTGTGGACTCGCCGAAGTTCTCGTTTCGAACTTCGTTCGTTTATATAATTTGTTGATATTTATGGATTTCCGCAAAGTAACGCCTGAATCAATCAATTATTATTAGATTATCTTAAAACTAATTGTATATAGGTATGTGCCAGACTAGGCTAACACAATCCTTAGGCAGAAATGTGCATCATTTCAAAAAGGCATTTGATTTACAGATGTACTCCTCCCAAGTGGTTCCGAAGAAGAAATAGAAATCCGAGGTTGTTCTATCCATGCAGTTGAACTGCTTCGTAAGAAAATAGAAAATCAAGCGAAACATGATCCCAGGATGGAACTACCGAACTCAAGCCTGATCGACTTCTACCTGTGGTGTTATAGAAGGAAGTTTGCTGAGGAGATGGAGGCAGTTCCCTTCCATAAGACCTTGGGCATTTTCTATTGAGGATCCAGTATAGAACTACACAAGCCTGGTCGACTTCTACCTGTGGTGTTATAGAAGGAAGTTTGCTGAGGAGATGGAGGCAGTTCCCTTCCATAAGACCTTGGGCATTTTCTATTGAGGATCCAGTATAGAACTACACAAGCCTGGTCGACTTCTACCTGTGGTGTTATAGAAGGAAGTTTGCTGAGGAGATGGAGGCAGTTCCCTTCCATAAGACCTTGGGCATTTTCTATTGAGGATCCAGTATAGAACTACACAAGCCTGGTCGACTTCTACCTGTGGTGTTATAGAAGGAAATTTGCTGAGGAGATGGAGGCAGTTCCCTTCCATAAGACCTTGGGCATTTTCTATTGAGGGTCCAGTATACAAATACTCAAGCCTGATCGACTTATACCTGTGGTGTTATAGAAGGAAGTTTGCTGAGGAGATGGAGGCAGTTCCCTTCCATAAGACCTTGGGCATTTTCTATTGAGGTTCTCTTCTTATCTCAAATGGTTCAGCATGGAAGACTCAACTCAAGACTGATCAATCATTTTCTACTGTGAAACTACGGTAAGGCTGCATGCAATTTATATATTCATGAACCTTATTAGAAACAACACTTAGGCAGTTCACTGAATTCTCTAGGACATAAAATATGATTAATTTTAAAACCGGAGTAAGAAAGCGTTGGGGTTGAGGAATGAGTATACAGGTCTGTTACCGAAAGCTGGCATGTATAACACATTCGCACGTGCCCTTGTGTAGTGTTTATGAATAAGAGCGTGTCGTGACGTTGCACTGCATGGGCACCTTGAAAATTCTGTATGTCTCTCTCGCGCGCGCTCTAGCTTATGAGTATGAAGGAGACAGATATTGTTTTGCTTTTGCTACTGTTTATAAATTGTGTAATATTAATAGTGTTATTACATTAGTGTGAGTACTTTGACAGCGCCAGCTTTCGTTGAACGACCTGTAGCATTATACTGACAGGAAACCTATACTCCGATTTATAATTCAAGATTTTTTTTGTAAACAAAGAGGTGTCATGATATGTCACTGTAACAGAGACAGGTCAGGGTTAACAACGAGTTTATACCACGGATCACTATTACTAGTAATGGCGCGCGGTTTTGCATGTGCGATAGTTTCCTATTTTACCTAAATAATTCTTAACCAAACTTATTCAGGTACTTCAGAACACTGAAAAGTAGGTAGAATAGGAAATAAAATTTGTGAATCTAAACTTCTGGGATATTAATCATAATAATGCCAAGGTGCATAGCAGATACCTAACAAATATTCATTCTATTCACACTATTGCACACGAGAAGCGAAAAAAGAACGCATTTGACTTCGTAAACGGATAAGAGACGAATAAAATGTACAAACACACGTTTAGGTCAAAATCCAAAAATTGTTTCGAACTTCTGTGATTTACTCCGATGATACCACTGTCTTATAATATTTTTCGCTAATATTTTTTCATCGTGTTATAACTTTCTGAAAAAAATTAAATAAAATATAATAATCAGTACAAAACAATTGCTATTTTCCATTCTATGGATATTGACTAGAAAATAAACCGTACCATAAGTATTTAGGAAAATTGAGTAAACATCACTTTGATAAGTATTTTTTTAGAGTGGTCACACCTTTGTTAACAAAAAAAATCTTTAATTCTGAATCGGGGTATAGGTTAAGATTTTATGTTTTGTCATTTTTTGGGTACACGCAAGCTAATTTTGCTGTATATATGAAGTAATCTTAAGTTATGACTGTTACTTATCACGGGTATAACCAGTGACTCAGAACTGTAAAATATTGGAGTTGTCTGATAAGTTATAATGATATCAAGTATTTCAAATTTTAAGTATTACAATTATGTATTTCTTTAGTTACTAGTATCAGAGACTAGTAAACTAGTATTTAGTGTAACTCTATTACTACTCGGGCGAATGAACATGGCACCTGGCTGACACTCTCGCTCGGAACTTGCTGCGTCCCCCGCCTCCCGCGCGGCGCCTTCCGTGTTTCTTCTTCCTCTAATTGCGATGCCTTACCATTACTTATCATTACCAAGTATGAGAGGACCTATTCTCTATCAAGATTATTCAATTCCACGCTGTACTTTGCACAAACGTCATTCGAGCCAGGTGTCATATTCATTCGCTCGAGTTATAGGTACTTCTTAAGTATTACAGGGTTACGTTGATTTATTTTGGTAGGTAATAAATAAACTTCCAGTTTGTATTTACTTATATTTTATTATAATACACCTACAACCAAATATCTTATTTGTATGCGTAAACATTTCATGTTCGTTTATCACAATTAACAATGGTCCCGTGGGTTTTAGAACAATTTTATTGCACATCTTAAGACATGATTTTTATTATTTTTTATCTAAGACAACCACTACCAATAAAAATATTTAATTTAACCAATTATATACAACTTTGGCAATAGCTAAATGACTTAAATAATTGAAAATGTATGATGAGTAAATGGCACTAAGTATTTACACCGTAAACTAATTTTAAATACAGCCGTATAAACCAGAAATTACTACACAAGCTAAAATATACAAATAATCATTTTTCTGGCGCCCTATAAATACTTCCACCGTTGGTATACACCACAAATTTTTAATTACCAAAAATACCCGGGTTTGACAAATTATGAATAAGTCTTATCATCATCAGTCTAATTATTATCAACTAGGTGGTGCCCGCGACTTAGTCTGCGCAGGTATCTTTATAAATTGTAGCCTATGTGTTATTCTGATGTATATGCTATATTATTGTAAAGTTTCATTAAAATCCATTCAGTAGTTTTTAAGTGAAAGAGTAACAAACATTATCCATCCATCCATCCATCCTTACAAACTTTCGCGTTTATAATATTAGTAGGAAGTAGGATAGGATGATGTGTACCGATTGACGTAAGACCATAAAACGACTAACGGTAATAGTTATCCAATTTTTATCATATTTATTTTGAAAAAAAAACGGTATTATTTTTTTCCCCTGGTTTTGGCTACACCTGTAGTTAGTTACGGCAACTAATTATGCGTATTTTAATCTGGTGATTAAAAATTTGCGGTGTTGAAAAATAATATACTAATGTGACCATCTTGTCCACTAGAACGAAAACTAGAAGGAGGAGTTCTAAATAAATACTACGATACGAGTAGCATGCAATGCTTCAACTACATCACTTGTTTGATTCAAACAAGTGGTAGTCGAAATATCGTTTAACACGCAATGTACAGAACTATCGTGATTCCATCGACTTATGGAATTTAGTACCGATCTTAACCCGTGTAATCACTACTGACAATTACTCACTATTTACTGCTAAACTTAGTTTTGAGACTTTCGAAGAAAGCTAACTTAGTTTTGATCGTGCCAGGTTCTGGCACCGGACTGCCTGGTCTACTAGATTCTTTCGTCACTTCTTCTCCATTTGGGATCTCTTTGGAGCCTCCGGGGACTTTGAGAGGAGTAGACATGGATAGCTTGAGTTCTTCCCTGAATTCTTTTGAGATACTTCTCGCCGTGAGACTGTGCATGAATACTTGTTTGTTCGCCTGCCTGTCCGCGTTGAAATCGTTTAAAACATTCTCTTTGCTTCTTCGTCGCTTGGAGAAAGGCTGCGGCACCTGGAAGTAAAAAACACGATCAATCTTTTGTATCTCGGACACCAGTTTACTTAGATAAAAGTAAATAGGTACTAACGATGCGAAATTCTAAAACACCCTGGCAAATCAAAGAAGTAAATCAATGAATGTATTAAAAAAAAATATATATCAGTTTTTGGGTAAGGCTTCAACAAACTAGCGTCATGACAAAACACACCAAGATAAGCATGTTACGTGCAATACCAACCTTCACAGGCTCGTTTAGGTTCTCCATGCTGACAAATTTCTTAGCCAGTTCCTTCACTTTCGGCAGCTGCGGTAAAATATCCTCTAATTCACTGATTTCCAAATTTTCCTTTTCGTGAATGATCACTGCTTCCTCGTCGAAATCTACGTTTTGACTGATGCTGTCCAAAATGTCTCCCGGGATGCTCTTATCATTTATATCGATGTTTTCATTGCTGTCAGCCGCAGTCTCGTATCTTGCTGATATGTTATCTTCGGGCCTACATTTTATTACTTCACCTGTTTGTACATTGTAGATTTTAATAGAATCCTCCAAACTACTCGAGCTTACGTACGAATTAACATCACTGACAGGAGATTTTATAGGTGCCTCGTTTTTGTATTGTTCCGTTTCGTTTACAGCAATTTCTGATGTGTAAGCCGATTGTAAGATTTCTTCGAATCTTTCATCGGTGTCGTCATCGACTATGACTGGCCTTGCTGAGTACAGAGTTTGCTCATTGTTGTCTTCGTATTCAATTAAAATATCTGTTTTGTTATTTGACGCTGTGGTTATGGATTTGAACTGATCTTTTCCAGCAAATTTAGTATATTGCTGATTTGTAGCAATCACGTTGAACTGCTTTATAAGTAATTCCTGAAAAATGTTTGCATATTTGATAGTGCACTTTATCAAATTTGTGCTATTTATGTTAATGCAATCAACGATAACCATTCTCACAAAATAATATTTTAATCTTTTGTGAATTATGTAATACATTATTTCTAGAGAGGTCATCCATTATTTGATTCTGAGCTTAGTCAAAAGCAAGTTAGTCCGTTAGAATGATTGTTAGATAAGTTTTAGATACAACGTGCTTAGTGCTTTCTCATTGAAACTGAAATGGGTGCAATAGCGAAATCTTGTCAAACTTATTGACAAAATTATATCTGGTTATAAGTTTAACGGTGTCAGGAAAAGATGAAATGAATATGATTGAAGCAAATGCGCAAGATGCTAGTAATGAAGTAATATCGTCTTTAGATTTTCGTTAGTTAATAATAGTGAGTAGTGGCAAGCCAACGGTTAGTCATAATTCATTTGCCAAAATCATACAACACTCACCACTAACGTCTTGAAGTATTACTGTTGTAAAAATTACTGAAATTTAATAAAGAGAGAACACAAATCTATGAGTGCAGGTCTAAAGAGATATTCTCGTATATTAGTGCAAAGTGCTGTTAGTCAGCGTCTCATTTATTCCACAAACATGCCAGCACACAACAGGCAATACTCTGCGTGTCAAAACGAAGATATTAAGTTTTTATTGTGATGTCCTTTCACCATCTGATCTTTTTATGAAGATGGTTGTGATGTCAGAAATTAGCCTAACTAGTTTATTTCCTTATTGAATTTGTACCAAATTTAGAATCTATGTATGTATCGTACACAGTGGAGATTCAATTTTGAGAGTCATTAGAAGTGCTATTGAGATTGGAGGTGGTGTATTAGGAAATATTGGAACTACATAGTGGCTATCACCAGAGATCGGTACGAAAGCCTCTGCTTAACCTTAGACTGCCACCGAACGTGAAATTGAGGCCGGGCCGCCGCTTGGCGCGCGCGTACAGGTCCTCGCTTCGCAGCGTGTGGTTCCGCCTAACGTTCGTATATGTCTCGAATAGATCCTCTGTAATCTCAGGTTTGTTTGGTATTTTAAGTCTAACTATATCCTCGTTTTCCACATAACCGTCACCTCCATTGCACACAGTTCTACTTTGTTCTCTTACGTTGGGCTTGCGATCAACATAACGTTCTTTCGCGTGATACTCGTCAGCGGTATCACTTTGCCTATCGGGCTGTTCAAAGATGGGGTTGATGGCAAAGTTTGGACTCGCGTGTCTGGGACTGAGGACAGCGCGGCTTATGTTCTGGTGAAGCGCGCACGCCTCGAGGTCGCTCAACGAACTGCTGGCACTTACAGGCGTCGCCAACTCTGTTTCGAAATTGTCTAAACTCGGGGACTTGTTCATTGACGATAGGGAGCTCGTGTCGCTGTAACTGCCTTTTTTACGACCGCCTGTTGATGCTTTTGCCTCTCTTATGTAATAGTCTCGGCCGTATCTGCAAAATAGTAAAAGCTATTCGTTAAATACTCATAAACTACAACTGCAAAGTAGATACTTTTTTAGTTGTACTTACCGTTTGTACTGGGGTACTTCTTCGGCTAGTACTTCTTTAAGTAATTTTGGCGATGGGCTCTTGGACCTTCTGTCTCTGCTTAGATTATCTATGCTTAATGATGCTGATAGTTTATTCGGTTCATTATTTACTTCCTTATATTTATTTTCATAACCGTTTACTTTTTCTTTTGTTGTTTCATATCCCTCTTCTAAGCCTTGGTTTTTTGTGATCATATCAAAAATAGACGACGTGCTTTTGGCTAAGAGACGTTTTTGGATGGCTTCAGGAGAATAAGGGTTGTTAGGCATATCGACAGTATTAAGCCATTTCTTACGTTCTCTGTCAGCTACAGATCCTGAAAAAGAATACAAATCTTGAGTACATACTACTTATCTGTTATGTTGATCGGGTTTTGTATTGCTGTGAATAATATTATATACCTGGTACTAGTTCATCGTCCGTATAAGGATCTTCAGTTCGCAATCTAAAAGAAATATCAGTAATTAATTATTTTTTAAAAGTATTAAATTTATTATCAATTATCACCAAGTGAATTGAAATCCTACTCGATATGCGAGTCGTCAAAATGCTTTCTTCTCAAGCTGTCCGCGTATCTTTGAACCGGAATTGTTACTGTTTCTTCGTATTCGCCTTCTCGCTCGTGATGATTCATGGTATTATTAGAAGATTCTGAAACATGGTAAACAATATTAATACTTACTATGTTTTTATACACGAGGAAGACCAAACGCAGTTGGATTTGGATATTTATTGTAAACAAGATTATGTAATGTTACAGTATATTAATAAAATTATTATACTTTGGATTCTTACCCTTGTTATTTACGTTACTTTCTATACTATCATCAAAAACTTCATCTTGATGTTCTTGATCTTGTAAATAATGAGAAGCATTGCCGTTCAACAATGTTCTGTGTATTTCTTCTTTCAAATTAAACTCTGCTTTTGGTAAAGGACCTTCATCAATCCCTAAAAGTAGCACAGAACCGTTGCCATTAGTCACACCGTCTACCACATCCGCTGAGTTGGTATCTGTAGATCTAGCAGCAGTAACGTTATCGATTTCGTTAATGATAGCGTCTACTGCTACATCATTTTTGTATCCATTTTCGACAAGTTTGTCAAAATCTGCGTTTTCGTCCATTGTAAGACTGTCAGGTTCATAATCAGAGTCATCATCTATATTGATCTTTCCACCAATTATGTGTTTGGAATCTAGCACTTTTTTGATATCACTCTTGTATTCTGCTTGTTCGTCAGTATCGCTGGCATTGTCTGATAAATCTGTGGTGTCGTCGGCGTCCCTATCGCCAATCAATGCTCTATAATCTGTATTGGAATTGGGGACCAGCATAGGAACTGGTACAGACTGAATGGTCTTTATTTTCTTCTTTTGGAAGAGCCAGTTCTCTTCCCATGTGCCGTCGATACCTTGTATATCGCTGCAGGATACCTCGTCGAATTCACGTTCTTTGTTATCATCTGGAATAATAGTTGAAACCACGATATTAAACAGTGTGTGAATTTGCGTAATTTAAAGCCAGGGAATTCGTAACATGTCATTGTTATAAGAGTTTAATGATGAATTTACGTGTGAATTCAACACAATACATCGTAAAATATAGAGACATCGTCTGTTGTTAGTCACCTTTGCGTAATCGAGGCAAGTCAAAAGACCTTTTTGTGTCACCCTTATACCTTCTTTTCCCTACTACTACTACTGTTTCATATCTTCTAATTATCCTTCCATCTGTCTTCATTTTAATTTTATACCTATATTTTATGATTTTTCCAAAGTGACTGTGAAGTATGATCACCGCTCCATACTAATTACCTATGCAAGTAATTATTATTATTATTACTAGCCTGTACTGTCCTTCTGCAGGGCACAGGCCTCCCTACCTTACTTCCACAACTTTCTGTCCAGTGCTTATGCTTATGCAAGTAAAGGGAGCAAAATTTTCAAACTATTTTACTTATGTTTTAGTGGATGTATTGCCATCGCGTTTACGATTGCCTGCTTCATATTCCATCGCAGTAAAATGGTTTGTAACTTATTCATCTACCCAACAAGGGTAATGATAAGAGGATTATTTTACTGAACATTGTTATTCAAACTTAAATGTTACGTTATATTTAGATACATTGATCGAGATCGAGATTATGAGCAACTTAAGCCATAACTATAAATTAAGAAAAAAATGGTATACTCTATTCTTCAGTGAAGTATGTGACTCTACCTTAAACCTACATTCATAAGACCAGTCTGTAATCTAACCATACTTGAGACAAATAAATTATTCATTCATTCATTCAATGCGCTCATGTAACGTGCTTACCGGCTTGATGCACTATGTCGCCTCCGAACTCGGGGAAGGGCACGCGGCGCGGCACCTCCAGGGCTTTGTCGTTTGCTTCACCCTCCTCCCAGTCAGATATTACTTCTTCCTCATGAAGCTGGAATGCAAATATATGAATAAATTTATATATGGACATTTCACACGACACCATCTAGCCTGATACTAAGTAGAGTTTGTACTGCTTGGTACTTTGAGAGTCAGATAACTGATAAATACTTTTTTTTGTAAATACATAGAAAACAGGAGTCTGGTCGGGAAAACCACCGATGTTTCCCACACAAATGTTTGCCCTGAAACAAGAATAGAACCCGCGACACTCGTGTACCATCTATGTCAGGTTTGCTGAATTCTCGAAGATGTCAGGCATCATAAAAATAACGAACTCACTTCCCCACAGCTGGGTATAGGCTTTATTCTAATATCGCCATATTCGCCATTCTCTGCGGTCATGTGTTCATACTAAACACGTCCAGTTTCGACCTAAATATCTGACAGACCTTACATCTTAACCATCATATACTTATAACCCTTTATGATGCAGAATCTAGTTTTCGGATTCATAATAGATAATGTAGAGTCGGTTTCCATCGGATGGATGATCAGATTTAGAGATTAAGTTTTCCAAATCATTTTCGGTTTGAGACAAAACGTTTCGGTTCTTTCTTAATTACCACACTAAATGATAATAATATTACCTACCTAGTAGAACTCATAAGTAGCCTCTCCTTTTCGCGGAGCATGCAAATATTTAAATTTCTACGTCATATTATGACGCATTATGGTATGACGCACAAGTTCTGTTGTCTGCTGGTATAAAAGTAGCTTCAATATTGTACCTACCTAATCTGTTTTTGTAGGATAAAAATTATGTTCCAATACCTTCATGTCATAGCTTTAGCAAGTTAAATAAAAAGTTTGATTGCGGTTCAATCAACCGGATCTAGCATCATCTTGAATTTTTTGTCCGTTTTTTAGTAACTTAGCGAATTATCTTCAACCTTTGTATTCGGCTTTTATGATAAAGAGATAGCCACGGCTCCGGGTCGGTTTCTCGTTGGATTACCTATAATCAAATTGCACTCTGATACCTACTTGATTACCTATAATAATATGCCAAAACTGTAATTCCTTTATCATCACATTTTAGTAATAAGTACTACATGCTAGTACAGTCAGCTGCAGACATGTATACATACACTACCAGGTTTCACTATTATATTACTCTTAATTTAAAAAAAAAAGTGTACGCAAGCATTTTCAAATTAATGTCATCTTACTTGTCAGAAGAAGAATGTATTTGCAAAATTAAGAGTTTAATATGCTTGAATTTTTTATTCCGTGAAAGCTTGAGTGTATACAATATTCATGTCTGTGCAGCTGACTGTACATGTGCTTACGGCTGGCGGATCTAGGCCTGCTTGAAGATAGGCGATGATGCCTTAGAACGAGCTATATGACAGTTTACGTTGGGGACACGCCGCGCTCCAAAGAACTTGTATACTACGTATCTAGAATGCCGACTCACACGAAAACCGCGAGCCGAAAGAGCTAGAACTAGTAAGGAGTGTGTCTCGTTCTGTAGGGCAACCATCATTTTTGAACTTTGCATATTTCATTGAGACATAAACAAGCAACTAAGGGAAAATTCAATATGATCAATAAGATAGCAATATTATATACATACGTTACTTTGCATTATTGTTTTAACATTATATTATACATTAAAATATCAACATAAAAAAGGGCGGTGCGCCGCATTCTAGTGAGGTATAACTGAATCATTGGTTTAATACTGTTTCTTTCGAACAGTAATTATTTTTCTCGGCAGTTAGGTACCTAACCTACATGACAGCGACTGAACTAAACCTTTCAAATGAATCTGAATAATATTTAGAGCAAATCGTCTAATTTCGAAAATTGTCCCACTTATTTAAAAAAATATGGCTATGTTAATTTTAATTGTATGCTGGCAACTGTGTGAACGAGACACACTCCTTAATGAGGGGGTCTCTATCAAGGATTATGAATACTTATATTTAGATTTAATTAAAAAATAAGTTTATTTCCAAGTCATAAGGTTCAGAATTCTTAATCTTTAAAAAAAACAAAATGGCGGGTGAGCTATCCTGATCCTGTAGAAAATCCTTGCCGCGCTCTTATTCACAGACACTACACAAGCGCACGTATGAATGTGTTGTTCATGCTAGCTCTTGATAATATAAATGTAAGGCTGAAGGCTTCTTACAGGGGGAGTGATGTCCCTGGTGGTCCGTGAGATGTGAGACCGAGGAGAGGAGCGTTCAGACGGCGTGGGGCTGGCGCTGGCCGAGTGGATGCCACTGCTCCTGCCTCCAGAGCCGTTCTCATTCTGGAACCTCTCCACCACCTGGAACGAAATTATTCTTAGAATTTTTTTGTACACCCAGAAATTTTTACAAATGGGTTACGTAAACTAAAAAAAATCATATTTGGTATAACAATAAAAGTTTTACTCCTATTAAAAATAAAATAAAATTTAATGTAATTAGTAAATATCTTTTTCAAGCTAAATAAAACGCATGCACACAGGTGAGCTTAACCTTTAAAAGAGTTTTCTTCCAGAAAACCTAGAGTATAAAGAGATAGTAGATATTGGAACAGATTATATTAGAGAGCAGATTATTGACTGAATCTCTGTGATATTTTGATGTCATTTTATTGATCAGACGCGCGCAATCTTGAAGGCTACTATTATCATCAGCCTATCACAGTATATTGCTGTGTAGCACTATTATGGTTGTAGGCAGGCGTGATCTTTTACCATCAGGAGAGCGCCTAGCTAGTCTCGCCATTTGTTTACGTAAATAATCACGGTTTTACAAAAACATAGACAACTGACTTCAATTGGACTGTTTTAGTCTAAAATTTATATTTAGACTAAAATGTCACAGGGATTCATAATACGCATTTTCGTTTACTTCAACGACATATTTTTTTCAGTTAAGATGAAATTTGTATTGGACCAATCTAAAAGTATATCCTCCCGAACAAAAAAATATTTTTTCAAATCGGTCTATAAACAACAAAGTTCTGAGGTAACAAACATAAAAAAAAAACATTCAACCGAATTGATAACCTCCTCCTTTTAGAAGTCGGTTGAAAGAAACAGTAATGGCTTTTTGAAATCAGTTAATACATATAAAGATCTTCATAGCCTTGTATTAATGGATAGAGCCTAATTAAACTGGATTAATGACCATACGAGCACCTACTATTAAAACACTAACAAAATACGATAGATCTATCGCAAGAAATAAAAACCTGCAAGTCTCCATTGGGAAAGTAGCTCACAAAGCCGCTAAAGAAATTGTACATTTTCAGTTCCCGCCATTCGATTTGAACCACTATTGCACTGAAAATTAGAACGATTTGGGAAACAATGCGGATTTCAAAAAAGGTCTGTTTCACACGAACGCACTTTCGCACTGCGTTGAGCGAAGAGTGAAGTTGACATGACATGGAGAGCCTAGGGTTGTCTAACGAAATTAAAATGATCAAGATTTTACAAAAACATGAATTTAATTGGACTGTTTTATTGAACTTAAACATCACTGAACAACTACGGGAATATGGGAAGCAAAATTCGCTATTACGTTTATTTGATGACGTAATTTTTTCAGTTATTTTGATTTCAAAACCTTTTTTTTTTTTTTTTTTTTTTGGTTGTACTGAATCGATTTTCATGAAATTTCTATGGGGCCAAATCAAGCAAAGTCAAATCGGTTTATAATCAACAAAGTTGTGAGGTAACAAACATGAAAAAAACAATGAACTGAATTGAGAACTTCCTCGTTTTTTGAAGTCGGTTGAAAAGAAAGCCAGAGAAATAAATAATAAATCTTTTGTGGCTAAGGCGATTTAAAAAATATTTCTGAAATGCATTCGTTGTCTGAACAGCGAGTTGCAAAAACACGAAGTGCAGTGTCATATAATTGTAATTTTCTCAGGCTTACTGCTTTGAATCCACTTTCATAAATCTCTAGTGTGCTTTATCGTGTGATTCTTACTGTTATTTCACTTGAAGTTATATTTGGGATACAATTTTCACTTGTTCCGTGAAAGTGGCGGAATGCTTGGCGGAAAATCTTGCGTGATCACCATTTTTTATCTTTTTTGCAATTTATTGCACTGAAAGAAATATATCCATTAAGTCTATGCCTTTTATAATTTAAACAGGTCTGTAATACCTAAGAATTTAGCGAATACAGAATACATTTAAAAATAAAAATTATTTCAACGAGTTTCTCCTAATTCCTAATTATGATTTGCTGATAAGAAACGGTTTGTTTAATAACATAAGGCACTAATTCTTCTTAATCTAATCTAATAATTATGTGACAGATTATTAAATTAGCGCATTTATTTCAAACATTCAGAAAAAAAATTGCATTAAAAACCCACATTTATTAGCAACGTCTCAAATACCCTAAAAAGCTTAGCTCTACATTTTTTCTTTAGTATACTTAACCTGTTAGCGGAGTCAAAACAAGTTTTAATCAACTCTCAAATGTTATTGAATTCTAAATTAAAACAATGAATATTTAATTAATCTCTATTTGAATATTGCAATTGTTTTGGTTTTCGCTTTATTTTTGCATTTATAAGTATTTATAAAGTACACATCAGGCAACACCTGAACTACAAACACAAAACCAAAACGAACCAAAGAAGAACCAACAAAAAACGACTTTGGCGTTTAATGGAGGAGGACTATGCCCAGCAGTGGGCTGATACTGACTGAGGAGATGATGATGATGATGATAAAGTACTCACCCACGCCAAAATGTACAACGAAAACACAAACGCCGTAAAAAGAAAACCCAACATTGTATCCGCCGCACTGCACTCCGATTCAGAACCACATCGCAAACAGCACAACCAGGGGCATTAACACTAATGAATTATAATTATCATATTTATTTATGGCTTACCATTTCTTTTAAATCGGAGGATTGACTTAAACTATCTTTCGTTGGATGTGGTGGATTTTATCGTGATACGAGTCCACTATCTGCTGATATTGGGAGCTTGCGAGATATCGCTATCGCTAACCTTCAGCCTCAGTTACGTCGGTAACGAAGAGGATGGTATATGATAGGATCTAGGACATCCGGGTTGTGAGGGGTGATTTTATGTCGAGGGGAAAGCTTCAAGCTAGGGTTAAATATATGATTTTGTTGATATACATACCTAATGATTCATATTTTATGAAACCAATAAACGATTTATTTATTTATTGGTAAAATGTGTGTTGTATTCGTACTTGAAATGATAAAAAAAATATAATCTAAGTAATCGTATCGTTACTTTGCAAAGGCTTTAATAATTTTAGAGGTTGGTACAGACGAATAATATCACATGTACTACCTACAAATACGTTGAATAACTTAAGTACTTAATTTTTTACATACCTACATTAAACTTAGGTTTTAAGAGCATTTAAGTCAAGTGTTTTTATTTCTGTGCCAACCCTAAATTAGTTTAGGGTGAATGCCTACTAATGACGGTTGTAGGGTTTCATTCAATACTGTTATGAAGTTTGCTATATACCTATCTATAAAATTTATGAACCGAGTGAAGAGACTAGCTAGGCGCTCCTCATATGGTTACAGATCGCACCTGCCCATGATCAGAAGACAGTTTGGTCAGTCTTCAAAGCCTAGTAATTTTTTTATAATTTTTAACTCAATACCATTCAAATTGGTGTTGTTTTATTTGGAATTTGGAATAGACATGCGTTTTACCACAATCTTACCTGATGGTAAATAATGGTGTGGTCGAGAACGGTGCGCGCTTGTCTAAAAAAGACTTATCAATACATACTTATAAGGCTTGGCCCTGACTGACAGACAACCAGGCCAAACCACCACACGTACCTAGAGACTTGAAACTTGGAGCTGAAAGTGAGTACTAGAGAAGGAAATTTGAAAATTTGCAAACGAAGATATGGACGTCAGCTAGTCCAGTATATGGGTTACCTTGTTCAATATAGCGCTGGCCAGCAGATCCTCGTAAGTGGAGGATTCGATGGTGGGAGTCTGCGGGTCGGCCGCGTACCGCGCGAGCGCCGGCAGCGCTGCAGCCTCCTCCACCACCCGAGCCACCAGCCGCTTCAGGTGCACGTGCGCATTGCTGGCGCCGCTGGACGGCCTGCTTGAAGCGCTGGATTGGGACCCGTTGCGCAGCGGTGGCAGATCTGCGGATGATACGTATCGTTAGAAAAATAGGCAATGTATAGGAAAAAAAGCAGGTCACATGCATTGTTTTATAAATTGGTGAAATCCATAAATATTAATAAATACTTAGTATAAATATATCTAGTAATAAATCCGCTTAATTTTTAAACAAAGGTCCTAATTAACACTCTAGTTTAGAATTTTAGAATCAAAACCAAAGCGCCGAAAACAGAAAACCCAAATCAGAACTTGACACGTGTTTCGCCTCTACACGAGGCATCCTCAGGAGATGCTGACTCGCCGAAATACTCTCGTTTCAGATTTCAGCGAGTCAAGTTTTTCCCATATCAGATTAACTTACCTACTTACCTACATCGTAATCTCTACTCTCACGTTCTTAATATAAAACTGGTAAAACCTCTTATAGCAATTAAGTTACGTACAAAATCTTTGATTTTAATTCCGTCTTTACCTAATTATTCTCGTTAGTTCGCGTTCGAGGCGTTTAGCGTTTAAGTTTAATTATTTAAAAGCCAGGTAATTTCAACTTGAATTGTGTAAATTGCTATCATTTGCCGCGTCCGTGGTGGAGATGACCTTTGCGGTCGTCTTTATTAGGTATCTGCTTATCAAGTAGGTTATAAATGTGGACATTGCAGAATTATCTTGGTAAACTAAGAAGACTAAACGCCTTCAAAGGAAAATATTACGAAATACATAGGAAATATTTTGCTCAGTGCGCCCAAATAAATTTTCACTTCAAAAATAGGGGTTGTTTTCAGATTCATCTGAACCATAATATAGCCCAAATATCCGCGGAATTTATAATATAAAAAAAAACCCTGTACATTATGCAACACCAAAAAGGACATTTTTTTTCGTAGCAGCGAGGTGATGTTTTTTTAATCTACTAATACATAATCTGTCAAATTAGAAAATCCTTTAGTAAAGAGTGCGTAAACATACACAATATATTTGGTGCTACTGTAAAAAATATTTGAATTGAATTGAGAACACTGATTAGTACCTACTCTGTGCTACTAGTAAAAAAATATGTTAAAAAATATATGAATTGAATTGAGAACATACATCCTCTTTTAATTTTCGTCAATAAAAATACGGTTCATCGTATAATACATATTTCAAACAAATGGAAAAGTTGCGTAGCAAGAGTATTACTTTACAAGCTGGGTGCTGCCCATCTTATTCGTAAAAAACAAGGTACCTACAATGTAAACGCCTTATTGTAATGACTCTACTGGGTGTCCTTTGTCGCCATTTTTGTATTGTGTCGAGGTTTTTGACTTACGGCCTTTACTTGTTTACGTTCGATGAAATTGCTATTTTGTACCTAATATGTATGTACCTATATATTACATAGGTAGGTATATTATTGTCGGCATGGAATTTCATTACATGGTAATGTTAGTTGTCGAAGTAATCCAATTGAAGTTTGAAATTTTATTTTTTAAATAACATTTCAAATCTTCTCACATACTTTTGCATTTTTTATTAGTGTTACGTGACTAGGTGATTACTGTCTGATGATTGTTATAGCCATGTTAATTAATAAAATAATAAAAACGAGCGAGCCCTATTTGTATTCGCAAGTGATGTGTAAGATCTCACATCTCATCTTAGTTATAAGGAACATAAAAATATAAAATGCTCCTATTTACTTAATTTCTCTGAGGTTGGTACCATCTGAAGGCCAACTTCCTGTTACACACTTCCGTCCCATTTTCATGAAAAGCCCACAAATTGATAAAAAGCTTGAGGAAAGATGTTACACATCAAAAATGTTACTTACCCAATATCTCATCTAGCCAGTAGAAGGAGATGTAGAGGAATATAGCCACGCCCAGCCAGAAGCCGGTCAGCAGAATGGCCAGGTACTCCCACATGGTGGTATCACGCTATCACACTATGCTACACCATCACAGTTCATACGCGGTCCATCATGGTAGCACAAACGCTCACTACATCTCACTAGACAATTTATCTTATCTATGGCTTAAAATCGCTGACATAACTCAGATAAGCACGCAAATCTGTGGTGTCAACTGGTATGAGTTTAGAATTCAGGTATTTTGCGCATCATCAAGGGCTTAAATTAGCCTAACATAGTAATCAATGATAAACCTTTATAATCCCACTATATACCTAAATAACTAATAAAACGAAATATAATATAAAGAACTAATACCAAATAAAATCATATAAGTTTGATTAATAAGTTATAACTTATTAATGAAACTAATTAATTACGAAGTTATCAAAAACTGTATAGAGCAGGAAACCAACGCTGAAATGGGAAAAGTCTCATCTATCGTGTATGATACGCAAACAAAAGTCTAGCGAAAGTCTAGTTCTCAGACTTCCACTAAATTATGACCTAACAGGTGTGACAGGCATTAGAGAGTAGTTATAAGTATTTTCGATGAACGCATGTGGGAAAATAATAAAGAAACTACGTATTTATATGTAGGTATTACTACTTATACAAGTGATAGTACAAAAGCAAAAGGTACAAAAGCCATACTTCAAAAAGATTCAGATTCTAACATTACCTTGTATATTTTTGAAGTTATTGTATTTGTTAAAACGAATAAAAAACTATTTAGGCAACTCCAATCAACTAGGAATAAAAACAAGGTGTGTTCTGTGGGCGCTAAAACTGCACTATTTTCCAAAAGTGTGTATGGGATGGGATGGCCCCTAAAATTTACAATATATTACCGGCAAGCATCTTGAATAATGATGATATTTTTACATTCAAGCGTAGAGTATTTAGTCTTCTTGTTGAAAAGGCATACTATTCAATCAATGAATATTTTGATGATAAACTGGAGTGAGGCTAGGTTATGATAGTAAGTTATGCATGATTGTGTAGGGAAATTTTAGAATTAGGTGACCAAAATATTGTACGCCAATAAGGTAAAACATAGAGCTCAACAACTAACCATGTTACCATCCCATTACCTGTGTTTCACAATAAATAAATTTGTAATTTGTAATATTAGAGGTGAGAAATAGATCCTTGAAAACGAGATCAACGATAGTCGATATCGAAACGAAAATAAAAAAAATATTTATGGCTTTTTAAAAATATTAAGGCTGTGCTTCCTACGTCAATGAAACACTTATTTACTGGGTAGGTTCAAAAATTATGTAGCCAAGGTTTCTCATCGGAGTGTAAAGCTAAACCGATTTCTAGAGCATTCAGTTATTTTTAGATGAACACTAAATTCTCCGCCACGGTCATTTTGAACGGAATATGAACTTTTAGAAAAACCCGAGATTCTTGGTTACTTTAAAACTTTTCAAGTTTTTTGGCGATTTTGTTCAGGACAGATTTAACTTAGATACTGTTCAAAATACAGCTGTTTATGATTATCAGGAATGAAACTGTCTCAGCCGAGTATACCAACACGTCTAACTCAACATGTTCTACATTTCCACTTAGAATGGCGGTTATCGAAACGTTTTTGTTGTGATTATGAAATCCGCCATTCATGATTGTTTCACAAACAAAAAGTGAACGAATTGTTTGACCGTTGTCCACCTTGTGTTTGTAAACAATACAAAAATTTCACGGTTTTAAGACGTAAGCAAATCTACGTAGGTATTTGCCTTGATGTTGTAGGTAAAATGTAGGATGGTATTTAAAAAATTCAAAAACAAAAAGTCTATGTTAACCAATTCTATGTTTTTAGTGTACAATTTTTCTGTTTCACACACTTATCAACGTGTTTACGTGTTTACGTTTAACGTTATGTAGTATCGATTCGTGCATCGAAGACGTCCTGAATTCAGGCTGTGATTTTTCAGCGTACGTGTAAATAGTACTTACTAAATGCGTTGAAATTATTTAATCTGTCTCTGGTTCAAAACGCACAAAGCAAATAATGTACCTACTTATGTGCTTTATCGAAGAATGCCGAGTTATTTGCATTGCAGGTGATGATAACCGTAGAGTCAGTAGGTGACATCATTATATTGTTATTTATAAGTCATATGTCAAAGGGCTACAATTATTATGTTCTTAAAACGAGTAATAACTTCCTCAATTAAGTATTAGGTCTCTAAATAACTAGAAACTCGAACGAGTACAGGTGATACAACGATAAGTTTTAAGTGTGCGAATTGTTTTATTATTTTGAATCCTATGAATTTTTATTAGTTTTTTACGACAAAACTCAGCTATAAGACGTTTTAAGAGTAATCTTCGAGGCAAATTTCCATACAAAATGTTTCGGACAAATACTCAAAAAGTGCGCCGTATTATAGTAGGTAATTTTATTTCTTCACACTATTCGTTTCGTCTATGTTTTCCGATTGTGTCAACAAAATTAGTAAGGTTTCATACTTTAATTCAGATTTTATACGTTTTTTTTAAAAATTAGTAGTGTTAATTTTAAAATACGTAATTACTATAATGCGGCGTACTTTTTGAGTATTAGTCCAAAACATTTTGTATGAAAATTTGCCTTAAGGATTACCCTTAATAATAAAAATATTAGTATTTTTATCTATGATACCTACTTTATTTAAATGAAGCAAACCTACTTTAGTGGTTTTAACATTTATGAGAACCATTGATCAACTTGTTGTTTTTATAACATTTGTAGTAAACAGGAATTGAACGAGGAGGCTAATTTATTTTGGTTTTTTGCAATCATTTTATGTTTCATTAAAACATTCGTCCAACCAGATTGCATTTTTTCTAAAGGTTACATTTACCATGCAAACTGGATCTCCTTCATGCGAGAATAATTTATTTATGCATTTTAATATTCCGTTAACACGTAAATTACAAGAACGTATTAAATCGTACCTAATGGTTTCGCTATTTCTGTATTTTACGACTAGAAATTTGCATTTGCCCGCCATAACTCAAGAAAGTACCTTCTTCTATGCACCTACTTATTTACAGCTCTATTTGTGCTAGAGTCACGTACTTTTTTTTTTTATATGGAATAGGCAAGCATTTGACCACAACCTCACCTGATGGTAAGTGACGGTGTGGTCGAGGATGTAGCACGCTTGCTAGTAAGAACTTATTCACTCTTGATTTGAAGACACCGAGATTATAGTGTGTCGGAAAAACAGACGCCGGCAGCGAGTTCCACTCCCTGCTGGTGCGCACCATAAAAGTCAACTTATGATTGACTACTCATCAAAACATATTATTTTTTACTTATTTATGAGTATAGATAATAATTGATGGTTTGAAATTTGCCAAAACCAATTTTTGCAATCTTTTATACAATTAACATTAAAAATAACAAATCAGTGATCTTTTGACCGACCGACCTTAAAAACATCCACTTGCAAAATAATTAACAAACAAAAATTTAATATTATAATGCTAATTGAAATTCGGTTGTTTATATTCTTGTCTGAAGAAAACCTCGATTGAGAATCATAAGTCAACCCACGTTTTCTAAAAGATACATGCTATCGAGTATTTGTTGAAAATTTATAGCTTGATAAGGTATAGTATTTAATCACATTTTTTTCACAAATCATATATGAATAACTTGTAACTAAAAATTAAACATATTCATCTAATTGCAAAGTGCCAACACGAAATAAAATATTAGGTACATTAAAAAAGTATACTCAACTACAGAATATTTACTACAAAAGCTTTATAGGCGGGCTCATTTTATTATATTTATAAATTAAACTAGATAATATCTAAAGTTATGTTCTTTTTTCTCTAAAAGTTAATTATTAGGTATAAGTATAACCACTGAGTAAATAAAGTTAACATTTTATATACTTACCTACTTATGTATTTTGACTTTTCATTAATCGATATTACCTTTATTTGAACAGCTGGGTTTCAGGTTATTGTAAGTCGACTGTTAATTTACCTGTGTTTCTTGCTACCTAGGTAAATGATGTTTCTCGAAAGTATTTTAGTGCAAGAATTTGGGTAGTAACCATAAATTTCCCTAAAATCTAGGCTACCGTTTTACACTGGTCGATGAAAGTACCTACCTAAGTTATAAAGTATAGCAAGGCAATATCATACAGAAAAGCCATATTTAGTTTAAGCGACCGTTTCCGCTACCGTTGGGAGCCGACCCCTGCAGGATGCCGTTAAAATAGTTACCAGCGCCAGATATTCTGCTGCACAGCAGTAATGTGTAAGCATTACTGTGCTTCAGTTTGAAGGGCACTGTAGCCAGTGACATTACTGGGCTTTCGAGACTGCTATCAATTTTTTTCCAAAGTGGAAGTGCGCAATACAGTTTTACACTGGCATATATTAATTCATGTTTTGGTCATGGGCTTAATACTCAACTTGTCTTTTGAAATGTGCACATAATAATTAAGTTTTTAACAAAAAAAAAATTTGCAACTGACTTCAATAGGGACTGATCTAGTCACCACTTTTTAGTGGTGTTTTGTATAAACACCACTAAAAAGGCACAGGAAAGCAAATTAGCCATTTCTATAACAAAGATGACATATTTTTACAGTAATTATGCTATAAAAACTAAAGTACTAAACCGATTTTTATAAAATTGATATGAACTACCTAAAACTACCTGAAGTATGACCTACCAAAAAAAAAAAAGGATCATCAAAATCAATTCATAATTGGCTAAGTAATAGCGTAACCAACATATAAAAAACCATACAGTCGAATTGAGAACCTCCTTTTTTGCGGTCTGTTAAAAAAACGAGTTAGGTGAGTGAATGAATAAATGAATGAAAATGTTTTATTGTACACCATAAGACAAATAACAATAACAAAGAGAAGGAAACATTACAAAAAAATTTTAGTACAATGGGCGGTCTTATCGCTATTAAGCTATCTCTTCCAGACAACCATCATCAGAGTGAGTATGCCATCATTCAGTTTCTAGGAAATTTATCGTACGTGTGGTGCGTGCAAGGACGATACTTGAGGTAAGGCGATAACATGGCTAAGTTGACGAGTCAATAGTCACCGGTGCCCTACTAACAATGTAGGCCAGTCTGTCAACAATGGTACCGAATAGTAATATAACAGTTTTAAAAGTAAAGTAAAACTGTGGTTCAAGTAACGTACTTGGCTTACATTCAGAAACCTGTCTTTTTATTGTAGCTTTTATAGCAACTGTGCAATTTATCGTACTGTGCATGTAATATAATAAACATTTTTCTCGACCCCTTTTACTAAAGTGTTTAATTATTTTTTTTAAGCCTTCAGATCATTCGAATTCTTAGAATTTAGAATTTATTTATTTCGCAATCATGTACTTGTGAAAAAAGTTTCTTAATACTTAGTTATTACATGTAAAATGTACATGAGCCCTATTAGGGCGCAGCGACAAAAATAGGTAAGGTAGGCGGTGCTTACGAAATAAATCTTAATTTTAGCTTAAAAACTTATTACTTATAAGTACTTATTTTTATTATCTTTTAGGCAAAATGGTTATGGATTCCATATGTCTCAAAACCTGGTTGGGTTACCTCGAGGCTTAATACCTCCTTCCGGCTCTATTCAACCCATTTCCTTCAAGCACTTCCTATAAAGGCACTTAATGTATAATTTTCATATCTGATGAACTTTCGCTAAGCTCAATGAGATTTCCATTGGACCCCTTGGCGGAAGGTCATTTTGTTACGTCACAAAGCTCACTTGAAGTGCGTTTCCTCATGGGTCCGTCAAGTACGTCGTTTGGCCACTTTCATCTAGAAACGAGTGCGTCTTCTATTGACTCATGACTTAATAGGTACTTGTATGGTATGACACAATCGATAGAGTCACTGCGATCACAAGTTTTATGAAATATTCGTTTATCTATTATTTTTAGAATTGGTCTACTATCCTCATTGCTATGAATCAATTTACGGACACACACACACACAGTTCAAAGCTATTAAGAGCAAACCCACACTTCTCCGTTGCGTCGCCTTGCGTTTCACTCTTCACGAAATATTTTGCTCAGTGCGCCTAAAGATGTTTTATTTTCAAAAACCTAAAGTAACTGTTATTTGTGTTAGCCATTTAGAAAAAAAAAGTCTTAAAAAGGAAAACTAGCTTTAGCGACAAAAAATGAACGTAGAGTCTGTCTATATCCGCAGCTGTTACTAATAAGGGTAGATCAAGCGTAGGTTTTCACTTTCACTGAATTGTTAATGAGTAGACAACTTTACCCTTTTCCTTAGGTCTTTGGCTTTAAAGAAACTTGAGTGATATCCGTTTAGCCGCGGATAAATAAAGTGCTTACGTAAAAATTCAGCTTTGTGCAGGAAATATAAAGAAAAGATACGAAATATTCCTCCAGCCAACTCTTAAACTTTACTTTTTTGGTAATGAAAATGTAGAGTTCGTTGCATCTGAAAATTTCAGGCAGAAATTTTTCATGAAAACTAAAATAAAAACAGCTGTTAGATCGTACGTTGGTAATACATTAAAGTATGAATTAAAACTGTTAATAATAATAGACAATAAGAGTCATTTGTTGAAGGGGTGTTTTTTTAAATTAATTAAATAAAACTTATTTGCTATAATCATAACTTTCATGTAAACACGTGTAACCTTAGTGTCCGGGGTGATAAGGTGTATATTCTATTTTGTAAAAGATATTTGAAAACGCTCCTGAAAAGTGTTGAAATACATAATAAGTACTTCGTTATCTCGCTTGTTAATTTTCCTAATCTTTGAGTGAGGTATGACTGATGAGTGGTTTCGCAACTCCTGAGAACCTCACAACCGTTTAGCAATGTGCGTACATGTGTATTTAATGCAATTTATCTGCAACTTTAGGGCTGCCACTAAATATTGTACTACCTATGATCTCTTTTTAACTAAGCAGCTATATTCTCACCATCCAGTGCCTGAACCATCATCATCATCAACCAATAACAGGCCACTGCTGGACGTAGGTCTCTCCCAAGGCGCGCCACTTAGCCTGATCCTCGACTCTACTCATCCACCGTCTGCCGGCTATAGCACACAAATCATTGCCAGGGTAGTAGAGAGAAAATAAGAATATCTAGCTTTAGATAAACGTTTCAGTTCTGGCATGAGGTATTTGTAGGTAGAATGTGAAATAACCCAAGCTTGGAACTCTAAATTAAAAAATAAATAAATGGTAATGCAGAGTCATTATTATCTTGCAAGACGTGGCTCATTTTAGCTTCAATGTGCAAGAAAACAAGGGGTCATACCGCTAATGGTTCTACTGAGCTCATACTCCAAGGTCTGAACAATTCATCTAATGGCGACCGCATCACCGTGATTCTAAGTCGTTATGGAATGAAGAAATTGCTTTTTTTCCATGCGAACAATAACGACACGAGTTAAGTGTTCTGCTGATGATAAGAACTCAAGTCTGCACTTGATCACCGAGAACTTTTATCCTACGGGAATTTGCGTTGACTTTTGACTTTGACTTTGCGATTGCGTTGTGAAAAAAAAAATGGTTTTCTGGTACAACAGAAGTTTACAGAAGATAATTTAACGTGACTATCAGCAGAACCACCAGCGTTATCGGACAATGACAGTGTTACCGGACAATTACAGCGTTACCGGACAATTAGCGTTACCGGACAATGACAGCGTTACCAATGACGTCAACGTTTTCGTGCATGCAGCCGGCGTTCATCGATTTATAACACGTAGTCACGTCAAAATCCTTTTTCGTAAGCATTTTCAGCTATTGACGATATCCTCCACGTTTTAGTACCTATCTACGTCCACTGTAGACTGTTCGTCAGTCAGTAAGTCAGATAAGACTACTTTTATTTATATACCAAAATTCTGGGATGATTCTGGCTTTGGTGGCAGCCCTAGGAGGCAATCATGTTGTAACCATGTGATACGCTAGATAACCGGTCAGCCCATGCATGTAAACATTTGGGTTCATTTATGCATTGCATTTATGCGTTTATGTATACGAAATAATTCGTTTTTGGAATATTGCACTGCGCTAATAGCTGATAATAATTAAAAGATTTTAGAACGATTAGTACAGACCTTAATTTAATAAAAAAACATGATAACAAAATAAAAATGCAGTATTTTTTAGTATATTTTCCTATTCATCATTTTTATCAACCTACCGCAGTCTGCTTGTTTATTGTCGGTCAAGTATCTGCGTTCCAACACACAAATTGCTGATGTTGGTCAGAAAGCCACCAGCCTCAACTACGATGACGTGGAAGGTCAAGAGGAGATGGCAGCAAGATTGGACGTATACCTGCTAACAAAGACCACCGACGCCTTCGGCTGCGTGTAATGGAATGACAGAAGGGAGGTGTGTGTGGTGTCTTACGACGAGCTATGGCTCAGGTCGTGTAGGGGCTTCGAGGCAAATAGCTCATTGCCCCGGCTTCAACTCCAGGGGCGACTACCCCTGGGTCACGTGATCCCTGCTGTACCTTGACAATAGTGAAAACACAGCAAAAGGTACAGACAGGGCCGCTTTGTGTGGAGGATTTAAATAATGGACAGAAGGGAGGCTTTTACCCTGCAGTATAAGTAGTAGTAAAAAGCCCAAGTGGGTTGTACCTCGATTTTCGATCCGAAGGTCGTGAGTTCGAACCCGGTCGTACACCAATAGATTTTTTTGTTCAAAAAAGATCTGTGTGTATTTAAAACACGTGCTTGACGGTGAAGGAAAACATCGTAAGGAAACTGGTTTGTCATAGAACCTAAAAGTTCGATAAACATGTGTCAAGAGCAAGAAAGGAGCCTCTTCGAGGCGCACTTGAAATCCTTTCACCACACTGGTTCGAAAGAACTAGTGACACGATAATAAGAAGATGACCCTGCAGTGGGATACGAACACCTTAATAATTAATAATAATTAAATATTTTAATACTAATTCGTTATAAACGGAAGTTACTTTACTACAAGGCTACTACCGAACCCGTTCGATATGTAGATGAGCAAACCAGGCCTGATCCAAGGCCGAGTGGGCTAGGAAGTGACCTGAGATCAGTTACATCATTGTGTAATTATTGAGGCGGATATCGATACAGTATTAGTGGGTAAATGTAACGTGTTGATGAGTTTTTGACGCTATTTTTCGTATATATATCTTTGGTTAGATTAAATTACAAAGACTAGGGTCGTTATTTTAGTCACAATAGATTGCCAACCTACAGAAGAAGAACATTCTCAATTCGGTTATTTTTTTATGATTGTTATCTTATAAACCGATTTGAATTTTTTTTAGTTTTTAAATCAAAATAACTGAAAAAAAGACATTGAAGCGAACAAAATTGCGTGTTTTGCTTCCCTGTGCCTAGAAAAGTCACACGTAGGCACTGCCTATGGTCACTAGAATCGTCTGATTGAAGTCAAAATTATATTTCAAAGCAATAATTAAGATTAACCTAAGTATTTTTTTTTATTCTGTAGCAAAAACATAATCAACTTTAATAACAGTAAAAGAAAAAAAATTATACGATTGATATAATTATTTTTAATCTTTACTACAGCAAAGAAACTAGATACTACGTACTATAACACATTTATAGCGATCAACGATTATAGTTCTAAGGATCTATATCCGGGATATATTTTGCTGCTAACGATAATCTAGGTTTACAGTAAATATGTATATTGATGAGTTGATGTAATGAGCATCGAACACGCTACTACAAGCCGTGTAATTACTACGTCAACGGCTACTCTCAAACCCCTGCCTCGCAACGGATCTTCATTGAGAAAGTTGAAAAATGCTACATCATCACTGTAATGTGTAGATCTTATAATGTGGATAATTTATAGATGATTCTTACATTTGAGTGTTTTAACAATACGATACCGTTGCGTTGGTGTTAGTAAAGTGTGGTCATCTAGAAGGTTAACCTTTTAATTTTGAAGTAAGCTGATAAACTTTCAATATTTTTTTTATCTATCATTTTAACACTGCACTATTAGCAGTGTCGCACCGGTGTATGTAAATCAAATTCCTGGGCACTGTTCAGGTCATGGGCAGGTGTGATCTCTTACCATTAGGAGAGCGCCTACTCGTCACTTGTTTACGTGAAAATAAGTTATCGATTTGCGTAGCTTACTGTGCTTTGTTACTCTGACCTTTTTTTGTTAATTTATGTTTCATGTGGTTTTCATCAATAAAATTATTTCTTTTCTTTTCTTTTCTTTTTTCTTTCTTTGTGTAGCTTACGATTATATTTTGCTTTGCAACGAGCGATACTCGTACGTACGAGTACTTTGGGTAAGATCATCTCTTACTAAGTATGCTTAGTGTCCAGATAAGAAAGTTTCAATGAAATTCGCTTCATCATCAGATCTCGAGATGGTATGCGACCTTGGGTTTCTCTGCCTTGCGTAACAGATTTACTACCGAATGCCGTGAACCCCTAGTATCTGCTATCACGCTATGGTAATTTATTATTGCGCAAAAACCTATTGAACACGAGTGCCTTACGGTATTGCCGAAGTGTCCGTCTGTTGATCGTTTCTGCAATTTCCTTTTTATTCATGATTTTTTTCTTCTGATATCCTCAAAAGAAAACATAATTTTGATAACCTCAATAGAAAACATCGTATTAGTCATTTGGACTCGCAAGAAAAGGCCCACTTTCATTTAGGCCCACCTCGCTTATTATATTATATGAGGTCTTATTTAACATTTATATGTGTTTTTTTTAATTTGGGCATAATCAATAATAATGTGGATAGGTAGGATATTACAAGTTAACCGTGTCCGCAGGATATCATTCGTTTTTCGCGATAATCGTTAACTAGCAATCTAGGTATAATTGGATGGTTAAATCTCTATTATTAGACAGGTAGGTGCCTATTTTAATTGAACGATCAAAATTTACGATCTTTTTATTATGGAAATATAGATACATACATTTGACGCAAGTTAGGGCTGGTGCGGCGGCAAACTCTGCTGAAGATCTCAAGCGGCGTAAATATGTAGGTTTTGATAGGTCGTACATGTTTGAGCCCTTTGGGGTCGAGACACTAGGTCCATGAGGAATGGGAGCCTTCCGCGTTTTTAAAATTTTGTCAGAGCGTCTGGTCGAAGCGACGCGTGATCAGAGGGCTGGCAGCTATCTGGGCCAAAGAATAAGCCTTGCTATACAAAGAGGCAATGCAGCCAGTATCCTCGGCACGCTGCCATCGGGTATCGAGTTGGAGCAGTTGAGCTACCTATAGATCGTTTGCAACGGTCTATGGGAGGCCCAATTGTTTCCTTTTGTAAATTTTGTAATATACCTATATATAGATTGTAGTAGTTAGCTTATGCTGTAATAAAAAGATACATTTAATGATATTCAGAAAACTTAATTCCCATTAAGTTAGGTAAGGTTGTTACAGATATGGACATATGCCCATATCATCATCAAACTGTATATTAATGTCAATCAGATAATAATGGTACAATTTACTAGAAATTAAAAAAAAAAAAAAAATAATTATATAATTAGTATTCAGTAAACTAAAACAAGAAGTGAAACTAAACTCATTAATACTTTTATTGCAATATAATATACTCTACCTAAATTTTTTCGAAAGAACCAATATTTTCCATCAGAAAATAAAGCAAAGGAAAAAAATAACATTGCAATCATTGAATTCAGATACGGTTAACCTTTAGATAGATTTTCATTACCATGCAGGTTAACTCGTAGGTATATTCGATTTTGTAAAGGTTTTCCTCATTTCGAATAAAATACCTTATTGGTACGTATTCGTGGTTCGGTAAATACACCACGCATACTTATGACTGACGTCATTGATTAAGATGATAATTATTTAAAATATCTATTTAAATAAAATTTATTTATTTTTGTTAGTTGCCAGCTAAGTTCTACACAGGGGCATCCTGTGTAGAACTTAGCTGGCAACACCATTTGTAGTTTGTATCATATTTTGTAGTTAAGATCCTTTGTAATTAATAACTATTAATTGTGAATAAGGGTTTATTTGATGCAAATAAATATTGAATGATTTATTTATTGATTGACAATAACATAACATAACTATAGAAAAAACGAGAGCTTCATTGATTAAAGAATAATCGTTGTGATGATGGTAAGGTAACTGATTACATGACATCATAAAATAACAGGTTAACAGGTACCACGATACACAAACCTATGATTGACGTCACTGCGTAAGATAAATTATTAATTAAATGATTAAAAAAAATAACATAAAATAGCTATAGAAAAGACGAGAGCTTCATTAATTAAAAACTTAATCGTTGGGATGATGGTTAGGTAGGTAACTGGTGACATGACATCATAACATGACACACTACTAATAGAACACCAAAATGAAGGTGTATACGAGTTTCCAGCTTGTTCTCTCATTCCGAGTTCAACCCTAATTTGACCGGCCTATAATACAAGTAGGTACAGACAGCGTCAGAGATAAGTATCCCCCTTGCACAAGACACCCAGCTATAAATGCTTTCAAGGAATTGTAATACTTAAAATTATTTTTAGGCTTACATACGGTTATGCAAATATAATCTATTTTTTAAAGGCATAACTTCTCCATTCGCCACGACGGTGATTTAAAGGGATTTGAAGCTGGGTATTATAATGCAAGAGGGATACTTATCTATGATGCTGTCTGAACATGGATAGATAGATTATCGTTGCTTAATCACGCCAAAACTAGCTGTTTGGTATGGACATACCTACATTAAAAAAAAATCAAAAATCGTTTTTAATTTTGATAAGGATACTTTTGTTTGCAAGATTATAAAGGCATACAGTTCAAAATTTAAACGTCACACTCGGACACACTTTTTTAACCAATGCTAATTTGATTTCTAATAGAGTAGGTATATTATTTTAATAACGTACCTACTTTATTTGTTATTATTATTGATAATGATAAATTAATGCTTTATATGATCGGCATAATAAGAATGTTGAAATGACCAAGTGCCGTCATTGTTAATTCCCTCTGTGCTCTGTATAATTTTTCAAAGAGGCAACATAAGAAAAATCCAATTATAATTTACGGTCGTATCTCCAGATACCTAAGCTCTAGCTAGCGGGCAGTAGGTATCTAGTTATTCCACAGACAGTTTTTTCCATAATACATAGGTACTAGGTAATTAAGTACATAATGTAGTTTCATAATACTCAAAAACGGCAAGTTGCCATTAAAAAATATCCTTGTACTTTGCACTTGTAAAACCAGTTTCCAGCTACAAAGTAAAATTACACCACTAATTATTGTTGTAAGAAAAAAATGTATTCATCTCATCATTTTTTTGTCCGAAGTTGAGTTATTTCTCATCGTAAATTATGAACAAAAAACGCCTACTCCGTACCTACCTACTTATACGAAAATAATAATTGGTGAGTAGTGAGTACTTATTTAATAAAAATTGTTATTTTAGGTATTACCACGCTCATTTAATTTATTGTGTTGCTTATCATTAGGTAGTTAGATTTTTTCTAAGTCCCTAATTCTTGTTTGATTTTTTTAATGAAGATTCCTCCTTCTGAAGGCCATTGTTTTATATAGTGGCTGCTCAAACATAGCCTTAGATAAGTCTTGATAAGTCACCCAAGGTTACTGATGAAATAAAATATTTAGAATTTCGGATTTAGAAGTTAGTATTTACCTATTCACAAATTTGTTATATGTTTTTATATGAATAATTGATATGAAAAAGGAAAGCCGTAATGCTGAAAATAAATGCGAGCGTAGAGAGGTCGAGCGAGCTATCATATCAGGTAAAAATTTAGATACCTTTATCTAGCGAATGGCTCCCTTAAATTCTGACCTATGTTTTAGCATATTTTAGTAGAAATATTAAAGAACGTTTAAAGAAAGTTTTTCAAAGAAAAAAGCACTAGGGCGGGGAAATTTACTACTTATGTCTAAAGACTATCCCTATTTAACAGTTTAAAGAGCAGACAGATGAATTTCATTTACTTTTTTCTTATGACGTTGAACATCGTGGCTTAGAACGCTTCGTTAGAAACACATCGTCATTAAACTATAGTATTTTAATCAAATATTTACTCATTAGTATTCTCTTTTTTTTAATGTTTCCTTATATTTTGTTTTTTTTTTTGCTGATTTATTTAGGTTAATACATGGGCATAATGTTTATTTTAGTTAATATGTAATTACCGCATTCTATGACCGTTTTAAATAAAATTATAATAAATTGTCGTAAATATAGATAAGTATGTCGTATATATTTCAGTTAATAGCAGTGCACTCCGCATTTGTGTTTTTTTGGGTTATGTAGTACATATTAGGGTTTTCTGGTACCAACCGATTGGTTGTTGTCAAATCAGACATCATACTTTCCTCACTTGGCAAATGCATACATTAAATTTATGTATTTATTTAGATGATTTACATTAACCTACAATTATAATTTCACCGACTCCAATGTTATCTAAACGTTTTTGAAAAAAATGGAGCAATATATTTTCGAAAGATGTTTTTTATTACAACATTAACGTTGCGACATCGGAAATGCTTCAAACAGGCAATGCATTAAAACAATCAGTTACGTGATTTTAAAAGCTTTTTGAGGTTCACTCTACATTTTATGTTTGGCCCGCAACTTCATTTGCATTGCGAATACCTATGTGTTGTACATTTGTTGATTATGAGTAGTAGCCCATAACTCATGTTATAGACCATAGTTTGAGTTTTTCCTTGTCACCTTACCCACTGCTTAGAATAAGATGTCTAGCTTAAGAACATAGACAGAAAATATTTTATAAGCTTATGTACTTATTTCAAACTGTTTAAAAATTTTTTGACTTACCAGAGTTATGCAATGTAACATTTTGGCCAGTAAATGATTGAATTGAATTGAATTGAATTAATAAAATCCGTTTTTTAGTACGCGCCTCCACTTCTTGACGAACACACTCACTAAGTTCCAAGTCTCTACGATCAGCGGTTTGACCTGTGATGACCTATGATTCAACATTGTACAAAATTTCAAATGTATAACTTTTTATGTCGACCGTACAAAAACAATAGAACAAAAAATGTTATCAATTTAAACGTATTCGTGGTTCTCCGGGACGTGTACCTCGGGATCGTGGTCCTCCGGGAGTAACCCGTACGTTTTCTGTCAGTCAGGTCCAAGCCTTATGTATGCACCACAAATTTTTAATTACCAAATAAACTTAAATGGGTACTGCAGAAGGTGATACGTTGTATCTGTGCAGTCAGAATTTTGGGTTTCGACAAAATGATAGAGTGATAGCGGGACGAGAGTTTTGCGAGCTGGCTCGAGCTAGGTACCCGGATTTGCCAAACAATGAATTAAACTTACATTATTTTATCAATTATGGGTACCGATTGACAAGGCCATAGGAAAACGACTAACGGTAACAGTTGTCCAATTTTTATCATATATATAAATAATGAAAAAAATCGACTTTATTTTTACAAGTTTTTTTGCCTTAGATATCTATCTGTGTTCAGTAACGGCAACTGATTATACGTATATTTTTTTCTGGTGATTAAAAATTTGCAGGCTATGTAATATGTATATAACTTGATATAACTTGAGAAAGGATGTTCTTATAGACAACCTGATTTCTCTCGAAATATGTTCTCTTATAATATTATAAGATACTATTATTAAGATATTATTATCTTTATTAAGCAAATTCGTAATTGGTTTTTTGAAATCAATCCGAAATCAGTGGTAAAGTATTATTGAAGTATCTATAAACATGTTTGATTTTATTTCCATTCATAGAAAAAATGTTGGTCATGAGATAGTGTCAGTTATTTTAGGTAAGTATGTGCTTTATTAACTTAAATAGATAAGTAAGTTATTTGCTGTTATATCTTTACTTACTGTGTTTACATAAATGACTATGGCTGTTATTAATTGTAGGTTCATTTTATCATTCTAGTGTTTGTCTTCTTGCGTCTTCGGTTCATGATAAGTCATGTTGCTAAGATAAATTTATAAGACGTGTTCAGTATAAAGCATATTATAATTCCTAATCAATTAACAGAACGATTAATGTGAAGAATGTGTATCAATTATCTCTAAAATTCAGACTTCATCTCTACGCAGTAAGAATTAATTACTTTTACTGACTTTATCATTACAATCACAGTTATTATACCGTTTCATCACATAAAATTATCTTAAAGTACTGAAAGTGAAGAAGTAAATCGCAAAAGAGATTAACATCAATAACTTATGGTGTATGACGACACTGATAAATAAAGAGTTAAGTACCGAGTCACTTAAATCCCTCTGATTCAATATCAAAACTCATACCACTTGACAATCACACTGAAAAGTTGTCGATAACTTTCACAACACTATTTTCCCGGTACAATTGTGACAGTTTTCTTTTAATTTTCAAAGGAGGTTATTAAAAAAAGTTCGTTCGGAAAACTTTTTCGCGATAAGCCCGTAGTGTAGCAGACGCGACAACTTTCTCAACACTAATTTCCTTGTAAAAAATAACAGTATTCGTTTTACTTTTCAAAGAAGGTTGGTAAAAAAGTTCGTTCGGAAAATTAATTTCGCGGTTATTCGTATCGCGGTGGATGCGCGCGTGTGGTTCTACACTCAGTGAGTGAGCTGACTGAGTACAAACCGGTCGCCGGCAGCGCCGCCACCGCGCGGCCACTTGTTCGCCCAAACTCATGGATGTCACATAATCACGGCTTACATTATTGGGATCAGTATGTTGTGGTAACTAAATTAAATTACGTATATTGACAGAAGTCCCTTAGTCCAGTAGGCCCGTCTCTATCATTTGCCCTATCCGGGTAATATTGTGTAGCTGTACTTTATTTATTTGACTTACCAACACCTAAAATGTAACCTGTCCAATATTGCAAATAAATACTGAATACTGAAGTTTTATAATGCAGCCTGATTATTTTTACCTAAGTGGTGCTGGTTCCCATTCAGAGCACGGGGAACAAGCATATCAAATACCTATACCTATATTTCTGGGTTTTCGAGACTGACCATCAATGACCGATATGTGAATAAAATTCATGTCTAGCATTATTCTGGTCATGGGCTGGCGTGATCCCTTACCATCAGGAGAGCGCTTAGCTCGTCTCATCACTTATTACGAAAAAAATACTTATACACCGCAAATTTTAAATCATTCAACACTGGGCTACCGGTGTTTCTACCTGTATTTCTTTAGTAGAGCATGGTAGTGCTAATAATTCTGTTTTGTACACAAATCTAGGTAAGAAGTAAAGAGGAACTTTAGACTTGATTGTAAGTAACATTTAAGTCTAAAGTTCTTCTCAGTTATGTTTGCAATGACGTCGGTCTTGTTTACATTGACGTCAGTTTCTAATAATACTTAGTACCTATATATCTTGAGCAAAAGACAATAGATTCCGAAATCTTATTTTTTTACTAAAGTTAACTATAATTGTCGGAAACAAGAGAATACTTTGATTTACTCGTGAAACCAATACTCGTAATCTAGAGTAAACTGTTCTTAATCGAGGTTTAATGGTAGATTAGCCGACAATCTCATCGATTGGTGAAAAAAACTCACGTTTCTTTGAGTTTTAGAACCTATGTACATCTATTGCTTTTCTGAACTTTATGAAAGAGTCCAAAAAATTCAAGGTTTTACAAAAACATACAACAGCTGACATCAATCGGACTGTTCAGTAAACATAAAACATAAACATTCACACACTCACACCCCTGCACTAGGATACCCTGTGTCGCAGGTGGCATGGACACATACAGACATCACAACATCCAAGACCCGAGAACAAACATTTGTGTTCGTCACACTAATATTTGCCCCGGCCGGGGATCGAACCCGGAACACCAAGCTTCGTAGGCAGGGTCACAACCAACTAAGCCACGGTGTCGTCAGTGACCGTAGACACCACTGAAAAGTGACAGGGAAGCAAAATACGCAATTTCGTTCACCTCAACGACTTTTTTTTTCAGTTATCTTGATTTGAAAACTAAACTACTGAAATTAAAATATCAGAAAAAAAAATTGCGTATTTTGCTTCCCTGTAACTTTTTAGTGGTGTATACGATCACTAAAACAATTCAATTGAAGTCGGATGTTGTAAAACCTTGATTTATGATTTATCATTTAATTGAAATATCTCTACTACTCAGATAGAGTCGAGTCAGCTCTTTTCAACCCCAACGGCTATCATTTCCTAGCAGATGATCACCTAAAAATAACCTATCTCATTATTCCTTTAACCTGTTAATGTTGTAAATAATGGATGGAATGATATCAGTGAATTCGTATAATTTGTGACCTTGCCGTAGTCGGCAGGCCGCGATCACGTGGTGTACTACACGCGACTAGAAATTACTGTTTACTTAGAGAAGTACCTACCATTTGCAAATTAGCTTGGTACCTCCATAAATGATAAGGTATACCTGCCTTACCTACCTACAATACCTACTTGTAAATGTTACATATTCAAAATTCACGTATTCAAAAATAAAATTTTATAATATTCGGTTAACAAATAGGATAGAGATAGACCACTTAATATCACTTGCATGTTTTAGTGATTTTTGCCTTTTTTGCAATTTGAAGTGCTCAAACATAAATGTATAGCCTACGACCTATACCTATCAAGACCACCTATATTGCGCCTCTTGAGATATTCAGCATTGTTTGTTTGAAGCAATGAACTAATCATAAGGTATAAGAGTATTTTTTTTTCAGATATTGATTCGAAATATTATATTAAAAATAATAGTTATAAAAAGAAAAAGTAATCGCCTGTTGTAGCGTGATCGGCTTAGCCTAGGGTCATCTTACACTTGCATCGGATCAACAGGTGTTGTGTAATCAAAAATACATAAAGTATGGCGAAACTTTGACGAAATAGTAGAAAGGTGCTACTTATTGCGCTGTTGTGAAGGGAGCCTGATAAATCGGTAATGAGGAACTTTTGATGTCCATAACAAGGTTATTGCTGCCCGACGCTAAGACAATTCGGAACGGAGAAAAAAAACTATATATATTTTCTCCTAAATATATTTAGTGGGACACAATAATATGTTAATAAAAAAAAAAAATTGTCTCATTGTATAATAATAATGCATTTAAATAGTATGTTTAAATTAAAATTAGGAAATTAAAACGTTTTTGTGAGGGAGAAAAAAAAGCTAAGGTAGAAAAGTTAATATAGGCAGAAAAACTGTTTGGAAAAAATATGATTTTCTCAGAATAAAAATATGCAGTAATTATGAAAAAATATCAGGCAGATCTCTGACTGACCTAATTTAGTTTGTTTGAATATTCCTAACCTACATTTTGAATGTTAGGAGTCAAATATCCTTCGTGATAAAGCCATTTCTAACTTTAATTTGTTCAATGCGAGATATCTCCATAAAAATCCGATTCGCAACAATTAAGGCGATGCGATTCGATTCGCTGAACATAATCGTAATAACATTTCTAGTTGGATCTTTATTCATCAAATACTGTTAAGATTTATCAACGATTTAACTGTATGTAGGTCATGGAACATAACGGTTTAAAATTGCCCTCTAGTTTTATATTTAACTTAAATCTGATAGCTATTAATTTACCTATAAGCCTTCACCGTTACCTAAATAAACAAAAATAAATAAATATTTGAACACTTCAAATAACACCTTCTAGCCCCAATCAAAGCCCCCTTACTACTTTTTTTTGTAAATACATAGAATACATGGAAAATACAGACTCGGGACCGACATCGACGTCCACCACAGAAATGTTCTTCCTGAAGCGGGAATCGAACTTGCGACACCGGCGTATGCAGTCCAACACACTTGCCACTCGACGAATCATATCGTAAAATAAAACAGAAGGTAGGTTAGTGTCGCTATCATTAGTGTCAAGATTAGACAATTCCTTTTTTCTCGACAGTGGCTGTTTCTGGGGTTGTCGTATTCGAGCCACCCAAATGAAATATGTTACGCGTAAATTAATCAAAACTAAGCTGAATAACTACCTCAATAAGTAGAGATCTTGCAGTTTTAAATGCAGGCCTCTCAAAAATCCCTCCCCGGACGATTAAGCTATAAAAAGAGGGTAAGGTTGCAAAAATTCGGACAGAGCTGAAAATTGGTATGAATTATGGGAACACTGTTATAAATGAACTAAACTGATATAATCGCAAAAAAACCGATGTTGGTGACCTTTGACCTTGAACAACTTTTTTGCACTTTTGGGATCGATGAGAACTTTTCACAGTTAATTTATAACTGTTTCCAACATTCGTACCAATTTTCAGCTTTGTCCGAATTATTGCAATCTTGAATATTTATATTGACTGGATAAATTAATATAGAGTCGTAGGTAAACCTTGAACGGTAGGTATAAATAAATAAATTATCGTTGGTTAATGGCATTTCTTCGCATTGCATTAGAATTTAACATTGGAAAGCGAAATCGAATGGTATCGATAGCCACGTGCGTCGTGCCCGAGTCTAATCGATTGACTATCGTGTATAACGAGTATAATAAGCGAATCCACACGGTAACAGAAACTTTGTACTTTTCTAAAAACATGATCAATATGTTTAAGGGATAGTCCTGACTGACTCACTTACAGACAACGCACAGGCAATCCACTGAATGTAGAGACTTGCATTTTGAATAGGTCCCTGTACTGTTTTTACAGACGTCAAGTATTTACAATAGTAGATATCAAAATATTCTGCCGTCTCAGGGTTGCAATTTTATTTTACAAAAAAATATGTAATAATATGGAAATAATGAATATCTTGCAAAACTTTCTTAACACTTAACAAAAACTTAAAATGATTAGAGATTGCAAACATTGTCATCTATTGTGTTGTTTCTCATAGTAGACCTCGCTTCTCATCGATTTGCGAAAGCAGATCAATAAGTAGGTGATGTCGATCGACGGTCTTACTACGAATCTATGACAACAATAATGATTTAAATTATTAGCTGAAGCTGAAACCTGCAATTACGTTTGCGTTGCGAATTGACGAATTTCCTTTGTTAATACGACGAGCCTTTTCTTTTTGAGGAACATTATAACTCGAAATTTTATTGTCGATAAGTCAGTCTGGACTACAGGACCTTTTGTAGGTATATACTATGTATATCGATCTAGCGGAGACGCTGTGAAGCAAAGGGTTTATTTACTATGTTAGGTATACTGGTAAACATAATCCTGTATCCCATAGCATTGGTTTCAAAGATTTTACTCCGTCCTACAATCTACGAAGTGTTTTTTATAGGCGCTTCATGCTCCTGACACTCGCTAGAAAAAATCGACCGTAAACGCCGGTATACGCGCATATTCAAAGTTTTTTTAGCGACGCCTCATGGTCTAACTTTTGCTAGAAAAAAATCGAGCATAAACGTTGGTATACGCGCGTATACGGGCGTGGGCTTTTGAAGTTTCACGAGCACTAATTCACCCGTATACGCGCGGCAAAAATAAAATAGTCTGAAACCACCCTTACAAAATAACTCTTTATGGGGACAATTAAAATGAGACATTGTATCAGTCCAGTCACTACTTCTTCTTATTGTGTCACTAGTTCTTTCGAACCAGTGTGGTGAAAGGTTTACAAGTGCGCCTCGAAGAGGCTCCTTTCGTGCACTCACTATCAGTACCCTTAGTACGAGTTTTGATAGTTTTCGAAAACTTTATGTAGTTTCGTTTCCTTCCATACATTTGCTAACAGCGCCCCTAGGGAAAACTTTAATGAACAAAAAATCGGCAGTATGAGTTAGATCGAAACATAGTATTCGAAAACCAAAAAAGTTTTCGAGCTGTTTATGGCACTTTGGTAGTACGAGTTCTAACTTTGACAAGTCAGCGGTAGTAAACTATGACGTTTACGCAAACTTTTGTAGTATTCGCACTCACTAGATAAAATTCGGTGAGAGCTATGCGAACAAGCTAGTATTTGTAAATATTTGTAAATCCTGTCACATTTTATTACTCTCAGCCTGACATGAGGGCCTTCGGCCGGTTTATTTAAGTCACCATTTCTAAAATTATGGATATGGGTAGGGTTATTATACAAATTTCGAGACACATCTTGTAGATATTTTTCCAGAGAGAGAAATAATTACCACTCTATGAAATCTATCCATAATTTTAAATTGTGATGGACTCATTTTTCCTTTAAAAAAACGATGCCTCCATAAAAAATAATAATAAACGTATGACAAGGCAGTATGGTCATATGACATTAGCCAAAACTATGCGCAAATTAAAAAAAAAACAGAACGTGGTACAAAACGCCAAACGTAAAGGATATGTTCGTCTCTTTCTTTTGCCGACGTGTAAAAGAGTTAGATGTATATACCATGAAGTTCGTTCAATCGAGCTAGTCGATGGTTGATATCGTGTAAACTTAATACGAAAAATTTAGCCCGTGCTGCCGATTACAACGTAAACTATTCGTTTGAGCGAGCTCACCAAAACTATTGAGTTTTGGAAACTATCAAACTCGTACTAAGGGTACAGTTACTAATTTGTTTTATCATCATGAAGAATAACAATAACATCGGTGTTAAAATCACGAACGCCTTTAAGAAGGTAGAGTCGCTCGGGCCTAAATAAAGCGCATATTTTCTCACAAAGGCGGTCCTGTTCGCCTGCTCATTTTTTTAATTCGCGGTCCCACGGTCTGTGAGCAATAAAAAGTGAATATTGGAGCCTAGCGCTTTCGTTTGGGTCGAACTACACTTTTATGGCCGCGAATGTACACTGCCGGGCAAAAATATAATGTGAGAAGTTGGTGAGGTTGAGTGATCGAAAACTGCCTACCGAGACAACTGATAATACGCAGAGGTTAGCTGGAAGAGAATGCTAACTAGCTTTAAGTTCGGCTATGTACTTGTTTTTTACTTTGTGCAATAAAGCATTTTCTATCTATCTATCTATCTATCTACCGAGATATTTTGTTTCAATGTAAAAAACTAAATAAATAATCTAGTTTCTATCCTATTTACATGTTAAATATAGTTGTTTTATTGTTATATATTTTTAGAGCCCTTTATTTTTTATAAGCAAGCTAAGAACTTTCTATAAATTT
The DNA here is from genome assembly GCA_932526365.1 of Lobophora halterata. Lineage (NCBI taxonomy): Eukaryota > Metazoa > Arthropoda > Insecta > Lepidoptera > Geometridae > Lobophora > Lobophora halterata. The sequence continues at coordinate 11,735,084 of OW052002.1, forward strand.
GTGAATGAAAAACTTCGAAATTTCAAAAGTTTTAGAACAAACGGTGTTCACCAGGACGTGGGAACGCCTTTTCGGGCTTATAAAGATTTAATTATTATTTTTACTATTTATAAGCTTGCGTTTGACTATCGTCACTTACCATCTCACTTGATGGTAAGTGACGATGTGGTCGACGATGTAGCACGCTTACCTAGAATAATCCTATTCACTCTTGCCTTGAAAACACCCAAATTATAGTGATCGGGAAACACTGACGCCGGCAGAGCATTCCATTCTTTAGCGGTTCGCATAATGAATATACACATACTTATTGAGTAAGTACCTAGTATTTTGTAAGATCCGAAGTGTAAGTTAAACTCTATTTAATGTATCTCACTGTAGGATGATGACTTTAATGTTTCGCTAAAAAAAACTCGCAGCGAGTCTGACGCTAGTTACCTTCTTGTATACCTACTACCTTACTGTATTTTCTGTCATAGTACATAAGTGTTACTCCATAAGAATTGGTTGTTATTACGAGGAAATAAATAAATTATCTATCTAACTATAGGTATGTTTTTTTCTTACAGGCACAGAAAGTGGTTCTTCTAGAAGATCTAGCAGCACACTTCAAACTGAAAACCCAGGCAGCTATCGACAGGTTAAACGATAGGAACTGAATATTTCCAACACCCCTGACTTGTAACACAGCACCTCCACTAAAGCTTTTTACGAGGACGTTAAGTTTCATTCGAGAGTGAAATTACTTTTCCTTCTTTTATTTTTCTTTAGGTCAGTTAAAATAATGGTATGTAATGCCACAATAGGATAGCTTTTTGATAAAATTATAGCGAGCTCTTTGATCTTCAGCAGTATCCGCTAACATTATCAATCAATCAATATATATAAAAGGCTTAGTCCAGACTGACTGACTGACTGACATAGAACGCATGACGAAACTACTGAACCAAGACACTCAAAATTTAGAGGGTGTGTTCGTCAAGAGCTGAAAGTGCGTAAGTGAAAAATTGCAACGTAAACAAAGTTGCGGTCGTAAGCTTAGCTAATGGTAGGGGAGCCGAAAAGGGGATTTCGGGATTTATTCAGGCGCGGCAGATGAATGTACAGGGGGATACCTTGTACCCGGCTCCACCCATCAGTACAGCCATCCCCATCATGCAAACAGTCAGATTAACATACGCACATTATTTAAAATACGTAGGACATTGATGGTATCAATATCTGACGCGCTCGAGTACGTCCATGCAACAGTTTTTTTTTACATTTTAAAAAACCTATAGCTGCTTCCTCCACCGATGAAAATGTATATATTATATAACATTTTTTTCTTCTTATCATCTAAGCTTTGCAACCCAATAGATCTCTATGACGCTCGAGCAAATCCCCATTTAGCATCGTCGCCTCCCGTACTATAATCACAGAGTACTTATAATAAACACAAGTATTATTATACGTTTGAAAAATGGAAGGACCCCCTACTCTCATAGGACTCTAATATAAATAAAATAAATTACTAGAATTAATGGACGAGCAATATAACTGTGTTGCACAGGTCGATGTGAATCAAAGGTCCTATGTAGCATTGTTCTGGTCATGCGCGTGATTTATTACTATTAAGAGAGCGCCTAGCTCGTCTCGTCACTTGATAACAGAAAAAATGCAAAACTGTAATAATTAACTAGAAAAAAGAAGTAACTTACATACTTCCTGCATAAAAAGATAATTGTTTTTCTTTAAACTCATGCATTTATTGTAGACAATCATGGCGACCATGGTTGATTAATGTGTTTAAGTTTAATAACCTACAGTTATATCATTTAAATTATTTATATTAACAGCAGGTTGGCACTTAGGTTATTCACACTACTGCTGAAAACAAAAAAAGGCGTTTGGCAACAAAATCTCTAATTTATCAAAAAGAAAAATTCTCTTGCGCTACCTGCGCGGTCATTCCCCTATGCCTGGACCGTACAGTCAGTAAAACAGATTATTTTCAATAAGTACAATATTTCGTGTACAGTCAGCTGCACAGACATGTATACGCTCCCAAGCCTTTACATTTATATTATACTCTTATTTTGTGAAGACAGTCTTCTTCTGACAAAAAATCTAACAAGTAAGATGACGACATTAATTTGAAAATGCTTGCGTGCAATTTTCTTTGCAAAATTAAGAGTAATATAAATGTGAAAGCTTGGAAGTGTATACATGTCTGTACAGCTGACTGTACATAGTACAAATACGTAGGTATAGCACAAACACAAGCTCACTTAACGAACGAAACACACCTCAACATTTCTGAGTATACTTTTTTGAAAACGTCCATTTGCAAGTCTCTACATTTAGTGGTATGACTTGTGCGTGTATCAGTAAGGAGAGCAAACCCTTATATTTGTAGCTGTAGTTTTCTCTTTAAATAATTCTACCAGCCTTTAATTTACCTACTTACTCTAACTCTATCTTATATATTATTTTGGTACTTATTTATATACTATATAAATATTTTTCGACATTCATCGCGTAATTTGGTTAAAAAAAACGAGATTAACTGGAAAATTTTCCAGTAAAACTACCCATTTTCAAAACTTCCGGAAAACTTTATAGGAAAAACTAAGAAATTATTGTTAATACTAATCATGAACTTAAAAATGAGATAGCTGGAGAATCCATATGAGATCAAGATATTACAATGCTAACAAAGTTTATGTTTGCTGAATTTGCCGACCTTACAAATGTATCCCTTTTTGCTCGTATGAATAATTACTAAAATATTTTAGTTTGTTATTTTAACTGAGAAATAAGCAATCTTGTATCTGATTTACTTTTGTTACTAAGTTTATACATCGCCAACTCTCTTTCAGTTAACGAATCCGCTAACTTTATTTCCGTTTATTTTAGTGACTAGAATAATTTAAGCTGGCACTAATTTACACTGGATTTACTGAAAAAGCGGTCAAGTGTTTTTTCAGTGTGCCTTTTTCAGCGCGATGCTTACTCTATAGACGTACTTACCTACTTTATCTAAATTCATCAATAAACCTAACAAAAAATATAGTATTGAAAAAGTATACATTTTTGACAGCACCATCTAGTAGGTACCTCTTCATTCCAACCTATAGCAGTGTACTGCTTTATTTGATTGATTTTATTAGAGAAGAAATTAGTTGCAAAGCCACATCAAGAAATGTCTAAACAAGTGGAGAAAGTTCTTTTTACCTACAAACGATTGAATACAATATCCGCATATCCCCATCTTGCATAATTTTCATGACCTCTTCTTCAGGTCAAAAAAAATACCTACGTAGGAGAGAAAGAGGTTGCAAGGAAATTAAGCAGGACGGAGATGTACGGATTTGTGTTCAATGGTATGTACAAAGAACTTACTCCAATTATATGTAACTTCACGGTTCAGCCTTAATACTGAACGCCTATGATTAATACGTGAGCAGAAGTAGCGAGCAAAGTAGGTAAAATTCTACTTAGGGTAATAAGAGACAATAAAATTACACACTGTATACGATTTTACATATAAGAAAGACAATCAGTTATAAGATACGTTACGTTTAGTCAGATGAATTCTTGCATGCCAATAAGTCGTTATGTGCAATCATTTCAAAGTGCAATCAGGTCGCCTAAAAAACAGCTGCAACGCCCGCCGCTTTGACTTGCTCCAACGTAACATAAACACCCTAGGCGGTTGCAGTAAGACAAAGTTATAATGGGGGTGTATTGTAGACATTCTAAGCACTCACACATTGTGATTGTAAGGCACATGAAACTGTACTATATCTGGTAGACTATTCATTTATCGAGTCTCAATATTTAGTCCAAGGCCGATCTCAATAAGGTTGGCTGTTGGCTGTTTCAGTAAGATAGTACCTACAACAGTTTAGTAATTTCAGTCATTAAGGTACTTACACTTACACTATAACCATAGTTCCAAATATATCTGGTATTCCCCACGTCCTGGCAACGTTGAACAACGTTGTTCTACAACTTTTAAAATTTCAATGTTTTTCATTCATAAATATTCTTTTTTTTTCCATAAAATTTTAAAGTATATAATATATACTTTAAATGCATATTAAATATGCATTTTTTTAAGGATTATTTAAGTATGAGTGACTCGCTAAGAAGTAAAACTTGAAACCTTAGATAGTAATATCAGTTCTATAACAATGTTGGAAGCGAAGATGTGTGCACGGTGCGTGGAGAAGAAAACTGAAATAAAGTTTATGTAGGAAGAAGAAAATCAAGTCTCACATACACAAACCCCAAGAAGGAATAATGCAATCCAATCGATAGTGCATGCTACTCGCTTACGTGTTAGCGCGTCGCGTAGCGCGGTGGCCAGCGTAGCCAGTGCGTAGCGTAGCGGCCCGTGGTATTGGCCCAGCAAGCGTTCATCTACGCACATTTACAACTTCTACATAAAATGAAATCTTTCTCAAATAAATATTTATGGCAGAAAAGCTGTTGTTTTTTTTATGCCACCCCTGAAAATATTATATGGCGCTGATCCAAATTCTTCGAAACAAAAAGTTGATATTGTTCAACTTATACTTAGATACAAAGAATTTTCAGCATTCGAATTTTGCGCATCAGTCGAAGATTTTGTGTCGATTAGTTCTGGCGTTTGCAAGCGATATTCTTTAGGCTAAAAGTGCTTATGATACTTCTTTCTACTCAAAAACTAAAAGTGTCTTACCGTTGAATTCCATTTGCTCAGCGAACATCTATAGTTTATCGTTGTAAGAATTGATATTTGTTTAATATAATAATAAGAATAATAACGCAACAATATACAACTAAAATTTTAGGAAAGGCAGTCTTATCCTTAATCAAGACTTCTTACAGACAACTTATCTATAAAGTTAAGTTAAAGGACTTTGCCGTTGGTTTCAGCACAGTGTTAAGTGCATCGGGAAGACATCTCCCGCCGAACTACTCAAGCTGTATCTCAGAGGTATTAGTGCAGTGTGGTACTTACAAGCGGGATGGTCGTACAAGGGGTCAACCCTGGTCCCCTCCAGGGTTCCTCCCGCCAGCTTGGCGGCCAGCGTCTCCAGGAACTCCCGCACCGTCGCCTGGTTCTGCTCATCCCGTCTGCTCGGCCCGGGACTGTCGAGCCCGTTGTACTCCTCATCTGAAAATAAATAGATTTGATTAATGTTAGTTATTTTCCTAAGGGTTGTAGAAACCATAATATTAACTTCTAGTTGACACCCGTAACTTAATTTGCGTTGTGAAATAAAAAAAATAGTAGTTATCCTCAAAATTTCAAGTCTCTACGTTCGGTGGTTTAATCTGTGCGTTTTCTGTCAGTCAGTCAGTCAGTTAGGACGAAGTATTTTATACATATAGATTGCAGCTCATCAAGTTGGGTGCTGACCATGGCTCTTCTCAGCCACGTCTTCTTTCATGCCTTTTGACTCTATGTGGGCATTAAAACACGTTCTTAACGGTGAAGGAATACATCATGAGGAAACCTGCATGTAGTAGAACCTAAAAAGTTCGAAAACGTGTGTCAAGTGCACGAAAGGAGCCTCTTCGAGGCGCACTTGAAATCCTTTCACCTCACTGGTTCGAAATAACTAGTGAGGTGAAAGGTAAAAGATAAGAAGAAGAAGAAGACAAGTAGCTCTACTATATCTCACAGTAAGTTTTTCGATTTACGATCTTCACTTAAAATTGAGTAGGTTGTGGTTAACACGTGGATAAATTAAGCTTTTTGCTGCTCTACCATGTATATGCAGTATTATATATACAATATATATACTACCACCCATATGTGTAAATGCAGTATTATCTACAACTTAACGATAGGTATGTTAAGAGCTGAATATGGCGACTCACCAATTTGCTCCAGCTTGTCGGTGGACAAAGACCACGGCATCAGGCTGGCCGCTTGTTGCACCTGGCGTAGGAACCACGCGCCTTGCTCGAATTTCACGGGTCTGAAATAACACGAAAAAACATCTTTAAAAAATCAACCAATGATTATTTTATCGCAACCACGTAATATTTATAACAATTTGTGTATCATTAATTTATTGATTCAGTTACGACTTTTGTGATAGATTAGTTTTTTATTAAGTATCGAATGAAGTAAAATGGAGTGACGATCTCGATCTGCGCTCACAGATACGGTAGAGAAGCCAAAGAATAAGTAATATTATTACATAGTGGTGCGCCGTAAGGGATCTGATCTACGTTTAGCAGTGGATTATGAAATAGGATAGATTATTGATGGTCAATTTCTAGAAATGAAAAAAACTTTACTAATTCAGTGTTTAAAAATGTGGAAAGTGGAAATGTGAAGGAAATTGCAAGTTTTAGATTTTACGCTGGAAACTTTTGACCGCTAGCGAGCGGGTTTTTTTGCTCAAGAATGTTCTAAACAAGAAATAAAAATTAAATTTACTAGGCGGTACGAGGACGTGGTTGCCGAGTGGATGAGGCCCTTACCTTGCGATCTGATGGTCGCTGTTTCGAATCCCGGTGGAAGTCAGGCGTAAGTGCGTTTTTTCGGTCGAAAAAATCTATGTATCCCACGTTCTCGCAACGGTGAAGGGAAACATCGTGAGGAAACCGGCATGACGTAGAACCAAAAGTTCGAAAACATGTGTCGAGTGCACGAAAGGAGCCTCTTCGAGGCGCACTTGAAAACCTTTCACCACACTGGTTCGAAGGAACTAGTGACACAATAAGAAGAAGACTAAGGCGGTCTCAACGTTATACAGCAATCTCTAGAGAGATCTCTAGAAAGATAGATAGATAGATAAATAGAGAATGCTTTATTGCACAAAGTAAAAAAACAAGTATATAGGCGAACTTAATGCTAGTTAGCATTCTCTTCCAGCTAACCTCTGCGTAATATGGAGATGTGGTAGTGCTAGATGAACATAATTCTTACGATATTATTATTATTATTATTAAAATTCTTTATTGCACAAAAATAAAAATTACATTGTACAATGGGCGGGCTTAATGCCTTAGGCATTCTCTCCCAGCTAATCCTTATATGGTGGTACAGTATGGTTAGCGTGCTAATATAGATAATATTTAGAAATTAAATTAGGAAACTAAAATATATATACCTATAAATATATATTATACTATACCTATACATATATACATATGAGTGTCACCTATTAATAAATATTATACAAAATACACTAATAAGCAAATAAATAAAAAAAAAACAAAGATAGGTCGTCTTACTTATGATCCCGGCATATGCAAGGGATGTAACCGCCTTTTCTGTCACCGCCGCACCTAGCGCACACGCTGTCGTCCTTCGAGGCTCTCAGGCATCTTCTGCCGCTTATCTGCTCTTCTCTGAAACGGAAGGAAAGGGGAAGTTAGATATCTGCGCAGCCTTTTTTCTTCTACTGTTGTTGGTTCTCTAGGTTAATAAATACGAAGATACGTGTATGCGTGATAAGGCCCTTTGTATTGCCTTTAATTAAAGTAGATAAAATATATCCAATTGTTATTTCCTTGTGGTAAACAATAAATTTATTATCTATCTATCTATTAATTTCAATAACAGGCCAAGTTAATGATAAACAGCATTATCTATCATTAATAATAATATATAAATATATTTAGAAATAAATCCGCTTAATTTCTAAACAAAGGTTTTAATTAACTTAACTTTAGTTTAGAACTTTAGTATATATTACTAAACCATAAAGTCAAAGAACAGAACTCTCGTTTCAGACTTCGGCGAGTACACACCTCCTGATGATGCCTCGTGTAGAGGCGAAACACGTGTCGTATCTTTAAACTCTGGTTTTCTGTTCTTTGACTCTTTGTTTTAGTAATATATACTAAAGTTCTAAACAAAAGTTAAGTTAATTAAATAATAATATTTTATTTGTTTACACAATTATCTTATTAATTATAAAATAAGCATGAATTATAATTTAATTTAATATGTACCTAATGTAATATTCAACTTATTAAGTAATGTACCTACTGCCATTTAACATTTACATTTTACATTTGCGCTGTTTACATACATATTTAACAAACAAATAGAAATGTTAAACAAATATTTGTTTGTTAAAGATATGATAAAGATATATACCTTATCTTTATCTTATCTTTAAGTGTGTGTCGGACAAGACGTCATCATACATAATATACCTACATTATGCGTGTATATCGTACGTTCGCCTCGCTTTCGCCGTGTCGCTCCCGGGCCGTAGCCTTAAAAATTAGGAACAATAGGTACCTACTGGTTTTTGTTATTCTAGGTAGTAAATTGGTAAACGTGATGGGTGTTTTATCTGATCTAGCTGGAGCAGGCACACGATAAAAACATAATTGATTTAGGTAATAATGATTTTTCGTTTGTTAGCGTGGGCACAGTACAACTATTGGTAGCCTGTGTTGGTTAAAGTCAAGGAATTTATAAACTGATACGTAGTTTATAAATTCTTTGCATAAAGTATGTGTAAAGAAGATTAAAGATACCTAAGAAATTATCCACTATACCTACTCAAATAATCTAGCCTCTTAGTAGATACTTTATCATCGTGGATGGTAGGTAGAAAATATTAGATTAAAATAGATCTTTACCTACGTATAATTTATGTACCTATACCTTTAGCAACCTATATTTTACATAATGAAAGTAATTTTTATTCCGTATCAGTAGATTTTATTGTTATTTTCTTGAGCATAAATACAAGTATGACTGCAATCTAAAAGCCTTGACGCAGACGCATCTGTTAAAATCTTGAAGAACTAAGATTTTATCTTCACCTTGTGTAAGATGCTCAGAGTTGCATTACAACTTGGTATTTTCAATGTTTCTCGCTTACAAGTTAAGTTAGAGGGACAGTTATTGTGGGTGACTCGTTGACACCAACAACTTTGTTTGCGTTGCGAAATAACATAATTAATGTCGTATGCGCTAAGTAATTTGACGAACATGTTCTCGAAGTTTCAAGTTTCTACGGTCAGTAATTTGAGTATCAGTCATACCTCGATCACACGTATCGAGAGCAGTCTCGGCCGAGTACTCGGTACGTATAAATAAACATAACGCCGAGTGCACGGCTGACCGAGTGATGTCCAGAGTGCCAGCGAGGTTGCTTGTAAACTCGCCCCGCGTCATGGGTTTTTTTACAATCTGCTAGTTGACTATCCTTCCAGACTGCCAACTCGCTAGCTTTTAAACTCGCCGACTAGCAGCTCGTAAACTAGCCCTATGACATCGACGCTTTAGATGTTGCATTGCATTAGACCTCCGGCAAGGTGGTCGAGTGGTCATCCAGTTCAGAAACAAACAGATTCGGCTCCTAGCATTGACCTAAAAACATGCAAACTGGTTTACTGCTATCGTCTGTTCCATTAGAGACATTCGATACGTAAGGTAAGCCTTTATTTCAAGGTCAGAATTCAAGAAAAGCCTGCTAATCAACGTATTGACTTACCCTTCCTCTAGTTGATTCAAGATATTTCAATTTAATCGCAAAAATATAGTTTTCATTATACCTACTTATGCTGTTAATGTCTTAGATTCTTGATTTAAGCTATGCAAATTTTACAAATGAATGAATTTAATAGTAAATGATACTGAAATTTTGTTTTTCGAGCGCATACTTGTTGCAAGCGTTGCAGGTTAGGTAGGCAACTCATTAAGACTTCGCACAACACACACACACACACACATCACATTCACACTCCACACACACCACTGACAAACACAATGCGATTATTTGTTTGTTTGTAATTTACTGCTGTTAGAGTTACTAATTATCTACCCAGACTTACCTACCTATAATTCTTATATATTTACAGTAAACAAAATGTAGACTCAATTTGGTTTAAGAATAGTATATATTTCATAGCTTATATAAGAAAAAAATGTAACTGTGAGTCTAATGTTAAATAAATAAAATAAATAAATGTTAATATTTTTTATTGATACGTGTTATGTTACTCTTGAGGTAAGATTTCACGCAGGAAATGGGTTTTTAGCTAATAAGGTTTTTATACACAGTGCATGCGGTGCAGTGCAACTCCGTGGCTTGTTGCAGTTTGTGCAATCACCGGTCTCTACTCTGACCACTCTGGATTCTTGACAAATCGGTGCTTGTATAATACCAATGTGTATATGTATTTTGTTTACGACGAACCAACCTAACCACCTAGTTTCACGAAAAATAAATAATTTAATTCATTCATTCATTCATTCACGATAGCTCTCATACCACATAAATAAGAGTAGGTATAACCTCCATGAAACTGAGCAACAGGTTCAATAGATTTTTCGATTCGAATGAACCAAGTCGGATCAAGAGATAAGAGTGAAAGACACGGTGAGTGCAGTTTCAGATAAGCGGACTAATCGAGCGGATTCGCCGCTCGTGTTTTATTTTTGCAGCGCGTGTAAGCGCGTCAAGCATCAAGAGACGCCTCAATCTGCTGACACTTTCTACGCTAAATAAAATCGAGCGTAAACGCTGGTATACGCGCGTTGGGCTTTTTTAGTTTCGCGAGGACCAATCCGCCCGTATACGTGCGACAAAAATACGCTAGTCTGAAACCGAACTCATAGTTCAAGGCGAATTAGTAGTTATAAATTGTGCTCGTGGTTTCGCTTACTCGTTTCAGAAATAGAAAGTAAATTTTCCAAGTTCTGAGCTGCGCTTATTATAATAAGCTCCTTTTCAATAGTTTTAGTAATTTCGTGTGGGTATCAAATTGAATGAAGTATTTGAGTGACAAACCTACAAACTTCACAAATTGTATTGTTCACAGCTTCGAGAATCTAGCAAAGTTCACAGTAAATTAAATCATTGGAGTAGACAAAGTAATCAAACACGTTATCAAATTATTTAATTTACTTTATTGCAGTAATCTGGAGGTCGTTCTCATAATATAATTTATTTAGCGATAGAGAAATGTCGTCAGAAGTGTTATTTTTCGTTCGAGAAATATCTTTGAATAAAAAAAATAATGCAGATACCTACTTACATTCATAAATTACAGATTATTTTACTAGGTTAAGGTACCTACTTGCCTATTTCTCTATTTAGTTAACATTACGGTATGGCAACTTAGTTATTCTATAATTTGTAGGCTACATGAAGTAGACCTTAAATTCAGATCATATCATCAGAAAGAGATATCAGAAAAAAATAATCAATGAGGCAGGCAGGTATTTGAATGAATAGTAGGTAAGATATGACTCGAAACCATCGGTAAGTTTCAATTTGATAAGAAGCTAGAAGAGATAAGAAGAGAAAGTCAGCAGTACCCATCCATTATGCCAGGATTACTACATTTTTGATTGCTACAGTTTGAAGATGTCATCATTGAAGGTAGAGTGTCGAGCAAAATCGTGCATTTATAATAAAGATTTACAAAATACTAGTTATTTGTAAACCAAATGCCTAAACCAAGCAAGGATCTGCATGAATGTGCGATTTGCGAATGTCTGCTGGATAACTATGTATTTATTTTTGTTTGGGGCTATTATAATTATTATTGTTTCTGGTTCTGGTTAATCCTGTTCTGTTTCATAAAGTTTCCGCAATCAAGTAAATAAACCGGCTGGCCCTAGTACCTACTCCGACAATACTTTCGCTTATTGGCCTAGCAACTCTACTAGAGAAAAAACAAGGACTGTGAATTTTGTAACATAAAATTTTCATTAAGTATCACTTCAATCAGATTCTTATGAGTTTATGTCATTCCAGATCTAAGTATACATCGAAGAACTGAGATATTATCAAAAATTGTCTGGAATAAATTGCTTCCTAGCGATAAGACCGCCTTTAAGTACTTTTCATTTTTTATGTTAAGATTTAATCATACGTTCTGGTGTACAATAACGTATTTCTATCTATCTATAGCTAGATAGTCTTTAATCAAAATACTTAAAATACTTCTCTTATTAAATATCCCATTCATGAGAACAGTCATCAAACACAGAGTCACCACACACACACTAAACACCACATATACTATTTTAACTGTCTCAGTCTTCATCAGGATCAAACCACATGGACGTCACACTCCTGGACTCCTGCTCCCTAGCCTGTTCCTCCGTCACAATTCTGATCACCACCACTTCCATCATGCAGAGCGCGAACAGTATGATGAAGACGGCGAAGTTGGAGCCCTGGTGGTGGAATTGGAAGTTATTGGGTAAAGGGCCAGGTGGAGGCCACGCTGATATCCCAAAGGTCATGAGACTTGCTACTCCTTGTAACGACATAGTGTTTTTGTCATTTCATAAGCGGATGCTTGCTGAATCTCTTCGGTTTGTGCAGTTCAATAAACTTTGTTTTTCTTACTTTATCTTCTTATCTATTACTCCTTTTATAATCTTTATTTTGCGTTTTTACAGCACTGTGTTTTCAAGTTCTGGCTCCGAATTATGCCGTACTCCTTTTCGAATCATTGACTAATTGTCGTTTAAAATTACAATGTCATTTTATTCACATCGATGCCGTGCGCCGGCGCTTGTTGTAATGCCGTGATTTATTTACTCAATTCGGCTTTAGGCACGTGTTTCTCACAGTATCAGTTCACTATCCATTGATAAATTTAGATTATCAGACGGATTAAAAGTTACGTGTGAATGGGGCGCGTATCGGATCTGTAGTGGTAGGTTCCGGCGGCGTAGGAGGCGACTAGAGTGCAACGTTGCCTTCTGTTGCAACTCTCTTATGAAATGTTAGCCGCCTTAGAATCTTGCTGGGCCATTTCCCAACGAAAATGCGAGTGAGCGCAACACGTATGCGGTCAAGGTTGCGTCGATGACCTTAGAGAGACAACGTTGTTTGTTTTTGATATCAATGCATGTAGATTTATTCTATTTATTCATATTTTAGCAATGGTTTTTTTTTGCCGTCCAAATGAGATGAAAAGGTTAGTTCTCGGATGCTTTTTAGTTTTGATTCTAGAACAAATTACGTGTTCACGCAATGTGAAAGAATATGCATAAGTAATACAAGGTTTTACAAAATAAAGTACAAGTACAACCGACTTCAATTGGACTGTTTTAGTGACCGTAAACACTCCTGAAAAGTCACAGGGAAGCAAAATACGCAATTTCGTTTGCTTCGACGACATATTTCTTTCTGTTATTTTTATAAAAACTAAACTACTGAACCGATTTTAATGAAATTTGCATGGGGCTAATTTGAAAGTATATCCTTTCAAACCAAAAAAGATTTTTTCAAATCGGTTTATAAACAACAAAGTTCTGAGGTAACAAAAAAACATTCAACCGCATTGATAACCTCCTAGTTTTTTAAGTCGGTTGAAAAGTGGTTTTGATTCTTTTCGAAAGTAGGTAGATAATGGAAGAATGCTATCAGGAAAGGTTCATTGACCGACGGCTGCTCTACTTCGATAAGTGGCTATTGTTCTGATCTAAGTTTATTTGGGGCCATCCGGGTAGTAATTCAATTGTTTTTAAACCAAGGCGGTACATATATGCCTGCGATAAAATTTGCATAGTTAGTAGGTACCTATTTATAGTTTATCATTGCCAGAGCCAACCACTTGGTTAAGGTATAGCTAAATCAGACCCGACTCAGCCATTTAGCAATATTATTTTTTTCACAAAACAAGTTACACCACGTCCACTTTTTGTTAAACAGTCTCTTGTCCATCCAAAGGTTGTGGAAGAGATCGTTTTTAGCGAGAAGATCGCCCATTGTCCACTATTTTTAACATTATTTTCTTCTTTATGTATATTTTCGTTTGTTTTGTGATGGTGTGCAATAAAGAATAATATATCTATCTATCTACACCAACCATGCATGTAGGACAAACAAGAGATGGAAACTTAATTGTATGCAAATAATATCAGAGCAATCAAAGAAAATAAAAGTTTGTCAAAACGGAATACAAAGGAGTCTATAATTGGGGTCAAAAGAAGAGATATAGTAAGATTAACAAATTGTATAACTGATTTAATTAATTATAGAGTAGGATTGCAGGATAAAATCAAAACTAAATTTAGAGACGTAGTACCTACAAACAACTTGTAGAAAACTGAAATGGCGATGGACGGGACACGTATTAAGAGAAAACATAGAGAAATGGACTAAATTAATAATAGAATGGTACCCAAGGAATGGAAAGAGAAGCAAAGGTAGAAAAAATAAACGATAGGAAAACGAGATCGTGAAACTAGCTGGGGCAGAAAGGAAGCGAAAGACAGGATAAAATGGAAATCTTTGGAGGAGGACTTTGCCGAAAGACAGGCTGTGGAGTAGAATATAGAAGGTTGTCGATACCAAGACTTTATAAGTAAGTATAAACCAACAGCAATAACGGCTTATTTTATTTTATTTATTTAATATCAGAGCATGGTAGAGTTTAGAGTATCCAATGTGAATGCAATAATCTAGCTCAATCATAATAGCGAGAGATGAAACTTCATCGGCCATACCATACTAACTCCGTGGTATCTGACTTTGATTATCCATTGACATTTTCATGAAACAATAAAAATGTTTATTTTCGTGGCGTACAAGGATGCCCCAGAATTATCGACCACGCTCCCTCGAAGCTCCTCCGACCTCGATTTGGCCGTCGAGAAGACTTTGCTGGTCAACCCTAACTGTCCAGTGAGGATCATGCTGGAGTACATCAGGAAGAAATGCCGACTTGGTAGGTTACTGTAAACGTAGTGGTTATATTCTCTTTGGGTTACTGTTTAGCACAGGCAAAGGTTATATTTCCACAGTCTTGGATACGCTGTTTACCGAAGTCCGAAAATATACAAGACCTATGGATGAAATAGATGAAAAGACCCTTGTAAGGTTGGCTAGCACCAAATCTAGTGTACAACTTTTTAATAACCAGACAAAAAGGAAAATCAATTGCCATTACTGAACACAGATATGGCGCCAAAAAAAGTCGATTTATAAAAGAATATATTAATAATTGGCCATACTGTTACCGTACGCATCATTCATAATTATTTAAGTTTCATTAATCACTCGGTAAACTCTGTACGGTACCTAAGTTTAGCTCGACCCAGCTCGCAAGAGCTCGGCTCGGGCGCCGCACTCGCCCCGCTTATGATAACACGTAGTACCACTTCTGTATAGCCCATTTAAGTTTTTTTGGTAGGTCTTTAATTTATTATTTTTTTATAGTACTTCTATTTATTTGAAGTACTCAGTGCTTTCGGTAAGCTTGAGTATACTTAGTCTTGGAACATTCTGTCAGCTGATCTTCAGCACATCAGTATATGCTGAGTGCTGCATAATAAATGTTTATTTCAGGCATTTTCACTACCTTCGATCTGTGTGACGAGAGCGGGTTCATGAAAGGCCTCTTCAGTTTGGAGACCTTCGTCTACGCCACGGACTTGTTCGAACATAAGAAGACGTATTATGTTATCGTGGTGAAGACTGTGAGTAATTGCTTAAGTAAATGATACGGATATTATTTTACGAGCTACAGTGGCCTTCAAAATGGAACACACTAATGCCAACAAATATCTGCTTTGCAGCGAAATATCTGATACTCACAGAAGTATTAAATTATAGAAACACAATGTAGTACTGTGCAAATGCGTCAAAAAAAAGGAGCTACATTGGATAACTTCTAGTACATTTTGGTCTGAGGCTAATTTTCGAAAAAGAGAAGTAACAGGGCTAGATAAATATTATTTGTTAAAACTACTAGGCTTTTCCATTGTAAATAAAACTCCATCGTAAAAAGTAACAAACATTATTTGAAAATAGAGATATTTCATTTTTATTGACAGGATGTCTAAAAATGTTCTGTCCTATACATATACCGCATCCGTTTTGGTTTGATACGTCCATCTTGGTGTTCTTTAGGAACAACATTATTCATCTAAGCTGGAACTGTGTTCGAGGAGCACATCTAGACGGCATCCTGCAGGGGACGTCTCCTAACAGTAAAATTGTGCTGTTCCAGGAAAATGACAAGCGCCTATCAGTGCTGCCGCAGTTGAACCACGAGAACCGCATCTATCAGAACCTTAAAGATAGGTGCAAGAAGTTTCTGCTGACCGGAGACCTCAGCCCCCCGACTACGCCGCTCGCCACGCCGCCGGGGAAGAACGCCCCGATTGCTAAGAAGAAATAATCAAGTTTTTACAAAAACATACGACCGACTCCATTGGGACTGTTCTAAGGACCGTACGCAACACTGAAAAGTCACAGGGAAGCAAAATACGCAATAGTTTTTCGTAGACTTTCGCGATTATCATACACAGTATTCGTCGGGACACAAAAACATATGAGGTGAGCGCGATAAATACCCGTTACAATTAAAATACGCAATTTTGTTCACTTAAGAAACTTTTTTCCGTTATTTTGATTTTGAAACCCGAACTACAGCAGGCTTAGCACGGACTGGGGATAAAAATTTTGTCCCCCGTTTTTATCCACCTTCAAGGGATAAAATTGGCTGGAAGCTGGATAAAAACGGGGGACAAAATTTTTATCCCCAGTCCGTGCTATCGGTGCTGAACCGATTTGAATAAAATTTCTATGGGACCAATCTGAAAGTATATCCTCTCAAACAAAAGAAGATTTTTCAAATCGGTCATGTTGAATACTTTTTATCACAAACTTTATCAGTATTCCTTTAGAAAAATGTGTTTTTACTTAAATCCCTAAGCTCTTAAATCACGCCTTGTCACGGGAAGTAAAACATTATTTTAATTTTATCAATCATTTCTAACTCCTAAAAATTTATTAATTGATTTTAATATTGATTAATGAATTTCGTCCATCGCGTGGTTATTCTACCTACAGATAAACCGGTTGAGTCCACTTTGTATGTTGCTATTAAAATAAACTCAGGCCCAAAACTCGAGCTCTACGTTGAAGACTGTTGCATTGTCGGTTTTAACAGGCTCTACCTAAGTGAGTCACAACTTGTGACGTTGTAAGCTTGAACTTAAATTATATTATAAACTAGCTGTACCCGCGTGCGACTTCGTCACCCGTGGACGAATTGTTTATTGTCGATGTTGTTTGTTCCATCCGCGGAAGAAATATCACAGAATAGAAAAGTGTCAGTACTAAGCAAGTCAATCAAAACTTGCACATTTTCAAACCCTCTTTTTAACCACTCAAACATTGAATTTAGTAGAAAACTGAAAAACCTAGCGGTACTTATCTTCGGAGGTTATAAA
Source organism: Lobophora halterata (assembly GCA_932526365.1). Classification (NCBI taxonomy): domain Eukaryota; kingdom Metazoa; phylum Arthropoda; class Insecta; order Lepidoptera; family Geometridae; genus Lobophora; species Lobophora halterata. Next base: position 11,752,248 of record OW052002.1, read on the forward strand.
AATGCAACTTTCAATTAAATATTTCATTCATTTCTTCATTTTCAGTCATTCAACTTTTGGTCTTATAACACCTTAAATCCGTACTTTTACATATTTTAACTTTAATTTTGAAAATCGGTGAAACCCGTATCTAATTATTTGTTTTGTAAAATATAATTCCAAAGTTTGAGATGTACTCATAAAAAAACTGTTTCCATACAAACTTTAAACTTTTATATCTACCCTCTGATAAAATGTAGCGTGATATGATATAGCCTATAACCATTTCAGACTTAGTAGCTATGATATCAGTATAAAGTTTCAGTTAAATCCGTTCGGTAGTTTTTACGTGATGGACGAACACACAAACCCACAAACAAACAAACAAAGTCTTCCAATCAAAAAAAAATTTGGGGCATGTTAATTAATCTCGTCTGAACACGTTTCCGTCAAAAAAATTTATGTACAGAAATTCGGGGTCTTCTGCTTTATTATACATATGTATAGATTATAATCCATACAATGACATTCGATCTCTCGCGTCTTTTGACGATCTTAAATACCGTTAAGTAAACCTTTTACCTAGCTACTTAATCCACTAGATAATTACTAATACCTATAACTAGTAGAGTCCGGTGTCGGTCGCAGTACCGGCCATCTGCGGCCAACTGCATAAAACGTCTATCCGAAAAAAAAACCTTTAGGTAACTAGTTTCGCGCCCGTGACTTTACCACATTTTTAGGCAAAGTAGCAAATGTCCTTTTTCGCGATCCGTACTACTTCCCTATCTGATTTCGTGTTATTCGTTCGTATTGTGGCCGATTCTCATATACAAACAAAAAATAATTCTCTTTCCTCACAGGCTAACCTCTTTATAAAATGATAAATTAAAGTGTCGCGTTATATTCTCTGGTGTTTATTCAATAGCTTTAAACTGAGCTATGTACCTTTGGGCCACCGGATTAGCTTCTTCCTGTGCCGGTCAGACAACCCATATTTGGACGAGCCCTGACCTGACTGTCAATAGGGAATCCTTTCTTGTAGTTCAGGTATCAAATTGAATCCTTATTTAAGTTATTCAATACCAATCACTGCCTATCTAAAAAAATGATATTTTGGGTTGCCAATGACACAGTTCATCATAACAATAATTACTTGTTACTGTTAGTTCTATCTAGCCAAAGTTTTAGGGTTTGGAAATGCGCTATTGCCAGTTAGTAAGTAGTCTTATATTTTTGTCGTTGAGCTTCATGACTTCGGATGGTAAAAGATAAATAAATTAAATACAGTAGAATATTAAAACTATTAATATCTAGAACATTATGTAAAACTGAGTAGGCAGGTAGAGTCGATGATTTTCAGCCTTGCCTGTGAGCCTACGGAACCCTATAATGCACAAATCAATAAATAAATGTACACTTGGCCATTTTACTATTCATAGCGCGCCATCCGGAAGGAAGTGGCGAGGAGGGACCAGACGGCAGTAGAATGGAAACTATTACCAATTAGGTAGAGTTGTGTAATATGTAGCTTTTGGACTTGAATGGGTTTAACGAACGTGTTGACGTTAGGCTAAGGGGGGCGATAGAACATCTGCTTATTGGGGTGGGTTTCAATTAGTCACACTGTTAATGTTTTTTTTTTTTTGCAAAGAGTAAAAAAGGATGACAATATGTATGACTCGTTGAGAAAAGTTGCTCGAGTTAAAGTATTTTAGCCATTTTCCTTCCTTTTGTAAATTCCAAAGATTCCATAAAAATCCACCAGAGGCAGCACCAGTGGCGGGTATATCAGTAGGTACGTATTGAAGGTGCTATTATACTAAAAGTTAAATGCACCTGTCTCCTAAATTATAGACAAGATCTAAAATGAAAGTCACATTTTGATTATCTCCAAAGAAAGCATTGCCTATGTATTTCAGTTTTTTACTAAATTCAATGACGGATTGAAAATGTACGTTTAACGTTACTGTGAATGGGGAAATCAAAAATTATGTATCCCCCACTGGTGCTACCTCTGCTGGATTTTTTTGAAATCTTCAGAGGAAAACGGCTAATTGAATGGTAAGAAATATAACAGTACCTAACCTATTTATTATGAGGTGGTCGGTTCTAAAAATTTCTTACACAGTCTGTATTAGGTCTAATCGAGGACGTATATTTATCTAAGCGTGGTCACAAAATATCTTTTACAATATCTACGCTACGAGTAGGTATTTACTAATAAACAACATGATGCCTGCAAATTTTGCCTTAACTACATTCTTAAGTCTTTTCAAAAAAGAATGCTCTTCGTATCTATGCCATAGCACAACATTCTAATACAAGATCTCGGATACTTTCGGGGGCGTTCAGCAGTCGGCACTGTCGCCCGCATTACGTATATGTACCTTTTTTTTTTTTTTTTTCTCGAAGAATCTAAGTTATTCGGTTTTGGCTTCACATCAAAGGTATATAGCCAGTGTCAAGTAATTGGAGATATTATTTTGTCATAAGTCTGAGTCGATAAGTCAAGTCATGCCCCTGTAAAGTAGTGGTGGTTGCGACTTTACTAAAGGCTTCTATGGAGTTTTGGAGGCAACACGAAAAGTCACGTTTTACAGCATTACACTATTCACCAACACTCATACACGTTCACGAGCACTTAATGGATAAAAAACCACCGTTTTTACACTTAAACACTCAAAGTTATACAAGTTTTGACAATTAATTCAATGCCGCCAATGCGCTATTTTTCATGTTCCCGCCAAAAACCGTATATGTACCTACAACTGGAGCAAATGAAATGACACCTGGCTCGATAACGTTTGTGCAAAGTACAGCGTGGAATTGGATAATCTTGATTGGTAATGATAAGGCTTCGCAATTAGAGGAAGAAGAAACACGGAGGACGAAGCACGGGACAGCGGGGGAAGCATCAAGTTCCTAGCCACGTGTCAGCCAGGTGTCATGTTCATTCGCCCGAGTAGTATGGGGGCATATATGTGTCATAGTGATCATAACCACATCTCTACTGTACCAAAAAGCTGTCTCCGTGACGTCTGTCGATCACATTACCGAAATGTCGGTAATTTGCGTCCGTTGGCCGTGTTTGCGCCAAATGCGCGCGTTACGGTCCGCTGCGCGTGCGCTGGGGTGTGCGCTCGTCCACACAGACATTTTATTTGCATTATGTCGGTTGGACGACCGTTTGGATTTTGGTCATTTTGGAACTCCATTTTTAACCCAAGCATCACGGCGATAAAGTCATAAGCGTCCATGAGACCCGGCTTTTTTACACGCTACAAGCCAGCGAATTCGCTTGTAGCTTGTAAACTTGTAAATTTGCTTGTTGGCAATCCTTCCCGAAAGCTAATTCGCTCACTCGCTAGCTTTTAAACTCGCCAACAAGCAGCTTGCAAAAAAGCTGTTTGTCATCGACTCTATGTACAAGCCTAAGGACAGTTATGAGTTGCGAAAAGTCATTCAGTTGTATAGGTGCTATGCTAATTCATGATGCACGGTGAGATATCACGAAGGTCCATGATGCAGAAATCAATCTAATGCATTGAGATTGCCGACCGTGAACAATGATTAGAGTGTATTCTGTGAATAAATGAAATCTTCAAACACTCTTAAGCTTTTATTGTTGTTACTTGGTAAGATGGTTACAAATTACAATTTATATAGGTACCTACAGTGGTAGGATCACCTATGAGCCCCTTTAGGGTACTACAATTGAAGGCACCTTTATCATTTCTAAACGGTTTTACAACAGATTTACTGTTTTAATGTGCTAATACAATTGCATTTGCAGCTCGTAAACTACACCCACACCGAATTTCAGCCAAATCCATGTAGTAGTTAAGGCATGATGAAGGAGCAAACATTCTTTATATCCACCCATCCTAATGAATTGTTCCCTGTAAAACAATAATTTAATTACTTAGCAGGATAACAGAATAGCCTGATGTTCTGCTCTTGTCATCCACCTTTACCAGCTATCGCACAGATTATCAGGTATCGGGTATACAGTATCAGGTACGCTCAGTGGCGCGCCTTGGGAGAGACCTACATCCAGCAGTGGACTGCTATAGGTTGATGATGATATTATTGCGATAGGATTTTTGACGCCGCGTCACGGTGCAGTGATTGCTGTAGATAGGCCCTCAATGGAAGTATTGATAAGGATAACGAATCCTTTCACGGTCGCTACATTATGTTTGGATTTATCGGATTAGATTTTAATTAATAAAATGGATTTGTTAAGGATTTTAAAATTAGTTTTACGTAATAACTATTTTTATGTCGTTAGTCCATGGGGAACTTTGCATTCCTTGTGGTTCAACTGTCACTTGGTTGTGGTTCAGTTGGTCGAAATAGTCTGTCTACCGGAAAACACTCTTTATTTTCATTAATTTGAGTTCAGTCTCATCATATACCTATATGTAACAATAGAGAAGTTTGTTTTTCGATAACGCTAAAAGTACGAAACCGATTGTGCTAAAACTTGGCATCAATTTGGAATCAGGGTATACCTACGTATACCAGGACGTGGTGGCCGAGTGGATGAGGCCCTTACCTTGCGATCTGATGGTCGCGGGTTCGAATCCCGGTGGCAGTCATGCGAGGGTTTTTTCGGTCGAAAAAATCTATGTATGCAGGAAAACATCGTGAGGAAACCGTCATGTCGTAGAACCAAAAGTTCGAAAACATGTGTCGAGTGCACGAAAGGAGCCTTTTCGAGGCGCACTTGAAATCCTTTCACCACACTGGGTCGAACGAACTGTTGACACGAAGAAGAAGAAGAAGAAGGGTATACCTACCAAATGTAATTTTTATTCTGGTAGGTAACCAAGAAACCGCGGCGGGCAGAAACAAGTAACGTAGAATGTAAAAACTACAGCTTAACAACTATAAAGTCAAAAAATCTGTTATTTTAATTGGGAGACGCACTCACTTTCACAAAGTGAATTTTAGTAGAGAAAGTATGTTTTCGAAATTAGATTTTAGAAAATAGTTTTTACCGCTTACCTCAAACTGTTATAATTTCCTGCAATATCCTAACGAAGTCTTTCACGACCAACTTTTACTCAAATTATCACTGCACTCAAATTTTGTCACTCACACTTTTGAAAAAGTACCTAATTTCGGAACAGATAATATATAGTTGACACCATTAGTTGTCCGCCAATTTAACCTACTGTGTGCTCTCCTACTTTCAGTTACTATTGATACGGTAGTCACTACAAAAGAAGCGCACGTCACACTTCGGAACACCAGAAGATAACAGTGTTTTTGTAATAGTACAGTTCGATTGACGGCCGAATGTTGACTGACCAAATGAGCACGTTGCCAACGTGCGTGCAGTCCTGCAGCTTTCAGGGTTCTGCAGGCTGGAGTCTTGGAGAAGAGAACTTTAGTACGCTTGGATATAATGCACAACCGGCATTCTGAATGTGTTTCACACTTAAATTAGTTCTATCATAAGTAAACAAATAGTTATTTATGCAAAAACCTTTGGTTAATAGAGTACTAAATTGCTAGGTACTGAGCTCTCTCTTCTCCGTTTTTTGTTCTGGTTACTTTTGGTATCAAAATATTTTATTTAAAAAACAGAGCAGTTGTTATCTTTTACAAAGTAAGTACTTAAGTACTCTGCTCTACCCTTGGAAAAAGTAAGGCGAAACCGAAAGTACCTACCCAAGGCCCTTATACTATGACTTATATTTAACTTATTATTTTGGAGTACTAATAATTATGTTGAAATAAATGCTATTCTATTCATCATCATCATCATCTTCAGGTCACTTTAGTCCAATACTGGACGCAAGCCTCTTACATTGTGACTCCCACTGAGCCCAGTCATCGGATCTGCATTCAGTTTTTACCGGTTGCCTTTCGTAAGTCGTCGCTCTAGCGGACCGGGAGGCGTCTCACACTACGTTTGCTTCGATTTATTTAATAAAAATATTGATTAGAACCCAATGCCACATACCAACAGTGTTACTGTACTAACATACTAACAGGTGTCCATTCCAGCGTGAAAACACATGGGGTAGAGCCAGCCTACCTCATCCAGCGCCACGGTTCAACTGCCGCCCTACTTCCGAAGCCTTTAATTACATTGCCAACTAATAATTATTGATATAACGGTTATACAGTTCAAGTTTTTAACTTAAATTATTTTTCTAATTTACCTAATCTTGTTATTGACCAAACTCTCCTTACTTTTCTTCCGAAATTGGAAGCCCATATCGTACTTAGAGTGGGCTGCCAATTTCGGCAAGTAGTGGAATATATTAAAAACTAACGAGAAGAGAGGGTTCAAGAGCGGTCGGATTGGGGGCTCTGGCTGCACTATACTCGAACCCGGGACGGCTGCAGTGCACGGGGTGGCATGCACTACAAGTGGAGCTCGGGGTCGGCGCAAGCCTTTCCTGAGATGGGCCTCACAGCAACGTGCGTTATAGACACCGGTACGAGTTCTGAGGATATCCCGGGGTCCCTCTAATTCGCAGAGGTCGGACACTATGGGGTTTTAGTTGGTTTGAGTCCGTCGTAACCCATCCGCCATCCCCCAAGGGCGATATATCCATGAGGATTTCCCCATGTAAAAAAGGCGCTCTCTAGGCGACCTTGATGGTGAGAGATCACGAATGAACTTGAGATCCTGAACTATTCGCCTGAAAACAGCCTTATCTGTCCAGTAACTATGGCACGGTTTTGTGATAAAAAACACACAAACAGACATCACAAACTTTCGCGTAAATAATGTGGTGTGTCGATGCGGTTTGACGGCTTCATGAGGAAAATAGACGGCTAATGCACAACGTGACTCTACCCGCCTTATTTTCGATTTGTTTTGTTTTGGTCTAGGAGTGTTTGTGGCTGCGGATGGCTAGTTACATAAACGTAACTAAGCAGCATCCGGAAATTCGTCTGGGTCAAATCGAACACCAATAAAAGCAAAACAATCGTATGATTTTGACGAATCTATTAGATAAGCTAAGTACGTGCCTACAACGAATTATCAAACTGCAGTGGATTGCTAGAATTAAGCTCTTCCTCTGCTCATTAATCTATTTAGCTAAGTACGGCTAAATAGATTAATGAATGGATAGAGTAACAAACGTTCCTCAATCACAAAAACTGTTAAATTGATTCTGCTGAAATTCGGAAATGTTGCGCTGCTTTGCGTCGTTATTTTGTTCTGGCATTTTGTAATTAATGCGCCCAAATCTAATGCTGCGACGCAACGCAACGCAACGGAGCAGTGAGGTTTGCTCTAAAGCCTGAAATTAACTTCGAAATTACTAAGCCAACTAGGTCAAAAGTGGCATATGCAAGCAATTATTTAAAATATTTAATTTTATGGCCTCTACTCTGGCGGACGGAATTAATTTAATACTTATCCAATCGAAATAAAGTAATAGTACTATTTGAGTATATTTCAATGCTCGGTGATCGATTTCGTAGTATCGCTGATGCTCCAACTACATCTGGATTCAATTGATCGACGGGCTGCCAGACTGAAGGGGATGACTCCCTCATGAAAGCGAATTAACAGAGCCTCGAACACAGACGCTCAGTGTCCAGGCTATCGGTCTTCTATAGGATTCATTTCGGTGAGAGTGCTCAGGAGCTAACACGACCTGATCCCACCCTCTTCCTTCTACCATAGGACAAACAGGCGTACAGGAACGTACCACCCGTACCTAGTTTTGCACCGATTCGAACTAAACGTTTTGCATCGACCTTTATTATAAGTACGAGCATAGAGTGGAATTCCTAACCGGCGTCTGTATTCCCAAACTGCTACATTTTCGGTGTCTTCGTCTAGAGTGAATTAGTTTATTTTAGCCAAGCGTGCTCCATCCTCGACCACACCGTCACATTCCATTAGGTGAGGTGGTGGTCAAAAGCTTGTTTGACCATAATTGAAAAATAAAACTAATTATAGCCAAAATGTGCCAGTAAGTTTAGATTTGTTTGAGCAGCGAACATCCATTCATTGGAATGCTGATAATTTTTAAAATCCAGTCCCTTGGTCCATGGCGTATCATCATAACAATTACACGTACGGTATGGTTCCAGTCCAGTCGGCAGCTTTGTCCGGCGCTCGCGCAAGTACGGATGTGACCAAATAAGCTTCAATATTGTGGGACGATGCATATCTCTGCCAGTAAGTAGGTGTGTATTCAAATATTTGGTCAACGTGTTAATTACTGATGGTTTTTTTTTATTTCAGCATTTAGTTAGCATATTGTGAATTGCAGAATACGGTTTTCAGTCTTTTTAGTCTATTGAAAATACAAAATAGATTTAGATTCAAAGCCGCTATTAAATTCCGCTAACTACTAGCAAAGAATAAGTTATATTATGTATGTACACACCGCGTCATGGATAAGTAACTTTCTGCACAAGACCCGGGTTCAAATCCCTTCAAAACGCCGCTGCTGCGCGGCGGGCCTACGAAAAAGTTTTGCATTAAAAAATAAATCATATTTTTATAACTATGTAAGGCTAACCATTATTTCGTTCTATCATTAGAAGTAGTATTGGAACATTGGTCTCATACTTGGATTCCCACTCCGAAAATACCGTGTTCGCTTCTCAACGCGGGTTTATTTTTTGCTATTATTTTTTCAAACATAGATAACAAGTCTGCACTAAATTAATACTTAAAAACTTACTACTTGCATTATTGTATTTTATTCAAATAATTTTCAAAATAAAACCTCTTTGTTATTAAGAAATAGCTCGTTTATTATTAATAAGCATACAACATTACAAGATAGATTAAGTTTTTATAAAATCCTATAAAATTTTAAACAAAAATAATATTGCCATTTATGTAACCAAATCATTTTAGGTCTGGTAAATAATAATATCTTATATTTCACCGATGAACAAACATGTTAATAGTTATTAACAATTTAGATCTCTCGTGAATATAAACTATTATTTACGCGTTTTTAAGAAATGTGGGGTCAAATGTATCCTATATGTTTATATTATATACTATATATAATATTTATAATATGTATAGTATATAATATTTATATTATGTATAGTATATACTATTTATATTATATATAGTATAGTTTATATGATTATATTGGTTGAGTAAAAAGTCAAAAATACCCAGCAGGTAAGTAATCTAATTAGGTAAGTATTTATTATTATTAACATCACTGGAGTCCCATTAAGAACTATTTGACCCCACATATTCTATGTTGGATTTAAATCCGGGCTTTTAGATGGCGATGCGATGACTGTTACAACAGACTGAGAAGACAGACATTCGTTTCTCGATGAACCGCACAGTTATCAATTATCATGCAAAAAATAAATTTGTCCTTCTGGATATACAACGCGCACAGATATTGCTGTCCATTCATGCGCCCGTGGACTTCCACAAGTTCCTCTAGACCCATGGATCACATCCACTCCCAATAACCTAAAAATAAAACACTTTATTAATACCTACTTACTTTAATATATGATTGAAACAAAACTGACTTGGTAGTTATGCAATTTAGCAAGTAATAAAATAGGTCACATATTTTAATGGATAAGACAAATTGGCCACAATATAATCAAAATAAATCGTTTACTTACCTAAAGTTATTCTGCCTGTTTCTTCTTCATATCGTGTTACTAGTTCTTTCGAACCAGTGTGGTGAAAGGATTTCAAGTGCGCCTCGAAGATGATCCTTTCGATTCTGCCACTTGCATGCTTGAGTTTCTCATCGCCAGTCATTGACTATCTTTTTACCCATAGCCACACTGTTTTAACTCTAAAAATAAAAAAAATAAATCATTACCTACCTATGTTAACATAATTATCTACTATAATACGAAATGAAACAAAAGCATTAGCATTAAGGTTACACTTACCGTTAGAATAGACCAATAAACCACTAGTTTGTGAAGAACAACAATTTTCGTTCTCACAAGATTATTCAAATCAATTTATCAACACTCAAAAGCTATCGAGGATACACACAAAGTAAACCGCACGAAATAAGTCAAGTCAGGTAATGACAATCATTCGTTTTTTTTACCCATACCCACATCTTTAAAATAATAAATAAGCTTTGCATTTGTCTGCTAGACAAAAACGGGTTATTTGACGCTAGTGATTTAAAGATTCAACGTTACTGTTAAATACCAAGATAGCCGAATGAATGAATAAGCGGTCAGTTATGTTGTGATGCATGACGGTCCTGTGTTCGAGTCCTCACGGCAGTAAAGTTTTTGCATTTAATTTATGATTGCAAGAATTTCTATCATACTGTTCGCCGAGGACGGCTGAGGTAAACTTTAGTTATTTGAGAAGATACTTATCCGTGACGCCTACTGTACCATCTACTAGTGTCATTTTAACTGGAACACATCAATGCTTATACATTTTTACTTGACAATAAAATACAAGCACTATGGTGGCACCTACTAGATGGAATCCTGCAGTCCACTCCACTCTGCTGCGCTCCACTCGTCCACTTTGAGAATTCTCTGTATTTGTGAACAATTACCAAGAAGCAGAATAGTGTAGAGTAGAAATTATAAATGTAGCGCCATCTAGTGCGCATACGAGTTTGAACTACAAAAGATCACGCGGCTACACAGTTTTCTCTACATTTTCCCTTAGATTTGCCTCGCTCTACATAATTATGGAATGTTTAGTGTTACTGGAAAGCACACAGATGTCGCTACGTGTTTTTGGTACACTAGCCTCTTGACTATAATTAATTTTAATCGATGATCAAAGTCCTATGCAGCAGTGTTTTGGTCATGGGAACAGGCGTGATGACCATCAAACGTCACTTAAAAAAAACTTATCTAGGCTCTGTTGACTTTTGCATTCCACTTACTTGGGCCACGTGACTCCGTTGGCGATGAGGTAGCAGACCCCGGAGACGATGCCAGCCAGAAGCCCCAGGCTCACTCCCGTCGTCAAGGATAGGTCCGGCATCCTTGGTAACTGACTGATCTTCAGTTATGGTCTACTCTCATTGTTACCAGTATTTTAATTACTCTGTGGCAACAAATAGTAATTATTGGTCAAGGAATTTTTATATCTTCCTTGATATTGGTATATAGGAACGAGGATAAATTTAGCACTGTACTTGATACGGTCTTAATTCAACTGTGATTTTTTTTGGAGAAAGGTTTGTTTTTTGTGAGTGAGTGAGTATTTTTGGCGAATGAAACTTTTGTAATTCGAAGGTTGATGTAGAGTAGGTTTAAGCTCCTTTTAACACGATGTCGTAAGTAATGTAATATGTAACCGTTCGATAAGTAATTTCAACTTCAAGTTTTGATCCACAGTTACTTTTATTTATTACTAGCTGACGCCGGAAACTTCGTTTGCGTTGCGTATTTTCAAAATTATTATCTTAGTACACAGTTTCAGCTTTTGAAGAAAGCACATCCTCCAAGTTTTTATTCAAATCTCTACGTTCAGTACTTTGACCAGTGTTTTTTTTTCGGATGGACTTTTAATGCAGTTAGTCGCAGATGGCTGTTACTGCGTTACTGGACTCTATACTGCGTTACTGGACTCTGATTTGGCCTGTATTTTGTCTGTCAGTCAGGACCATCCCTTTTATTATATATCGATAGCCTTCAACATTACAGGCCATAACGCACGTAACCCTCGTCGGGTCCGAAGCTATCCCGCAAAATGCCTGTGTCACAGCGAATTCTTTGAATTTTCGACAACTTGCGGATTCTCGGGTGCCGTCGCCTAAAATGGACTTGCATCGTCGGCATTATTGTGCGGAAGCACAGTGTAAAAGCTTTCTGAATATGATGGTAGAGTTTTAGCGTTAAAGCTCTCCAGATACTATCGTAGGGATCGAGCCCTAAAAACTTGAGAAAGTTTGGTAGTTAGAAAAATTAAGTTTTTGTTTGGTCTTTGTACAGGTATAACTAACCTAAAGTCTCGTGTATATCATTAAAAGTTTTACTGAAGTTAACAAAAAAACTATATATTTAAGTTAAGCTTACATGTCGAGGACTATCCAGATAAGGTCTCATCTCATAAGTATTTTGTAGATTTTCATTATGATAAAATAAAGGAAAATTTAGGATTGTAAATTGAATCACGTCTGCAATATTTCCTTCATTATTTATCTAGGGCGTAATGATATTCCTTTATTCTTAGGATAATGTAAAGTTAACGCATATGTGGAAAACTAACCCATGTATAGTATAGATTATATGTAAGTCCATGTACCCGGCTAGAGTAACGCCAAAGAATAAGTAATATGGTAACGCCCTTGAGAGAAAATTTCTGTAAATGCAATTATTTATGTACGTAAGTACCTACCTATATAAAATTGATTCTAAAACGTTGCACAGTCAATCCTAATTAATTCGACATACCGAATTTATAGAGTAGGTATCTACTCATAGTGGTAGGTAGTATGTACTACACATAAACATTGCAATCGGAATCTAATAATTTAATTTCTTTTTTGTAACTATCCCTACCTACTTCTCTGATTTTCTGGTTCTCAGTTGGAGTCCTACTAATACGCTATAGGTACCTTAAAAGTGAGAGACAATCAAGGCCTTATGCTAAGAGATAACGCCTGCCCACGACCTAAACAGCGCTGCACATGACTTTGAACTTAGCAGATACTTGTACTGTACATGGATATTTAATACGTTAAGTCACAAGTATAGACCAAGATCACCGTTGCTCAACCTAATGCCTAGGCTCCCATTGATCGAGATAAGCGCTATCTAATGTAAACAATGGTGCAACGGGATGGTACAATAGGTCATGGGAGTTTCCCATCAAAGATGCAGTGGGTTACTTTGGGAAATCTAGAAAATTCAATGACTACCGACACAGTCGAGATTGCAATCTTGCAGCGGTACACAGATCAGTCAGAGTACTACGTGCAGCGGTATGAGCAAAGAATAGAGTGGAATCTTTGAGAACCTAGCAGAGTGGAATATCTTTGAGAATCTAGCAATGGAATACTGAAGAGAATATAAAAAAAGAGGTATAATATCTAGGAATGTTATGAAGAAACCAAAGAGTTTGGATATATTTACGTTATTTCTTCTGAGGAAGAAGCATACCCAAAGAACTTATAGGTATACTATGCTAGTTTATAAATTCCTTGAACATACCTACTCCACAAAAAAGTTGCTGCAACTCCAGCAACTCAGGAACAACGAGGATTAATTTATAAATAAAACCTCTTTTCTTAAAAATTCCGAAAGTCAAAGTCAAGACCTAAAAACTTTTTGCTGATTTATGCCTATTTTCTGAGTTTTTCTTGTATTTTTTGTAGAGTTATTTTTTGCAAATTTTTTGAAATGAACAACAAGGCTAATTGCCAATGTTTGCTGGGTCTGCAATGCAGAGACTTTGTGATGGTGGCGGCTGATCAGACCAACACACAGAGCATCATAGTCATGAAGCACGGTTGGTATGCACACTGAGCGTACGAAGTAGATAGGTAAAGCGGACATCCGCTTAGTTTGCGTTTGCTTAAACAAAAGACTCATTCAATCTTTCCCTCTTTTTCTCTTTGTCTTTTTTAAATAATTTTAAAAAAGGACATGTTTTATTGGCTACAAATATCTACATGGCTACAAATATCTTACTCAACAGTCCAAACGATATTAAATATTAATTACAATCATAACAATGATATGAAAGTTAAAAAACTTTCACTTAAACTTCTAACATCCAAGTTCTGGTAAAGAATATCAAAAAGACCTTAGTTTTTTTCGTGCAAGGTAACTGATTCCCATTTAATCAAGGTCCAAGGCATTCCTATCTCGGATTTTCCCCTATTCATATGGCAATGGGCTTTTTGTATGGTTTTTATTTGCATGTGATAAGGTGAGTGTTGTATTATTATGATTAATAAATTAGGAGTCTTTTCTTTTTTTTATTATTTATTTGGTGATAGCAAGGTACTTATAATAGTACATTACCTTTTTATGATTAATCATAGTGATAGACTCTTGATAATGTAAATAGCCATATATTTTATGATCATAACTTTTAAATATAATTAATAATTCGTAATTTCAAATTTCAAGGTGTGTTACAAAATTACGTAACTTTCACTTTTTATCTCTTATATGTGAGCTTCGCAATGTAAATAGCCATATATTTTATGATCATAACTTTTAAATATAATTAATAATTCGTAATTTCAAATTTCAAGGTGTGTTACAAAATTACGTAACTTTCACTTTTTATCTCTTATATGTGAGCTTCGCAATGGATTTTAGGACGGGTTGCGGTCATCCGTGTTTGACTTTGAAGGGATAATAGAAAAGAGCACATAGTTTAAAGGGATTTGGGTGATTATAGTTCAACGACCCATTTATGGGCTTAGCATAAGCCATAGGCTTAGCGTTAAATAATTAGTATGATATCAAAATTGCATATCATTATACTAGGCAACAGCTACAAAGATAATATTGTGGCGTCACATAAAGATAAACCATTCTTTAGACCCGAACGAATACTCATGTATAATGGGTGAATCAACTTTTTTACCCACACTATGCTGTCCCCGACCATTTCTTACTAAAATACGCTAATTGGTTATAGTTACACACTTAATGATTATTAGATTAGTATCTCAGATAATTTGGCACCACGGAAAACTTGATTGCGTTCTCGAAAATCTTTAATTTCCATAAAAAAATATGGTAACTCAGTACACAAATACTTCGCTCCATACAAAATATCCCTGTCCTGAAGACCACATTAACCATGTGAACTTTATTTTAAATGAACTTATACTTATCGCTTTCGGTTAATTCTTATTACACAACGAGTTGGTATGTTACAGATTATAGTGTGCATAACAAAATAGAAATTGGCCAAACCATTTTTCCAAAAAAAAATCTCGAAAATTTGTCCCTTACTGAAATGATTTAACCTTCGTATGCTGAGTTACGCTCGTAAATTTCACCAGGAAACACATAGATGCCACTGTTTGCTGTAGGAAGCTTCATTTGTGTTTGCATTCGCTGGCATAACGCGGGGGCGTCCTTTCATAACGCCGTCTAGCCACCAGGTCGCAAAGAACGTTCGGAGGGAGTGCGTGCCTTTTTGTGCCGTATGCTGAGTGACCACGATTTCTCGATGTTATATTATTGTTTATTTAATATAATCAGATACTTTGGCAGTACTTAACATATGTTTTCGATTAAAGTTTACGCCTAGTCCACAATCAAATTATATTGTGCTCTTTTCATGAAAATACACCGATTGTCTGCTGAGTTACCAGTATCCTGCGTTACATTGGCGGTAACTCCAGAGACATTCTTGGTAACTCCTAAGACATTCGCGTACTTAGTGTGATAAGCTTGTAGCGCATAAAGTAGAATTGACTCTATTTCAACAAATTGTCAAAACCTACTAACTTTATACTTATCCCGGTACCTACCTACCTATTATATTAGGTATATCAGTTGGATTTGATGATTGAAAAGTAGACAACTACATTTTTCGTTGAATATTGTTGATTGTTTGTTTGGCACCGACTCCAAATTAATTAAGTACTTCAAAATTGTTTCTACCTAACTGCAGATTCTTGCCGAGTTATGTGTACCTACTCCGAAATAATTTCAAGAAGGTGGCCATTAACGACGACAGGTCCCGGATCAATGTGGTCATTGATCATGACTTAAGTTTTATCCACTTATACTGAAACCTATCTGTCGCGAGGCTGATGCTAGGCCTTCCAGCATCTGTTGCAACTCCCGCAGCGACTCCACCATTAAGTCTATATCCGTATGCGATATATCGCAAGTGTGAGATGCACTGAGGCGTTCATGTTAATGCCCATACCTTTTCAGTCCAGCGTCTGAAACAAATCCTCCAATACGATTGTGAACAGTTTTGGGGATATGAGATCGCCCTGTCTCACTCCTCTGCACAGTTGGATGAATTTAGACTGCTGGTCCCGTGCTTGGACACTCATGGTGGCAGCATCATAAGGCATCTAGCCACTTCGATATAACTATAGGCTACTTGACATCGCTGCAGGGATTCCAGGATAGCCCAGGTTTCAACAGAGTCAAAGGCCTTCTCATAGTCCACAAAAGCTAAGCACAAAGGCCGATTATACTCTTCAGACTTCTGTATAATCTACCTCATTGTGTAGTTATTCATTGTCATGTGTAGCTTAAGGTGTCTTAGAACTAATACGATCTCGTCTAGGCTGATTTCACGCAGTTTGTCAGTGGAGTGTTGTGTCAGATAGGCTCTGGAATCGTAGTCGTTACGTTGGGTATGAGGGGCATGTGCGGTGTACAGTCTACCAAAGAAGTCCTCGATCTTAGTTAAAATCTCTGGCTTCGAAAAAGCGATCCTGCCACTCATTTGGCAAGTATTAAAGCTTCAAAGGTAGCACTGTATCATCTTCTCAATCCGCTTGTTCAAGTCTCACCTGTCTGACGAAGTGGCCTTGGTGTTTTCCTATCTTTTTGTCATCAGCCGAAGAGTTTCGTCCGAAAGTTTAGACTTCTTGACTGTACGCGGTATTTGGCAGAATTTAATGCCCTCATCCCTAAGACTGAAGACATCCCTAAGACCCGAGAGCTAAGATCATCTACATCCTCAGGGGGCTACAATGCAATGAATCTTGCCCCGTGAAGCTTCTGGAACTTCTCAGAGCCCGCCATGATTTGGAGTGGGTTAGGTCGGAGCTTGGACTCCACAAGACTGTTTCTATCGAGCTTAATATCGATATCAGCTCGGGGAGCCTTGGACAAGTTGCTTATCAGATCCGGTATTGAACCTGTTGGTCACGGAGGCATCCCTTAATACCTATATGCCTTTTATTCGTCATAATGAAGTTGATCTCATTTTTGGTCAGTGTCGGGACTTTGCCACGTCTCCGTCACGCTCACAAAACCGTTGCATTTCATGAAATCACTGCCTCAAATTGACAAAAAGCGAGATGAAAGATGTTCGGAATTGATATGAATGAAATGAACCCTGTCAGTTATGAAGACATTATAAGAATCGTACCAACTCCAGCTATTTTTGGAAAAGAGCAATACAAATTTGAAACCCTGATTGATATTTTTAAAAAATATGATAAGAATATCCGAAATGAGTGTCATTGTTGAGTTTTTGTTGTATGTTATTGAGTTAGATTTATTTAATCATGCGTCGTCCATTAGTTATACCAATGTATGTCTTAGGCGTTACCCAAATTTGTCTCTGGAGTTACTATTGTCCCCAATATAAACATTGTATATCCAATCATAATTGCTAATTTATTTCTATTATCCTTTATATTACCGGTATACTTTATTCTTACAATTAGCGAGCTTCTATAAAAAAATCATTTCCATATGTAACTCTCCTATATTTGGTTTTATTGAGAAATAACTATCCTTTTTTTGTACAAAGGTAACTCAAGAGACCAAAGCCAGTTAGTTTTTTACTTAAATGTAAGAATGATATGAAAACTGATTTTGCCAAAATACTTGATTATGCATGCAAGAGTAAATAAATAAAAATGAGCAATGTTTTCGCGTTTCATTCATCATTTATGTAATGTTGAATGCAGGTAACTCAGGTGACAGTTTTTGAGGGTATGTGTTGTTGTTTTGTATAAAAACTGTCTAAAATATGAATAAACGTCGCTGCCCTTCTAGGATATTAAAGTAGATGATATTTCTTGACCTAATAAAATTAATATAAAGGAATATTAATGTTTTTTTCTTTCAAAATATTTTTTCTGACCAGTCCATTGTGTGGGTAAAAAAGTTGATTCGCCCTAATACCTATATACCTATCTCATAAACCCCTGACTCGACTTAGTTCCTTAACAAATTTGAAAGATTGTTTAAACTTTTTAAACATACCTATCTGTCTGCCAAATACATGAAGATCTATGATCGGTGCAAGAGTTATTGTCAGACAAACATAGGTACATACATACAAACATCAAAGACCTTCATTTCGTTTTGTCACGCAAACCAAATCTAAAATGTAATTGATGTCCAACCACAGGGTAATAAAGGCCACATTGAAGCCCTGATCGAAAGATAGTACTATTGTAAGACACAAGGCTACCTCAATTTTCGCGATTATACATGTCCCCTTTTTGAAATTGCCGTAACTTACGTAATTACTAAACGTCATCTAAGTATATTCTGAAGCGTTTAACTAACTCCGTTTAAGTAGGACTTAAAGTTAAATTAACTTGGCATTTAGGTGATGCTTACGATGATTACCGGTTTACCTTTCTCAGTAGTTCAAACAAATGCGTTGACGATTTTACTAAAATTACTTAACGGATAAATTGATTTCCTCAGTAAGATAATTAAATTTTCGCAATGCTTATTCGGATGCGCCAGATGCCTTTACGCCTTTTACAGTGGACTTTTGGTGTAATACAGCTTGAACTGTGAAACTAGGAGACAAAATAACAAAGATGAAATCTTAAAGAACACAATATTTTTCTAAATCCAACAAGAGCATAAAACTGTTTTAATTAATGAATGAAAGATAACTCTTTATTGTATCAGAAAACTTATAGATACATAAACATGTACATTGGGCGGCCTTATCGCTGAGCAGCAATCTCTTCCAGGCAGCCTTAGGATGGAGAGTGAGACTTAAATATGAAACGTTGGCTAAAGGTGCACTAAAGAGTCTACTTTCAAACTTAAATCGAGGAATTTTATATTATACATTGAATGAAATAAAGGTTTTTTTTATTCAACTTTGAAATAACAAAGATCTGAACAAAATACATATAATATGTGAAAATGGAGGAGCCACGGTCGTATAGACCGGATTATGATGGAGAAGTCGTTTTCCCCGAAAAAAGACTCAAAAATTTGCAAGGCGCTAAATTTACCTCATAAAATCAAATTATTTGAAAAAAAAACAAAAAAAAAGAAAAAAGTGCTTCAGTCTGATACTTAATTGCAGATGAGAACAAGCTCCACAATATCACAGACAACCTAGTTATGGGTGTGGTAGGCGATGCTGGTGAGGCGAGCCAGTTTACGCAGTTCGTCTCTAAGAACCTGCAGCTGTACAAAATGAGGAATGGATATGGACTGGGCACTGCGGCAATTGTGCACTTCACCCGGAAGAGTCTGTCTGACGGCTTGAGAGTTGTAAGGCCTCATTTTTTTTATTATAGTGGATGACAACCAGAATTTTTAAAATGTGTAATGTAACATAGCTCGTTTCCTATTTAGGTACTAAATGGTTGCACTTAGCTCAAATGAGCATGCATAATTCATTACTCTGCTTTTGTTCAAGTTCTGAAACACTTTCATTTCATGCATCTTGATAATCAGTGCTAATTGCTCTTTAAATATTAATTAATTTCGCTTTTTAAATCTTAATGCTGCAACCAATTTATTATTACTTGATTTATTTTTATATTATTTTAACCGGGTTAAAGTATACATACCTATACGGTTTATCTATTCACCATCTATCTTTCGTAATTTTTTGTATTCAGGTCATAAAATATTCTATTAACTACGTATAATCCTTTGCGGAGATAAATGAATAAATTTCAATAATATACAAAATTTCAAGCTAACACCAGACTGTTTAAATCTTGATTTGAAATAAAATATAATGAACACTTATGTCAGATTTTATTATAACGGTAACTTCGAATTAAAATGTCCGCTTGTATTTGTCCGCTCAGAGTGCATACCATACATAATTTCGTTTCAGACTCCTCCCATAATAAACCTGCTGATCGCTGGCTGCGACCAGGTGGGCGGTAGTCAGCTTTACTACCTGGACTTCCTGGCCACTTGTGTCCAGGTGCCGTTTGCCTCCCACGGCTTCGGAGGTTTCTTCTGCTTGGGAATGATGGACAAATACTATAAAGACAGTAAGTAGGTTTCTTGGAAACTAATCAAGCTAGCTTGATGCTTCTGCCAATATAGGAAATAGGGAAACAGGGTTAATGAAGATGATGACATTTTTATTCACAATTTTTGCATCCAAACGTATGATGAATGTGTTAGACGACACGGATGGTCGAGTGGCAAATGTGTTTGACTGCCACGCTGGTGTCGCAGGATCGGTTCCCGCTTCAGGACAAACATTTGTGAGATAAACA
The DNA here is from genome assembly GCA_932526365.1 of Lobophora halterata. NCBI lineage: Eukaryota > Metazoa > Arthropoda > Insecta > Lepidoptera > Geometridae > Lobophora > Lobophora halterata. The sequence goes on from OW052002.1 coordinate 11,772,320, forward strand.
TCGGTGTTTGTCCTGGGTCTGGGTATTTTCTTTGTATTTAATGTTTAAAAAAGTAAATTATTTTATTAGTTATCCGGTGCCTATAGTACAAGCAAGCTTAGTTTGGGGCTAGATGGCGTTGTATTAAATGTCCCAAAATATTTTTTTTTCAGCCTTAACAGAAGCGCAGGCTTACGAACTGCTAACGATGTGTGTTCACGAGATCCACCAGAGGCTCGTCCTAAGTCTCCCCAACTTCATGGTGAAGGTGGTCTCTAAGTCTGGCATCAAAGAACTGCCGGTCATCAGACCTGTTGCCGGTAATTACTGAACGAAGGTCACCGGTCACTACTGAACGAAAGTCACCAGTCGTTCAAACCAGGGAACGAATGAACGAAACTGTTGTGTGCGTTTTTGCGTTAGAAAAGTGTGTTTTGATTTTGATAGAGCTATTTTTATGTGGGTTTTTGAGATTTTTTTATATTGATGCATTCCCATATTATCGAGGCCCTTGCGAATTATTTAATATTGTATAAAATTCATTATAAAAGGGGAGGTCCAACTGCTCAACAGACTGGGTTCTACGTGGGATCTATAGATGTAATAATTTATTTTTCTAGAATTGTGTAGTATTTATATCTATCTATATATACACAATTAGATAAATAATTAATTTGTTTCTTTAGGATTTTATTTGTTTTAAATCATATATTTTGATTTTGAATTATGTTAAATACCATGATTTGGTCGTTTTATTAAAAAATACTTGACATTTTTTTTATTTTCACTCGCAGAAGCAAGTTTAAAATTGAAAATATGATATCCTTATAAATGCCCGCTGAAAAAGTTTTGCGATAAAAAATTAATTGAAAAACTTTTTTCAATTTTACATTATCCCACGGCTCCCTTGCCAACGAACTTTGTACACAATATGGTAATTTGAGATTATCTCTTTTGCAAAAATATATTCTCACATTGTACGGTTCATAGTTCACACGAAGACTATTCGTGTCCGTGTATAATTCAATTAGATAGGTATTGCAAGTCGATGGAACTAAAAATGTAAGTATGTTTAAGCATAAACTTCCATCTAAGTTGTGATCAGCTGATCTTCCATCTAAGTTGTGGCAAGTTAGTTTTCTATAATTTCCAGCTCTACTTCCATCTAAGTAAATCTATCTATTTAATATCTGAGTAAAAAACCCACTCTTTCACTCACAACTTTGATACTTTTTTTATCTTTCTATCTAATTTGATAAAAATTTAAACTGGGCCTTAAAATTCGAAAGCCCGTCAGTATTCATAATTGGCTTGATTTATTGTATTCAAGGTGATCTCGGTTACCAAAAATAGGTGTACCTCAATGTTGCTGCATAATCTCTTATGTACAACAATGTACCTAGGCAGGTATATGGGTAAGTCTGTAGACAGTGCAAACACACGTCAAGGCTTTGATAACGCGGGACGCACGACACACTCATTATCACTTTTGTACCTAACCTAGGGCTTACACAGCATTACCTTATAAGACTACTTATATGGTTCTTCTTCTTATCGTGTCACTAGTTCCTTCGAACCAGTGTGGTGAAAGGATTTCAAGTGCGCCTCGAAGAGGCTCCTTTCTTGCACTCGACTAATCTCTTATCTATTCCCCATTTTCCAAACTGCAAAAGCTACGAATATGTTGGGTTGGTTACGATTTTTTTTTCTCTCAACCAGGCGGGCATAGCGTGAATACAGCATAGCATAGCGAATATATGTGTGACTTTTGCCCTTGATCTACAACCGGGAATTGGATCAAAATTGACCTATTGTAAAGTGAAATTCTGTAAACTTTCATCAAATAGTAAATTATGCAGTACTCCCAATGAGCGTGGGCGACATATTTGCTCAAATTAAACATTGCTAAGTGTACCTACGTAACTTTGTCTAAGAGTTGTAAATATGTAGGTACGGCGCTCTTCACAATTATAAACATAATTATGATTATTAGGTTGAGATGGAAACTGAGTTTGATAAAAACTAAAAAAAAATATGTATTTCAAAGCAGACAGCCAGAAAAGTTCACTAGGCATCATAAATTCAAATTCTACTTAGTATTTATTTATTATTTCTATATTATAAATGAAAATGACTTACGAACGCAGGAGCTTAGTTAGAAAAAAATATAACAGAGTAAAGAAGTATAATTTATAATATTATAAGTCGTAAAATCCGCGAGCTCTACACTCATTAAAAAAGGTCTACTTTGTTTTAGACTTTCAGCTCAATTGAACTCTTGCATTTTCAATCAGTTGCTTCAATCATACTGATTTTAGAATAAACGACGCACTAGTGTTGGTTTCATCGCTCTGTCTACGCTATCCTAAACTTTACACCTCTCTGAAATTGCTTAAGATGAGCGTAGGTGCTTTCCTAACGTTTATTTAAACAATGAAATGCATGTGTATTCACTTTTTAGTTTTATGGAATTTGCGACTAAGCAATGTGCAATTAGGATGTGGTGGCCGAGTGGGTGAGGCTGATGGTCGCGGGTTCAAATTCCGATGGCAGACATGCGTAAATGGGTTATTTCAGTCAAAAAAATCTATGTATGCATCCCACTTTGTCACAACGGTGAAGGACAACATCGTGAGGAAACCTGCATGTTAAAAAACACAAAAAAAAAATGTTCTATGGCATGTGACATCCACCAATCCGCATTGGGTCCACGTAGTGGATTAAGACCCATTCGCTCTCCTGCCGAGAGTAGGCCTGAGTCCCGGCAGTGGGAACATTATAGGCTGATTATGTAATGTGCATTAAATACGTATCTTTCTCATTGAGATACAACAAAATCTTTCTACAGTTTCTACGTACTTATCGTATTGTATTTCCACGTAGGAGAGTTTATTGTGTACTAACTCTGTTAAAATATTTATAGGTAAAATTACCTTTAATGACGTTTTCAAATACCTTTCTAATTAGTTTCTTTATGGATTTATAGTTGTCTGTACTAAAAAAATAATTAACTGCATTGATGCACGACCTCAGTACCAGATTGACGCGATTGCAATTACTTAACTAAAATAGGATCAATACAGCGTTAAAGTATGTTGTAATTTGTGTTTTATTTTAATAACTTATGCAACGCAAATAATAAGTAACAAACGCTACTTTGCAAAGTTGTCCAAAAGCTACTAAATGTATGAAAAATAAAAAATTTGCCAAATGCCACTTTTGCGTAGGTATTTAACGAGGGTTACGTAATGAAACGTTGTCTAAATGGGATGTAGCCATCTTATACAACAGGACTGTATCTTTAGTAATTTAATGACGTGTTTACAGATTAACCCTTACGCCTTGATCACACGTACCGAGCAAACTGCCGAGACAGTGCTTTCGGTCGAGTACTCGCTACGTTTATACAAAGCTCCGAGTGCTCGGCTGAGAAATATTTTACTGTCTCGCCCGTATGCTCGGTACATGTGATTTAGGCATTATTTCAACCAGTGAAATTACTGGGATTACTGGAGGGTTTTCGAGACTGACCATAATAATGTCTCAAAGTGGGCGAGCGCTGATAGCAGTGTTGCACCGGCCTATGTGAATCAAAGTCCGGTTTAGCACTGTTTTGGTCATGGGCAGGTGTGATCTCTTACCATCGGGAGAACGTCTAGCTCGTCTCGTCACTTGTTTGCATAATAAATATGTGGGCACCTGTAGTCTAACACTAATGAAAAAACCTCTAGTAATCTTTTTACTGAATGTAAATTAGTTAAATTTCATGGACCCTTTGGAAGATCATGTATGAACATTACAAAATTATAGTAAAATATGGACCCATTGGGAAATGAGAAACAATAGAATCATGGACTTTTGGGAATTAGCCATTATTTGCTTTGCTATAAAATTCAGGTTTAATTTATAGTTGTAGGTACCTACTACGAGTTTAATGGTACAATTTTTACTTGTTTGATTTGACTGTGTTAAACAAATACGCCTTTATTCATATCGATAAGCTAAAAATACTACCTATAGGTAGATATATTCTGTCAGTAATAATTTACACAAATTATGAGTATTATGCTAATCCGTGAAGTAAGATAGACAATAGCCTTATTTCCGAACATCACCGTACAAAAAAGTATCCGCCATGAAAATACTACACTCACACCACAACAATAAAAAAAACTTTAGGAAAATTGAAATTCACTGACACATGGCACGTGTTTATAGTTCTTATTTTGTGCACGATAAGGTGCAAATTGTGCTGGCTTTGGGAGGCAGACGCGACGCGAGCGCAAGGTTGGTGCGCAAGAGTGGATTTGTAAGGCTGTTATCGCAAGCAGCGCGCCATCACCATCTCGAGTGTGCTAGAGTCACCAGCCTTTATGATTTTTAGGGACATGTGTATGTATACGTAAATGTATAACTGCTATGTAGATTTTCAATTATAATTTAACACAATTGTTAAATTATTTAATTCAGCACTTGTAAATCAATGTGCTCTACCTTAGACTCTATCATTGTTTCGTTCGCTATTATGACATATTCCTTTCCAATACATTTACGTGTTTTTTTAATGGTGATATACTTTCGATACACCATAATCTCATGTTAAGTTCTCTGATGTTAAGTGATGATGTTGCCGACGATTAATCTTGAATGATGATTTGATTTGATGAATGATGAAGAGATATGAAAGATGGGATACTTAGGTACATAATAATCTATGATACAGCATATACATAGGTAGTTGTAATATAAGGGTATGCATTTAACATTCTGAAGTTATATGTGTGTATGTCATTTATTCATTAATTTGTATGTTTTATTGCCAAAGATTGAGAATGTCTAATTCTACCATTGATTCTATCTAAAAAAAATAAAACCTAATTAACATACCAATTGAAAATCAATTATTAAGTATTATTACAAAGACATGGTCACACGATGGGATTGTGAATGAAAGTATGAAAACCGTACACTACAGTCTGCATCACGATACAGAAATAATAAATTATAAACAGGTATTGCATTGTTTTGTTTTATCACAATTATCACATACACATTGCTGGTTTATGATGACGGCGATGAGTCTTCGCGACCTGTGGTTATTTTCAATCAATTACTCTCTAAATTGTAAAAAAATGACTTGATTGGAAAAAAATATATTTGTGCATCTTTAATTGTTACTAATGTAGAGCTCTATTTATATGAATATCTAGTTATCTAGTTCCCATAGTACAATCTTTGCTTAGTTTGGGGCTAGATGGCGTTGTGTAAAATGTCTAAAAATATTTATAGGTAATTATAATATTTATTTAGATAAAAAACTTAGGACGAGCAAATGAGCTTATTCGATGGACGCTTACGTATGATATAGATTTTGGAAATTGGGACGTTACATTCGTTAGGAAGCATTTTAGGATATCTGTGATCCTTATCACTTTTTGTACGATACAAATACGCTTGTCAAAAAACGTTGTGACAAAAGTGTGTCCACACACATTATCCAATAGCTCTTGACGCTCAAAGAAATTATTATTTTCACTATGCGATTTTGCGAACACTGGAGGGGATATCCAGCAAAATATAGAATGAATAATTCAAATTAGATCTAGGTACCTACTCTGTAGTAAATACAACCTATAAGAACAATGTACCTACACAAATATCTACGCAGGTCAGATGTACACTAGTTGACTGACGTCACGTTAAATCTCTACCCATAGCCGACACGGTGAGCTGCACAGAGACGACGCAAGATATCTATTTGCAGATTATGAGGAAATCATGTAACTTTTAGCATTTTTTTTGCAAATTAAATTTAAGTACCTACGTATATTAAGTATAAGATATAATTATTCAATAGCGTTGTTTCGGAATATTTTTGTTTTCATCTACGCACTACTCAATTGTGGATCGATATAGCTAAATATGTTATGCAAGTATGACATCTATTTTTAAAATAATAAGTATGCACCTATATGCACCGATTCCTCTTAACTTATAAACCACTCCGAAAATACGGATTTAGTTATACCTACCTACACGCAAATTTGATGAAACTTTTAGTTTATTTTAGAATTCTGATTTGCCATAGACAATTAAATTATTATTTTTGGTATAAGGTACGTATACTCCAATTACAACACTCTTACTTCATTGGAGAGTAGTTTGATAAGAGTTGATAACTCATAGAACAATGTTTGCGTTTCTTATCTCGTTGTAAGGATGTCATAAGGCTCAACATTCCTCAGACTAACCTATCAAAATAAACCAATAGATTTTTAATTAAATACTTAAATATTAGGCTATCATTAGTACGAGTACTACACAAGAATAGCCGAATACTTAACTTCAGTCGCTTTCGGATTCTCTTGAAGGCAAGAGATTATGCCTGCCAGAACAGCTACACAGGACTATAATTCACATTTCGGTACAACACTTCTATAGCGGTCGTCCACTTTGATACATTTTGATGGTCAGTCTCGAAAGGCCAGTAATTTCACAAAGCTACAGTGCCCTTTAAACCAGTACACAGAAATGCTAACACATTACTGCTTTGCGGTAGAATATCTAGCACTGTGTTAGTACCTGAAAGCAGCAAGCCTCCCAACGGTATTTATAAGATTCCTGGAAATATAACAGGAACGCTGATCCGTGCCGGAAGGGCAGCCGGATTAGCCAGCCGGTAGTCTGATCCGGCAGGTATCGGCTTCGGGTGTCCGGTGACATCACATTCGGTCAGAAGATTTATTGATTGATGGAAGATAGATACAGTCCTACCAACTTATTTCTGAATTGAGGAGCGTCGCTGTGTTCGCAACTGTAGACGACGCAACTGGCAGTTAAATTAAGTTTTGTATGTAATACGCTTTAGTGCCATTTTCCGCCACCTCACAGATAAGTTGGTAGGACTGTACCTATAACTTGACACTTCAAAAACCATTTCGATTTGAATTTGAATAGAATCCGGCGCATAGTTATCTGGCTCGCGCATTTGTACATTTCCGATGATAAAAATGGACTGAGTATAAATTTCAAAAAAGTGGAGCGGTGATTTTATACCACAACATCACAAAATGTTTTAGATATTTTTTGTTTTGATATGCAAAATAGTGAAAAATAGTTATGTCCTATTTCCTCCTTCCGTCAATTTATATCTTCAAAAATGTAGAAATGTGGGAGTGAAATAGCAGCGCGCGGAATTCTGGGCCTTAAATTAAATAGAAAAACCGCTATTAAAAATAAGTTTTGTCACAGATAGACACAAACAAAACAAACATTCACACACACACACCCCTGGACTAGGATTCTCTGTGTCGCAGGCGGCATGGACACATACAAGACATCACAACATCCAAGACCCGAGAACAAACATTTGTGTTCGTCACACAAATATTTGCTCCGGCCGGGGATCGAACCCGGAACACCAAGCTTCGTAGGCAGGGTCACTACCAACTAAGCCACGGTGTCGTCGACACACTGGTATACCTACAGACAAAGCTGCTAACTTATAACATTCACCTTTTTGCATCGGGGATAAAAATAAATGTGGACGTTTTCACCACCGAAAATTGGTCAATTCATTTTAAATTGATTAAATTCGTTTTTTTTTATTTTCGAATGCACTGAATGGATCCCAGTCGCGTGGATTAGCTCGTGGAGAAGTAGGTCACAAAGTGATGAAGAGGTGACAAATTTATCGATAGATAACAAAGTAAAAATCATTCCAATGCAAGTTTTGTTTCAAGTAAGGGAAGTGAGTGTCCCTAACTCTTGGTGCTGTTTCAGTAAAGTACAATTTTAAATTAATTTATGCAGAAAAAAAAACATAACATTATTGCACTTATTTTACAAATACATACTAAAAGACGCACAACACAATACTTATATCAATCTCCGCTTTTGCCAAATTTCAACTTTCTTGCTTCTAGCGTTTATCTCTAGATCACCAGGCAGAAGGGTAGAAGGACGATAGGAAGAATATGGACTGGACACCTAAGTGAAATCTAGTTCAAAATACAAAAAAATATATTATTATTTAATTTATTATCGATAGAGATACTTCACTAATACTCACGATGGGTGCGAAGCTGCGAACAGCAAAATGGCGAAGCTTCAAGTCGAGATTAAATTGAAACCATGAGTTACTGGCGCGGGCATCCCTAACGACATTGAATACGCTGCATCTAGCAAATGGAGAGCTGAATATCGATTTCTGCACTTTTATTGAAAACTGAAATTACTACGGAATATGAACTGGCAAAGCTGAATAATTTATGGTCTGACTAACCGCGTTCTTTGCTGTTATAATTTCACAAGGCGTTTCTTTGTTTGCAAAACTAAAATGAAAAGGCGTTGTGTTACAAAGATCATATTATTTTATTATTAATAGATTAAAAGATCTAATCCTTTTTTATACACCAATACCTAAGAATAATGAGCGGTTATATCACTACGAAGCGATTTCTCCAGACAAAATTTTGGTTGGAGAATAAATCAAATAGGAGACTTTTGGAGGTTCACTAATCACTTGTGGTTATTAGTCTATGCTAATAGGTATTAATAGGTATTTGGCGAATAAGATACAACCACGAGCTTTACAACCTATATCAAGATCCAAACGTTGTAAAGCACGTTATGCTCGGTCATCTGCGATGGGATGGCCATGTGGAAAGGATGGATGAGGCAAGAGTGCCCAAGCGGATCCTACACAGGAAGCCTGACGGCCGTAGACCTCGAGGTAGACCTAAACTGCGATGGCTGGATGGCATTGAAAAAAACTTAAGAGCACTCGGAGTCAGCGGCTGGAAGGAGAAAGCCAAAGATCGGCTTGGATGGCGCCGTTTACTTGACCAGGCCAAGGCCCACCCGCGGCTGTATCGCCAAGGATGATGATGAATAGGTAATAAGTATAAGTGATTGTTTCCATCCTGGATCTGGGCAAACCAAGCATTCCCTTCCATTCCTCTTTTCAAGCTATGGGTTTTATGTTTGTTTATGTTTATGTATTAGGTTTGGTTCGATCTAAGATTTTCTTTGTTTTTTCACTTTGGATCAGTGTCCACGACTCATTTAAAACTTGACCTTGACCTTGATCTTGAATGGTTCATGTTGTTGAGAGGATTTCCTCTCAACCTGCCTCCAATTCGTACTTCCATTTCCACCGCTGTTATCAAAATAAATAAATAAATAAAATTCTTTATTTCTCTCAGGTACTTACATTTTAGTATAAGCCCTAGTTACCAAACTAAGTTTGAAAAAACTTGTACTATGGTAAATAGTGCCTTCCAATATTATTATTATTTAACTAGTACAGACTTTAATTATATTAAACAAACTGATAAGAACTTCTGGACATATTAAAAACGGATACCTACCTACATAACAAAGTTTTTGTTTATGTATTAGATTAAATTTAACAACAATTCCTATAATTTAATTAAAAATAAAAAATTAAAAGGAACTGAATTAATTATTCATTAAATATAATGACAATAAACTACTCAGTCATAAAGTACTTTGGATCAACATAAGCTACCTACACAATTTATATTACAAAAGAAAACAATAAATTAAATGTAAATAAATATCTGTCTATGCACGACCTTCTCTATTAATACCTATGTACTTACTTACATTTTATACCCATTACAATTATAATATCACTCAATACAAAGGAAGAGTAAAGTAGAGTTAAATACAATACGGCACAAATAACAATGCAATATAAATGTCGCATATCGCATCCTCATGAAAAAGCCAAGGTTTTAATAGTGCGTCAAGCATGTTCGCTGATGCACGGGTTCCGGATTTTTTCGCCATTATCAGGTCCCGAATTGCTTTCTTTTGGACCGATATTAGGTCTAACAACAGCATCCTCAAGTCTCATAACATAGCTATTAGCCCTATGATGTACACGTACTGGTTCTGTCTGGCTCTCAGTGCACCAGAGTGAGAACCTTAAATAGGAAAGTTAATCTAATATTTTAATTTTATTTAGGCACTTTTGTAAATTTTTGGTTATGTCTGGAATAAATATTTTTTATTAATTTATTTATAACTATAAATAAGAAGCAGTAGGTACAGTTCAGTTTATTAATCTATTAAAAAGTACGTACGCAATTTGACAAAGAGACAATGGCAATAAAGCGATTGATAATATTCGTATTGAAAGATAATGATATTTATCTGTTTGTTTGATGTTTTGCTGAAAGGAATGAATGGACAACTTTAGAACATTACCCACAAAGATAAGTAAAAAAGACGAGAGTTACATTAAATCGTTTTAGACTGTTACAAACTCTAAAAATTCAATAGGTATAGCGGGTCTCGATCTTTTTGCTCTCCTGGAGGCTAGAGTTCTAAGCCATTGACCGTTCACAATGAAATACGTAACCAACTGTTCATCAAGTCTTGAAAAGTTTAAAATGGTCTATAAACTAAGCATGAATCGATATAAACATTTTGTCCATTTGTAAAGACGAAGGTAAATTAGGAGGGTGGAATGTATTAGCACATACTAATGATTCGTTTTGTTGTGGTTGTCAGCTAGTAGTTACCTACTAATAAAGGATATATGAATAGATGAAGATAAGTATTTGTTTCTCAATCACAAAAAAAACGATTTAGCTAAAAATAAAAAGGTATCTTATCGATATTATTTCCGACTATACTTCTATAGACAGCGCTACTTCGTTTACGTTACGAATTTACAAAATACCTTTCATAGTTCCGCTCACTTTCAGCGCTTGACAATCACATCCTCCAAAATTCAGGTCTCTACTTTTAGTGGTTTGGCCTGTAGTAAATTGTCAGTCAGTAAACACCATAAAGTTAGAATGTACGGCGACAGCCGAAAGTATCCAAGATCTGTGGTCAGGACCAAATCTTTTGTAATGGTGATTTGGCGATACCAGGCGGGTGAATCCACGAGCAGAAGCTAGTAAGCTTATACATTTCTTCGAAGTGGCTTGAATCATCAGTCTCCCCTCGGAATAGGCTTGGGAGACAGTCTACAATGCGCATGCGTGATAAACACGTCATGCACGTCACCCTATTTAGTCACAACATAACCTAAATTGGGACCAAAATATTTCCGAAACGTGATATATAAAACAGGTATCATAATATCGCAAGATCGCTTTTCGTACCCTATTGGTGTAAATGAATCGAACCATTGTAAACCAATTGGCAATTGAACATCATTGGTAATAATCGTACGATAGTGAATCAGTTTGTGTTGATGTGTTCAAGTGAAGATATCAGTGTTTTTGTACCGGTTTAATATATAATTTTGGTGATGTAAGATGCGGTGCTGAGAAAGTGTTGCTTGCTTTCTTTTACAAGGTGCTGAAGAGGTTTGGTTGGTTAATGTCTATCTCTTTCCTCGTATATCTGCGTATGAGTATGCTAGTTTGATTATCTTAGTGAGAGATGATACTCTCATACATAATGTATGAGTTTGCTATGCACGAATCTCATGCATCTCGTCCTTGAGTGTTTATAATTCCTTGATACCAACATGATTATTATATTTTGATTTGTACCTATTGCCTATGCAATAGTACCTATGTACTCATTAATGATCTTCGTTAATATAATTATGACAACAATCTTCGTTACCGTGTAAAACAAGAACTCTAAGCTACTCCTATATTTTTTGCTACTATTTCATTATCAGAAGCTAAGGATAAGTGAATGTCATTTACCAAGGGAAGATTGCAGCTTCCCTGCAGTAGATGCCGTACCTTACTTACTTACCTTCCTGGTTCGCATTAACCAACAAGTTGAAAAGGAATTGAAGAATTTTCCTTTCATGTTAGAACTGACCGTTCAATTCGTAACATTTACAAGCAGATTTCATTAGCTTAGCCTTGTAGCAAAATCTCGGAGCTAGGGAGTCAATAGGACAGAAAATCCCGAGCTCTGAGATGGATCGGGGAACAAATAGGATGGAAAGATAAAGGGATTACTGTCGCGCCATTACCGACGACTCAGGAACTTGGCGTATCTCAAGGTACAGGACCTGAATATCAATGTGGCTTTAGATATTTTGTGAGTAGGCATAACTCTTTATGCTTTACCTATTTCGAGATATATTGAATTAGAAAAAATATAGAGAACTAAGCATCTTTGGAGACAACTACATTAAAAAGACTGAAAACTTGGAAGTAAATAAATGAAATTACTCGAAAAAAAATAGTTTAGAAGTATTTTCGTTGATAAAAAGTTGAAAAAAGAAATACAATTTTCACAACTTTTAGATTAAAACAAGGCACTAGAGAAGAGACGGCTTTAAACACGGTCTTTGGCAAAAAAAAACACAACTCAGTTCCATTTATTTGTAGGAAATTTATGCTATTAAAATTATTATTCATAATCGGATTATTTTTCGTGAATTAAAAATATGTAACTGCTATAGAACTGCACTGCACTGCACTCTGTACCTTATAACTAATCGGTCTCCAAATATGTACTTATCTCTATAATTCTCAATGTCAGTAAATTCCTTATCAGTCAGTTAATTCAGTAACCAATTAACTTTCAATCAACAAAGTGAAGTAGTTTTTCTTCGTTAGTGTGAACCCGATAGCGTAGACGTGAGGTCCCAACGCGACTGTAAAGAGTTCTTTAGTGAGAGAAAACTGATATTAATTAGTGAACATTTATGTGTATTTTCAACTGGAATTGTAGGTACTAGAAGAGTGTTAGATATGAAAGTGGATGGACGATTTACGAGAAGAGGAAGGGCTCGGCAAGCAGAAGTCTAAACACGCGCAGTGCGGTCCATGTCTCACTAGAAACTGAAACGTTGGTTAGTGTCTTATCGTACGATGTCGTATCCGATGAAATTTTTGCCTTGCGACATCGCATCGCATTTCTGTACGATGTTGTTTTTGCGATACGACGCCGCAACGCAGTGTTGTGGCCTGGCCCGAAGACCAAAGAAAATATGGATAGACTGTGTGAAAGAGGATATGAACAAACCAGGCGTGAGTACAGAGATGACGGCTGATAGAGACGAATGGAAGAAGACATGTTGTGCCGACCGCACTTTAGTCTGGGATAAGGTCATGAGATGCATATATGTGCTATTATATATTATTTTTGGAAATGACTTGTAACAAATAGTTGCCAATAAAAAAACTATGAACTATGAACTATGATGATGATGATTGTAGTACCTAGGTATCAGTCAAGATCAATGTGTTTATTTCTCTTCGTTCAGGCGTATATGAACGAATAGGTATTTAAGGAATGTAGAGATACTGTAATAGGTCTGTTTAGATTATTGATGTTTTTCCATCTTTGAGGTGTGCTACACTATTTTTTTTATTTATTTGTTACGCCAACAACGTATACATATGATATAATGATAAAAAGTTTCAAAGTCTTGGCCAGTGTGCCACATCTTAACAGGCGTAAACATAGACTTTGAAAATGTAAACTATCTTTAATTAGTAAGTATAATTGGTGTAAGCAGTTCTAGTTAAAAAAAAATATGAAAAAAGTATGAAAGAGACAGACAATAGCCGTACCTACCTCTAAACTAATAGTATTTTGAATAGCATTTATTTTTTATACAACTCGGCATAAAAACTCGAACTCTATGTGGCCATGAGAATTATAACAAGTTGGCAAAAAATGTTCAGTCTGTGATGATATTTTGGTTTTTAGTAAGTGTTGTTATAATTATACAAACTCTACACACGTACCAATCATAGATAGGTAATATTAAAATTAAACAACGTAGTCTAACAAAGTGCTTAGTTTTATAACGAACGAGAATTAATATTCGTTTACCTTTTTGTTACCTAGACATTACTGGTGTGATAAAGGAGTATTAGATAATATAATAACAGTAGGTACCTATACAATAATATGTCGGCGTTACCAGAGACTGATACAATATCTCAAGTTATAATGCGGGGCTAATACCATCGAGACCAAACCTGTGATAAAAATTGTGGATGACACACGTATTTTTTAACACATAGTGAAATAAGTGAACGAAATATAACAAATAAAACATACTGCATAAATAACATAAATATAACATAGTATAAACGCACGTGCAACTTAAAAAATATAAGTAGATGAACTGTAAAAAATATAGATAAAATAAAAACACGTGTTTGTCTATTCACTTGGTGAATAGTACCAAACTGTGGACAAGACAAGAACACCTTAAAATCAGTGCACAAAGTCGTTGTTAGGATTCAAACTGTTTATAATAAAGTGAAGTGTAATTAGTGAAAATGACATTGGAGAAAAACTACGATTTGTTCTCCGAACCGAACCTGAAATCTCCGGATAGCGCAAGCAACTCTATCTGTGGAAGTGTGATGGACGAACTCACTGTGGGCACGAGCAAAGTGAACTATGTCGTGTATAAAAGGAGATGGTTGATCCTCGCGCTTTTCGTGGCGTACTCCGCTTCGAACTCCATGCAGTGGGTCCAGTACACCATCATCAGTGATATAGTGGTGGAGTATTACGACGCGGACAGCCGGCTCGTGTCCTGGACTTCTATGGTGTACATGGTCACGTATGTGCCGCTGATTTTCCCGGCGAGTTGGCTCTTGGACAAAACGGTGAGTGTCACGATTTGAGACTAGTATATTTTTGTCGCGCGTACCTATACGGGCGTATTAGTACCTACATGCGAAACTTTAAGAGCGATAGCTCACAGCGTATTTTAAACGTGCAGACGACGCGCATTTTAAGAACGCCTGTTTTCGGTCTATGTCTATGTCGCGAGTCTTCTACGCGTCGTCTGTGCGTTTAAAATACGCCGTGTGTTATCGCTCTAAATGCCAAACACTCGTATACGCGCGTATAGAGGCGTTTACGCACGGTTTTTTTCAGCGAGTGTTAGTACCATGAAGCATCTTTCGCAACGAGCGTGGTCGCGCGTCCTCGCGCTGAAAAAACAAAACATGGCGGCAAATCCGACCGGTTAATCCGCTAATCTGAAAACGCAATAACCACATCACAAAATACTTATGAAGCTATGATAGCTTAGCTTGAATTACTTTTGTTCAAGACCTTGAAATATTTGGCGACAAAAAATACGTGATTTGCTTATAATAGAAAATAAATTACGTGTCAACAATATAATTTGCTATACGTGTACCTACTTCCGTCGTTACATTATCTCTTATACTTGTTCGAAATACTTTTTGGCAATAAGTAGTGTATGAACTTTTAATGTATGTAAACATTTGTTCATATTTCTGGTAGGTCTTGTAATGCTTGAGAATTAAGACTCGTACCTATTTAGCTCTACATCCACTGTACTAAATTATATAAAGAGCATCACTGATATTCTCGAATAATGCTTGTCCAAATCCCTACTGCACTTAGCCCCGATCCACCCTTTGTTGACCACCTCATTCATCTTCCACATCCGACCGACCAGCGTTATCGGGTCCGTGACAGCCCAATATGTAGGTCCTTCGTGAAAGCCTTACAAAGCACGCTGAGGCACCTGAGGTATCCCGTTAATCTGGATAAGATAGTACGTGCATTAGATTTTTTGACCCTTGCTCCGATTAAGAGCAGAGAATAAGAGGTTGATGGAAAACTAAGAGATGAGGGAAGAGGGGCCTCCACACGACTAGGATTAAAAGTTATAGAAAACGTTTAGGCCTTTTTTCAGCAGTAACATACACACACAATGCTAATCATGATAATGAAGTCTACATAAAATAGAGCCTTAATTACATGATATTCGTAATTTTTAGTAGCTTACATACAATAAAAGTAAAAATTATTTTTGTAATGTGCCGAAAATTCAGTCCATTCAATTCAGTTGTCAATATGTCGGTGCCGAAAATTCAGTAAATTCAATTCAGTGGTCAATATATCGTTTTACCTACTCCAAAAATATCTTTTCCATAAATCAGAAAACTCTCATCAAATGAAGAGTTTCATTTGTAAAAGATTCCTCTGACCTAGTTTCGCTCACAATGACAGTGATATTCCGTAGTCGATTAACGAAAAAAATCCTCTCTGATCGCCGATGGAACTCATTTGGGATGACCATTTATCAGTCATGGCATATGGCTACCTTATAAGAAGAAGAAACTCATATATTTCTGATTGAGAGATATTGAACTGGTTTTATTCGTGTAGGTTCGTTTATATTCGTGTATATTCTTACTTATTTATTACGATAATGAAAACAGGTCCATGATGAGTTTATGATTATTATTTTGCGACAACAGCTATTCCGTAATACACAGCTTTTAAACATGTATATTTTTTTTTTTAATTTCATTTATTATACTGAGGAAAAATTTACAAACCTATTATTTTTTCTCAAATGTAAACGTTCTGGATCGTTTAGAATAAATCTCTAAGTTAAATCAGTTCCTTAAAAAAACCATTTAATTTCTAGAGTTTCCTAAGTCGTTGGAAGTTTGTCATTTCGTTTCTGTAAAGCGTTCGGTAAAATGAACCGCGAAGATTTACGACTTTGAGAGTAAACGATAGTTACAGAATACCAACCTTGATTTGAACTAAGCTGTTAATCTGGTCGACTGCATTCGTGATCAAACTATGGCGCTTATTATTTTTTCAACCAACTTAAAAAAAAGAGAAGGTTTTCAATTCAGTTGTTATTTATATGTTTGTTACCACAGAACTTTGTTGTTTATAAACCGACAAATTATATAAATATATTTAGTAATAAATCCGCTTAATTTCTAAACAAAGGTTTTAATTAACTTAACTTTAGTTCAACTAAACCAAAGAGTCAAAGAACAGAAAACCAAAGTTTAAAGATACGACACGTGTTTCGCGTCTACACGAGGCATCATCAGGAGGTGTGGACTCGTCGAAGTTTGAAACGAGAGATCCACTTCACACACACGGATTTATTACTAAATATATTTATATAATTTGTTGATATTTATGGATTTCCGCAAAGTAACGCCTGAATCGATCAATTGTTTATAAACCGATTTGAAAAAATATTATATTAGATAGGATATACTTCCAGATTGAACCCGTAGAAATTTCAGTACATTGGTTTTGAAATCAAAATAAATAAAAATTACGTCATCCAAGATAACGAAATTGAGTATTTTGCTGCCCTGTGACTATTCGGTGGTGTTAGTTGTTGTATGTTTTTGTAAAACTTTGATTATACAAATTTATCTTTGCTCCTTTAGGAGTAGTTCAATTCAAAAATCTACGCACACTTTTTCCTTGACAATCAATCAATGTAATAACCAAACTACGGGTACTTATACAAAATACCCGAATTTACACTTTCCAATCCTTCAACTTCGAAAAGTTCCAAAGTGCTTAACTCTTCGAAAACGCCGCTTCCAATTTTCCGCGGTCACAAAAGGCAAGGATCGTGAAAGCGACTAAGAATTTTCAATATTTTTCCAGCCCCATGACGGAATGAGATTCACGAAAGCGTTAATGAAATTCTTCCGCATGTTTGTTGGAACATGCGTTATCATGTAATCAATATTTTTCTGATTAGTTTGGTTATTTTCCTTACTCTAGTAATAGGTTATAAGGTCATTAATTACCTGTACGTGGTCATAGATTAGACCATGGCTCTAGGCACTGACGTCACTTGAAGCAAGATTTTTTATTGTACTTATTCACTGCCTGTCAGCTCTGCTACTAATGCTTATTTTTACCTGACTGCCAAGGAAGGGTTATGTTTTTCGCCCGTATCTTGTATAATGTAAATTTCTGGGTTACCTCGTATCTTCCAAACGGCTGTATTGATTTTGTCAGTTAGATTCATCACAATAACCAGTGTTCTTAGATGGGTTTTTTAAAAAAATAATCAAAATGGCGGATTTTTGGAGCTAAATAGTAGGTAAGTCGTTAATACTTTTTTCGTGGATTTCGTAAGCTTCTTTTCTTAAAAGGGTTTTTTGGATAAAGTTCAGTGTTGTTCCTATCATACCTACACCAAATTGCTTTTTCTGATCTGTGGCTTCAAATACCATATTTGAACTTTTTTTCACAAACCTGCTACTGAAAGCTGAAAACTTTGGCAATAAATCTCGTAACTGTTGACAATAGAAACAATGAAACCCTTTTCATTGTGTGTTTATATTTACATACCCCGTTCCTCGTATATGACCGTATTTAACCCGACAAAGCTTTATGGTAAAGTCAGCTGCACAGACATGTTTACACTCCCAAGCTTTTACATTTATATCATACTTTTAATTTGGCCAAGACATTCTTCATGTGACAAGAATTCTGACAAGTAAAATGGCTACATTAAATTTAAAATGCTTGCGTGCACTTTTCTTTGCAAAATTAACAGTAGGTTATATAAATGTGAAAGCTTGGCAGTGTATAAATGTCAATGCAGTTAACTGTACCTACTTTAAAATTGACAATAATGTATTTACCTTGCCCAACAAAAATACCATTACATTTTTGGAAATAAGAATGGCGCTGTTCTTCATTTTCGTGTCATCAATTTGTTCTTTCCCCAACTTGTCTATTTATAAATGAATGTGATTATTTTTAGCTATAGCGATACATTCGTTTCAGAAATAATAAAAAGATCCATTTTTCTTCCTTTTCCGCTTCTTCCGGGTACATCGTTGTATCCGGTCGGTGAGAGATAGAAAAGATGAAACAAAAATTAATGACGTGATCTTTTTTTGTTGATACGAGTAAACAATGCTTAAGAGGGTTACTTTTGTAATTAAAATATTGAGTAACAATCAAATAACTATTAATTAAGTTATCATTCATTAAGAATTTCGAAGTAGCCAAGCTAAAATTCAAATGATTTTTGTGACGTAAAACAAGACATAATAATGTAATAGGTATTCATAAGTAAAGCGAATAAAGATAATTGTCGTTTTCTATTTTCCCTTCTAACCCTATTAAGGGTAATCCTCAAGGCAAATTTCCATACAAAATGTTTCGGACAAATACTCAAAAAGTACGCCGTATTATAGTAATTTCTTCAATCTATTCGTTTTATCTATGTTTTCCGATTGTGTCAACAAAAATGAGTAAGGTTTCATACTTTAATTTAGATTTTATAGGTGTTTTAAAATTAGTATTGTTAATTTTAAAACAAGTATGAAATCTAAATTATATAAATGGCAAATATTTGAGACTAAAACCACTAACATACAGAAACTCATAAAGGGCCCTCATCCTTCTCAAATATGTTTAGGGCAAGTACATAAACATATTAATTTAAACCCTGTGTACTAACCCTGTGTAAAGGTAGAGATCTTTCAGTATAAGAATGCACGTCCCTCCACTTTAGCTGTCATACAAATGGTCTTACTAAGACTAATCGCGCGCGTGCAGGGGCGTGCATGTTAAGTCTGAAATATATACCTACACTACATGTCTATAAATCCGCTATTAAGTATCGGTCGGCAATTCGGCATCGGTTGGCAATCTCGGGTACCTAGCTGGAGCCAGCTCACAAAAGCTCGGCTCGGGCGCCGCACTCGCCCCGCTATCACTCTGACTGCACAGATACAACGTTATAACCGCAATAAAATGCAGAATGCATTGCCCATTTAAGTTTATTGGTAATACAAAACTTTTGGTATATACATCCGCAAAGTAGAGACACGCAAATATTATAGATCTTAAATTAAAGAAAGCCCTTTAAACTTCCAAAAGTATAGTTATTAGATTGTAACGGGTATTTATCGCGCTCACCTGACCCGTGACCACGGTTGTTGCTATAAAGTCGAAACGTCGGGGCACAAAAAACATATGTATGAGGTGAGCGTGATAAATACCCGTTACAATCTAAAACTATGTGTAATAATCGCGAAAGTCTAGGAAAAACTGTTCCAAAAGTATGACCAAATCCATCAAGATTGTTCTGTACCAAAAGGTTCATCCAATTTCGTTCCATGGATCAAGGTCAGTAGGATCCCTTCGACCTTCAAGAGCGGTAAGGACCTTCGCAAGCCCGAACTTGGATCCCCACAATTTATGTGCTGGTTACGGCATCGGTCTCGTTCTAATTGAAAACATAAATTGAGGTCTGTTCTCGTGTTTTATTATTGTTTTTTTTCGTGACGTTCGTGACAGGGGAAATCCCGGTGGTTTTTGTCATGGTCGTGGGTTTTTTGAACATACTTTTTTTTTAATTGTTCTAGTCTTCGTTGAAGTCTTTGTTTTTTTGTCTTGAAAATAAACGTCATTTATATGGGAAGCTTCAGTTAAGATAGTGAAGGTCACCTTCTGAAGCCAACCTTCTGACCTTCTCAAAATAAATTTGAAACCGAGTCATCGACACAATGAATGAGTGAAATAATGAGAAACATGAAAATAACTTTACGTTCCTTAATTTTATTAAAAAATGAAATTCTGTAAGTACCAACTTATTATGAAAATTATTGTATCAAGGTAATACATAAAGGTAGAGTTGTCGTCACTTAGATCGTCCTAGTTACATTGTTACACCGACCGGTCAGGTCATACGAAAGCAGAATTATTACCACAGAGCAGGGTGACAGATGAGACAAAAAAGTTCTATTTGTCCCAACGTTTTCAGGGTTCCGATTCTCGTATGATTCACAGTCCATACACTAGAAAGATATATGTCACCATTGTACAGCATCAGAGATTTCCTCATTAAATTGCTACGCGAAATGTATTTGTGCAGATGCATGGAGGGAGGCAGATGGAACGTCACTGCTTTTGAGGGTGCTCCTTTCCGTTGTAAATAGAATATGAAATTCTATTTCAGAAGTTCTTTGAGTACATTTACCATCAAATATCTACCTACCCTCTTTAACATTTTACTAAAATCGCAAGACCAAGTTTGTATATTTTTTTAAATAACTTGTAATTGCACAAGAAAATTATTTTTATCTCAAAATGCAGCGACGACTAATTAAAATTCGCTGAAACGCGCCATTTCAGCAAATTGCCGAGATCGTTAGGGACACGCGGCTCGCACCGCCACTGAAATTGTAAAGGAATTGCGGGAGCGGACTACAAGCAGGCAGTTTTCATTGAGCCTAAAAAAAACATTTTTCGCAATAATCAACTTACTGTAAGGGGTGTAAGGGGGTCTAACTTACACCTTTCAGACCCCAAGCCAACCTCCCCTGCCCGCGGTACACCCTGCTAAATAACAAACGAGGCTCTGGCGATCCATCAACCCGCACTGGACCAGCGTGATGGATTATTGGTCTAACCCCCTCCTTATGAACCACAACGATACACAATGTCCCCAAGTGCCCGGCGACTCGGGGGCCAAAGTTGATGACAGTAGACCGAAGCCCTCCATAGTCAGGGGCGAGATGAATCTCCGGGCGAGGGTCTTAAACTGTCAAACGACCAATGCATGCCTAACGGATTCCGATCGACTGAATATTCTTACCTATAACGTCCGAACCTTGAGAACAGAAGAACGACTCATTGAACTGGAAAATGCTTTAGAGTTCATAAATTGGGACGTTATAGGATTAGCAGAGGTTAGAAGAGAAGGCGAAGATACATTAGAACGAAGCAAAAATATATTCTATTATAACGGTCCTAGTGGAGGTCAATCTGGTGTAGGATTTCTTGTATCGAACCGCTGGAAGCAAAATATCATCGAGTTCATCAGCTATTCTGATCGAATTGCATTGCTTAAATTTCGAGCGACAGACAAGAAAATCCTTACCATCATCCAAGTGTACGCACCCACGTCATCACACTCAGACGACGAACTCGAAGAGTTCTACGACTTATTAAACAAAGCGTGTCACGAACATCAAGGAACTTGGACGATGGTACTAGGTGATTTTAATGCCAAAGTTGGTGTAGGAGAACCGCAAGATAACAATCTCGTCGTCGGGCCCTATGGGCTGGGAAATAGAAACGAGCGCGGCAAACGGCTTCTACACTTTGCTTTTGGCCAATCTTTCTGCATCACCAACACCTATTACAGCAAAAAGCCTCAACGCCGGTGGACTTGGTTTTCCCCAGACGGCGTTACGAAGAATGAAATTGACTTTTGCCTCTCATCCAACAAACATATTGTTAGTAACGTAAGCACCATAAATAAAATTCGCTTTGGCTCTGATCATCGGCCTCTTAGAATAGCAGTAAAATTCAATTTTAAAATCCAAAGATTGAAAATGATTAAAAACAGTATCCTAAAAATAGACAAAACCTCTCTTTTATCATGTCAAGACCAATTTATGCTAGAATTAACAAACAGCTTTAAATTACTAGACACTACAACAGAAAACATAGAGGTACAGTACAAAAACATTAAAAACAGCATTAAACAAGCCAGTCTTAGAGTAAAACCAGCAAAGAAAAAACTAGAAAAGCTTAGTAAAGATACAAAAGATTTAATTGAGAAAAGATTAACATTAACTTTTAACACATCTGAATATAGAATAACAGATAAATTGGTCAAACGCAAAATAAGAAAAGATGTCAGAAACTTTAACGATAACTTAATAAAAACAGCTCTAGAACAAAGGATATCACTGAAATCGGCAAAAGAGGGTATGGCAAAGGGCAAATCATCAATCACCAAACTGAGGGACAAGAACGGTGCAAAACACGGCAATAAAGATAAAATCATAGAAATTTGCACTGATTTCTATAGCAATCTCTATTCTGACACTCGCTTAGAATCGCCCAACAACACTATCGCTTACTCATGCTCCAATGATATACCAACCATAACGGGACAGGAAGTTCATCGTGCTCTTCACAGCCTTAAATACGGAAAAAGTCCTGGCGACGACGGCATTACCACCGAAGCCCTCAGAATTGGCGAAAGTGCATTGCTTCCTTATATCACTAACTTTTTCAACTCAATTCTGGAAACAGGCACCTTTCCATCCAAATTTTGTCATTCAAATATTATTCTACTGCACAAAAAAGGCGAAAAATGTGATATCAGTAATTACCGACCAATAAGCCTCATTTCTCATTTATACAAAGCGTTTATAAAAGTAATAGAAATTCGTATATCCGGCGATCTCGATCTACATCAGCCTGCTGAACAAGCTGGTTTCCGTCGTGGCCTTTCAACTACAGATCACCTTCATGCTATCAACCTACTCATAGAGAAACATTCTGAATTCAATCAACCCTTATACTTAGCATTTATAGATTACTCCAAAGCCTTCGACAGCATTACACATGATTCCCTCTTTAACTCCCTCGCAAATCAGAATATTGCTTCCACTTATATTCATCTTCTCCGCAACATTTACAACAATAGTACAGCTGCCATCAAGATATCGTCTTCCACCGGTCCTTCCTTCCGCATTGCAAAAGGGGTAAAGCAAGGCGATCCGCTTTCCCCAAAACTTTTCACAGCTACATTAGAAGAAGTTTTTAAAACATTGTCGCAAAGCTGGGCTTCAAAGGGGATAGTCCTAGGTGAGCGGCGGTTAACAAACCTCCGCTTTGCCGACGACATCGTACTGTTTTCCTCTTCAGCCGAAGAACTAGGCTGCATGCTTAATGACTTGAACCAGGCCAGCCTCGAGGTTGGACTTGCGATGAATATGTCGAAGACCAAGCTGATGACCAACAGCACCCAGACCAAGCTATACGTCCAAGGAGTTGAGATTGCATATGTCCATGAGTATGTGTATCTCGGCCAAATAGTCTCTTTCCAGGCACGACAAGATAAAGAAGTTACCCGTCGCACAGAAAACGCCTGGAAGAGCTATTGGTCGATGAAACATCTTATGAAGGGCGATCTTCCACTCTGCCTCAAACGCAGGCTCATGGACATGTGCATTCTCCCCACACTCACATATGGTGCACAGACTTGGTCTTTGACAGTTCAGCAAAAGTCTAGGCTCGAGGTATGTCAACGGGCCATGGAGCGTAGCATATTAGGTGTTCGACTCACCGACCGAATCAGAAACTCGGTGCTACGCTCACGAACTAAGGTTCAAGATGTTACCCAGAAATCAGCCCAGCTCAAATGGGATTGGGCCGGCCACGTCTGCCGCATGCCTGACGATCTTTGGGCCAAAGCTGCCAATGATTGGATCCCTCCCAACCCTAGAAGGCGGCGCGGCAGACCGCGGCGAAGATGGCGCGATGAGCTAGATAAATACCAACCTGACTGGCCCACTGCAGCACTGGACAGAAAATTGTGGAAGAAAGGTAGGGAGGCCTTTGCCCTGCAGTGGGACAGTACAGGCTAGTAATAATAATAATAATCAACTTACTAAATTATATTAACTGTACGAGGTTCTCTGGAACGCAGCATTACGGGAAACGTTTTTGCATGGGAGCTTAACTCATACGGAGCGAGACTAACTAATAAGATGGAGCGGCATCATTGTAAGCGAGGCAGGGGTAACCAATCAAAGTTGGAGAGCTAGACAAAGCGTTGAAATTGAAAGATGTATGCCCTAGGAAGATCTTAACGGTCTGAATCCGAACGGCTAAAATATTTCAATCGAGTAAAGTAATTAATTGCTTAGAATATTAGACAGTTTGGTACAAGTAGGCATAAGAAGGTTTGTTTTTTACGTAAACAAATGGTGACACGAGTTAAACGCTCTTCTGATGTTAGGAGATCGCGCCTGCCCAAGAATAGAACCATGTTATATGGGGTACTATAGGCTCATCTACTGATCCAACTTGTAGACTCAGATTCCGAAGTCGTGTAATCCCAGCCACGGTGTCGCGTCGTAGTCGCGTTGGCGGCTCCAAGAATAACGGACATTTTGGTAATTGATCACTGCCTATTCAGGGGTAAAGCCTTGCTAATTAACTCTGTTTTGAAATTTAAATCATTAACAAGTTGTTTGTCACTAGAGATGTAATGTAATGTATGTTTATTTCAACAAGGTCTCCGGAGTTGTCCGTATTGTTATCATGTTGACCGGAGATAGACTGTTTGGAATAACACTCTAATTCAAGAAATAGCCGGTTTTGCCACAGAGTAGTAAATACACAATTCAGTTTGGTAAATTCGGCTGTATAAAGAGCTCTCGCTTGTTAATGACGTCTAAATTCCAAATCGTTTCTTATGAATTACGAATTACCTAAGTAGGATAAAAGATAACGTATTAATGTCAAAAATCACCACCATAATAACTTTGTAAAGCATGAGGTTTTAGCCCGATAAGAAACGTTTTAATTTTGATTTTAATTAACCTTGTTAGTACCTCATTAATTCATAGTTAAATCGTTCTCTTTATCATAACACGATGACGAATAACTGCTTATCAGTTGTAAGTTGTATCGAGTCCATCGACAACAGCGTGAAAAACACCTGTTTAATAGTAGGTACTCTACGATGACGCTACGAATGTAATCTTTGCATTCTCAACAATAAGTCAATTACTTTGTTGAATATTGAGCAGTAGACGCGGTGTCGGCCACAATCATCAGCGGGGTGCACCGGAAGTGATCCATTCAGAGATTTATTACGTGCCGGGCCGCGGAAAACGGAAAACTGGAATGAAAACAGTCGTGGGCTGGCCGCCGCGCGAACCACACGCAAGCCAGACCCTACCACAAGCGCGGCAATAACGTACGACAATAACTTAGATTAGGATTTAGCTTCAAAAGCGTTGCCATAATATCGCCAAAATAGTATAATAAATGCGACAATAATATTTACAATGACGGAGAAAAATATAGAAGTTTCCGGGAGCGTTATGGACGGGGTGGCGGAAAAGGGGATGGTAGAGTCGCCGACTAAAAAACAACCGACGGAATACACGGTGTACCCGATCCGTTGGTTGGTCCTGGTTGTGTTCGTGTTCTATTCCGCGTCGAACAGCCTGCAATGGGTGCAGTACAGCATCATCCAGGACGCGGTGGTGAAGCACTACGGGGTGTCCAGCATCACGGTGTACTGGACCTCGATGGTTTACATGATCGTATACATCCCGCTGATATTCCCAGCCAGCTGGCTCTTGGATAAAACTGTAAGTTTAGCTCACCCAGGTTTTGCAAATAAAGATTTAATAATTAAGTTTGATTAACTGATGAATCATATAAAAAATATGTATAGGTACTAAAATAAAATTGGCACACTGTCCAAGGTCTTTAGAATACCTACATTACTTTGCTCCCTAACATGTGCGTAAACATATTGATAATGTAGATAACTAATATTTGTATACAAATTATAAAAATCTTCATAATTAATTAATTATTATCTGCAATGTAAATACGAAAAAAATCATACGAGCCAACGCTCGTCGTCGCAAAATTATAATAACATTGGTTCAGTCCAACAACAACTTGTTGGACTGAACCAATGTTATTATAATTTTGCTGTAAATATGATTATCTTCATTTTGTTTGATAGGCAAGAGGAGATAAAACATCCACTAAACTTCGTCATTGTCTATTCGTTTGCAAGATTAAGTAACAAGTTAAAAAATTATAGACTTTTGAACATGAATGGGTAGTACCTACAAAGGTATCATATTACGTGGGTATTTTTTACCTCAAAGCAAAATCAATCAGTTCAAAATGCGTCACTAAAAGGATACGCTTCCTTAAAATTAGAAAGAGAGATACAAGGTAGAGCAGTTAGGGATGAGGAAAATATTTCTTATGGCCGTACTAGCAATACAGGTACCATAAAACGTAATCCTTTTTAGATCCTCAAGCATCAGAGAGATAGATCTCAAAGTACGGATATTCCTTATATTTATTAGCATCCACAAATGAACTTACTGTTTAGGTCTAGGTCAAAGCAATTTGAGATCATCCAATTATTTTACGAATATAAGAATGAATCATTTTTTTACTAAAGTTGAAAATTCCTCTCTTGATTTAGATACTAGACTGACATTAATAGGATTCAGTTGTAGAGTTATAGAACTTTGAACAGTAAAAAACTTCGTTAACGTATTCCTGAGTTTATTATACATTATATTAGTGTTTATTATACATTTTGATGTATAATAAACACTAATATAATATAATAAATAATATATTAAAGTAAAGATCTACGTACATAGGTACTTAAGAACCATGAACGATGTTTTTATGATTTTTTCGACTCACATTTATGAGTTAAAATTATTATTTAAATTAAAACCACTTTTTATTACAAGGATTTCAATACAAAACCGGTTTTATTAGATTCGTTCTGTTGAGGAAAATCTATTATAACATAATTATCTGATAAATACTTCTCTAGTATCGAGCATTCGAATTTATTCGAGCATTTTTTTTTCACATGCTAAAATCTAACGGTATCTCCTGAGAACGGCATCAATAAAAAAATAAATTTGGAATCTGTATAAGTTGCAATTATTTCATAGGATACGCAGCTTTCCTGACACAAGAAATTTAAGTAAAAAAATAAATAAATTTTAACAATAAATCTAATATAGAGTATCAAGTTAAAGTTTCCTACACAAATTTTTCAAAATTACGCTCAATTTTCGTAATAATTTATTACTCGAAGTTATCCAATTTGAATTCTTACTACCAGTTAGGTTCAAGATCTTAATTGTTATGAAATCTGAGAACATCTGAAATACAAACTTCTCAGTACCAAAAACAAACGGCTTTTTAAAGTCAAATAGTCCACTAGATAGTCGATTAACATATTCCAAAAATAACTTTGTAACCCACTTAGAAAATTTACATCATAATATTTTTTGACGTTTTTCGATACGGAAGCCTGCCACTGCGTGGTCTAAACATCGTTTACAGATTAGCATATTTTTACACGGTTTTCAGAATACGTAGATTTTTCTTATTCATCGCAATGAACGTAACCGTATCATCAGAATGAAGAGACTTATTATTGACCAGTACTCGGAGTAAATGACATCAGCTCAGATAACGATTCAATTATATTGGGAAAGGAATGATTTCTCATTACCATAGAATACTGAAGTGTTACTACGCTAATCATTAATTACGAATACTTATGCCTAGATCACTCGTACCGAGTACTCGGCCAAGACAGTGCTCTCGGCCGATTACTCGGTACGTATAAACATAGTGCCGAGTGCTCGGCTTAGCGATTGATGTAAGCTTTCACTAACTCGGCCGAGTAACATTTTACTGTCTCGGCCGAGTACTCGGTACGTGTGATCTAGGCATTACCGACTCTGATAAGACCTGTCATGGAACCGATACTATTTACTGCTCAGTAAATTATTGCGAACGACACCATCTTTGTTGAAAATATTTCTAACAAATCAAGATATTTGCAAAGCATTTACTGCGTTGAATGACTGGAGACAGCCAACGCATAGCTAAAACTACTGAACTTATGTCTACTTGCACCAAACTGTCAAAGTCCCTAAGCAATTACTTTACTCGCTTGGCAGTTCGTAATGGTCAGAATCTGGACTGTTTTTTAAAACTATTTTAGTAGAGCAATAAAGCACGAGATTTTTATAGAGATGTACCTATCTTCCACCTATCTAGTCTTACCGTGATTTGAAGAGACTATTATTGCTTGCGTATACGCGCGATTAAAAATCGCAATAAATGACAAAAAACATTAGGTACCTCCTTGCGAGGCTTACCTACTAAACTAGCGCTATATGGTATCCATATCCTTGTATCTCTTATCATTGTAAGAATTCATGCTACCTTTGCAGGTCAACTCGATAACCTTCCTTCCTCAGACAGACATCATTCTTGTAATTAAAATAGTACGCAATTACTCTTATATACAATCTTAGTCGTAACTTACAAAACCATATTAACTTGTACTTAGTAATTACTATTAATTACTACCTTATTCATTATATTTTTCTGTGTAAACAACTTTGATTATATACTCTCATAATCAAAGGTCAACAAGTAAAATAAAATATATATATTTGTTTGTCCGCTTGTCCTCTTTAGGACATTATGATTGTCGGTCTCAATAGTAATTTCACTAGCTACAGTGCCCTTCTAACCAGAACACTGGTGTAGCTTATATCAACAGCTATGAGTAAGTAATGTTACTGAATCTTACTTGATGGATCAAGAAAGGCCATATAACAAACATGTATTAGATTGTCTATTCGCTAGATCCGCATCCTCAATGTCGTTGGGGGTCCCAGTAAATCCTCGTTGTCCGCATATTATCCAGCCAGCACCTGATTCCGACGGATGGGTATCAACATAATTCTACGGCGACAGTTCTCAAATACACGGAGTAACATCTATTATGCTGTAGTATCTACTATCTACTACTAGCGGATACTCGCAACTTCGTTTGCGTTGCGAATTAATAATCCTTACGCGCCTACACTTCTTAATGAACATACCCTCGAAATTTAAAGTCTCTACGTCCAGTGGTTTGGCCTGTACGTTGTCTGTCAGTCAGTCAGTCAGGTCCAACCCTTTTATAGATATTGATACATGATTATTATTATCAAAATAAAGATTTCTCGGTCTTGCTCTTGTCAGTTAACTCATAACTGGTGAAACTAGCTCCAGTTTTCTTTTTGTAAGGCGATTTTTCTTTTTCTTTGATGTGACATGACAGCAATATTATGATTAATTTGGTTTATGTAGTTCTCACCTACTAAAGTAGGCTAATTAATTGCAACTAAGGTAATTTTTTTATGTCGATTAAAAATTGATTAACTGAAATTACGGCTCACTAAAATTTGGGAAGTCTATGGGCGTAATAAATTAATTAAAGCTACACTTAAGTGCTTGAGTGGTCCACTGGGCTCTGAAAAATATTACCGATCCTACCACTTTAAAATCGCGAGTAACGAGTCCCGCGAGCCAAGTAGAATAATTACATAATTAGTTATTTTCAACCGACTTCAAAATGGACGAGGTTATCAATTCAGTTTTTTTTTATATTTGTTACCTCAGAACTTTGTTGTTTATAGACTAATTAAAAAAAAAAATTGTCTGACAGGATATACTTTCAGATTGTTCCCATACAAATTTCATCAAAATCAATTCAGTAGTTTAGTTTTGATATCCAAATGACTGAAAAAAATATGTCGTCGAAGTAAACGAAATTGCGTATTTGCTTCCCTGTGACTTTTCAGGTGGTGTTAACGGTCACAATTGAAGGTTGTCTATGTTATTGTAAAACCTTGATTTTTTTTTGGCCAAGCCAATGATTGTATCGTCTGTATTTGTTTTACACTATTCTTTCAAAAGATATCGATGCGATGTACAACCTATGAGTAGTTTAGTTTAGGTAGGTACTTATTATTTTATTCTATGTAAGTATTGTGGTTTAATAACTATTTCAGATAAATATGAGAATTGGTAAATGAAGATAGAAAGTATGTTGTTGTTATTGTGGACTGTAAGTCTGAGAGTCTATCTTTGGCCCTGAGAATCGTTTTAATTACAAGGTGCTTCTGAACAATGTCTGATAAAAGGATTCAACCTCCAGTAAAGTATTTGAGTGGTTTCTGAACACTCAGAATTTGAAAAACACTTTGGTTCATGACTGTTCGTGTGTAAGTCACTCCAAGAGAGTGTTTTTACACGAC
This sequence comes from Lobophora halterata, assembly GCA_932526365.1. Lineage (NCBI taxonomy): Eukaryota > Metazoa > Arthropoda > Insecta > Lepidoptera > Geometridae > Lobophora > Lobophora halterata. Next base: position 11,802,700 of record OW052002.1, read on the forward strand.
TAACGGTAGCGCGACTGTTGCGTCGTATAGGTCGTTCCAACGATGCGCGATTCCAAATACGAGCTTATAAGCGCGTCTACGCTCGTTACGTTACACGCGCTTCGAAAATTATAACAAGCGCGCCGGAAACGAACATAAACGCCCGTATAAAACGCTAGTTTCTAAAGGCTTACAAGTGTATGTACCTAGATTTTTGACATTGTGACAGCATTATTTGTTCTGTTTTCTCTGTAGCTCTGATTAATTTAAAAACGGCACGAGGTAACATAATTTCAAGGACCAAAGAATTAGCACAATCAAATTATATCGTATTTTCAATACCAACAAAATAGTAAAAAGAGCACTTTTTTAAGTATCTACTTATCATGTATAAAAAAAAGTTTATGTGTGTGCCTAACCCGCATAACTATAAATCGTTTATTAACTTCCTAAAAGTTTACAATAATGTAGAGTTAAATGTTTCCCCGCACGAACTACAGGGGGCGTGGGACGGATATATTTATTATTAAGTTTTTTATCTGACTGTACAAAACAGCTTTTATTATTGGTGTCCGAAACGTCAGTGGAAAAATATTGATTTTAAAAAGTGTCAATTCGGACGCTGTGTCCGAATCGTCAACTACTCGAGAAAAAGCCTGTATTGCGGGCGAGCGGTTAATTAAATTTAACCTGCGAAATGCTTTGTACCTTGAATAATAACTTGGAAATTTTAAATAACACGTGAGTGTTTCACGGCGTCATGTGCAAGAGCCAAGAGCTCAGCCGTGAGGGTAAATCACTCGGCTCGTGATTGACAGCGGCAGGTGGGAAAGGCAAGGTGTGCGCACTGCTTTGATTTCCTTCCTGTAACCTACCTATACAGTTACATAGTAGAACTACAAAAAACCCTAAGTGTCACCGCACACGGGCCACTGGCCACAACCACAAATGCCGCCACGAAAAGCTGGACACAGCTACAAAAGTAGTTAAAGCGCGCGACAGCCACTTGTGGCCGGTGGTCGCCACTTGCGGTCACTTTTTGAATCCCAAATAGCAGAACAAGATTGAATCTCTGATATAAATTTCGTGTCGGCTTTTAGTGGCCGGTGGCTGCTACAAGAAGCGAGTAGCGGCGACGGTTTGTGGCGAGTCCATATAAAATGTATGAAAACTACAGGAAATATGCCGGTGGCGGCGTTTTGTGGTTGTTGCCGGTGGCCCATGTGCGGCGACACTAAGGCTCAATTCACACCAAGGTGGCAGCAGCCGGCAGAGCACTTTTCAACCAACTTCAAAAAAGGAGGAGGTTATCCATTCGGTTGTATTTTTTTTTTAATGTTTGTTACCTCAGAACTTTGTTGTAATTACCGATTTGATATATTTTTGTAAAACTTTGATTATAATGTAATGTTTTTACACATTACATTATAATCAATCATTTCATGTTTTTGAAAGACGATAACGACTAATAAAATTTTGGTATCTTTTTCCTTTCCTTATGGAGGAGGTATCAAGAGGTGCCCAGTCCACCAAACTTACTATGGATTGAACGTGGCTTATACACTGGCAGCAAAATTCTTAAGATACCTTAGTGGCAACACAGAAAATATTGATGCTTTGCACGTTTTACAAGCAGTAGGTAAGGTACACACCTAGGTAGTAACTTAGTGCTTTTCGAGCAGTAATTGCTCTACCTTTTCCGAAAAACTCAAGGAATTTTAGAGTCTCCTGTTAGGTACTATATTGTCACAAGAGTGGACACAAAAATTATGAACACATACATTTTTAGCTGCTGAATTTTCTGTTAATTATGTATCGTATCTCTTAGTTGACACTGCTGTTACAATTGTTATTACAATCATTTTTTTAAGTGTGTGTATTTTTTTTAAGTTAAAAGAATTATGTGAGAAAATATTTGCATGCAAATTGGATAATTTATAGTATAACAGGTTGTTGATGGATGGCGTAATACCTCCTCTTTTTATGTGACCTGAGACTGAAACGCGAGCAATAGATAGTTTTTTTTGGTGGTGTCATTAAACACAATACATTTTGTAATGTCTTGTAAAACTTTATTTAAAACTTGCACACTGACCTTAATAAATCAAAGACATACAAAATGTCGGTTGAATAAATAAATTAAAATTGATCTACCTCCAAAAGGTTAGTAGTAGTATTAAATGAGGCCTTGAAAAAAGTCGCCAAGCGTAGACTGTTGATATAAATGCAAATTTAAATACAATGCATTTACACTCTTCACAATTATAGCCCAGCACAATACGAACAATAAGATCTATTCATTAAAAACTAACATCCGCATTAGGTATTTTCTATGATTTTTTTTAAAACAAAAAATAGACAACTAAAAACAAAACTACTAAAGTGACTTATCCTAAGATAATTGTAGAATAGTTTGAATTTATTATAATACTTAATTAATACAAATGTTAATTTATAAATTCATATTATTTAGTGGAAATGGGCAGGACACTTTGCCAGGCGGGATGACCATCGGTGGACCAAAGCACTCACAGAGTGGAGGCCGAGAGACATGCGGCGGCCTCAGGGCAGACCACCAGCCCGATGGTTGGATGACATCGTTAAGGCAGCTGGACCACAGTGGATCCGCCTTGCACAAGATCGGCAAGAATGGCGCAATAGAGAAGAGGCCTTTACCCAGCAGTGGGTGTTACCGGCTGAATAGATAGATAGATTATTTATTAGAAGAATAAAAAGGTATTAGACAGGATGACGGTAATTCAGAGTTTCCAGGTTATCTATCAGGATCACAGGATCGAAACGAAACGCAAGTTTTCAATAAATAACTAAACTAATGACCTAAACTTAGAAATACCAGATAAATGAGAATCAAAAATACAATTTGGACTGATTAAAATAAAGCCTCTCAATCTTCATACCATACGAGTAGCTGACTTTTGGATAATATCCGGATGTCCCGTCTTTTTGTTAATACCCGACAATACCGCCAGCTTCATAGCTGGTATTTAGGCCAAGGATGGCAACTTACCTTTTATGTGAAATAATTTTATTCAAGCTTGGATTTTTTTGTCTAATAAATCGATGAACGCCGCCGCGCCGGCTGCATGCACGAAAACGTTGTCAATCACCGCAGTGCCAATGCGTCGTCAAACCACTCGTCATCGGACGAGAGGTTTGACATCGCATCAGCACTAGACAGGGTCTCGGGGTCCCGGTCGGATTCGACCGCGGCCCTGTCGGTGATTGTCCGCCTAAGGCGGACCCCTCGCTCACCCCTAGGGTGCAAGGGATCTCCCGGAATATTAAGGACATCCCCCGGCGTAGAAGGCCTGTGCAATGCCGGGCTGGGGCTCCCCGCACCCAAGCCCAGCTGGCCTCCATCGAGCGGAAGAAGACGGCGGATTTCCTGCCGTCTCCTTCTTCTTATGTAACCACTCGGTCAACATATTCTTGCATTTACGTGTAGGAGTGTGGTAGATTTTAATATGTTTATTTGCCAAGTTGTATAAATGAGAACTCACTTTGTCGTAATGACGTCTAGCTAGTGCAGTTCTACTATTAGTGATGGGACACACCTGAGTTTTTCTACGCTTATTAGCATTCAAGTCTGGCTCATAAGTTAATTGAGAGTGTTTTTTTAGAATGACTTGCAACACAAACAGTTTCCGCACTGTTAGTACTGAGCAGTCTGCATACAGTTGGTCAGTCGGGTACCTATATGGCTTCTGCATCATTGTCTTTATGACGCATCTTTGCGCTCTTTCCAGCCTAAGCATGTAGGATGTGCGGCACTAACCTGGATTCTGCCTGGAGGTCCTGGAGGTCCAGCTTCAGCGATCTGCATACAGGCGCGCGCGCACGACTGCGCTCGCGCAATTCCACTATCGTTCACGATGCGAACACAACACCAAACCACAGTAGATGCGAGCTCTAAAATAATGCTTGCGGTCGCGTAATTTTGGCCGTTATTTCCAAAATCCGGGCGGTTTCTAACCAAAAGGTCGTAAGTCTTTTGGGGCGATTTTAACCGAAAGAAAGTAAATCTTCGACTTGCGGTGAGAGGTCTCATTGACAACTAAAATGTGTGGAGTTTTTCTGCTCTGCCACACGTCGCGAGGTCGCTAGAGTGCCGCAACAAGGGAGGGGATTTGGTTGGAATGCTATCACGGAAATAATTTATCTATTTGTTGATAGATGGCGTTACCAACGGGTATTCACCGCGCTCACCTCATTTAAATTTTTGTCCCGACGTTTCGACTGTCTTGCTACAGCCGTGGTCACGAGTTGACTGGCGTATTGGAGCTACCGTCGCGGTGAAATGAGAGAACTACCCTCATTTTGGTCGTTAAAAATGTTCGGTAGGCACGGTGAGCGCAATGAATACCCGCTACATAAAATTTATAACATAAAAAAAACACTTTACTTGAAAATTTTGAGCTTGAAATTTATTGACACTCATTATTATGATCGGAAAATCTCAATATCTTCATGTACCTAAATTAGTTATTTGCTAAACACTGCTCATTGAATATGTATGACTAACCATTGTTTTATAAGTTACTAGCTGGTGTCCGCGACTTCGTCTGCGCAGCTATCTTTCCAAATTGTAGCCTATGTGTTATTCTGATGTATAAGCTATATTATTGTTAAGTTTCATTAAAATCCATTCGGTAGTTTTAACGTGAAAGAGGAACAAACATCCATCCATCCATCCATCCATCCATCCTTACAAACTTTCGCGTTTATAATATTATATATATATATATATATATATAGTAGGAGGATAGGATTGACTCGTTTGATTAGTGTCTGAGTATTTTATAAGTATGTCTGAGTCAATAAACGCAATGTATTCTGTGACTATGTTCACAGAATACTAAGCAGTTACTATTTAACACTATCTGTGGCGAGTTAAACCTCACGTGTGTTTATATGCGTAGTGGCACGTTATCCACGCATCACGTAATAAACTATATTGAATCATTGTTATTTGTTTTATCAGTAAAACACCTAGTTGGTGTTTTTGAGAAAATTAATTAATAAACAAATAAGTACGGCAAGGTAATGTTTGATTCACGCGAAGGAAGTTTTTTTTGTTGCAAAAAATCTTAATCATAAAATTTAAAAACTGTTCTTCTCCTTCGTGTCACTAGTTCTTTCGAACCAGTGTGGTGAAAGGATTTCAATGCGCCTCGAAGAGGCTCCTTTCGTGCACTCGACACATGTTTTCGAACTTTTTGGTTCTACGACATGCCGGTTTCCTCACGATGTTTTCCTTCACCGTTGCGAGAACGTGGGATGCATACATAGATTTTTTCGACCGAAAAAAAAACCCATTTACGCATGACAGGATTTCATTTATAAATTATTTAATTCAATAAAAACTATGTGTAGTGGCTAATAAAATAAATCTACGGGAAGACGTAGGACGGATGTCTACGGGAAGATGTAGCAAGGGGCTCTACGGAAATGAGCTACGATGAGTATTCGTAGCATCCGGGAACTAACAGAAAATGTAGCACGTGGTCTACGGGATGATATAGAATGGGGTCTACGGAAAGATGTAAATTAGCACGGGGATGTAAGGAATAGGCCCGTAGATTCCGATTCCAAACAAATTATACTCGTAGCTCTTTCGTAGATCCCGAGCTACGTTTTCCCGTAGATCCCGATTCCAAACAAATTATACTCGTAGCTCTTTCGTAGATCCCGAGCTACGTTTTCCCGTAAATCACGATTCATAAAAATAAAAATTGAAATCATCCTTGTAGATGATTTGTAGTATTCAGGATCTACGAAAGACGTAAAAAATGGACCTGTAAAAAAACTGCAATTAAAATTCGTAGGGATTTGGATCTACGAAAACGTAGAACGGGATCTACAAAAGAGCTACAATTTTTATTTTTATGAATCGTGATTTACGGGAAAACGTAGCTCGGGATCTACGAAAGAGCTACGAGTATAATTTGTTTGGATTCGGGATCTACGGGAAAACGTAGCTCGGGATCTACGAAAGAGCTACGAGTATAATTTGTTTGGATTCGGGATCTACGGGAAAACGTAGCTCGGGATCTACGAAAGAGCTACGAGTATAATTTGTTTGGAATCGGGATCTACGGGAAAACGTAGCTCAGGATCTACGAAAGAGCTACTTATACAATTTGCAGGAATCGGGATCTACGGGCAAACGTAGCTCGGGATCTACGAAATAACTACTAATATAATTTGTAGGAATCGGAATCTACGGGAAAATGTATCTCGGGATCTACAGTAAGATCATCCACGGATGATTCGTAGCACCTAAACCCCGAGTGCAGAATGATGTTACACGGGGATCTACGAAGAGTAGGTACTGTAGCACGGATCTTCGTGTACAACTCGGGTCAAATCAACATGACACCTGGCTAACACGTGGCTCGGAACTTGATGCCTCCCCGCTGCCCCGCGCGGCGCCCTCCGTGTTTCTTCTTCCTCTAATTGTGAAGCCTTATCATTACCAAGTAATACAGGCACTGTTCTCTATCAAGATTTTCCAATTACAAGCTGTGCTTTGCACAAACGTCATTCGAGCCAAGTGTCATGTTTATTCGCTCGAGTAGTACTTAGTCGACGTACACATACAATGATATTGACTAAAATTTGGTCCCATTATTTTGACAAAAGTACCTGTGTGTCATAATATTGTCTAGCGATTAAATAAGCTTAGTGTCAACTATTTCTCTTAATTCCTACTATAAATTAAATACAGCTAGCTGGATACTTCACATACATCTTCTTTGATGCTGTCTTGGCTATTTTCAATTAATCTCGATCTAAACTTTCAAACAACTCGTCACTTCAACTTAATCTTTGAAGTTGCGCGTTTGAACTTTAGATAAATCTTCGAACTTGTGAGGATGTGAAGTTGCCTTATCTCTCGGGCAGGTTTAATGGCAAAGTGTGAACGTGTACCTGACAGTTCTGAAATTAATCTGAGTGTGCAACTGTAAGTACTGTAACTAAGTTTTACTCTGAATATTCGAGTTAGGTAGAGATTTTCCAGTGTAAGATGGCTCGCACCTTCCACTCGTATTTGCTACTGAAGTGCCATTCGCATGGGAAAGTAAGTTTTTGTTTTTCAACTCTAGGAAGTTGAAAATAATAATGAAATACTAACCCGTATTCTTAGACGATTTTTAATTTCAAGGAAATACTTAAGTGAATACCTTCATGCTTAGGAAAAATGATATCGTTGATCATTCTCCATACTTTTTCATTCAAGTATTTATCATTCGTAGATTTGGCTGTATTCATTTAGAATATCTTTACCTACCGTAGTAATTGAGGTGATAAAAACGCCAGCGAAATGCTAGCGGTGAATAAATTGTGTGTCCGCTTTTTATATGAATTTCATTTTGCTTTCCATAAAACGGAACTTTTTAAATAAACTCTTTTCACTATTCTCATATCTAGGTAAGTAAGTATGTCTTGATCTCTAGCACGGGTTTGGTCATAGTTTTTCTCTTACGATCAAAAAAGCATCTCTCTGGTCAGGTATATTTCCTAATTCTGGTGTTTAAAAACCGCCCAAAGACTTGACTACCAAAACTACCTATAGGTATTATTATTGTTACAGCCGGAACCGACCATTTAACCTATATTATCTACTCTTCGTATCAAATTGATGTAACTAGGTACATAGATTTGAATCCAGCAGCAGGAAACTACTAAGTAGTTAAAACTTTTAAAGCCAGTAACAATTTATTGCGAAACAGGTGTACTAGGATAGCGCAGGCTAGCAAATTGAATCCGAAATAAACTCGAAATCTATTCCCGATAAATCCTCCACCAACGCTTCTGAATTCGATAGGAATTAAGGCTTGTGCACAGCGTTCCATACGAATTTAAGTCTCCTCTTCCAAACAGCTTAGTGCTTGCAACCAAATCGATAACGTAAATAGAGTTTTGTTGGTATAAAGTGAATATTCGCTTTATAACAACAATTTTTTTATACCGCTGCAGGAAACTACTAGTAAAACTTTTAAAGCCAGTAAAAATTTATTGCGAAACAGGTGTACTAGGATAGCGCAGGTTAGCAAATTGAATCTGAAATAAACTCTAAATCTATTCCCGATAAATCCTCCATAAAGTATAAGGTATAAAGTGAATATTCCTGCCAAAAAAATAATTGTATGAATCGTTGCTTGATGAATCCAAATTACAAAAAAATCCAAAAAATTGTATCGCATATTACAATATTAAAAAAATAAAAAAGTATGAGCATACTTACATTATTATTTTTAAAATAGAAAGATTTATTAATCTAAACTATATATTTTTTATGGACACGCGCTTATCCGGAAACGGTTGGTAGAGTCAACAACACAAAAACAAGACCAAAACAAACTGCAATTTAATTCTCAGACATACCAGGAACGTTTATTTATACGTATTACGTACCTATTACTTGCCTGTAGGTACTACCTTATTTTACTATAGGTACTTACCTACTTTGGTTAAGTGCTTATGTAGATAATTATGTGATTTAGTTTTATTTTCATACTTATTCCTCGTCGCATTCAAACAGGAAATTAGAAAATACGTATGTAGCTGTGCTTTAATGTAACCTTAAAATAAAACCTACCTACCTACCTCCTAACCTTGATTTCCTACATCGACACCAGTTTGCTAGATACTTCTTTGTGTTTTTTAAAATTCCACGGTTGCGCTGAATGTTGGACATGAAAAATAGTTACTTGATCTACAAAATCAGCTTTCTGCAAGGGTGAAAGTTTAACCCATAGATAAATACCGGTGTTCCTATAGAACACCAAGACAGACAACATCAAATCAAGATGGAGTCATAAGACAGGAAAAAAAAATTCAGACACCTCGTCAATAAAAATGAAATATCTCAATTTTCAAATAATTTTTGGAACTTTTATACGATGGAGTTTTATTAACAACGAAAAAGCCTAGTAAGCCATTACTTTAATATTATACTAGCGCTGTACCTTTTTTTTTTCACAAAATAGCACTGGGCCAAAATGTACTCGTAGAGTCGTAGGTACTAGAAGTTACTTACCTATCTAATTTTTTTTTATCTTTTTTTATTATTTCCATCTGTCACCCTGCTCTGTCTGCCTAGGGTGACGAATGGGCCAAAAAAGTTATATTAGTCCCCCTTTCAGCATCAGGGTGACAGATGGAACTTTATTATTTGAAAAAGTTCTATCTGTCGCCCCGTCTGTAACAAGGGGACAGACAAAACTATTTTGTTCCTGTCTGTCACCTTTTTGGCGCATTTTCAATGTACTTACTACATTGTGATTCTGTAGGTACTTTAATAATAATTCTATGTGGGTTAACACAATTTTCTGGAGTGACTAAGTTTACAACCACACTGAAGAACATCCCAACAACACGCTCGCTCAGTAAACTGAAGTGGCGTATAATTAAATTGCACGAAGCTACGTTTCAACTATGTTTCCATAACAGCGAAGTGAGGCTTCGACGTAGGTGTAATGAAATTTGTTGGAGAGCTGACTTGCACGGTCATAAAGTTTACAGACAATGCTGTTAGCCTTTGCCGTGATGTTATGGCTATGGTATTCGATAGCGTTTATAATATGGCAACGAAACATGGGTTAATTAGTTTTGCTATAATTAAATTAGTCCTAGAGATAGTAAAGTACTTACAATAAATAGGCTCTATATTTCTATAACATCATCATCAACCTATAAAAAAGCCGTGTTGGCCGAGTGGGAGGAGCCTCGACTCGTGATCCAAAGGTCGTGGGTTCGAATCCGGTCGTATACGACTATTCACATCATACACACATGACATGACATGACATGATGGACAGAAAAATCCATTGTTATATCAATGGATTTTTCTGTTCAAAAAATTGATGTGTGCATTAAAATATGAGCCTAACGGTGTAGGAAAAGATCGGGAGTGAACCGGCATGTCATATAACCTAAAAAGTTCGAAAACATGTTTGTGTCAAAGTGCACGAATGGAGCCTCTTTGAGGCGCACTTGAAATCCTTTACCACCCTGGTTCGAAAGAATTAGTGACACGATAAGAAGAATCATCAACCTATATCATTCTACTGCTGGACGTAGGTCTCTCCCAAGGCGCGCCACTGAGCCCGATCTTCGGCTCTTCTCATCCACCTTCTGCCAGCTATAGCGCGCAAATCATCGCTCCATCTGGCCTAAGGCCGTCCTACACTAAGCTACCTATCTACTGTGCCTAATTTTTTTATGACCAAATATATTTGACCTTTATGGAGTATGGATAAGGATAAATGGCCTAGCCATGTGTTATCTCAAATAAGTATTTTAGGTTTAGCTGAAGGCTGCTAAACTGTGAATGTAAATATATTTGTTTACTTTAAAAAAAAACTACAATTTAATATTCTGAATCTGGGAGTATCTAAGTTGGTTAGAAGGTAGAGTTAATACCGACGTATTAACAAATATTGACGTTTAGCTCATGGTTGTTAAATTGTTAAAGTAATCTCTGCTAATATCTCCAAATATGAAGATGCATAACCTTGACGTAAATGGAACATAGTATAATATATGTACGGCTGTAAACGTTTCCGTTTGCGACTTATTTTTGTTAGTAGGTATTTTGGTAGAGTATCTAAATCTTTTCGGAAAATAGTTAAACACCAAGACGGACAGTATAAAACCAAATTGGTGTCGTAAAACAGGACCGAAAAATTTCAGACACCACGTCAATAAAAATGAAATGTTTGTTACTTTTTACGATGTAGGTACTTCTCTTTTTCGAAAATTTGCATTGGACCAAAATGTACTACTAGAAGTTAGTCAATCAAATGTGACTCCCTTTTCTTGGTCGCATTTTCCATGTACTACATTGTGTTTCTATACTTTAATACCTACTTCTATGTGGGCAGGGTATCTAAACCTTTTCGGAAAAAAGGTAAATTCAGATAAAAACAATGCTTTCAAGCTGCCTCAAGCAATGAAGGAGGTCTTATTACGAAGCAGCTGCGCCCTCTGTAAATGGAAACCGAGAAGTTACCAAAAAAATATTCGCGAAATATGATATTTCCCTTTGATAAGCTTGCCGTCCATTTCTCCACTTGGTAAAAGCTCTTCGCGTAATGAAACGAACGCAATTTGTTTCCGGTAATATTTTTTCAGCAAATATATTTATTTACTTACAGCTTATCTAGTATTTTTTTTGTTTATAATCTAGTAAAATTAGGGGTTGTAGGATGTAGATATTTTATTCTTCTTCTTATTGTGTTACTAGTACTGTCGAACCATCGTGGATAAAGGAGTTCAAGTGCGCCTCGAAGAAGCTCCTTTCGTGCACTTGACACATGTTTCGAACTTTTTAGGTTCCGGTTTTCTTACGATGTTTTCCTTCACCGTTAAGCGCGTGTTTTAATGCACACATAGATTTTTGTAACAGAAAAATCCATTGGTGTACCACCAGGTTTTAACACACGACCACGACTCGGATCGAAAAACGAAGCACTATGGTGAATGGTTAAAAACTATTCGTAGTGTTAGGTACCTACACACATTTTCCTATAAGTATAAATAATATAAATAATATAATATATACATTAAAAAAACATTATTACCTCTGTCTACATAAGATCTCCAAGAATTATAACTCCATATACATGAAAAATGGGTGAACTTGCTGTGATCTTTCGCTTCTGATGCTCTTGCAGAAGAGCAACCTAACTCGTATAGTTTTTTACAAAAAAAACACCAAAATATTTTGTGATTTGTTCCAGGGTCTGCGCGTGACGACAATTATCGGCGCATTCGGCACCTGCCTCGGAGCATGGCTGAAAGTGTTCTCGGTGCCGCCGGACATGTTCTGGCTGGGCTTCCTCGGGCAGACGGTGGTGGCCATCAGCCAAGTGTTCATCCTGAACGTGCCGCCGCGACTGGCCGCCGTGTGGTTCGGCGCCGACCAGGTGTCGTCGGCTTGCAGCATCGGCGTGTTTGGAAACCAGGTATGGAAGTTGACGAGATGGATGGTCGAGTGGCAAGTGTGTTGACTGCTACGCTAGGGTAGCGGGTTCGATTCCCGCTTCAGGAGTAACATTTGTGTGATGAATATCAGTTTTTGTCCTGTCTGGGTGTTTTCTTTTGTATCCTAGTTAACTATGTATTTACAAAAAATGCATTTAAGTAAGTATTGTATCAGTTATCTGGTTTCCATAGTACACGTTCTGCTTAGTTTGGGGATAGAGGGCACTGTGTGAAAATTCCAAAATAGGAACTTTTTTAAAAAAAAATTACTTAGTAACTAACAACAGTGATGTCAGATGTCATAGAAAAAAAATGTTCTATGGTAGAATCAGTGGGCACAGCCTATCCATAGAGATCAGTGATAGGTAGGTATGCGAAATTCACCAATCCACGTTGGGTCCGCTTGGTGGATTTGAGAAGACCCATCACTCTCCTAGCCAAGAGTAGGTCTAAGTTCCAGCATAGGGAAAATTATATGCTGATATCCTATAGCTATATGTTTACGCTAAATACGCTCTAGAACGAAATCTTTCCTCTTTAAGACCTTTATGTTTTTAGTCATATCCATTTGGTAAACCAATTTTTCAAACGAGGGTTGAAACTGGTTATCATCATGAACCAGCCGCAAATTTATAAAAGTGACGAGAGGTCAAATTACTTACTTATTTGTCCAAGGGCCCTGCTGCCGCGTGATAAGGATGTGCCAACGAATGATCATACCATAATAATTCCAAGAATAATACATTACATTACATTCTTCCGGGTTTTCAGCTTCAGGTTTTCCAAACTTAGTGTGATAAACGAGTATCTATACTGTATTTTTAAAGCCCAGATTGCACTTTCATTTTGACCTAAAACTTACTATGTTCATACTATTAAAACGTTCGGTCAAAGTTTTATTATCCAAGATATGTAGGTATTTTTGGAATTTTAACAAGGTGTATGTCAGTGGCTCTAACAAGGGTAATTATGTTAGTGGCTCTACCAAAGTGGTCGGGCGACGATAGCGATTTATAATTAATATTTTCGGGAACACACGCTAAATTTGTTTCAAATACATGCTAAGACAAAACATGTGATTGTCAGAATATCAGTAGAGCTTAGTTATAAATTAAATCAGATCAACAATCCAAGAATTGTATCGCAACAAATCCTTTGTAAGCCCACACCACACCATCCCAGGCGGGGTACGGCACATTGCATCATGAAACGTGACCCAGAACACTCGGATGCCATTATCCACTTGGCCCGGAGACAGAGGGGTCTGTGATTACATGACACGATATGATTGCTGATCTACTGTACCTATGTAGGTAGGTTCATATCTGGTTTAGACTTATGCCTACTTGCACCAAATTGTAAAAGTCCCTAAGCAAGTACTTTACTTGCTTGCTAGTTTCTAACAGACCAAATTCTGATTATTAAGAACTGCCAAGCGCGTACAGTAATTGCTTAGGAACTTTGGTGTTTGGTTGGTGAAAGTTTGGTGTAAATCGGCATTATAGCAGTGACATTAAGGTTATAAAATGGACGTAATCAATAACGGAATGGTATCCTAGGGTTGAAAAGGAGGAAGGCAGGCAAAAAGCTAGAAGGATGATATCAAACAGATAGTAAGTGCCCCGCCCGCCCGCGCACCGTGCAGGAGAATCGCCGCAGTCAGGACAGAATGGATCAATGGAAGGAGTTGGAAGAGGCCTATGTTGCAAGACAAACTGCATTTATTTATTTATTTATTATCAGCCCACATCGACCCACTGTTGGGTATAGGCCTCCTCCGTAGCTCGCCACTCTCTCCGATCCTGCGCCATGTGAATCCATCGAGCTCCAGCTGCCCCCACGATGTCGTCCGACCATCGGGCTGGTGGTCTGCCCGCTGACCTTCGCCCCTCGCGCGGCCGCCACTCTGTTACAGCCTTCGTCCACAATAAGTTAAATAAACAACAAATAGAAATAATCATATTATAAACGTGAATACCTATGTTTTAAAAAGTTTAAAATCTATCATAAAATAAATGTTAAGATAAGATGTAAGTAATTAGGTACCTAAAACAAAATACCAAAAGGCTATATAAAAAAAAAGTATATAACTAGCTTGTAACTAGGTACTTATCTGCATATTGTGAGTAGGTTTCTGAGGTAGGTAGGTACCTATCTTTATATGCTCGTGTTCCGGTGGTTACACTAGTTAAATAGGTAGATGTAGATAGTCATAAGAAAATTAAGTGGATAGTTGAGTAGGTAAGTAAGTATCAATAATGCAACCAAAGTGACTCGAATCTACTTCTCCAAAATGCCATTATTACCGTGTAATAAAAGTCAATCTGAATAGATATGTAAGTAGGTACCTACCTACCTATACCTACATAATGAGATTACTATACATGATATTACCGTATTACCCACTCACATCACACAGTTGCGTGACGATTGTGATTTAGGTACGTACTTACCTACTAACTCAATCGGATAAACCTATTTACTCCTACTTTAACAAAACCTGTGCTGCGTGAGAACTGAGTTCTGGATTCCTAATGGTTAGCGTTCGTCAGTCTTCGAAAATGGTACCTAACCATTAAAATATTGGTTAAGTAATTCAAAAGTACCTACTCTCATTCAAGTAGGTAACGGGGTGACTTAGGTAGGTACCTATTGATTGTTTGTCCAGTGCAACTAATTAAAAAGTAATATTATGGGCGTGATTGAGTTTAGTCTTCGATCCAACCTGTGATCAGAGAGTAAATTATTATCAAAGGATCATTATTTATTATTATTTGTATGCGATTGTCACGAAAAATATTATTGAATTTGGCGGGCTACTAAAACGAACAATTATAATTTAGGATGAATTTGCTTCATTGACTTCCGGTCTGCCAAAATAACACAAACTTCACAGATAAAAAATAAAGCTTGCTTTAAACGATCAGTTTTTCCCACAAAAATCAAAAATGTATGTAGCAAATAATTCCAAGTGGATACTTCTTTTTTTGCAGTTACAATTTAGTACGTCACACATTTATTCCTCACAATAAAAATAATAGGTAATATTGTGAAACTTAATGAATAAAAATAGAAATGTAATAAAAATGTTAATTATTTATTATTTTTCAGCTTGGTATCGCACTCGGTTTCGTCCTGCCTCCAATATTAGTAGACGCTAATGGAACACCGGAAGAGATGGCGAAAGATTTTCGACTGATGTTTTATCTGGTGGCTGGCTTCACAAGCGTCCTCCTGGTTTTCATAATACTATGTAAGATTTTTTGCAATATGTTAAGAATAATTTTTCAAAGCTTTTCCAAGCAAGATTGCTGTTCAAATTGTAACATTATTTATTATTACAAGGTCTGGAGGGACCGCTAGTCATGGATTAATCATGGCGATCTATGTTCCAGCAGCTGAATTCTACAAATGGATATGTACATATTTTATGAAATTGTTTCAGTCTTCAAGACGGCACCAGCGACACCTCCTTCAGCCGCTGCTGACCTAGGCTCGAGCCTCGATTCTAACTTCCTGCAGTCAATCAAGAAGCTACTCACCAACCGGAACTACATCCTGCTGCTCATATCGTACGGCTTGAACGTCGGAACTTTTTACGCCATCTCCACGCTACTGAATCAAGTTGTACTTACCTACTACCCGGTAAGTTGAAACTAATCAAGATCAAGAGTCTTATATTCTTTGCTGAATCAAGTTGTACTTATTACCTTATATCCCAATATATAGATATAAGTATATTGTTATATATAGTTTAAGCTAGTCAAGAGTCTTAATTTAATTTTTTTTCATTTGCAGTTCACAGAAAGCCTTTCATGATACTCAATAATACATATAAACTTGCCTGTGGGTTAGATTTTTTTTTATTCCCACTTCAGGATAATCAGTTTTTTGATCAATATCGGTGTTTGTCCTAATTATTGTTTTATTTTATCGTTCCTATGCATGTGGGTATTGAAAAAAATAAGTTATCTAGTTCCCATGTTATAAGCTCGCTTACTAAACAGTTAATTTTTTTTTACGTATTTATGTTGTGTTTTCAGGGGGCAAACGCAGACGTTGGCCGTATCGGACTAGTGATCGTTGTCGCTGGTATGGTAGGATCTGTCTTCTGTGGACTAGTGCTGGACAAAACTCACAAATTCAAAGAGACTACCCTTGCGGTGTACGCTGCTTCTGTGGTCGGCATGCTAATCTTCACCTTCACCTTGGACTGTGGCATCATTGGCGTTGTGTATCTTAGCAGCATTATCCTTGGGTATGCAATACGTATTTTATCATGAATTTCAGTATCTTAACTCGTAGACAAGAACTCTAGCTCTTGTAGTTTTATTATGATTCATTTACATCTCTTTTTTGTTTATGAGAGCATTGTTTTCAGCTTCTTCATGACTGGATACCTTCCCGTCGGCTTTGAGTTTGCTTCTGAAGTCACTTATCCCGAGCCCGAGGGAACTACATCTGGAATACTTAATGCTGTCGTTCAGGTAGTTTTATTTTCGATACCTGCACTCTTGTTATGGTTTACATTGTTATATTTTAATGTTGGTAACTTTTTCAGATTTTCGGTATTGCCACTACTCTTCTGTATGAATGGATGTTGGGTACGGTTGGTGACCGCTGGTCGAACCTTACTCTCTGCTTGCTCCTTGCTCTGGGGACTGTCATCACCTGTGGCATTGGCTCCGACCTTCGACGTCAAGCTGCGGAGAACAAGGGATAACTTTGTAATAAGAACAGTTTGACTGTTTTTAATTTATTGTAGCCAATTGACTATTGGTCTGCATAATAGACCTACAAAATCATCATCATAATGATTTTAATGTTTTTAAAATTTTAATATTACCTATCTAAAAAGATTGGTTTAATGACCCCGTGATTAGGTTTAATGACGTGAAGCAGGCCAATAAGAATTTTAAGAATGATTGTGATCAGAATTTTAATATTATTTAATAATCATTTAAGTATTAGACCTATTTGATAGAGTTTCGTCTCGATTTATATTCTTATTTCATAGTGAAAATAACTTATAAAAATAATGACCAATTTATTTTCAGATGGAAAAATAGTTCTTCTTGAAACTCCATTAGCGTTCTCTTAGTTTGGGATAAGTTAATTTATTTTAAAGGTAATATTTACCATATTGCGTAAATCTAAATTATAAATAAATTTCTTAATGGCATTAATTAGATTAGGAAATATTATACAATAAAGTAATCGTGACAATAATATTGTGAGTAGGAGAGAAACTAAATATTTTGCCAAAATTTTAAAATCAAGTTTTATAGAGATGCATCTACTCGTATTGGCAAGAAAAAAGCTTATTTATGATGTTCTAGAAATAAATAGTAGGATAAATGTGGCGATCAAAGATCTAGGATCACTTATTATCGTGTAGGTGATTAATAAATACTAGGGATGTAATGTAACAGTAAATAATGATGAATAATAGTTTTTAACTTTTTAACTCTTATAGTGATTTAAAAGTATAGATTCTGTCTGCTACATTATAGGAATACTAATTTATTACTAATAGTTTGTCGTAGCAGAAATACATAATCAGAGTGTATATATTTATTATGGATAAAAGCTAACTAGAGTCTAGCTTTCTGAAGCCTAGCAATAGCAACACCATTAATAAAAAATTCACTAGGTATATTTTTGAAGGTTCTTAATATAAGTAACTATTTTAATGAATATTGTTTGAAATTATTGTGATTTATGCAGTATTTTAGAAATTGTAATTAAAATGCCTAATTTGAATTAAAATAAAAATAATCCAGTTTCTCTTTACCAACCATACTGTGACCCTATCTTATTTGATTAGACTACGTAATTGACTTACCTTACTCTGAAATATTTATTATTTAATAGATATTAATATATATTTTTCTTCCATTACCATTGTAACTACCTAACAAACTATTCAAAAGTAAGTCACAAACTAGCTTTATTATTCTGAGACTAATGGGGCTGTCTTCTACGTAATCATTGTTAAGTTACTGCCTTAAACTTTTTTCCCCAGCTGAAAAGTGAAATACATTTAAAAGATTTGACTATATATTATAATAATTTATACCTTACGTTGTGTGTTGTTTATACGCGTTCAAAATGCAGTGTCACTGTGCACACCATGTCCTGACTGTCTGGGCCACGCTTTCAACCAAACCAACTATAATAAAAGTTCTAGTTTCATTGTTAGTTTTAAACCATGTAGTACCTAGCTGTTAAATTTTGAACGCTTATCATGCTTAAAATCATACCTACCAAAAGTTTGGATGCTTAATACTTAAAAAATAAAATTCTAGTTATGACATACCCATGTATGAGTATTAACCATTCCTGCGACTACAATGCAAGATCTAAAGTTAATTTATTTTTTTCTATTTTGTTTTAGCGATTAATGATTACCTAGGTAGAATACCTAGAGACAAATAATATACTGATCTTCTCACTTAACAAAATAAAATTTATGTTAAGTGTTAAGTTAAGTTATGTACCTACCTATGTATAATCCCAGTTACCTAACATACCATTAAATATTATTTTATAGTAACTACTAATGATGGTTTTACAAATCCTGGTGATTCTTGGGTTTCTGTTAGATTAAGGTATCATCATTCCTTAAGTAGGTATTTCCATTTAGGCATTAATGTTGCTATGTATGTTTCAATGTTGTTTGAATAAAATGTTTGTGAATGATAGTGTTGTGGTTCATATTGCAAGACCGTACACCCTAATTTTTTGCACTAATCTTATATAATGTTTTTTTAATGACAGTGGCGATCAAAGGTTATCTATAAACAGTTTGATGGCTTAGCAGCAGCCTAAGCTCAATAATTTCGCCTCCAACGCCCTTCATAGAGGCGCTTTATTATGATCAAATGACTGACAGTAATATTGACTAGGTACTTTACCTATAAAAGTACCCTGACGCACTAAACGAGTGAGTTTATGTTTAAAGTTAAATTAATTAGGTAGGTATGTACCTGATTGCGCAGTAGCGACTCTATTTAGATTTGTTTAGTTTGCGCCACTACCAACCACTACACGATTAACCTTAGAATTAAATAAATACTTTCCGTGTCACAGATACATTTTGTTTAAGTGTTTCCATCATACGTTTATTTCCGGTTTGTTGTCATGGTGACGGTCATAACAAAAACCTTTTTTTCAACCGTTTTTTATTAGGGACCATTTCCAATAGGCTAGGCCATTGGATTAGTCCATCTAATCGGCGGCATCGGTAATATCGGTATTCCATTACCACTCTGACTAATCTGTGTATTCCATGGCTCATCGACGACCTTTGGACGTCTATTTGTCATCTCTCGTTCCTAATACTCGGACACGCGCTAAATGGATGGTTTGAATGGCTTCGCGATAATTGAGCAAAATAATGCCGCGCCATCGATCGTCATTATGTTAGGTACGGGTGTTAGCAATGTGATATCGTTTAGTTTATTATTTTAGTGAAAGAAACATAATAAATAAAATAAGCCTTTAGGTTCTGCTAACTGGGATTGGGTAGGTAGGCTCGAAGTGGCTTGGCAACTGGCTTGGTGTGGTGTAAATGGTCCATTACATCGTCAATAACACCGTTTTCATACGTAGTGGTTATATTCTCTTTGGTTTTCATTTCACGTTTTTTCGGCGAAAAAATACGCTGTCTAGAAAATGTTTCTTCCTTTTTAGATTACTTAGCGTATCCTAGTTTCAGGATCATTGTTTGTGTCCCAAAAATGTAGACATAAAAGTGAAGAAGGTTTACATAAACCGAAAATGTTGGGCTAGATTTTGTTTTTGTATGAAAAGTGACGAAAAAGTGTTCTTGTTTGTTGTGTAACTAAATGAAAAGTAAAACATGAATAATTCTACGACCAAAGAGCAAATTGGCTGTGATGTTATTTGTAGAAGCCACTCGGCCAGGACTGAACGAGGTACGTTAATTCAATAAGTAGTACCTAAACTATCTGCTGCCCTTAAGCCTCTTATTTGCGTGAAAAACTGAAAATCTACGGTTTGTTCGCCGTGTGTAGTGTTGTATGGATGGATCACTGTGGAACTTGGAAGCTTGTTGACATGAACGGCGGCGGGCCGTGCCGTAGTACAGTCGTGTCTGAGGTACTCTGACTAATCTGTGGTGATCCATAGAACACTGATGATGACCATGCCTACATACGCTAAAAACCGTGTGTGGACAAGTAGCCTTACGCTGCTGGTTCATATCCAGATCACAAACAATAGACCACAAATCAGGTTCAGTAGTTTCGGGGTGATTGATCAAAAAACATAATAATAATAAAATTCTTTATTGTAAAAAATTTACAACTAGGTTTTTACAAAAACCGGATATATCGTTAATTACGATTTCTTCTAGACAACCTATGTACCTATAAACTAACATGACAACTAAAGGTAAGTACCTAAGGACTTTGCCGTTGCTTTCAGTTTTCTTTGCATCGGGAAGACATTTCACTCCAAACTAGTCAAAGACTGTATCTCAGAGGTCGGTCCACCTTCAACGCGTGCACCAGCTGCGTACCCTCGGCAAACATCTATCTATCCAACTATTCTGACAATATAATTTATTTATAATTTATTTATTTATTAGGTTGTACACATGCATCTATTGCTGATGTGTATAACATACAATGTTAAATAGTTAACTTGTTGCACAGACTTGTACCGCATTTGCCCGTCGAAACTGAGTAAGCGTGAGCTAGAAGACTTGTATTTCGCACTTCTTGAAAATAGCCTGGAGTTGAAGAAGACCATCAATGTGCAGCAGGATAAGATCAAGCTGCTCTCCACCCGTGTACAGAGGATAACAGGAACACATAGAAATGGAGGGAGAGAGAAGGATTGCTGCGGGAGTAAGGCAGTTGTAAATGAGCAGAAGGAAGCGTAAGTAACTACACTCAATCACACCTACTAGGTGCATATGACTAGGTCATAGAGAAAACAAAAATGAAATTTGAAAACAAGATTTTGAATTATTGAGGTCGAACAAAATAAATTAAGAAAAAAAAATTAAAGTGGATAAGTATAGAATCAAAACACATCCATCCTCAATACCATTGACAAATCCAACCACCTTTTAGTGAAATAGTATCAGATAGGATGAGATGAGATTGCTCAATAATATACAATAACTCGTTAATAAATAAAGAATTGCATTTATTTCGTAAAAGTTAGATGTTATAGGTAAGAAATCAATTATCCCACTATTTCTCAGCATAACAGACCTGACAAAGAAAAATGAGCGGATGGGAGAGAGGATCCGTGTACTGAACATGCGGCTGTGCTCCGCCAAGCAGTTCCTGAAGCGAACACCGTCGCAGGCCGCCAAAGCATGCGCTCGATGCTCTTTCAAGTTAGACCCTTTTTTAAATTAGTTTTCCTAATTTTATAGGTGCACTAGCTGACGCCCGCAACTTTGTTCGTGTTGTGTATTTTCAAAATACTGTTTAGTACTTACTTTCAGCACTTGACAAACACAATCCTCCAAGTTTCAAGTCTCTTTATTAAGTGATTTGACCTATACATTATGTGTCAGTCAGCCAGTCAGTCAGGACCAAGCTTTTTTGTATATTGATTACAATTCATGGAAAAAATAACTTTTTTGGAACCCAGTTATGTTGTTGAAGTTTCCAAACCACTAGCCTCTGATTCTATTCTACAACTATGTCATAGCTGGGGTACAAAAATCTAAATTGTGGGTACCACATAATTTAATGATTGAATAATAAACATAAAATTTCAAAAGAATCTAGGAAAAATATTCTTTCAACAAATTTTATGCTAAAATAGCTCTCCGACATGTACACTTTCTCATTACTCTGTTATATTTTCAGAAATTCTTCACTCAGTGCGTTGAATGCTAAACAGAGTGATTCTAATGAGAAGACAACAGCAGTCTCATGCCAGTTTTTAGACAAGTGAGTAATTTATCAGAACTAATGTGAATTTCACCCTAACTTATTGTGTAGAGTCCATAACCATCTTATATTTTTTTAATAGAGATGTATCTGCAAAAACTACTGAAACAGTGGGGACAGCGACTGAAATACCTGAAAAGTAAGTCTATACACTTTTAACTAAGCCCCAGCGCATACTTGCGGAGGCGCGGCTAAAGCGTCGATGACACAAGGCTTTTTTATAAGATGCTTATTGGAGAGTTTAAAAGCTAGCGTGTGAGCGGGTTAGCATCGGGAAGGATTGTCAACAAGCAGATTGTGTAAACGCCAATGACACTGGGCGACTTTACACGCTACAAGCGAACTCGCTGGCTTGTAGCTTGAAAAAAGGCGTGTCATCGACGCTTAAGACACTTATAAGAGAAAAAAAAACTTAATGACATACAATTGAAAGCGAAGAATTCGGGCGACTCTCGCCTCGGAATCTCGCTGCGCTGGACCTAAAAATAGTTTTATAGATATTTAATCCTACATAAACATAGAGATGGCGCCACTATCCTTGCAAAATTGTTCAAAGTAACAGAGATAGTGAGAAGTACAAGAACATTGGGACAAAATTGACTAATTTTTAGGGAGGAGCCAGAGAGACTGTGCAATGAGAACAAATGCAGGACTATGATGGAAGAATTTAAAGAGAAAATAGTAAACTTAAAAGAGGTTAGTTGATAAAAGTAGAACCAAAGAAGACACCACTATGGCATGAAAACATTGGCAAGTATTCTGGTTGTGATCCTATAATTAGTCCTAATGATCCAAAGGAAGATTGATGAGAATTTAGTTTTATAATAATAATAATAATGTTTGGACATTCCACACAACGCCATCTAGCCCCAAACTAAGCAAGCTTGTACTATGGGAACCAGATAACTGATAGAATACTTATATACTTTTTTTTTTGTAAATACATACATAGAATACATAGAAAACACCCAGACTCAAGACAAACGCCGATGTTCATCACACAAATACTTGTCCTGAGCGGGAATCGAACCCGCGACACCAGTCGTGGCAGTCTAACACACTTGCCGCTCGACCATCCGTGTAGTTGGTAGATATGGTTACAGATACAGTATAACTTATCCTACAATGCCATTGCTACACTAATTCACACAGGCGCTTGCATGATATGACTTTAGCATGGCTTTTGGCAGGCGTGATACCATTAGGGTGCGTTTCCACTGACGCAGAGAGGAGAGGACAGTGAATTGGGTGAATTTTTAAACAGTTCATAATCAGCCTATAATGTTCCCACTGCTGGGACTCAGGCCTACTCTCGGCAGGAGAGCGAATGGGTCTTAATCCACCACGCGGACCCAATGCGGAGGTGGATGTCACATGCCATAGACCTTTTTTTTTCTTTTTTGCTGACCGTTATTGCGCAGAAGTAAAAAGTAAGGTACCTGAGTAGAGAGTGTAGTCCCCACACTTACAATAAACATGCGCAGTAACACCCCCTGCGTATCGTTCAGCGCTAGACTTACGTGCCGCTACTTATATCGTTTCATGCGTCAGTACTACTTGTCATACAAATTCCCGCAGGAGCTATCGACAACACACGACGAATACTCGTCTCGCATCACGAAGCTGGAGAGTCAGATGTGTTCCCTGCAAGAGGAGAACGTGCGCGTGCGCAGCGAACGCGCGAGCAGCGAGCACGCGCTGCTGCAGCGTGGGCGGAAGGCGGAGGAGCTGGCGGACAGTCTGCGGGGGGCCGACGCCAAGTGCAGTACGTATATATATTACTACTGAACGTGCGAACCTCAAAGCGTGAGGAAGACAAGATAAAAATGTTTTATTGTCACTATCAAATATATATGTCAAAATAATACATCAAGTATTATTTCTCTATTTTTGTGATTTGCGTCTGTATTTTGTTTATTTTTATTCATTTTTTTTGTATTCTTTCTAAGCATTTTAGTGAATTAAATTTTTGCATGCCCAAGCGGTAGATGTAAGTTGGCACCACTATTATGTAGTAGAATTTTAAGAACCCTGCATGGAAACCCTTACTACGCAAATAAATGATTTGATTGATTGATTGATTGATTGATTGAAGTACCTATACTACTCGGTTGAATTAACATGACACCTGGCTCGAATGAAGTTTGTGCAAAGTACAGCGTGGAATTGGATAATCTTGATAGAGAAGAGGTCCTGTAATACTTGGTAATGATAAATAATGATAGGGCTTCGCAATTAGAGGAAGAAGAAACACGGAGGGCGCCGCGTGGGGCAGCGGGGGACGCAGCCGAGAAGTTCAGAGCCAGGTGTCATGTTGATTTGCCTGAGATATACATACAAGTTTGACAAAGTCTAAAAAAGACTTAAGTAAGGACATACAAAGATTAGTTAAAATAATGAGGTTTGAGGAAGTCGCTAGTGTAAAAAAATTAAGTAACGAACGATAGTCTGTCTGTCAGTCTAAATCGACACACAAATAAATTGGTAGGTAGATACATACAAACGCAATTTTAATACATCCAATTCGAAGAGACCTGATGATGATATTGTTGGTTTCAGACGAGCTGAACATGGAACTGACGATAGAGAAGCGCAAAGTGGCGGAGCTGGAGACGGGCCTCAAACTAGCCAACATGGCCGATCCGGTTGCGAGAACCCTTGAACAGTTGACGGCTTTCAACGTGAGTTTTGTGTAACAACTAGCCGATACAACTTCGATAACTAATATTCGATACCCGCAACTTCGTTAACTACTAGCTGTGACCCAGAACTTCGTAAACTATTAGCTGATACCTGCAACTTCGTTAACTACTAGCTGTTACCCGCAACTTCGTTAACTACTAGCTGATACCCGCAACTTCATTATCTACTAGCTGATACCTGCAACTTCGTAAACTACTAGCTAATATCTGCAACTTCGTTAACAACTTGCTGATACCTGCAACTTCGCTAACCACTAGTTGATACCCGCAACTTCGTAAACTACTTGCTGATACCTGCAACTTCGTAAACTACTAGCTGATACCCGCAACTTCGTAAACTACTAGCTGATACCCGCAACTTCGTAAACTACAAGCTGATACCCGCAACTTCGTTAACTACTTGCGTTGTCTGTCAGTCGGTCGGCCCGGACTAAGCTTTTTATATATTGATATGCTGCTGCTTACGGATCTACTTTAAGATCGTCAGTTCTTTTCTAGTTGTGATAAATTTTGTTATTTTATTTGTTCTTGTTTAAAACATAATTTTGTTATTACAGGAAGAAAATAATTCTCCGAGTGTCGTTCGAAATACGTCTGTCTGCTCTCATTGTTCGCAAAAAACGTTAGACAGTTCGCCTTCATCCAATGTAAGTTTTATTTAATTATTTCGTTACTTGCAGTGCCCTTCAAACCGAAAGACAGTAATGCTAACACATGACTGTTTTGCGACAGAATATCTAGCACTGGTATTTTGCAGGGGACGATCTTCTAACGGTTAAATTTTAATTCATTTTGATATACAGTCAGCTGCACAGACATGTATGTATACACTCACAAGCTTTTACATTTATATTATACTCTTTGCAAAAAAAATCTTCTGAAAAGTAAGATGACTACATTAATTTGAAAATGGATTTTTATTTGCAAAATTAAGAGTAATATAAATGTGAAAGCTTGGGAGTGTATACATATCTGTGCGGCTGACTGTACTATATCTATTCAGTAAAAAATATAAGAATATCATTATAAGTAATTTGCATGTAGAGTACCGACGAAGTATGTGATACTATACTAATATAAAACCTTGTAATTACCATACATCAAAATCAAAAATCAAAATATAAAAAATCTTTTATTTAAATTTTACATGTAGTTTTTACATAAGGTTTGGAAACTCTTCTGGTAAGTTTGATAAGCATGTGTTAGAAGAGCCCCCACTTATTTTCTATGGTCTATGTTATATTTTATGTAAGAAAAGTTAGACTAAGCTTTTTGACAATACAATAAATGTGTAGGTTAGGTACTTAAGGCAAATCAACCAACAAAAAAGTGAAAGGTTTCATACTTTAATTTAGATTTTATACGTGTTTTAAAATTAACCCTACTAACTTAAAAACACGTATAAAATCTAAATTAAAGTATGAATACTTTAACTTTTTTTGTTGACGAAATCAAAAAAACATGGATGAAACGAATAGTGTGAAGAAATTACTATAATACGGCGTACTTTTTCAGTATTTGTCCGAATCATTTTGTATGGAATTCGGATTTGAGGATTCCTCTTAACTTGTGGTACCTATCAATACTTCAGGCAAATAAATATCTTTTCATTTCATTGTTACAGACGCAGTTGCATCCACCATCATCCTCACCGAAGACGAAGAGCGATGTCAAATACCCCAAGTCTGACGACTCTGGCTTCGCTGATCTCAACAAGAGCTGCGAGGCCGATGAAGACTCGGTAATTTTCAATCTACTTCAATAAACAAACTTGCGCAACTTGGAATTGAGAACCTGCTCCTTTTTTGAAGTAGAATTTAAAAACTGAACCGATTTTAATAACATTTCTATGGGAACAATCTAAGCTCAGAACATTTACTGAACGTGAATATGAACTTATTAAATTATTTTTTGTTCGAAAGGATATACTTTCAGATTGGTCCTATAGAAATTTTATTAAAATCGGTTCAGTTTTTAAATTAAAATAACTAAAAAAAATATGTCGTTTAAGTAACGTAATTGCCGATTTTGGTTTCCTGTGACTTCCGTGTGTTTACGGTCTCTAAAACAGTAACAATTAAAGTGGGTTTTATTATGTTTTTGTTAAAAAAAATGATTTTATGTCACTACATAAAATATTATTTTTTAGTAGGACTAATTGTTCATCTAAAGACATCGAAACGATACCATAACACCATCCTATATGAAATGGACAAAAAGAACTAGCTATGTTTCAGGCGGTGCTCAAACTGAACCAAGAACTACTGAGAAAAATAGCGGAGCTTCAAACACAGTTGGATGTCTTGAGAATATCTACCGTGAGTTATACCTATGGTTATACTGAAATTTATTTATTAAGCCCGTCACACACGTAGCTATAATACATTTATTTTATTTATTTGTTATTTATGAGCCCTCACTGTCCCACTGCTGGGCAAAGGCCTCCCCCCATTCTCTCCACTTCCCTCTGTCTTGGGCCAATTCATTCCAGTCTGGACGGAACGCGATGAGCTCGTCCCGCCATCTTCTCCTCGGTCTGCCGCGTCGACGCCGCGATGCTTCGGGACTCCACTCAGTGGCTACCTTAGCCCAAAGATCGCTCGACATGCGGCAAACGTGACCTGCCCAGTCCCACTTGAGCTTGGCGGCTTTTGTAGCTACATCGGCGATTTGTGTTCGGGAGCGCAGCTCGGTGTTTCGGATTCGATCCGTCAGCTTGACACCGAGGATGCTGCGCTCCATCGCCCGTTGGCAAACCTTGAGCTTGGACTTTTGAATGTTGGTTAAAGACCAGGTCTGCGCACCATAGGTCAAAACGGGGAGGATGCATACGTCCATCAGCTTTCGCTTGAGGGAAAGGGGAAAGTCTGGGTCTTTCATTAGATTTCGTCTTCGACCGGTTCATTTTTAGTCCAATCTCAAGGCTTGCGATGCTTAGATCTTGAAGCATCGATTGTAGCTCCGAGGCGGAAGAAGAAAACAGAACTATGTCGTCGGCAAAACGGAGCTTTGTCATCCTGGTTTTCCCAACGACGATTCCCTTTTGTTTCCAACTAGCCGCCAGCTTTCTAAACACTTCCTCGAGGGAGCTTGTGAACAGCTTGGGGGACAGGGGGTCTCCCTGCTTCACGCCCTTGGTAATGAAAAAGGACGGTCCTGATGAATTTAATTTGATTGCAGCTGTACTGTTAATATAAATATTGCGAATTATGTTTATGTAAGTGGGATCTATTTGTTGTTTGTAAAGTGCATCGAACATGGCTGCATGAGTTATGCTATCGAATGCCTTTGTGTAGTCCACAAATGCTAGATATAAAGGCATATTGTGTTCTTGGAACTTTTCCACCAGTTGGTTAATAGCCTGTAGATGGTTAGTTGTGGAAAGTCCTCGCAGGAAGCCAGCCTGTTCTGGAGGCTGCTCTAAGTCCAGCTGTCCGGCGATACGCTGTTCGATGACTTTCATAAAAGCTTTATATAGGTGGGACACGAGGCTTATTGGTCTGTAATTATTGATGTCGGACTTATCTCCCTTTTTGTGTAGCAATATGATGTTAGAATGACAAAAATGATCTGGAAGTTTACCTGTTTTAAGGATGTGGGGCAAAAGTGTGGGTTCGCCAATCTTTAGTGCCTCTGTTGTTATTCCATCCTCACCTGGTGATTTATTGAATTTCATTTGTACAAGAACCTTGTGAACTTCAAGGCCTGTAATTAGTGGGATTGTATTAGGACAGGAATACGGAATAGCACCAGCAGTAAAATGTTGTGGATCAGAATACAGAGATTTGTAGAAGTTTGTACAAATATCCAGTATTTTTTCTCTATTTTGATGTTTTTGCCCTGATTCATCTTTTAAACTTGTTATCCACGATTTACCCACAGCTGTTTCTTGTCTGGCTGCTTTTAACGATCGGTTTTTCTCTAATGTTATTTGAAAAAGTTGGGTGGTATAGTTTCTAACATCTTTCCGAATGCTTCGCTTTACCTGTTTATCTTTTGCCCTGTAATCTGTACTGCCTATGTTCATGTTTAATCTTTCGTCTAATAATGTTATTGTTGCCGCTGAGAGTTTTTTTAATTTATTTTTTGTTGGTTTTATTGCCTGACTAGCTTTTCTTATACAGTTTTTGATCATATTAAACTCTTCTTCTACGTCTTCAATATGTTTATTTAAGATATCAAAACTATTGCTCAATTCCAGGTTAAATTTATCTATACAAATTATTAGATTCTCTTTGTTTAAGCGCTTTATGTAACTTTTGATCATTTTATGTCTTTGTATTCTGAAATTAAATTTCAAAGTTGCTCTAATTGGTCTATGATCGGAACTAAATTTAATTTTGTTAATTGTTTCAATATTTGTAATCATTGTGTTTTTTGGGGAGAGGAAAAAATCGATTTCATTTTTGGTCTGTCCATCTGGGGAGAGCCAAGTCCAGCGTCGCTTGGGTTTTTTGAAGAAGAAGGTGTTATTGATGCGTAAGTTCTGTCCAAACGCGAATTGGATTAGACGAGCTCCTCGTTCATTACGGTTGCCTAGACCGTGTGTGCCTAATATGTTATTATTATCCAATTCTTGTCTTTCACCAACCTTTGCATTGAAATCGTCCATTATTATGTTACAAGTACTGTGGTGTTCGTTACAAGCTTTATTTAGTTGGTCATAAAACTCCTCTACCTCATCGTCTGGATGTGATGAGGTAGGTGCATAAACTTGTATGGCTGATAGTTGTTTTTTGTTTGTGATTTTAAATTTTAAGACGGCTATTCTATCAGAGTATGCTATAAACTCTGAGATGTTATTTTTCCATTTCTTTGCAACTAGGAACCCTACTCCGTACATGCTTCCTGCTAGACCATAGTGGTAGAAAATTGATTTCTCACGTTCTATTGTGTTTTCTCCTTCCCTACGTACTTCACTTAGTCCTATTATGTCCCAATTAAGATCTTCAAGGGCATTTTCCAGTTCCATTAATCGGTCATCAGACTTTAGAGTGCGTACGTTGTAGCTTATTATTTTCACTGAGCTATCGTTGTCCATTTTAACATTTGCCTGGGTCGTTTGACGGGGAATCGATCGCGCCCGGTGATTCTTCGCACCCCTGGTCCCGGAGCCCCGCTTCCCGTCATCAACGGGGCTGCCGGAGCCGCCGGGCACTCGGGGCCATTTCTTAGTTCGTCCTATCATAATGGGGGGGTTTGGACCGTAAGCCCACCACGCTGGTCCAGTGCGGGTTGGTGGGTCGCCAGAGCCTCGTTCGTTGGTCGGCAGGGTATACCACGGGCAGGAGAGGTTGGCTTGAGGTCCGAAAGATGTTAGTTGGACCCCCTTATACCCCTAGCTAGATATAATACATATTAATATAAATTATAGCAAGGCATATTACGATATATTTTCTATACAAATATTGAAGTGACTTAAATATTTGTATTATAATAGCCTGCTATAATTTATATTATAGCTACGTGTGTGACGGCCTTATAGTAAGCGTCAAACAAGTTATCCTCTGGCGAACCACGTGACAAAGATGCACAGAACGCAATTTTAAGGTCAAATTGGTTCTGCGCATCTGTGTCACGTGGTTCGCCAGAGGACCACTTGTTGCCTTTATATAAATTTATTATTTAGGCGGTTGAAACTGCGGTAACACAAGACAAACTAAAGGAACTTGAATTTGACGGTGTCGAAATGAAGGATGTAGATGAAACGCAACCCGCCGAGAAGTCTTCGAATGCGATGATATTATCTAGGGTAGAGGTAAATATAATTTTAACTACCCTTTGATACCTTTTAAGTGTCGATGAAACGGGAATATTTTATTTTATTTTTACAATATATCTTCAATTAAAGACCTTCTTGATTTATCAAGGTTTATTATAAATGTGGATACAAATATTATCCTGACATTTATCTATTACGATACGCGTGCGGTCGGCTCGATTGCTTAAAGGGGTATTGTTTCTTGCGGGGTTCCGCAGGGAGCCTGTTCTGTCACCTGCGGCGTAGTGGGACGCGGCTCTCGCGGCTTGCGTATTCGCTGGTCGCCGCGCCGGTTCACGTTTGGGCGTGAACACAATATTTGGAAAACAAACAGCATTATTAAAAAAGTATAGGTTTCATATGATGGGCATTGTAAGGAGTTTTCACATATGATTTAAAAGCTACAAGCCAGTGAGTTTAAAAGCTAGCAAGTGAGCGAGTTAGCGGTCCGGAAGGATTTTCAGCAAGCATAGATTGTAAAAAAGCCTGCAAGAGAACTCGCTGGCTGGTAGCTTATAAACTAGCCCTGTGTTATCGACGGTTTATTAAACGATTATCATCCATTTTGCCGACACGATTGGTAGAGTGGCAAATGTGTTGGAATGCCACGCCGGTGTCGCGGGTTCGATTCCCGCTTCAGGACAAGCACTTGTGTGATGAACAACTGTGTTTGTCCTGAGTCTGGGTGGTTTCTATGTATTCTATGTATGCATTTACAAAAAAAAGTATTTAAGTATTCTATCAGTTATCTGGTTCCCATAGTACAAGATCTGCTTAGGTGGCGTTGTGTGAAATGTCCAAAACATTTATTTATTTATTTATATCACACCATTTTCAACATTAAAACTTTTCATTTCCTAGACAATTTGTACCTAGCTCAGTTTATGCTGCAACGCATTTACAGCATGTTTGATGCATAGCCATGCAACATGCTGTAAGCGGTATTTCGCTAGAAAGACACTTACTTATTTGAAAAACCGGTAAGTAATTACTGATGCACTTTGTTTTAAATTCAAATGCACAGCGTAAATTAAAACATGTCATAATATTTGAAAGTATGGCAATTAATTTGCAGAACCAAAACTCAGAAGAGCAGCGCAATGTGATAGAAAGAGACACAGATACAGAATCGCCGGGCGTGAATGAGACGGAAGCTTCATCCAGCAAGCCCTGGGAAGACTATCTGATCACTGGCAGCTTGGACAAGGAATATGTAAAGAGGTACGTCTCGTCACGTCTCGTCTCGTCTCGTCTCGTCTCGTCTCGTCTCGTCTGTCTCGTCTTGTCTTGTCACGTCTTATCTCGTCTCGTCTCGTGTGAGACAGTGGCTATCTCTGGTGTCGGAAGCTAGAACCCAGAGGCCTTGCTTGCTGTGTGACTACAACTGTATTGTTATAGCCGGGTCTTATACGTACACATATTTACAAGTATATAAAATACTTACGCGTGAAGATTGTAATGATATTTTTTACGAAAAAATTACTTTCTAAAATTCGCTTTTTGAGGCAATCTATTTAGGATATAGAAAAAGGTCTAAATTTAGCTAAAATTTTATTTCACAGGCCTTGTTTTGAATTAACTAATCTCAGTTTCTAAAATAAATGGCTCTGCTGTTAGAGACGAATAGAAGAAGCCATGTGGTGCCAACCACACCAAATACCTTTGTTGTCTGTCATTGTACCGAATTAAATAAAATAATAAGGGCAAGAAATTGTTGATGAATCTCAGATTCTAAAAACTTACAAAATACTTATAAAACTACCTACAAATTTTAAATATGCACAGGGAACAAAATGTAGACTTGATTTGGTTTAAGATTAGTAGGTATATATTTTATAGTAGGTATGTATACATAACATAATATGTATAGAAACAAATTCAACTGTGAGTGTGAATGTTAAATAAATAAAATAATGTATTTATTACAGCGGCATCAACGTAGTATCTGAAAGCAGCACAACAGTCAGAGAAGCCGACAAAATAAACTTATCCCGAGATAACGATAACCGGTACCAAATCCCCGGCCCACTACCCGTCGTGTATCCTTCACAAGACAAGCCCAACAAACGCAAAAACTACAGAAACTCATTGAAACAGAATAGCAGGGATTCCATCGGCGAACGACTCAAAAACAAAAAAGTTAATTCTGAGGAGAAAACTGTTAAAATATTCGAAAACAGCAAAGACAGTTACTTCTACAGCGATAAGCAGGACGAGTTTGATAGGGAGAGTAAGATGAAGAACTTGGCTCTCATATCGAACTTGAAGGAGTATGCTAAAGATTTAGCTGACATTGGGCATAAGAATGATGTTGTTGAGAAGAAGGGCACGACCAAGAGTGTTAGCATCACGGATGTGGAAGCGAAACTCGCTGACAGGTATAGTTTTCATAATTTTTGATATCAATACATATTTATTTATTTAATTACATAATACATTTTTACAAAGGTCTACATAATATATCTATGGCCTGACTCCGTGCGATTTACAGTAATAGGTGAATTACTAAACGACCTATAACCTATATTAAAAAACCTATTCAAATGATTATTTACGTATTAATATTATTTATATATATTAAGGTAAAACATACATAGGATACCAATTAATTGAAGAACATTATATTGTGTTACTTGTGTTTTGCCAAATAAATTATCTTATCTTACATGAACTACATTTAATCTCAGCTCAGCTTAGTAGCTTGTTTAGTATATTTGACGCGCAAAAATCATTTTAGCAATCCATGTGAATATTACAGGATACTCCTAAAATTTACCTGTTGTCAACGAAAATTGTTTGTATCCAGAACGCCGACCAGAGACTCCATAATGGTGAATCGCAAGAAACTGCCTTCCCGCAGTGTTTCGGATGAGATGGGCGAGAGTGGCATAGAGGCCGCTGGACCCAAGGACTCCACCACCAGCTTCTTTATCAAGTGCGCCAGCGCCGTGCAGGAGGTCTCGGACGGCAACAGGCGGGCGGCCGAGCGAGCCACGCAGGTGGAACCCAACGCAGACTATGGTGAGTGTCACAGTCGAACCCAACTCAGACTATGGTGAATGACACAGTCGAACCCAACGCAGACTATGGTGAGTGTCACAGTCGTACCCAACTCAGACTATGGTGAGTGTCACAGTCGAACCCAACGCAGACTATGGTGAGTGTCACAGTCGAACCCAACGCAGACTATGGTGAGTGTCACAGTCGAACCCAACGCAGACTATGGTGAGTGTCACAGTCGAACCCAACGCAGACTATGGTGAGTGTCACAGTCGAACCCAACGCAGACTATGAATGGTGAGTATATAGTGTCACAAGTACTCCACCAGCTGAAGCATGAAGCATGTTGTGTTGCAGTCAAATAGCTCAGATACCTACAAAGATGAAATCGCAAATAAACCACTGAATACTGAAGGGCATATCTCCGACCTGGCTAGTTCACAGCCGAGTCGCGGTGGTCCATATAACCTTCCTTCCTAGTGCTTAAAATAAAAAAAAAATCCTACCCTATATCCTTCCCCATTCCCCACAGAGCTGTGCGAGTCGCGCGCAGTGATCTGCCGCTGCCCCGTCCTGGCCAAGCGCGACGTGGCGGTGTTCCGCTCGTGTAGCGGCACGCTGCGCTTCCGCACCACAGCGCTCGGCGACAAGCTGCGGCGCTGCGGGTGTCAAGTGCAAACCGACTGCTCTGGTACCTATCCTAGCCTTCCCTTCCCCACTCCCCACAGAGCTATGTGAGTCCCGTGCGGTGATCTACCACTGCCCTATCCTAGCCAAGCGCGACGTGGCGGTGTTCCACTCGTGGTCGCGGCGCTGCGGGTGTCAAGTGCAGACCGACTGCTCTGGTACCTATCCTAGCCTTCCCTTCCCCACTCCCCACAGAGCTATGTGAGTCCCGTGCGGTGATCTACCACTGCCCTATCCTAGCCAAGCGCGACGTGGCGGTGTTCCACTCGTGGTCGCGGCGCTGCGGGTGTCAAGTGCTGACCGACATCTCTGGTACCTATCCTAGCCTTCCTTACCCTACTCGCACTGAAATATAAACTTAACACACATCAAGACTAATTTGTTAATCTTTTGCTATCAACGAGTCCTGAGTTACTTTGGCCATATAGCCCGAAGGCAATCTGACAACCTCGAACAATTGATTGTAATAAGTTGACGGTAAAAGACGCGGCCGACCACCTAGCCGCTGGTCAGACCAGGTAAAGACTCTCACGGGACTCACTCCCTCACTCACTCTGCCGCCCTGAAAAATGCAGAAAACAGGCAAGCATGGAAGCAGCTTGTCAATCGAGCCACTCAAGTCTTTCAAGACGGGCACGACTTTCAGTAATGAAGAACACGAAGAAAAAGAAGAGATATAGATAGATAGATAGAAAATGCTTTATTGCACAAAGTAAAAAAACAAGTACATAGGCGAACTTAATGCTAGTTAGCATTCTCTTCCAGCTAACCTCTGCGTATTATGGAGATATAAACATCTCCCATCCATGACAACCTCTAATACTCGTCGCCATTTACAGGCACTCAAATGGACCCCCCGTCCGCTCGCCGCGACTCGGCGACGTACACTGCGCCCGCGCCCGCCGCCGCCGAGCGAGCCACGTCCCCCGACAACACGGAGCACGAGATATCCTCGCTCACCGACCTGCCTTCTGAAAGAGACGGTACGTTTGAATTTAATATTAATTTTATTTATTGGGACAACAAACAGCTGCAATATACATTTTACTTAACAGTTATAACATCTTAAGCATATTAATTATATTTCAGCCCACTACGTTATCCACAGAGTTTTAAGAGAAGTATTTACTTATGAAGACCACTAGAGGGTCGGTAGGAATTATCTATAAGGTGAGCAGCTTCTATCAGTGTTGTAACAAGAGTACCTCCTAAACGGTGAAGGAAAACATCTTGAGAAAATCGGTTTGTCATAGACCCCAAGAAGTTAACAAGATTAACAATAGTAATTTACAAATGTCGAAATGTCGTTATCCATATTCTTAGAGAGAATACAACCAAATATACATACAACTACTTATACATTTCTATGGGTTATTGTCTTTTAGACATTTTAGCACTTCCTTCCTAAACTTCCACCTGGAACTTGAAAAGATGTCAATGTTTACAAAATTAGAATTAGAATTATATGTTTCAACCATTCGACGTATGGGACAACGTAGACCAGCGTTCGTACGACAGGTATTCAGGTTTTAACACCCATATTCTAAGTCGTTTTTTTTCACTCAAGTGAATACTTACGTTTGAAATCAGACAGGTGACAGCCGAACTTTTGGTAAAGCGGCGGCCATTTTACCACTCACGTAAGTATTCCCTTGAGTGAAAAAATCGACTTAGAAAATGGGCGTAAGTCATAACATTAAAAAATAACAACGAAAGCCTCTCTACAGCTATAGAACCTTGTTATTTTGTATTTAAAATATTTTAATTTCAACTTCATTAAGTTTTCTCTCTGTTCAATGTAAATGTTTAAAACTTTGTAAACATAGCTTTATGACGTTACCAAGTATGCAAAGAGTATGAGTACGTGTAACACATGTCAACTTATACACTACAAGTTTTTAATTACAAAAAAAAATTAAATGGGCAAAGCAGAAGGGGTACTACGTTGTATCTGTGCAGTCAGAATTTTTGTTTATTACAAAATGACAGCAGGGCGAGTGTGGCGCCCGAGCCGAGCTCTTGCGAGCTGGCTCGAGCTAGTACCCAAGTTTGTCAAATTAACAAGTTGAACTCAGATAATTCATAAACATTCACACACTCACACCCCTGCACTAGGTCCCTGTGTCGCAAGTGGCATGGACACATACAAGACATCACAACATCCAAGACCCGAGAACAAACATTTATGTTCGTCACACAAATATTCGCCCCGGGGATCGAACCCGGAACACCAAGCTTAGTAGGCAGGGTCACTATTAACTAAGCCACGGTGCCGTCGTTGAATTATCAATGAAATTAATTATCAATAATGCGTACCGATTGACCCACGGCCATAAAAAAAGACTAACGGTAACAGTTATCCAATTTATATCATATATATTTTGAAAAACATTCAACGAAATAAAAAAAAACCGTGAAACGACCTATTGCTTTCAGGGAAATCCCCCCGCGCCGTGCTATCCCCGGGCGAAGAGAAGGCCACGATGACGTACACGTACACGGATACGGATACGATACGGACCGACTACGGCTCGCTGAGCGAGGGAGAGCTGCCTACTGGGAGAGGTAGGGTCTTACTGTTGTACGCCATGTTCCCTCTTGTTTAAGTCGCCTTCATTCTAATGCCTCGATCACACGTGCCGAGCAAAAGGACGAGACAGTAAAATGTTACTCGGCCGAGACAGTGAAAGGTTACATCACTCGCTCAGCCGAGTATTTGGCGCTATCTTTATACGTACCGAGTACTCGGCCGAGAGAACTGTCTCGGTCGTGTACTCGGTACTTGTGATCAAGGCATAAGGTTGCCTGGAAGGAACTTTATAGCTACAAGGCCACAAGATTTGTCTTAAATATGTAGGGAATGCTATAGTCTTTTCAGTAAAATCACGGGCATTAGCTAGTGAAGATTATAGTCTGTGATGTTAAAACATGTTTCAGTTCGTCGTCTTTCTACTGGCGAGCGGTTGCCGCGCGATCCAATGTGAGTATTATACAATTTGTATCTGGCTTAATAAATATTATAAAAATATTTAGTCATCAATCCGGTTAATTTCTAAAAAAAGGTCTTAATTAACTTAACTCTAGTATTGAATTTTAGTATCTAAACCAAAGCGCCGAAAACAGAAAACCTAAATCTGAAACGAGAGTTTCAGATTTCGGTAAGCCAACATCTCCTGAGGATGCCTCGTGTAGAGGCGAAATACGTGTCGAGTTCTGACTTGGATAATGTGGCTTCTATTTGGCGCAAAATATTGTGCGTAATTCAGATACAGGTGATGGCAATGAAAGTGTCTCCATATTTAGCCTATAGGTGGCTCTATAGATTGATTGTTCGCAGCGATCCTTACTTGGCCGTAATGTTTCCTTTTGTACATATGTCATTAATACTTATGTTATTACAGCTTGGTGGATTATGACCCATTTGCGAGAGACAGAAGAGAGAAGGCTTGAGTCCCAGCAGTGGGATCATCATATTCTGACTATACTATGTTCTTATTTGGTTCTCGAATGGCGATCACGAACTGGACGACGCAGTGTAGGACGGCCCCCCACGCGATGGACTGACGACATAGTTGCGGTCGTTGGAAGTCGGTGGATGGAGAAGGCTCGAGACCGCTCGTCGTGGCGAATCATGGGGGAGGCCTGTGTCCAGCAGTGGACGTCCAAGGGCTGATATGATGATGATGTTGTTCTATTCAGCAGGCCATCGCTGGTGTCTTCCCAGAAGATGGAAGCGACGCTGCAGTCGATCAGTGAGGAGCTCGCGCGCTGCAGACAGTTGCTGCTGGGTCAGCGCCCGCAGGAGGTGACCATTTACTCCTCTCTACTATAAAAATACCATTTCATCTTGTACAGTGACAATTTTTTTTTATAAAAGCGAAGGGAATTGAGCAAAACTGTTTTTCCCTATGTCCTTCGCTTATGTTAAAAATATCAAAACAAATAATCAAGGTTTTACATAAACATAGTGCACGAAAGGAGCCTCTTCGAGGCGCACTTGAAATCCTTTCACCACACTGGTTCTAAAGAACTAGTGACACGAGAAGAAGAAGAAAAAGTACAACCGACTTCAATCGGACTGTTCTAGTGACCGTAAACATCACTGAATAGTCACAGATGGGCAAAATACGCAATTTTGTTTACTTCGACGACTTTTTTTTTAGTTATTTCGATATAAGAACTAAACTACTAAACAGATTTTGATGAAATTTCTATGGGACTAATCTGAAAGTATATCCTCTCAAACGAAAAAAGAATTTTCAAAATCTGTTTATAAACAACAAAGTTCTGAGGTTACAAACATAAAAAATAAAACATTCAACCAAATTGATAACCTTCTTCTTTTTTGAAGTCGGTTGAAAAGATAAGGAAATTGGGCGTATCTATTTTCTCCTATCTCCTTCGCTTATGTTAAACATATCAAATCAAAAATATTCTAAAACATTCCGTGAGGTTGTAGTAACAAATTCACCGCTACACCTTATTTGCAATTAATACTTAGTCAATTATTAAAAAAAAATAGAAATGTGCGAGCGAGATAAAGACGCGTGGGATTCTGGGCCTTAATCAACTTCGCATACAAGAGCTGTTCTTATACAAGCTCTGCTTAGTTCTAGATGGCGCTGTGAAAATGTATAATCTATTTATTCTATAAAATGTATGGAGAACGTTATGGGTTTTAAAAAAAAGTCTCTGTAACGGTTTAGGGAAATAGAAATATTTTCCGTTTTGTATAAAATAAAGGCTATTTATAAAATTCCTCGTGCAAACGAGCCTCTATAGTTCCTATCTAGTATACTTACTTAAAAAAACGACTTCGTAGTGGATTGTACTTTATGTGTTGATCTCATTGCATTTAAATGTGTAGTTAAAAGTGTAGTTAGAATAATATAGTGTAGTTAGATTAATGTAGAAGTAGTTAGTAATTGTGCGATGAAATCTAAATAATAAATGTATAATAGATATTACCGTTTTTCATTTAAAAATTCCGTTCACAGGTTTATATCACCGCCCAATCTGGATTGATTTAATTTCCTTGAAATTGTCGTTTGTGACCTTTATTCCCCTACAATATAATATAAGTACAAATAGAAGAAAACCTAAAAAAAATAGTAGTTTTAAGTGTGGGGCCTCTTGCAGTAAAAGCCTCTTTCGAAAGTCATGGTTATTTTTGTGAGAATTTTGACCATTGAGTTGGGAAGAGACCAGCGAAACCCTTATGTGTGCTTGGAACTGTTAAACGCTCCATTGAGTCCTTATTAAATCCTCAAGTAGGTAATGTGTCCAAAGAACTTCAGTAATCATATTTGAACATTAGGTATTACTACTAATGGCCAGAGCTAAGAGTAGCCTAAACCCTGCAGTGGGTTAAGTCAGGCTGCGTATGATGATAATAAAGACTACAACATTGAATAATACAAAATAAATTACATTTAATTCCCTAACAATGAATAAAAGTTAAATAAAAAATAAGTATTGTTTTTCAAGTGTAGGGTCCGCCTTTTACGGTACAAGCCTCATCCAATTCATTCCGTTCTCTTGTATTTATTGCTCTCCTTGGCCAGAGCTATCCAGCCACTTTTATGTCGTCGCTCCATCTAAATGAGTACATTGTTGCAATAAAGATTATGATTATGATGGTCGTCCTCTGTTTCGATTCTTATCTCTACTACATTTATTATTATATCTTGTCTTTATTCATTTTATTTTTAATCAAAAACATATTGTATACCTCAACAAATTATATAAATATATTTAGTAATAAATCCAAGTATTTAGTAATAAATATATTTAGTAATAAGTTTTTTTCATTACATAATATAGAGTTCGATTTGTTAGATAATAAAGCAAGGGAGTTTGCTTCTGAGGCAGCACATTCTAAATATTTGTCACAATCAAGAAAACTCGATAGGTTATGTCAAAGCAATAGAGTTCAAGGGGATGATCTTATTCCTTGTTCACATGTTTTTCCTCAACGAGTTAAGAATCTAAGTAATGTAACTTTTTCAGAAAATGAGAATTATTTACTTGAAAAAGGATTAAAATATAACATACAACCAAAATTGTGTAAAAATACGTTAGAAACATTAGCAGTAGATACAGAAATAGCTATTTTCAGGAGTAAAAAAGATGATTCAGTTGCGCATCAGGTCGCAAATGTAATAAAACAGTCTCTGAATTCATCTAATCCAGTCAGTTCAGAATTTCAGATTCTAAAATCTCTTAATGGCAGATATTTTCATGGATGATTTCGAAAATAAATACTTAGTAAATCAGGCAAATATTCTTTACTATTATAGATATGTAGATGATATATTAGTATGTTGGACAGGTACTCTTCGTCAAATTGATGTTCTTTTGACAAAAATCAATAACATTCATCCAAAAATTAGGTTCAAACTAGAGTTGGAATCGGAGAATTCTCTCAACTTTTTGGATTTAACTATAACTAGGGTCAATAGGAAACATGAGTTTAAAATTTATAGAAAACCTACTTACACTGATGATACAATTCCAGCTTCATCTTGTCATCCAGTACAACACAAATTAGCGGCTTATCGAAGTTTTGTTCACAGGTTAATGTCGTTGCCATTATCAGAAGCAGATTTCAAAGAAGAGCTCAACATAATTTATTACACAGCACAAAATAACGGGTACATTAAAAACATGGTTGATAATTTGATCAAAAATAAACGTCGAAACATTGTTCGTTCATTATTGTATGCATTGCCACCGGATAGGTCTGAGAAATATTTAGGTAGTCTTACTTATATGGGAACCATTACTGAAAAGATTTCAAAAAGGTGAGGGTAGTTTTTAAAACAAACAATACATTGCGTTCAATTTGTAACGGGAAAGATAAATCAGAGAATCATAAAAAATCTGGTGTCTATAAATTAACTTGTGATGATTGTAATGCTGTTTATGTAGGTCAAACGGGTCGTAGTTTTCAGACAAGATACAAAGAACATGTTTCAGCGTATAGAAATAACTGTCCAGAAAAATCACATTTTGCAAAGCACTTAATAGACACTGGTCATTCTTTAAACGATAACAATACTCTTGATATATTACATACATGTGAAAAAGGTTTTAGGTTAAATATTTTGGAGTGTTTAGAAATTTTAAAACACAATACAACAAATATTACGCTGTTGAATGATTTAAATACGAGTATTCCAAGGTCTCCTTTGTTGAGGATTTTTGTGACGTCGGGTCATACGACAGGTGACTCATCGCCATAACGGGTATAAATACGGGCCGGGCAACGTTGTTTATTCACTCTCGTTTCGAACTTCGGCGAGTCCACACCTCCTGATGATGCCTCGTGTAGAGGCGAAACACGTGTCGTATCTTTAAACTTTGGTTTTCTGTTCGTTGACTCTTTGGTTTATAATATAGTAATATGTACTAAAGTTCTAAACTAAAGTTAAGTTAATTAAAACCTTTGTTTAGAAATCAAGCGGATTTATTACTAAATTATTTATATAATTTGTTGATATTTATGGATTTCCGCAAAGTAACGCCTGAATCAATCAATTATCTGAATCAATCAATTATATTGTATACCTTGTTACTCTAAAATGCATATCAAAATATTTACAAAATTTTACAGTGACTACACAATATAGATCGATAAATTAACCCACATTGGGAGATTTGGTAAAAATATAATCAAATGTGGGTTTAGGTCTTCAGAGAAAGAGGAATCGTCTCACATTATTATTATCAGCCTGAGCTGTCCCATTGTAGGGCAAAGGCCTCGCCCCATTTACGCCAACGATCTCGATCTTGCGCTGCTGTTCTCCATTCTACTAATACATTTAATTCGCCTTAATTCGAACATCGCTTAAGTGTAGTTCCAGCCGGCGGCGCCGCAGCAGCGCCGCGCGTCCACAGTAGCGGCGGTGCACGCTCTGCGGCCCAGCGCTGCCAACCGCAGGATCGCGGATGCGCGCGCGCCGACCTGCGTGTTCACGCTGCACATCGGGACGCTGGTGCTGTCCGATGAGGTAAGGCCTTATGGTTTACCTGCTACCTGCCACCAGTGCTCCGTAACTTTACTATTTACCTGCAATTTCGGCTGTAATGGATTTGAATTTAAACAAATTAGGGCTGTCACTTGTGGTGCGCGGCGCGCTTGATATTGAGTGATTTACCTGCCTAGGTTATTAGGTAAGAAAGTGAGGTTCTATGTAGTTGTTTACAAAATAGAACACATCGAAACCGACCGAAGATTTAAAAAAAAAACTTTTTAGGTAGGACTTTGTGCCTGCATCTTTCAACGTCACAAGTACACACTACTTTACGCTGCACGTGGAGTAAAAATGACATTTATGACGGTTGAAGGCCGCGCGATTGAGAGGACGAGCAAAACAATATGAACTTTAGTAACGTGACAATTGAACTCAAAATATCGTACTTTGCTCGAGATAGTACTGCTTCTTATGGTATATTTAATACCTATTCTTTGCCGCTATCTCCTGCCCATGACGGCTATGTCACAAGTAGTGTTATCGTCCAGGCGATGCTGTACTCGCGCGACAAGCCGCTGGTGCTGACGTGGCAGTTCTACTCACAGAACGCGGCCATGACGCGCGTGCAGACCGGACGAGTCGTCATATTCGACTTTGCTACAGAGTATGACGTCACGTTCGATGACGAATTCCTGGATTACATGAAACACGTGAGTATATGTTTTATATTTTTCAAAAAGTGATATCATTTGACTATTTATCGCCATCATCATCATGAAACTAAAAAAAATAATGAATGAATGAAAAAAAAAAAATATTTTTTTCCCTTAGATGTGTTGTTCACTAACGGCAACTGATTATGCGTATTTTTTTTTCTGGTGATTAAACAATTTTGGTGTATAGCTGTCCACGGATTGCCAAGCAGTGGGTTTTTTCTGATCCGCTATATTATTTTTACTGATTCAACTGACATGTTCAGTGATTTTGCAATCACTGGTTAAAATGTATGTAGATGTTGATCAAGTAAACGTATATACGTGAAGTACGATCAAGTAGACGTAGGTCCTTCCGAACGCGCGCAAAGTGCGACTAACTCATTAACAATTCGTCCTATCCACATTCTAGCGAAATTCC
This sequence comes from Lobophora halterata, assembly GCA_932526365.1. Taxonomy (NCBI): domain Eukaryota; kingdom Metazoa; phylum Arthropoda; class Insecta; order Lepidoptera; family Geometridae; genus Lobophora; species Lobophora halterata. Next base: position 11,845,892 of record OW052002.1, read on the forward strand.
CGAACGAAAGTATTCCTTATTTAGCCTTGGATTTGACGCCCCATTTACTACTGATGCAAATGAACATGACACCTGGCTGACACTCTCGCTCGGCACTTGACGCTTCCTCCGCCCCCCGCGCGGCGCCCTCCGTGTTTCTTCTTCCTCTAATTGCGAAGCCTTATCATTATTTATCATTACCAAGTATTGCAGGACTTCTTCTCTATCAAGATTATCCAATTCCACGCTGTACTTTGCACAAACTTCATTCGAGCCAGGTGTCATGTTAATTCGCCCGAGTAGTACAATAGCTTGCAATATTTTGTATTTAACAGGAGGATATGTCGATAACTCTGTGTGAAATAAGCAAGCAAGAGGAGCCTCTGGCGGTGTGCTTGCTGCCGCTGCGGGAGGCCTTGTTACACACCAACAGGCGAGCCGACATGTCGCTGGCTCTGGTAACTGATATAACATTAATAACAATTAATAAATAGAAAAAAAACCTGAATAACTAGTAGATGGTTAAATTTTCGAGACTGGTTAGCTAAGAGCTAGTATCAATACCTCTCAGTTTTACCTAACTCTCTAGTTAACGGCCCCGTGGCTAAGTTTGTGATGGGCCCATGCCTAAGTTGGTGACGTACCGGGGCTAAATTGGTAACCGTGTCATGGCTAAGTTGGTGACCATACCGTAGCTAAGTTGAAGACGACTCCGTTGCTAAGTTGGTGACGGCACCATGGCTATAGCACCTACGAGTTGGCAGTCTAATAAATATATTTAATAATATATCACTGAGCACGTGTGCATCTGAACTGAGGGCCCAAATTTTTCACACGTGCTTTCCTTTACGATACCTCTCAACTGTAGAAATAACAGTTAGACACAGCACTATGGTTATACTATGGTTGGGGACAGCACCTTGGCTAAGTTGGTGACAGCACCGTGGCTGATTTGGTGATGCCACCGTGGCTAAGTTGGTGATGGCAACGTGGATAAGTTGGCGATGGCGCCGTAGCTTAGTTGGTCACCACATCGTGGCTAAGTAGGTGTCGGCTCCGAGATTTAGTTGGTGACGGCACCGTGACTATGCTGCAGGTGCCGATGCTGCCGCCGGGCGGCACTAGGGACTCGGTGGGAGATGAGATCGGCGTGCTCGACCTGTGGTGCTCGCTGCGCGTGGAAACCTCGCTGCTGTCCGTCATACACCGCGCCATGCACACCGTTAGTACACATTTCAGGTGCCGACACTAGAATTTCTGTAACTTCAGCGCGCAAATAACGTCGAGCTTTGTTTGTATTCATTATTTATTTAAAGAGGTTTGTCAGCGATCTATGGAGCGCAGTATCTTAGGAATAAATTTGTCAGTTCGCGTGCCGAACAGTAGGTATACTGCGCTCCAAAACCATAATTGCTTTTTGACCAACGTCAGCATTTCGGATAAGGGCGAAAATGACCACAGAGACACCAAAGGTAAATAGACGACTAGGAAGGTCTAAAAGGAGATGGCGGGACGAACTTGATGCTCACCTACCAACCTGGACCACAGACGCCCTGAGCCGAAAGGAGTGAAAGAAAAAGAGGAAGGCCTTTGCCCTACGGTGGGACAATAAATAGCTGAAAAATAAAAATAAATTTATTTAAAAGCCGTTATAACTCGGTCGAATTAACATGACACCTGCCTCGAACGACGTTTGTGCAAAGTACAGCGTGAAATTGGATAATCTTAATATAGTAGAGGTCCTGTAATACTTGGTAATGATAAGGCTTCGCAATTAGAGGAAGAAGAAACGTGGAGGGCGCCGCGCGGGGCAGCGGGGGAAGCATCAAGTTCCGAGCCACGTGTCAGCCAGGTGTCATGTTCATTCGCCCTAGTAGTAACAATTTACGTAACCAAAACACTTAAACTAAAACTGTGTCAGCCCGTGACCACGGTTGTTGCAATACAGTCGAAACGTCGGGACACAAAAACGAGGGGAGCGCGATAAATATCCATTACAATCAAATAACAATGTGTGATAATCGCGAAAGTCTACGAAAAACTACTTAAACTAAAACTTAAATAATTACTTAAATAACTAATAAATTTTTGATAATGTATGATCTGCACAGCCGTCTCCTCCGACGTGGCACAACAGCAACCCGCTCCGCAGCGAGTCCCGTGTGACGACCTTCGACCCGTCGGAAGGGCGCAGTTCGCGGGACTTCGACCTCGACCTTATAGACAAGCAGCCTCGCACCGCGGCCAGACAGGTAACCCTTAGTGCCATACTACAAGGGCGGTTCTCCCGCTGCGCGAATCTGCTTCTGAACCGCACTAGACACATTTAATATGGAAGTGAACCGCGATGGGAAACCAAAAAAATAAAGCTGCCTTCTCCCGGTTTCAGCCCCTAACTGAAGACATGGGCGGACATCGCAGGTATTCTGAAGACGTGCCGGCGAACACGCAGGAACCGTCCTGTCGCTACGACGATGAGGTAAGTGAACATTATAAGAAACAAGAAACATTTATTGTATAAAACTGTGTACAAAAAGATCTTAATATATTTTTAGTAGAAAACAACAGTTTCTTACAACTAAAATGAAATGGATACCTAGTTTTATTATATCAGATGTAGTAGACTATATGTACAAACGTTTCTTAAATTTTTTTTTAACACAGCTAGGCATATAATATTAAATTATATTCTAATTTTTCAAAACTTTTAGTTTTCAGTTAAGTCTAAAAAATATCTACTTAACTACTAATCTAAAAAATATCTACTAACTAGATATTTTTCAGACTTTAGTTTTTCGTTTTCAAAATATTCTTTAAGTGTGTAATGAACTTCTTGAACAAGCCATTTTCTCAAAGTGTTTTTAAATCCAATATCAGATAGCTGCTTGAACTCTGTAGGTTGATGATTGTACACTTTTATTGCAGTTATATATGAGGTATTATTAAATTGAGGCATGCATATATTGTACTTATGAATGTTTACTACTTAAATTCTCATAACGACTAGATTTTACATCTAAAACATAATGTTAATTTTGTTTGACAAAGACACATAATTCTAAAATATACATATGTTTAATATTTTAATATTATAAGGCGCATAGTACCAGTTTGGCCCAATCGCTTGCGCGTAACTACATTTTGGAAGATTAAAAAATTACTACTTTTAATTACAAAACAAACGGACCTCCAGGATCTAGAAAGTAGCATTACAAACGTGTAGTAAAAAATGCAATTCAATCCATACCAGTTTCATGTGTTAAACCTTGCCTAAATATTTTTTCTTTGGGCAAGATTTTACACATGAAAACTGGAAGAGTTGAATTAAGTTTTTTCTGAATTTTTAAATCTTCAAAGTATAGGTACGCGCGAGCGAGAGGGCGAATCTGGGGTACTATTTAAATCCACCTTTTATGATTGTACACCAATAGATAAAAGCTAGAAGAACCAACGAATTTATTAAATGTGTCACCTTACCTCCTAGTTTAACAAACAATAAATCAATTCATTCATTCATTCCAGTAGCTGTGCGCGGCTTTGCCCGCTTGACTGACTTAAAAATAAACCTACCTTATGTAAAAGTAAAAGTAAAATAGCCTTAATTTTTACTAACTTAAATTATTTACATACACTATTTTTCTTAATCTATACTAACATTAGTAGTCGCCTCATTGGCGTAGGCCTCCCTAAACTCTTCCAGGTATTTCTGTTATTCTGTCCCTCGCTTTCCTCATCCAATCAGACCCGCATTTTTTTATAAAAATGTCCCGCCATCCTTTTTTCTGCCAGCCTCGTTTTCTTTTCTTATCCCAAGGGGTCCACGCTGTAACTCTTTTTGTCCATCTCATGTACCACAAAAATAATAATGGTGTCACAATTTTGACTTGATTTGATGATTTTCAACATCAGTGAGTTATTCAACTTGGGTAAGTCAGATAGGTATCCGGCCTCAAAAACTTTCGAATGTATAATTAGTTACAAAATAATGATCAGTATTGAATGATTACGATCTCGATTGAGCGCCGTCGCCGAGAGGTGCCAAGTCGTGGGCATTCGATGTGCGTGGGCGGCCATGCCCGAAGTAGACTCGATACCAATGTGTACAGTAACATTTTAATGCGCTACACTTTATAATCTAATGCCAATAAGTATTTGTTATGTTATTCATATCTTCTTCTTATCGTGTCACTAGTTCTTTCGAACCAGGGTCCACATACTTATAGCTTGGAAGAAACAAGACGTCTAAAAAAGCAAAAAAAAATTAGGCATCGGGCACTATTTAAATGAAAACACGAACGGCATGAAATTTGTCATACTTATATGTAGACTTTCGCGAACACTCCTCCAAGTTTCAAGTCTCTACGCTCCGCCCAATGATTTAGCATGTTGTCTGTCATTGATTCATTCATTCATTCGTATCATTGATTAATTCATTCATTCATTCATATAATTTTGACCAAAAAGTAGCTACTTCTATTGCTCTATCCGACACCTCATTTAGCTCTTCTCGAGTGCAGGTAGCCGGGCACGTGGAACATGAAAGCAGATGGGGCATGTCTTGTATAGCGACACCGCACTCGCACTGAATTTTAGTTGAGTCTGTTACTCCCCATTTGGCGATGATGTTGTCTGTCAAATAAAAAATAAACAAAAAATTATCTTTTATTCATAATCAACATGTTGTTTTTTACAAGGTTTGGAGACTCTTCTGGTTGTTTGATAAACCTGTGTTAGAAGAGCCCCTGTCAGTCAGGACTAAGCGTTTATCCCTCAACTAGCTGTATTGTGAATTAATAAAATCCCTTTCCTTGTACGCGCCTGTACTTCTTGACGAACACACCCTCTAAGTTTCAAGTCTTTACGTTCAGCGGCTTGGCCTGTATGTTGTCTGTCAGTCAGTCAATCAGGTCAAAGCTATTTCAACCAACTTTAAAAAAGAAGGAGGTTATCAATTCGGTTGAATGTTTTTTTTTATGTTTGTTAACTTTGTTGTTTATAAAATGATTTGTAAGGATATACTTCCAGATTGGTCCTATAACATTTTCATGAAAATCATCATGTTCAGTACTTAGGTTTCAAAATAACTGAAAAAAAGTAGTTGAATGAATGAATGAAAATGCTTTATTGTACACCATAAGACAAATAACAATAACAAAGAGAAGGAAACATTACATAATATTTAGTACAATGGGCGGTAGTAATAGAATTCTCTTAAACTTAATATATATATAATAAATATATTATATATGTTATATATTATATATGTTATATATTATAATAACTTATTATAATATATAACTGAATAAAATGCTGTTTTACATATTTTGCTTCCCTGTGACTTTTCAGTGGTGCCTACAGTCACTAGAACAGTCCGATTGAAGTCGGTTGTTGTATTGTTTTTGTAAAACCTTGATAATATATACATGTATTGATTAAATAATGATGTTGATCTGAGGTGGTATTCGCAGGTGCAACAGTACCGCGCCAGCAGCAGGCCGTATCGACGCCGCAGCTCGCAAACGCAGAAGTCCGTCCCCTCCTCGGTACTAGTACATTAATTCACTTTACGATCACGTTACTTAACGAAAGCTGCATTACTAAATATCAACAAATTATATAAATATTATAGTAATAAATCCGCTTGGTTTCTAAACAAAGGTTTTAATTAACTTAACTTTAGTTTAGAACTTTAGTACATATTACTATATTATAAACCAGAGTCAACGAACAGAAAACCAAAGTTTAAAGATATGTTTCGCCTCTACACGAAGCATCATCAGGAGGTGTGGACTCGCCGAAGTTCGAAACGAGAGTCGAAAAAGACGCCTGAATCAATCAATTGCATTACTAAAGTTAGCCTTCCGATGTTGGTGACTGCGATACGCGACCGCGACTGGGTCGCGACCCACTGTCTAGTATGCATTTGTCACGCATACACATTACTGCAAAGGTATTTTTGTTTTAGGATCTCGGACATAAAGGGCAAGTCGGATTCGAAGCAAATTGGCCTACGGTTAGTATTAGGGCGCCTTCAAATTACGAGGCGTGAGGAAGCGCCACTGTGGCGCCACAATAGTTTGCGCTATTGAACGAGTTCATATCACAAACTGACGCCGACGTATTCTTTGACAATCCGAGCAAGGTTTATTGTTTGATCAACTTATTTCTTAATTATTGAATCAATTTATCCAAGTCTGTTTAAACTATTCTTTTTGACATTTTGTTATATTATCATAATTTATTGACTATAATATTATCTTTGACATTTTTATTTTCTTAATCTGTAAAGTAAATAATAAGTTTATTTATTTTAAACTGTACATTGTGTGTAGCATAGTGTTTGGGCGCCTTGGAGTTATCTGTAAGCCCATTCAGAGTTTTTTCGAAATAAATATCTAAATATCTAAATGGTGCTTCTAAAACTCGGTCGAATTAACATGACACCTGGCTCGGAACACGATGCTTCCCCCGCGGCCACACACGGCACCCTCCGTGTTTCTTCTTCCTCTTATTGCGAAGCCTTATCATCACCAAGTATCCCACGTCCTCTTCTCTACCAAGATTATCCAATTCCACACTGTAGTTTGCACAAACGTCATATAGCCAGGTGCCTTGTTAATTCGCCCGAGTTGTACAAGTTTTTATACAATATCTAGACGCGAAGGTGCAGCGCCACTATCGTGACAAAGTGGCACGTCTATATATTGTATGAAAACTAGTAGAAGCACCACAGTGGCGCTTCCTCATGCCTCCAATTTGAAGGCGCTCTTAATATATCGCTACATTAACATCATCTTTAGACCTAAGGTTGTGTCTGATGCAAAGATAAATAAATTTGATTTTATCTGCTTCAGATATCCCAATGCTGGGCATAGTCCTCTCCCCTTCCACTCTCCCCGATCTTGTGGAGAACTCTGAACTAATGATTTTAATTTCAGTTGCATCATGAATCATCGGGAATCATCACCAATGAAGTGGTAAGTCATTGCTCTTCTATGTTTTCAAGATTTATACTCTTTATTTTTCTTTGTCGTATAATCTTGATATAATCGTAATTTGAGTGATAATGTCATAAACTTTATTTCCAGCCGGCGCACATCAGATCTACGGAAGATTTGAAACACGCGTTAGAAGTGAGTAAACTAATTCATTTTGTAATTTTCATCATGCATTACATCAAAAAATATAAGTAGATGTACAGACAGCGTCATAGATAAGTATCCCCCTTGCATTATAATACCCAGCTTCACATCCCTTTAAATCACCGTCGCCTGAATCTAGAAGTTTTGCCTTTAAAAATTTGATTATATTTGTATAACCGTATGTAAGCCTAAAAATAATTTTAATTATTACAATTTTTTTAAAGGATTTATAGCTGGGTGTCTTGTGCAAGGAGGATACTTATCTCTGACGCTGTCTGTACCTACCTGAACTATAATAGTATATTAGTATTCTCTCAGTTATCTGGTTTCCATAGTACAAGCTCTTGCTTAGCTTGGGGCTAGATGGCGTTGTGTGAAATGTAAAATATTTATACGTAATGCACTGTATAAACATCAATAAACAAACTTGTAGGATGATGGTTTTGTTAATTAAATCAAAGCGTAATCGCGGAACGCGTGTATTCGAAAAACGCACATCTTTCCCACTGAAAATGCGCTAGAGGGCGCTTTACACGGCGCGCACAGATTGACTAAATTAGGTAGGCAGTAGGTAATTGACAATATCTCATACAAATTTGAATTATTATTATTTACCATAAATTATAGTTTACACACATATTTTTTATTTAGAGATTTTTATGATGTAAACAAGTGGCAAGACTAGGCGCTCTTCTAACGGTATGAGATCACGCCTGCATTTAATCATACCAGTGCTAAAAAGGTTTTCCGATTGCCAAAAGCCGTTGGAACACTGCTATAGTGCTCGAATACCTAGAAATATTTTGATATAAATTACATTCTGTTTTTTTTAGAAAAACGTGCACCATAGAAGCATCGGTCAGCTGCCAATGTTGGATGAGGTAAGGAATTATTATGATGATTATTGAGCCAATGGATAACACGAAGATAGAGGAAAGTGGAGAAAAACAATTGAAGGTGTCCTTGCAAGACGTCACGATCCTCAGCAGTGAGGGACCGATCGAGGAGGAGGTGGATAACACGAATTACATTGTTAATGACAATCTTGCAGTATCACCTTTATATTAACGTTATTTAAGGCTAATCCTCAAATCCGAATTCCATACAAAATGTTTCGGACAAATACTCAAAAAGTACGCCGTATTATAGTAATTTCTTCACGCTATTCGATTCGTCCATGTTTTTTGATTTCGTCAACAAAAAAAGTGAAAGGTATTCATACTTTAATATAGATTTTATACGTGTTTTAAAATTAACCCTACTAACTTAAAAACACGTGTAAAATCTAAATTAAAGTATGAAACCTTTCACTTTTTTGTTGACGAATTAAAAAAACATGGACAAAACGAATAGTGTGAAAAAAATACTATAATACGGCGTACTTTTTGAGTATTTGTCCGAAACATTTTGTATGGAATTCGGATTTGAGGATTCCACTTAAATGGCAACTGAGAAAAAAATCATGAAAATATACTGAAAGTGGCGACTTAAAATGGCATTATTTTCCGTTCAGTGTACGAAAGGAGCCGCTTCGAGGCGCATCAGAAATCCCATCACCACACTGGTTCGAAAGAACTAGTGATACATAGCATAGCATAATCAGCCTATAATCTTCCCCTGCTGGGACTCAGGCCTACTCTCGGCAGGAGAGCGAATGGGTCATCCACCACGCAGACCCAATGCGGATTGGTGGATGTCACATGCCATAGAACATTTTTTTTTCTATCTCTTGATATGCTGGTTTCCTCACAATGTTTTCCTTCACCGTTGCGAGAACTAGAGATGCATACATTGATTTTTTCGACCGAAAAATCCCATTAACGCATGACTGCCACCGGGATTCGAACCTGCGACATTCAGATCGCATGGCAAGGGCCTCATCCACTCGGCCACCACGTCCTCTAATTGAGTAACCCTGTCTGATTACAGAAAACCTTGGTAGCTAAACACCAGTTATCAAAGTTGCGGAGCCCGAAAAAAAAATGGGTTAGTATGGTTAGCCTCACTAGATTTTACATCAAATTCATGCTATTTTCAAAAATAAAGTTCTTCCAACTATTAATTAGTCCTACTGGCCATTATTCGTTCCGCAGCCTAAATCAGTACTAAGAAAGGAATTTTGAAAATACGCAACGCAAACGAAGTTGCAAGCGACACCTAGTGGTCATAGACATACACAAAGACGTAGACATTCTATTTATTTACGTCTATGTGGTACGTAAAGTAAGATGTTCACACAAATTGATAGCTCAGCACATTCTCCTTCCTGACATGCAAATATTGTTTCAATTATAATATAATTAATAGTCAGCTAGAAGATCTTGCGTGTGGTTGGTAATTTTATCGTGGTGTTACGTGCACAGCCGCCTGTACAAACCGCCTGCACACGTGGTAGGCCCATTTACCTATACAGAATGTATGCGGACAGCAGCAGTACTGTGGCGGCAGCACTGCTGCGTGCTGCCGAGATCGGAAACATACCTTAAAACTTTGTACTGTTCACAGAGCAGAGAACACGCCGACAGCATACAAGACTTATTGAAAAAAGACAAAGATTACTACCGTAAGTTATTTTTTTTTTTTTCAAATTCCTATATTTCTTGATAGTTAAGGTGCTGCCACACTGCTGTTAAAAATGTTTACAAACATTTTGTAACACTAAAACATTTACTTACAAATGTTAGGAATTGTTATATTCCGTTAGGAATTGTTACATTCTACAAGAACGTTATAAACGAGGATTCTACAAGAATGTAACAATTCATAACATAATGTAACAATTCCTAATATTAAAATTTGTAATTACATGTTTTAGTGTTAGAAAATGTTAGTAAACATTTTTAACAGCAGTGTGGCAGCACCTTTATAAAGGCTAATTGACCGAGCGAGCCGAAGGTCTCTGCTTCAGGTTGGACAAAAATGCTTTCGAATGTCTGACCAGCAACTGTCCGGGCGGGTTATTCTATTACTATACCTACTACTCCACAGACTACTACGGACTAATACTACTAGACTCGTGAGGTCTATAGCTCACAAAGCCATTATTATAGATTGTAGTAGTTAGCTTATGCTGTTATAAATAAAAAAAAGAGTGAAATGTGTGTTGATACCGTCAGTTGGAGGCTTAGCTTGTCAGCAGGCGGCCAGCACTGAAGGCTACGTGAGGGACGGCAGCGACGGCACCTTAAACAAGAGGAACCAAAACATCAGCATTGGTAAGCTATATGTATGAAGTCATACTAAATGGTATGGTAATTATATTATTACGGGTCTTTATCGCAAGCATTCTATCCTTTATTAATTGTCACCTTTATTTATTGCCTGCATTAAACGGGTTTTTTTAATTTATTTTATGCCCTGACGTTGAATCATCAATTGATATAATATCAATAATGTAAAAGGCTTAGGCCTGACTGACTGACAGACAACGTTTAGGCTAAACCGCAGAAAGTAAAGACTTGAAACTTGGAGTATGTGTTCGTCAAAAAGTGCGGGCGCGTACTAAACAGGCACTTTATAAATTCGCAACGCTAAAGAAGTTGCGGGCGACAGCTGTATGTAATAATCTAATAACTACCTATGTGTGATAAACGCGAAAGTAAACGAAAAACCACTGAATTACTATACGTAAAACTACATTAAAATTAAAGTAATCCTTACAGATTGTTTCTTTTAGAGTCTTATCATGTATTGAATCTTTTTGGTCAAAATCAAAATGGCATCTCATACATTACAGATCTTAGTTGATTTCAGGGTTAAATAAACTTGTTGAAGCTGCGAAAAAAACTGTCAAATATACGGACTCTACCACCCAACACTTTACTACCGAGGAGCCACAAAAGGTACTCTAAACAACCAAATTAATAATAACATTGCTCACACTAACATTGTTCCCTGTAGCACAGATTCGTATAGCGCAGTTTCCCGTGTCGCAGTTCCTTGTAAAGAAGTTCCCTGTGTCGCAGTTATCCGAAGCAGTTATTTTTAGCTCAACTTCCTGTAGTACAAATATCTGCAACGCAGTTCCCCGTATCGAAGTTTTCTACAGAGCTATTACCCGTCATTTTTGTAGTTTCAAAATGCCATGTCAGTGCTTTACGCGTCAGACATGGGGCGAGCGGGGTTAGCTTGGCATTTGCAGTCTCATAAAATGTATAGAAAAAGGTACAATACATATTAAGCACTGACATGACATTTTGAAACTACGAAAATGACTGGTAATAGCGCTGTAGGAAACTTCGATACGGGTAACTGCGTTTCATGGAACTTCAGTACGGGGAATAGCACTGTAGAAGTTAAGCTCTAAGTATGATGACGTTACCAAGTGTACAAAATGTTCCAAAGGTAAATAAATACAATGATTATTATGAATTAAGCGTTGTCCCATTTCCAGGAGAACAGCGCGGACTCCGACGAGGGTGGCACCCAGAGCATAGTGATAACCATCCTGTGGCTGGCGCTGAACGAGGAGTGCGAGGCCATAGCCAATCCCAACGTGCAGCGGCTCTACGTCGCCTACTCCTTCCTGGGGCGGCGCGGCGCCGACCTCGAGACACCCTACAGCCTGCCCAAGCCGAGGCACTACGCGGACAAGTGCTACTTCAACTTCAAGAAGAGTGAGTACTCCGGGAATGACAATCATCATAATCAAGGTTTATATCCTGTGGCTGCCGCTGAACGAGGAGTGAGAGACTCTAGCCAATCCCAACATTCAGCGGCTGTACGTCGCCTACTCCTTCCTGGGGCGGCGCGGCACCGACCTCGAGACGCCCTACAGCCTGCCCAAGCCGAGGCACTACGCGGACAAGTGCTACTTCAACTTCAAGAAGAGTGAGTGTATATGTGAAGGTTGAAAGGTTGAGCCGTCGCTGAAGATGAAGAATCACCAGCTCGCAGTAAGGCTCGTAGCCTGGTAGTAAGTAGAGGTCGGAAACTCTCACTCAGGTCACTCCGAACGAAAGGAGCTTCTTCGAGGCACACTTGAAATCATTTCACCACCCTGGTCTGAAGTGACACGATAAGAAGAAGAAGATCACTCCGCAAAGCTCGTGAAGAGTGAAGGATACATTCAGAGTGAAATAAGATCGGCAGGCTGGATACATCTACATACACCTCATGTGGCCATGTAATAAAAAATAGGACTGGTACTGGTAGGATAAACTGTTAAGTGATTTTGAACTCTATGTAGTGGACGTTAGGTATGATGTTGCGCACTGCTTGCAGCGTTCCACCTGCACGAGTGCGACCTCCCGCTGCTGGGGCACATGTCGCGGTGCCGCGCGGGCGGCGGCGCCTCCACTGACCCGCGGGACTGCCTCGTGTTCACACTCGTCAGCGAGCCGCCCGAGGATCCCCTCGGACTGACCTCCTGCGAGGATATCGGGTGAGTCTATGAATAAAGAACGCGTAGAAGTAGTTTTAGCGCTAGAAAATGCATCTATGAAAATTGTGCCTCGGTAGGCGGGGCTTAGGACACTTGGCCAGGCCGGATGACCATCGGTGGACCAAAGCACTCACAGAGTGGAGGCCGAGGCACATGCGTTGGCCTCAAGGCAGACCACCGTGGATCCGGCCGCATTGCACAAAATCAGCAAGATTGGCGTAATAGAAAAGAGGCCTTTACCCAGCACTAGGTGTAGCACCAGCCGGTAGGCTGGATAGATAGATAGATAGGAGGGGCTTAAAAATTGTCCTCCGCACGATACTCCGCACATTAGTTTGCCCGCAGCCGGCAATGGCGGCAGACATCTGAGATTTTTGTCACAAAAGAGCCTTCTTGTGCTGTGAAATGGTATATTAATCGGTTCCATTTACATAATTACCATAGACAGTGACGAGTACTCCCGAGTAAAACCGATGACGCGCGAACTTCATTCGTGTTTTTGGTTAAGTATTCGCGCTCAGTTTCTTTGAAGAAATGCTTCCATGTGTTTTTTATTCGTAGGGGTGAGTGAGTTCATTGGGACACTGCACTCCGTAGGTGCTGCCGTGTACAGGTCTGTGTGTGCGGTTGTAGGTACGCGTACCTGTACCTGGGCGACGTGCTGGCGTACAGCGGCGGCAGCGGCGGGTACACGGAGGTGATCGGCGTGCGCGGCGTGCGCGGCGGCGTGTGCGGCGTGCTGGCCGTGCGCGTGGACAACCTGCCCGTGCTGCGGCGCGCGCTCACGCTGTCGCACTCGCAGCGCGACCTGGCCCGCGCCAGTGCCTCCTCCGCGGCGCCGCTGCCCGCGCCCAGCAGCACCATCCCCTTCTACCGGGTGAGGCGACCTCTCTATACAGCATGCTCGCATCTCCCTCCGTAGGCTTAAACACTAATAGGCGATTTTGATGACTTCATCACCACCGCCGATCCTCGGGCGGAAATGTCGTCATCCCGCGACAGAGAAAATACTCCACAATTCGCTTACCGACCGCGCCGACGCGGTCGAAATGTCTTTTACAGGCCTTCTACATCGTTAGTTTCGATTCCTAACGAAGCATGCTCGCATCCTTTTTACAATTTGCCCGCAAACTCTTTATACAACCTGCCCGCCACCTGTATACAATTTGCCCGTGACCTCTTTTTACAAACCGTCTGCCATCTCTATACAATTTTCCCGCAACCTATTTATACAAACCGCCCGCCACCTCTTTACAACCTGCCCGCCACCTCTTTATACAACCCGCCCGCGACCTCTATACAATTTGCCCGAGACCTCTATACAACCCGCCTGCGACCTCTATACAATTTGCCCGCGACCTCTTTATACAACCCGCCCGCGACCTCTATATAACCCGCCCGCGACCTCTTCTTACAACCTGTTAGATCTGTTATAAGTAAGAGAAAATCAGTGGCCTTTAAACATGGGGTGGTGAAGATGAATGTTTGGTCCTATTTTGTCGGAGGAGGAATGCAGCTACATTTAGGATCGGATGTAGCGAACAGCAGAACCTGCTGTTAGGTAGCTGCTAGGAAAAATGCTAGCTGTTATGATTGCGAAAATATCCTTTGTTCCAGATTGAATGAAAATCCCTTGTCAATCTCTACCCTAAACCAATTTTACCAAAATGTCCAGTATCTCCCTTTCAAATACCTAAAATAAATATAAGAAACCTATGTATTTTATAATTTATTTATTTATTAAAATTTGACCTGCATTAGTTTGATTTCCTTTGTAGAACAAATGTATTTATTAATTACTGCCTCGCAGCGATATTCTAAAAAAAAAACTATATACTACTCGGGCGAATTAACATGACACCTGGTTGACACGTGGCTCGGAACTTGATGCTTCCCTCGCTGCCCCGCGCGGCGCCCTCTGTGTTTCTTCTTCCTCTAATTGAGAAGCCTTATCATTACCAAGTATTACAGGACCTCTGCTCTATCAATATTATCCAATTCCACGCTGTACTTTGCACAAACGTCAATCGAGCCAGGTGTCATGTTAATTCGACGGAGAGTAAACTTAATAGTTCGTCTCCTGTTAAATATGCCGACTAAGCAAAACCAAAAACTCAAATGAAAATGAAAACTTTTTAAATGAAAATGACATACCTATAAATTCGTATTCTGGGCCGCGCAACATTTAAAATCGTACGCCTGTACAACACGTTACCGGCTCCAATACCCAATCTGTCATATCGTACCGATAAATCTCCCGCCGTCTAACCAGAGCCACAGATCGAAATAAAACTCAATTGCAAACCGGGGACCATTCGGCTACGGGACGCGAAAACCTGTGACCAAAGAGTGATGAACCGGGTTTTATTTTTCTAAATCATTGCTCACAAGACTCGAATTATGAATTTAACCTTCTTGGTTTATTTTAGGAGAACACTTAAATTCTTTGACAGTGTACCTATCAAATATTTCCCAGGGTAGAAGACTACGCCTGAAGACTTGAAGAGTGATTCAGTTATCAGTGGCTCGATCATAAACTTTCGTGTAACCTTATCAATTTTTTTTTTCAATTCATTCATTTTCAGTTATCGTAACGTATCCATCACCGAGAAGTCAATAGTTTGTATGAGGTTTTGAAATATAATCAATTCATAATTCGAGGCTTGTGAGGAATAATAAAATCCCGTGTATCACTCTTTGAAATACTTGGTGTTCTGAGAAGTACTTCGTTTAACTTAAAGAGCTGTATTGCTCTTAGGTCTTCTAAGCTTCAGCAAGCTACTATTAGGCCAAACTGTTCCACGCATCTCTATTTCTCTTTTCTCTCTCTCTCTTATCAAAATTGGAGTCAAGAATCTAAAGTCTGAATGATTTCTGGTGCACTTGTGCATTCTCCATGGTCAGACACATTTGTTCCTTAGCATATTTGTACGAATAACAGGAGCTGGTTTTCTTACCTTCAATGGGTCATGGACTATCGTAGAGTTTAAATGTTAGTGTAAGGGCAAGCGAGAGTCTATACTGTCCGTGTGTAATACCCGTGCGTGCATTCCTAGCACTCATAGTAGTGAACGGACAGCGCCCAGCGTCGCACGCCCGCCCAAAATACCCGCGCGATCGCTTTCGTAACCCCATCGGTAAAGCGCGAGTGATCCACCCCCCATGTGTAAATAACACCCCCCCGTCACGTGCTTTGTTTACATAAATACAAGTGTTTGTGAATATGTGAAAATGATAAATATTGATATAAACAGATTAAACTTCGGAATACACAAACATCGATGCTAGGATTCAGGAAATACAAAGCTTTATTCACATTGATAATGAAATGAATATTTTGGAAGATAGCAGAGTTTGAATAGTTCTGTTGACACGTATGTGTACAGAAATAAAGTGATGTTTCATTGCTTTAAGACTTAACATATAGTTTATTAGAAAATTAAGAATATCTAAACTTATCTACAGAAGAAAATCCGTTACAGTTTGCTTTCACGAAATGGCAATTACTGAAAACGATTTACGAATTGGCCTTTGAGTTAGAATTGTTTAAGTGAACCTAGTAATAGAGAGCTAGATAAACTCAATACATAAATCTGATAAAGATCAGTTTGCTGCCTGTCCAATTATCATTAAAATAATGTTCGGTTTATGCATAAACCCTTGTCTAGAAGAGATTAATCGGTCAATCAGTTCGACTGCATCGGCGCTACACGTCCTTGCCCCACTGACGTGCCAAGTCGCCGACGCATTTAGCTCGACCTGCCCGGCTTGTAACAAACTTTCTTCCAACACCTATCAATCAATTACAAACCTTACTACCTACCGATAAGAATACTAATCAATCTACATGTGATTTCTTTAACTGTACCACACATAAACAGTGCCATGGATTGTGTACCTTAGTGCGTTGGGATAAGAGCGCTGCGATCAGCTGTGGAAGGAACGCGGATTGTCGCTCGGTGGCATTTCGTCAACAGTTCTTTTGCATTAGCTTTTTCAGCTGTCAGGGGATTGACATCATTGAGGGATTGCACTTGTGAAATGCGTCTTCTTTAGCTCTATCTATCTCGATGCCTGAAGAGCAAAATACTGAAAAGTTTATTCTTAATGTTCGAGCTAGCAAGTGAAAAAGCTGACCACTGGTTTTTTCCAAGTTATTTAGCTATACACCGCAAGTTTTTAATCATCAGAAAAAAAATATTAAAATTAGTTACCGTTACTGAACACGGATATGTATGTCAAAATAAATTTGATAAAAATTGTATAACTGTTACCGTTAGTCGTTTTCCTATAGATTTGTGTCAGGCAGTGACCCGGGTATCTCAGCTCGGCTCGGGCGCCGCACTCGCCCCGCTGTCATTCTTACATTTTGTAAAAAACCAAAATTCTGACTGCACAGATACAACGTAGTACCTTCTGCATTGCCCATTTTTTTTGTAATTAATTAAAACATTGTGATGTTTAACAGCTGAGTTTGTCAGCTCCTAATTCGTGTTCCGGAACTATCTCCGCATAAATCTCAATCAGACTAAGTCACCGCTACGTCTCCGGGTCGAGATCTCTACGTGTCCGAATCTGATTCACTTTCTATTTATCCCTGGCAATGCACTGTGCGATGACATTTCCGACTGTGGCGAGCCGCTGAGATCTTGATTTATCGTTATCATTACTAAAATGTTTGTCATGTTGCTGAATTCTTCAAATTTTTGTCGGTGAATTTCTGGTTTTTCGACTTGTGTTACATTGTTGTGAATGAGAGAGTAATTAGGTACACTTCAAGTCATTATTTAATGTTGCTAGATTTTGGTAGAGCAAGGTATACTAGACGCAAGTACCTAGTATTTTTTAAATTTCTAAGCTCGCAAGTTGGTATATGACAAAACACTGTATCAATAAAAGAGTTTTCTAAGTGAAAGGAATTTTCACATTAGCGAAGTTGTATCTTGTACTCTAGTCTTTTATAGAGGTGCTCTGTCAGTTATTTCTGAATTGGCGTGTCACAGCTTGTTAAAGAAAACTTCAAGACTTAACTACTAAAGCTTTTCCAGCTTCTAAAGCCCTTAGCTCTTAAATGTCTTCTAAAGCTCCTATCAATCAATGTGTATAAAAGGCTTAGGTCTGACTGCCTTCAGACAACGCACATGCCAAACCACTGGACGTAGAGACTTGAAATGTCAAGGGAATGTTCGTCAAGACGTGTAGGCGTGTAATATGAAAGGAATTTTATAAGCTACTAGGCATGGAAATGATTGCTACTTCTATTTCATTGCCACATGGTGATATGATTTTGTAACAGCTCAATCACCGGTGTTTTGGTTACACATTGTTATTTTTCATCAATTTCAATAATTCACGCATAACGCAACGTGACGCAATTAAGTCTACTCACAGGCAGACATACTACTGACTGACTTTTATAAATTACTAGCTGACGCCCGCAACTTTGTTTGCGTTGGGAATTTTTAACATCGGGATAAAACGTCTATATAATATTATATGTCCGTCTCCTGGTTCTAAGCTACCTCTCCACCAATTTTCAGCCAAATCGGTTCAGCCGTTCTAAATATAGACGAGTTATAAATAGTGTAACTAACACGACTTTCTTTTATTTATATTGATTAACGACACGATACGAATAAAATTGTGAATGGTGACAAGTATCATGACATCACAGCGTCCGCCCGGCGCACCGGGGGGATATCCCCAGTGATTTTGTAACAGACTTGGTCTCAGAAAGTAACAAGTGTTATGTGTGATCAGTTCTATACCCTGATTAATAAAATGTTACTCGGTAGACTTTCCATGCCTATACGCTACGTAAACGAATTTGCTAGTGTCAACTAGATGCTTCTAAAGTATCTTAAAGCTTCTATAGCTACTAAAGTGTAACATCTGTCTATGAGCCGCGATTACTGTGAGTCAGGAATCCGCGGGATTAGCACTGTGACTAATTCCATGTGAAGATCTCGTATTTAGCGAAACGCGGCCGGCTCGTAGGCGTCGCTATTATTAGCATCTATTTCAAGTTCACACATTATACGTACTCTGTGGTGAATGATAGCTACCAATTTGTGGTTTAATTTACGAGTATTTGGGTCGTATTACATACATTTTTATAGATATTGTTACCGTTTAAGCGGCTTTATCACTTGTTTTAGTAATTGAAATTTTCATTAACCTTGGCATATATAATAAATATTTTGGACATTACATACAACGCCATCTAGCCCCAAACTAAGCAGAGCTTGTACTATGGGAAACAGATAACTTAGAGAATAGGTACTTAGATACTTTTGTTTTAAATACAGACTAAACACCGATGTTTTAACAAATGTTTGTCCAAAAATATTTATTTATTCAATAATCTGTCTACTTCCAATAAATAGCTAAAATGCGTCAAGCGCGCGCGCGTACCGGATGTCAATGCCGTCTGACATTCCGGACGTATGCCATAAAACCAACGGTCCGATGCAACCTTGGAGTATTTCGAATGTCCACTCCTGCCGCTTTTATTGCACACCGCACAGTTAATGGTGCGTTTATCTACCGCTAATAAACTAAGTTTCTAGATAAGGCTAGTTTGCACTTTGATTAAAAGCAGTGAACGTAACATAGTGCAGGTGCCATGTGTAGTTACATACCAAGCACTGCCAAATGCAAATGCAAGGTGCGGGTAAAAGACTTGCTTATACACTACACGTTATGGCAAAAAACTAGAAAAAATTAACACGTTTTTCAAAATAAATATACTTAATAAAATTGGACTTACGTACTGTTACCGTTGATCGTTTTCATATGACCTTGCGTCAAATTATTACTTGAGTTTCATTCATCGTTTGGCCAACTCTGGTATGTAACTAGTTCGAGCTAACTCGCCAAAGCTCGGCTCGGGCGCCGCATTCGTCCCGCTGTCATTCTGTCATTTTGTAGTAATCAAAAATCCTGACTGCACAGATACAACGTAGCGCCTACTCCTTTTGCATTACCCATTTAAGATTTTTTGGTAATTAAAAACTTTTGGTTAAAAACACCCACATTTCACCTGCACTGCTGCACACTGTAACTAAACAATGTGCAAACTAGCCTTAACAGTAGTTTAATAGCTGTAGATAAACGCACCGTTCACTGTGCGGTGCGTTTATCTACAGCTATTAAACTACTATGGTTCACATATGAGCGGCACTAGTGAAAATCCGAAATACGCCACCAAAGTCATTTCACGGAAAATAAATCAGATGCTAATTGTACTCTTCAGCTGATGAAAATGACCTTAAAATGTAATGATGATCAAAACGCAAGACACAACTCATTTGACTTCAAAGCCATCAAATTACACACGATGACAGTCTGACGCATTAACAAATCGTTTGTAATACTCCTTTATCTCATTAATCACGTAAATTACCGTCTCGACCCGGCGGTCGCCTCCAAAGACGGTCGTATATCTCGGACTATCGCCGATCTTAGCAGATTAATGTCGCGAGTCTGCCATTTGGCATAGAACAATTGGCATGGACATTTGCAGTCAGATTTCCACTCCAGGCTTTAATAATATTACTGATTATAGATCGTTCTTAAGTCTTAACCTACAGCAGTTCACTCATGGACTCGCCACTGAATCTGATCTTTGGCTTCTTAGCGTGCGGTTTCTGTCTACGACATTTTAGTTAATAGTAGATAAGAATAGATTCTGTCTTCTTATGGATATCCATAATTTCTGTGCGTAATATTAAGGTGAATCCTCAAGCAAATTTCCATACAAAATGTTTCGGACAAATACTCAAAAAGTACGCCGTATTATAGTAATTTCTTCACACTATTCGTTTCGTCTATGTTTTCCGATTGTGTCAACAAAAATTAGTAAGGTTTCATACCTTAATTTAGATTTTATACGTGTTTTAAAATTAACCCTACTAACTTAAAAACACGTATAAAATCTAAATTAAAGTATGAAACTGTTCACTTTTTTTGTTGACGAAATCAAAAAATATGGACGAAACGAATAGTGTGAAGAAATTATTATAATACGGCGTACATTTTGAGTATTTGTCCGAAATATTTTGTTTGGGATTGGAATTGAGGAGTTTGTACCTTAATGAATCTACTATTTTGTTTGACCAAAATTGATGGAAACTTCGAATAACTAGCTAACGCCCGCAACTTCGTTTACGTTTACTGACTGCATCATCAAACTACATTTCGATACTCATTTTCAGCTCTTGACAACACACACCCTCCAAGTTTCAAGTAAGTTCTACGTTCAGTGGTTAGGCCTGTACGTTTTCAGTTAGTCAGTCAAAACCAAACCTTTTATATAGATTGAGAAGTCTTAATTGTAAAATAGAGAAGAAAGTTAGTTGGCACAAAATGGAGATAAATTAAAGGTAAACAAGTCGGTACTAAAACACATCTGCCTTGCAGGCCAGGTAGGTAATTACATTGCACACGGCATGGCGAGATTGCCAAATTCATACCTAATATTATACAGTGAATCACCTTCGCCTTGGAATATGAAACAGTTATTCCATTCAGGAAATAGTGGCTTATTAATGAAACGAGTTTGTGAACTTAAATTAAAATTTGACAATTTGTTGCCAAAACTTCTGAATTGATGTAGTTTTTGGACTTAGAATCCCGTATATTTTCAAGATTTTAGGCAACATGGCCGTAGCCAGGAAAGCCTAGAAAAGGGAGTTCTCTAAAGATATGTACAGTCGCGTGAGTAAACTACTGATGTGATTAAACCACTTTGGGTATACCAATAATATAAACTACAAGTGGTTTAATCACAGGAGAACACTGGCGTAAGCTCGATGTAAAGACAATTACAGAGCCGACCCTACATACATGCTGTATGATGAAGTTCGGAAATAAAGTTTTCTCTGAAAAATTTGGCTGCAATCACTCATTTTGTTACTAATATTAGAACTCTGGCATACTCTCGACTAGGAAAGCAAATAATTGAATTGAAAAACTAGGCTTTATGGGGTCTTAGACGGCTTAGCTAGGTTGGCTAATGAGAGTCGCTTTGCTACGCGGTGACGTAGCAGAGTCAGTTTGCTACGCAGCGACGTAGCAGAGTCAGTTTGCTACGCGGCGACGTAGCAGAGTCAGTTTGCTACGCGGCGACGTAGCACAGCTACGAAAGGTCTCTTGTAGCTAAGCCCCGTAGACGAACATACAGCTACGCATACATAAATTCAAAATTTCAAATGATTATTGAAATCGTTTCAATTTACTAAATGTAGATTACAGCTATTACCGGCTGATTACTTCATCGGCGAGAGCGCATGTATTTGTAAACATCAAGTGCTTTGAAACGAGTTCAATACTCCCATTTGTTAAACGTCTTGTTGCGTCGAAACTTTCATTTGCGTCATCCACAATACAAACTTCCATCGATAAATCTTTTGAAAAAATAACAAACGTTGAGCGTTTCTTTGGAAAACATAATTAAACGAAATGTAAGATATCATTTGAAACTTGTAAGCTAACGGGCGGCGAATAAACAGCTGCTAAATTTTGCTAATGATAACTTTTTTTTTAGACTAGAAGTCAGCAGCGACAGAGTCTACAGCGAATAATCTCCTATCTATTAATTTATCTTATTTTTACGTTGTTATATTTACATAAAATCAAACACCACAGTTATTTATACCGGACCTACAAGTACACATACTTAATACTAAACGCCTAGGAACCTACACCACACAATTACGATACAGCTTTACTACTCTGCTGAAAACTGCTAACAATCATCATTATTCTTCAGAAACTTAACGAACATGAACGAATCCGACGGAATCCGAATAGCTAACAAACAACACACAATACTTTGAGGACAAGTCATGCAAGTGCATCGTAACTGGACATAAGTGGATACACAGTGCAGTGAAACACATACACAATGGATACACACACAGACATGTTGTTGACCCCAGAAGCTATAGGTCAGTTCACGAAATTCTAGAACTTTTTGACCAAAATCTATTTCAAAATCTCTGTCAGGGTAATATTTGTCGCTATGCTTTTTTCAAAATTTTCTTTTGTAAGAAAAATTGCTTTGAAATTATTTTTAGTCAAAAGGTTTGGCATAAAATTAGACTGTAATCACAATTAAGAACCTGTTTTACTAAATTACTTAACTAAGACGCTGACCGTCGCTACAACTTACCAATCTTACTTTACACTGACACAGAATAGGCCAATACACAGCCTACACATTAGCTAATATATGTCACTGAAAATTGGGGTCGTAATTTTGTAACTTTTCAGCTAACAAATCCGTCCAGTTATAAATATTCGTAAAACTTGCGCCGCAGCCAATCAATGCACATTTTATAATGTTACGGTGTTTATACACACTTGTACAGTTCCTGTAATCTTGAGGACAATTCACCTGATTGGCTACTGTAGGATTAGCCTACTATCGCTAATCAGAGAATGGCTGTGTGATTGAGTCCAGAGCATAGTAGATAGATTTAAGCATCTTACGAACGTTTATAACTTGACGGGTTTTGAAGCCGTAAAGTTACGGTTCTTATGCTGACTTGCACCAAACTTTCAAAGTTCCTAAGAAATTACTTTACTCGCTTGGCAGTTCCTAAGGGTCCAGATTCAGACCGTTAAGATCTGTTAAACTAGTAAAGTAAGTGCTTTTGAACTTTGTAAGTTTGGTGCAAGTCAGCATTTTAATCTTACGGTGACAAATACAGTAAAGGAAACCAAAATATTAGATGTGGCACAAACTCTGATATCCGTAGAAAGCAAACTAAACGTTCTTAAAAATCCTAAACTAAATATTAAAAACGTAAACATTTCAAATCCTTAGTAGAGCTTAGTAGAAAAGCTAATGTTGTAGTTAGTTTAATCCTTATGTACCATAAGTTAAGATCCAATGCTTATTTCACTGTTACATGCGTCATTTTTTTCCTACTTTCGTTTAAACCTTCAATTTTCACTTTTGATTCATAGTTGTGGTTATTATTAGTTTATCCAAAATACCTAGACTCTCATACAACACGAAATGTACCTATCAATAATCCATTTTCTAAATAGGTACTCACTGTTTTATTTCATTCACATCAACTTTTATTCACTCATACTCATCATATCATCGGCTCTTTAAATAAGTACTGTATTCTTTCAAAATTGTTTTAGCATCACTCCCCATTCATTTTCTTTCATTTTCACTCATTTATCACTTCTGATGCACTTGAGTTCGCAGTTCTCAACTTTGATCTTTAGTGTCACTGGGTTCAGCACACGGAGCA
The DNA here is from genome assembly GCA_932526365.1 of Lobophora halterata. Lineage (NCBI taxonomy): Eukaryota > Metazoa > Arthropoda > Insecta > Lepidoptera > Geometridae > Lobophora > Lobophora halterata. Next base: position 11,869,669 of record OW052002.1, read on the forward strand.
ACTTAAGTTGCCGCAACTCTCAACTTTACACACGTTACCGCCAGTTGCAGCAACAAAAATTTGCTATTTACGGTTGCCGTAACTTTTTGTATGAAAATCGTTATAACAGATAGTTGCGAGTTACCTGTTGCCTTAAAATAATTGTTCTGTATGCTGAGTCCCTTAGGCTCAATTCCCATTGGGATGGCAGCGACTGGCAGAGCAATTTCAGTGCCAACAATTTTAAACATTATCTATCTCATCAAAAAGACCAGTATTGAAGGATAGCTGACAGGTTACTCGCGGCCGCGTTCAGTCGCGCGCAGCTTGTCAGCGGACCTGCAATACTGGTCTTTTGGTGCGTTTCCTCTGACGCGGAGCTGGGCGGAGTGGAGAGGAGCTGACCGTTAATTGGCCAATCACAGTGCTCGAAGTAGAATTAAATGGCAAATTCACGATCTGCTCCTCTCAACTCCGCCTAGCTCTGCGTTAGTAGAAACGCACCCTTATATAATATTTGACACTGAAGTGCTCTACCGGTTGCTGCCATCTCAGTGGGAATTGAGCCATACACCCGTATTTTAAGTCGATTTTTGCACTCAAGTGAATACTTACGTGAGTGATAAAATGGCCGCCGCTTTACGAAAAGTTCGGCTGTCACCTGTCAAATTTCAAATGTAAGTATTCACTTGAGTGAAAAAAAATTCCTTAGAATATGAATGCTAGTGTCACTTAAGATTAGCATTAATTCCTCACCCACTCATCCAAAGCCTCATCATCCAGCTGTGGCAATAACAGTGTGTTCAGTAGTGAGTGAGTGAGTCGGTGGTGTAGTGGTTGGTGTGCGCAGAGTTCGGCGAGTGGGTGAGCCGCGTAGCGGTGCCGGCTCTGCTGCGCGCGCGCCGGCTCAGCGAACAGCGCGCCCGGGCGGCTACGCTTCGACTCAATATGGACGTGAGTACACTTTATACTTACTACTTCTTAACGTGGCACTAGTTAATTGCCTGTTGACTCAAGAAATTGAAACTGCAATAAAGAAAGTTTGTAATTACAAATTAGTTTATGCAATTGTCATCAACATATGACTCATTTTGGTCGATTAATGTTCATACGTGTAGCTACCAAAACAAATAGTAACTTTCTTGTTTACTAGTTTATAAATACGACGTGGAAAGTCTGGGTAAAGCGCCATCTACCGATTGAGTTGAATATCACGAAGTTAAGCGGCTGGATAGTCTCAGATTCGAACCTTCGCGTCAATGTAGCGTACGCGCTGAGATAGTTTACTAAAAAAGCTAGAGATGGCGCTGTAGGAGGGTGTTAGGATAAAAGGGTTAAAAACTCAGTTTTATCTCTTATCTCTGACAAATCTTGTATTAACTAAACTTGATATATTTTGATAAATCTTAGAACTCTAATGCCTATTTGCATCAAACCGAAGCAATTACTTTAATCGCTAGAAAGATCTTTACGGGTGCATCTGTACCGTTAAGATCTTCCTAGAAAGTAAAGTTATTGTTTAGGAATTTTGACAGTTTGAAAGAAGTAGGCATAAGAAACAGCTAGCGAACGAACTAAAGTTTAAGGTCACGTCTAACTATCGTTCTTTTAGTTTTTATTGTTACTTCTCCGAGCTTCCCAAAGGATTTCATTTGGTTGTATTTATTGTTATGCTTTGTTTTGACGAACGTCCGTACGATTGACGAATGACTGCATAATTGCACCCAGGTGGTGCGTGCGGTTAACGTTATTTTTGCACGCTACATCCTTCCCTGAAATCTTTATGTTCAAATGTTTTTAGTGGATGCATTATATAGTGTGAAGAGAAACGGCATATATAGTTATTTCTCTAAGCCGTATGCCCGTTTTAAAAATTGCCTATGTCCTCGCAGTTTTCTATTCTTCTTCTTTTATAGTGTTACTAGTTCTATCAAACCAGTGTGGTGAAAGGATTTCAAGTGCGCGTCGAAGCGGCTCCTTTCGTAACTAATGATAATAAAATGCTTGGACCTGACTGACTGACTGACTGACTGACTGACAGACAATGTACGTACAGGCCAAAACACTGAATGTAAATACTTCAAACTTGGAGGATTGGTCTTCGTCAAGAGCTGAAAGTAAATACTAAGAAAATAATTTTGAAAATTTACAACGCAAATGAAATTGCAAAGTCAGCTAGTAATGAATTTTTGTGACATTTTTGTTTTCTGCTACGTAAGCAAAGCACCCTGAAACAGGTCTACGATATATAAAAAAATGAAAAAAATAATGAAAAAATATATTTATTTGAACTGAACACTTTAGGTAATTATATTTAAAGCTTAGAAATAGGTGTATGTGAGTAAACAGAAAACTGTTATTAACAATTGTAGTTGGAAAAAGAAAGTTTTGTGTAGAGTAGGTGAATTAGTATATCCGTATTGTATGTAGAGTAGATAGGTGCATTAGTATGTCAGGGAATGATGATAATTCTGATAGAGCAATTGGAAATTACTAATTACATCAGAATGAGACGAAGTACAAATTACAGCACAATCAGAAAGTCCCGGTATCTAATGCGTGGGAGGAATTAAACTATTTAATAGCCCAACAACCGAATTATTTTCGGAAACACCGCATTCCCAACCGATGTTTTTATTATACCTGACGATTAATAAAATTCTAGGCGCACGAATCGCGGCCGTGAAAAAAGAAATAAAATAAGTATTAAGCAGCTTTACGAAGACAAAGTCCTCTATTCATTTATCAATAGTGGTGACATAATAAAAGTTGAACCATTCTTTCTCTCTTCCGTTTTCAAAGACCGCATCAAAATGTTTGAGCTTTTTCTTATATTATTAGGCTAACTTTTCTATACGCCTTCTAAATATAATAAAGTGGCTCCCACGAAGCTTTACGAAGACAAAATCCTCTATTCATTTATCAATAGTGGTCACATAATAAAAGTTGAACCATTCCTTGCTTTTTCCGTTATATTCGGGTTTTTTATTTCATTAGGCTAACTTCTCTATACGCCTTCTAAATATAATTTGGTGGCTCCCACAAAGCTTTACGAAGACAAAGTCCTCTATTTATTTATCAATGGTTCAGCATTTATTATGTGACTTAGTAAAAGTTGAAAACGAAAAAGGAAAAGAATGGTTCAACTTTTATTATGTCACATAATAAAAGTTGAACTATTCTTATCCTTTTTCGTTTTAAATTTTCAAAGTCCGCATCAAAATGTTCGGGCTTTTTACCCGACTGTTTCTTACATTATTAGGCTCTCTTTTCTATACGTCTTCTAAATATAATTTGGTGGCTCCCACGAAGCTTTCTCCCAGTACACAATCGTCAAACTGTCAACAACACTTGCTAGCTAGCAATAGGCGTGTTTCCGAGAAACCGCGCGCCCCGGTTGAACTCACGGCCCTGAACCAGTTAAAAGTAAACTAATTATAAATGTAAGTGGATTGTTACGTCAGCACGGCTAATGCAAAACTGAGAAGGTTATTCTAGCGTTCTGAACGTAAACCGGCCTTGGGGAGAGCTCTCTCGAAATTGTGGTTATTCTGATATTACATGCTTCGTAGTAGGTCAGTAATTTGCCGAATAACGGGAGTCTACTGAGATACTAATGCACCTACTCCACACAAAACTTTCCAGCACTTCACCGGGCGAAAAGCAATAGGTGAATCATTCAAGAAAGATAGATATATCGTTATAAAACAACATCTGCCTGAATGACTTCATCATCGGTAACCGCTGAATGTAGACTCAATACTTGGAAGATGGTTCTTTATGAGATGTATCTATGCAAGTACAAAGAATTGCATTTTGGTAATTCAAGCTCCAAGATAATAGAATAGATTAGAATAGAAAATCATTTATTTCAACACAATGATCTTTACATAATATTATCTAAAGAACTAATTATAAATATAAGAGCCAACTAGAGAAAGGAGGTTATAATTTTAACAAATAAAAAACACGGGATGTCCAGTGTTTACGCCAGTTTAATAGCAGGAAATAGACAAGAATTGATAAATTAACTGAACTGAAATAATTCTAGGAAGAAGCTTAGCGTGCTCTCTTTCGATCAAGTTTGTAATCCACCAATTTCATAGCGAATAAAAAAAAGCGAAAAAGTCGTGTCTCCGATCGCCATTAGCACAGTCAAAACATTTATTACGAAGAATGATTTTACTCAATAGCTTAAAACTAATTTTCTTCTAAGGGATCATCATTTGTAACCAATAATCACTGTTATTTATTACTAGGGATCGCTGTGTCCGACGCGTTACTGACGTATTTGCTGGATTAAATGGATTTAAAATAAAAAAGGAGAAAATAAAGTGACTTCTGTTTTGTCTATGATGATTGCTTCTTGAAATTATTGTAGAACTTGTTGATACCCCCGCAATTTAGTTTCCGTTGCTTATAAAAAAAAATCCATTTTTAGTACGCGGCTACACTTTTTAACGAACATAGGTACTTTACTTTACTTTACAAATTTCAAGTTTCTACGGCCAGTGGTTTGGCCTGTGCGTTGTCTGTCAGTGAGTCAGTCAGTCAGGACTAAGCCTTTTTTATATATATTGATATGTTTAACGGACATTATCATGCACTTAAACAGTGGAGAGGTGTGAAATCAATGTTAATTTTATTTTATTAAAATAGGTGATCGAATAATTCTAAAATAGGTAGGTATATGTCATATAGTTCTCATACTAAAGCCATCACTATAGATGACACAAATGCTTTACTGGATACCGCCCTAAACTTCTGCAAGTGTCTGATTTTGTGATGTTTAGTACGGCCACAGAGTACTAACGGCCGTTGGATGTAGGCCGGCTTGAAGTTGGCGATGATACTTTAGCGAGATAAGCGACACAAACACCCACGCATGCTGAAGTGAGATGGAATGACTCAATCGCAAACTTCAAGTCGGTCTAGATCTAACGGCCGCCCGTACTGTACCAATTAAATTATACCTAGAAATAAAAAAAATAGTGTCTAATTTGTCACTTTTTCAAATAAATATGTGCTCAAATTATAAACAGCTCCGCATAATTTACGTGAATATTTAACGTTCGCCAATTACGAGAGAGTCGTAAATTTTCGGGAGCAATGAAAAAACATGATCGCTTTAATGCACCACATATTTCTTGTAAAGCTTTGTCGATATGAAACGTTTTTTCAAGTATAAAAAATTACGAGATTTATAATAAATATACACCACAAGTTTTTTGTTAATCAGTACAAAAGACTTAAATATTTAGGAATTTATTTGAAAAAACTCTGGATGGGCTTACAGAAACTTCAAGGCGCCCAAACACTATACTTAGTCCTGCCTGACTTACAGGCAATGTACTTTGTACAGGCCAAACCACTGGAGACTTGAAATTTCGGTATGTTCGTCAAGAAGTATAGGTGCGACTAAGAATGGCGTCAAGTAGTATTATTATAAATCTATCATGTAGAGTAGGCCGGCTAGACCGATGTAGGCGTAGCTTAAAAACTCTATTTATTTGGGTTAGTTCTTATAGCGAATGTCTTGGGATTTAGAGATTGTAATCATTGAGGAAAAGTGGAGGAAGCTCCACCATTTACACCGACATGAGCGAAGCTTCTAATTTTTCCTTGTTTTCTGTTTCATTAATTAATAGTTATCTGGTTCCCATAGTATAAGCTCTGCTTCTCCCATTGTATAAAATCTGCTAAAGCCGTGTTGGCCGAGTGGGGAGGTGCCTCGACTTTTGATCCGAAGGTCGTGAGTTCAAACTCGGTTGTACACCAATGGATTTTTCTGTTCATAAAATCTATGTGTGCATTAAAACATGTGCTTAACAGTGAAGGAAAACATTGTGAGGAAACCGGCATGTCATAGAACCTAAAAAGTTCGAAAACATGTGTCAAGTGCACGAAAGGAGCCTCTTCGAGGCGCACTTGAAACGTGTTATGTGAAATATATGTATATAGGTATTTATAATTATTATTATTTTATTAATTATTGAGAAAAGCCGATGCAGTCTTGTATTTTCTGAGTTGAATCATGATCGTCTGCCGACGCTCCAAATAGTTAGAGTTTGAATAAAGTAATAAAGTTAAGTACACAAAACATCACGAAACAACACAAGAAAGTCAGAAAGATGATGTTATTGCTCGTAAAACTAAGTGCCCTAATCGTTCCACGACTTCAGATAATCATGAAACATTTCACATATGTTGAACTTCTGACATTGTGAAAGCTCGTGGTGAATTATTGGAGATTCTGAAACTTCCTGTTTTTGCTTCTTTGGTGATTTATCTTTCCTGGCCCGTTGTTATTTTTTGTGGTAATTATGTGTCGTAAAAAACAAAATTTAGGTCTGTAATGAGTGTAGGTACCTAAATGTATGTACTTGCAAAAGCGTCTCTCTAAAAATCTATCGCTTTCATGAAATAAGCAGTGGACGAAAGGAGCCTCTTCGAGGCGCACTTGAAATCCTTTCACCACACTGGTTCGAAAGAACTAGTGACAAGATAAAAAAAAGATTAAATAAGCACTTAAAGGTTTTGATCTAAAACATGACCTTCTCAATTCCCTTGCCTTCAACTATAGAGCCAGAAATGGTTTGCCATCGGGCCATTTTGACGTGACTACGTCTACGTCTAATAAATCGATGAATGCCGGCTGCATGCACGAAAACCTTGACGTCATTATCCGGTAACGCTGTCATTGTCCGGTAACGCTCATTGTCCCGTTACGCTGGTAGTCGCGTTAAACTATATTTTTGTGATAAAACAGTTGGTGTGCATCTGAACTGAGGGCCCAAATTTTAAATTTTCGAGAAACGCTTTAAGATTTACAGGGCAATTAGTTAAAAATAGTAAAAACTTATAGCAATCAGCCATAAATTTCTTAAACTTTAATTAAAGCTGTTATGATGAAATTACTTGGGCCCTCAATCCAGACGCTTGCGTAAATAGGCATATCCTGAATCTCAGAAAGTACTATCGTCGAATAGTACCTACTTAATTATTTTTGAAATGGCAATATTCTAAATAATTCTTGTAATTTCCGTATCACCAAATCTGATAGTACAATTTATCTTCCTCGCCTGTCCAGCGTCTCCCCAAGTACCAATCGCGGTCGCATTTGCAACAATCTGTCGCGCCTGTCGCACGGCGCACCTTGCCGCGTCCCAACACTGAAATATGGAGTGCATATGCAAAGGACGCAAATAACTTACATCTGTCTGTGGCGATTTACGAGCTTATAATTAGTTTGGGTCCGACCCAATTCGGCGCTGTATCATGCTTGTTGCATCGTTACAATTTTCCAGTGGCTCTTACTAATGTGCTTGGCTTTAATGTGCCGACTTCAAAAAAGAAGGAGTTAATCAATTTAGTTGAATGTTTTTTTTTTCTTTTTTTTATAAACATAAACATTCACACACTCACACCCCTGCACTAGGATTCCCTGTGTCGCAGGTGGCATGGACACATACAACACATCACAACATCCAAGACCCGAGAACAAACATTTATGTTCGTCACTAATATTTGCCCCGGCCGGGGATCGAACCCGGAACACCAAGCTTCGTAGGCAGGGTCACAACCAACTAAGCCACAGTAATGTTGGTTACTACTTTGTAACTTTGTTGTTTATTAACCGATTTCAAAAAATATTTTTTGTTTGAGAGGATATACTTTCATATTGGTCTCATAGAAATTTCATCAAAATTGGTTCAGTAGTTTAGTTCTTAAATCAAAATAACGGACAAAAATATAGCGTCTAAGTGAACAAAATTGCGTATTTTGCTTCCCTGTGACTATTCAGTGGTGTTTACGGTCACTAGAACAGTTCGATTGAAGTCGGTTGTTGTATGTTTTTGTAAAACCTTGATTATTTCATTTTATGTTGGTTTGTTCGGAAGTTAATTTGTTCTAAATAGTCAGGTTACCTTCATAAAGGAAATTGCTTTTGAAGGCTTCATAATATCTTTTCTTTCTATATATTATTCTGATTTCTCTGTACTCAAAAATTTGCTGAAGGAAAACTTGTTGTTTATTCATGTTCATTTCGTGTACAATAACGAATCTAAATCGAAATCTAAAATCCTTTTCGCATATTATAAAGCTTTTGTTCTAGAAACGTCGGTATATTTAAATTAACTTGGACAGTCCGAATTTTTGGCTGCATTACAATTTTGGGACATCAGCCAAGTACTCCGGATACTATTAGCGTCTTTTGAACCGCGAAGCTCCCGCATTATGTCACCATGTCTGGGTCTTGGTCGTCGGTATGAACTTCCTCAGAAACCATGAATGACAATGAAACAGTTGGTAGCAGGTGCAGCTTTACTGAATCTTACCAATAGACCTGTTTATAAGTTAGATGTTTCATGATAATGGAAACTTTTATAAAACCAGATCATCAAGTTCCTGGCTTTATGGACCTATTGACAGATGGGAATAATTCTTTAAAATCCTTAGGGTGCGTGGAGCTGTGGTTTGTGGTTTGTGGTTGAGTTTCTATCTTCACAGGCAGCCTCATCCAGGCTATAAGGGTGCGTTTCCACTGACGCGGAGCTGGGTTGGGAGTTGATAGAAGTGGACCGTGAATTGGTCAATCACAGTGATCAAAGTGGAGTGGAACTGGAATTGCGAGCACTGTGACTGGCCAATTGATGGTCCGCAACTCTCCACTCCGACCAGTTCCGCGTCAGTGAAAACGCACCCTTAAAGACGGATCTTGATTTGCTCACTCCCACTAAGCAGGGTTATTGAGAGCACTATGTCGTGTTCAAAGAACTTGTATACTATGTATCTAGAATGCCGACTCACACGAAAACTGCGAGCCGAAAGAGCTAGAACCAGTAAGGAGTGTGTCTCGTTCTGTAGGGCGACCATAATTTTTGAACTTTGAATATTTCATTGAGACATAAACAAACAACCAAAGGAAAATTCAATCTGCTCAATAAGCTATCAATGTTATATACATACGTTACTATGCATTATTGTTTTAAAATTATATTATACATAGGTGCATTAAAATATCAACAAAAAAGAGGGCGGTGCGCCGCATTCTAGTGAGGTATATCTGATTCAATGGTCTTAATACTGTTTCTTTCGAACAGTAATTATTTTTCTCGGCAGTTAGGTATCTAACCTACATGACAGCGACTGTACTAAACCTTTCAAATGAATCTGAATAACATTTAGAGCAAATCGTCTAATTTCGAAAATTGTCCCACTTATTTCAAAAATTATGGCCATGTTAATTTTAATTGTATGCTGGCAACTGTGTGAACGAGACACACTCCTTAACGAGGGGGTCTCTATCAAGCATTAAAATCCTTATATTTAGATTTAATTAAAAAAGAACTTTATTTCCAAGTCATAAGGTTCAGAATTCTTAATCCTTAAATAAAACAAAATGGCGTGTTAGCTCTCTAGATACATAGTATAAAAGCTCTTTGGTCGTGTTGTATTGCTTTAGACAGACGTCAGTTTCTCCGTTATTGTTTAGAGTTTGTTACTCTTCGCTGTCCATCATCAGGCTATTTAAATGCCTCAGCATGGGGCGTCAGTATGGTGACAACACGGCGCTTAGACTCTCATTCTTAGGACAAAACGCATAACAACATCGTCGCATAACAAATTGTGCCGTAATTTTTCAGTTGTTATATTTTGAGACATGGTTCTTTCATTTTCTATAAGTGTTTCCCAATATCTGGAAGACTGACAAGTGGCATCGTAAATCACCAGTTAGTCAGCGATAAAGTTTGTTTAGAGGACCGTTGAAATAGCAGCACTAGATTCAAATTAGATCTAGATTTCAGACTGTTCCCTTTCAGTCGCATTCGACATGATGTATAGGCGCGCTGCTGTCGCTTTCTGTATTTTTATGATTTCAAAACAATGTGTCTTGTTTAATTTACGAGTTATTTTATATCGGCTGTCCTATTTTCTGGCCCACGTGCTAAGGAAGAGTCGAGTCAATTAATTGGGTAATTTGCTTAAATTACGCACGCAAGATATTGTTCTCAAAATAAGCGTGAAAACTATTATCTGTAATAATAATTCATTCTTAATATAAAGTACGGGACTCTGAGAATACTGAGATGCACTCTCCGAGGAGCATCCAATTTTTTTCAGCTGTCAAATCATTACCTCGCCAGCCAGTCTGCAAGCTCTTCCGTAAACAGATCCTCGAATCAGAACAAGGAGTTCGTTATCGCTATCATTATCATTTATGACAGTCATTACTCTGTTGGTGTGTCTTAATTTTTGTTTGTTCCTAAAGCGTAGTCATAATTTTTCAAGGAAATAAACATTTTGACGTATCCACTCGGTTTTGAGATTACAGTACAAAAATGCTGCGTAATGATTCTGATGAAATCGTGAATCACGGCTTTACTGTACCTGGAAATTATTTGGCAACATTTTTTTTCAGTTTCACATCATTATCATCCAAGTACCTAATATTAAAAATACGCAAAAACTGAAGTAATAATTCTTTAGTAGGTATACCACGAAGGCATGACGACAACCAATGTTTATCAATTTTTCTTTATTCTTGACTATTTCGGTTGTTCATACACCACCACCGTCCGGCGGAAGTGTCAAGCAAAAATATAGCGACGCAGGTGTGCCATTATTAGTACTCAAGTTATTCTTGGCGATTTCCTCTTGAAACTATCAATGAACAAAACGGAATATTCAATGCTGAAAGGAAGTCGGGGGCGAGAGAGTCTATACCGGTGTCCCACGGCTATACCACATGAAAGTTCTACTATAGAGACCATTTTTTATTCTAAATGTAATTATATTTTCGCGCAAAAAAATTAGGGATACGTTGTTTTAGTAGAGTAATAAATTGGTTTCCCGAGTGGGGTCAGTCATGATAACTGAAATTCTGCAGATGTATCTAGATACATCTGCAGAATTTCAGTTATCATGACACAGATTATTCCTGCCAGCTGGTAAGCCCTTGAGTACCTTCGTCTTACCGGCTGACGAGTCGATCTCAGGCGTCCGTTAAATCGCAGCATCGAAAAGATACGAGTAAGCAACTGATCAAAGGAAAGCATGCAACGTTTCGCAGCGAGCATAAATCTGTGTCGATTGACGTCACTTATTGGTTCCTTTTGAATCGTAATGTTCTTAGACTTAAAGCTCTACGGGCTCTTTCAATAACGGCGTCGTACGAACGATTGAACGACGCCGCACTGTTGCTGCACCGTGCGCTTTGTATGAAAATAAATGACCGTCCGTGCGCCTCATGACAAACGCACCGCTTCGGCACTGCAGCGGTCTGACACGAAACGTCTAAATTGAAAGAGCCCTACGTGTGATATTTACCTATTCCTTCCACTGTTTCTATGACGTCCTGATCTTGACCTTACATTCTCATAAGTGTCTCGTAAGTGTAAGTAATTTTGTCACGCCCTTGCTCAATCCATTACGCGATGTTTTGATCATCGCTCACTACTAACTTTTGGCCTAGCTGAGCTAAAATAAACCGAATTAAATTATCAACCGACTTCAAAAAAGGAGGAGATTCTGAATTAGGTTTTTTTTATGTTTGGTCATTTCAGGACTTCGTTGTTTATAAACCTATTTGAAAAAATATTTTTTTGTTGGTAAGGATACATAAATTTTATCAAAATCGGGTTTTTTGATTTAAAACTTATATACTTAACCGATTTAAATAAAAACGCCAGCCTATATTTATAGGCTTGCGTTTGACACTACGTAATTTGGCCACTCTTGCCTTGAAGACAAAAAAATCGGTTAAGTAGTTTAGTTTTAAATAAAAATAACTGAAAAAAAAAGTCGTCGAATGAACAAAATTACGTAGTTAGCTTCCCTGTGTTGCCTACGGTCACTAGAACAGACCGATTGAAGTCTTTTGTTGTATATTCTTGTAAAACCTTGATTAAATAACTCAAATAAATCAAGGTCCAGTACAGTTTTCAGGGACTATACAATTCAGTGTTTCTGCGGTACCCTAGTAGAGATTCTAATCCATCCGCTATACCAGGCAATGAATTGACTCATTTCTGTAATAGTTTTAGATACTATTTAAATATCAGACACTTCAAAGTTTATCTGAATGAAATTGGTTTTCTAATGGTTCTGTTAAAGACAGCACAGAGAAATGATTAGAAGGTCAAAAATTAAAATTAGTTATCGTTTGAAGCTTTTCATTTTATCTCAGAATAGATGGATTTCAAGGTTGAATAAACTCAACAAAATGAACGATAATTATTCTTTGTGTTTATTTTGATTGTTCTAAATGGCTGGTATATTTGCAGACACTTTGATAAATAACTCAAGTGCTTGGTCGATTAGTCTTTCTAGAGCTGAAATTACATGGGCAATATTTTGGCATTCATTGCTCGGTAGTCATGTACTGGAGCAATGATCGCTCCATGCTCTATAAATTGATTTAAACATCGAAATAATATTACAATGAATCGCCGGACGAAGTAGAGAACAAAATTGCTACGTAGGTACATTGGATTAGGATTGCCCAAAAAGGGAGCATTTTTTTGCCCATGTAATCACGCGATAAATATCTAGTAATGTTTGATATTTTAGCACGAAAAGCTACTGCAGCTTTTTGTTCAAAACCTTTTGCTTGTTTCCGGGAGTAATTCGTAAACGTAAAAAAAAACGTTGAAAGGTATCTGGAACTTTACAAATCGACAGGTATAGGTATTTTCAGACGCTACAATACGTACACTTAGAATTAAAAAATTAAACATGTAAATGTTTGTAAAAATGTGCGCTTAAATAAATACAATTTACCTTTTTCTGTCGCTTTTGATATAGTTTTACAAATTGAAAATAAACAGGCTCATCCTCGTACGGTTTGGTTCGAAGGTCCGCGGATTTAAATGAAATCTTAAAAAATACTTGACACGTATAAGATTTGACTGAGACCGAGGCTAACTGTTAACGTTGATGACAACTAGACAACAATATAATTGGATGCTGTTGGATTTTTTAGTGATCCTAAACATGCTGCGATAAAACTTGAGTTGTATTTTAACTTTTCTGTATGTGCGGTCCTTGACGTTTTGTGTGGGCAGATGTTTTGGTATTTTTATATCATCGGCCAGTTACGTTTGTATTACGTAGGCAGAGTTTTCAGCACCTGCCATACAAATCAAAATAATTGCTACGCTACGGTGTACCAGCTACCGATAAACTTCGTATGTGCGAAGCTACGAGATTCACCGTTTGCTTGTTTTCATCATCGAACTGTGTCATTATGTTTAAGCGTCAAGAATATTCATCTTTCTTTTGTTTATAAATAACTCGTAACCGGAACAATGAACACGGCACACCGTCTGAGTGTAAGGTGCGAAAGCGCGGGCGCAGTGAAGCTTCGTTGGAAAGCTCACGGTTTCAGTCGCTCTGCAAACTCCGCTCCGTGAGCTCGCGCACACTCGCGCACGAAACCAACCAAGATACATCGATTGCGATATCCAAACAAACAAACTTTTATTATTCTCAAAGTGTACAAACAATAATGCCGGTCTGAAACACAACCACGATGTCGTTCTGCAGAATCACAGGGCGCAGCAGGGGCCTGCCCAAGCCTAACTATTTCCCGCTCCTCGCACCGATCTCGCCGGCAGACGCCAAACGCTGCTGCAGGATCACCGGAAAATCTTACGGACTGCCTTCGCATCACTACATTCCAGTACTACTTACCTCTCGTTCGTCCAAGACAAAATGCAAAATTACCAATGTTTCCGGTGAAATAGGACCTCATCATTATGCACCTGAAATAAATTACGGCAACAGAAAACATGACGTTCTATCGGACTTCAGATACATATTCCCCGTGCTGGATGGTTCCACTGACGCACAGAAATACTTGATGGAATTGCTATTGGGAAAACAAGTTTCAGACGATAAGCGATACGTATACACGGTGCAGGAAAGAAAATGTAGCTTAGTGTTTTCCGCGCAAATGGAAGCGGCAGTGCGAGATGGCGATGTCAGGGATGTAATGCTTGCTAAAGACTCCGAAACAGTGCTGATAAAGACAAAACAAGGACGGAGTGTTTCAATGGACTTTAAAGATTTTGAAATGTCAAAAGATGTCGAAATGTTTGAAGGTGAAGGACCTAATGCTGAAGTTTTAAAACAGAGGGAAATGGAAGAGCTCGACGAGAGGAAAAAGAAAAGGAAACGCGCAGCTGGTCTCTCGTCGATGAAAAAAATATTTGAAAACAAAGAAAAATTGGCTGAAGTACAAGAGTTAGAAGAAGAAAACGTTCGCCGAGTTAGAACAGCTAAAAAAGCTAAATTGGACGAAATAAAGCATGAAAAACACGACACTAAAACATTTAAATACAATAATTTTGACACGCGCCATATGCGCTCAAAATCAAGTATTGTGATGTGTAGCGGAGAATGGAGAGAGCAGTTGCATCCACTTATTGAATCTTGGGACTGGGAAGCATTTGAAAAGGAAGCCACAGATGAACATGTTCTACAAAGAGTGACTACATTGCCTTTACCGGTTGAGATAACTCCATATCACTGTGAAGCTGAGGCATACGAAGTGGATCGTAATATCGGCAATGTGTCTTGTGCATTGGAAAGTGTACCTTGTGTTAACCCATTAAAACCTATAAAAATGCGTCCTACTGAAGTGATCCTAAGTGCTGTTAAAGAAATACCAAAAGAACGTTTACTCGAAACGTCAGATGTAGAAGAAAAGTTAATTGATAATGATAAGGTTGATATGCTTCCAACGCTGGATTTATTGCCGGAAATTGTGAAAAATATCAAAAAAGGTAAAAGGGAAAAGGTTGCAAAAATATCTGGCCTGACTTTGGATATAAACAAAGCCAAAAAGTTTATTCCTGGACAAGTTGTGAACACGCCCCAAGGTCCAGTTTTTGTGCCAGGCCAAACTATCGAAACTCCGACTGGCCCTGTTTTTGTTGCCGGTTTGAGTGTCAATACTCCTGCTGGACCAAGTCTGATTCCTGGTCATATTGTCACCAATGAAAACACTAATGAAGCTTTCTTTTTGGCTGGACAAGTATTGAATACAAAGGTCGGAGAAGAGTTTGTTTGTGGGCAAACAATCAAAAACAAGGATGACTCACATCGTTTTGTTGAAGGTCAAACAGTTTTATCCGAAGAAGGTTTCAAATTCGTGCCTGGTAAGATGGTGCAAACAGGTAATGAAGATGTTTTTGTTCCTGGCCAAACTATATTGACCCCAGATGGAGTTCAATTCATACCTGGCCAAACAATAACGGAATCTAACGGAATAACTTTCACGCCCGGACAAAATGCCAAAATAAATAACGAGTGGCAGTTCGTCCCCGGTCAAGTGGTGCACCAAGATGATGAACTACACTTCGTGCCTGGAGCTACAATAGCTACACCAAATGGTCTTAAATTTGTTCCTGGACAAACCGTAGCAATTGATGGAGAAGCTTGTTTCGTTCCTGGAATAACAAAGTCAACCAGCAAAGGATTGGAATTTATTCCTGGTACAACAGTAGAAACAATTGATGGACCTAAGTTTATTGAAGGACAAATAGTGCATACTGATGTTGGAGAGAAATTCATGCCTGGTAAAACTATAGTTCAAGCTGACGGCCACGTTGAATTCTCAGTTGCGAAATCTGTAGAAGATATAACATTCAGTGAAAGTGCTCCTGTTGGATTGCCCATTGATATTAAGACGTGTACTCTATCTGAGGAATCTTTGTACGTCTTTGGACACATGATTCAGTCATCAAAAGGAATAGAATTTTACCCAGGCGCTAGAGTGCCAAACATAGATGGTAAAGTTGTTCCTGGTCGGCTTGTGAAGAATGAAAATAACCAATCTCGATTTGTTCCCGGAACCATGGTTGAAGGAATTTTTGTACCTGGACAAATCGTGTTCACAGAAAACGGTGAACAGTTTGTGCCAGGTCAAGTCGTTGACACTGCTGATGGACCTAAGTTTGTACCCGGTCAGGTAGTTAATACTAAATCTGGACCAAAATTTGTTCCCGGACAAACTATACACACCATTGATGGCCCTCGTTTTGTTCCTGGTCAAATCATTGAAACCAAAGCAGGCCCTACTTTTATACCTGGTCAAGTAATATCTACTGAGGATGAAGGCTCGAGATTTGTACCTGGACAAGTTGTCGATACCGAAGAAGGACCAAGATTTGTGCCTGGCAGGGTTATTGAATCTGACGATCATGGAGTCACTTTTGTCCCCGGCCAGATTGTGCAAACACCTGATGGTCTGAAATTCGTAGCACCCGATCTAACTGAGGGCGAAGAAGGTCTTGAATTTTCAGTCCAAAGTTTCGTCGTGACTCCGGAAGAATTGAAACTATTAAAAGTGAAAACTAATCCTAATGATACTACTTCCACCAAGGGAGAGCTGACTATTGACACAAACATGTTGAGACAACTTTCGGAAGCAGGAATGTCAATTGGAAGACAAGTTCCTGCAGATCTTCCTGCAATTAGTGTTCTACTTAATCAAACTAGAAACGCTGAAGTTCTGAAAGCTTTTGTGACGGATTTTGGACTCAAAGATGAGGTTGCAAATCAATTGATGGACGTTATTGCTTCGATAATAGAAATGAGTTCACACTTAAAATCTGAATTGCAAGAAAGTGACAGGAGTGAGGAACTCTCAAGCGAGTCAAAGAAAAGTAGAAATGGTAAAAAGAAACAAGAAAATATTGGTATCACTGGCGGAAACGGACAAACTGCTCATCAAGAACACGTCAAAAACTCGATTGCTGCTGCTGTTCTCGCTGCTCTCGTTACTGCTGAACAATTTGATGAAGTTAATAACAACATCAGCAAAGAAAAATATCAATTGATTTTGAAATCTATTGATACTATTTTAGGCAAATCGATTGACGAAGATTTGGTATCAGCTATGTTTAATATTCTTCAGAAAGAAGAAGACAAAGAAAACCTTTGTGAAGAGATTTTAGAAAATTCATCCGAACCAAAAGTAGAACTGATAAAAATTGCTCTCAACAGGGCTCTGCACAAAAACACATTCCCCGAAGAAGACATCATAGAAAAGTTCGGTGACTTTTTAAGCTCAGAAAATGAAGTGTTGGGTCCAGCTTTCAAAAACATTTCAAAAAGTGACACTAGTCTTCTGTATCATGTTCTCGGCAGTATCTCAGATTCTATTTCTTTTATCAAAACTGATCACGAAGCGACGGAAACTTTGCAGAAAGCTATTGTCAAGGCTGTTCAAGAAGCCAGTAACAAAGAATTAGAAGCGATAATAAGTGAAAACAATAAAGATAATATAAAGGAACTGATCGTACAGTCTGTCGGGTTAGCCAAAATCCTTGGATTGAGAGATGTCGCTACAAACCTGCTCTCACTTGTCAACGATGAAAACTGTATGGCTAAAATAGCAGAAGATGAAACTAGTCTCAACATACTAAAGAGACTGACAGTCATGCGAAAACTTGCTGATAACACTCCAAGCTTACATTCAGCCCTACGAAAACTAGAAACAGATCCAACATTAGCTCGCACGGATCCTAATCTGAGGGATTTGGTGCGAGAGAGTGCGGCTCTGATGATTGTGCCAGAAGAGGCTCCTCTGCTAACTTCGGAAGATGTGCCCCTAAGCTTACTTCAGCCCGAAAATAGTCTAGCGATGGAAGATTTCCTATTCCAACGAAAAAGGAATAGAGGTGCATTATTAATCATGAAAAAGGGGCTCCAAGCAGTGGTGCCTCGGGAAGCCAGCCGAGCTGTGCTGACCGGACAAGTTGCCTACACAGTTCTAGATGAAAGTGGAATCAGACATTTCGAACCTATGCACGTATTTTCAGCTCTAAACCTGAGTCAGCCTACGGCGCATCGATTCTCTATGTACAGTTGCCCTGTGGTTGATGATAAAGATGAAGATTTGCAGACCTTTACCGGCTACTGCAACATTAGCAATAATCAGAGAATCACTAAGTTTGGCGGCTGGTCGAGGAGGTACAGCGGAGTGCTGCTCGACAGAGAAAACACTAGAAGCAGAATGAGTAGTTTAGACTATACACCGAGCTACAAGCGTTATCCCTCCCGATCCCTATCTTCTTCAAGATCTAGGTCTAGTCTAGGAAGCCCATCAAAGGTAAAAAATGCCGCGTTATGTCTGCCACAAAACCCAGCAGTAGATATTATTTGTGTGCAAAAATGACCATTTATGTTTCCTTGTTCTAGGTGGAAGACGTGGTGGTAGCATCGGTAGACTACACAGCTGCTGCCGATGACGAGGTCTCCCTCAAGACCGGGGACATTGTCGAGGTTCTCGATACGAAGACCGGTCTTGGATCCAAGTGAGTACATATCCATTTCTCTAAAAATAGCATGGGATTTGCACAACTGTTCCCGTTGGATACATCGTAAATAAACCTACATAACCGACAGGAGCAGCTTGTGTAACTGCATTTATTACTCTGTTCAAACTTAGATCGTAAGTATTTGACTAACTAATGTTCATACTAAACCCACTTTCATTGTACATGAGATCATAAATCACGCCAATACTGATTCTTGTAAAACTACTTCAAATTCAGAATTATACAAATCATAATTTACATCAAACAGTAGTCTAGTGCAGTTTAATCAGGACTATACTTTTTCACACAAACTACTTCAGTTTATTTTGGTCTTTACCCTTTCTCGCTAGATGTGATGCATACAGGAAATGCTCCGAATGCATTTTAATAGATGCGGCAAACATTCCACTGCGACTCCTGGATAATATTAGTCTGGGGGTCGTCGCACTCCGCTTCGTAATGCAATCTATCTCGCTAATTTTGGCGATAACGTATAGAATCGATACTCTGTAAATTTCTGTATACGGGTTCATCTTTCAGTAGGTGTTAGATCACTGGTCTATTGACATCATCTCGACTTTTCCTTAAAAAAAACAAATGCAACGCCATCAAATCATCGCTTGATAACTAGCACCTACCCAAAACCATACTCCATAGTACCGATTTTCATTAGACACTGATTCATGATCACCATAACGGTTTTGCCCTCGAGCATCATACCAACCGCACCACCCTTTATCACGACCTCATTAGCTCGCTCCCATCATTCAGATATAATGATCGTCATACAGTACAGTATATTACCCAAAACCATACTCCATAGTAGCGATTCACCTCTCACTGAGTCATGATCAACATAACGGTTTTGCCGTCGAGCACCATACCAACCGCACCACCCTTTAACATGACCTCATCAGCTCACTCCCATCATTCAAATATAATGAATCGAAATTAACAATCGTCATTGTTGATGCAGGAACAGAAAACCATACTCCATAGTACCGATTCACCCCACACTGATTTATGATCACCATAACAGTTTTACCCTCAAGCACCATACCAACCGCACCACCCTTTATTACCCTAAACTATACTCCACAGTACCGATTTTCACTGATCACTATAACGGTTTTGCCCTCGAGCACCATACCAACCGCACCATCCTCTAACACGACCTCATCAGCTCGCTCCCATCATTCAGATGTAATGATCGTCATTGTTGATGCAGTGTATTCAAAATAAATAACACGATACGATTCACCTCACACTGATTCATGATCACTATAACGGTTTTGTCCTCAAGCACCATACCAACCGCACCACCCTCTAACAAGACCTCATCAGCTCGCTCCCATCATTCAGATGTAACGATCGTCATTGTTGATGCAGTGTATTCAAAACAAATAACACAATACGATTCACCTCACACTGATTCATGATCACTATAACGGTTTTGTCCTCAAGCACCATACCAACCGCACCACCCTCTAACAAGACCTCATCAGCTCGCTCCCATCATTCAGATGTAACGATCGTCATTGTTGATGCAGTGTATTCAAAACAAATAACACAATACGATTCACCTCACACTGATTCATGATCACTATAACGGTTTTGCCCTCAAGTACCATACCAACCGCACCACCCTCTAACACGACCTCATCAGCTCGCTCCCATCATTCAGATGTAATGATCGTCATTGTTGATGCAGGTACAGAGGACGGGTCTATTGTTACGAGAACCATTTCTTCAACACACGCGGTCCCTCTTTAGACTACGTATTTAGCGTTCCCACTTACAAAATGTATTACTACTGAATCACGTCGGGACGGTGCCATCACGTCATTGTATATATCCTTACGTGTATCATTATATGTTGTGATCAAAATTATAATATTGTGATAACTATTGACAGTTAGAATCAATCATCTATGTAGTTGTTGTGTATAGTGTGTAATCGATAGAGGTATGTAATAAAGGTAAATAAAGTTTGTGTCGTTTCTATTTCAATAATATTTTACAGCATAAGCTAACTGCTACAATTTATATTACAAAATGTACAAAACGAAAAAAAATGAGCCACCTATTAACCATTAAAATATGGAATTTTAATAATTAGTTTTAATATTTGACGTTATTTTTTTTTATTGCTAGGTGTTAATTGTGTTCGTTGTAACAACCCCAGAATATAATGAATGATTGATTAAAAATACACCGACTCTACATTTTTTTTCAATAACAGAGTCTTCTTCTTATCGTGTCACTAGTTATTTCGAACCAGTGTGGTGAAAGGATTTCAAGTGCGCCTCGAAGAGGCTCCTTTCGTGCACTCGACACATGTTTTCGAACTTTAGATTCTACGACATGCCGACATGCCGGTTTCCTCACGATGTTTTCCTTCACCGTTGCGAGAACGTGGGATGCATACATAGATTTTTTCGACCGAAAAAACCCATTTATGCATGACTGCCACCGGGATTCGAACCCGCGACCATCAGATTGCAAGGCAAGAGCCTCACCCACTTGGCCACCACGTCCTCATAACAATAAATAATAACATAGTTAATTTGATGGATTCCATATCCTAATTCTGAATAAATAATTGTTCTCATAATTTTCAATTTATGTAGGCATGTAAAAAAAATAGTTTCTCATTTATCCCATGGCATTCATTCAGTTCTGTGGTCCGATTACGAACTTTCGTGTTAACGTTATCGTAGCGTATCCGTCACTGAGAAGTCAATAGTTTATATGACGTTTTGAAAAATAATCATACAAACGGTTGACTTTTCGATCACGGATACGCTACGATAACGTAAACGCTAAAGTTTGTGATCGGGCCTTATTTACTACCTAAGCCATTTCTAAATATACAAACTTAATAAGAACTATAAAAAAATATATTGTGCTCTCTTCAAATATTTATGGGGACATTGATAGGATAAATATCATTCCGTGAGAATGACTCAGTGTGACTCAAACGACTCACCATTATCATTAGAATCTACAAAAGTGTGAACTAGTTCGATGAAATATCATTTAATTGTATAGTTATTAATAAGACTGTTATCAAATAGTGCACGAAAGGAGACTTTTCGAGGCGCAATTGAAATCCTTTCACCACTATAGAGCTAGAACTAGTGACACGATAAGAAGAATATCAAATAATGAACAATAATCATGGAAAATGTTTGTTTTAGTAAAATTATCATTTGGTTTTTGTTTTGATCGTAGTTCTTGACCGCGATTAAAGTAATTGCTTAGGAACTTTGCACTAAACTGTCAAAGTTCCTGAGCAATTACTTTAATCGCTCGGAAGATCCTAACGGTTCAGATTCAGACCGTTGAAATCTTAGCGAGTAAAGGAATTGCTTAGGGTTAGCGCAAGTGGGCATTATTCCATAAGACCTCTAAATTGGATCTCAAGGTGGGGGAATTCTTGATTCAATCTTGATTTGAAGAAGACCCTTGGAGAAGATTCCTCATTCCTTACCTCAGCCAGGTTGCCAAAAATCCACCCACCTGTTCCGCCCAACCTAGAAAACTGTGGAAAATTTGTTATTATTTAGACAATAGTCACTAAAATAGAGACAAGTCCAGACGAAGCCGTCAGCTTAAACTAGTAACCTGAAAATCTAGGTGCCAATTTCGCACTGGCTCCTTGCCAAAACGTATGATACAGGTAAAACGAACGATGCCATTTCACATTATAAATGTCATATCTGACTATTTATTCGGCATTTAGCTGATGAGGGGGAAACAGAATTCAACGCTATGAAATTATGAATTTGCTGTTTGGATGTTGGAAATTGGAATAGATTCTGGATTTTTACAAGAAATAATATGAATGGCGTTCAATTGCAGGCAATGTTTTGACTCGCATAGAGTCGAGCTCTATTTTAATAAGCCTAGCTAAACTGACTACCTTTTGTAAATCTCTTATAAATAAAACAATATAAAAAAATGGTACCTCTTCAGCAACTAAAACCTTCTTAAATACCTTGTAGGTAGATAAATAAATACCATAATACGAGTAGGCAGGCGAAATGTCTCTCTAAATTCAGAAACGGAATTCATACATCTTAAATACTCAGATTATACATCAATGTCTTGTACATCTCAGCCATAATCTGGTGTGCCACTCAATTCAAATGTATGGAATTTGCAAATATCAGAATGTGTGTGGTGCATCATTCCTTGTTTGCAAAACCGGACTTTCTGAAATAATAATATGAATTCAGAGAGATTCCGGCTGTAGAAGGCCAGTCTAAGAAACCATGAAACCAAATTGCACAAGATTTAGAGTAGGTAGGCAGCAACACAGTTTCCTCTCGTATCCCAAACACCAAGTCAAGGCACGGCGTGTCCTGCTCGAATTGGTGCCACCATTGACGTCACGCAGTTTCTGGGACGCCTGAAATAGCGCGGTGCATGCGGTGCTCAAGTGAAATGGATAGTGGGCCCTATGTTATGGGGAAATATCTAAAACACCAGTAAAAAGAGTGTTTTTTTGAGAAGGGCACTGATGGCCAAGTCCGAAACCACGAGAGTTAGAAAAAAGTCATCATGCCCTCGATTTGTAAGAAAACAATAACACCTGGCTAGGGGGATAAAGTATATAAGAATTATAGTAACAAGAATAAGGGCAAATGAGCTGAGGCTTTGAACTATAGGTAACTTACATTAAACAACACATTGAACACTTGAGTATAGATTATCGGGTTATGAAGTATGGATCTATCACTAACGGTCGTAAGTAGGTATCACGATTCTAATATGATACTAAATGAGCAAGTAAAATATTTTGATTTGATAGGTCAGAGAATGTGTGGTAAAGGATAGATAGGTACCTAATTATAAAAATTCCTAAACTTAAAGTCCCATGTTTTACCTTGACCATTGTGGTAAAATTGAGTTAAATTTGCACCTAGGTATATTAGTGCTGTCATCTTCCTTGAAGGAATTTGATCAGCAAGACGGTAAAGCATATCTTTTCCTGATAGAAAGATTCTTTGCAGAAAGAAAGATACTTTTGATCCTGTCGACCTTAGTAGGAAGGAAGATATAAAAATACGCAGCTAAAATTCCCTTTACTATATTTTCCATTTCTTCTTGCATCATTGTAGAAGTAAAGTTCGTTCTTTGATCTTAATCAAAAATACGGCAAAACATTTCCTACCCCAATAGCAAAGTTGATCGAATGCTCTTGATCCCGTTGACCTCTGTTCGCAAATAGTCGGCATCACATGATGGATGGAACCCTATACCATGTCAAGCCGTGACACTGAGTGGTTTCAAGGTGTCAGTCCGTGGAAGACGTGACGTGTGATTGATGAGCGGTGCCGGCACTTGGAACTTACACCGACCGACAATACCTCTCCGAATTGTTACACTACACACTGCCCTTATTGTGTATGATAACTGTGTATAAGTGGCTTATTTCAATAGCTGGCAGAATACTCCTAGAAGCAAATAAATTATTATTCGCTAGCTAAGAGGAAGATAATAATAAATGCTTTGGTAGAGTAGTGGGGTCGAAATCTGGTTCCAAAGTAAACCAAACTGGTAAACAAACAAGCGGCTGCCCATAATCCTCACAATCACAATCTTGCTTAATGGGAAAGTTTTTGAGGAAAGGTGGATGGATAAATAGATATTTATAGCTGGCACTGAAACTACTGAACGGATTGAGGTAAAACTCGGTATTGGTGACGTTTTATGTCTTGCATCAGCTAGTTTAGCATGGAGCAGATCTAACAACTTAATAAAACCAATAGACAAGACACTCAAAGACTCTTTTAGGTCAAAGTTCCTGAGCAATTACATTACTCGCTTGCGAAATCTTAACGGTCCTGATTCAAACCTTTAAGATCCTCCCACTTGCACCAAATTTCAAGTGCAAATGGGCATTAGGCTCACTGATGTAACCATATAAGTCCTCGGCCACATTTATGCTCTCGCCTGACTGACTCAACGCGTCGTCAAGATGGTTACAGTACCGATAGCTTTTTGAATCTGTGGAGCATAACTCGAATTCTTCAAGATACATTGCACTCTGTTGATGCTTGGCTTGTCATCCACAACGAACTCTTTGTTATCATTGCGATCCAACTATTTTAGCCTCACGTCTTGGCAACCAAGCACTCTGTGTCAGATTTATGATGTGATGATGACCCTTAAAATCCACACAAATAATTGTTATCACCTACAATAAAAGTTGGTATATCTGACCTAGAGCATTTTGAAATATCGTAAGAATTTCACATTTATGCCCTACGAAGATTTTAATGGGGATGTCCTGTCAGGTAACTTGACTCCAATTACAGCTGGAAAACTTTTTCTATTCTCATTAGACTCGACCGATATTTCTTGACTCTTGAAAAATGCACTTTTCATGCAAATAAGTAAGGTCCAGGCATTCATGGCAAAAGGTATCAAGATAAATGTGACTCTACCAATCAATTCTTTTGATCGATCTAAACTCTCCCTATGTATTATTCTCTCTTATTATACAGTTACACAATGCATTAGAATAGGTTAGGTATTCACTATTCAGATTTCAATATTGAATGAGTCCTATGCATTTTTAGACACTTCCTTCTGAACCTTCCTACAAAATAAATAGGTGCATAAAGCAATTGTGAACGAACAAACAAATGAAAAGCTAATTATCTGTGTGAAAAGGAATGTTCAGAAGGAAGTGGTACCTACCCCTGTTCAATCTAACAGTGGCATCCAATAACCCATTCCCAGGCCGGCCGTGGACAGTTCGCTGGATGTGGCTGCCACCCTGCTAGACACCTCCGCAGCCAAGCACAGGATCGCATGCCGCCCCAAGAAGAACCATCCCAAGGGAAAACAAGCCAAGACTAACCAAAGGTAGGTTTTATGTACACAAACACAATGCAAAATAATTATTCCCATCTGTCACCCTGATCTGTCCCCCAAGGGGAACAGATAGGACAAAAAAGTCCTATCTGTCCCCTCGTTACTAAAAGGGGAACATTAGGTAACAGGTATGTATCGCACAAAACTATACCACATTTTGGGCAAAAGCCATTTTGAAATCAAGTCAGTTATACCAACGATGAGTCGCAATTTTTTTCAGAATTTACATACAATGGGTGGTAATGATGGCTTCATTTAGTTTCCTGTAAAATTTAGCTAACGTTTAGCTCAAACATGAACTTTTGCGTTGACGTTAACGTATCGCATCCGCCACAGAAAAGAAACCAGTTTGTATGACTTCTCTGTAACGGATACGATACGTTAACGTTAACGCTAAAGTTACTTGACCTACTGATATCTATTATATTAAGCAGATTAAAAAATGTTTAGTGTCAACCTTACCTTACAACCTACCTTACCTTACCTATAAGCTTACGATACATAAGATACTCATTTGAAACCATTAGCCTCTTTGATAACAGCAAAACTACGCTTCTTAAAATTACAAACATAAGCAGAGTTACATAGAGTGTATTCGACCGTGGCTTTTGAACATTTACGAGCTAGCACTTACAAATGCACTCATAAATAACACAACCGATACAGATTTCTAACTAATTAGCCCCGATAAATCTTAGTTTGAATTTCAATTCCGAAGGTCAACGCGGTGAATTTGTCAAGCGATCGCGAGCCGACGAACAAATCAAAATAAATCGTAACCGTGTTATATTTTTTCGATTATTTGCGAGTTATTTCGGTGGCATTGCATAACAAAGATGGATTAGCAACGTGGGACAATGTGACCTAATTGCACACTTTAAATTAGCTTTTTTGCTCGCTGTGATTATTCTTGAATTACAACAGACCATAGATGAATAACGTTGTTCCTATAGAACACCAAGATAGACAGTATCAAACCAAAATGGATGCGGGCTATAGGACAGACAATTTTCAGACACCCTGTGAATAAAAATGAAATATCTCTATTTTCTTTTTTGTTGACAGGGTTTGTTACTTTTACGATTTAATTTTATTAACAATGAAAAAGCCTAATATTTTAAACATATAATATTTTTCTAGCCCTGTTACTTCTCTTTTTCGAAAATTATATAGCATCGGACCATAATGCATTAGAAGCTGTGGCAAATAACATGGACCTAAAAACAAGACAATACCTACATCAGATATTTTCTATCTCTCATAAATTCTGATTTTTCTCCTACAATTTTTTTTAAGTTTTCACTCTATGTTGCAGATAGACAGTTTTAGTCATTTTGAAAATTGTCTTGTTGTAATTGACAGGAAAAATAAAATAAATTGACGTGATTTGTGTTTTTAAATAAATATTAAATAAATGAACAGCGCAAAATGTTAATAAATATTTTACGTTCTTTTCTCTAAGAAACAGATTGAGTAAGTATTTTAATAATTATAAAACATTTGCTTCATTATTTATATTATCATAATAGTGACAGCAACATCTAGTAATGTCTTCCTTCGTAAAATTTAGACATAAAATATTGGGACACGGAATAATACTCAGAGAAAGTTGGTCAAGAGTAACTCGACATCCGGTGATTTTTCAGATAACACGTTCGACTTTTCTATTTCCTTCTCTTAGTTTAAAATATCAGATAACATAATTTGATGCGACAATCATAATATTCGCCACAAAAAATATGTTTTAGTCTGCTCTGGATTTCTTCTTGAAGAAAAGATTCTTTATTTTGAACAGCGAATGAGCAGCACTTCACTGTTCTTCATCATGAAGCCATCTGTTGTTTTTTTAATTTATCGTGCGTCGTTACCGAGGCAATATCGGTCAAGTACGCGTAGGAAATTAGAGAAGTGAGCTAAATTATAAGTATAGGGATTATTACATAATGATTCTCTTAATATGAAAATTTTCTACATAAATATGTTAGGTTATACCTTACATAATTTATAGAACAGTACACAGTAGCACAGAAGTATTAAAGTATAGAAACACAATGTAATATGTACATTGAAAATGCTTAAAAAAAAAAGGGAGCCACATTGGCACCTCTAGTACTAAAGGTCTAGTACATTTTGGTCCGAGGCTAAATTTCGAAAAAGAGAAGTAACAGGGCTAGATAAATATTATCCCAGCAATAACCTTTTTAATGTAAAAAAATACGTGAGATCTTGTAATATTGAGCCAAGACCGGAACTCTATTTATCGTCTTATTTTATACAATCATTCATTGGTAGTTTATAATCTGAACAAAACCACATATAATATGTGAAAATGGAGGAGCCACGGTCGGATGGACCGGATTATGATGTCGTTTTCCCCGAAAAAAGACTTGAGTTCTACATATATGGCTTGCCAAGGTCTACTATAGACATTCGTATATTTATTTATAAAAACGTATTACTTTATTTATAACGTAGACCTTGGCTAGCTATATATGTAGATCTCAAGTCTTTTTTCGGGGAAAACGACATCATAATCCGGTCCATCCGACCGTGGCTCCTCCATTTTCACATATTATATGTGGTTTTGTTCAGATATCAATGCTTTTTGTAAATAAATTTATTACTATTCAAAGGTAATAAAGAGGTTAATAAAAATAGGTTAGGTACCTACTATAATTATAATAGTTACCTACCTATTTATTTGCCTTACTTACACACCACCATCATCGCCTCTAAATGTATG
Source organism: Lobophora halterata (assembly GCA_932526365.1). Classification (NCBI taxonomy): domain Eukaryota; kingdom Metazoa; phylum Arthropoda; class Insecta; order Lepidoptera; family Geometridae; genus Lobophora; species Lobophora halterata. Next base: position 11,897,608 of record OW052002.1, read on the forward strand.
TAGGTAAGTAAAAGTACAATAAGTTAAGTACCTAACTTACCTAAATAGCGTAGATTAAAGTGTTTTCCGACAATTTGCATTTCCACTAGCTTGCGTTCATCTAGGCTCTTGTAAATAATTTTTTAATTATTGATATTAAAGTACGTACGTAAGTACATAAAACGATAAAAACAACCTCTCATCATAAAAATGGAAATATCCTGCAAAAATTTGCAAGGAAATTGCTATCATAATTTGTAAGGCGCTAAATTTACTTCATAAAATCGAATAATTTGAAAAAAAAAACTAATCTTATAAATTTACTGTTTTCTGTTTTTTTCCTTTGTATGCACACAATTACCTAGCTGGATGCCAAATTAGAACTTTCTAGGTCATCTAGAAGTGGGTAAGGTTTTACGTCTATATGTCAGTCAATAAGTGATAAAAATGACGATTTTTGAACGTTAATATCTAAATAACCGTATAAGCTGTGTTTATGAAATTTGAGGTACTTCATTAACTCCTCCGGGCCTTCAATACATAAACCAAATTTGGTGTGTTTATATTGATTAGTTTTCTGGTTATGACAAGGTCAAAAGTGGCTCCAAATGGTTCGTGTAAACTAACACACAGTGCTACTCGCCAGTTCGCTGGGCCTGACCGTGGCTTGACACACTGTCGTGTGTCGATATACAAAATTCGTCTTTGTTTATTTATTAACGTTGCCTTACTAGGCTTGGCTAATCAAAAAATATAAAATTACGCACACGTAGATTGTATAAATCTATCATTGTGATATACCTACTACAAACAATTTTTATCTACTTAGAGGTTTCACGCGATAATTCAGGTAACCGTGTCACTTAAATCATCATCCCGCCTGCCGTTAATTTATGTAGGTACTGCTTCCCCTACATTTTTCTTTCAAGTATGATTTACATCGTTCTAAAATTTTTATTACTGAGTTTTACAGGTAATTGCCACATTATTTTCATGTTTTATAATGGGTCAACGTCCCCGATTCGGAGAAAGTAGCAACTACATAATAACTACAATACTGACCAGCTTTGTGGGATCTTTCGGGGTTGTGTTTTCAATTCGTGTTCATTAGCATTTTCGTAATGACGTGAGAGATCTCAGTAACTGGTTCAAAACTTCGGCGTGGGTACTGCTCTTTAAATAATCTCCGTGCATTATGATCATGCTTCTCTCGCCTCCTCGTTGTGTGGTATATACGGTTTCTTTAAAATCTTGCCTTATTTCGAGAATGGCCTAGTTTTCCACTCTATTGGCAGCTAATTCTGGATCGTTGCGCCGAGGAGACGTCTGTTATCTTATTTTGGATGTTCTCTCATCTTGAATATCATGTATTTAACGGACAGGTTTCATCGTGAGTTTATTTTGATTGCCCGCGCCCTAATTTTTGACATTGTTTATTTTGTACGATACGGGCTGGATACCTGATCAAGATTGATAGAGTAATTTGTGAATGAAAACAAAATGGTACATTAATAAATAAAAATAATAAATAAAATTGTTTATTGGTATCAACAAATTATATAAATATATTTAGTAATAAATCCGCTTAATTTTTTAAACAAAGGTTTTAATTAACTTAACTTTAGTTCAACTATACCAAAGAGATTAAAACCTTTGTTTAAAAATTAAGCGGATTTATTACTAAATATATTTATATAATTTGTTGATATTTATGGATTTCCGCAAAGTAACGCCTGAATCAATCAATTATCTTTTGTTTATTGGTTTCTTAAATATGGATCGGGTACATTGTAATGGATATCATGGCAGACTTATCTTAAATTTTAGATGTACCTACTGGAGCTCTGTACCCTACACTAGGTCTCCTCAAGAGCCTGTATTGTAGGGTTACTTTGACTCGGTTCGGACTCTACATTATAATAAGTACTAGATCTCCTACATTCAACCCATACTATAATTAAAATACAAATACATTTGACTCTACAAAAGCTACTTAACATTTCCCCCTGGCAACGGTCCAAGCTGAGGTTCGACCCACCGTTGTGTACCCCTTGTGCCGTTTCCCCATCCTAACTTTAAGGTCGAGCACCTTCAGTGCGTAGCGAGAGCCCAGTGGCGCAGTAACAGCCATCTGCGGCCAACTGCATTAACGTCCATCTGAAAAAAAAACTTAACATTTTACCTCTCAAATGTTTCAATTATAGTTGATGACCATTAGAGAAAACCATACATCACTTTTTATGAGGTTTCAAAAGCCGGTGTAAAAACCCTGACGTTTGCCAGTAGATTTTATAGCTGCCTCGAGGTAAACTAGATAAAAAACTCTTTAGTTTATAGTTGTGGTTTGTGGTAAGTAAATGTATGTTATTACTTCAAACCACTTATTTTATCAGCCAGTATTTTCACTCAATTACATTCGATTCGCAGCAAAATCTATTTATTTTATTATATTGATTTAGGCAAATGTCAACGGCACACATAATTCACAAACTCAAAGAGCACACATAAAACAAATATCTTAAATTTGGAACAGTTAAAGGCTTGCACAACACTCTAACTATTATGCCTAAATAATACATACGTTAAACTATTTAAAATCATAGATTTATAACGATGTTTTCAGACACCCTGTCAATAGAAATGAAATATCTCTATTTTCAAATGTTTGTTACTTTTTACGATGTAGTTTTATTAACGATGAAAAAGCCTAGTAGTTTTAACATATAAAATTTAACTAGCCCTGTTACTTCACTTTTTCGAAAATTAGCATCGGACCAAAATGTACTAGAAGTTAGCCAATGTGGCTCCCCTTTTTTGGCGCATTTCTAATGTACTAAATTGTGATTCCATGTATTATAATTCTTTGTTTAAAATAAACTCAGTCTACTTAACAATACGCAGACAAATCATAAAATTACAAATAAAACACAATCGGATCTGTTGACCTATTTCGTAGATAGTAATAACTTTGATGTTGTTTATAAATATCTAATTCCGTTTTGTCGTAACTCGAAATGGTATATAACACAAACATAACCCAAAAACCAAACATTTAAACATCCTTAAAATATTTTTTAGTAAAATTACCAGCGCTATGAAAGAATTAGTAGGCGGAAAATGCAGACCAGGTAGACCTTACAAGAGACGGAGCGACGACATCGCCCAAATAGCTGGTGTTACCTGGATGAAGTAGTCTTCTTCTTTTTGTTATTGTTTATATGAAGTAGAGTAGACTAGAGAGAGAGAAATGGCATGACATGGCTTTTGCCACTAAAAGTCGTTCTTGCATAGAAAATAAAGAGTAGAACAAACGACAGAAAAAGCAAGTTAAATATAATTAAAAAATTAAAAATTTAAATTATAAAAAATATTAAAAATTCATCCACCAATACGCATTGGGTCCGCTTGGTGGATTAAGACCCATTCACTCTCCTGACGTGAGTAGGCCTGAGTCCCAGCTGTGGGAACATTATTGGCTGATTATGCTAATAGAATTAGTGAAAATAATTATAAACTATGTAAAGAGTGCATGAAATAAAAAGCTTTTATTATTATTATTTATTATTACCAGCATTAAAACTGACAAGAGGAAACAAAAATTACTTTATTCGAGGATTTTAGCTCAATTGATCATTTAATACTCACATGCAACAAACAGACAATATTCCTTATTAGTGTACGAAAGGAGCCTCTTCGAGGCGCACATGAAATCCTTTCACCACAATGGTTCGAAAGAACTAGTGACACGATAAGAAGCACTAAAACTTTTTAACACGACATCATCATCATCATCTCAGCCAAGTAGGACCCACTGGGTACAGACCTCTTTTACGAATTGCATCTTTCATCCTCAAAAGTTTTTACTCACAAAAATCTTGCTTTCAAACAAACATAGCCCAAAAAGCTCACGGGAATGTTTAATTAGTGCCGCGTAAAAACTTCCGTTCTATGTTTTAATGGATGTTTTCGGCTAGCTTTTTTAACCCTGTGCCATGAACTCTAAATGGGATGCAGGATCGGGGACGCGCGTCCGATCCCATTTATTTAACAACGTGTGATGGACAGCTGACGCGACGACGGCATATTCATTTTAATTAAAACGTGTTTTGAGATATAGGTATCAGTCTAAAAATCAGGTTTAGTTTTTTTTTTCTTGGTATGACGGTAATATTGATGGGGCGTGCATCTCAAACTGAAACATCTCTATTTACCAATTAACGTACCTAATTTAGTGGTATATAATTATACAAATACATTTGAATTCGAAACCTAAGTAAACTCATTTGAAATTGTATTCACTACTCTACATAAGTATAACGTTGACTGACATGATTCATTGCATCTTTGCACATTTTCCGACGTATGAAAGTGGTTTCGAAAAGTTGGCACATCATATTCAAAGAGTTGTCAAGAGTTGAGCTGACGTTTCGGACATTTCCTGATTGTCTTGTACTACTTTAACATTGAGGTGTTACGGCACTTCTGAAATAATAACTTTAAAATATTCAGTACTGTTAAATAAATTATGAATTAACTAGATAAAGGTCGCACCTTCGCCCGTGTTTTTTCTCAATAACTAATTTCATCCTAATCGCTTTAGTTATAAGGAATATCTATCTTTCCTCCGTACATCTTCACACTATGCATGCGCAATAGCGTAAAATAAAATACATACAAAAAGTATTCCGATACCGGAAATCGAACCCGAGCCTCCTGGGTGAGAGCCAGGTATCCTAGCCACTAGACCATATCGGATGTTACGAGTAAGTTTGAAAATACCATTTGGTAAAAATCGTCTAATAACTGAATTGCTCCGTTTTGAAATAAATTTTGATCAAATGTGACGTCATAGTATTTCTTTTCTAAATCGATCGCTGGGCAATGTTTGCTGACTGAATCAAAAATCCATCTCGTGTCGCTTTCATAATCTTTACCATCAACAAAGTCAGAAATAGTTCACTATTGCCCAACACGGCAACTGGCAAGTTATGTAACGATGCCAGTACCCAGCTCTACATTTATTAGGGATTTAATAATAATAAATACTTTATTGCAGACACAAGATCCATAGAGTCTTAGAACTAACAACTTAACACTAAAAAACAAAACAAAAAGCTTAAGGGTCAGCAGTTTTGCAAAATGAGCACTGTTCAGAAATAATTTAAAGCATACCCTGAGAGAAGGTTATTTTTCACCCACTCAGAGAACGAATTTTTTTTTTATCGCAGTTTGGTAAACGTTTTTTTTTAGAACATTTTTGTGTCATACTGCGCCAAAAAAAACCATTCGAATTCAACCAAGAAGATCCAGTAGAAGTCATTCCATTTTTTGGAAATCGGACACCACACCACTCTATGCATGGTAATAATCTAATGTAAAAATGATAGGGTTGTATCCCTTTACAACTGTTATTTACAATACCATTTCAATGTTTAATTTCAAAGTTTCATTACGTAGGTACAATTTCAAAAACAATTTTCATTAAGGCCTGTTGTCCGCACAAGGGTTTTTGACGTGACAACATCTAATAAATCGATGAACGCCGGCTGCATGCAAGAAAACGTTGACGTCATTGTCCGGTAACGCTCATTGTCCTGTTACGCTGGTAGTCCCGTTAAACTATCGTCCGTAAACCAACTTTACTTTGTCGTGAAAATCTAAGGTTAATTTTCACGGCGCAAAACTGTAGGCAAGAGGCCTAAGGGACTTTGAAATAACATCAACACGATGTTCAAGGTGACGATGAAGACAGTCTCATTGATCTCAAAATAAATAATGTCGTGTCCATCTGCTTTTGTAACTCAACTGGACATTTCTGCCTAAGCCTTCCCCATAAAGTACGAAACAAATGATGCACTACCTACATTCAGCAAGCATCATCGAGTGATTCTCATTTAAAACTCATAAAACTTGGCATTAAAAATGTTATCATACTATTTTATATCTCTTGAAAATCACGTTTCTTGAATCTTTTGGCCTTTGTCCACTATCGCGGTGACAATAAACACCGGTGTGGAAATGGAACGGATTCTGAAAAATGCTGGAGGAAAATTAATTATATCTACTTTGTTACCTCTCAAATGCTTTTTATCTCTACGATTGGGAGACTCGGGCGCATTTATTTAGTATCCGATAAAAAATATAATAAAGGGGTTAAGGCGGATAGTGCCACGTACTTCGGTGTTTTAGTTTTGATGAGATTTGAAACTTCAAAATTAACTACCACTAGGACTGTTTAAAATGCATGTACAAATAAGATAAAAAAAAATGTTGTGTTGATTTAAAAAAAAATCTTGGTAATTGACAAGGGCGGGCGGTAATTTACATTGAACTTCTCTGGCTTGTAATAGAGCCCGTTTGGTTTTCGCTTACACATGCCCCAAAACTTGATTTAAAAAAACTTTTTCCCACGCGAAAACGCTGTTAACAAACTTAGGCCAGTCGCGGACGCGCTACGGACCAATTAGTTTTCATCACAGATATATATTTAAGTATATGTATGTGGTTTTCATACATTTTGTTGCTGTAGCGGCGGCGACGCGCTAATCTAAACTGATGGTCGCCGGGCCACCGGTCGCTATGGTCGATGACTCGTTTGCGGCGACCTTTAGTTTGTAATGTTTGCATTCAGCTTTATACAACATTTACCGCTTTCACTTTTCAGAAAACTACACAAAAGAGGTGGATATCTTGTGGGTTGTTCCGACAAAATTTATCGGTACTTCTGAATCTCAACTCTGTCATGGAATATGAATCATGTCTTTTTGAACACATAATAAAATAATGTAGTGTTTACTTGCCAATGCGGTCACCTGGTTTTTAAAATCATAAAAATTACAATGGATTTGTCAAAATTAATTTATATTTTTTTTTATTATGTGCTACTTGCTTTTTCTTCAGATTTAATCAAATAGGTCAGAACAGAGCACTTTAGCAAAACTGATTATTATCAAATCTGGAAACTGGCCTGAAAATTCAAAACTTAGGAAGTGTATACGGGTCGATGACCTGCGGTCAATCGCTCTATGACGTCACATCCTGTAGATTGACAGCGCATGAAAGCTTCCGAGCCAGCAAAATAGACCGTCTCGCTCTAATAATAAAGTAATTAACAGCAAAGTACTTGGCACCTAAACGTCAATAAAGTCAATTAAGAACATGATTTTCGGTTTTATTGTCGAGTTAGAAGAACTATGTTTCGGTCTGTCCACAATAGCTAGTATTATAATAGGGAACGAGTAAGGAATTCTCCCAATAGCAAGAAATCACGCCCTTCTGCCAACAAAATTATGCTTTTTAGCAGTTTGATAAGGCCCACCAGAATCCCGTGCGCCGCTATCTCGCTCGGACATTTGTACATTTTTTAAGATATATATTGACTGAGTATAAATTTCAAAAAAGTGGAGCGGAAAAACAGTTTTGCCCAATCTCCTTCGAAAACAAAATATAGTTATAATATATTTTGTTTTCGAAGGAGGTTTTATAATTATAAGTACTAAAGCATTTCGTGAGGGTAACAAAATCAACGCTACACTTTTAAAAAAAATATACAGTCAATTTATATCTACAAAAATGTGTATAAGTGCGAGCGAGATAGCGGCGTGCGGGATTCTGGGCCTTAACAAAGTCTGGCGGTCAGTCTCTTCATTCTTACACATTTGTAAGTTACAGACGATATCTAGATCCAATAAATCTATTTCATATAAGGAAATAGGCCATTGATGATGATCTCTAGATCCAAGGCGATACAAAGTGGAGAGTTGCCCACTCTATTTCGAACGAAACCGAATTCTCAATTTATGGTCATTGGGAGACCATAAATTGGAATTCGGTTTCGTACACTGCGTATATGTGTATCTCAATGAGTGGTTCCCTTGCAGATCTAGATCCAAGACATTACAAAATGGAAAGAAAGAAAGAAATAATTTTATTGTAGGAAAACTAGACTATACAATATACTTATTACATGATAATAATAAAAAGTAAAAATTAAAAAAAAATATAGGGATAAACGTAGTTGTAACGGTAGTCTTCCACACAATGGGTGCCTAGCTCATCTTTAATGCTGCAGCGTACTGACAGAACACTGAAGCGCTGAAGCGCTAGTATTCTGCTAGGCCTCAATGGCGACGACACGAATGGAAATGAAATGAAATGAAATGGTATTTATTTGCCTATACAATACAATGACAGTCAAATAGAGAAACTTATAACTACTTATCTAAATAATTCTAAATTAAGGGGAATCCTCAAATCCGAATTCCATACAAAATGTTTCGGACAAATACTCAAAAAGTACGCCGTATTATAGTAGTTTCTTCACACTATTCGTTTCGTCCATGTTGTTTGATTTCGTCAAAGTGACTGAAAAGTTGAGCCCTGTGACGGTTAACCTGTGGAGAGTTGCCCACCCCGATTCAAACAAAACATAATTCTCAATGAGAGGTCGTTCAATTCGTATACTGCGTGTATGTGTATCTCAATGATGTTCCCTTGCAGATGGCTGGTGCGGGTGATCGATGACGTGAGAGGCGGCGAGCTGTGCACGCGGCAGGGATGGGTGCCTGCTGCCGTTCTGGAGGAGAAGCAGTCGCTGGAGAGGGACCAGACCTCGCTGGCGGCGCGCAGACAGTGAGTTAACTCTTGTGATCTTAAGGCACGGAATACGGCGGGCCGCTATCTCGCTTGCACATTTGTATACGCAAAGGAAATAGGGGAAAACAGTTTTGCCCAATTTCCTTCGCATATGTTAAACAAATCAAAACAAAAAATATACTTTGACATATCGTGAGATTGTAGTAACTAAATGACCTATCCACTTTTTATTTTGTACCTAGTCAATTTATATCTTTAAAAACGTTCAAATGTGCGAGCGAGGTAGAGGCTCGTGTTTATTGACTGAATTTTTCGCAACTGCCATTCGAGCTAGTTGTATAAAAACTTTGGTCTACCCTCTACTCTACACTTCTATTGTAGTGTCCCCTAGGGGTTCAAATGTGATCCTACACCAAATAGTTGCCTTCGCTAGTTCGACACCACTAACTCAATAATTATTTGTACCGTCTCCTGAAAACAATTTTTTTACTTGGCCTACGCGACGCCTTGTGTCTGTGTGCAAAGATAAAGGAGCGAAAGGTTTCTGTGTAGAATATGTTGGATCCGGTTAGCGAATCCGATTCTCATTTTCACTGCAGTCTTGCAAAGGATACAAGTTTCTGAAGTATTCAAAATAACGCATTGACGTCATTAGTACTTCAATTAGGGCCACCCAACAGCGTGTCGATTTTCTGCAAATTAGGTACCTCTTTCTGACCATCAGTAAAAGCGAAAATTGATGTAAATTTGAATAAGATTTTGTTCGTATGTCATTATTAATTGGAAGACAAAGACTAACACGAAAGGAGATATTTGCCGGAGCACTAAACCATAAATAATTGAAAAAGATCGAAAAAAAAATCCATAAGATTTTGCAAGTACCTACGTAGGAGCATTCCTTTATAACGTATTCCTCGTCTTTCGAAAGAGAAGAGAACCGATCTTGGTTTCCAAGACTCTTTACGTCACAAGTAAAGTCGTAGACATTTTTTTTCTCACATTGTTTGTACATCAAAGAAGATGCTTTCAAGTTCTCAGTTTTTATGGTAGCGTGCGTCAACGATCGAAGCGACACGTGTCTCATGTCAATGTTTTACGGCTTTTTACCGGACTTTCACCCGATTCCCTGAAACCGATTTGACTTTTTATTATTGGTTTTTCACGTGACTCATAGGATTTTACGAGATTTTCTTTTAGTTAGTGGACAGGATAATGAGGTGGCAAAAGTTTTGAGGAAAATGAAAATCTTAGGAATTTTTACTATAGGAATGATTACCGATTACAGAGTTCTCAAACTTTTATGTTGCTCTATGTTTTCTTTTGCAAAATGTTGCGACACATTCCGTTGTTCAAGGTTTTGTAAAACAAAGGCACGAATCACAAAACATTTATAATTTGAAATAGCTCGACAATCAGCTAGGTAATTGTTGTTACTGTTGTTGGTATACTTGGTTGGTTGGTTACTCACAATCTTGGCACTGAAATAACCTGTAAACTACCTGATTCGAAAGGTTTATGGACCTAGTGTAGGTAGGTAACCTACTCGTGTATATTATTGGGTAATAAAATTACAAATAATCTGTTTTTGCATAATTTTAACTCAGTAGTGTGGCATGGTTTACAGAAATTAATAAATTTCAAAAATTAAAGAGCAGTTGTAAAGTCTTGCGTTGTCTTGCGTTCGCTCAATATAAAGAAATGCGTCTGACATTATATTATCTACTGCAAAACAAATATCTATGAAAAAAAATATCTTTCAAAACGTAAAACAGGGTACCGATGGAGATCTTCGTTAAATTGTTTACTCGTTAGTTGTAGGTGCTTGCTACGGCGTAGCAGGCCCGCTAACGCCGTAGCACTGACCTACGTCCTAGGCTTATCTAGCGGCTAGCGAAACGGCGTTACTTGCTACGATAAGGTAATCTTCGTTTATGGAATAATAAAGTGTAGTGCGAAAGTGACAGAAAACGGTGGAGATACGAAATAATACGATTCGATCCTGCTATTTTTATTCGAATGCGGCAATTTTAATTTGCCTTTCACCGCGCCACAAAAAGCAATTTTCCCGAAGTTAATTAGCAATTTTTCACAAACCTCATTTTGAAATACTGTAACACCTCGTCAGCTCCCGCTGCTGACAAATTCACTGCAAATTTGTAAGGAATGCGGGAATTTATTTAAGTTATCCAGGATGCATTTACAAATCAGCGAGTCTTGTTATTATCCCAGTACCCTTTTATTAAGTGACTTTAGCCTGTTCATATTAGTCCATATAAATTAAACCGGGTAGGACGTATAACATATTTGCGCAAATTAGGTAGAATAGAGAGGTCGACATCAAATCATTACCTGTGTTTGATTTGAATATTTGTAAAACTCAGACCTAATTTACATAATTTACAAAGAAATGTCATTTAAGTAAGAGTCTGTTCAGAGTCAGAAGAGGAAGAAAAAAATTTGGTGATGTTAGATGAACGATCAATTTTTGGATGTTTACGACAAACATTCTCTCCTCCCATTATCGTTTTAGTTCCTACACTAAACACTAAAATTAGGGGACCCAAAACATGCTAGTGACTCTATATGTGTAGAGTCGCTTTCTAGTGACTTTACATGTGAAGAGTCGCTAGAAAGCATACAAAAAAGTAAATCTTAAACTGAAATAACAAAACTTCTCTAGATAAATCGACTACTCAGCACCGAGCAGAGCTGCCAGCAGAAGCTATTGTGTTAATTTATAAATAGTGGCCTCTCTTGAACCTATCAAACGTATCTCGAAAGCACCTTATGATATGCAGTGTGGAGATTGTCTCGCCAGTTTATTGTTCTTTCATAATGAGCTCTTTGTCTCTTTGTGCTCGTGACAAACTCTGTGATTAATGCCTTTCCTTGTCCGCTTGATTCCCACATTACGTGAGTTCTAAGAAATGCGCGTGGGCCGCTAGGTTTTATTCGTGATTTATTGTTTACCTTAATATCTGCGTGTGAATGGTGAGGCCATGACGATGATATATCAGACCGATTTTGACCACAGCCAACGATTAATAATACTATACTACGAGCCACAGCTTTGTTCTAACCGAATAGGCACTTGAGCTCACGACTACGCAGGTACATAGGTAGCTAGCTAGGTAGGTAGGTTCTAAGAGTAATTTGTAAGCATGATATGTGTGACATGACGACAGTGTATACGTAGAACTGGAAATACATTGGGATGGAGGTTATAAGGGGAGGCTTACATTCAATACTGGAAACATAAATGCTGAGAATGATGATGATGACTGACCAGCTAATTAAATACTAGACTTTCGTGTCTGACTTCCAAAATACTTCAACAAGGACAAGTGATAATGGCAGTGATGTACTGGCGTTAGTACTTTGAACCCTCGTGCAGCATTGTCTAGGTTATGGGCACAAAACGGCTGGCTCGCCTGGTTACTTAAGCGTCGATAACACAAGGCTAGTTTACAAGCTACAAGCCAGCGTGTTAGCTAGCAGCTTGTAAACTCGCCCCGTGTCGTTTTTTACAATCTGCTAGTTGAATATCCTTCCGGACCGCTAACTCACTCATTCGCTAGCTTTTAAACTCGCTGGCTTGTAGCTATAAACTAGCCCTGTTTCATCGAGGCTTGACATACAGCTCTCCAAAGCTTGTATTAGTCTCTGGACTCCAAACATATTCTAACAAAAGTTGTTTGGCTCGCCCATGCCCATGTATTGGAATCTTGTACCTGAATGGTTATAACTGAGTATTTGCACCTGAAGTATGTCCGCAATAAATACGTTTCAGTCCGAGCCAACTAGTTGCGTTTATTTGACTACAGCTCATTAATTTGCTGCATTTATTATGTTCAACGATTTGTCGATATAAATGGTTAATGGTTACTGCCGTTGGCGTTTCAACACATCTTGATTGACGTCATCTCCTTGCCTTATTCTGGTCTCGCCTTCTTGACCTTTTCACATTTCATTTATTGTGCAAACATATGAGACAAATTGACTTAGGTCTTATTAACAAGGCACTTGTACCTGTTATTAGACCATTGCCAGTGGCAATAATAACGAACCAGACTACAGAGGTTATTGAGGTCGCTTTGGTTGTCTATTGGTTGGTTTTCTGAACATCTGTATTCTGGATCTAACAAGTGGCATTTATAAAGAGCGGTTCTATGTTTTGAGTTACAATAAGCCGAATATAACATTTATGTGTGTAATTAAGACAAAAAACAAGTAGTCAATGCCCTCTTCAGCTCATAAACTATACCCATAGCGAATTTCAGCCAAATCAGTTTAGGAGTTTCGGTGTGGTTGGGGAATAAACATGGATATATCCAATCTCACCTATTTTCAACCGACTTCAAAAATGGAGAAGGTTATCAATTCGGTTGTGTTTTTTATGTTTGTTACCTCAAAACTTTGTTGTTTATAATTCGTTTTGAAAATTTTGTTTGAAAGTATATCCTTTCAGATTGAACCCATAGAAATTTCATCAAAATCGGTTCAGTATTTTAGTTTTTAAATCAAAATAACTGAAAAAAAATGGCGTCGAAGTAAACAAAATCGCGTATTTTGCTTCCCTGTGACTTGTCAGTGGTGCCTACGGTCACTTGAACCGTCCAATTTAAGACGGCTGTTGTATGTTTTTGTAAAACCTTGATTATCTCACTTGTCATGATATACTCGTAAGTCAGATGAAAGGATAGTTCCATCCACAATTGTATCATTTAGTAGAATATCTTGGCTGATGCTACTCCTGCGTGATGCATACTCCATTAATAGACAGTGCAATCCGCATCCAAACACGCGCTCAGTGGAACAGACGGACGGACGCCGATGCGCACTTGTTTCACTAACAATAAACATTCTATTATCTTCAGACCAGCTCCTGTCCGCGGCTTCACCCGCCTATTGTCAGGATTGAAAGAAGCATAAGTCCTTGTTCAAGTTTTGAACGTAATTAGTACTGAATTACAGCTTTACAGTTCTGTAGTTTTCGCGTGATTGAAAAACAAACATCTTAAAAATTTGTTATTTATAAGAGTGTGCTCTTCCCGAGTATTTTGATCAAGTCCAAGTTGAATACTAGAGTCAACTTGGGCTTGATCAAAATAAACTTGTGCATAAAAATCATTATCAAAGTATTCTCGTGTATTTCATACAACAATACCTTTAAAGTTTCCTAAAGGAGAGTTCTGCGCTGCATATAAGTATCAAAACCCCTAATGAGCCATGCGCCCAATATTCTGCAAACAACTACAAGCATTATTCAACTTCAAAAGATCTCCATAACAAGTCACAAGATGCATCTGTGCAATAAATATGGTTAGCCAATTACTCTGGCCCTTGTCTCGTTACCACCTCGTTACCAGGCAGATGCCTGGGCTCAGGTGGTAACGAGCATCTATCTATATGCCAGCAATCGGGCGTGTCCAACTAACCAGCTAACTTGGTGTGAACGAGCCAAGTGCTGAACGTGGAAGCTTTTCCACAGTATGGCTGTTATGTTTTCACCAGACAATGAAGGTCAGACTTATTAATTTGTTTTGATCACGCCAGATCATGAGAACCATCTTCTTATATCTTTGCAGCAGCTGTATTTACACGTACATCTCAACTCTCAACAAATTATATAAATATATTTAGTAATAAATCCGCTTGATTTCTAAACAAAGGTTTTAATTAACTTAACTTTAGTTTAGAACTTTAGTACATATTACTACGAGAACTCTCGTTTCGAACTTCGGCGAGTCCACACCTCCTGATGATGCCTCGTGTAGAGGCGAAACACGTGTCGTATCTTTAAACTTTGGTTTTCTGTTCGTTGACTCTTTGGTTTATAATATAGTAATATGTACTAAAGTTCTAAACTAAAGTTAAGTTAATTAAAACCTTTGTTTAGAAATCAAGCGGATTTATTACTAAATATATTTATATAATTTGTTGATATTTATGGATTTCCGCAAAGTAACGCCTGAATCAATCAATTATCTCAACTCTGTTATTTCGAAATCAAGTCATCATCTCATCAGACATGAGACGACATATTTATCGAGCGATGGCTCGATTTTATAAATATGTCGTCTTATGTTTCTTTTCGCCCACGGAAGTGGAAAAATACATATAAGAGTAGGTACAAAGTAACCAAAAAATCGAATAATCTGGCAATTAACTCTACTGACTCTACATTTTATCGAGATAAAATACAAGTATCATTAAATTCGCATTGAATCTGTGATGATTTTTACAAGAAGACCTATCTTCAAAAAAAATTCGAATTGTATTGTTCAAATATTATTGTATTCTGTATTTGAACTATTATAGTGTGGGTACTGTGTTTCAACTCTAGTGCTAACAACTGCACAATAATTGAATCGTAAAATTATGGAATTCAGCCGAATCTATCATCGAATCGGCACAATTACGCTCACTACGAGGTGGCGCATGGCGTGCCCACGCCCTGGCATCATCATCAGATCGCTGAGTCAAGCGCTTTATTTATTACATTGTTGATACCATCCTTGTCATTGCCGTGAACTTGAAGGCGGCATCATGATGGAATTATAGAGATACTGCCAAACCACTGTAATCTATTTAAATAATTTTATCGTGATAAATTTTGCTTAAAAAAAACTTATATGGTATTACTTTATGGATTCAACTATGTAGTTTCCTTCTTATATCGCTTTGGCATCGGTCCTCTTTTCTCATAAAAGCCAGTAACCAGCTCTAGATATTCTTTCAGTTTATCGGTTACCGTACGGTACGGTAAAAAGTTGGTTACATTTTTACCGGTGTTAAAAACATCGACCGGTCTTATGTTCTAGTCATGAGCAAGCATGATCTCTTGCCATCAGAAGAGCGCCTAGGTCCTAGCTCGTCTCGTCAATTAAATATGGGTGCACTTAAAAAATATACATGGTTCTCATTATACAAGCTCGTCTTAGTTCGGGACTAGATACATGGCGCAGCAATTCCGCGCATGTCAATCGCCGGGCCCACCCAAGAGTTGTGTAAGATAAGCCTATGTTAAAACCGTGTCTTCTCACACGCAGAGCCGTGGTGAGGGAGCTGGTAGAGACGGAGGAAGAGTTCGGGCGCGACATGCAGCAGGTGGTGTCGCGGTACATGCGGCCCATGGACAAGGCCACCACGCCGAAGCCAGTCTTCGACAACCGCGACCTGCTCTTCTCCAACTTTAAGCAGATCTGCGAGTTCCACAACACGTGAGTGCACCCTTAAGTGTCTATCCAAGCGTAGTGTAGGACGACCTCTGGCTAGATGGAGCGATGGTCTGCGTCTATAGCTAGCAGCAGGTGGTATCGTGGTACATACGGCCCATGGATAAGGCCACCACGCCCAAGCCAGTCTTCGTCAACCGCGACCTGCTCTTCTCCAATTTTAAGCAGATCTGCGAGTTCCACAACACGTGAGTTCATCGGTAGGATTTTTAATAGAATAGAATATTTTTTTTATTTTGTTCAAATCACAGTTCACATAACATAGGATAATATGACAATAATTGATACAGAAATGGTATCCACTCAGTATTATCCGTACTCTGTGGTATTATACATTGCTCTTCTACAACACAAAAATTAAACTTAGTGCACTTATCCACTAGCTATGGACATAAAGCAGGTATTGTTCAAAATAATATTATGGTCTTAAGTAAGCATTTTGCTGACATAAATTGTAGGTATACCTATTGCTTTTAAAAAAATATCTTTATTAGCATTTTGACGTCCTCTGATGGATTCATGTTTCCCCTAAAGAACGATGAGAGGTCTCGAACTGACTCTATCCACCGATATACTGCAACCGTAACAATGTCATTAGTACATCATAGCCCTCCTTCAATGTATCATGTTAATTATCATTTATTCAGTTTTATTCTATACATTTTTAATTTTCCAAAATTATTGTTATCAATTTTATTTTCTACTTTCCTTAGATTTTAATTTATCTTTTTTAATCAAATGTTATTTAGTACCTAATGTAATTAGCTCTTTAATTAATGTAATTGGCTGCTGCCGTTTTAATTAAAGTAAAATAGATAAAAACAAAAACTTGGATGGTTGGCTAATAGAAGAATTATGTCTGGTCTATATTTTGTTTCGCCCTGAATCTACTCTACGACGCACATATTTTTCAACACGGTCGGCAACCCATAACCCATTGCACTTTCTGTATTTTTATCTTCCTAGGGTCCTTTTGGAAGGGATCAAGTACTATGCAGGCGAGCCGCGGATGCTGGGGCGAGCATTACTGCGGATGGAGCGAGAGTTCGACAAGCATGTGGCGTACTGCCGCGACGAACCGCGCGCTCAGCACTTACTGCGGGAGCCTGAAGTGGACAAGTACTTCCAGGTAAATTAGTACTACATAAACTAGTAAAAAAGTCAATGTCATGAGTGCATGAAAGGAGTCTCTTCGAGGCACACTTGAAATCTTTTCACCGCACTGGTTCGAAAGAACTAGTGACACATTAAGAAGAAGTACTTTAGCCCAGAGCATGACTACAAAATAAATGCTGGCACGAAATTGATTTCAGCAAAGGCTTACATTTGGTAGACTTAAATCTTCTGAATAAAAGCATTATTTCAGGTTCACAGCGCCATCTATCAAGTACCAAAAATATTTCTTAGTCAAATACCTTTCAAAATATATTTTGGTCGCGAGTGATATGTGAATAACCTAGCGTCTTCGAGATGATTGTGTTGTGAGCGCCATCTGCACCATATTGTTTGAACAAAATATGAAAAGAGTCTGCGTTTGAGATTCAAACCCTCTGCGTTTGTTAATATTTAGAGTGCGTTTGTACAGATGGCGTTAGCTGTAACAACTCAAAATGATGAACATCCTACTAATATTATAAACGCGAAAGTTTGTAAGGATGGATGGATGGATGGATGGATGGATGGATGGATGGATGTTTGTTCCGCTTTCACGTAAAAACTACTGAATGGATTTTAATGAAACTTTACAATAATATAGTTTATACATCAGAATAACACATAGGCTACAATTCATAAAGATACCTGCGCAGACGAAGTCGCGGGCACCAGCTAGTCCATAAATAATTTTAGAAGTAGTTTGTACAACAGCGTTTGTTGGAGTTATATTCTAAAATATTTACTAAATGAACCATATTTCTTTTGTATTGTAGATTTTGAAAAAATTAAAAAATGTTGAAGAAGTAATTTATTCAACATAGCATTGTTTTTAGAGTAATGTACAACTTCAATAATTTTGAATCAAAAGTCTGAAAAGCTTAATAAAAAAACGGACAAACGATGAATTTCTTGATATTTCCCCAATCGTCTTTGTACTTTTTTTCCATAGAGCTTTGAGTAAAAGCTCAGCGGTGCGCAATGCGCAGGCGCCGCCGTCGGGCAGCGCGCCAACTACTAGAATAGTTCGCGTGCTTCGGATCAGAGACGTCAATTGCACTCATATCGGGGGCAACCGCCCCATTAGCCATCATCTCGCGAGATTATTATGCGATCAGGACATACCTTGCATCCAAGGCATACCCAAGTCTGTTGAATAATATGATTAAGTTACCTAATAAAACAGAAGTATTAAATTATAGAAACACAATGTAATACATTTAATTATTAACAAATAATATAAATATATTTAGTAATAAATCCGCTTAATTTCTAAACAAAGGTTTTAATTAACTTAACTTTAGTTTAACAAAACCAAAGAGTCAACGAACAGAAAACCAAAGTTTAAAGATACGACATGTGTTCACGCCTCTACACGAGGCATCATCAGGAGGTGTGGACTCGCCTAAGTTTGAAACGAGAGTATGGATTTCCGCAAAGTAACGCCTGAATCAATCAATTATCTTAATACATTTAAAATGCGTCCAACAAAAGATCGCCACATTGGCTAAATTCTAGTACATTATGGTCCGCTGCTAATTTTCGAAAAAGAGAAGTAAAAGATTACATGTTAAAACTAACAGGCTTTTTCATTGTTAATCATTCAAAAATTCATAAAAAGACTACATCGTAAAAATGACAAACATTATTTAAAAATAGAGATATTTCATTTTTATTGACAGGGTGTCTGCATCCATTTTGGTTTGATACTGTCTATCTTGGTGTTCTATAGGATCACCGTTATTAATCTATGCCTAATAATATTTTATTTAAGGTCAGTTTCTTTTGAATTTTTTTAAACATGACGAGCATATCCTTTCATCAATATTAAAACTTCAAACATTGTTTAATTAATGAATAATTCACGCACCGTTTTGTTGAATGAAGGGTTGACATATTTCAAATATGAATCAATATTTTACATAAGGACAAGTGCGAGACGCACCTTTTCTAATGAAACATATAGATTAATAGAATGTGAACGAAACGCGCCTCGCACTTGATTACTCGTTCAATCGGCTTACTATCCATAAGAAGTCTGTGATCTAAACAGATCGTTAAAAATTAAACTCTCCGTTTGATTCCTAAAGCATGACTATCAAGCGAATCAAAGTGTTAGGGTCGAGAATAAAACAAACCTACGCATGAACGCATCGCTTTTCGTCACCACTGACTCAAGTCCACAAATAATGACTCCTCACAAATATCTACCGTTCATTTGCCGATCTCTACCACCTTACTAGCTAGATAGATAGATGGATAGATCTGTTTACTGCAGTTTGCAGCTCCAGTGCCAAAAGTTTGTTATTATGTGTTTTGGATTCTTGACGATCGTTGGCAATCTTTGCTATCTCATTCAATGTTTCAAGTTTTCTTGCGGCTAGCTGTTTCTTTCAAGCAGACTAATGCTTTGACATCCTTGAGCTCAATAGCTTTTCTTGATTATGCATTTGTCTCACTTACTGGTGCTGTCATTCATCGAACTAAGACCTCATCTGTTTGCTGTTAATAATTTAATGTTATTTATCTGGTTTAAATCGTCCTAGTCAAGAATCACCCACTGCTGGGTAGGTATATAGGCCCGCTTTCTTATATGCCAGCCTTCTCGGTTTTGGGGCGTTTGAATGGTTTCAAATAAATTAGAAGTACGGCATCATCTGATGCATCATTTTAAAGAGTTAAGGCCAGCTATCACCGCAAACAACCTTAAAGCCAGTGTGGCGTTCAGCGTTGGGTTTGTGCGGTAGATGAAGGATGCGTCAAGGTCGGCTCGTTGGCCTTGTCGTGCAGCAGGCGACCCTGGGCGAGATTCCCATCGTTGCGGGTGTGTTGTGGGTGAAATGGCGTTATCCTCGCGATCCCATGCAGACGTAGCGAGCGTGCTATGTTTAGCGGGAGAGGAGCGCGCCGCCCAGTCGCTCGGAAGCCGCGGCCGCGACCACCTCGCTCGCTCCAGCGCATCGACCTTCGACCACTCGTCCGAGTGAAGTGTGTGACTGTGATTGTGTTCTCGTGATTGCATTGCCGACTGCGCGCTCAGGTACGCCGCACACATCCACCCGGCGCGGCGTATTATTAGACCGGCTGTGGCGATATTACTGTGATTTTTTCCCCGTTTCAATGTTACGGGTGTAGTGTTACCAGCATCGCGTCTGGTTTATTTCTAGTGCGGCGTGGGTGGATGAGCTCCGTATGTTTTCAGCTGATTCCGCACGAGGACTCGCGTCAGCGCCCCAAGCTCTAAAATCTGGCGGGTGACCTTGACCCAATTTTAACACTTATGCTGGTGGATTATAAAAGTTAATATCACTGATTCCTATGCAGCGATGATCTTGCCTAAAAGCTCCAATTGAAAAAAAATATTGATCATGTTAAAACTGTTGTTAGACAGACTCAAAATGAGCTTGCACTCATGCACCACTTGTTTGTTTACCTGTAGGTAAACCTAACTCTGACGTGGTCGGTAGAACTGTAATTGTCTGCTGTGGAGTTGTGTTGTCCTACCTACTGTTACGTCATATTACAAAAATATAGGCAAAGCTTTCAGGATTCTTGCCACAAAACCTTTCAAACACCTTATCAAAATAATTTGTCAACTGTCCAATAAAGAAACCCTGTCTAGTTCTAAGGAATGTTAACGAGTCGTAGACTACGACACTTTCTTCTCATTGTCTGCCTTCAGCTGAGTTATTTACCGTTTACTAGATAATTACATGACACTTACGTTCTTGATCTAACAACAGTTTAAGCATAAGTTGCTACGCTACATAGATCGCTATAATCACCAGTTTATTTTGGTGAGATTTGCTATCATATATTTATTATGATTAAGCTCTTTCTATTCTAATCTATTTAAATCTAAGGTATTTGGAACGGATGTGTTCGAACCAGTATCTTCGAGATGCTGTGATTAGTTTGCTGTTTTAAAAAATACATTCCGCAAATAGTTGCTTCTTACTCCGACTTAGAAAACTCACAGAAAGCTTCTGTTAAAGATCTGAATTGAATTGGATCTATAAGTAAATTTTATTTTAAGACCAAACATTTTTCATCACAAAGAATACGGCTTTCATCGCTGAATAAATTTACTATACATTCAAGTTATGGACCGTTAGTTAATACTTGTGTAGCCCTCATGAATATTGTTCCACCAAACAACAATCTACTCGTAGACTCTACATTTTCAGACAATTGCTCTACGGTGTAGAGCAATTTCCACCGTTGTAAATATTTATTACGTCCAGTATGTAGCGAAGCAAGACGAAGCTTTCAACTGAACGTGTCAAGGTGGTCTAAATCTGTTTCCCATCGCTCTATAGACGCCAGTATTTTATGTTACACGAATTTCGCGTAATCTTGAATTGAATTAAATTTCGATTTTACAGCCATCTAGATATTGTATTATCTTTGTTAGGCCGTGTATCTAGTCCATTGTGATGTCGCTATAGCACTACGTAAGATCTGTCAACACCATACAGACTGTTACGTTGCACTTTCAATAGTATGTCAACCGGTGCCATACCTGTGCCAATTAACAGCGAATGTTGACATTTCACAAAACATCTCGATATTTCAATCCCGTCAATACATGATCGAATCAGCGTTGGTATCCTGCCAGTGCCAGCAGCAATTAGTGTTCCGTGAAATATTGCAAGCGCACGCCCTGTCTGGATTGTCTGTCTATTCCTTCACTGATTACACTTATTGGAATTGAAAATAGAATGTCAATCACAGATAATAATTTTCGCAAAATAAATGAACATTTTACATCTAAATTTAGTGTATAAATGTGTTGAGCACGGTCAGAGCGTTGTTGGCAATGTCTACTGTAGATAAAGCTGTCAGTGTTATCACTGACTTCATGTTTCCAGGCCTTAGCTGACAAACTCGGTGACGACAAAGGCATCACTGAGCATCTGAAACTTCCCATACAGAGGATCAACGATTACCAACTTCTCCTAAAGGTACACATACTTACCCTTTTTATATTCAATTTATTTATATGGGCTTTTGAACATGTCTATGCCAGCCTGACAAAAAACACACACATTAGACATACTTAATCAAATAACTCTGAGTCGATATTTGCAACAAAAGCTTAAGCTAAAAACATATTTTTAGGAACTAGTAAAATACTCGAACCGTCTCAA
Organism: Lobophora halterata; assembly: GCA_932526365.1. Classification (NCBI taxonomy): domain Eukaryota; kingdom Metazoa; phylum Arthropoda; class Insecta; order Lepidoptera; family Geometridae; genus Lobophora; species Lobophora halterata. The sequence goes on from OW052002.1 coordinate 11,919,722, forward strand.
CGAAGACTGCGCAGACCTCCGGAAGGCTCTAGAACTCTTCCTCGGCGTTCCGAACCGCGCCACCGATAACAAGTTCATCTCCTCCATCGAGGGCTTCCGCGGGAACATCCACAAGCTCGGGAGACTGCTCACGCACGACTGGTTCACGGTCACTGACCCCGAGGGCAAGGCCAGCGAGAGATATCTATTCCTCTTCAAAGCTCGAATCCTCATCAGTAAAGTCAAGCGAGTCTCCGACGACCGGAGCGTTTTCGTTCTCAAGGATATCATCAAAGTAAGTTTTGTTAAGATTTTATAGAGGCTTAAGATGTAGTGGCGCTTGAAATAACTAGTCTTTAATATTGGATGACTCACTCGAATCTGTTTTAAAAATGACTTAGTTGTTTGATTTGATTTTATTTTGCAATTGTGCTCTGTGCCACCATTTATTTTGAGACGTTTTATGTAAAATATGTATGGCGTACTTCAAGGTTGACTCTTAGAGCCAATTTTAAGACTTGGTCATAAAATTAAAAGTCATAAATATAACCATATTTCCAAGTTGTCTGTGTAGTGTGTAGACATACAGTAAAAACCTTACGTAAGTGCATATCATTTCCGGAAGACCACTCCCACACCTTTCTCCATTAACTAACGCGTCACAAATCTTGCCAAAAATAGACCAATTGAAAAAACCATTCATTTGTATTTGGACAAATTCCAAACGCCTCTCGGTTACTAATTTGTTTTGTAATGCGATGTAAGGATGTGTGATAACAAACCATATGTTTATCGTAAAATATTATACAGGCATCTTTTTTTAACTCTTAACATTTAGTCAAACGTTAAATAAATAAATTAAATGCAATGAATGTATCAATTTTAATAACATATTTTTCGTCAGCTACAATTTTTATTTTATTTATTACAGCTTCCAGAAGTTGAAATCAAAGATACGGGCGAACCTCTGAAGTTTGAGCTTCATTTAAAAAACACATCGTCTGTAGTATCTCTGACAGCTCACAAAGAGCAGGTTAAGACTACCTGGTTGACGGAGATCAGGAAATACGCCAGCGACGTTGGTAAGTCAAGTGCCCTCATCAAGGTAATGAGAAAGTTAGAAGATATTGTCTTAAAAACATTTTTTTTTCTTTTAGTTGCTTTAGCTGAACACGCGGCTGACGATCTCCAAGTTGAACCACCAGAAGCTGAAACAGAAATAAAACCAGCCGAACCAAAAGCAGCTGCTGAACCTAAAGAAAAAACCACTGAGTCTAAAGAAAAAGCCGCGGAATCCATTGGGAAACCCGCTGAACCTAAAAGGAAAGCAGAAACTGAGCCACAAGAACCGGCTCCTGAAGCTAAAAGAAAAGCGGCTGAAGGATCCACGGCTACTGGGCCCCAGCAAACAGCGAGCGCTGAGTCCCAAAGCAAAGCAGCTGACTCTAGTGAAAAAGCTGAGCTTAAAGATCAAGCTGCTGAAGTTCAAGATAAAGTAGATTCTAAAAAGAGAGAATATATCGAAGATTCTCACGTTGAAGTAAAAGAAGAAGTAAAACGCTCTCGAGTTGATGAAGAAATCATTTTGACAAGAGAAGAGTCTTTGCAACTTCTTAAAAATAAGAGAAAAGCTTCCGTAGAAGGGGAATCCGCTACGAAAGTTTCCAAATCGGTTGTTGAAATTTCATCTATTTCCGAAGCACAAGAGTCTGTTAGCGCAGTCAGCGTTCAGAGCTCCGAAGTCAAAGCTGATTTAGCAACTAAATCATCTGTGACCGTTGCAAGCTCTAAAGCTGAAAGCCAATTAGTAACATCGCAGTCGATAAGTGAAGAAACAGTTAAAGCTGCTAAAACCTCAAAAGTTGAAAGTCAAACTGTTGAAAAGACATCAGAAAGCGTAAAAGAAGAACGCTCTAGTGGAGTAGGGGTTTCCGAACAAGTTGTCGAGAGCAGTCAAACTGTAACCTCGGAGGAAACCGGCGACGAGATGTCGAGGTATAACCGCAGTTCGCGGTTATCTGGAGGTAAATAACACTCAACATCGTGTTAGACATTCTTATTGTAAAACATTTTGTAACAATAATCTATGGTCTAGGATTTTAAAATACTTTTATTTTTATAGAATATTCCAGTAGTAGCCGTAAGTTATCAAGTGGCGGCCGCTACGAATCGTCATCTACCTATGACAGTACGGGCCTGTCCTCATACTCCTCGCGCAGAGAGAGCGGCTCGCGCATCGAGAGCGGTCGGTACGAGACGGGAGGCTCCCTCGAGGGAACCGCCTCCTCGCGCTACGAGTCTAAGTACAGCTCCAGCTCCAGGACCGATGGAGGCTCCAAATATGGCATAGAATCCAGCTACGAAAGCAAAACTGAAGGCACCGCCTACGCCTTGGAGTCTGATACCGCCAGCAAACTCGATAGCATCGCCTCAAAGTACGGTATCGAGGCAAAGGATAAAAAAACTGAGGAGTCGCGTTACAGCGTTGATTATGACTCCACGTCTGCGAGCAAGATCGACAGCATCGCCTCAAAGTACGGCATCGAGGCAAAGGATAGCAAGACTGAAGAGTCGCGTTACAGCGTTGATTATGACTCCACGTCTGCGAGCAAGATCGACAGTATCGCCGCGAAGTATAGGAAAGGCAGCGTTGAAGGTCGCTCGTCCAAGTACAGCCTCGAAACTTCCCTCGAGGGCAGCAAGGTCGAAGGCGCTTCTTCCATTACCCAAAGCAGCTACGAAAGTTCCAAAAATGGAACTTCCTATGAAAGTGCCACATCCAAAACTGCCATCGCAAACGGATCCGTCTCTGGAGACTATCAATCGATCAAATCAGTCTCCAGATCCGAGTCAAACGATGGACGGCCCATCTTCTCTAAGACCCTAGAAGGAGCCACCATCGAGCGTAAGTACGATACACAGGTAGCGAGTAAAACTTATAGAAGTAGACACACAGATAGAGCTTGTACATACGCTTTTAGAAACTAACCTACACTTTACATTACTCTAACGCTTATTCCTCAAGGCATTTTTATGTATATACAAGGGCTCGTACGGTACATACTGAAATTACCTTTCGATCCAATTTGATATTACAATTGGAATTCACGACAATTTTATTAAAATCAAAATTGGCAGCAAAGATGAACTATAAACAATGACATCTACAAACATACCCGTACGAGCTCTGTTAACGAGAATGTGACTCCTCAGCCGGCGAGAACGCCGTCTTCGAGTGCAAGTTGAAGGAGTCTTCGGAAGCCGTGAAGGTGACGTGGCTGAAGGACAACAAGCCCATGACGGACCGTCTCATGGACCGCTGCTCCATCACTGGCATCGAGGGCGACCTCAGGCTCGAGCTGAAGCATTGCCGCGAGAGCGACTCTGGAGTGTACACGGCTCTCGCCGAAAATGTCAAGGGAAATGCCCATTGCACAGCTCAGTTAGCCGTCTACGAGTGTAAGTTCTTTTCAATTTGATATTCTTCACTTGTTGGGAAAGCTACTCACTACGCGTATCTCACTTGCCAGAATTAATTGATTATATCCAACGAAAATTATTTCACTTGCTACAGGATCAATTTTTAACGAATTTTAATGTATAATAGCTTTCCCAACGTAATAACTTGTAACTAATTATAATTTTGTGATTAATTTCAGCAGTATTTAGGTTTACTTAATCTTCTGATCATGCATGTTTCATGCCCTATCGTTATCACCGATTAAGACATTGTAAAGCTGTAACACGTAGTTTGGGTCTATTAGTGTATCTATCTTAATTTTCCTGTATTTTGGCACTTACGAACAAATTGACACATTTTATGTTGTATGTTACTTTTCTTTCAATCTTATTCTCGTCATTCCACACCCTTACGGCTAATCCTCAAATCCGAATTCCATCCAAAATGTTTCGGACAAATACTCAAAAAGTACGCCGTATTATAGTAATTTCTTCGCACTATTCGTTTCGTCCATGTTTTTTGATTTCGTCAACAAAAAAAGTGAAAGGTTTCATACTTTAATTTAGATTTATACGTGTTTTTAACTTAGTAGGGTTAATTTTAAAATACGTATAAAATCTAAATTAAGGTATGAAACCTTTCACTTTTTTTGTTGCGAAATCAAAAAACATGGAGGAAACGAATAGTGCGAAGAAATTACAATAATACGGCGTACTTTTTGAGGATTTGTCCGAAACATTTTGTATGGAATTCGGATTTGAGGATTCCCCTTAATTAGAGACTGTAAGAAGTGTGATATTGGACACTTCTTCATATTTTAATTTATAAAACTAAATTAGAGTTAATTACTCATTGGCCTACTTTGGCTAGATTGTAATAGTATTAGAGTACTATTACAATCTAGCTGAGAAAAACTGGAAAAAAAGTTTTTTTTTTTTTTAATTATTTGCATCATAAAACTCAAATATCGAAGTTATATTCAGTTATCAAACAGCTAACAAAAACGATAAAGCAACCAAACTAAACAAAGATAAAGAACTTTCTAGCTACACATGACGAGAATAAGATCTCCCATTATTCAAATACTCACGTAACAATACTTGTGTAGTGACACCGGAAGAAAGGAAAGAGAGAAACGCGCTGAATGCGCCGTACTTCTTAGTGGCCCTGAAGGACACCGAGATCATGGAGAACACCTACCTGCGGTTCATGATCCGGGTCAAAGGCGAGCCCAACCCTGACGTCAAGTTGTAAGTACACTTGAAACCGGTACTACTGACAGTGGAACCATCACTCTATTTTCATTTGTGATTATTCAACGTGGTATATCAAGGGGTCTATATAGCAAGGGTTCGATGAAAAAGGACCTTCAGGGAATTAATTTATTTTTAGCCCATCATGCTCCACTAAAAGACAAAGGTGTCCCTCGTTCCAGACTTCGTTCATAAGCTGAATGTACTTTTTATGGCATTTGGGTATTGTGTTTTTAGAAGGAACTAAGTCTTCAAAGGAATCTTGAAAAGACCGCCACTAAAACTAATCATTTATCTACACAAGGACAAAAGAATATCCCAATCTAGATTAGTTCACAACTTACAGAAGCTGGTATGCTTATTCCTTATGTTTTTATTCCTTCCAAGCTACCGTGACGGGAAAGAGATCGTCTACACCTCCGAGTCGGACCGTATGTCGATCGTGCGCACGCGCGCGGACAAGGGATGCTACGAACTGGTGATCCCTGACGTCACGCCCGCCGACGCCGGCAACTACTCCTGCAAGGCCGTCAACATCTACGGAGAGGTCTCCACCGAAGCCAAAGTCACCGTTGTTGGTGAGTGACCCCATACTTGGTAGAGTGTTTATGGAGTGTGTGGGTGATGATACTTGTTGGTGATCCCGGACCTCACACATGTTGTCGCCGGCTACTCTTGCAAGGCCGTCAACATCTACGGAGAGGTCTCCACCGAAGCTAAAGTCACCGATGTTGGTGAGTGTACCCATACTTGTAAGGGTGTTTATGAAGTGAGTGGGTGATGCTGCGAGCTAGTGATCTCTGACCTCACAACCGTTGTCGCCGGATACTCTGGCATGGCCGTCAACATCTATGGAGAAGTCTCCAATGAAGCCGAAGTCACCAACTTGCTAAGTGACTCTTCATGTAAGGGTTTTTATGTAGTGTATGGGCATTTAATTATCATTGGCCAGAGCAGCTGTCTAATGCAGGGCATAGGCCTCTCCCAAGTTTGTCGTCATTCAGACGACCTTCGAAACGCTGGTAAAAGATAGGAAACCTGACCATTAAAACGAAAAATACTCGTACAATATTAACTCACTTAGGTACTCTGTGATTTATAGTCACAAATCAGTGTGCAACACTGTTCCGTACAAATGTATTTGGACATCCTCCAGCATTTGTTTACGAGTTGTAACCATACTATTAATAGAGTGGCCGGATTTAGACTTGTTTATTGCGTAATTCACACAGTTATGTGACTTTGAATTATTTTTAAATGTCCATAAATGAACAGAAATGTGTATCGCCGCGATGCGATAGCAGTGAAATTGGTTTGAGTTAGTTTAGGCTAAGTTTGTCATGATTTGGTGCCAACGGGATCGGTCTTACAGTGTCTGTGTCATGGTCATTGGTTTTTCATTTTTGCCTTTTGCCTGGCCACCTACCTTATACGACCATATCAATCAATAGGTATAAAAAGGTTTGGATCTGGCTGGATTTAACAAGTTTTTAAATAAGTCTGAGACTTAAATAAAAGAAAGAAAATGTTTGTTTTTCTAGTTCTAGGAATAATTTCCACTGGAACTGTTCTAGAATTAGTTTATAAAGAAATAAAATACTTTTGAAATTTAAGAAAGGAGTTTTGTGAATTTGAAATTGCAGTCAAGTCAAAGTCCACTAGTGATTTTATAAAATAATTATATATTTGCTTTCCTCTTTCTTTCTACTACTATGTTGTATGATGACCTAATGATGATGCGTGTTGTCTAGATGACAAGAACATATTCTTCGAGCTGCCGCCGGGCGGCGAGGGTCTGCTGGCGAAGGGCGAGAAGCCTTCCTTCTCGTGGAAGCGCGACGGACAGCCCTTTGACCCTGAGGAACGTTTCAAGGTGAGAGAATAAAGAACATGAGGGTCTTTCAGTTTTCAGTATCCTTATTACAGTCAATAAGTCATGTTTAAATTTTAGTCATGTTACATATTTAGTTTTGTAACATTTTAAGTCAAGTTACATTGTTAGTCATGTTAAATTTTTAGTCATGTAACTTTTTTTTAGTCGCGTTACATTTTTAGTCTTGCTACATTTTTAATATTATTACATGTTTAGTCATGTTTCATTTTTAGTCATGTTACATTTTTGTAGAGTATATACCATACCATAAGGCGCTGTCCTAATTGGCTAATGATTGTACGATTTGGTCGTACGGCGAGATTAAATACACTAATCTCTCCAGGGTGTCCTAATTGGTATTGTATGATCGTACGATCATTCATATTGCTAATTATCATCGCGCGACCAAATCGTATCGTGTGATCGTACGATCAATGCCAATTAGGACGCCGCCTAAGTGTTTGAACCCAATGGACCCCGCACTAGGGCTAGGCTGTATCGCGGGGATCCGCGGGGCAGAATAAAGAATGCAAGAATGCATGCAAGTCAGACATTTATAGGAAGGTAACTTGGTTTAACAATGGTTTAAAAAATGTTAAATATTATCAGCTTTATTAAGAAACGAGGACTAAACTTGAGGTCACCCCCTGACTTTCCCAGTTCTAGACTAGTTTTCATCTTACAATTAAGAAACACAAGGAGGACTAGCTGGGACTAACCAAATGAGCATCTTTATTCATGACTTACGGAAAAAATCTGCTTATTTCTCTAAACCTAGTGGCCCCCCAGTTTGGGCAAGGACTATCTATGGCAGATTTTTGACATGTTATCTGACAGTTGCTAGGCAACACGGTCATCAGCATAACAAAACCTTTTTGAGCGTATCATTAACTTACGTTCCGTTTGCTCCTTAGTAAGCTACATTCGCTACCATGGATGAAATATAAATAAATGTCATTAAAATTCATATCACCTTTCTATAATACGACGATATAATTTTGCGCATATTGGAATAACAATGATTAATCCTGGTCGGCATAAAACTCGTTTCTAAATAGCGTTGCATGTGTTTAAAAAGGTTGTTATCGTTAGGTCCTGCTCGGTGATGACGAGGATTCCCTGGCGCTGGTGTTCCAACACGTAAAGCCGGAGGACGCGGGCTTGTACACCTGCGTGGCTAAGACCTCCACAGGAAACATCTCCTGCTCCGCCGAGCTCACCGTGCAGGGTCAGTATGATAATGCACTGTTGAAATAGAGATTAAAATGTCCTGCTTCGGTGAGCTGAACTTCAGACTGTACCTTTGATCTTTGATTGCATAGGTTGTGAAATGCTTAATACTTGTAAAATAAAAATCGTTATTTTTGTCTCTTTATCTTCGCATGCAAATTCGCAAGGATATTATCGACATAATTGTAACTTATGTAGGTATATTAAGCGCATAAGCACACGTCTATTTATTCCTGCAATCCCACAAGACATCCCGGGATATCGGAAAAATCCCGAAATATTTAATTAGAATCATAAAAATTTAAGGAAAAATAATCCTGAAATCCCCATTAGTGGAGATGACTAGTAGGGATTTTGGGAATAACCCCCGTGGTTTGAACCTAAGACCCGAGTTCATCAACAGATGATTAAGTTTTAAACAATTGTTTTGACGTTTTTGACACGAAATTTCATAGATTATACGTCAAAGTTAACGGAAGAAGAGGCCTAATCTTCCGATTATCTATTGGTGAACACAGGCCTAAATACATGAAATTGTTGCATTATTTCATCGTTACAATTTAGTGATGGAGAATCTTCAAATCATGTTTTGGAATAACATTTATGTTATAAATAAAATTTGGCGAGTGAAATAATTAGAATTTGCGCTGAGATTTTTGGGTGAACGCCTAGGTTACCTACTGGAACGACTGAAGGTTAAAACAACACAAACTTCTTGGCACTTTAATCTTTCTTTGTCGAGAAAACAATGCTAATGTTGTACCTCCAGATTTAATTCACGAGCAATTTATATGGAACTCATGCAGAGAAGAGTTCTTTGTTGACAACTAAATGACTCAACAAATTAATTCTTAAAGTACGGAACCCTGAGAAATTTTCATCAGTTCAAGTTTAATCTAACCAATCTCATTACTCGCACACGGTCACACAAACATGTTGATTATGAATAAAAGATTTTTGATTTTTGATTGACTGGGTCAGAAGTTTAATAATAAATAAATAAAATATGTATATATAATGTTTGGACATTTTTCATAACGCCTTCCAGCCACAAACTAAGCAAGCTTGTATTATGAGAACTAGATAACCAATAGGATACTAAAAAAATACTTTTTTTTTAATATATACCTACAAAGAGTACTAGAAAATACCTAGACTCAGAACAAACATTAATGTTCTGTCCTGAAGTGGCGGGATTCGAACCCGCGACACTGGCATAGCAGTCCTACCAGCAAGCCATCCAAGTACTGATCTATTACCACATGCACGCACACAGACATATACACACCTTTTCAAACGTGTGCAAGCCCCTTTGATCACTTGTTATTTATGACCATAGGAGCCATCAACGAGCTTCACCGCGAACCTGAGAAGCCGACTTTAGTGATAGAGCATAGAGACGCCATTGTCTCAGCCGGCGCGTCCGCCATGCTGGAGCTGCAGTGCAAGGGCTTCCCCAAGCCTTCCATCGTGTTCAAACACGACGGCAAGCTCGTCGAGCCAGACACCAGGCACAAGTGAGTTACTGTCTAAAACAGACCTTAGTGACTGAATATTCGCTATATTCAGTCAGTAACTAACAGCTATTGCATCCGCCGGCGCGTCCAACACTGCATAATTCAATATAGGTATATGTTGTCCTAAATTGTAAATGTAAATGCAACGCTAACAGCTTTCCACGCTTATGTACAATGTACTCTGCGCTAGGGTATAATTTTCTGGGGATATTCAACAGAAAGAGAGAGAGAGTTTTTATATAGCGCAAAAACTATGTGTACGGGCCATTTGACAGCTTAATCAAACGAAATCGTGTAAACCTTTCTTTATAAAATATCAAATATTGTTATTTTCATGTTGACATAAATACTAGAGACAGAAATATTTATTCGAAAAACTTGGATCAATTTGTAATGCTATAGCATAAGCCGGCATGACACTACATTTGAGCCAGACACCAGGCACAAAGTATGATTACCGAGTGGCTATTTGCAATTCCTTCACTGTATTTTCTTTAGCAACAAGCAGCAACCCTAGCATTGTTTTTTCAAGAATTACCTACACTGCTACCTTCCTTATTTTGTGGCAGGTTCTTATACGAGGACGAAGAAAGCATGTCCCTGGTTATCAAGAACGTGAGCGCAGCGGACGCTGGAGAGTACCACGTGACCGCCTCCAACGACCTCGGCGAGGACACTACCACCATGCGGCTCGTGGTCAAACAGCCACCCAAGATCAAGAAGGTGGACAACCAGACCTGCATGGTGAGTGACGTCATCGTACCACAGTACCACGTGACCGTCACACCTGCATAGTTAGTGATGTCATCAAACTATGCCACTTTGCTTCCACCTTTAGATCAGACCTTGTTACCAGCCTCTGTACCTTACGCGAAACGAAACGAGTACAAAGAAAGAAAGAAAGAAAGAAAATAAATTGTTTTTATTTGCCAGAAAAGCATTTAAACATTGAAACATTTAGATAGTATCTATTAAAACTGGATTAAATTTAAATTTAAAACATTTTCCATTCCATTTCCATTAACACTACAAAACAACAAAATAAAAGCGAAACAAAACAAACATTGCAAATTATGAAAAAATATAAGAAATATAACAAGGTAACCTACTTAATTATTATGATAGTATATTTATGTCGCAGAGTTTCTGGCAATAAATGGACGCTGAACTCAGCGTTATGCTGGATAGGCAGGTTTGCCCATGCAGCGCTGGTTTTCAGTTAAAGACAATATATTGTATTTATTTATTGCCTCCATGTACAGACAGCGTCATAGATAAGTATCCCCCTTGCATTATAATACCCAGCTTCAAATCCCTTTAAATGACCGTCGCGGCGAATGTAGAAGTTTTGCCTTTAAAAAATAGATTATATTTGTATAACCGTATGTAAGCCTAAAAATAATTTTGAGTATTACAATTTTTTGTAAGGTTTTATAGCTGGGCGTCTTGTGCAAGGGGGATACTTATCTCTGACGCTGTCTGTACATACAGGTAAGTATTTTAGGTCTTAAGTGGTAGTTACAGACTAGGTATAGGTGTGTGGTGGTGGATATAGGTGTCAGGGCGAATGCAACATGGTATTTCTGAGTTCGATTATATCAAAGGTCTATCTGGTTATTTCATTAGGTTTATCTAGGTATCGTATAATTTATAAATGTCATGACTAAATATTTAAAATGTAAAAAAAGAAATTAAATAATAATAACAAATTGTTAAAGAAAAATTTAAGTCTAAAATATAATCGAATTAATTTGCATTTCACAATAAAGAAAAAAATAATAATAATTAGAAAATATACTCCATTGGTTGTCGGTTCTTCAATAAATTTGGCCAGCCCATTCATTTTTAACCTCCAATGCAAAACCCGGGGGTGTATGATTTAAGCTGTCGTCTGTCTGTGTGTGGCATCGTATCTCCCAAATGGATTCAAGCGATTATTATAATGAAGACTGATATAAATGGTTCTCAGTCTCTCAAAAATCGTCAGCTTTTTTACCCGATTGCCAACGTAGTGTTATGTTTTTATAGTTGTGTTGAGGGTTTTCTTTTTGTAATTATATTTTAATATATCTTAGGCCGGTTCTACCCACACGGTGACTGTGGAGATTGAAGGCACGCCGGCTCCTGAGGTATCCTTCTACAAAGACGGAGTGGAGATCAAGAGCTCTGAGCGCATCCAGATCGTGAAGGAAACCGAATACGTGTACAAGATCATCATCAAGGAATCCAAGCTCACCGATACTGGCTCCTATTCCGTCGTGGCTAAGTGAGTTATTTGTTTGAATACACGTTTGTCTTTTATGGCGGTTTCAACTGGCCCATGATTACAAAATTTGTCAGGATAGATTGATGAAATGTTTGTTCCTCAATCACGTCAAAACCACTGGATCAGTTCAGTAGTTTAGCAACGTCCTCGCAACGGTGAAGGAAAACATCGTGAGGAAACCGGCATGTCGTAGAACCTAAAGTTCGAAAACATGTGTCGAGTGCATGAAAGGAGCCTCTTCGAGGCGCACTTGAAATCCTTTCACCACACTGGTTCGAAGGATAAGAAGAAAACTCAACCAACCGTGTCATCAAAAATGTTGGTGTAGCAGTATCTCGTTTGCAGGAACGAGGTGAGCCAATGCTCGGACTTCTGGCAGTGGCACGTGACGTCACCGCCGCGTGTCACCAAGACCATGGGCGCGAGCAAGGTGTGCGACGAAAAAGACGTGGTCACCTTCAACTTGGAGACAGAGTCCGAACCCGCCGCTAACATCAAGTGGTAAGTCTGATTTGGTTAATGGGAAGTCTTATATGGTTAATCATTTTTTTTAATTAAATTATTTCTTTCATTATTTTCTTTCTTGCTTTAATGGGAAGTCAGATTTAGTTAATAGGAAATCAGATTTGGTTAATGGAAATTCTGATTTGGCTAATGGGAAGTTTGATTTAGTTAATGGGAACTCTGATTTGGTTAATGGGAAGTCTGATTTGGATAATAGAGAGTCTTATTTGGTTAATGGAGAGTCTTATATGGTTAGTGGTATGTTTTATTTGGTTAAGGGGAAGTATTATTGATAATAATGGCTTCTCACAGGTTCAGAAACAAAACGGAAATCACGGAGTCATCGAGCTACAAGATCTCATCATCAGGCTCGGCTCACTCACTCGTCATCACGTCGGCCGCGCGCGCTGATGCCGGCGAATACTCTTGTGAAGTAAGTCTTGACGTAGTAAGTCGAGACGACACCGTGGCTCAGTTGGTAGTGACCCTACCTACGAAGCTTGGTGTTCCGGGTTCGATCCCCGGCCGAGGCAAATATTTGTGACGAACACAAATGTTTGTTCTCGGGTCTTGGATGTTGTGATGTCTTGTATGTGTCCATGTCACCTGCGACACAGGGACCTAGTGCAGGGGTGTGAGTGTGTGAATGTTTGATTGTTTCTTTTTTTAAGTAAAAACTTCTTTAGGCGCACTGAGAAAAATATGTCGTGGGAAATGAACTGTACTGGGCTACTGGGCTCCCAACGTAATACTACTAAGTGAAGATAGTAGTAGATCTGTCTACTGTCTTTTCTTCTACCTGAACGACATCAAATAATGATACCGTAACATTATAATACTTCACATTAAAGTGCCTGTATTGTTGATGCTATGACCGTGTACAAAATTTATATTTGAATTAGCATCCATAAAAATGTTGTATTTCGCATGATTACCCTAGCATTTGAAGAAGTTTTCACTTCTGTCGTGCACACAACCTCTTCTGCCAGTAGGTATTATTGTACTTATTATCACACCTATTCACCTGCCTTCATCCTACACTAAGGTAGGGTTGGCACAACATCTTTTTCCAGGCCTCTTTACCAACACCTGTGTAAATTCAGGAGCAAGGAAAGTGGTTTCTGGAGCAGTAAAAAATTATATATTGCGAGCCGATGTGTACAGTTCAAGGTGTCGATCAAGAAGGGAGCTTTCAATTGTGTCGCCTGATGGCATTAGCTATTTGACATAAAAATGTGGAATGTACGACGCGTTAATATATTTTCCGGTGAGAAAGCAGTTCGGCTATTCAACGCTAGATGGCGTGAGTAGTTGTACAACCTGCTTTGATCATATCCTCGACGCTACAGTACTTTCCGTTCTTCCTTAACCTACGCATAGCTAACTTACTAAGGTTTCTGTTTGGAGGGTTTCAGTATGTGATTGTTGTCAGATCCGCAACATCCACGGCAGTGTGTCGGACTCGTGTCTGCTGAACGTGCGCTGCGGGCCCGTGTTCACGCGCCGCCTGAGCGACCGCACGGCCGGCGCCGGCGACACCGACGTCGAGTTCACCGTCGACGTGGAGGCCTACCCGCAACCCAACGTCAAATGGTAACTAACATTAATATGACACCTGGCTTGAATGACGTTTGTGCAAAGTACAGCCTGCAATTGGATAATCTTGATAGAGAAGATGTCCTGTAATAATTGGTAATGATAAGGCTTCGTAATTAGAGGAAGAACACGGAGGGCGCCGCGCGGGGCAGCGGGGGAAGCATTAAGTTCCGAGCGAGGGTGTCAGCCAGGTGTCATGTTACCCCTATCCTCACCTCACCTACACACCCCACCCTCACACATAAACTCGTTCTTCATTCTTTACGCGTACCCACTCATACTCACAATATAGTATTTTTGTTATTTTTAGATAAAGGTACTATTTACTAATATTGAGTTTTAAATTGTTAAAATTAATTTACCTTAGCGACATATTGTAAAAAACCTTATTTATTAAAAAAGTAAGAATCTGTTACTGGCAATAGGATAAGTTTAAATAAGTATATACATACATATGGAGTGCTGTTGATTGTATGATAAATAAATAAAAAAAAATAAAAAAAATGTTCCATCGCCCGAGTAGTACATACAACGTCATAGATAAGTATTCCCGAAGTCCGGTGACGCAGTAACAGCCATCTGCGGCTAACTGCATTAAAAGTCCATCCGAGAAAGATAAGTATCCCCCTTGCATAAGACACCTCGCCAGCTTCAGCTGTCTCGGCGTACGAAGAAGTTTTGCCTCCAAAATAAATAATATATTTGTAACCATATATTTTGCCTAATCATAATTTTATTAAATTTTTTTAAGAGATTCAAAGTAGCCAACCGTGAGTCTTTTGATAGAGTGAGAGACTGTATCATTGATAGCATATTGATACAGTGAGAGACACTAGCACTAAATCCTCAAACATAACTACACTACACTACACTTTCACATGCCTGAAATAATTTAAGTTACATTTATTTTTGATAGAGTCCGAGGGGAGTCCCTGTGACCTCGCCATACAGGCTCATTAGAGGAACAGTGCTCCATTAGGTACTACTTCCTAAATACAGTACTGATAAATACAGCATTTTCTGTGTACCGTTGAAGTATTTAAGTAATTTTTTTTTTACCGAGTTAGGTACCATTGATTGTCATAGATTAACTAACCCTATGCCTATTTCCCTAGGTACCTCGGGGACGTGGAAATAACTGAAAAGAAGACGGTATTCACTCGAGTGGACTCTGGCAACACCCACAAGATCATTCTGAAGGAGGTTTCCGCAGAACTTGCGGGACAGTACACTTGCAAAGTCTCCAACGAGCTCGGCTCTGACAGCTGCTCCGCCACTTTCACCGTCAACAGTGAGTCGAACCTTCAGCCGTTAAGATAGAGCTCATATTTAAATGGCGTGTAGAGCTGTACATCATTATAGTCTTCAGCTTGATAGCAGTTTACTGCTGCTCGTAAATTAACCTAATGTTTGCCACTTCTCAATTACTATCTGCCATCACCAGTAAAAGCGCTCAAAAAAAAGAAAAAAATAGTTGATCAAACGCGTACAACAGACTTTAACCTTTCCGACCCCGCTGGCTCTCGTAGGAGCCATCGCCAAAAACCTCCCTAGACCGGCGGCTCTCCAAGTCGCCACCACTGCTGCACTCGAATTTATGCCTTTTTTAATTGCTACAAGCATTGATGTATAAAGTTTAGATATGCCCTGGTACCGAAAATCTTTGCCATTTGTTTGAATGTGTGCATCAGCATAATGCCGACGCGCGCACACTAAAGAGTTGTTTAAAAAAGGTGTTCATGCTAATTAACTTAATTGCATCTAACACCAATTATTGTGCAATCATTTTGCATAAACTTTTGTGAAATAATGAGCGTCCTGTGTGCCCTGACAACAAAAATATCTTCTATCGAGCAATATGGTGCGTAAATTGCGTCATCAATACCGTGCATAGGTACGGTCAGCAAACTCAACAGATTAAAGTTTAATAACTAAATAGTAAAGTGATATGGGAACTAAAAATAAAATACGTTATTTACAAAGAATGTTTGTTTATTCGTTTTTAAAATAGAAAACACACACTTATCCTGTACTATATTTTTAATAAGAATATATCCATAAAAAATGGCAAAATAGTCATTTTGCTTAAAATTTACTGAGCAAACTCTGCTAAATTGTATATGGCTATGTATCCATTCATCATCCCATTGGTCTTTTCGTATAATTTAAATTCATTTTTCCTTACAACGTGGGTCTTGCAGAAATCTAAAACAAAATAAAAATAATTTTATTAAAATACTATGCATAAAATAAACTTCAATTATTAAAACACGCATTTGTGAAGCAGGGAATTTTCATTTTGTATATGTAAATAGGGGAGTAATAATTTTATTATTACAAAAAAAGATGGGATAAGTGACTATTTCAAAAATTAAAGGTACATTTACAAATCCAAAATTTGTTTTGAGAATTCGATAGTTTTATTTAATCAATCCAAATAAAAATATTATAATTTAAAATGATTTTTTTTTTCATTTTTTATGAAATAGAGTTTAATCTAATTAATTAACACAAAATATTGATTTTATTTAAGAAATGTTGAGAATTTCGTAACATCATTTTTGTAACTGTACAATAATTTTGAGAAAAAGTCATGTATAAACTTCTCGAATCATTTTTGTGAACAAAAAAATTATTCGTGCTTATGATTGTCTAGCTAGATAATCCATTATCAATAAAATGACCTAATGATGCTGCTGACGCTACCGATTGTGTAGTGCAATATTGTCCATTTTTTCGTGCAATAATGCCCATTGGTAGATGATCCCTTATTACCCGAGTTCTCGGTACACCCGCGTGTCTAAATATAATGGTCATAAGCATTAAGTCACAGCGCATGTACTGAACAAAGGGTCATCTCTTTTTCTCCCATATTTATTGAATATACTACTTTCTCTTTTGTACACTCGCCATTTTGACTGGAATATTGTTGAGAAGGGAAGGAAATAAATTGGATTTATAATGATATCTTAATACTTACGAGTGAAATGTTACACTCTTGCCTTTATTTGTATTTCGGGAATTGTTAGTGCACATCCTGAATGCACACGACGGCATTTTGTTGCACTTTCAAACACTTTTTTGTCTTGCTGCCACACGTACGACTGTCACTGTGTTCAGATGAGCACTGAGTCTAGTAAAGTGAGCTGCACTCAATCCACGGTGGTAGCATTTTGGCGCGGTCACAGTATGGTACGGGCATATCTAAACTTTATACATCAATGGCTACAAGGCTTAGGTTAGTAAATACTAAATACATTTGACAAGTCCGTGAATTTAGCTACAGAATACTCAAAGGTCATTGGACCGATTCAGTTTGAAGTGACGGTTTTTTGAGTGAGAAGCGACGGAGTGCGTATGGACAGTTTTTGAAGGATTTCTCGTTTCATTGTTTGTAAAACGTAAATATCTGCTATTATTTTACTTTATTCCGTATTTAGTTAACTAAATACTCAATAATATCAGTAAAAACTCATGTAGATTCAATATAATAACTAAGTAAAATATAGGTTGGTCAACAGTATTTTTGAAACATATTTACGTATTTACAAGGAAGACTTTGATTACAATTGCGGCTTTTATTTATAGCAAAATTTTATCAAGAATCTATCTGTGTAATAAGTTTTATAAAATATTTGATAGAGATAAATATTTTTGCTGATAAATCAATGGTAGATTCGCTGACGCCTCCATTTTAGATAAAAAAATCATACATAGCATGTTCACTTTTTGAATTTTGAGCCTGTACCCGCCGGCTCCTCAGGGAGCCGATGTTATAGTTTTATTGGACTCTTACTAGTTAATACATAGATATTAACAAATAGCATAAATATATTTAGTAATAAATCCGCTTAATTTTTTTTTAATTCACTCGACTCCTCTTTAGAACCCTAGTATATTATATATATTGTATCATACATAGTATTATAAATTAGATATATATAATATAATATGTATATATATATATACTTATACAAACATTTATTTAGCAAACTATATTATATTTTAATCTAAACAAAAATTCCCAAGCAATATAGTATATTATATTATATATATATATATATAATATACTATATTGCTTGGGTTTTCTGTTTTTGGCATTTCTGTTTAGATTAAAATGTAATATAGTTTGATATTTAAACATACTATATATACTATATATATATTTTGAACACATCTCAGGACACTCGGGTCATTGAGACGAATAATCTAACGATACCTTGACTGTAAAAATCCATCACGCCGTTTGAAAGATACTAGGTAACATAGAAATTTGCATACTTATATACATGTAATATACATGCATACATATTACAAGATACGCGAAAAACATCCCTTTTTTGGCAGTCGGGTAAAAACAGCCAAATCGGTCGAGCCGTTCTCAAGTGAGACTTTGTTATAATTTCGGAAATTTATTTATAATATATTGATATATATACTTTTATCTATCTATTATACTTTATACCTACATAGGTGCCTACTTTCAAGTTTTGTAAAATAAAGGAAAAACAAACCCCCTGTACTATAGAAATGTAGAAGTTCCACTGGCTCTTCAGAGAGCCAGCTACCAGAGGCTAAAAATGCTCGGGTTTCTGCAGTATTTTCCCACAGAGTTTCGGGTTTCGACAGGTTAATTGGACTGTTTTAGTGACTGTGTGTGGGAGGACGTGGTGGCCGAGTGGATGAGGCCCTTACCTTGCGATCTCATGGTCGCGGGTTCGAATCCCGGTGGCATTCATGCGTAAATGGGTTTTTTCGGTCGAAAAAATCTATGCATGCATCCCACGTTCTCGCAACGGTGAAGGAAAACATCGTGAGTAAACCGGCATGTCGTAGAACCTAAAATTCGAAAACATGTGTCGAGTGCACGAAAGGAGCCTCTTGGAGGCGCACTTGAAATCCTTTCACCACACTGGTTGTCTAGTGACTGTAAACACCACTAAATAGCCACAGGGAAGATAAATACGTCTTAATCGTAATTTCGTTTACTTGGATGACGTAATTTTTACAGTTTCGTATTTTGATTACATAACCAAAGTACTGAACCAATTTTCATTTTCATCTGGAAGGATATATCCTTTCAAATCGGTTTTTAAACAACAAAGTTCTGAGGTAAAAAAACAAAAAAATACCGAATTGAGAAACTCCACCTTTTTTGAAATCAGTTGAAATATGCAACTACAGATATCACAAAGGTTGAATACGCAGAAGTCTATTTTTAAGATGTATTTGGCGGGAGGGGTGCGACGCGACAGGGAAGACAGGTCTATTGGTCGCTTAGCCACCTTCCCGCCGCGGAGGAACCAATAGGCGCCGCCTCGCCTCACCTCACTTGCGCAGAGCCCCTCCTCTTTCGCCGAGCGCTATTAAACCGTGAAGACACCTATACCCGTGTTTTAACTGTTACAATAACGCCAGGAAAACCACGCATCACCAAGAGCCTGGTGGACATGACAGTGGAGGCTGGCAAGACTCTCAAGTTGGATGTAGAGGTAGAAGGCTGCCCCGAGCCCCGCGTCAAGTGGTTCAAGGACGGGAAAGAGGTCTCCACGGACGCCAGGATCAAGATCGAGAGGGACACGCAGAGGTAAGGTTCATATTGAAACTTCTGAAATGGTTGGGTGGGATGTTTGGTAGTTTAGTACCCCAAATAAATATATAATAATAAATAATTCGCCAGCCCCAAACTAAGCGGAGCTTGTACATTAGTATATGGGAACCAGATAACTGATGGAATACTTATTTTTATTTAAACACATACATCATACATTAAACATAACACGTTTGTCCTGAAGCGTAAATCGAACCCGCGTAACCGGCGTGGTAGTTCAATATACTTGCCATTCGACTATCCGTCATCACTAATACAATTGAGTTAAGACTTGAGCTTTCTGCAGCAGCTCAGCTAAAGAGGCTATTCCGTAGACTGGCTACTATAACCATGACTAAGATGCTACACGAAATTTTGAATCGCATGTCCAGTCTAGAAGCCCAGTTATTTCACTTACTATACCGTTCCAACTAGAACACAGGAATATGCAAGCTTGGTGGAGAAATAACTGAGATTGCATAGATATAGTTCAAATCCTAGAATAGGACAAGCATGATAAGCGTGAACCATATAGTTTTGTATTAGGACTTCAGCTTTCTGCAACAGCCCAGCTAAAGTTATTCCAAAAAGTTTCTTCTAAAACCATCTTGTATCTTGAAATAGGTTAGAGAACTACCACCTGACTGTGACCCTGGTGAAGGAAGAAGATGGCGGTGAATACGAAGTGCGCGCTGAGAACGAGTTCGGAGACGTCTCGTCCAAGAGCACTGTCACCGTGCATGGTGAGCATTCCAATACCGACCTTATTGCTACGGCTGTAGAGGCTATTTTAGAATATAATTATGAACTTGAATTTGTGGACAACTTTAGCTTAAATTTCTTCAAAGCAAAACTGAATTAGATTATTATAGGGAAGTGCTACCATAGTCATCTACCATCAAGTGACGTGAAGATGAAACTCAAAGCTGAAAAGCTATTAGCTATTCAAAAAATGTTTTACAAAACTACATGCTTATTTTTAAGACAGTAATGTTGATAGTAGGATTCGTAGTTAAAAAGATTTTCAGCGTCATCTATTCGACGCAGAAATACATAAACATACACAGACACTCAAGGTAATACCACCATGTGGAAGGAGACCAGGTCAGACCATCCGATGGTAAAGTAGTAGTTTGAATAATATAGACCACAGTAGAAATGGCACGAGGTGTGCGGTGCCCTTAGATACCAACCATGAGTATTTGGTAGATTTGATCCATCCACGCATTCGTACGACTGAATGCTCTCCCATTGTCTAACCAGAAAAACGTGAAATTAGAGAAAAAACTATTAGCAGACAACTGTCATGCGTTCTTATTTGAATATAATTAAGCCATATTATGCGTAAACAGCGTATTAGTAACGCTTAATGAAGTTATACAAGCCATCGCATTTTTCTGTTTAGACTTGTCCAACACTCTCACCTACCATTTGTGACGTCTTAATCTGTCCTCTCATTATACACGTATTTTGTTACCAATATGTTTGTTTTTAATAGCTAAAGAAGTTCATTCGAGAATCACGAAACAAGAGATCACGGAGAATGAAATCGATGATGAAAGCAATAAGGTCAAACAGGCATTAGAAGAGGATGTAGATAAAAAAGAGAAACAATCTGCCAAGAAAGATAAAACAAAAGCTGAGACAATTGAAGAGAAATCTTTCTGGGATGATGATGAAGACAGCAAAGCCAAAACAAAAAATTTCAACGAAGTTGAGAAACCAGACTCTAAACAAGCTAAAAAATCTGCGACAGAACCTGAAGCAGCTGAAGAAAAGTCCTTCTGGGATGACGATACTGATGGTAAATCAAAGAAACCCATTATTGAGGAAGTAGAATCACCAAAATTAAAATCCCAAAAATCGGCAGTTGAAGAAAAATCATTTTGGGATGAAGATGACGGTTGCAAATCAAAGAAACCTATAATTGAAGAGGTAACGACACCGAAAATCAAGGCACAAAAATCTGTGACCGAACCGGAACAAATTGAAGAAAAATCATTTTGGGATGAAGATGACGGTGTCAAATCAAAGAAACCTATAATTGAAGAGGTAAAGACACCTAAAATCAAGGCACAAAAGTCTGTGACAGAACCGGAACAAATTGAAGAAAAATCTTTTTGGGATGAGGATAATGACGGTACAGCAAAGAAACCTATCATTGAAGAGGTAGAAACGCCCAAGATCAAAGCTCAGAAATCTGTTACGGAGGCAGAAGAAATTGAAGAAAGGTCTTTCTGGGGCGATGAAGACGATGGCTTATCTAAAAAACCCATAATTGAAGAAGCTGAAGAACCTCAAGAGGCCACTATAAATAAATCTAAACCAAAACCAGAGACATCTGAGGAGAAATCTATTTGGGACGAAAACCATAACGAACGCAACAAAAAGCCTGTCATTGAAGAGGTGGTAACTGAAAAGAAAGAAGCGGAAAAGGGAGCCACTAAACCTGAAAAGATTGAGGAAATACCAGTCGATGAAGATTTGATGTCTAAACGTAAATCGATCAAAAAAGAGCCCCTAGAAGAGCCGTTAAGTGCTGGCATTGAAGGTATAAACGCGCTTCGAGCTTCTCTTCCATTCAGCAAACAGCTTTTAGCTGCGAACTCTTGTTTTCGCTCACTCTGTCGCATGTTTAACACTGTGTTCTTAACCTTCCACGTGTGTTTTTATGTTTAGACAGAGTTTTCGAAACAGTCACTACGTTCAAGACAGGCGGCGATGGAGCCATTATTATGTCTAAAGTCAGCAGCACTCGGTCTCACGGCGCGATCATCACAGGTCAGTATGCTGCTTCTACCTTTCTTTCCCATCCTCATAAAGCCATTATCATTAATGTCTAACCATTTACATAGAAAAATTGCTTTAATATTTTCTTCTAAAAAGTAATGCGCTCAACCATCGCATGTTTAAAATATAGCTCTCGTAAATTATACTCATTAAGTGAATATAATACTATTTTAACTGGTAGGTCCGGCTGAAACGCGCACTTTGCACAAAATGACTTCAACTTCCGTTTATTACGAAGATAATGACGAATGTGGCAAAAAAATTATCGAACCTAACTCGCCTCATACAACTTCGCTAGAAGTTGAAGAAATTGCGAGCCACAGCTATTTTCTTTCTGAAATGGGTCATTACACGATTCCCGATTTCATTAGGAGGGGTACTTATGGTATAATAGAAGAAGCTCCAGACTCAGACCATGAAAGTATTCCAAGAACAGCCAGAGGTAACGCCAATAGAGCCATCTCTATCATGTCTGTCTCGGAAGATGAGATGAGCTGGCAGAATGAATCTCTCTCAAGAGATATTTCAATTGAAGATCTGTCGAAATCAATTTTCGATATTGATGAAAGTAGAAAAGTGTACAGCAAAGACTCGTATGTTCGATCCTCTTCATTCAAAGAGGACTTCTTCACTGACGAAGGAGAAGAAGAAACACTTATACTTGAAGAGAAGTCACAAAAAGTATTCGAGAACGATATCACAGAGAAACTCATCCACATTTCGAAGGAATTCGACGAAAACGAATTTAGAAATGTACAAACTAAAGTAGATGACGTTAGAAATAGACTCATAGAAGAGTTAGTATTAGGGCCAGTTAAAAACTTTGAAAATATAACGAAAGATGTGACGGAGACGAACGTTGAGCGAAAGAAAAAACAAGCTAATAAACTGTTTAGCGTAGAAGAAGAAATAGACGATGAAATGGAAGCCCTTTTGATGAGAAGCCAGAGACAACGGAGCCTTTTAGACGATATTCTGACACAAGAAGATGAAAAAGGTAAATGTCAATCAAGTCATACAAAAGGCAATCGTAAATGATGATGAATAAGGCTGATATTTTATTGAATAACGCTGTGTGATGTCTATCAATGAAATGAATTCCTATTTCTAATGCTTCTAACCCAAATATTGCTGATTTTAGATTCAATGATCTGTCATTTTTATCTCAATTTTCTATCATAAACTTGCATTCCAAAAATAATCAAGTCTTAATGTCATTGAGTTTAGCGAGTGCCAGATCATTCTCACATTCCTTCAATGTTTCAATGTATTCTCGACTAATGCTGTCGTATTTGTTTTAGCACGCATGCGTAATAACATTCCTCTCTGGCATACTAATCCTTGGGGCACAATGCGGAGGAGACACTAGTCATCGCAATCACCATATCATTCAGGTAAAAGTTTATTTTTAAGAAGCAGGCATGCGTTTTGTTTTGCTAGACGCTATCTAATTAAGAAGCTTCGAAATGCCAAACAGCAATGAAAGGTAAGTTCGTCAAATCAAGAGATATATAACTGAACGTCACGGGTCACGGTCTGGTTGCATACGTAACTGTAAGTATACTCAACACACTTCTAAATAAGAACACTTTCTGTAACAAGCTGTACATAAAGCAAATATCTATGGTGATTTGAGAATGTATATATTTTTTCGGTATTTTAGCGCTCGTACATTTGGCACAATTGGCTTGTAATTTTAGCTTTTGGCAGACATTTATTGGTTTTTTATTTTTTTGCAAAATTAGTAGGGTAGGAGGGTTAATTTTGTTAAATCTATTTTTTTCTGTAAAATATCACATGTTATAAAAAATGAACCAAGTTATTGACAGATTCTATTCAATATTTTTTCTAGCACCCCCCTCACTAGGCGAAAGCACGTTGAAAGACAGCAAAGTGTTCGAGTCCCTTCCTCTGGTGTACACGGTTGTAGCAGACGGTAACCCGAAGCCCACCGTGCGCTGGCTGCACGACGGTAAAGAAGTGAAACCTTGCAAGCGCGTCCACATCTCCAACGATGGAAACCTCTTCAAGATCGAGATAGACGCTGTTAACCTGAAGGACGCCGGGGAGTGGCAGTGCGAGATCAGCAACGATTTGGGCAAGAAGGTGCTGAATGCTCAACTGAGTGTAGCGCGTAAGTACTTCAAACTTGTATATATTTGGGGTAGATATCATCAAAGTTTATATCTCTATAATCCTTTTCTGATCGAGGCAGTAATTAAAACCTTTAAACGCTCTCGCGGACATATTTATCTTGATCTTTCAATCACATATTCAATTTGTTAGCCTATCAGGTTTTCTTCATTTATATTTTGCCTCGTCCATCCAATTTTTTATGTGAAAAAGTAAGTTTCTCATGTAGGACCAAAATAACTTATGATTGAGGTACTTTCCCTCCACAGCCGAGAGCGAGCTCCGCAAGCCGAGGTTCACGGCTCCCCTGGAAGCGCAAAGCGTGCTGCAACGCGAGCCGGTCACTATGCAGGCCGTGTGCACCGCCGACCCGCAACCGCACGTCTCCTGGCTGATCAACGGAGTAGAGCTGACTCCCGACGCTACTGTCGTCACCTCAGCTGAGGAGAAGGATATCGATCATGGCCTCAAGGAGTGCACTTTCAAACTGCACATTCCTACTGGTGAGTACAAGAGAATGATGGTGATTTGAGAATCGCGATGCTATAGCTATAGCTATAGAATCTGCAAAAGTTGTTACCAACGTATAAGATAGCGGTTTGCCCGTTTTCCGCTCCTGCGAATTCATTATTGAACAAAAAGTCTCTAATTTACTGACAATAATAAAAAATACTGACTTTGACTGCATTAAAACAGCGTTGTTTTCATCATTGACAGTAGAGATAAACACAAATCTCAAGAAACATCAATTCTAGTAGCTATATATTCCTGTTATTTTTATGGAAAATACCGATGTTGACTGCATTGAAACAGCGTTTTTTTTTTCTTTTGACAGTAGAGGTAAACCCAAATCTCAAGTAACATCAATTCTAGAAGCTATATCTTCCCGTTGTTTGTATAGGTCGTCACGCGGACACCGGTGAATACACAGTGAAGGCTACCAACAAGTACGGCGTGGGCGAGTGTTCCGCGCGCTTGGACATCCTGCTGCGGCCCGAAATAGAGGGGCTGAAGGATGTCACCGCTGTGCCCTATGAAGAAACCACCTTCATCGCCAATGTCCGCGCCAACCCCGTTGCAGAGGTCAAGTGGTAAGATCATGATAAGTTTATCTGGTCGGTGGTCGGCCATAGCTTCAACTCGTGTATAATAGCCACCGAAATAAAATAAGGTTTTAAAATATCAGCATGAGGCTGATATTTTAAAACCTTATTTTATTTCGGTTTTCATTTGAATACTGCAAAAAATGCTGGTCTCTATAGCGCTGTCCTAATTGGCTAATGATCGTACGCTCATTCATATGGCTAATTTTCATCGCGCGACCAAATCGTATCGTTTGATCGTACGATCAATTAGGACGCCGCCTAAGAGTTCTTATTGAAAAACTTATCAACCAGAACTACTCATCATCATCAGGTACATGTTACGTCAGTAGGTAGTACGTAACGTAACGTTATCTATTAGTACCCCAGTGTATTTTGTGAACTGTCACTGAAAAATAAAATCATAAAGATTCCATTGTTCCAATACCCGTTGGAGACGAATAGATGGGGATCAAAAGGAATAACCCCAACTTTTTTTTTCAATTGATTAGGAGCAAAGACGGCTACACCATCCAACCGTCAGCCAACATCGATATAATCTCGGACGTTGCGACAGAGACGTACAAGCTGGTCGTGAAGAAGGTCGGCGTGGAAGACGCCGGCCTCTACACGCTCTCTGCCAAGAACGAGATCGGCGAGGCGGTGCAGCAGGCCAGGCTGTCCGTACATAGTGAGTCTTTTATCTGCGGAGTAAAGATGTTTTTCCCTTGTTTACATTTAAGTTTCTGTGAGGTTGATATGGAGCCAGATTTTTTGTGCATAGGGAGGTTTGAGCTGGGGTTCTACTTGGTGTGAAACTGGCTTTTGGATTGTGATTTATATGGAATCAGGGTTATTTTCTCTTGATTAGGGTTTTTGGAGCTAGTGTTAAGATAGTATGTAGTTGAACTTTGCGTTTAATTAAAGTTAACATTCATACTTTAAGTTTACAATACTGAGGCTTCAAGAAACATATTTCTTTTTGTGAGTTGGTTAAATCCAATCAAAGTCTTCAGAGAACTATTTTATCATTTAATAAATAGGTCATTGTATAAACGGTTTGTCTGTTTCGAAGCTTATGATTTTATTTGAATTCACTATCGAATTACTTTACTAACTTTGATGTGACATTCTAGCCGGCGAGCCGATCTTCACCAAACCCCTCGTGAAGGAAACCGTCAAGGACTACGACGATTGCACACTCAAGATCCGCTGCGACGGCGTCCCAGCGCCTGATGTCACGTGGTACCTCGATGGGAAGGAGATAGCCAATGACGAGAGGCACACCGTCACCACAGAGGTTAAGGGAGCCGTGGACAGCCAGCTGGATATCCAGCACTTTGAAGCTAGCGATGCCGGCAAGGTGAGTGATGTAGTGTACAAGAGATATACATATGCAAGCCTGTTCATGAAGATTTGACATAGCTCCAGCAGCCACTTCAAATTCTGTCAATTTATCATAAATTTTTCAACCGACTTCAAAAAAAGAGGAGGTTGTCAATTTGGTTGATTTTTTTTGTTTGTTACCTCTAAACTTTGTTCTTTATAAACCGATATGAAAAATTATTTTTTTTGTTTGTGAGGTTATACTTTAAAATTTTATCTAAATCGGTTCAGTAGTTTAGCTTTTAAATCAAAATAACTGAAAATGTCAAAAAAAGTCACCACTAACCCTACGGTCACTAGAACAGTCGGTTGTTGACATGTTTTTGTAAAACCTTGATTAAATAAAAAGCTTAGTTCGCAGCGCAAACTAAGTTCTAATCAGCTGATTTCAAATACTCGTGTTTTCAGTACAAAGTCCGAGCTCTCAACATCGCCGGTGAAGCTACCTGCGAGGCGGTCATCGACCTCGCGAAATCTACTCCAGGGTTCACGCACAAGTTGGAGCGATCTAAAGAAGTTGATGAAGACGAGCCTTTGGAGCTGAAGGCTAAGGTGGACGGTAGCCCGCTCCCCACAGCCAAGTGGTTAGTAACTATTCTTCTTTTTATTCGTGTTCTTTATTACTGAAAGTCGTGCTCATCTTGAAAGACTTGAGTTGTTTGATTGACTGGCTGCCTCAATGAAATGCTTGTCTGTCTTCTGCATGTCTTCGCGTGGCAGAGACAGGGAGTCCCGTGAGAGCCTTAACCTGGTCGGACAAACTTGTACTATGGGAACCAGATAACTGATACAATAATTATGTACTTTTCTTTAAGTAAATAAATTAAACGACCATCCGTGTCGTCATAAGATTCTTGAGGGGATGATAATGGTTAAAGGCCTCTACACACCAAAGCCGCCGGCCTGGGAAACCAGGCTCCTTTAAACAATCTCATAAAAAACGCTAAGCCTGCTTTGGTGTGTAGAGGCCTTTAGATTATTTGGACTGCCCTCCGATGCGTCAAAAATGCTGCGTGTTCATGCCAACAGGTTCAAGGATGGAGCGCCTTTACCCGCGTCAGACCCGCGCGTGAAGCAGACGGCGCTGCCGGATGGCACCGTCAAGCTGAGCATCGAGCGCGTGACGCCGGCCGACTGCGGCGCCTACAAACTCGTCATCTCCAACCCGCACGGGGAACACTCCGCGCTGTGTGCCGTCGCCGTCAACCGTGAGTGTTATACAACATACCGTAGCCGTCAACCGTGAGTGACATACAACCTACCGTCGTCTTCAACCTTGAGTGTCATACAACCTACCGTCGCTGTCAACCGTGAGTGTCATACGACCTACCGTCGCCGTCAACCGTGAGACTCCATAAGACTGTGAGTCAAATGCTTGTCCTGAAGCGCGACACCAGCGTGGCAGTCCAACATATTGGCCAGTCAACCATCCGTGTCAATTTGCGACTGGTTGGCACTAAACGGTGAAGAAATACATGCTGAATTGGATTAGAAGAGAACCTATTAATGGAGTGGCTAATCATGTCATATCGTCATTTTCCAACACATTTCAGTCGGTCTTATAACGCTTTGTTTTCAGCTACACCGAGGAAGCCCTCGTTCTGCCAAGAGCTGGTGAACGTGAAGGCCGTGGTGGGGCAGCCGCTCAAGCTGGAGGCCAGGGTCATGGCCTTCCCCGCGCCGGAGGTCAAGTGGTTCAAGGATGGTACGTAGCTTGTACTTACACAAACCCATTCCTTACATACCACATTCCCTCACACTGAGAAATGGTTCATCCAGGATCTTAGTCCAACGATGGAGTTCAAAGAAGCGTATTTTGCTATCCTGTGACTTTTCAGTTGTGTTTACGGTGAATAGATCATTTTATTCAATAAAGTTCGCTCTCAGGCCATCCTATTATATTTAATTTGAACGAAAAATGTCACTTGTATTGGAGAAAATAAGAGATGAACTGTAAAGTCGAGAGAGAGTCGGTGTTGCATAGAGTGGTCAGGTTCCTTATCATAAAGTCAACCACCTAAAATACGGTGTTTACGGTACCTAAAAAGTTTTTCTAAAACTAAATTTTTCTAAAACCTTGTTTTATCACATCAATTTGATGACGTGAATTTGAGGACGTGGTGGCCGAGTGGATGAGGCCCTTACCTTGCGATTTGATGGGGGTATCGCGGGTTCAAAACCCGGTGGCAGTCATGCGAATGCATCCCACGTTCTCGCAACGGTGAAAGACAAGACAAACAAACAAACATTCACACAGTCACACCCCTGCACTAGGATTCCCTGTGTCGCAGGTGGCATGGACACATGCAAGACATCACAACATCCAAGAACATTTGTGTTCGTCACAAATATTTGCCCCGGCCGGAACATCGTGAGGAAACCGGCATGTCGTAGAACCTAAAGTTCGAAAACATGTGTCGAGTGCACGAAAGGAGCCTCTTCGAGGCGCACTTGAAATCCTTTCACCACACTGGTTCGAAGGAATTAGTGACTCGATAAGAAGAAGAATCAATTTGATACTTATAAAACATGGTCGTTAATACCCTAATTATAGAATTTTATTCTGCCACCTAGTTTAAACACTTCGGAGCTGACTTTGAAGGTCCGCTCTTCTAAAGTCAATGACTTATTGACCTCAACGCAAGGGTTATCCCATCCGTAGGTCTGCCCGTCCGTCCGTCGCAAGCCGTCAACTTCATCAACTCCCCCGGAGGCGTCATCGGCCTCACCATTGACAGCTGCAAGCCGGAGGACTCCGGGATGTACCTGCTGACTGTCACCAACAAGCTGGGAGAGGTGCGTATTGGAAATGCAGCCTTAGAGTTACAATCCTTAAAGGGAAGGAGCAAACAAGTCTTTACTATAATGTAGAGTCCGAACTGAGTTAACCTTGAGTTGAACTGAGTAAGCCTGTATTGTAAGGTTACCTAGTGTAGGGCACAGAGCTCCAGAGCTCTAGGTACAGTCAGCTGCGCAGACATGTAAACACTCCCAAGCTTTTACATTTATACTAGTGGCTCTGTGAGCTGTAAACCTCTCGAGACTAGTAGTATTAGTCCGTAGTAGTCTGTGGAATAGTAGTAATAGTAGTAATATAAAATAATGCCCGGGCAGTGGCCGCCCGGCCGGACAGACATACAAAAGCATTTTTGTCCAAGTTGAAGAAGAGAGAATGGCACTTGTCAAATTCAAGATATTTCGGTGGTCAGTCTAGAATACCTAATACTAGGTTTTGGACACCGAATAGTGTAGTTAAAAATAAAATCTTATTTTGACCCTTTAAAATTACATTTTCGTCAAAATAGGAATAAAGCTACACTGCTCCGTTGCGTTGCGGTCCGTCGCAGTTTTGTACTGGCATTTAGCGCTAAATGCGTCGTCGTCGCTGCGATGCAAATGCTAGTACAAAACTGTGACGGGCGAAATGGGGCTTCGCTCTAAATAAGCTAGATAAACCTATTATGAGATAAAACATTGTGTTTGCAATACAGGCGGCATCAAAGGCGCACGCGGATGTGTCGCAAAAGGAGCGTAAACCCGCTTTCATCGCTGACCTGCAGCCGGCAACCGTCATCGAGGGATTCCCCGCTAAGCTGGAGGTCAAGACTCTTGGACACCCCAAGCCTACGGTCAAATGGTAAGAAATCACTTGCGAACCATCACCAATTTGTTTTTTGTTAAGTTTTACCGTAGATCTCCCACTAAAGGCCGTGTTTCCGTAGGAGTCTACCGTATAATCCACTAAAGCGAAGTAGGCAATATATTTTTTTTTTGCTTCAGCGCTCGTGCAAGTTCTATATCATTTAAGCTGAAAAACCGTAAGCTTTGCAATTTGAGCTTGGTAGCAGAATATCTGGCACTGCACTGGTACCCATCTAGACGGAATCGTGGAGACACCTTCAGTGATTTGCCTTACAGTGCTGATTTTGTTTGTGTATATCTGGCACTGTGTTGGTACCACCCTTTTACCACCTAAGGACGTTTTCACGGACGAGGAAGGAATGGAGAGGAGCGGACCGTAAATTGGCCAATCACAATGATCGAAATCTTCACTTCGAGCACTGTGATTGGCCAATTCACGGTCCACTCTTCTCTCTAATTTCAAAGACGCCCTATGTATGTATCCTATCCCCTTTCCTACAGCCTACCTTCACAAAGTACTGACTTGATTAATGTGTAGGACGCACAATGGCGAGCCAGTAGTGGCGGACGGTGAGCGAATCAAGATCGTCTCGCAGCCCGACGGCACGCACGCTTTGATCCTGTCGGCCGCCGCGGCCGCCGACGCCGGCAAGTACGCCGCCGTGGCCTGCAACGACGTCGGAGCCACCACCAGCAATGCAGACCTTACTGTGGCCAGTGAGTACCATCTACCTATAGATACTGTCTGTTAGGTTGCTTGTAAGATCGTCTCGATTAGGATGCCGCGGCCGGCAAATGCCTGTCAGCAGCAATGCCTGTCAGATGTCATTTTCCAGCTTCATATGGCTTAAAATCTTCGTTCAATCTAGAATACCATTCTAGAATTATGTTTGTTTCAAACGATCTTGCAACAGTAACACATTTTTCAGAGATCTTTAAACTGCATTCTTTATTTGTAAGGATAATAGTTACGTAATTGGTCCGTTGTCTCAGGTCGTACGGATGATTCGAACCCACAAGAACGTCCGCAGCTGATCCACGGTTTGCGTGACGTCACCGCGGAGGAAGGGCAGCCCCTATCAGTGACGGCGCCGATCCGCGGCAACCCTGTGCCAACCGTTAGCTGGACCAAGGACGGGCTGCCGCTCGCCCCCTCGGAGAGGGTCGCACTCACCTGTGACGGGAAGAGGGTAGGTCTCTTAGAGCATCCGCTGATCCACGGTATGCATGACGTCACGGCGGAGGAAGAGTAGCCTCTAGATGTGACGGTTTCGATCCACGGTAACCCTGTGCCCACCGTTAACTGGACCAAGGACGGGCTTCCGCTCGCCCCCTCGGAGAGGGTCGCACTCACCTGCGACGGGAAGAGGGTAGGTCTCTAAGCGCATCCGCGGCTGATCCATGGCTTGCGTTACGTCACAGCGGAGGAAGAACAGCCTCTAATAGTGACTGCTGATAGGAGCATGTATTGAACTGTTCTGTTCATCTGCAGGCGTGATCTTTATGCATCAGGATGTCGTGTGTCGTGGAGCGTCTTGTCTTCTCTTGTTAACGTTAAAAAGAGAACAAATAAAAAACATTGATATTCGAGTAACAATCTTTTCCTTTTTTTATTCTCTTGAATATCTTTGGCAATTTTATTTGACCTTCAATCCTATTATCTCGTCATTTAATTTTGAATATGTACAAAGGTGGGCCTAGAGATCAACCCTGTGGAGACCACTGACGAGGGCGTGTACGGCGTAACGCTCGTGAACCCGCTGGGCGAAGATGCCTCCCAAGGGAACCTCACCGTGCGCAAGGTGTACCAGCCGCCCAAATTCTCGCAGAAGTTCACTGACCTGCAGCAGGTGAGCCTTGTCTACCTTGTCGAAGGCCTTTCTAAAATCTGTACCCTGTGGTACTCCCGATTTAAAATATATTTAATTCGTTTATTTTAAATACTTGGCTAACATAAAGCCAAAGCCCAAAACCTGTACAGTCAGCTGGCCAGACATGTATCCACTCCCAAGCTTTTATATAACTCATAATTTTGCAAAGAAAAGTGCACTCAAGCATTTTCAAATTAATGTAGATCTTACCTGTCAGAATTCTTCTCAGAAGAAGAATGTCTTTGCAAAATTTAGAGTATAATATAGATGTAAAAGCTTGGGAGTGTGAACATGTCTGTGTAGTTATGTCATAACTTTTGTCGTTTTGTATCTTTAATTTTAACTTGGTCCTGCTGCATCTTAAATTACCTGAATACGGTTGATCCTGCAATCTAAATAATATTGACCAATGAATTTAATTCTTAGTCCAGTGAATCTCAATTTGGTTTCATTCCCCAGCTACCAACATTTGACGCGAAATTCCCAGCGCGCGTGTTCGGAATTCCCTCGCCTGATATCACGTGGTACAAGAATGGCTCTCAACTGAAGCACAGCGACAAATACACGCTGAAGCGCGACGGTGATGCGTGCTGCCTGTACGTGCGAGACATCACGAGCGACGACGCGGGCAGCTACAAGTGTGTAGCCAAGAACAGGGAGGGAGAGGCGCAGTGTGAAGCCAAGTTGGAAGTTGTGGACAAGATGTAAGTAGTTTTATAAGGTCTGCCTTCCTCCCAAGCTGACGTCGCGTACGTCCTTAGCGCGAACGCGGATCGTGAATTGGCCATTCCATTGCTCTAAATTCTACTTCCACTCCATTGTGACACACTGTGAATACTGTGACACTAGCTTACTAAGTACGGGAGGACTATATTATTTCACAATGATATTCAAGAATCGTTTTTCAACTACATGCTTTTCAACAAATCTTATAAGGACGAATAGATTAAACATTCGTTCGTTCTTTTCATTTATGACAGTGGCTATATCTATGTGGATCCGGAATATTCAGGCCGCTTAAAGCCTCTAACCTGACTTTATCTGGTTCAAAAACGCGACGTTATCTTACAGCGGCAGGATGCAACGCGTGGAGCCGCCATCGTTCCTGAAGAAGATCGGCGACATCGAGGTGTTCCGCGGCATGAGCGCCAAGTTCACCGCCTGCGCCACCGGCTCGCCGGAACCCGACGTTGAGTGGTGAGCGATCAGAATACCTTGAATACCTTGCAGCAACTGCTGCAGTGACTTCTGTTTTACTTTAGGAAACTCTTCTGTTGTGGAACTTCTACTTTGTGGCTGTGATTAGGCGATATAGCTCGTAGCAGTGGCCATAGAGAAGTAAATAAATAAAAGTAGTTTATTTCAGATACAATTCCAACAACAATAGGTAATTACACTACAACTATTCTTACATAATAGGCAATAAACCTAAGTCATTTTTTTGTCTCCGTCCTATGGACGGCAATCCAGTGTTTGAATGTCCGATCAGACATATTGTTATATGACACATCTTTCAAAATATCATTTTTGGAGCGATGTAGCCTATTGCCTGGTTATCAAATGACGACTACTAACTAGACAGCCAGCGTGGCATAGATACCTCCACACGATGGACTAAGAAATTCCTTGTAGTGGGAAGTCGTTGGATAGATGAAAACAGAGTGACTGATAAACATTTTTTTATTGCACCAAAGGATAGAGATAGGGAACAGAGGTGCCTTGAGATCTCTGATTATGGCGATCTTTAAGGGAAGCCAGTCAAGCAGTGGACGTTTATAGAGTGGTTAGTGATAACTACTAGAAGTTCTTCAATGTAGCTCCAATTCCAGGTACCGCAACGATGAGAGATTGTTCCCCTGCGAGCGCATTCGTATGGACAAGGAGACCACCGGTCTGCTGCGGCTCACGATATCCGGCATTGACCCCACGGACGTAGCGACCTACCGCTGCCGGATCTACAACCCTCACGGAGAGGAGTCTTGCTCCGCGCAGCTCACCTATGATAGTGAGTATAGCTATTTTATATGGGCGATACATTTTGATTTTGCAAGCCTGAAATGAAGGTAGAACATATATAGGACACTAATTAATTCAAGACCATTATATTGTACTCTGTTCATATTTTGGCAAATAAATTTTCTTCATCTTTAACGCATCCTACAACGTTACATTCAGCTGGATTGGACATCTATCTATACATATAATAAAGCAGAAGACCCCGAATTTCTGTACATATGTTTATTTTGGACGGAAACGCGTTCAGACGATATTGATAAACATGCCCCAATTATTTTTTTTGATTGGAAGACTTTGTTTGTTTTTTTGTGGGTTTGTATGTTCGTCCATCACGTAAAAACTACCGAACGGTTTTAACTGAAACTTTACAATATCATAGCTAAAAAGCCTGAAATGGTTATAGGCTATATAATATTACGCTAAATCTCTTCAAAGGGTAGATATGGAAGTTTAAAATTTGTATGGAAACAGTTTTTTTTATGAGTTTATCTATCTCAAACTTTGGAGTTATGTTCTTCAAAACAAATAATAAGATACGGGTTTCATCGATTTTCAAATTTGTAGTTAAAAGATGTGAAAGTACGGAATGAAGGAGTTATTGGACCTGAAGTTGAATGAGCCTGTCTCCTCAAGTATACACAATATCTCATTAAATGTTGCATTTTTATGATTTCCGAAGATAAGTACCGCCAAGTTTTTCAGTTATCTACTAAATTCAATGTTTGAGTGGGTAAAAAGAGCGATTGAAAATGTGCAAGTATTGTTTGATTTGCTTAGTACTGACACTTTGCTATTCCGTGACATTTCTTCCGCGGGTGAAAGAAACAAAATCGACAAAATAAACAACTCTTCCACGGGTGACGAAGTCGCACGCGGGTACAGCTAGTAATTTATAAAACTAAAAACACAACAAAAATATCTTATTCCATAACAGCTGAGCTGACGTAATGACGTATTTTGAAAATTTTACTTCTTCTTATCGTGTCACTAGTTCTTCC
This sequence comes from Lobophora halterata, assembly GCA_932526365.1. Classification (NCBI taxonomy): domain Eukaryota; kingdom Metazoa; phylum Arthropoda; class Insecta; order Lepidoptera; family Geometridae; genus Lobophora; species Lobophora halterata. The sequence continues at coordinate 11,954,908 of OW052002.1, forward strand.
GAACCAGTGTGGTACAAGGATTTCAAGTGCGCCTCGAATAGGCTCCTTTCGAGCACCAATATTTTACTGAAGAACAGTAATAATATTTTCGGATTGTGTAGCCCTGGAGATCCAGTCGAACAAGCGTCCGATCTCCGACCAGTACTCGGACTTCGACAAGATGAAGAAGACCGGCATCCCGATGCCTCTGGCCGACAAGCCCATCATCTCCCGCATGGCCGACCGCCACCTGACGCTGTCGTGGAAGCCTTCCATCCCGCACGGACCGAGGTTCCCCGTCACCTACCAGGTCAGTGCCAGGACTTTGAGGCAAGGAAGAGAAGGCCGACCGCCACCTGACGCTATCATCCTAAGTGCAGGATGTAATAAAATAACACTTATTCTTTTTTCAAGGAAAATCATCAAAAAAAAAAAAAACTTTCATCTCAAAGATAAAAATCAAGGAAGATTAAAATTTTTGTTCATTGCGTGTTTTTGAGAGTTTCGTTCTTTATCTCTTAGTACCTACAACTATTCTAACAGATACCCCATCATCATCATCTCAGCCAGGTAGGACCCATTGCTGGGTATAGGCCTCCTTTCGCTTTAGCTAGCCTCCACGATTTTGTGCATCTCTCATCCGTCTCTCACTTTTCATAAAATAAACCGTAATTCTTGAATTTTTAGGCTTATCTTCTTATTTCCACAATTTCACTGACGAACCCATCAGACTTCCACATTTCGCCTTTTTTACATGGGGAATTTCTCATGGATTCCCACCGCCCTTGGGAGACGGACGGGTTATGTCGGACTTTACCCGACTAAAACCCCATGGTGGCCGACCTCTGCCCATTGAGGGACGCACGTTGCTGTGAGGCCCATCCCAGGGTTCACATATCGCCTGGCTTAACTCCAACTTGTCACCCAGGTGGAGATGTGCGAGCAGCCGGACGGCGACTGGTTCACGGCGCGCACGGGCCTGCGCTCGTGCGTGTGCGACATCCGCAACCTGGAGCCCTTCCGCGACTACCGCTTCCGCGTGCGCGTCGAGAACAAGTACGGCGTCAGCGACCCCTCGCCCTACGCCGACACGCACCGCGCGAAGATCAACCCCGACCCGCCCAAGTTCGTGCCCTATCTGGAACCCGGGATCGACTTCAGGCCGGATACTTCGCCGTACTTCCCTAAGGTTTGTATTTCTTTTCTTTGTATTATTGCCTTTTTTTCAAGACTGTTAAAATTTTGGTAAAAAAAACGAAATACGAGTACGTTCTCAAGTGAGGAGCTAGGCGTTTTCCTGGTGGCAAGAGATCATACGCCTGCCCTTTACTGGTGAAATATTTTTGAAGAAAGAGATAGAAAGAGTCCCTTACATACAATGAGAGGAGAAGAGAGTTGTACTGTGAAGAAGTTAATTATTTTTGACCTTGTTAAACAATAATTTCGTAAGACCGAGTATTAATAATATTATTATAATTAGATATACACAAGTAAGACATCAAAACTTATTATAGATTTTCTTTAGCAAAAAGTATTTACCACTAATTCAAGATAATTTTTTTTCAAATAATTTTATAGCACAGTGTGACCTAAACCCGCACTTTACACATGGTTTTCCGTGACCTAAGTTGCCTATTATTGCACGGTGCGTAAATGAATTGACTAACTTCACTCATGTAGAAAATCACAACTGTCAGATGTGACTTTCCCTGTTATTTGCCTGTACCCTTCATTTGAAGCTTGAAAATTTACAGCAAACAATAAATGACAAACGGTCAGCATATTATAAGTACTACCAAAATTGTTGACTAGCGTATTTGTATCGAAACCGGCACAGAGAAGTCAAAAATTTTGAAAAAAAAACTTTGCAGTATTTCTTCTTGTAACTAATGTGTTATTTATATGCTTGTACCTACCTTAATATTGAAGAAATGTAGTTTCGTTAGAGTAGTAGGGATGTGACATTCTACATAAAAAAACGATTATTAATTAATCGATAGAGATATTTTTTTAGGATAAAAATCGATGTTTTAATAATCGATTTTCCTTTAAAAATAATCCATTTTGATAAAATAATCGATTTTTCCCCAATTTTTTCAATAAATTCCACAATATCAGCCTAAATATTAAATTAATCACAGTTTTAGAATTATAATCAACATAACACCAAACTGAACTATTAAAATAATTATGTATAAAAATAGACTTTTAAAAACCCTAAACCATGCACTAAAAACTTTTTGTAAAATAAAATCTTCTCTTGGAAAATGAAATTTCATCAATGACTTATCAAACAGCCGAATGTCGGTAAAACAGTACAATTCGTCGACTAACGCCATTTAGTATCTGATGAATGTTTGATTGTGTAACTTTTTTTTAGTTTTAAAAGCACAATAGGGATGCCATCGTAGTAGACGCCTTGATGCACAGGTGACGTTAATGTACCTAATAGTGCTAATAGTATTTCGACCTCATACTAATTCGACCTAATAGGATTCGCGCTCCGGCCAGACTTAAATGTCGGGGCGTGGCAGATGAAAAATTGATTTATAAAAATCGATTATTTGCAATATTAAAATCGCTTAATAAAATAAAAAAAAATTGATTACAAATATCATCATTTTCACATCCCTACTGGCTTAATATCTACGTATAATCTACGTACAATATTTGTAGCAATTAGGCATTATGTAAGATAAAGTGTCTTCAAATATAATTACCTATAATTTTTTATTGCTAAGAATAACCTTTTTCTCTACATTCCATGGATATTTTTGTTTTTTGATATTTGGGTTCAATAATAGCGGCGTTTTCCCTGAAAGAAAACGCATATTAAATACTTACCTTAATATTAAGCTTTTTGCTTATAGAGAGCAGCATTTGATTTTCCGTTCGAGTTAGTCAAGTGCTGATAGTCCATTTCCACCGTAAGTGGCGCCACCTAGCGGCTTTGTGTGGTATTTTTATGTCTACCGATAATGGCCGCTCAATTACTTCTCATTGGCTTTTTATTACGTATTTTCACCAGGCAGAAATCAAACTAAAGCTTAATATTAAGGTAAGTATTTAATATGCGTTTTCTTTCAGGGAAAACGCCGCTATTAAATACTGTACCGTTAATATTAAGCTTTTTGCTTATAGAGATTCTGTTTGCTATCGCCTGGTGACGCCACTTGCAACGTGAAATTTCAGGTTCTTATACGCCAATGTGATGATTTATTGTAAGTTCTTAATAAAACATAAGTTATTATCATTTTTCAATATGAACCTGTAATAAAGTATATGAATTATGATATTTTGTTTGTTTTAATAACAATCATTGTATTTGCTACGTTAAACATAACTCGCAACTTACTGTCTTATGTAATAAGTATAGGATATAGGATATTTAAATACTGATTATGACAGACCTTCAGCGAGGTCAAACAATATTTCAGAAACCACTGTCGGAGGTTGGTTACTCTCATAACACATTTTCAGGGTTACTGCGTTCACAGCTTCGATATAATTATCATTCGGTATACTTGCTACACAGCCATGTGTGCCTAATCAGTTTTGTTCGATACCTTCGAAATATAAGTGAAAATTATTATTTACAAATGTATTGTAGTATTTACTAGCATAATACTTCATACTAATTTAATTAAACTGTATTTAAAATACAAATACTTTGTTTCGAATCGAATGAGAGTGATTAAGTTATTATGTTCAATCAATTTTATATATTTTCTCACAAAAAAAAAAAAAAGTTTAAAAACAATTTCACATTGCCTTCCTCTCTATATATATATATATATATTTTTTTATTTTTTTTTTATGTGGTTATAATAAACTAGAGGGAAAATAATAAAAATAATCAATGTAATATAATATAATGTTATAGTTTTTTAAAATTATTAGCGTGATGATAATTGGGTGTGTCGACACTATCCAATTATTCGTAATTCCAGTTAGGTAGTTTAATATTATTTAGAGACACTTCTATTATGCTTCCAATGCAGTGATTTTGATCACTGTATCAAGTTAAGTAGATACAATAACATTAATTACTAGACAATTACCGAATCACCTAGTTTAGGTAGCTATTTGGCAAATTAAATGTTAGTGATTCTAAACGAACCTCTTCGAGACGCACATGAAATCCTTTTACCACACTGGTTCGAAAGAACTGGTGACACGATAAGAAATTATTATATTGCAATAGTCAACAATAACAACAAGCGTTAAGGAAAATAGGATAGAATTGTAGATATAGAATTGTAAGTATTGATTCATGTCAGTTATGCCAAATGACAATTTTTCATTGATGTATACCTTTAACATCAGTTTATTATCCTACTGCGTTTACTCATAAAACTAAGAGTAACGTTAAAAGTTATCATTATGGGAAGGATTCCAGAATCGAGAAATCATGTGAGCTGACAAGTCAGCGTCCCGTCATATCGTTATAATGAATGAGAGCCATTCTTGTTTGCAAATGTTCGCTAGATGATATTAGGATATTATGTCATTTCAGTTGTTTGTTGTTGTTCATTATAACCATAACATTTTATTTTTCATGAACAAAGTTTAATCAATTAAAGATCGAACGTAGTCGGTATGCAATCGCTTGCGAAGTTCGTTTGATAGCTAACGAATATAATATACAATAAAACTTTGGAATACAGCATTGGTCAACAGCCTGAGTGACAGGCATGTATGATAATTATATAAAATGCTTAAAGTGATAAGATATTGGGCAATAAGATATTGGGCAATCAGTATGTTGGGTTAAGTGATTTGATCTTGCCTATTAAGCAACTCAATAAAGACATGAAAAATTAAGTACCTGCCTAGGTGCAGTCGTTGCCATTCGAAATATTTGATATTTAGGTACTATAAATATAGTTCACTTTAAATACATAATATAGTATATTCCATATACCTACTAACTAGGTATAGGTATAGCAACTGTTTAAATAAACTAGTACTAGTTAAAGGCAATAATATGTTCATGTACAGAAAATTCTTATCATTCGAGCCAGATAAGTGTCTGCTTAGACTAATGCGACCATGTTAATTTAAAACTTTTATAATAAGCTCAAACACTATTTAGTTCATTTGTAACTAAGGTTTGACGTACATTTATATTGTAAGTCTGAAGCCTTTGGGAGGCTTATTTAGAACTCTTGACAACAGAGCCAAACACTCAATTAGGAGAAAACGATTGTAGTTTACAGGCATGCTATTTTGTATCATGCTCTAGTCAGTGTTCATTGTTGAACAGGGTTAATTGATACGGTACCTACTTCCGTAGTTTACGTACCTATATTACGATTAAGAAGATACACAGGCATCTAGTGCATTTATGTTAATTTGGAGGCGACAGCTTAGATCTCATAAAGTACCTACTGACAATATTTGGAAATAATATTTTTGATAAGAGTGATATCGATAAGTAAGTAGGGTACTTACTTGCTTGTTTTTTTTTTTTTTTTTTTTTTGAAACGTTTAATATTACGATACTTTACTAAAATACAAGGTTCGAGCCAATAATGGCTAAGCAAGGGGCAAGACGAGCACTTGTTGTCATTTAAATAAACAATTTTATTAAAAATACCATGAGGGTATCTGATAAAAACATTACGTAAGTAGTTCATTTCTCGAAAGAGAGTTGAAAAAATATCTCACAATTTCTAGCCTAAGTTAAGATGAATTTATAGTATGCTGTAAACTATTTTATAATTATAAATTATTGATATTTTTTATCCTAAACAAGGACTTTCCTTCATTACGTGCTATCGAGCACACAAAGTTCCATTATTTTGGTGCTCTTACCGTGAGTTGAGTCACCCATAAGTTTAGTAAAAAGAGTGTACGAACTGGGAAGTAGCCAATACAACAGTCTTGCGTAACTTCTTTGGGAATCTCGTGATTCACTGGTAATGTTTTGCCGCTTCAATGCGTACCTACGCTACTATTAACATTCCCTGGTAAACCTGGTTATACAAGCATTACAGAACCTAAAATTAAGTTGTTTGCAAATCGTTGATGCCTTGCAGTGAGCAGGTATCCAATAGTTCTATTGTGCCTATTTGAGTCTGGTTTATGAAAGCAGTACGGGCTCGACATCAATATTTAAGATGGAGCAACCGTTTTAAAACTGCTGATGTCTTGTCGTAGACAGAAACATCTATAGATTTCAATGTAGGTACTGGAACTATGTCCTTAAAAGCTAAACTTTTATACTTAGATCTGTTTGCAGCTTAAGGTTTGCCAAAAACAAATGCATCCGGTTAGACTATACAGTAATGTAGGTAGTGGAACACTACAAGGTAAAATATTATAAAAGTCTTGTCATTAAATCAATACTTGCTCCTCACCCTCGAGATGGGAGCTCCAATCTGTCGGCAGACAATCTGTCGACAGATTGTTAATGCCTTGCCGTCAGCAGAGACATCATAAACACTTGACTCGTTGTAGGTACTTACTTTAATAGTGTACGAAAGAAAATAAACACTATCTACACCCCGGAGGTTAGTTTTAATCTGTTCGCAGATTGTTTATGCCTTGCGTGAGCAGAGACATCATAAAAACTTGAATCAAAGTCGGTACTTTAATAATGCACGAAAGAAAAATAAATACTTTAAATACTTATATACACCCCCCGGACGTTAGCTTTAACCTGTTGGCAGATTAATGATGCCTTGCGTGAGCAGAGACATAAGATTAATTTCCATGTACAGTAAATTAAAGCAGTTTAACATCTCTCAAATTTTGTAATTACTCAAAGTTCCCGAAATTGAAATCCGCGGAGAATTCATAATATATATGTTTTTTAAAATTATACATGTCTTGCTTCAGACACAGTACATCTTTTGTAAAACCATAGGTTACCCTAATGTTAAGCTTTTATTGTTACTATTACACCACTATTACAACCTAGAAAATTACTGCGTATTCAAATCAAAATTACTGTTCTAAGGAGGTGTGACTCAAAATTATTTGTGTGAGGGCTTGCTTGGTGGTAGAAATGATTTCTACAACAAATCCGAATAATTTTGCAACATTATTTAATTTCAATAAAAATCGGGTAGGTAGTCGAAAAACAATTAAATTAGGTATTATTATTGCTCAAATCTTACGGGTTTTCTGAAGAAAACCTATTTCTCTTGAATAGGTATGATACCTACTCCCACAACGTAAGGTGCATGTACTTATACGTATTTTTCCCCTTTTTGTTTGCTAGACAATGCCACCTGGAGTGGTCTAAATGAGAATTGTGTAGGAATATTTACATACTAACCAAAAAACATCTAAACGATTGAACCTACATTAGAACTAGTCATCGGATCTTTTGGAACAGACGGTTCCTATGTCAATGGCTTTTCGACAAAAAACTTCGTAGAACAGTTAAGTACTCAAGTTCATACTATCATTAAAACGTTCGTAACGTTGTTTAATATGAAAGTTTATTTCTTTAGTAATAGCACCAGTCGTGGACTTGCGTACTAGGAAAATAAACGTTGAACCACTGACCCGAAAAGACTATTAGAATCACTTCAACAAAATTTAAAAAAGTTTGCGTAGCTCACCGATTTTCATGAATATAGTGCACTCACGCGCAGAATCCTG